>CM042694.1:398153157-399537198 GCA_023614405.1 Avena insularis | reverse complement strand
GTGATTGATCCATGTGTGGTTTGTGGAAATAACACACATGCAATGACCACTGGTGGGTCCACATGTGTGGTTTGTGGAAAGAACACACATGCAATGACCACTGGTGGATCCATGTGTGGTTTGTGGAAAAGAACACACATGCAATGACTCTAGTGTTGGTTTGTGGTTTTAGTATAAGAACAAACATGCAATGACTCTAGTGGTTGATCCATGTGTGGTTTGTGGAAAGAACACACATGCAATGACTCTAGTGGTTGATCCATGTGTGGTTTGTGGAAAGAACACACATGCAATGACCACTGGTGGATCCATGTTGGTTTTAGTGTAAGAACACACACGCAATGACTAGTACTGGTTTGTGGTTTTTGTGGAAAAGAACACACATGCAATAACTCTAGTGGTTGATCCATGTGTGGTTTGTGGAAAGAACACACATGCAATGACTCTGGTTGATCCATGTGTGGTTTGTGGAAAGAACACACATGCAATGACCACTGGTGGATCCATGTGTGGTTTGTGGAAAAGAACACACATGTAATGACTCTAGTACTGGTTTGTGGTTTTAGTATAAGAACACACATGCAATGACTATAGTACTGGTTTGTGGTTTTCGTATAAGAACACACATGCAATGACTCTAGTGGTTGATCCATGTGTGGTTTGTGGAAATAACACACATTCAATGACTCTAGTGGTTGATCCATGTGTGGTTTGTGGAAAGAACACACATGCAATGACCACTGGTGGATCCATGTTGGTTTTAGTATAAGAACACACATGGAATGACTCTAGTGGTTGATCCATGTTTGTTTGTGGAAATAATACACATGCAATGACTATAATGGGTCCACATGTGGTTTGTGGAAAGAACACACATGCAATGACCACTGGTTGATCCATAAGTTGTTTGTGGGAAAGAACACACATTCAATGACTCTAGTGGTTGATCCATATGTGGTTTGTGGAAAGAACACACATGCAATGACCACTGGTGGATCCATGTGTGGTTTGTGGAAAAGAACACACATGCAATGACTCTAGTGGTTGATCCATGTTTGTGGAAATAACACACATGCAATGACTCTAGTGGATGATCCATGTGTGGTTTGTGAAAAGAACAGACATGCAATGACTCTAGTGTTGGTTTTAGTATAATAAGAACACACATGCAATGACTCTAGTGGTTGATCCATATGTGGTTTGTGGAAAGAACACACATGCAATGACTCTAGTGGTTGATCCATGTGTGGTTTGTGGAAATAACACGCATGCAATGACCACTGGTGGATCCATGTGTGGTTTGTGGAAAAGAACACACATGTAATGACTCTAGTGCTGGTTTGTGGTTTTAGTATAAGAACACACATGCGATTACTCTAGTACTGGTTTGTGGTTTTAGTATAAGAACACACATGCAATGACTCTAGTGGTTGATCCATGTGTGGTTTGTGGAAATAACACACATGCAAGGAATCTAGTGGTTGATCCATGTGTGGTTTGTGGAAAGAACACACATGCAATGACCACTGATGGATCCATGTTGGTTTTAGTATAACAACACACATGCAATGACTCTAGTGGTTGATCCATGTTTGTTTGTGCAAATAACACACATGCAATGACTCTAGTGGTTGATCCATGTGTGGTTTGTGAAAAGAACACACATGCAATGACTCTAGTGTTGGTTTTAGTATAAGAACACACATGCAAGGACTCTAGTGGTTGATCCATATGTGTATTGTGGAAAGAACACACATGCAATGACTCTAGTGGTTGATCCATGTGTGGTTTGTGGAAATAACACACATGCAATGACCACTGGTGGGTCCACATGTGTGGTTTGTGGAAAGAACACACATGCAATGACTCTGGTTGATCCATATGTGGTTTGTGGAAATAACATACATGCAATGACTCTAGTGGTGGATCCATGTGTGGTTTGTGGAAAAGAACACACATGCAATGACTCTAGTGCTAGTTTGTGGTTTTAGTATAAGAACAAACATGCAATGACTCTAGTGGTTGATCCATTTGTGGTTTGTGAAAACAACACACATGCAATGACTCTAGTGTTGGTTTTAGTATAAGAACACACATGCAATGACTCTAGTGGTTGATCCATATGTGGTTTGTGGAAAGAACACACATGCAATGACTCTAGTGGTTGATCCATGTGTGGTTTGTGGAAATAACACACATGCAATGACCACTGGTGGGTCCACATGTGTGGTTTGTGGAAAGAACACACATGCAATGACTCTGGTTGATCCATATGTGGTTTGTGGAAAAGAACACACATGCAATGACTCTAGTGCTGGTTTGTGGTTTTAGTATAAGAACAAACATTCAATGACTCTAGTGGTTGATCCATGTGTGGTTTGTGGAAAGAACACACATGCAATGACTCTAGTGCTGGTTTGTGGTTTTAGTATAAGAACAAACATGCAATGACTCTAGTGGTGGATCCATGTGTGGCTTGTGGAAAAGAACACACATGCAATGACTCTAGTGTTGGTTTGTGGTTTTAGTATAAGAACAAACATGCAATGACTCTAGGGGTTGATCCATGTGTGGTTTGTGGAAAGAACACACATGCAATGACTCTAGGGGTTGATCCATGTGTGGTTTGTGGAAAGAACACACATGCAATGACTCTAGTGCTGGTTTGTGGTTTTAGAATAAGAACAAACATGCAATGACTCTAGTGGTTGATCCATGTGTGGTTTGTGGAAAGAACACACATGCAATGGCTCTGGTTGATCCATATGTGGTTTGTGGAAAGAACACACATCCAATGGCTCTGGTTGATCCATATGTGGTTTGTGGAAAGAAAACACATGCAATGACCACTGATGGATCGATGTGTGGTTTGTGGAAAAGAACACACATGCAATGACTCTAGTGCTGGTTTGTGGTTTTAGTATAAGAACAAACATGCAATGACTCTAGTGGTTGATCCATGTGTGGTTTGTGAAAAGAACACACATGCAATGACTCTAGTGGTTGATCCATGTGTGGTTTGTGGAAATAACACACATGCGATGACTCTAGTGGTTGATCCATGTGTGGTTTGTGGAAAGAACACACATGCAATGACCACTGGTGGATCCATGTTGGTTTTAGTATAAGAACACACATGCAATGACTCTAGTGGTTGATCCATGTTTGTTTGTGTAAATAACACACATGCAATGAGTCTAGTGGTTGATCCATGTGTGGTTTGTGAAAATAACACACATGCAATGACTCTAGTGGTTGATCCATGTGTGGTTTGTGGAAAAGAACACACATGCAATGACTCTAGTGCTGGTTTGTGGTTTTAGTATAAGAACAAACATGCAATGACACTAGTGGTTGATCCATGTGTGGTTTGTGAAAAGAACACACATGCAATGACTCTAGTGTTGGTTTTAGTATATAATAAGAACATACATGCAATGACTCTAGTGGTTGATCCCTATGTGGTTTGTGGAAAGAACACACATGCAATGACCTAGTGATTGATCCATGTGTGGTTTGTGGAAATAACACACATGCAATGACCACTGGTGGGTCCACATGTGTGGTTTGTGGAAAGAACACACATGCAATGACCACTGGTGGATCCATGTGTGGTTTGTGGAAAAGAACACACATGCAATGACTCTAGTGTTGGTTTGTGGTTTTAGTATAAGAACAAACATGCAATGACTCTAGTGGTTGATCCATGTGTGGTTTGTGGAAAGAACACACATGCAATGACTCTAGTGGTTGATCCATGTGTGGTTTGTGGAAAGAACACACATGCAATGACCACTGGTGGATCCATGTTGGTTTTAGTGTAAGAACACACATGCAATGACTAGTACTGGTTTGTGGTTTTTGTGGAAAAGAACACACATGCAATAACTCTAGTGGTTGATCCATGTGTGGTTTGTGGAAAGAACACACATGCAATGACTCTAGTTGATCCATGTGTGGTTTGTGGAAAGAACACACATGCAATGACCACTGGTGGATCCATGTGTGGTTTGTGGAAAAGAACACACATCTAATGACTCTAGTACTGGTTTGTGGTTTTAGTATAAGAACACACATGCAATGACTATAGTACTGGTTTGTGGTTTTCGTATAAGAACACACATGCAATGACTCTAGTGGTTGATCCATGTGTGGTTTGTGGAAATAACACACATTCAATGACTCTAGTGGTTGATCCATGTGTGGTTTGTGGAAAGAACACACATGCAATGACCACTGGTGGATCCATTTTGGTTTTAGTATAAGAACACACATGGAATGACTCTAGTGGTTGATCCATGTTTGTTTGTGGAAATAACACACATGCAATGACTCTAGTGGTTGATCCATGTGTGGTTTGTGAAAAGAACACACATGCAATGACTCTAGTGTTGGTTTTAGTATAAGAACACACATGCAATGACTCTAGTGGTTGATCCATATGTGGTTTGTGGAAAGAACACACATGCAATGACTCTAGTGGTTGATCCATGTGGTTTGTGGAAATAACACACATGCAATGACCACTGGTGGATCCATGTGTGGTTTGTAGAAAAGAACACACATATAATGACTCTAGTGCTGGTTTGTGGTTTTAGTATAAGAACAAACATGCAATGACTCTAGTGGTTGATCCATGTGTGGTTTGTGGAAAGAACACACATGCAATCACTCTGGTTGATCCATATGTGGTTTGTGCAAAGAACACACATGCAATGACCACTTGTTGATCCATGTGTGGTTTGTGGAAAAGAACACACATGCAATGACTCTAGTACTGGTTTGTGGTTTTAGTATAAGAACACACATGCAATGACTCTAGTACTGGTTTGTTGTTTTGGTATAAGAACACACATGCAATGACTCTAGTGGTTGATCCATATGTGGTTTGTGGAAATAACACACATTCAATGACTCTAGTGGTTGATCCATGTGTGGTTTGTGGAAAGAACACACATGCAATGACCACTGGTGGATCCATGTTGGTTTTAGTATAAGAACACGCATGGCATGACTCTAGTGGTTGATCCATGTTTGTTTGTGGAAATAACACACATGCAATGACTCTAGTGGTTGATCCATGTGTGGTTTGTGAAAAGAACACACATGCAATGACTCTAGTGGTTGATCCATGTTTGTGGAAATAACACACATGCAATGACTCTAGTGGTTGATCCATATGTGGTTTGTGGAAAGAACACACATGCAATGACCACTGGTGGATCCATGTTGGTTTTAGTGTAAGAACACACACGCAATGACTAGTACTGGTTTGTGGTTTTTGTGGAAAAGAACACACATGCAATAACTCTAGTGGTTGATCCATGTGTGGTTTGTGGAAAGAACACACATGCAATGACTCTGGTTGATCCATGTGTGGTTTGTGGAAAGAACACACATGCAATGACCACTGGTGGATCCATGTGTGGTTTGTGGAAAAGAACACACATGTAATGACTCTAGTGCTGGTTTGTGGTTTAGTATAAGAACAAACATGCAATGACTCTAGTGGTTGATCCATGTGTGGTTTGTGGAACACACATGCAATGACTCTGGTTGATCCATATGTGGTTTGTGGAAAGATCACACATGCAATGACCACTGTTGGATCCATGTGTGGTTTGTGGAAAAGAACACGCATGCAATGACTCTAGTACTGGTTTGTGGTTTTAGTATAAGAACACACATGCGATTACTCTAGTACTGGTTTGTGGTTTTAGTATAAGAACACACATGCAATGACTCTAGTTGTTGATCCATGTGTGGTTTGTGGAAATTACACACATGCAATGACTCTAGTGGTTGATCCATGTGTGGTTTGTGGAAAGAACACACATGCAATGACCACTGGTGGATCCATGTTGGTTTTAGTATAGGAACGCACATGCAATGACTCTAGTGGTTGATCCATGTTTGTTTGTGGAAATAACACACATGCAATGACTCTAGTGGTTGATCCATGTGTGGTTTGTGAAAAGATCACACATGCAATGAATCTAGTGTTGGTTTTAGTATAAGAACACACATGCAATGACTCTAGTGGTTGATCCATATGTGTATTGTGGAAAGAACACACATGCAATGACTCTAGTGGTTATCCATGTGGGGTTTGTGGAAATAACACACATGCAATGACCATTGATGGGTCCACATGTGTGGTTTGTGGAAAGAACACACATACAATGACTCTGGTTGATCCATATGTGGTTTGTGGAAAGAACACACATGCAATGACTCTAGTGGTGGATCCATGTGTTGTTTGTGGAAAAGAACACACATGCAATGACTCTAGTTCTAGTTTGTGGTTTTAGTATAAGAACAAACATGCAATGACTCTAGTGGTTGATCCATTTGTGGTTTGTGAAAAGAACACACATGCAATGACTCTAGTGTTGGTTTTAGTATAAGAACACACATGCAATGACTCTAGTGGTTGATCCATATGTGGTTTGTGGAAAGAACACACATGCAATGACTCTAGTGGTTGATCCATGTGTGGTTTGTGGAAATAACACACATGCAATGACCACTGGTGGGTCCACATGTGTGGTTTGTGGAAAGAACACACATGCAATGACTCTGGTTGATCCATATGTGGTTTGTGGAAAGAACACACATGCAAGGACTCTAGTGGTGGATCCATGTGTGGTTTGTGGAAACGAACACACATGCAATGACTCTAGTGTTGGTTTGTGGTTTTAGTATAAGAACAAACATGCAATGACTCTAGTGGTTGATCCATGTGTGATTTGTGGAAAGAACACACATGCAATGACTCTAGTGCTGGTTTGTGGTTTTAGTATAAGAACAAACATGCAATGACTCTAGTGGTTGATCCATGTGTGGTTTGTGGAAACAACACACATGCAATGGCTCTGGTTGATCCATATGTGGTTTGTGGAAAGAACACACATGCAATGGCTCTGGTTGATCCATATGTGGTTTGCGGAAAGAACACACATGCAGTGACCACTGAAGGATCGATGTGTGGTTTGTGGAAAAGAACACACATGCAATGACTCTAGTGCTGGTTTGTGGTTTTAGTATAAGAACAAACATGCAATGACTCTAGTGGTTGATCCATGTGTGGTTTGTGAAAAGAACACACATGCAATGACTCTAGTGTTGGTTTTAGTATAATAAGAACACACATGCAATGACTCTAGTGGTTGATCCCTATGTGGTTTGTGGAAAGAACACACATGCAATGACCTAGTGGTTGATCCATGTGTGGTTTGTGGAAATAACACACATGCAATGACCACTGGTGGGTCCACATGTGTGGTTTGTGGAAAGAACACACATGCAATGACCACTGGTGGATCCATGTGTGGTTTGTGGAAAAGAACACACATGCAACGACTCTAGTGTTGGTTTGTGGTTTTAGTATAAGAACAAACATGCAATGACTCTAGTGGTTGATCCATGTGTGGTTTGTGGAAAGAACGCACATGCAATGACTCTAGTGGTTGATCCACGTGTGGTTTGTGGAAAGAACACATATGCAATGACCACTGGTGGATCCATGTGTGGTTTGTGGAAAAGAACACACATGTAATGACTCTAGTGCTGGTTTGTGGTTTAGTATAAGAACAAACATGCAATGACTCTAGTGGTTGATCCATGTGTGGTTTGTGGAAAGAACACACATGCAATGACTCTGGTTGATCCATATGTGGTTTGTGGAAAGATCACACATGCAATGACCACTGTTGGATCCATGTGTGGTTTGTGGAAAAGAACACGCATGCAATGACTCTAGTACTGGTTTGTGGTTTTAGTATAAGAACACACATGCGATTACTCTAGTACTGGTTTGTGGTTTTAGTATAAGAACACACATGCAATGACTCTAGTTGTTGATCCATGTGTGGTTTGTGGAAATACCACACATGCAATGACTCTAGTGGTTGATCCATGTGTGGTTTGTGGAAAGAACACACATGCAATGACCACTGGTGGATCCATGTTGGTTTTAGTATAGGAACACACATGCAATGACTCTAGTGGTTGATCCATGTTTGTTTGTGGAAATAACACACATGCAATGACTCTAGTGGTTGATCCATGTGTGGTTTGTGAAAAGATCACACATGCAATGAATCTAGTGTTGGTTTTAGTATAAGAACACACATGCAATGACTCTAGTGGTTGATCCATATGTGTATTGTGGAAAGAACACACATGCAATGACTCTAGTGGTTATCCATGTGGGGTTTGTGGAAATAACACACATGCAATGACCACTGATGGGTCCACATGTGTGGTTTGTGGAAAGAACACACATACAATGACTCTGGTTGATCCATATGTGGTTTGTGGAAAGAACACACATGCAATGACTCTAGTGGTGGATCCATGTGTGGTTTGTGGAAGTTAAAAAAAATGAAATGAAACTAGTTGTTGTTTGTGGTTTTAGTATAAGAACAAACATGCAATGACTCTAGTGGTTGATCCATTTGTGGTTTGTGAAAAGAACACACATGCAATGACTCTAGTGTTGGTTTTAGTATAAGAACACACATGCAATGACTCTAGTGGTTGATCCATATGTGGTTTGTGGAAAGAACACACATGCAATGACTCTAGTGGTTGATCCATGTGTGGTTTGTGGAAATAACACACATGCAATGACCACTGGTGGGTCCACATGTGTGGTTTGTGGAAAGAACACACATGCAATGACTCTGGTTGATCCATATGTGGTTTGTGGAAAGAACACACATGCAAGGACTCTAGTGGTGGATCCATGTGTGGTTTGTGGAAACGAACACACATGCAATGACTCTAGTGTTGGTTTGTGGTTTTAGTATAAGAACAAACATGCAATGACTCTAGTGGTTGATCCATGTGTGATTTGTGGAAAGAACACACATGCAATGACTCTAGTGCTGGTTTGTGGTTTTAGTATAAGAACAAACATGCAATGACTCTAGTGGTTGATCCATGTGTGGTTTGTGGAAACAACACACATGCAATGGCTCTGGTTGATCCATATGTGGTTTGTGGAAAGAACACACATGCAATGGCTCTGGTTGATCCATATGTGGTTTGCGGAAAGAACACACATGCAGTGACCACTGAAGGATCGATGTGTGGTTTGTGGAAAAGAACACACATGCAATGACTCTAGTGCTGGTTTGTGGTTTTAGTATAAGAACAAACATGCAATGACTCTAGTGGTTGATCCATGTGTGGTTTGTGAAAAGAACACACATGCAATGACTCTAGTGTTGGTTTTAGTATAATAAGAACACACATGCAATGACTCTAGTGGTTGATCCCTGTGTTGTTTGTGGAAAGAACACACATGCAATGACCACTGGTGGATCCATGTGTGGTTTGTGGAAATAACACACATGCAATGACCACTGGTGGGTCCACATGTGTGGTTTGTGGAAAGAACACACATGCAATGACCACTGGTGGATCCATGTGTGGTTTGTGGAAAAGAACACACATGCAACGACTCTAGTGTTGGTTTGTGGTTTTAGTATAAGAACAAACATGCAATGACTCTAGTGGTTGATCCATGTGTGGTTTGTGGAAAGAACGCACATGCAATGACTCTAGTGGTTGATCCACGTGTGGTTTGTGGAAAGAACACATATGCAATGACCACTGGTGGATCCATGTGTGGTTTGTGGAAAAGAACACACATGTAATGACTCTAGTGCTGGTTTGTGGTTTAGTATAAGAACAAACATGCAATGACTCTAGTGGTTGATCCATGTGTGGTTTGTGGAAAGAACACACATGCAATGACTCTGGTTGATCCATATGTGGTTTGTGGAAAGATCACACATGCAATGACCACTGTTGGATCCATGTGTGGTTTGTGGAAAAGAACACGCATGCAATGACTCTAGTACTGGTTTGTGGTTTTAGTATAAGAACACACATGCGATTACTCTAGTACTGGTTTGTGGTTTTAGTATAAGAACACACATGCAATGACTCTAGTTGTTGATCCATGTGTGGTTTGTGGAAATTACACACATGCAATGACTCTAGTGGTTGATCCATGTGTGGTTTGTGGAAAGAACACACATGCAATGACCACTGGTGGATCCATGTTGGTTTTAGTATAGGAACGCACATGCAATGACTCTAGTGGTTGATCCATGTTTGTTTGTGGAACACACATGCAATGACTCTAGTGGTTGATCCATGTGTGGTTTGTGAAAAGATCACACATGCAATGAATCTAGTGTTGGTTTTAGTATAAGAACACACATGCAATGACTCTAGTGGTTGATCCATATGTGTATTGTGGAAAGAACACACATGCAATGACTCTAGTGGTTATCCATGTGGGGTTTGTGGAAATAACACACATGCAATGACCACTGATGGGTCCACATGTGTGGTTTGTGGAAAGAACACACATACAATGACTCTGGTTGATCCATATGTGGTTTGTGGAAAGAACACACATGCAATGACTCTAGTGGTGGATCCATGTGGTTTGTGGAAAAGAACACACATGCAATGACTCTAGTTCTAGTTTGTGGTTTTAGTATAAGAACAAACATGCAATGACTCTAGTGGTTGATCCATTTGTGGTTTGTGAAAAGAACACACATGCAATGACTCTAGTGTTGGTTTTAGTATAAGAACACACATGCAATGACTCTAGTGGTTGATCCATGTGGTTTGTGCAAAGAACACACATGCAATGACTCTAGTGGTTGATCCATGTGTGGTTTGTGGAAATAACACACATGCAATGACCACTGGTGGGTCCACATGTGTGGTTTGTGGAAAGAACACACATGCAATGACTCTTGTGGTTGATCCATGTGTGGTTTGGGGAAATGACACACAGGCAAGGACTCTAGTGGTGGATCCATGTGGTTTGTGGAAACGAACACACATGCAATGACTCTAGTGTTGGTTTGTGGTTTTAGTATAAGAACAAACATGCAATGACTCTAGTGGTTGATCCATGTGTGATTTGTGGAAAGAACACACATGCAATGACTCTAGTGCTGGTTTGTGGTTTTAGTATAAGAACAAACATGCAATGACTCTAGTGGTTGATCCATGTGTGGTTTGTGGAAACAACACACATGCAATGGCTCTGGTTGATCCATATGTGGTTTGTGGAAAGAACACACATGCAATGGCTCTGGTTGATCCATATGTGGTTTGCGGAAAGAACACACATGCAATGACTTCAAGGATCGATGTGTGGTTTGTGGAAAGAACACACATGCAATGACTCTAGTGCTGGTTTGTGGTTTTAGTATAAGAACAAACATGCAATGACTCTAGTGGTTGATCCATGTGTGGTTTGTGAAAAGAACACACATGCAATGACTCTAGTGTTGGTTTTAGTATAATAAGAACACACATGCAATGACTCTAGTGGTTGATCCCTATGTGGTTTGTGGAAAGAACACACATGCAATGACCTAGTGGTTGATCCATGTGTGGTTTGTGGAAATAACACACATGCAATGACCACTGGTGGGTCCACATGTGTGGTTTGTGGAAAGAACACACATGCAATGACCACTGGTGGGTCCACATGTGTGGTTTGTGGAAAGAACACACATGCAATGACTCTAGTGCTGGTTTGTGGTTTTAGTATAAGAACAAACATGCAATGACTCTAGTGGTTGATCCATGTGTGGTTTGTGGAAAGAACGCACATGCAATGACTCTAGTGGTTGATCCACGTGTGGTTTGTGGAAATAACACATATGCAATGACCACTGGTGGATCCATGTGTGGTTTGTGGAAAAGAACACACATGTAATGACTCTAGTGCTGGTTTGTGGTTTAGTATAAGAACAAACATGCAATGACTCTAGTGGTTGATCCATGTGTGGTTTGTGGAAAGAACACACATGCAATGACTCTGGTTGATCCATATGTGGTTTGTGGAAAGATCACACATGCAATGACCACTGTTGGATCCATGTGTGGTTTGTGGAAAAGAACACGCATGCAATGACTCTAGTACTGGTTTGTGGTTTTAGTATAAGAACACACATGCGATTACTCTAGTACTGGTTTGTGGTTTTAGTATAAGAACACACATGCAATGACTCTAGTTGTTGATCCATGTGTGGTTTGTGGAAATTACACACATGCAATGACTCTAGTGGTTGATCCATGTGTGGTTTGTGGAAAGAACACACATGCAATGACCACTGGTGGATCCATGTTGGTTTTAGAATAGGAACGCACATGCAATGACTCTAGTGGTTGATCCATGTTTGTTTGTGGAAATAACACACATGCAATGACTCTAGTGGTTGATCCATGTGTGGTTTGTGAAAAGATCACACATGCAATGAATCTAGTGTTGGTTTTAGTATAAGAACACACATGCAATGACTCTAGTGGTTGATCCATATGTGTATTGTGGAAAGAACACACATGCAATGACTCTAGTGGTTATCCATGTGGGGTTTGTGGAAATAACACACATGCAATGACCACTGATGGGTCCACATGTGTGGTTTGTGGAAAGAACACACATACAATGACTCTGGTTGATCCATATGTGGTTTGTGGAAAGAACACACATGCAATGACTCTAGTGGTGGATCCATGTGTTGTTTGGAAAGAACACACATGCAATGACTCTAGTTCTAGTTTGTGGTTTTAGTATAAGAACAAACATGCAATGACTCTAGTGGTTGATCCATTTGTGGTTTGTGAAAAGAACACACATGCAATGACTCTAGTGTTGGTTTTAGTATAAGAACACACATGCAATGACTCTAGTGGTTGATCCATATGTGGTTTGTGGAAAGAACACACATGCAATGACTCTAGTGGTTGATCCATGTGTGGTTTGTGGAAATAACACACATGCAATGACCACTGGTGGGTCCACATGTGTGGTTTGTGGAAAGAACACACATGCAATGACTCTGGTTGATCCATATGTGGTTTGTGGAAAGAACACACATGCAAGGACTCTAGTGGTGGATCCATGTGTGGTTTGGAAACGAACACACATGCAATGACTCTAGTGTTGGTTTGTGGTTTTAGTATAAGAACAAACATGCAATGACTCTAGTGGTTGATCCATGTGTGATTTGTGGAAAGAACACACATGCAATGACTCTAGTGCTGGTTTGTGGTTTTAGTATAAGAACAAACATGCAATGACTCTAGTGGTTGATCCATGTGTGGTTTGTGGAAACAACACAAATGCAATGGCTCTGGTTGATCCATATGTGGTTTGTGGAAAGAACACACATGCAATGGCTCTGGTTGATCCATATGTGGTTTGCGGAAAGAACACACATGCAGTGACCACTGAAGGATCGATGTGTGGTTTGTGGAAAAGAACACACATGCAATGACTCTAGTGCTGGTTTGTGGTTTTAGTATAAGAACAAACATGCAATGACTCTAGTGGTTGATCCATGTGTGGTTTGTGAAAAGAACACATGCAATGACTCTAGTGTTGGTTTTAGTATAATAAGAACACACATGCAATGACTCTAGTGGTTGATCCCTATGTGGTTTGTGGAAAGAACACACATGCAATGACCTAGTGGTTGATCCATGTGTGGTTTGTGGAAATAACACACATGCAATGACCACTGGTGGGTCCACATGTGTGGTTTGTGGAAAGAACACACATGCAATGACCACTGGTGGATCCATGTGTGGTTTGTGGAAAAGAACACACATGCAATGACTCTAGTGTTGGTTTGTGGTTTTAGTATAAGAACAAACATGCAATGACTCTAGTGGTTGATCCATGTGTGGTTTGTGGAAAGAACGCACATGCAATGACTCTAGTGGTTGATCCACGTGTGGTTTGTGGAAAGAACACATATGCAATGACCACTGGTGGATCCATGTTGGTTTTAGTGTAAGAACACACATGCAATGACTAGTACTGGTTTGTGGTTTTTGTGGAAAAGAACACACATGCAATGACTCTAGTGGTTGATCCATGTGTGGTTTGTGGAAAGAACACACATGCAATGACTCTGGTTGATCCATGTGTGGTTTGTGGAAAGAACACACATGCAATGACCACTTGTGGATCCATGTGTGGTTTGTGGAAAAGAACACACATGCAATGACTCTAGTACTGTTTTGTGGTTTTAGTATAAGAACACACATGCAATGACTATAGTACTGGTTTGTGGTTTTCGTATAAGAACACACATGCAATGACTCTAGTGGTTGATCCATGTGTGGTTTGTGGAAATAACACACATTCAATGACACTAGTGGTTGATCCATGTGTGGTTTGTGGAAACAACACACATGCAATGACACCTGGTGGATCCATGTTGGTTTTAGTATAAGAACACACATGGAATGACTCTAGTGGTTGATCCATGTTTGTTTGTGGAAATAACACACATGCAATGACTCTAGTGGTTGATCCATGTTCGGTTTGTGGAAAAGAACACACATGCAATGACTCTATTGTTGGTTTTAGTATAAGAACACATATGCAATGACTCTAGTGGTTGATCCATATGTGGTTTGTGGAAATAACACACATTCAATGACTCTAGTGGTTGATCCATGTGTGGTTTGTGGAAAGAACACACATGCAATGACCACTGGTGGATCCATGTGGGTTTTAGTATAAGAACACACATGGAATGACTCTGGTGGTTGATCCATGTTTGTTTGTGGAAATAACACACATGCAATGACTCTAGTGGTTGATCCATGTGTGGTTTGTGAAAAGAACACACATGCAATGACTCTAGTGTTGGTTTTAGTATAAGAACACACATGCAATGACTCTAGTGGTTGATCCATATGTGGTTTGTGGAAAGAACACACATGAAATGACGCTATTGGTTGATCCATGTGGTTTGTGGAAATAACACACATCCAATGACCACTGGTGGATCCATGTGTGGTTTGTGGAAAAGAACACACATGTAATGACTCTAGTGCTGGTTTGTGGTTTTAGTATAAGAACAAACATGCAATGACTCTAGTGGTTGATCCATGTGTAGTTAGTGGAAAGAACACACATGCAATAACTCTGGTTGATCCATATGTGGTTTGTGGAAAGATCACACATGCAATGACCACTAGTGGCTCCATGTGTGGTTTGTGGAAAAGAACACGCATGCAATGACTCTAGTACTGGTTTGTGGTTTTAGTATAAGAACAAACATGCAATGACTCTAGTGGTTGATCCATGTGTGGTTTGTGGAAAGAACACACATGCAATGACTCTAGTGGTTGATCCATGTGTGTTTTGTGGAAAGAACACACATGCAATGACCACTGGTGGATCCATGTTGGTTTTAGTGTAAGAACACACATGCAATGACTAGTACTGGTTTGTGGTTTTTGTGGAAAAGAACACACATGCAATGACTCTAGTGGTTGACTCATGTGTGGTTTGTGGAAAGAACACACATGCAATGACTCTAGTGGTTGATCCATGTTTGTGGAAATAACACACATGCTATGACTCTAGTGGTTGATCCATGTGTGGTTTGTGAAAAGAACACACATGCAATGACTCTAGTGTTGTTTTTAGTATAATAAGAACACACATGCAATGACTCTAGTGGTTGATCCATATGTGGTTTGTGGAAAGAACACACATGCAATGACTCTAGTGGTTGATCCATGGGTGGTTTGTGGAAATAACACACATGCAATAAGACGACTGGTGGATCCACGTGTGGTTTGTGGAAAAGAACACACATGCAATGACTCTAGTGTTGGTTTGTGGTTTTAGTATAAGAACAAACATGCAATGACTCTAGTGGTTTATCCATATGTGGTTTGTGGAAATAACACACATGCAATGACTCTAGTTGATCCATATGTGGTTTGTGGAAAGAACACACATGCAATGACCACTGGTGGATCCATGTATGGTTTGTGGAAAAGAACACACATGCAATGACTCTAGTACTAGTTTGTGGTTTTAGTATAAGAACAAACATGTAATGACTCTAGTACTAGTTTGTGGTTTTAGTATAAGAACACACATGCAATGACTCTAGTGGTTGATCCATGTGTGGTTTATGGAAATAACACACACCCAATGACTCTAGTGGGTCCACATGTGTGGTTTGTGGAAAGAACACACATGCAATGACTCTGGTTGTTCCATATGTGGTTTGTGGAAAGAACACACATGCAATAAGACGACTAGTGGATCCATGTGTGGTTTGTGGAAAAGAACATACATGCAATGACTCTAGTGCTGGTTTGTGGTTTTAGTATAAGAATAAACATGCAATGAGTCTAGTGGTTGATCCATGTGTGGTTTGTGAAAGAACACACATGCAATGACTCTGGTTGATCCATGTGTGGTTTGTGGAAATAACACACATGCAATGACTCTAGTGGTTGATCCATGTGTGGTTTGTGGAAAGAACACACATGCAATGACCACTGGTGGATCCATGTTGGTTTTAGTATAAGAACACACATGCAATGACTCTAGTGGTTGATCCATGTTTGTTTGTGGAAATAACACACATGCAATTACTCTAGTGGTTGATCCACGTGTGGTTTGTGAAAACAACACACATGCAATGACTCTAGTGTTGGTTTTAGTATAAGAACACACATGCAATGACTCTAGTGGTTGATCCATATGTGGTTTGTGGAAAGAACACACATGCAATGACTCTAGTGGTTGATCCATGTGTGGTTTCTGAAAAGAACACACATGCAATGACTCTAGTGTTCGTTTTAATAAGAACACACATGCAATGAATCTAGTGGTTGATCCATATGTGGATTGTGGAAAGAACACACATGCAATGACTCTAGTGGTTGATCCATGGGTGGTTTGTGAAAAGAACACACATGCAATGACTCTACTGTTGGTTTTTAGTACAATAAGAACACACATGCAATGACTCTAGTGGTTGATACCTATGTGGTTTGTGGAAAGAACACACATGCAATGACCTAGTGGTTGATCCATGTGTGGTTTGTGGAAATAGCACACATGCAATGACCACTGGTGGGTCCACATGTGTGGTTTGTGGAAAGAACACACATGCAATGACCACTGGTGGATCCATGTGTGGTTTGTGGAAAAAAAAACTCATGCAATGACTCTAGTGTTGGTTTGTGGTTTTAGTATAAGAACAAACATGCAATGACTCTAGTGGTGGATCCATGTGTGGTTTGTGGAAAAGAACACACATGCTATGACTCTAGTGGTTGATCCATGTGTGGTTTGTGGACAGAACACACATGTAATGACTCTGGTTGATCCATATGTGGTTTGTGGAAAGAACACACATGCAATGACCACTGATGGATCGATGTGTGGTTTGTGGAAAAGAACACACATGCAATGACTATAGTGCTGGTTTGTGGCTTTAGTATAAGAACAAACATGCAATGACTCTAGTGGTTGATCCATGTGTGGTTTGTGAAAAGAACACACATGCAATGACTCTAGTGTTGGTTTTATTATAATAAGAACACACATGCAATGACTCTAGTGGTTGATCCATATGTGGTTTGTGGAAAGAACACACATGCTATGACTCTAGTGGTTGATCCATGTGTGGTTTGTGGAAATAACACACATGCAATGAGCACTAGTGGATCCATATGTGGTTTGTGTCAAAGAACACACATGCAATGACTCTAGTGGTCGATCCATGTTTGTTTGTGGAAAGAACACAAAATGAATGACTCTAGTGGTTGATCCATGTGTGGTTTGTGGAAATAACACACATTCAATGACCACTGGTGGATCCATGTGTGGTTTGTGCAAAAGAACATACATGCAATGACTCTAGTGTTTGTTTGTAGTTTTAGTATAAGAACAAACATGCAATGACTCTAGTGGTTGATCCATGTGTGATTTGTGGAAAGAACACACATGCAATGACTCTGGTTGATCCATATGTGGTTTGTGGAAAGAACACACATGCAATGACCACTAGTGGATCCATGTGTGGTTTGTGGAAAAGAACACACATGCAATGACTCTAGTACTGGTTTGTGGTTTTAGTATAAGAACACACATGCAATAACTCTAGTACTGGTTTGTGGTTTAGTATAAGAACACACATGCAATGACTCTAGTGGTTGATCCATGTGTGGTTTGTGGAAATAACACACATCCAATGACTCTAGTGGTTGATCCATATGTGGTTTGTGGAAAGAACACACATGCAATGACCACTAGTGGATCCATGTTGGTTTTAGTATAAGAATACACATGTAATGACTCTAGTGGTTGATCCATGTTTTTTTGTGGAAATAACACACATGAAATGACTCTAGTGATTGATCCATGTGTGGTTTGTGAAAAGAACACACATGCAATGACTCTAGTGTTGGTTTTAGTATAAGAACACACATGCAATGACTCTAGTGGTTGATCCATATGTGCTTTGTGGAAAGAACACACATGCAATGACTCTAGTGGTTGATCCTTGTGTGGTTTGTGGAAATAACACACATGCAATGACCACTGGTGGGTCCACATGTGTGGTTTGTGGAAAGAACACACATGCAATGACTCTGGTTGATCCATATGTGGTTTTTGGAAAGAACACACATACAATGACTCTAGTGGTGGATCCATGTGTGGTTTGTGGAAAATAACACACATGCAATGACTCTAGTGTTGGTTTGTGGTTTTAGTATAAGAACAAACATGCAATGACTCTAGTGGTTGATCCATGTGTGGTTTGTGGAAAGAACACACATGCAATGACTCTAGTGGTTGATCCATGTGTGGTTTGTGGAAAGAACACATATGCAATGACCACTGGTGGATCCATGTTGGTTTTAGTGTAAGAACACACATGCAATGACTAGTACTGGTTTGTGGTTTTTGTGGAAAAGAACACACATGCAATGACTCTAGTGGTTGATCGATGTGTGGTTTGTAGAAATAACACACATGCAATGACTCTGGTTGATCCATGTGTGGTTTGTGGAAAGAACACACATGCAATGACCACTGGTGGATCCATGTGTGGTTTGTGGAAAAGAACACACATGCAATGACTCTAGTACTGGTTTGTGGTTTTAGTATAAGAACACCCATGCAATGACTCTAGTGGTTGATCCATGTGTGGTTTGTGGAAAGAACACACATGCAATGACCACTTGTGGATCCATCTGTGGTTTGTGGAAAAAACACACATGCAATGACTCTAGTGGTTGAGCCATGTTTGTTTGTGGAAATAACAAACATGCAATGACTCTAGTGGTTCATCCATGTGTGGTTTGTGAAAAGAACACACATGCAATGACTCTAGTGTTTGTTTTAGTATAATAAGAACACACATGCAATGACTCTAGTGGTTGATCCATATGTGGTTTGTGGAAAGAACACACATGCAATGACTCTAGTGGTTGATCCATTTGTGGTTTGTGCAAAATAACACACATGCAATAAGACGACTGGTGGATCCGTGTATGGTTTGTGGAAAAGAACACACATGCAATGACTCTAGTGCTGGTTTGTGGTTTTAGTATAAGAACAAACATGCAATGACTCTAGTGGTTGATCCATGTGTGGTTTGTGGAAAGAACACACATGCAAAGACTCTAGTTGATCCATATGTGGATTGTGGAAAGAACACACATGCAATGACCACTGGTGGATCCATGTATGGTTTGTGGAAAAGAACACACATGCAATGACTCTAGTACTAGTTTGTGGTTTTAGTATAAGAACAAACATGTAATGACTCTAGTACTAGTTAGTGGTTTTAGTATAAGAACACACATGCAATGACTCTAGTGGTTGATCCCTGTGTGGTTTACGGAAATAACACACATGCAATGACTCAAGTGGGTCCACATGTGTGGTTTGTGGAAAGAACACACATGCAATAAGACGACTGGTGGATCCATGTGTGGTTTGTGGAAAATAACACACATGCAATGACTCTAGTGCTGGTTTGTGGTTTTAGTATAAGAATAAACATGCAATGACTCTAGTGGTTGATCCATGTGTGGTTTGTGAAAGAACACACATGCAATGGCTCTGGTTTATCCATATGTGCTTTGTGGAAAGAACACACATGCAATGACTCTAGTGGTTGATCCACGTGTGGTTTGTGAACAGAACACACATGCAATGACTCTAGTGTTGGTTTTAATAAGAACACACATCCAATGACTCTAGTGGTTGATCCATGTGTGGTTTATGAAAATAACACACATGCAATGACTCTACTGTTGGTGTTTAGTATAATAAGAACACACATGCAATGACTCTAGTCGTTGATCCCTATGTGGTTTGTGGAAAGAACACACATGCAATGACCTAGTAGTTGATCCATGTGTGGTTTGTGGAAATAACACACATGCAATGACCACTGGTGGGTCCACAAGTGTGGTTTGTGGAAAGAACACACATGCAATGACCACTGGTGGATCCATGTGTGGTTTGTGGAAAAAAACACATGCAATGACTCTAGTGTTGGTTTGTGGTTTTAGTATAAGAACAAACATGCAATGACTCTAGTTGTTGATCCATGTGTGGTTTGTGGAAAGAACACACATGCAATGACTCTAGTGGTTGATCCATGTGTGGTTTGTGGAAAGAACACACATGCAATGACCACTGGTGGATCCATGTTGGTTTTTGTGTAAGAACACACATGCAATGACTAGTACTGGTTTGTGGTTTTTGTGGAAAAGAACACACATGCAATGACTCTAGTGGTTGATCCATGTGTGGTTTGTGGAAAGAACACGCATGCAATGACTCTGGTTGATCGATGTGTGGTTTGTGGAAAGAACACACATGCAATGACCACTGGTGGATCTATGTGTGGTTTGTGGAAAAGAACACACATTCAATGACTCTAGTACTGGTTTGTGGTTTTAGTATAAGAACACCCATGCAATGACTCTAGTGGTTGATCCATGTGTGGTTTGTCGAAAGAACACACATGCAATGACTCTAGTGGTTGATCCTTGTGTGGTTTGTGGAAAGAACACACATGCAATGACCACTTGTGGATCCATGTGTGGTTTGTGGAAAAAAAACACATGCAATGACTCTAGTGGTTGAGCCATGTTTGTTTGTGGAAATAACAAACATGCAATGACTCTAGTGGTTCATCCATGTGTGGTTTGTGAAAAGAACACACATGCAATGACTCTCGTGTTGGTTTTAGTATAATAAGAACACACATGCAATGACTCTAGTGGTTGATCCATATGTGGTTTGTGGAAAGAACACACATGCAATGACTCTAGTGGTTGATCCATGTGTGGTTTGTGGAAATAACACACATGCAATGACTCTAGTTGATCCATATGTGGTTTGTGGAAAGAACACACATGCAATGACCACTGGTGGATCCATGTATGGTTTGTGGAAAAGAACACACATGCAATGACTCTAGTACTAGTTTGTGGTTTGAGTATAAGAACAAACATGTAATGACTCTAGTACTAGTTTGTGGTTTCAGTATAAGAACACACATGCAATGACTCTAGTGGTTGATCCATGTGTGTTTTATGGAAATAATACACACGCAATGACTCTAGTGGGTCCACATGTGTGGTTTGTGGAAAGAACACACATGCAATGACTCTGGTTGTTCCATATGTGGTTTGTGGAAAGAACACACATGCAATAAGACGACTAGTGGATCCATGTGTGGTTTGTGGAAAAGAACACACATGCAATGACTCTAGTGCTGGTTTGTGGTTTTAGTATAAGAATAAACGAGCAATGACTCTAGTGGTTGATCCATGTGTGGTTTGTGGAAAGAACACACATGCAATGACTCTAGTGGTTGATCCATGTGTGGTTTGTGGAAAGAACACACATGCAATGACCACTGGTGGATCTATGTGTGGTTTGTGGAAAAGAACACACATTCAATGACTCTAGTACTGGTTTGTGGTTTTAGTATAAGAACACCCATGCAATGACTCTAGTGGTTGATCCATGTGTGGTTTGTGGAAAGAACACACATGCAATGACTCTAGTGGTTGATCCTTGTGTGGTTTGTGGAAAGAACACACATGCAATGACCACTTGTGGATCCATGTGTGGTTTGTGGAAAAATCACACATGCAATGACTCTAGTGGTTGAGCCATGTTTGTTTGTGGAAATAACAAACATGCAATGACTCTAGTGGTTCATCCATGTGTGGTTTGTGAAAAGAACACACATGCAATGACTCTCGTGTTGGTTTTAGTATAATAAGAACACACATGCAATGACTCTAGTGGTTGATCCATATGTGGTTTGTGGAAAGAACACACATGCAATGACTCTAGTGGTTGATCCATGTGTGGTTTGTGGAAATAACACACATGCAATGACTCTAGTTGATCCATATGTGGTTTGTGGAAAGAACACACATGCAATGACCACTGGTGGATCCATGTATGGTTAGTGGAAAAGAACACACATGCAATGACTCTAGTACTAGTTTGTGGTTTGAGTATAAGAACAAACATGTAATGACTCTAGTACTAGTTTGTGGTTTTAGTATAAGAACACACATGCAATGACTCTAGTGGTTGATCCATGTGTGGTTTATGGAAATAACACACACGCAATGACTCTAGTGGGTCCACATGTGTGGTTTGTGGAAAGAACACACATGCAATGACTCTGGTTGTTCCATATGTGGTTTGTGGAAAGAACACACATGCAATAAGACGACTAGTGGATCCATGTGTGGTTTGTGGAAAAGAACACACATGCAATGACTCTAGTGCTGGTTTGTGGTTTTAGTATAAGAAGAAACATGCAATGACTCTAGTGGTTGATCCATGTGTGGTTTGTGGAAAGAACACACATGCAATGTCTCTAGTGGTTGATCCATGTGTGGTTTGTGGAAAGAACACACATGCAATGACCACTGGTGGATCTATGTGTGGTTTGTGGAAAAGAACACACATTCAATGACTCTAGTACTGGTTTGTGGTTTTAGTATAAGAACACCCATGCAATGACTCTAGTGGTTGATCCATGTGTGGTTTGTGGAAAGAACACACATGCAATGACTCTAGTGGTTGATCCTTGTGTGGTTTGTGGAAAGAACACACATGCAATGACCACTTGTGGATCCATGTGTGGTTTGTGGAAAAATCACACATGCAATGACTCTAGTGGTTGAGCCATGTTTGTTTGTGGAAATAACAAACATGCAATGACTCTAGTGGTTCATCCATGTGTGGTTTGTGAAAAGAACACACATGCAATGACTCTCGTGTTGGTTTTAGTATAATAAGAACACACATGCAATGACTCTAGTGGTTGATCCATATGTGGTTTGTGGAAAGAACACACATGCAATGACTCTAGTGGTTGATCCATGTGTGGTTTGTGGAAATAACACACATGCAATGACTCTAGTTGATCCATATGTGGTTTGTGGAAAGAACACACATGCAATGACCACTGGTGGATCCATGTATGGTTTGTGGAAAAGAACACACATGCAATGACTCTAGTACTAGTTTGTGGTTTTAGTATAAGAACAAACATGTAATGACTCTAGTACTAGTTTGTGGTTTCAGTATAAGAACACACATGCAATGACTCTAGTGGTTGATCCATGTGTGGTTTATGGAAATAACACACATGCAATGACTCTAGTGGGTCCACATGTGTGGTTTGTGGAAAGAACACACATGCAATGACTCTGGTTGTTCCATATGTGGTTTGTGGAAAGAACACACATGCAATAAGACGACTAGTGGATCCATGTGTGGTTTGTGGAAAAGAACACACATGCAATGACTCTAGTGCTGGTTTGTGGTTTTAGTATAAGAAGAAACATGCAATGACTCTAGTGGTTGATCCATGTGTGGTTTGTGGAAAGAACACACATGCAATGTCTCTAGTGGTTGATCCATGTGTGGTTTGTGGAAAGAACACACATGCAATGACCACTGGTGGATCTATGTGTGGTTTGTGGAAAAGAACACACATTCAATGACTCTAGTACTGGTTTGTGGTTTTAGTATAAGAACACCCATGCAATGACTCTAGTGGTTGATCCATGTGTGGTTTGTGGAAAGAACACACATGCAATGACTCTAGTGGTTGATCCTTGTGTGGTTTGTGGAAAGAACACACATGCAATGACCACTTGTGGATCCATGTGTGGTTTGTGGAAAAATCACACATGCAATGACTCTAGTGGTTGAGCCATGTTTGTTTGTGGAAATAACAAACATGCAATGACTCTAGTGGTTCATCCATGTGTGGTTTGTGAAAAGAACACACATGCAATGACTCTAGTGTTGGTTTTAGTATAATAAGAACACACATGCAATGACTCTAGTGGTTGATCCATATGTGGTTTGTGGAAAGAACACACATGTAATGACTCTAGTGGTTGATCCATGTGTGGTTTGTGGAAATAACACACATGCAATGACTCTAGTTGATCCATATGTGGTTTGTGGAAAGAACACACATGCAATGACCACTGGTGGATCCATGTATGGTTTGTGGAAAAGAACACACATGCAATGACTCTAGTACTAGTTTGTGGTTTTAGTATAAGAACAAACATGTAATGACTCTAGTACTAGTTTGTGGTTTCAGTATAAGAACACACATGCAATGACTCTAGTGGTTGATCCATGTGTGGTTTATGGAAATAATACACACGCAATGACTCTAGTGGGTCCACATGTGTGGTTTGTGGAAAGAACACACATGCAATGACTCTGGTTGTTCCATATGTGGTTTGTGGAAAGAACACACATGCAATAAGACGACTAGTGGATCCATGTGTGGTTTGTGGAAAAGAACACACATGCAATGACTCTAGTGCTGGTTTGTGGTTTTAGTATAAGAATAAACGAGCAATGACTCTAGTGGTTGATCCATGTGTGGTTTGTGGAAAGAACACACATGCAATGACTCTAGTGGTTGATCCATGTGTGGTTTGTGGAAAGAACACACATGCAATGACCACTGGTGGATCTATGTGTGGTTTGTGGAAAAGAACACACATTCAATGACTCTAGTACTGGTTTGTGGTTTTAGTATAAGAACACCCATGCAATGACTCTAGTGGTTGATCCATGTGTGGTTTGTGGAAAGAACACACATGCAATGACTCTAGTGGTTGATACTTGTGTGGTTTGTGGAAAGAAGACACATGCAATGACCACTTGTGGATCCATGTGTGGTTTGTGGAAAAATCACACATGCAATGACTCTAGTGGTTGAGCCATGTTTGTTTGTGGAAATAACAAACATGCAATGACTCTAGTGGTTCATCCATGTGTGGTTTGTGAAAAGAACACACATGCAATGACTCTAGTGTTGGTTTTAGTATAAGAACACACATGCAATGACTCTAGTGGTTGATCCATATGTGGTTTGTGGAAAGAACACACATGCAATGACTCTAGTGGTTGATCCATGTGTGGTTTGTGGAAATAACACACATGCAATGACTCTAGTTGATCCATATGTGGTTTGTGGAAAGAACACACATGCAATGACCACTGGTGGATCCATGTATGGTTTGTGGAAAAGAACACACATGCAATGACTCTAGTACTAGTTTGTGGTTTTAGTATAAGAACAAACATGTAATGACTCTAGTACTAGTTTGTGGTTTTAGTATAAGAACACACATGCAATGACTCTAGTGGTTGATCCATGTGTGGTTTATGGAAATAACACACACGCAATGACTCTAGTGGGTCCACATTTGTTGTTTGTGGAAAGAACACACATGCAATGACTCTGGTTGTTCAATATGTCGTTTGTGGAAAGAACACACATGCAATAAGACGACTAGTGGATCCATGTGTGGTTTGTGGAAAAGAACACACATGCAATGACTCTAGTGCTGGTTTGTGGTTTTAGTATAAGAATAAACATGCAATGACTCTAGTGGTTGATCCATGTGTGGTTTGTGAAAGAACACACATGCAATGGCTCTGGTTGATCCATATGTGGTTTGTGGAAAGAACACAAATGCAATGACTCTAGTGGTTGATCCATGTGTGGTTTGTGAACAAAACACACATACAATGACTCTAGTGTTGGTTTTAATAAGAACACACATGCAATGAATCTAGTGGTTGATCCATATGTGGATTGTGGAAAGAACACACATGCAATGACTCTAGTGGTTGATCCATGTGTGGTTTGTGAAAAGAACACACATGCAATGACTCTACTGTTGGTTTTTAGTATAATAAGAACACATATGCAATGACTCTAGTGGTTGATCCCTATGTGGTTTGTGGAAAGAACACACATGCAATGACCTAGTGGTTGATCCATGTGTGGTTTGTGGAAATAACACACATGCAATGACCACTGGTGGGTCCACATGTGTGGTTTGTGGAAAGAACACACATGCAATGACCACTGGTGGATCCATGTGTGGTTTGTGGAAAAAAAACACATGCAATGGCTCTAGTGTTGGTTTGTGGTTTTAGTATAAGAACAAACATGCAATGACTCTAGCGGTTGATCCTTGTGTGGTTTGTGGAAAGAACACACATGCAATGACTCTAGTGGTTGATCCATGTGTGGTTTGTGGAAAGAACACACATGCAATGACCACTTGTGGATCCATGTTGGTTTTTGCGTAAGAACACACATGCAATGACTAGTTCTGGTTTGGGGTTTTTGTGGAAAAGAACACACATGCAATGACTCTAGTGGTTGATCCATGTGTGGTTTGTGGAAAGAACACGCATGCAATGACTCTGGTTGATCGATGTGTGGTTTGTGGAAAGAACACACATGCAATGACCACTGGTGGATATATGTGTGGTTTGTGGAAAAGAACACACATTCAATGACTCTAGTACTGGTTTGTGGTTTTAGTATAAGAACACCCATGCAATGACTCTAGTGGTTGATCCATGTGTGGTTTATGGAAAGAACACACATGCAATGACTCTAGTGGTTGATCCATGTGTGGTTTGTGGAAAGAACACACATGCAATGACCACTTGTGGATCCATGTGTGGTTTGTGGAAAAGAACACACATGCAATGACTCTAGTGGTTGATCCATGTTTGTTTGTGGAAATAACAAACATGCAATGACTCTAGTGGTTGATCCATGTGTGGTTTGTGAAAAGAACACACATGCAATGACTCTAGTGTTGGTTTTAATATAATAAGAACACACATGCAATGACTCTAGTGGTTGATCCATATGTGGTTTGTGGAAAGAACACACATGAAATGACTCTAGTGGTGGATCCATGTGTGGTTTGTGGAAAAGAACACACATGCTATGACTCTAGTGGTTGATCCATGTGTGGTTTGTGGAAAGAACACACATGCAATGACTCTGGTTGATCCATATGTGGTTTGTGGAAACAACACACATGCAATGACCACTGATGGATCGATGTGTGGTTTGTGGAAAAGAACACACATGCAATGACTCTAGTGCTGGTTTGTGATTTTAGTATAAGAACAAACATGCAATGACTCTAGTGGTTGATCCATGTGTGGTTTGTGAAAAGAACACACATGCAATGACTCTAGTGTTGGTTTTATTATAATAAGAACACACATGCAATGACTCTAGTGGTTGATCCATATGTGGTTTGTGGAAAGAACACACATGCTATGACTCTAGTGGTTGATCCATGTGTGGTTTGGGGAAATAACACACATGCAATGACCACTGGTGGATCCATGTGTGGTTTGTGGAAAAGAACACACATGCAATGACTCTAGTGGTTGATCCATGTTTGTTTGTGGAAAGAACACACAATGAATGACTCTAGTGGTTGATCCATGTGTGGTTTGTGGAAATAACACACATGCAATGACCACTGGTGGATCCATGTGTGGTTTGTGGAAAAGAACACACATGCAATGACTCTAGTGCTGGTTTGTGGTTTTAGTATAAGAACAAACATGCAATGACTCTACTGGTTGATCCATGTGTGGTTTGTGGAAAGAACACACATGCAATGACTCTGTTTGATCCATATGTGGTTTGTGGAAAGAACACACGTGCAATGACCACTGGTGGATCCATGTGTGGTTTGTGGAAAAGAACACACGTGCAATGACTCTAGTACTGGTTTGTGGTTTTTGCATAAGAACACACATGTAATAACTCTAGTACTAGTTTGTGGTTTAGTATAAGAACACACATGCAATGAATCTAGTGGTTGATCCATGTTTGGTTTGTGGAAATAACACACATGCAATGACTCTAGTGGTTGATCCATGTGTGGTTTGTGGAAAGAACACACATGCAATGACCACTGGTGGATCCATGTTGGTTTTAGTATAAGAATACACATCTAATGACTCTAGTGGTTGATCCATGTTTGTTTGTGGAAATAACACACATGCAATGACTCTAGTGGTTGATCCATGTGTGGTTTGTGAAAATAACACACATGCAATGACTCTAGTGTTGGTTTTAGTATAAGAACACACATGCAATGACTCTAGTGGTTGATCTATATGTGCTTTGTGGAAAGAACACACATGCAATGACTCTAGTGGTTGATGCTTGTGTGGTTTGTGGAAATAACACACATGCAATGACCACTGGTGGGTCCACATGTGTGGTTGGTGGAAAGAACACACATGCAATGACTCTGGTTGATCCATATGTGGTTTTTGGAAAGAACACACATGCAATGACTCTAGTGGTGGATCCATGTGTGGTTTGTGGAAAATAACACACATGCAATGACTCTAGTGCTGGTTTGTGGTTTTAGTATAAGAAGAAACATGCAATGACTCTAGTGGTTGATCCATGTGTGGTTTGTGGAAAGAACACACATGCAATGACTCTAGTGGTTGATCCATGTGTGGTTTGTGGAAAGAACACACATGCAATGACCACTTGTGGATCCATGTGTGGTTTGTGGAAATAACACACATGCAATGACTCTAGTGGTTAATCCATGTTTGTTTGTGGAAATAACACACACGCAATGACTCTAGTGTTTGATCCATGTGTGGTTTGTGAAAAGAATACACATGCAATGACTCTAGTGTTGGTTTTAGTATAAGAACACACATGCAATGACTCTAGTCGTTGATCCATATGTGGTTTGTGGAAAGAACACACATGCAATGACTCTAGTGGTTGATCCATGTGTGGTTTGTGGAAATAACACACATGCAATGACTCTAGTGGTTGATCCATGTGTGGTTTGTGGAAATAACACACATGCAATGACCACTGGTGGGTCCACATGTGTGGTTTGTGGAAAGAACACACATGCAATGACTCTAGTGTTGGTTTGTGCTTTTAGTATAAGAACAAACATGCAATGACTCTAGTGGTTGATCCATCAGTTGTTTGTGGAAAAGAACACACATGCAATGACTCTAGTGGTTGATCCATATGTGGTTTGTGGAAAGAACACACATGGAATGATCACTGGTGGATCCATGTGTGGTTTGTGGAAAAGAACACACATGCAATGACCACTGGTGGATCCATGTGTGATTTGTGGAAAATAACACACATGCAATGACTCTAGTGGTTGATCCATGTTTGTTTGCAGAAATAACACACATGCAATGACTCTAGTGGTTGATGCATGTGTGGTTTGTGGAAAGAACTCACATGCAATGACTCTGGTTGATCCATATGTGGTTTGTGGAAAGAACACACATGCAATGACCACTCGTGGATCAATGTGTGGTTTGTGGAAAAGAACACACATGCAATTACTCTAGTAATGGTTTGTGGTTTTAGTATAAGAACACACATGCAATGACTCTAGTACTGGTTTGTGGTTTTAGTATAAGAACACACATGCAATGACTCTAGTGGTTGATCCATATGTGGTTTGTGGAAAGAACACACATGCAATGACTCTAGTGGTTGATCCATGTGTGGTTTGTGGAAATAAGACACAGGCAATGACCACTGGTGGATCCATGTGTGGTTCGTGGAAAAGAACACACATGCAATGACTCTAGTGCTGGTTTGTGGTTTTAGTATAAGAACAAACATGCAACAAATCTAGTGTATGATCCATATGTGGTTTGTGGAAAGAACACACATGCAATGACTCTGGTTGATCCATATGTGGTTTGTGGAAAGAACACACATGCAATGACCACTGGTGGATCCATGTGTGTTTTGTGGAAAAGAACACACATGCAATGACTCTAGTACTGGTTTGTGGTTTTAGTATAAGAACACACATGCAATGACTCTAGTACTGGTTTGTGGTTTTAGTATAATAACACACATGCAATGACTCTAGTGGTTGATCCATGTGTGGTTTGTGGAAATAACACACATGCAATGACTCTAGTGGTTGATCCATGTGTGGTTTGTGGAAAGAACACACATGCAATGACCACTGGTGGATCCATGTTGGTTTTAGTATAAGAACACACATGCAATGACTCTAGTGGTTGATCCATGTTTGTTTGTGGAAATAACACACATGCAATGACTCTAGTGGTGGATCCACGTGTGGTTTGTGAAAAGAACACACATGCAATGACTCTAGTGTTGGTTTTAGTATAAGAACACACATGCAATGACTCTAGTGGTTGATCCATATGTGGTTTGTGGAAAGAACACACATGCAATGACTCTAGTGGTTGATCCATGTGTGGTTTGTGGAAACAACACACATGCAATGACCACTGGTGGGTCCACATGTGTGGTTTGTGGAAAGAACACACATGCAATGACTCTGGTTGATCCATATGTGGTGTGTGGAAAGAACACACATGCAATGACTCTACTGGTGGATCCATGTGTGGTTTGTCGAAATAACACACATGCAATAACCACTGGTTAATCCATAAGTTGTTTGTGGAAAAGAAAACACATGCAATGACTCTAGTGGTTGATCCATATGTGGTTTGTGGAAAGAACACACATGCAATGACCACTGGTGGATCCATGTGTGGTTTGTGGAAAAGAACACACATGCAATGACCACTGGTGGATCCATGTGTGGTTTGTGGAAAAGAACACACATGCAATGACTCTAGTGGTTGATCCATGTTTGTGGAAATAACACACATGCAATGACTCTAGTGGTTGATCCATGTGTGGTTTGTGAAAAGAACACACATGCAATGACTCTAGTGTTGTTTTTAGTATAATAAGAACACACATGCAATGTCTCTAGTGGTTGATCCATATGTGGTTTGTGGAAAGAACACACATGCAATGACTCTAGTGGTTGATCCATGTGTGGTTTGTGGAAATAACACACATGCAATGACCACTGGTGGATCCATGTGTGGTTTGTGGAAAAGAACACACATGTAATGACTCTAGTGCTTGTTTGTGGTTTTAGTATAATAACAAACATGCAATGACTCTAGTGGTTGATCCATGTGTGGTTTGTGGAAAGAACACACATGCAATGACTCTGGTTGATCCACATGTGGTTTATGGAAAGAAAACACATGCAATGACCACTGGTGGATCCATGTGTGGTTTGTTGATAAGAACACAGATGCAATGACTCTAGTACTTGTTTGTGGTTTTAATATAAGAACACACATGCATTACTCTAGTGGTTTGTGGTTTTAGTATAAGAACACACATGCAATGACTCTAGTGGTTGATCCATGTTTTTCTGGAAATAACACACATGCAATGACTCTAGTGGTTTATCCATGTGGTTTGTGGAAATAACACACATGCAATGACCACTGGTGGTTCCACGTGTTTTTTTGTAAAGAACACACATGCAATGACTCTAGTGGTTGATCCATGTTTGTTTGGAAATAACACATGCAATGAATCTAGTGGTTGATCCATGTGTGGTTTGTGAAAGAACACACATGCAATGACTCTAGTGTTGGTTTTAGTATAAGAACACATGCAATGACTCTAGTGGTTGATCCATATGTGGTTTAGTATAATAAGAACACACATGCAATGACTCTAGTGGTTGATCCATGTGTGGTTTGTGGAAATAACACACATGCAATGACCACTGGTGGGTCCACATGTGTGGTTTGTGGAAAGAACACACATGTAATGACTCTAGTGCTGGTTTGTGGTTTTAGTATAAGAACAAACATGCAATTACTCTAGTGGTTGATCCATGTGTGGTTTGTGGAAAGAACACACATATAATAACTCTGGTTGATCCATATGTGGTTTGTGGAAAGATCACACATGCAATGACCACTGGTGGATCCATGTGTGGTTTGTGGAAAAGAACACGCATGCAATGACTCTAGTACTGGTTTGTGGTTTTAGTATAAGAACACACATGCGATTACTCTAGTACTGGTTTGTGGTTTTAGTATAAGAACACACATGCAATGACTCTAGTGGTTGATCCATGTGTGGTTTGTGGAAATAACACACATGCAATGACTCTAGTGGTTGATCCATGTGTGGTTTGTGGAAATAACACACATGCAATGACCACTGGTGGATCCATGTTGGTTTTAGTATAAGAACACACATGCAATGACTCTAGTGGTTGATCCATGTTTTATTGTGCAAATAGCACACATGCAATGACTCTAGTGGTTGATCCATGTGTGGTTTGTGAAAAGAACACACATGCAATGACTCTAGTGTTGGTTTTAGTATAAGAACACACATGCAATGAGTCTAGTGGTTAATCCATATGTGGTTTGTGGAAAGAACACACATGCAATGACTCTAGTGGTTGATCCATGTGTGGTTTGTGGAAATAACACACATGCAATGACCACTGGTGGGTCCACATGTGTGGTTTGTGGAAAGAACACACATGCAATGACTCTGGTTGATCCATATGTGGTTTGTGGAAAGAACACACGTGCAATGACTCTAGTGGTGGATCCATGTGTGGTTTGTGGAAAAGAACACACATGCAATGACTCTAGTGCTAGTTTGTGGTTTTAGTATAAGAAAAAACATGAAATGACTCTAGTGGTTTATCCATGTGTGGTTTGTGGAAAGAACACACATGCAATGACTAGTGGTTGATCCTTATGTGGTTTGTGGAAAGAACACACATGCAATGACCACTGGTGGATCCATGTGTGGTTTGTGGAAAAGAACACACATGCAATGACTCTAGTGGTTGATCCATGTTTGTGGAAATAACACACATGCAATGACTCTAGTGGTTGATCCATGTGTGGTTTGTGAGAAGAACACACATGCAATGACTCTAGTGTTGGTTTTAGTATAATAAGAACACACATGCAATGACTCTAGTGGTTGATCCATATGTGGTTTGTGGAAATAACACACATGCAATGACTCTAGTGGTTGATCAATGTGGTTTGTGGAAATAACACACATGCAATGACCACTGGTGGATCCATGTGTGGTTTGTGGAAAAGAACACACATGTAATGACTCTAGTGCTGGTTTGTTGTTTTAGTATAAGAAGAAACATGCAATGACTCTAGTGGTTGATACATGTGTGGTTTGTGGAAAGAACACACATGCAATAAGTCTGGTTGATCCATATGTGGTTTGTGGAAAGATCACACATGCAATGATCACTGGTGGATCCATGTGTGGTTTGTGGAAAAGAACACGCATGCAATGACTCTAGTACTGGTTTGTGGTTTTAGTATAAGAACACACATGCGATTACTCTAGTAATGGTTTGTGGTTTTAGTATAAGAACACACATGCAATGACTCTAGTGGTTGATCCATGTGTGGTTTGTGGAAATAACAAACATGCAATGACTCTAGTGGTTGATCCATGTGTGGTTTGTGGAAAGAACACAAATGCAATGACCACTGGTGGATCCATGTTGGTTTTAGTATAAGAACACACATGCAATGACTCTAGTGGTTGATCCATGTTTGTTTGTGGAAATAACACACATGCAATGACTCTAGTGGTTGAACCACGTGTGGTTTGTGAAAAGAACACACATGCAATGACTCTAGTGTTGGTTTTAGTATAAGAACACACATGCAATGACTCTAGTGGTTGATCCATATGTGGTTTGTGGAAAGAACACACATGCAATGACTCTAGTGGTTGATCCATGTGTGGTTTGTGGAAATAACACACATGCAATCACCACTGGTGGGTCCACATGTGTGGTTTGTGGAAAGAACACACATGCAATGACTCTGGTTGATCCATATGTGGTGTGTGGAAAGAACACACATGCAATGACTCTACTGGTGGATCCATGTGTGGTTTGTGTAAAGAACACACATGCAATAACCACTGGTTAATCCATAAGTTGTTTGTGGAAAAGAACACACATGCAATGACTCTAGTAGTTGATCCATATGTGGTTTGTGGAAAGAACACACATGCAATGACCACTGGTGGATCCATGTGTGGTTTGTGGAAAAGAACACACATGCAATGACCACTGGTGGATCCATGCGTGGTTTGTGGAAAAGAACACACATGCAATCCATGTTGGTTTGTAAGAACACATGCAATGACTCTAGTGGTTGATCCATGTTTGTGGAAATAACACACATGCAATGACTCTAGTGGTTGATCCATGTGTGGTTTGTGAAAAGAACACACATGCAATGACTCTAGTGTTGTTTTTAGTATAAGAACACACATGCAATGACTCTAGTGGTTGATCCATATGTGGTTTGTGGAAAGAACACACATGCAATGACTCTAGTGGTTGATCCATGTGTGGTTTGTGGAAATAACACACATGCAATGACCACTGGTGGATCCATGTGTGGTTTGTGGAAAAGAACACACATGTAATGACTCTAGTGCTGGTTTGTGGTTTTAGTATAATAACAAACATGCAATGACTCTAGTGGTTGATCCATGTGTGGTTTGTGGAAAGAACACACATGCAATAACTCTGGTTGATCCATATGTGGTTTGTGGAAAGATCACACATGCAATGACCACTGGTGGATCCATGTGGGGTTTGTGGAAAAGAACACGCATGCAATGACTCTAGTACTGGTTTGTGGTTTTAGTATAAGAACACACATGCAATGACTCTAGTACTGGTTTGTGGTTTTAGTATAAGAACACACATGCAATGACTCTAGTGGTTGATCCATGTGTGGTTTGTGTAAATAACACACATGCAATGACTCTAGTGGTTGATCCATGTGTGATTTGTGGAAAGAACACACATGCAATGACCACTGGTGGATCCATGTTGGTTTTAGTATAAGAACACACATGCAATGACTCTAGTGGTTGATCCATGTTTGTTTGTGGAAATAACAAACATGCAATGAATCTAGTGGTTGATCCATGTGTGGTTTGTGAAAAGAACACACATGCAATGACTCTAGTGTTGGTTTTAGTATAAGAACACACATGCAATGACTCTAGTGGTTGATCCATATGTGGTTTGTGGAAAGAACACACATGCAATGACTCTAGTGGTTGATCCATGTGTGGTTTGTGGAAATAACACACATGCAATCACCACTGGTGGGTCCACATGTGTGGTTTGTGGAAAGAACACACATGTAATGAGTCTAGTGCTGGTTTGTGGTTTTAGTATAAGAACAAACGTGCAATTACTCTAGTGGTTGATCCATGTGTGGTTTGTGGAAAGAACACACATATAATAACTCTGGTTTATCCCTATGTGGTTTGTGGAAAGATCACACATGCAATGACCACTGGTGGATCCATGTGTGGTTTGTGGAAAAGAACACGCATGCAATGACTCTAGTACTGGTTTGTGGTTTTAGTATAAGAACACACATGCGATTACTCTAGTACTGGTTTGTGGTTTTAGTATAAGAACACACATGCAATGACTCTAGTGGTTGATCCATGTGTGGAAATAACACACATGCAATGACTCTAGTGGTTGATCCATGTGTGGTTTGTGGAAAGAACACACATGCAATGACCACTGGTGGATCCATGTTGGTTTTAGTATAAGAACACACATGCAATGACTCTAGCAGTTGATCCATGTTTGATTGTGGAAATAACACACATGCAATGACTCTAGCGGTTGATCCATGTGTGGCTTGTGAAAAGAGCACACATGCAATGACTCTAGTGTTGGTTTTAGTATAAGAACACACATGCAATGACTCTAGTGGTTAATCCATATGTGGTTTGTGGAAAGAACACACATGCAATGACTCTAGTGGTTGATCCATGTGTGGTTTGTGGAAATAACACACATGCAATGACCACTGGTGGGTCCACATGTGTGGTTTGTGGAAAGAACACACATGCAATGACTCTGGTTGATCCATATGTGGTTTGTGGAAAGAACACACGTGCAATGACTCTAGTGGTGGATCCATGTGTGGTTTGTGGAAAAGAACACACATGCAATGACTCTAGTGCTAGTTCGTGGTTTTAGTATAAGAAAAAACATGCAATGACTCTAGTGGTTGATCCATGTGTGGTTTGTGGAAAGAACACACATGCAATGACTAGTGGTTGATCCTTATGTGGTTTGTGGAAAGAACACACATGCAATGACCACTGGTGGATCCATGTGTGGTTTGTGGAAAAGAACACACGTGCAATGGATCTAGTGGTTGATCCATGTTTGTGGAAATAACACACATGCAATGACTCTAGTGGTTGATCCATGTGTGGTTTGTGAGAAGAACACACATGCAATGACTCTAGTGTTGGTTTTAGTATAATAAGAACACACATGCAATGACTCTAGTGGTTGATCCATATGTGGTTTGTGGAAAGAACACACATGCAATGACTCTAGTGGTTGATCCATGTGTGGTTTGTGGAAATAACACACATGCAATGACCACTGGTGGATCCATGTGTGGTTTGTGGAAAAGAACACACATGTAATGACTCTAGTGCTGGTTTGTTGTTTTAGTATAAGAACAAACATGCAATGACTCTAGTGGTTGATACATGTGTGGTTTATGGAAAGAACACACATGCAATAAGTCTGGTTGATCCATATGTGGTTTGTGGAAAGATCACACATGCAATGATCACTGGTGGATCCATGTGTGGTTTGTGGAAAAGAACACGCATGCAATGACTCTAGTACTGGTTTATGGTTTTAGTATAAGAACACACATGCGATTACTCTAGTAATGGTTTGTGGTTTTAGTATAAGAACACATATGCAATGACTCTAGTGGTTGATCCATGTGTGGTTTGTGGAAATAACACACATGCAATGACTCTAGTGGTTGATCCATGTGTGGTTTGTGGAAAGAACACAAATGCAATGACCACTGGTGGATCCATGTTGGTTTTAGTATAAGAACACACATGCAATGACTCTAGTGGTTGATCCATGTTTTTTTGTGGAAATAACACACATGCAATGACTCTAGTGGTTGATCCATGTGTGGTTTGTGAAAAGAACACACATGCAATGACTCTAGTGTTGGTTTTAGTATAAGAACACACATGCAATGACTCTAGTGGTTGATCCATATGTGGTTTGTGGAAAGAACACACATGCAATGACTCTAGTGGTTGATCCATGTGTGGTTTGTGGAAATAACACACATGCAATGACCACTGGTGGGTCCACATGTGTGGTTTGTGGAAAGAACACACATGCAATGACTCTAGTGGTGGATCCATGTGTGGTTTGTGGAAAAGAACACACATGCAATGACTCTAGTGGTTGATCCATATGTGGTTTGTGGAAAGAACACACATGCAATGACTCTAGTGGTTGATCCATGTGTGGTTTGTGGAAATAACACACATGCAATGACTCTGGTTGATCCACATATGTGTTTTGTGGAAAGAACACACATGCAATGACTCTAGTGGTGGATCCATGTGTGGTTTGTGGAAAAGAACACACATGCAATGACTCTAGTGCATGTTTGTGGTTTTAGTATAAGAACAAACATGCAATGACTCTAGTGGTTGATCCATGTGTGGTTTGTGAAAAGAACACACATGCAATGACTCTAGTGTTGGTTTTAGTATAAGAACACACATGCAATGACTCTAGTGGTTGATCCATATGTGGTTTGTGGAAAGAACACACATGCAATGACTCTAGTGGTTGATCCATGTGTGGTTTGTGGAAATAACACACATGCAATGACCACTGGTGGTCCACATGTGTGGTTTGTGGAAAGAACACACATGCAATGACTCTAGTACTGGTTTGTGGTTTTAGTATAAGAACACACATTGCAATAACTCTAGTACTGGTTTGTGGTTTAGTATAAGATCACACATGCAATGACTCTAGTGGTTGATCCATGTGTGGTTTGTTGAAATAACACACATGCAATGAGTCTAGTGGTTGATCCATATGTGGTTTGTGGAAAGAACGCACATGCAATGACCACTGGTGGATCCATGTTGGTTTTAGTATAAGAACACACATGCAATGACTCTAGTGGTTGATCCATGTTTGTTTGTGGAAGTAACACACATGCAATGACTCTAGTGGTTGATCCATGTGTGGTTTGTGAAAAGAACACACATGCAATGACTCTAGTGTTGGTTTTAGTATAAGAACACACATGCAATGACTCTAGTGGTTGATCCATATGTGGTTTGTGGAAAGAACACACATGCAATGACTCTAGTGGTTGATCCATGTGTGGTTTGTGGAAATAACACACATGCAATGACTCTAGTGGGGTATCCATGTGTGGTTTGTGGAAAGAAACACATGCAATGACTCTAGTGGTTGATCCATATGTGGTTTTTGGAAAGAACACACATGCAATGACTCTAGTGGTGGATCCATGTGTGGTTTGTGGAAAAGAACACACATGCAATGACTCTAGTGCTGGTTTGTGGTTTTAGTATAAGAACACACATGCAATGACTCTAGTGGTTGATCCATGTGGTTTGTGGAAACAACACACATGCAATGACTGTAGTGGTTGATCCATGTGTGGTTTGTGAAAGAACACATGCAATGACTCTAGTGCATCCATGTGTGGTTTGTGGAAATAACACACATGCAATGACTCTAGTGGTTGATCCATGTGTGGTTTGTGGAAAGAACACACATGCAATGACTCTAGTGGTTGATCCATATGTGGTTTGTGGAAAGAACACACATGCAATGACTCTAGTGGTGGATCCATGTGTGGTTTGTGGAAAAGAACACACATGCAATGACTCTAGTGCTGGTTTGTGGTTTTAGTATAAGAACAAACATGCAATGACTCTAGTGGTTGATCCATGTGTGGTTTGTGGAAAGAACACACATGCAATGACTCTAGTGGTTGATCCATATGTGGTTTGTGGAAAGAACACACATGCAATGACCACTGGTGGATCCATGTGTGGTTTGTGGAAAAGAACACACATGCAATGACTCTAGTGGTTGATCCATGTTTGTGGAAATAACACATGCAATGACTCTAGTGGTTGATCCATGTGTGGTTTGTGAAAAGAACACACATGCAATGACTCTAGTGTTGGTTTTAGTATAATAAGAACACACATGCAATGACTCTAGTGGTTGATCCATATGTGGTTTGTGGAAAGAACACACATGCAATGACTCTAGTGGTTGATCCATGTGTGGTTTGTGGAAATAACACACATGCAATGACCACTGGTGGATCCATGTGTGGTTTGTGAAAAGAACACACATGCAATGACGCTAGTGTTGGTTTTAGTACAAGAACACACATGCAATGACTCTAGTGGTTGATCCATATGTGGTTTGTGGAAAGAACACACATGCAATGACTCTAGTGGTTGATCCATGTGTGGTTTGTGGAAAGAACACACATGCAATGACCACTGGTGGATCCATGTGTGGTTTGTGGAAAAGAACACACATGCAATGACTCTAGTGGTGGATCCATGTGTGGTTTTAGTATAAGAACACACATGCAATTACTCTAGTACTGGTTTGTGGTTTTAGTATAAGAACACACATGCAATGACTCTAGTGGTTGATCCATGTGTGGTTTGTGGAAAGAACACACATGCAATGACTCTAGTGGTTGATCCATGTGTGGTTTGTGGAAAGAACACACATGCAATGACTCTAGTGGTCGATCCATGTGTGGTTTTTGTTTAAGAACACACATGCAATGACTCTAGTGGTTGATCCATGTGTGGTTTGTGAAAATAACACACATGCAATGACTGAGTGGTTGATCCATGTGTGGTTTGTGAAAGAACACACATGCAATGACTCTAGTACTGGTTTGTGGTTTTATTATAAGAACACACACATGCAATGACTCTAGTGGTTGATCCATGTGTGGTTTGTGGAAAGAACACACATGCAATGACTCTAGTGTTTCATCCATGTTTGTTTGTGGAAAGAACACACATGCAATTACTCTAGTGGGATCCATGTGGTTTGTGGAAAGAACACACATGCAATGACCACTGGTGGATCCATGTTGGTTTGTGTAAAAGAACACACATGCAATGACTCTAGTGGTTGATCCATGTGTGGTTTGTGGAAAGAACACACATGCAATGACTCTAGTGGTAGATCAATGTGGTTTGTGGAAAGAACACACATGCAATGACACTAGTGGTTGGTCCATGTGTGGTTTGTGGAAAGAACACACATGCAATGAGTCTAGTGGTTGATCCATATGTGCTTTGTTGAAAGAACACACATGCAATGACTCTAGTGGTTGATCCATTTGTGGTTTGTGGAAAGAAAACACATGCAATGACTCTAGGGGTTGATCAATGTGGGTTTTGTCGAAAAAACACACATGCAATGACTCTAGAGGTGGATCCATGGGTGGTTTGTGAAAAGAGCACACATGCAATGACTCTAGTGCTGGTTTGTGGTTTTAGTATAAGAACAAACATGCAATGACTCTAGTGGTTGATCCATGTGTGGTTGTGGAAAGAACACACATGCAATGACTCTAGTGGTTGATACATGTGTGGTTTGTGGAAAGAACACACATGTAATGACCACTGGTGCATCCATGTGTGGTTTGTGGAAATAACACACATGCAATGACTCTAGTGGTTGATCCATGTGTGGTTTGTGGAAATAACACACATGCAATGACATTAGTGGTTGATCCATGTGTGGTTTGTGAAAAGAACACACATGCAATGACTCTAGTGTTGGTTTTAGTATAAGAACACACATGCAATGACTCTAGTGGTTGATCCATATGTGGTTTGTGGAAATAACACATGCAATGACTCTAGTGGTTGATCCATGTGTGGTTTGTGAAATAACACACATGCAATGAATCTAGTGGTTGATCCATATGTGGTTTGTGGAAAGAACACACATGCAATGACGCTAGTGTTGGAGCCATTGGTGGTTTGTGGAAAGAACAAACATGCAATGAGATTGTGGTTTGTGAAAGAACACACATGCAATGACTCTAGTGCTGGTTTGTGGTTTTAGTATAAGAACAGACATGCTATGACTCTAGTGGTTGATCCATGTGTGGTTTGTGGAAAGAACACACATGCAATGACTAGTGGTTGATCCATATGTGGTTTGTGAAAAGAACACACATGCAATGACCACTGGTGGATCCATGTGTGGTTTGTGGAAAAGAACACACATGCAATGACTCTAGTGGTTGATCCATGTTTGTGGAAATAACACACATGCAATGACTCTAGTGGTTGATCCATGTGTGGTTTGTGAAAAGAACACACATGCAATGACTCTAGTGTTGGTTTTAGTTTAATAAGAACACACATGCAATGACTCTAGTGGTTGATCCATATGTGGTTTGTGGAAAGAACACACATGCAATGACTCTAGTGGTTGATCCATGTGTGGTTTGTGGAAATAACACACATGCAATGACTCTAGTGGTTGATCCATGTGTGGTTTTAGTATAAGAACAAACATGCAATGACTCTAGTGGTTGATCCATGTGTGGTTTGTGGAAAGAACACACATGCAATAACTCTGGTTGATCCATATGTGGTTTGTGGAAAGATCACACATGCAATGACCACTGGTGGATCCATGTGTGGTTTGTGGAAAAGAACACACATGCAATGACTCTAGTACTGGTTTGTGGTTTTAGTATAAGAACACACATGCAATTACTCTAGTACTGGTTTGTGGTTTTAGTATAAGAACACACATGCAATGACTCTAGTGGTTGATCCATGTGTGTTTTGTGGAAATAACACACATGCAATGACTCTAGTGGTTGATCCATATGTGGTTTGTGGAAAGAACACACATGCAATGACCATTGGTGGATCCATGTTGGTTTTAGTATAAGAACACACATGCAATGACTCTAGTGGTTGATCCATGTTTGTTTGTGGAAATAACACACATGCAATGACTCTAGTGGTTGATCCATGTGTGGTTTGTGAAAAGAACACACATGCAATGACTCTAGTGTTGGTTTTAGTATAAGAACACACATGCAATGACTCTAGTGGTTGATCCATATGTGGTTTGTGGAAAGAACACACATGCAATGACTCTAGTGGTTGATCCATGTGTGGTTTGTGGAAATAACACACATGCAATGACCACTAGTGGGTCCACATGTGTGGTTTGTGGAAACAACACACATGCAATGACTCTGGTTGATCCATATGTGGTTTTTGGAAAGAACACACATGCAATGACTCTAGAGGTGGATCCATGTGTGGTTTGTGGAAAAGAGCACACATGCAATGACTCTAGTGCTGGTTTGTGGTTTTAGTATAAGAACAAACATGCAATGACTCTAGTGGTTGATGCATGTGTGGTTTGTGGAAAGAACACACATGCAATGACTCTAGTGGTTGATCCATGTGTGGTTTGTGGAAAGAACACACATGCAATGACCACTGGTGCATCCATGTGTGGTTTGTGGAAATAACACACATGCAATGACTCTAGTGGTTAATCCATGTTTGTTTGAGGAAATAACACACATGCAATGACTCTAGTGGTTGATCCATGTGTGGTTTGTGAAAAGAACACACATGCAATGACTCTAGTGTTGGTTTTAGTATAAGAACACACATGCAATGACTCTAGTCGTTGATCCATATGTGGTTTGTGGAAAGAACAGACATGCAATGACTCTAGTGGTTGATCCATGTGTGGTTTGTGGAAATAATACACATGCAATGACTCTAGTGGTTGATCCATATGTGGTTTGTGGAAAGAACACACATGCAATGACTCTAGTGGTGGATGCATGTGTGGTTTGTGGAAAATAACACACATGCAATGACTCTAGTGCTAGTTTGTGGTTTTAGTATAAGAATAAACATGCTATGACTCTAGTGGTTGATCCATGTGTGGTTTGTGGAAAGAAGACACATGCAATGACTAGTGGTTGATCCATATGTGGTTTGTGAAAAGAACACACATGCAATGACCACTGGTGGATCCATGTGTGGTTTGTGGAAAAGAACACACATGCAATGACTCTAGTGGTTGATCCATCTTTGTGGAAATAACACACATGCAATGACTCTAGTGGTTGATCCATGTGTGGTTTATGAAAAGAACACACATGCAATGACTCTAGTGTTGGTTTTAGTTTAATAAGAACACACATGCAATGACTCTAGTGGTTGATCCATATGTGGTTTGTGGAAAAAACACACATGCAATGACTCTAGTGGTTGATCCATGTGTGGTTTGTGGAAATAACACACATGCAATGACCACTGGTGGATCCATGTGTGGTTTGTGGAAAATAACACACATGTAATGACTCTAGTGCTGGTTTGTGGTTTTAGTATAAGAACAAACATGCAATGACTCTAGTGGTTGATCCATGTGTGGTTTGTGGAAAGAACACACATGCAATAACTCTGGTTGATCCATATGTGGTTTGTGGAAAGATCACACATGCAATGACCACTGGTGGATCCATGTGTGGTTTGTGGAAAAGAACACGCATGCAATGACTCTAGTACTGGTTTGTGGTTTTAGTATAAGAACACACATGCGATTACTCTAGTACTGGTTTGTGGTTTTAGTATAAGAACACACATGCAATGACTCTAGTGGTTGATCCATGTTTTTTTGTGGAAATAACACACATGCAATGACTCTAGTGGTTGATCCATGTGTGGTTTGTGGAAAGAACACACATGCAATGACCATTGGTGGATCCATGTTGGTTTTAGTATAAGAACACACATGCAATGACTCTAGTGGTTGATCCATGTTTGTTTGTGGAAATAACACACATGCAATGACTCTAGTGGTTGATCCATGTGTGGTTTGTGAAAAGAACACACATCCAATGACTCTAGTGTTGGTTTTAGTATAAGAACACACATGCAATGACTCTAGTGGTTGATCCATATGTGGTTTGTGTAAAGAACAGACATGCAATGACTCTAGTGGTTGATCCATCTCTGGTTTGTGGAAATAACACACATGCAATGACCCTAGTGGGTCCACATGTGTGGTTTGTGGAAAGAACACACATGCAATGACTCTAGTGGTGGATCCATCTGTGGTTTGTGGAAAAGAACACACATGCAATGACTCTAGTACTGGTTTGTGGTTTTAGTATAAGAACAAACATGCAATGACTCTAGTGGTTGATCCATGTGTGGTTTGTGAAAAGAACACACATGCAATGACTCTAGTGTTGGTTTTAGTATAAGAACACACATGCAATGACTCTAGTGGTTGATCCATATGTGGTTTGTGGAAAGAACACACATGCAATGACTCTAGTGGTTGATCCATGTGTGGTTTGTGGAAATAACACACATGCAATGACCACTGGTGGGTCCATGTGTGGTTTGTGGAAAAGAACACACATGCAATGACTCTAGTACTGGTTTGTGGTTTTAGTATAAGAACACACATGCAATAACTCTAGTACTGGTTTGTGGTTTAGTATAAGATCACACATGCAATGACTCTAGTGGTTGATCCATGTGTGGTTTGTTGAAATAACACACATGCAATGACTCTAGTGGTTGATCCATGTATGGTTTGTGGAAAGAACACACATGCAATGACCACTGGTGGATCCATGTTGGTTTTAGTATAAGAATACACATGCAATGACTCTAGTGGTTGATCCATGTTTCTTTGTGGAAATAACACACATGCAATGACTCTAGTGGTTGATCCATGTGTGGTTTGTGAAAAGAACACACATGCAATGACTCTAGTGTTGGTTTTAGTATAAGAACACACACGCAATGACTCTAGTGGTTATCCATATGTGGTTTGTGGAAAGAACACACATGCAATGACTCTAGTGGTTGATCCATGTGTGGTTTGTGGAAATAACACACATACAATGACTGTAATGGGTCCACATGTGTGGTTTGTGGAAAAAACACACATGCAATGACTCCAGTTGATCCATATATGTGGTTTTTGGAAAGAACACACATGCAATGACTCTAGTGGTGGATCCATGTGTGGTTTGTGGAAAAGAACAGACATGCAATGATTCTAGTGCTGGTTTGTGGTTTTAGTATAAGAACAAACATGCAATGACTCTAGTGGTTGATGCATGTGTGGTTTGTGGAAAGAACACACATGCAATGACTCTAGTGGTTGATCCATGTGTGGTTTGTGGAAAGAACACACATGCAATGACCACTGGTGCATCCATGTGTGGTTTGTGGAAATAACACACATGCAATGACTCTAGTGGTTAATCCATGTTTGTTTGTGGAAATAACACACATGCAATGACTCTAGTGGTTGATCCATGTGTGGTTTGTGAAAAGAACACACATGCAATGACTCTAGTGTTGGTTTTAGTATAAGAACACACATGCAATGACTCTAGTCGTTGATCCATATGTGGTTTGTGGAAAGAACACACATGCAATGACTCTAGTGGTTGATCCATGTGTGGTTTGTGGAAATAACACACATGCAATGACTCTAGTGGTGGATCCATGTGTGGTTTGTGGAAAAGAACACACATGCAATGACTCTAGTGCTAGTTTGTGGTTTTAGTATAAGAACAAACATGCAATGACTCTAGTGGTTGATCCATGTGTGGTTTGTGGAAAGAACACACATGCAATGACTAGTGGTTGATCCATATGTGGTTTGTTGAAAGAACACACATGCAATGACCACAGGTGGATCCATGTGTGGTTTGTGGAAAGAACACACATGCAATGACTCTAGTGGTTGATCCATGTGTGGTTTGTGGAAAGAACACACATGCAATGACTCTAGTGGTTGATCCATGTGTGGTTTGTGGAAATAACACACATGCAATGACCACTGGTGGGTCCACATGTGTGGTTTGTGGAAAGAACGCACATGCAATGACTCTAGTACTGGTTTGTGGTTTTAGTATAAGAACACACATGCAATAACTCTAGTACTGGTTTGTGGTTTAGTATAAGAACACACATGCAATGACTCTAGTGGTTGATCCATGTGTGGTTTGTTGAAATAACACACATGCAATGACTCTAGTGGTTGATCCATGTGTGGTTTGTGGAAAGAACACACATGCAATGACCACTGGTGGATCCATGTTGGTTTTAGTATAAGAATACACATGCAATGACTCTAGTGGTTGATCCATGTTTCTTTGTGGAAATAACACACATGCAATGACTCTAGTGGTTGATCCATGTGTGGTTTGTGAAAAGAACACACATGCAATGACTCTAGTGTTGGTTTTAGTATAAGAACACACACGCAATGACTCTAGTGGTTATCCATATGTGGTTTTAGTATAAGAACACACATGCAATGACTCTAGTGGTTGATCCATGTGTGGTTTGTGGAAATAACACACATGCAATGACCACTAGTGGGTCCACATGTGTGGTTTGTGGAAACAACACACATGCAATGACTCTGGTTGATCCATATGTGGTTTTTGGAAAGAACACACATGCAATGACTCTAGTGGTGGATCCATGTGTGGTTTGTGGAAAAGAACACACATGCAATGACTCTAGTGCTGGTTTGTGGTTTTAGTATAAGAACAAACATGCAATGACTCTAGTGGTTGATGCATGTGTGGTTTGTGGAAAGAACACACATGCAATGACTCTAGTGGTTGATCCATGTGTGGTTTGTGGAAAGAACGCACATGCAATGACCACTGGTGCATCCATGTGTGGTTTGTGGAAATAACACACATGCAATGACTCTAGTGGTTAATCCATGTTTGTTTGTGGAAATAACACACATGCAATGACTCTAGTGGTTGATCCATGTGTGGTTTGTGAAAAGAACACACATGCAATGACTCTAGTGTTGGTTTTAGTATAAGAACACACATGCAATGACTCTAGTCGTTGATCCATATGTGGTTTGTGGAAAGAACACACATGCAATGAATCTAGTGGTTGATCCATGTGTGGTTTGTGGAAATAACACACATGCAATGACTCTAGTGGTGGATCCATGTGTGGTTTGTGGAAAAGAACACACATGCAATGACTCTAGTGCTAGTTTGTGGTTTTAGTATAAGAACAAACATGCAATGACTCTAGTGGTTGATCCATGTGTGGTTTGTGGAAAGAACACACATGCAATGACTAGTGGTTGATCCATCTGTGGTTTGTTGAAAGAACACACATGCAATGACCACTGGTGGATCCATGTGTGGTTTGTGGAAAAGAACACACATGCAATGACTCTAGTGGTTGATCCATGTTTGTGGAAATAACACACATGCAATGACTCTAGTGGTTGATCCATGTGTGGTTTGTGAAAAGAACACACATGCAATGACTCTAGTGTTGGTTTTAGTATAATAAGAACACACATGCAAAGACTCTAGTGGTTGATCCATATGTGGTTTGTGGAAAGAACACACATGCAATGACTCTAGTTGTTGATCCATGTGTGGTTTGTGGAAATAACACACATGGTGGATCCATGTGTGGTTTGTGGAAAAGAACACACATGTAATGACGATAGTGCTGGTTTGTGGTTTTAGTATAAGAACAAACATGCAATGACTCTAGTGGTTGATCCATGTGTGGTTTGTGGAAAGAACACACATGCAATAACTCTGGTTGATCCATATGTGGTTTGTGGAAAGATCACACATGCAATGACCACTGGTGGATCCATGTGTGGTTTGTGGAAAAGAACACGCATGCAATGACTCTAGTACTGGTTTGTGGTTTTAGTATAAGAACACACATGCGATTACTCTAGTACTGGTTTGTGGTTTTAGTATAAGAACACACATGCAATGACTCTAGTGGTTGATCCATGTGTGGTTCGTGGAAATAACACACATGCAATGACTCTAGTGGTTGATCCATGTGTGGTTTGTGGAAAGAACACACATGCAATGACCACTGGTGGATCCATGTTGGTTTTAGTATAAGAACACACATGCAATGACTCTAGTGGTTGATCCATGTTTGTTTGTGGAAATAACACACATGCAATGACTCTAGTGGTTGATCCATGTGTGGTTTGTGAAAAGAACACACATGCAATGACTCTAGTGTTGGTTTTAGTATAAGAACACACATGCAATGACTCTAGTGGTTGATCCATATGTGGTTTGTGGAAATAACACACATGCAATGACTCTAGTGGTTGATCCATTTGTGGTTTGTGGAAATAACACACATGCAATGACCATTGGTGGGTCCACATGTGTGGTTTGTGGAAAGAACACACATGCAATGACTCTAGTAGTGGATCCATGTGTGCTTTGTGGAAAAGAACACACATGCAATGACTCTAGTGCTGGTTTGTGGTTTTAGTATAAGAACAAACATGCAATGACTCTAGTGGTGGATCCATGTGTGGTTTGTGGAAAAGAACACACATGCAATGACTCTAGTGCTAGTTTGTGGTTTTAGTATAAGAACAAACATGCAATGACTCTAGTGGTTGATCCATGTGTGGTTTGTGGAAAGAACACACATGCAATGACTAGTGGTTGATCCATATGTGGTTTGTTGAAAGAACACACATGCAATGACCACTGGTGGATCCATGTGTGGTTTGTGGAAAAGAACACACATGCAATGACTCTAGGGATAGTTTGTGGTTTTAGTATAAGAACAAACATGCAATGACTCTAGTGGTTGATCCATGTGTGGTTTGTGGAAAGAACACACATGCAATGACTAGTGGTTGATCCATATGTGGTTTGTGGAAAGAACACACATGCAATGACCACTGGTGGATCCATGTGTGGTTTGTGGAAAAGAACACACATGCAATGACTCTAGTGGTTGATCCATGTTTGTGGAAATAACACACATGCAATGACTCTAGTGGTTGATCCATGTGTGGTTTGTGAAAAGAACACACATGCAATGACTCTAGTGTTGGTTTTAGTATAATAAGAACACACATGCAATGACTCTAGTGGTTGATCCATATGTGGTTTGTGGAAAGAACACACATGCAATGACTCTAGTGGTTGATCCATGTGTGGTTTGTGGAAATAACACACATGCAATGACCACTGGTGGATCCATGTGTGGTTTGTGGAAAAGAACACACATGTAATGACTCTAGTGCTGGTTTGTGGTTTTAGTATAAGAACAAACATGCAATGACTCTAGTGGTTGATCCATGTGTGGTTTGTGGAAAGAACACACATGCAATAACTCTGGTTGATCCATATGTGGTTTGTGGAAAGATCACACATGCAATGACCACTGGTGGATCCATGTGTGGTTTGTGGAAAAGAACACGCATGCAATGACTCTAGTACTGGTTTGTGGTTTTAGTATAAGAACACACATGCGATTACTCTAGTACTGGTTTGTGGTTTTAGTATAAGAACACACATGCAATGACTCTAGTGGTTGATCCATGTGTGGTTTGTGGAAATAACACACATGCAATGACTCTAGTGGTTGATCCATGTGTGGTTGTTGCCTGTCAAAACCCACCGGCGAGCAGCGACGAGCAACACGAAGAGCCGGGAGGCTCCCAGAACTGCTGGTGGGCCCTGGTCCCTCGGGCAACGGCCCTCAAAACTCCGGCACACGTCCCGGCTGGTGCAAGGGCGTGCCACCTGACCTATACCTGGTCAGGAAGGTGATGGGTTTGATTAGTTTCTGCATGGCAAACAAACATACGTAAAATTCGAGCCGACCGGCTCCTGTTTTCGTGAATCGCTCCTAGAGCCGATTATCCCATGGTTCTGCATTAGATCTACGATAACATGGGGTTTTGCTTCATCAATACAAGTTAAATCGATCTACGACAGTTCAACATTTTCACCACATAGTTGGAACATCCTACACGTAATTGAGCCTGGTAGATACAAAATATGATAGAAAACTAATCCTAGAGAAGGCCTAACAACCGACGTAAAGTCAATTCCCGGAACAACTCCTCTCGAATTGGCAAACCATATCCTTACATACCATCGATCGTTCAACTCGCTTGCAAGGCGACCATGTGGATATCAAACTAAACCTTGGAAAACAAGACATAACTATAACAGATCAAGTCAACTAAATAAAGATCATAAGATGCTACCCTTACACCCAAAAAAGGTGCAAAGGCAAATGGATAAATAAAGGCAAAGATAACTAAGCAATCATAACAAAAAGTACCGATGCTAGCCCAAACAGATCCATGATAATATACTCGCCATCAACAAGGCTTCAGCACGAGTAACACTAAATAACGATAGATAGATATCGCCTAGATCGCAAGATGCGATCTAGGCAGATGACACTTACCCGAGAAAAACCCTAGAAACAAGGGGTATGGCGCGCCGAGATTGTGTTTGTTGTGAACGTGATCGCCCTCCTTTCTCAATAACCTTAGGTACATATTTATAGTCCGGAGACTTTCTATCCTTGGAATAACCCTAACAACTCTATCTCTTACTTAAACCGAAACGTAACCTACTACAATATACAGATACACGGGCAATTTAGCCCAAATCCACGCACAAGGCCGATCCAGCAATACGTTGTATATATGTATCCTCCAAGCCCATCTTGATTACGGCCCATCTCCTCCTTTGGCCAAAATGTGGCGATAACACATGCCCCCCTGGTTTTGGCAATAATAATTCCAAAACCACTCCGTTGATGTTTTTCTTCCCCTTCTTTTTTATCGGGTTACGCTGCAGAAAGCGTAATCGCCACGCCACCCCCTCATCATGATGCCCTGTCTTCTCAACTTCTCCGCATGAGGCACGATTTGACTTTTGGCACCACATTCGAAACCGCTATGGCATTGAACCACCTCCCACTATTCCCCTTATTTAAATTCATCTGAGCAGTTTGCAGCCCCCATCTTCTTCCATTAGCCAAAAAACCCTCTTCCTCCGCCATGGCCTCCTCTTCTTCCTCCAAATCATCCGCCCTTTCCTCCCAATCTTCCAACACGATGAGCGACCGAGAGCCGACGCTAGAGCACCCGCCAATGGCGGTAGATGAGGCTCTCGCCCACGTGGGGACGAGAGGGATCGATCGCCGCCTGGTCGAGGGACGATGAGTCCTCGATGACGGTGAGAGGGCCTCAGTTCCTTGTCGACGGGAACCGGAGGTGGAGAGCACCGACGACGCCGTGTCTCGACGGCGTCGATTCTTCCGACGAGGAAGAAGAAGTGGAGGAGGACACCTCCTCCGACGAATACCCGCCGGTGAAGCGCTTCCGCGCCGGGTCCAGCGAGGACACCGAAAACGACGACGAGGACGAGGAGGCCTCACGACATCTTCAAAGAAGGCGGCGAAGACGACGCCGCAGCTACCGATGACAAATAATGCGACGACGGCGAAGACAGCGGCATTTACACCGCCTCTAGATTAGGAACTAGTAGTAGCAAGATTAATAGCAGATTTCCTTTTGTAAGCAATCGGCTCCATTGTAAACAATCGCTTTTGAATCAACAAAGATTGCCCTCCCAATTCGATTTTGCCGATAGTCAAAATAGGTCAACGTTCGCCGATAGCAATGTATCGGCTTTCACCATACTACGCATATGGTCAACCAAGTCAAAGCCCAACGAGCCGATGGTAACACATCGACTTTCCCACAAACGCGTTGACAAAGTCAAATTTGGTCGATATTTAGATAAATCTGAGCGCCACTCTCCAACTTCAAACGGTAGCCTGCGACCCTCTTCAAAAAGGCTAAACCAGATCTCCAATTCCTCACCGCATAGATCGAGCTTACGACAAGAACCTCGATCCCCAATCGCATAGATCTATCTCCGCGGCAAACTAGATGGCGGAATCGTCCAATACCAGTAAGCAATGTCTCTGGTTCAAGGTACGCCGCCTCGCAGCCCCGAACACGGTGCTAGAATTAATAGCAAACACCTGAATTAATGCTCTATTCCACCGTTAAATTTTAGGTTTCGTACATCCGCTGCCGCATGCTTCTCCCAAATTCTCTCGTCTTGGTCCCGCATGTAATCTAGTCCTGCCCATCTGATCTCTTGCGAGGCAAACAGAATCCCCTTCGTAAGCCAAAACCTAGATTTGAATTCTTGGGCCGACTGCTTGCGAGCCTGGCCTAATCCCCCTGAACATTGGGTCTCTTGGTACAGCAGGGTAGCCAAAACTTACCAATCCCAATGGGAAACCACGGGAATAGCCGATGCCTTGTATTTGTCATTGTCTCCCCTTGAGAAACATGAAAATCTTCTAAAAACCATCGGCTATTTCTGGTCCGACGCTCTGAACTGCTTCATGTTCGGTCATGGCCCCATGACACCAACTCTGTTAGACGTGGTGATGATTACTGGTCTGGACGTTACATCACCCAGCCCTTCTGCTTTTAAGCTGACAAAGGTTCCCTACAAACTTTCTTCTAAGACAGCCTGCACGAACTGGGGTGCCTATCTTCAAAGCCACATGAAAACTAAAGGCCCTGTCACAGAGAAAGAACACACAGCTTTCCTCAACTTCTGGCTGGAACATTTCATATTCTGTGGCCCTTCCCTTGCTCCAACCAAGAATTATCTCTCCTTGGCCTACGAACTTGCCAGAGGCACTCAACTTGGTATCAAAAACTGCTCCTTGGATAAGTCTATCGATATCTCCGCTTGATGTCTGGCAAACTATCCTCCCAAGATAGCAATCAAAACAGAGGTCCTTGGTGGTTCATTCACTATGGTCTCAACTGTATTTTCAAAACCATGTCCCAAACTTCCCCTTTTGAAGTTGCACCTTTCCAGATGCCAAACGGAAGATCCGATGCACGGCCAAGCTCAGATAGATCGCTGTAGCAAACCGATCCTCAGAAGCATCCAAGTGGTTCAGCATTTTCTTCCAAGGCCGGACAATCCTATCTTCTTTCCTTACACGAAGAATCGAACATTTGAAAATCCAATCTCCTTTAGGCTAGACAACTTTGCCGATGACACCAAAGACTGGCAAATATTTTCCACCGTGATCCGCCCCTCGCTTCCTTCCAGCTTGGTATGAGCACATCCAATGTAATAATCAAGCTCGATATGAATTCTACCACCGGTCAGTGGCTCGACAATTTGTCCTTGGACAAGTACCTCCCATTTCTTTCTCCACCATCTTACAGAGAGCAGAGTGACGCCCGATCCTCTCACCTACCAAAGGTGTTATTCCTTCTTCGATGCTCGACCATCCCAATTCCTAACAACCTCACCTTCGCTTCATCAACCGATGGTTTTGAGAACTGGTGGTCGATGTGGAAGACTCATGCCTTCAGAGAGCTCGGGACCGTCGGAACAGCTCGATGCTGAATATGATATCCCGTAGAACAGGTACTATTAATCGTAAATTTTCTTGATGCAGCTCACAAATTATCCTTCTAATAACCCGCTCGCCTCCTTGCAGAACAAGACGGTCCCGAACCTACACGATGATGGCTCCCCTTCAATTCTTCCCACCAGCTCCGTGGTCCTTTTCGCAAAACTCGCCACCTTTTAAAAAGGTCGTGATGCGTAACCAGCCGATATCACCACAATCGGCTTCCAAGATCCAAGCCACTTACGGTTCGCCGCCTCTCGAGTTCCAACTAGAACAAGAACGGTGGTGAGGAAGGTAGCTGTCCAGAAGACTTTGAGGCACCGGAGCCCCTCTCCAGAGCGTTCGCATGTACGCTGATCCATGCCTTGGTCGATCTCTTTCATCCTTGCAAACATGCTTGTGTTTACTAGCTCTCCTTTTCTTACAGGGTTCCATCAAAGACACCTCCAAATGAGGACACACAATCCAATCGAGGAGAATCGGCCCAACAAACTCGAAGGACCACCACACCGAGCCAGCAGATTGGCCACCATCGGCTTCTAGGAAAAGGCCGGTTCCTGCACCATCGCCCCGAGCATCGGGCCGAGGCGGGCTACCGTGAGCCCCAAGAGGGCTCGCAAGGTCAAACTTCTTCGTCGAGCCAGAGGTTTCAAAGTCATCACCCTCGATGCTCTTACCAATTTTTTTATATCTGCCGATTCATCACTTATTTACATCGGCTAAGCACCTTCCATGCGCATCGGCACTTCTAGTGGAAAAGCCGAAGTGCCGATGCGCCGTAAGGCTGGATCTAGTAATCCTCAAGGTGTAGCCGAGGCTACCACTTTGGCCAAGCCCCAGAACAACACACAAGCCGATTGTCTCGTCATCCGCTATCCCTTGACCTTAGGAGAGGTACGTTCGCTTCGCTCGCTCTTCCTTCCATGTTGGACGACATCGATGCCATTTCGCCCGCCAGGTTGTGATATCTCAGTGGCCGACGTTTCGACGAATCCATCGAACCAACTCTCTCTGCCAACGATGAACTACGAGCAAGGGCTGTTCTACCTCAATTCCAGCGTCTCAAAGCCTTGTCCTCCCCGATCGAGAAGTTGATCGAGGGTTCAAGAGGTGAAGAGTGTTCTTGCTGAAATCAAGGACCAACTCCCAGAGTAATGCAGTGAAGCTTTGGCCAGTTGTAACTCGTCTTTCTACGGGTCAAGGGTGAAGTTGGCTCGTGAGAGGATTAATCGCCGCCCAACTTCCATCAAGGCCAACATTGCGCATAAATGTCACAGCTCAACGAGAAAAGGCGCTCGATGCCAAACGACACCTCTCACAAGACCCGAGCTTGCATCCTTGAAAAGGAACTGGAGATCTTGAAGAGAAGGTCCGGCGACTAAACAGCTCATCCGTGACAAAGAAGCATTCATCGCCCGCTCCCAAGACGAAGCGGAAGGCCTCAAAGCTCAACTGAAGACTGATCTGGTGGAAATACGTGCCCTGAACAAGCAGCTAGTGATGGGCAAGGACGAAGATGACGAAGCCGAGATCGCTGAGGTGGATCGTGTCCGCGCTGACGCCCTCCACGCCTTCGAGGCATTCCTTCAGTAGCTTCTTCATGTAAACTGACACCGTGCTCAGAGTTTAAACCTCTAGAGTCGATGGTCGTGCATCGCTATATATATATATATTTTTTATTGGCCGATTTCATGTATCGCCCCATATTTCACCGCCCATCATCCCACATGCTTGGGAAATATTTCTTGAGATGTCGACCGATTGGCCGATTTCATGTATCGCCCCATATTTCATCGCCCATCATCCCACATGCTTGGGAAATATTTCTTGAGATGTCGACTGCTGATACCATCTGGAATTTCACGCCATCCAGCTCCTCAAGCATGTACGCTGTCCTTAAAACTTGATCGACCCTGTGGCCCGTGCCAATTTGGAGACCATTTACCGTATGCTGCATCCTTAGTCCCCAATGGCAATACAGCTTCCCATACCAGATCGCCAATGTGGAACTCCTTTAGTCTCACCTTCTTATTATATGCACGAGCTACCTTGGCCTTGTTCTCTTTGATTTTCTCAAGCGACCACAGCCTAAGCTCAGTTAAATCCTCAACACTGTCACTCATCAGGGCCGCATATTCTTCAGTTGTTAGGTCATTCTGAAAAGTGACACGTCTCGATCCAGCCGTAATCTCCCAGGGAAATACGACTTCTTGTCCATAGACTAGATGGTATGGCGAGGTTTTTATCGCTCCATGACACGACATGCGATAAGCCCATAAAGCCTCTGACAAAACTTCGTGCCAACGCCTAGGGTACTCATCGACTTTCCTCTTGATCAGCTTGATAAGGCTCTGGTTGGACGCTTCAGCTTGCCCATTTGCTTGAGCATAGTACGGAGATGATCGGATCAGCTTAATTCCCGTGTCCTCACAAAACTTTCCAAACTCGTGAGAAATGAAGACCGAACCTCCATCGGTCGTGATAGTTTGGGGGATCCCGAATCTATGAATGACGTGTTCTTTCACAAAATCGATAACATCCTTCGAGTTCACTGACTTCATAGGGACGGCTTCCACCCATTTAGTGAAATAATCCGTAATGGCTAAAATCCACATGTGGCCTTTGCTTGATGGAGGATTGATCTTGCCAATCATATCCATGCCCCAACCTCGGAATGGCCAAGGCTTGATGATGGGGTTCATTGCTGACGCGGGTACCATCTGAATTTTTCCAAATTTCTGACATGCTTGACACCCTTTGTAGTACTTAAAACAGTCCTCAAGCATGGTGGGCCAATAAAACCCTGATCGCCTGATCAACCATTTCATCTTGTGAGCCGATTGGTGAGTTCCACAGCGCCTGTACCTCGTGCAGGAGCCGATTGGCCTCGGTTGGCCCCTGCACATTTGAGCAAGAACCCTTCCAGTCCTCAGAAACATGTCGTCCCCAATAAGCACATACTTCATGGCCTTGTACCTTATCCGCTTAGGTGCCCCCGAGCGAATCTTTCAAGTAATTGAAGATATCGGCTCTAGTCGTCCGCCTGTGAACTGTACTTGAACATCAGTTCCTTCTGCCACGTCCTTGTAGCCTGAAGCCATTTGTGCGAGATCATTCGCCTCGGTATTCTGCGATCGCGGGATCCAGTTAAAGTTTATGTACTGGAACTGTGCCATCAGCTCACGGCATTGCAACCATAATGGGAAGAGCGACTCGCTCTCACACTTGTATTCCTCCGTGAGTTGGGAAATCACCAATTTGGAGTCTCCAAAATTTCCACCGCTCGCTCCACCGATGAGCAACTCCATTCCCTTGTATCGCCTCATACTCTGACGTTGTTGGTGCGAGGGTAGATAGTCCGATGCGAAGGAATATGTTGCCCCGGGCGACACGAGTAGAATGCCGATGCCGCAACCATCATCACAAACCGATCCATCGAAAAACATGGCCCATGCTCAGAGATGACAGCCGCAATATCAGTGTTGATTCTTTCAGCAATAAGGTCGGCCAACGCCTGACCTTTAACCGCTTTCGCGGGTTGATACCGGATATCAAATTACGATAATGCAAACATCCATTTGCCGAGTCGGCCTTTCAACATAGGAGCCGACAGCATATGTTTTATGACATCTAATTTGCATATAATGATAATCTCCGCTGAGAGCAAGATGTGGCGCAGCTTGGTGCAGGTGAAAAACAGGTAGAGGCACAACTTATCGATCTCAGGATACCTTGTCTCTGCATCCAGCATCCTTCTGCTGATGTAAAACACAACTCGCTCCAGACCATCATAAACCTGCACCACCACCGAGGCGATGGACGTGTCAGTTACTGACAAGTAAATGCAGAATGGCCTATCCGGCTGGGGCGGAATCAACACTGGCGGCTTCGTTAGATATTCTTTGATCTCGTTGAAGGCTCGTTGTTGTTCTCGCCCCCAATGAACTCCTCATCGATTTAATTTTCACCACCCCATGAACGGCTCTATTCTTCCCGACAGATTAGAGATGAATCTTCACGGTTGATCTTGCCGATGAGAGATCTGCAGTTCTTTCTTCGTGGTAGGTGGCTTCATTGTTCGCCGCCTCCTCGACTTTTCAGGCCGATCTCAATTCGCGTTCATGGACCAAGAAACCCAAGAACTGACCGCCGTCACCCCAAGGCACACTTCTTGATTCATCCGTAGTCAATTTTCTTGTTCGGTCCAGACGCTGCAGATCGCCAGTGTCCTTGTAATGAAGCGCACTTAACCACCACGTCATCGATATAAATTTCCACTAGCTTGCCGATCAGATCATGGAAGATGTAATTCATGGCTCTTTGGTATGTGGCGCCGGCATTCTTCAGTCCAAACGTCATGACTACATATTCAAACAACCCCACCGAACCTGGGACTCTGAACGTCTTGTGTATATCCTCCTGAGCCATAAAATTTGGTTGTAATCGCATTGCCGCCCATGAAGCTCAAGATCTTATGACCAGCATTGCATTTTCGTTGTCTCTGCTACCGGCATCGGATACTCATCCTTTGGAGTAGCTCTATTGAGATCCCGAAAATCTATGGCAACACGCCAGCGGCCATCCTTTTTCTCTACAGGTACGATACTAGAAATCCACTCAAAGATACCGCATGGCCTGATTAACCTAGTCACAACATTTTCTCGATCTCTTTCTTGACTTCTTCCAAAATTTCGCCTTCATCCGTCGTGCTCATTACCGAATGGCGAAACCCTTTTTTAAGCCGGAGTCGATGCTCAATGATGCTCTTGTCTAACCCTGCATCTCTCAGATAGTCCCGAGCAAAGCGATGGATATTCTTTCAACAAAGCTATCATCGGACCCCGCAGATTCGGATCTAACTTCTTGCTGATAAATGTTGGTCGCGGCATATCCCCAGGACCGATGTCAATCTCCTCTAGCTCATCAGCGGAGGTAAACCCATACCCTAGCTTCCGTCACACCGCTAAATCGATGCTAAACACGGGCAAACAGTTGGTGAGGATAACAAAAATAATTTGGGCGATTGCCGAACCGCCCCTTTTGATTGCATTAGTGAAAGAAGGTTTACAACTTATTTGTGCTCCACAATGGCAGGAATCTCCCTACTACGATCGCATGACCTGTTTGTCGAAGATTACTGCTTTTATTTTTGTGGCCGATCGCGGGATCGGCCGTACCACTACGCATCGTGGTCTTTGCTATTCTGCCGTGCCGCTGGATAAGACCAGCCTCACCCGCTTTTGTAGCTTCAATGCGTTCACAACGCTTCAGACTAACTCCGGAGATCGGCTCTTGGTCTTCGCTTCGGATGTTCATGCCAGCTATGGGGATCTCGATCGAATCATCTGCTGAATGACCTCCACTTCATCTCCATCCCATCAGACAGGGCACCGTGCATCGTGGATGGAATGCAAAGCTAGCGTGAATCCAATCCCTCCCCAAAGAAGACAGCAGAGGTGCTTTTGTCACAACGACGAAGAATGACGAGGGATGGTTTTTCTGCCCACGGTCGATCCACGCTCGTAACGCATGCGTTTCAAGTTTGGCCGCTGAAGTCGCTTAACGTGACGTTGGTTTTGATCGATCTGCGGAGCGTCCCAAACGCCGTAGCATGGAGTATGGCATTATATTGACTGCCGCTCTGGTGTCAACCAACATCTTGCGGACAGGCTGCCCATTAATATAACCTTGCAGGTACAGGGCTTTTAGATGTTTGTAGCCCTTCTCTAGTGGCTTTTCAAAGATGACCGGCCGTGGGCCGCAGTCGAACTGTGCCACTGGTAGTTCTTTGGTCCTTGGAGCGCAAAACTCTGACAGAAGTATGAACACCATGTTTGTGCCAGCCGATGTCTTTGCATCGGCTTTTATTGGTTTGGGGCGCCACTCTTTCCTTTTCGGACGAGCCTCCGTTTCCAAGGTTTGTTAATTTTCACGGCCGATCGGTAGTGCTTTCCTTAAAGCGTGGAGGTACTGTGCTTCGGCTTCCTCCAGGTTACGCAGTCGCTGAACTCTACGCTTTTGGGTGTGCCTGAGTCCATCGGGACACCACCTTGGCCGGTGATATCTGTCTTCTTCTTCTTCACCCTTTGGTTCCTCGAGATCTTTTGCTCGAGATGACTTCCCTTGTTTGTTCTGAGGCGGGAGAGGCCCTAGACGCTTGAACACTGAATCGACCGTGTCCTCCTTCTGCTGTCCACATTCCGGGCAGTTGTCGATTGTAGGCAATCGGCTCATTCCCGCGTCCCAACAATACTTGAAGAAAGGACAATCCCAATGTTTATCCACGCCTTCTTTTTCCTTCGACTTTTCACTAGCGAGGTGCTCATATCCATCATCATCTCTATCGTGCCGGCGACGTCGGTCATACTGACGCTCATACTTGTTAAGGAGATGCGTGGAGTGTGGCTTCTGATATCTCACGCTTCTCACTTGCTCCTCGGTTAAATACCGCCTGTCATCATAACAGGGCCGGTCGCGTGGACCGGCCTCCTCTCTTTCTTTGCCCCGAGAGCGACCGCCTTCCTCCTTATATGAGCCATGGTGGTACACAGGCCCTGTCATATTAACATCGAACGAGAAATCTAACTGACGCCTCGTGGAGTGGCTGTGTTCTACCATGTTGACGCCGGGAAACGGGTTTGTGTCTACTTTCATGGCGAACTGCCCAAGGATCAGACGGCCCTGTTCTATCGCCGTTTGGATCTGGCGACGTAGCTCTTTGCAATCATTGGTGGTGTGGGTGAATGAGTGATGCCACTTGCAGTATGGTCTCCCGTTTATTTCTTGAGCCGTAGGGATTTTATGGCCTTCGGGTAACTTCATCGCTTTTCTTCAAGAGTAAATCGAATATCTGCTCAGCTTTGCTTACATCAAAGTCGAATCCTTTTGCAGGCCCTTGCTGTTTTACCCATTTGCAGGACACAGGATCAGCCCCCCGAGCCCATTCAGCCACGGCCACCTCCTGGTCTTGTACGGGATCCTCTTCTTCAGACGACCAGCCTATCGGACGTTTGAACTTGTCTTGGTACAACTCAGGGTGGCGTTGTTCATACATTGTCAGTTTCTGGGCCATGTGCGCCAATGAATTGTATTCTACTTGGAAAGCCAGATCCTTGATAGGTGCTGAGAGACCCAACACTGCCAGCTCGACTGCTTCTTTCTCAGTCAAACGAGCCGAATAACATCGGTTCTTGACAGTCCTGAAACGCTGAATGTACTCAGCTACCGTTTCTCCCCGCTTTTGCCGCACTCGCCAGACCGCAATGCCAGCCTCGATAGCTTCTGAATGATACTGAACGTGGAACTGCTCTTCTAGTTGCTTCCAGGTGTGGATCGAATCCGGCGGCAACGAGGTGTACCACCCAAAAGCTGGTCCTGTCAGAGATTGCGCAAAGAACCTTACGCGTAACTGATCCGATGCTGAAATCATGCCTAACTGTGCCAGGTATCGGCTCACATGCTCGATCGAGCTCGACCCTTCTGATCCGCTAAACCTTGAGAACTCAGGGAGCCGATACTTGGGTGGCAGCGGAATCAGATCAAACTCGTTGGGGTACGGCTTGGAATAGCCGATTGTCCTTCTCTTCGGCACGAAGCCGAACTGGTCTCTCAAGATAGTACGGATTTGCTCCACCGTTTGAGCTGCAGGGGCTAAATTCTCATGACACTTTCTCGTGGCATACTAGGCTATCAATGCCTGTTTATCAGCGTCCAGAGATCCTGCCCAGAGATACCGCTCCCGAAGCCCTGCCCGTAAACTCCCCGCCAAAGAATCGCGGTTGTTGCAATCCGCTTCGCGTCAAAGCTATTGCAACCGCACGTAGGTGCACACATATCCATGTGGGATTTCTTTAGGTGGTTCAAACAGGAATTGGCAATCGCCAGGGTCACCTCCAACCTTGTAGACGACGTACGCCGGTGCCCCTGGTGGCTCTGGAGCCGCAAGCGTGAATGGCAGCTGTGGCCTGGTCTGGAGCGGTCTTTCTCCCTGGTGAGTCCCTAGAGTAGGTCCCGACGGAGAGTACTGATGTTTCATGATCTCCTGAACTACGCGAACCGCGACGCGCTCGAAAGCGTTCACTAGGCTCTCAGAATGGCGATGAAGAGAATGAGCCACCATGTAATTGACTTCCTGCCTCAGAGCTCTGGTGCGCTCCTCTGAAGGAACGGACAGATCCACCTCATCAAGAGCACCTTCGGGTGAGAACCCTTTCCACCTGATGCCATGCTTACGGGTCCTCTCAAAAGAGCCGATGAGATCGGCTTCGAAGAGAGCTTTGATATCATCATACTTCGCCTTGTGCTCCTCAGGCAGATCGTCGTACGTGACCGGCCTGTCCCCCATTGCAGCGTCGGATGTTGACGCAGATGCTGTTGAGTGTCCCACCGGGCGTGCCAGAATGTGTTGCCTGTCAAAACCCACCGGCGAGCAGCGACGAGCAACACGAAGAGCCGGGAGGCTCCCAGAACTGCTGGTGGGCCCTGGTCCCTCGCAACGCCCAAAACTCCGACACGCCCGGCTGGTGCAGCGTGCCACCGGACCTATACCTGGTCAGGAAGGTGATGGGTTGCTTCGATTAGTTTCCTGCATGGCAAACAAACATACGTAAAATTCGAGCCGCGACCGGCTCCCAGGTTTCCCTGTGAATCGGCTCCTAGAGCCGATTATCCCATGGTTCTGCATTAGATCTACGATAACATGGGGTTTTGCTTCATCAATACAAGTTAAATCGATCTACGACAGTTCAACGTTTTCACCACATAGTTGGAACATCCTACACGTAATTGAGCCTGGTAGATACAAAAGATGATAGAAAACTAATCCTAGAGAAGGCCTAACAACCGACGTAAAGTCAATTCCCGGAACAACTCCTCTCGAATTGGCAAACCATATCCTTACATACCATCGATCGTTCAACTCGTTTGCAAGGCCTGACCATGTGGATATCAAACTAAACCTTGGAAAACAAGACATAACTATAACAGATCAAGTCAACTAAATAAAGATCAAGCAAGATGCTACCCTTACACCCAAAAAAGGTGCAAAGGCAGCGGGATAAATAAAGGCAGCATAACTAAGCAATCATAACAAAAAAGTACCGATGCTAGCCCAAACAGATCCATGATAACAGTATTACTCGCCATCAACAAGGCTTCAGCACGAGTAACACTAAATAACGCATAAGCATGTACTGCCTAGATCGCAAGATGCGATCTAGGCAGCATGACACTTACCCGAGAAAAAACCATAGAAACAAGGGGTGGCGATGCGCCGAGATTGTGTTTGTTGTGAACGTGATCGTCCTCCTTTTCTCAATAACCTTAGGTACATATTTATAGTCCGGAGACTTTCTATCCTTGGAATAACCCTACCAACTCTATCTCTTACTTAAACCGAAACGTAACCTACTACAATATACAGATACACGGGCAATTTAGCCCAAATCCACGCACAAGGCCGATCCAGCAATACGTTGTATATATGTATCCTCCAAGCCCATCTTGATTACGGCCCATCTCCTCCTTTGGCCAAAATGTGGCGATAACGGTGGTTTGTGGAAAGAAGACACATGCAATGACCATTGGTGGATCCATGTTGGTTTTAGTATAAGAACACACATGCAATGACTCTAGTGGTTGATCCATGTTTGTTTGTGGAAATAACACACATGCAATGACTCTAGTGGTTGATCCATGTGTGGTTTGTGAAAAGAACACACATGCAATGACTCTAGTGTTGGTTTTAGTATAAGAACACACATGCAATGACTCTAGTGGTTGATCCATATGTGGTTTGTGGAAAGAACACACATGCAATGACTCTAGTGGTTGATCCATGTGTGGTTTGTGGAAATAACACACATGCAATGACCACTGGTGGGTCCACATGTGTGGTTTGTGGAAAGAACACACATGCAATGACTCTAGTACTGGTTTGTGGTTTTAGTATAAGAACACACATGCAATAACTCTAGTACTGGTTTGTGGTTTAGTATAAGATCACACATGCAATGACTCTAGTGGTTGATCCATGTGTGGTTTGTTGAAATAACACATATGCAATGACTCTAGTGGTTGATCCATGTGTGGTTTGTGGAAAGAACACACATGCAATGACCACTGGTGGATCCATGTTGGTTTTAGTATAAGAATACACATGCAATGACTCTAGTGGTTGATCCATGTTTGTTTGTGGAAATAACACACATGCAATGACTCTAGTGGTTGATCCATGTGTGGTTTGTGAAAAGAACACACATGCAATGACTCTAGTGTTGGTTTTAGTATAAGAACACACATGCAATGACTCTAGTGGTTGATCCATGTGTGGTTTGTGGAAATAACACACATGCAATGACCACTAGTGGGTCCACATGTGTGGTTTGTGGAAAGAACACACATGCAATGACTCTGGTTGATCCATATGTGGTTTTTGGAAAGGACACACATGCAATGACTCTAGTGGTGGATCCATGTGTGGTTTGTGGAAAAGAACACACATGCAATGACCACTGGTGCATCCATGTGTGGTTTGTGGAAATAACAGACATGCAATGACTCTAGTGGTTAATCCATGTTTGTTTGTGGAAATAACACACATGCAATGACTCTAGTGGTTGATCCATGTGTAGTTTGTGAAAAGAACACACATGCAATGACTCTAGTGTTGGTTTTAGTATAAGAACACACATGCAATGACTCTATTCATTGATCCATATGTGGTTTGTGGAAAGAACACACATGCAATGACTCTAGTGGTTGATCCATGCGTGGTTTGTGGAAATAACACACATGCAATGACTCTAGTGGTGGATCCATATGTGGTTTGTGGAAAGAACACACATGCAATGACTCTAGTGGTGGATCCATGTGTGGTTTGTGGAAAAGAACACACATGCAATGACTCTAGTGCTAGTTTGTGGTTTTAGTATAAGAACAAACATGCAATGACTCAGTGGTTGATCCATGTGTGGTTTGTGGAAAGAACACACATGCAATGACTAGTGGTTGATCCATATGTGGCTTGTGGAAACAACACACATGCAATGACCACTGGTGGATTCATGTGTGGTTTGTGGAAAAGAACACACATGCAATGACTCTAGTGGTTGATCCATGTTTGTGGAAATAACACACATGCAATGACTCTAGTGGTTGATCCATGTGTGGTTTGTGAAAAGAACACACATGCAATGACTCTAGTGTTGGTTTTAGTATCATAAGAACACACATGCAATGACTCTAGTGGTTGATCCATATGTGGTTTGTGCAAAGAACACACATGCAATGACTCTAGTGGTTGATCCATGTATGGTTTGTGGAAATAACACACATGCAATGACCAGTGGTGGATCCATGTGTGGTTTGTGGAAAAGAACACACATGTAATGACTCTAGTGCTGGTTTGTGGTTTTAGTATAAGAACAAACATGCAATGACTCTAGTGGTTGATCCATGTGTGGTTTGTGGAAAGAACACACATGCAATAACTCTGGTTGATCCATATGTGGTTTGTGGAAAGATCACACATGCAATGACCACTGGTGGCTCCATGTGTGGTTTGTGGAAAATAACACGCATGCAATGACTCTAGTACTAGTTTGTGGTTTTAGTATAAGAACACACATGCGATTACTCTAGTACTAGTTTGTGGTTTTAGTATAAGAACACACATGCAATGACTCTAGTGGTTGATCCATGTGTGGTTTGTGGAAATAACACACATGCAATGACTCTAGTGGTTGATCCATGTGTGGTTTGTGGAAAGAACACACATGCAATGACCACTGGTGGATCCATGTTGGTTTTAGTATAAGAACACAAATGCACTGACTCTAGTGGTTGATCCATGTTTGTTTGTGGAAATAACACACATGCAATGACTCTAGTGGTTGATCCATGTGTGGTTTGTGAAAAGAACCCACATGCAATGACTCTAGTGTTGGTTTTAGTATAAGAACACACATGCAATGACTCTAGTGGTTGATCCATATGTGGTTTGTGGAAAGAACACACATGCATTGACTCTAGTGTTTGATCCATGTGTGGTTTGTGGAAATAACACACATGCAATGAACACTGGTGGGTCCACATGTGTGGTTTGTGGAAAGAACACAGATGCAATGACTCTAGTACTGGTTTGTGGTTTTAGTATAAGAACACACATGCAATAACTCTAGTACTGGTTTGTGGTTCAGTATAAGATCACACATGCAATGACTCTAGTGGTTGATCCATGTTTGTTTGTGGAAATAACACACATGCAATGACTCTAGTGGTTGATCCATGTGTGGTTTGTGAAAAGAACACACATGCAATGACTCTAGTGTTGGTTTTAGTATAAGAACACACATGCAATGACTCTAGTGGTTGATCCATGTGTGGTTTGTGGAAATAACACACATGCAATGACCACTAGTGGGTCCACATGTGTGGTTTGTGGAAAGAACACACATGCAATGACTCTGGTTGATCCATATGTGGTTTTTGGAAAGGACACACATGCAATGACTCTAGTGGTGGATCCATGTGTGGTTTGTGGAAAAGAACACACATGCAATGACCACTGGTGCATCCATGTGTGGTTTGTGGAAATAACACACATGCAATGACTCTAGTGGTTAATCCATGTTTGTTTGTGGAAATAACACACATGCAATGACTCTAGTGGTTGATCCATGTGTAGTTTGTGAAAAGAACACACATGCAATGACTCTAGTGTTGGTTTTAGTATAAGAACACACATGCAATGACTCTAGTGGTGGATCCATATGTGGTTTGTGGAAAGAACACACATGCAATGACTCTAGTGGTTGATCCATGCGTGGTTTGTGGAAATAACACACATGCAATGACTCTAGTGGTGGATCCATATGTGGTTTGTGGAAAGAACACACATGCAATGACTCTAGTGGTGGATCCATGTGTGGTTTGTGGAAAAGAACACACATGCAATGACTCTAGTGCTAGTTTGTGGTTTTAGTATAAGAACAAACATGCAATGACTCAGTGGTTGATCCATGTGTGGTTTGTGGAAAGAACACACATGCAATGACTAGTGGTTGATCCATATGTGGCTTGTGGAAACAACACACATGCAATGACCACTGGTGGATTCATGTGTGGTTTGTGGAAAAGAACACACATGCAATGACTCTAGTGGTTGATCCATGTTTGTGGAAATAACACACATGCAATGACTCTAGTGGTTGATCCATGTGTGGTTTGTGAAAAGAACACACATGCAATGACTCTAGTGTTGGTTTTAGTATCATAAGAACACACATGCAATGACTCTAGTGGTTGATCCATATGTGGTTTGTGCAAAGAACACACATGCAATGACTCTAGTGGTTGATCCATGTATGGTTTGTGGAAATAACACACATGCAATGACCAGTGGTGGATCCATGTGTGGTTTGTGGAAAAGAACACACATGTAATGACTCTAGTGCTGGTTTGTGGTTTTAGTATAAGAACAAACATGCAATGACTCTAGTGGTTGATCCATGTGTGGTTTGTGGAAAGAACACACATGCAATAACTCTGGTTGATCCATATGTGGTTTGTGGAAAGATCACACATGCAATGACCACTGGTGGCTCCATGTGTGGTTTGTGGAAAATAACACGCATGCAATGACTCTAGTACTGGTTTGTGGTTTTAGTATAAGAACACACATGCGATTACTCTAGTACTAGTTTGTGGTTTTAGTATAAGAACACACATGCAATGACTCTAGTGGTTAATCCATGTGTGGTTTGTGGAAATAACACACATGCAATGACTCTAGTGGTTGATCCATGTGTGGTTTGTGGAAAGAACACACATGCAATGACCACTGGTGGATCCATGTTGGTTTTAGTATAAGAACACAAATGCACTGACTCTAGTGGTTGATCCATGTTTGTTTGTGGAAATAACACACATGCAATGACTCTAGTGGTTGATCCATGTGTGGTTTGTGAAAAGAACCCACATGCAATGACTCTAGTGTTGGTTTTAGTATAAGAACACACATGCAATGACTCTAGTGGTTGATCCATATGTGGTTTGTGGAAAGAACACACATGCATTGACTCTAGTGTTTGATCCATGTGTGGTTTGTGGAAATAACACACATGCAATGAACACTGGTGGGTCCACATGTGTGGTTTGTGGAAAGAACACACATGCAATGACTCTAGTACTGGTTTGTGGTTTTAGTATAAGAACACACATGCAATAACTCTAGTACTGGTTTGTGGTTTAGTATAAGATCACACATGCAATGACTCTAGTGGTTGATCCATGTGTGGTTTGTTGAAATAACACACATGCAATGACTCTAGTGGTTGATCCATGTGTGGTTTGTGGAAAGAACACACATGCAATGACCACTGGTGGGTCCACATGTGTGGTTTGTGGAAAGAACACACATGCAATGACTCTGGTTGATCCATATGTGGTTTTTGGAAAGGACACACATGCAATGACTCTAGTGGTGGATCCATGTGTGGTTTGTGGAAAAGAACACACATGCAATGACCACTGGTGCATCCATGTGTGGTTTGTGGAAATAACACACATGCGTTGACTCTAGTGGTTAATCCATGTTTGTTTGTGGAAATAACACACATGCAATGACTCTAGTGGTTGATCCATGTGTAGTTTGTGAAAAGAACACACATGCAATGACTCTAGTGTTGGTTTTAGTATAAGAACACACATGCAATGACTCTAGTCATTGATCCATATGTGGTTTGTGGAAAGAACACACATGCAATGACTCTAGTGGTTGATCCATGCGTGGTTTGTGGAAATAACACACATGCAATGACTCTAGTGGTGGATCCATATGTGGTTTGTGGAAAGAACACACATGCAATGACTCTAGTGGTGGATCCATGTGTGGTTTGTGGAAAAGAACACAGATGCAATGACTCTAGTGCTAGTTTGTGGTTTTAGTATAAGAACAAACATGCAATGACTCAGTGGTTGATCCATGTGTGGTTTGTGGAAAGAACACACATGCAATGACTAGTGGTTGATCCATATGTGGCTTGTGGAAAGAACACACATGCAATGACCACTGGTGGATTCATGTGTGGTTTGTTGAAAATAACACACATGCAATGACTCTAGTGGTTGATCCATGTTTGTGGAAATAACACACATGCAATGACTCTAGTGGTTGATCCATGTGTGGTTTGTGAAAAGAACACACATGCAATGATTCTAGTGTTGGTTTTAGTATCATAAGAACACACATGCAACGACTCTAGTGGTTGATCCATATGTGGTTTGTGCAAAGAACACACATGCAATGACTCTAGTGGTTGATCCATGTATGGTTTGTGGAAATAACACACATGCAATGACCAGTGGTGGATCCATGTGTGGTTTCTGGAAAAGAACACACATGTAATGACTCTAGTGCTGGTTTGTGGTTTTAGTATAAGAACAAACATGCAATGACTCTAGTGGTTGATCCATGTGTGGTTTGTGGAAAGAACACACATGCAATAACTCTGGTTGATCCATATGTGGTTTGTGGAAAGATCACACATGCAATGACCACTGGTGGCTCCATGTGTGGTTTGTGGAAAATAACACGCATGCAATGACTCTAGTACTGGTTTGTGGTTTTAGTATAAGAACACACATGCGATTACTCTAGTACTAGTTTGTGGTTTTAGTATAAGAACACACATGCAATGACTCTAGTGGTTGATCCATGTGTGGTTTGTGGAAATAACACACATGCAATGACTCTAGTGGTTGATCCATGTGTGGTTTGTGGAAAGAACACACATGCAATGACCACTGGTGGATCCATGTTGGTTTTAGTATAAGAACACAAATGCACTGACTCTAGTGGTTGATCCATGTTTGTTTGTGGAAATAACACACATGCAATGACTCTAGTAGTTGATCCATGTGTGGTTTGTGAAAAGAACCCACATGCAATGACTCTAGTGTTGGTTTTAGTATAAGAACACACATGCAATGACTCTAGTGGTTGATCCATATGTGGTTTGTGGAAAGAACACACATGCATTGACTCTAGTGTTTGATCCATGTGTGGTTTGTGGAAATAACACACATGCCCTGAACACTGGTGGGTCCACATGTGTGGTTTGTGGAAAGAACACACATGCAATGACTCTAGTACTGGTTTGTGGTTTTAGTATAAGAACACACATGCAATAACTCTAGTACTGGTTTGTGGTTTAGTATAAGATCACACATGCAATGACTCTAGTGGTTGATCCATGTGTGGTTTGTTGAAATAACACACATGCAATGACTCTAGTGGTTGATCCATGTGTGGTTTGTGGAAAGAACACACATGCAATGACCACTGGTGGGTCCACATGTGTGGTTTGTGGAAAGAACACACATGCAATGACTCTGGTTGATCCATATGTGGTTTTTGGAAAGAACACACATGCAATGACTCTAGTGGTGGATCCATGTGTGGTTTGTGGAAAATAACACACATGCAATGACTCTAGTGCTAGTTTGTGGTTTTAGTATAAGAACAAACATGCAATGACTCTAGTGGTTGATCCATGTGTGGTTTGTGGAAAGAACACACATGCAATGACCACTGGTGCATCCATGTGTGGTTTGTGGAAATAACACACATGCAATGACTCTAGTGGTTAATCCATGTTTGTTTGTGGAAATAACACACATGCCATGACTCTAGTGGTTGATCCATGTGTGGTTTGTGAAAAGAACACACATGCAATGACTCTAGTGTTGGTTTTAGTATAAGAACACACATGCAATGACTCTAGTCGTTGATCCATATGTGGTTTGTGGAAACAACACACATGCAATGACTCTAGTGGTTGATCCATGTGTGGTTTGTGGAAAGAACACACATGCAATGACTCTAGTGGTTGATCCATGTGTGGTTTGTGGAAATAACACACATGCAATGACTCTAGTGGTTGATCCATGTGTGATTTGTGGAAATAACACACATGCAATGACCACTGGTGGGTCCACATGTGTGGTTTGTGGAAAGAACTTACATGCAATGACTCTAGTGTTGGTTTGTGCTTTTAGTATAAGAACAAACATGCAATGACTCTAGTGGTTGATCCATAAGTTGTTTGTGGAAAAGAACACACATGCAATGACTCTAGTGGTTGATCCATATGTGGTTTGTGGAAAGAACACACATGGAATGATCACTGGTGGATCCATGTGTGGTTTGTGGAAAAGAACACACATGCAATGACCACTGGTGGATCCATGTGTGATTTGTGGAAAAGAACACACATGCAATTACTCTAGTGGTTGATCCATGTTTGTTTGTGGAAATAACACACATGCAATGACTCTAGTGGTTGATCCACGTGTGGTTTGTGGAAAGAACACACATGCAATGACTCTGGTTGATCCATATGTGGTTTGTGGAAAGAACACACATGCAATGACCACTCGTGGATCCATGTGTGGTTTGTGGAAAAGAACACACATGCAATGACTTTAGTAATGGTTTGTGGTTTTAGTATAAGAACACACATGCAATGACTCTAGTACTGGTTTGTGGTTTTAGTATAAGAACACACATGCAATGACTCTAGTGGTTGATCCATATGTGGTTTGTGGAAAGAACACACATGCAATGACTCTAGTGGTTGATCCATGTGTGGTTTGTGGAAAGAACACACATGCAATGACCACTGGTGGATCCATGTGTGGTTTGTGGAAAAGAACACACATGGAATGACTCTAGTACTGGTTTGTGGTTTTAGTATAAGAACACACATGCAATGACTCTAGTACTGGTTTGTGGTTTTAGTATAAGAACACATGCAATGACTCTAGTGGTTGATCCATGTGTGGTTTGTGGAAATAACACACATGCAATGACTCTAGTGGTTGATCCATGTGTGGTTTGTGGAAAGAACACACATGCAATGACCACTGGTGGATCCATGTTGGTTTTAGTATAAGAACACACATGCAATGACTCTAGTGGTTGATCCATGTTTGTTTGTGGAAATAACACACATGCAATGACTCTAGTCATTGATCCATGTGTGTTTGTGAAAAGAACACACATGCAATGACTCTAGTGTTGGTTTTAGTATAAGAACACACATGCAATGACTCTAGTGGTTGATCCATAAGTTGTTTGTGGAAAAGAACACACATGCAATGACTCTAGTGGTTGATCCATATGTGGTTTGTGGAAAGAACACACATGGAATGATCACTGGTGGATCCATGTGTGGTTTGTGGAAAAGAACACACATCCAATGACCACTGGTGGATCCATGTGTGATTTGTGGAAAAGAACACACATGCAATTACTCTAGTGGTTGATCCATGTTTGTTTATGGAAATAACACACATGCAATGACTCTAGTGGTTGATCCATGTGTGGTTTGTGGAAAGAACACACATGCAATGACCACTGGTGCATCCATGTGTGGTTTGTGGAAATAACACACATGCAATGACTCTAGTGGTTAATCCATGTTTGTTTGTGGAAATAACACACATGCAATGACTCTAGTGGTTGATCCATGTGTGGTTTGTGAAAAGAACACACATGCAATGACTCTAGTGTTGGTTTTAGTATAAGAACACACATGCAATGACTCTAGTCGTTGATCCATATGTGGTTTGTGGAAAGAACACACATGCAATGACTCTAGTGGTTGATCCATGTGTGGTTTGTGGAAATAAGACACATGCAATGACTCTAGTGGTTGATCCATGTGTGGTTTGTGGAAATAACACACATGCAATGACCACTGGTGGGTCCACATGTGTGGTTTGTGGAAAGAACACACATGCAATGACTCTAGTGTTGGTTTGTGCTTTTAGTATAAGAACAAACATGCAATGACTCTAGTGGTTGATCCATAAGTTGTTTGTGGAAAAGAACACACATGCAATGACTCTAGTTGTTGATCCATATGTGGTTTGTGGAAAGAACACACATGGAATGATCACTGGTGGATCCATGTGTGGTTTCTGGAAAAGAACACACATGCAATGACCACTGGTGGATCCATGTGTGATTTGTGGAAAAGAACACACATGCAATTACTCTAGTGGTTGATCCATGTTTGTTTGTGGAAATAACACACATGCAATGACTCTAGTGGTTGATCCACGTGTGGTTTGTGGAAAGAACACACATGCAATGACTCTGGTTGATCCATATGTGGTTTGTGGAAAGAACACAGATGCAATGACCACTCGTGGATCCATGTGTGGTTTGTGGAAAAGAACACACATGCAATGACTCTAGTAATGGTTTGTGGTTTTAGTATAAGAACACACATGCAATGACTCTAGTACTGGTTTGTGGTTTTAGTATAAGAACACACATGCAATGACTCTAGTGGTTGATCCATATGTGGTTTGTGGAAAGAACACACATGCAATGACTCTAGTGGTTGATCAATGTGTGGTTTGTGGAAAGAACACACATGCAATGACCACTGGTGGATCCATGTGTGGTTTGTGGAAAAGAACACACATGCAATGACTCTATTACTGGTTTGTGGTTTTAGTATAAGAACACACATGCAATGACTCTAGTACTGGTTTGTGGTTTTAGTATAAGAACACACATGCAATGACTCTAGTGGTTGATCCATGTGTGGTTTGTGGAAATAACACACATGCAATGACTCTAGTGGTTGATCCATGTGTGGTTTGTGGAAAGAACACACATGCAATGACCACTGGTGGATCCATGTTGGTTTTAGTATAAGAACACACATGCAATGACTCTAGTGGTTGATCCATGTTTGTTTGTGGAAATAACACACATGCAATGACTCTAGTGGTTGATCCATGTGTGTTTTGTGAAAAGAACACACATGCAATGACTCTAGTGTTGGTTTTAGTATAAGAACAAAATTGCAATGACTCTAGTGGTTGATCCATAAGTTGTTTGTGGAAAAGAACACACATGCAATGACTCTAGTGGTTGATCCATATGTGGTTTGTGGAAAGAACACACATGGAATGATCACTGGTGGATCCATGTGTGGTTTGTGGAAAAGAACACACATCCAATGACCACTGGTGGATCCATGTGTGATTTGTGGAAAAGAACACACATGCAATTACTCTAGTGGTTGATCCATGTTTGTTTGTGGAAATAACACACATGCAATGACTCTAGTGGTTGATCCATGTGTGGTTTGTGGAAAGAACACACATGCAATGACTCTGGTTGATCCATATGTGGTTTGTGGAAAGAACACACATGCAATGACCACTCGTGGATCCATGTGTGGTTTATGGAAAAGAACACACATGCAATGACTCTAGTAATGGTTTGTGGTTTTAGTATAAGAACACACATCCAATGACTCTAGTACTGGTTTGTGGTTTTAGTATAAGTACAAACATGCAATGAATCTAGTGGTTGATCCATGTGTGGTTTGTGGAAAGAACACACACGCAATGACTCTAGTGGTTGATCCATGTGTGGTTTGTGGAAAGAACACACATGCAATGACCACTGGTGCATCCATGTGTGGTTTGTGGAAATAACACACATGCAATGACTCTAGTGGTTAATCCATGTTTGTTTGTGGAAATAACACACATGCAATGACTCTAGTGGTTGATCCATGTGTGGTTTGTGAAAAGAACACACATGCAATGACTCTAGTGTTGGTTTTGGTATAAGAACACGCATGCAATGACTCTAGTGGTTGATCCATGTGTGGTTTGTGGAAATAAGACACATGCAATGACTCTAGTGGTTGATCCATGTGTGGTTTGTGTAAATAACACACATGCAATGACCACTGGTGGGTCCACATGTGTGGTTTGTGGAAAGAACACACATGCAATAACTCTAGTGTTGGTTTGTGCTTTTAGTATAAGAACAAACATGCAATGACTCTAGTGGTTGATCCATAAGTTGTTTGTGGAAAAGAACACACATGCAATGACTCTAGTGGTTGATCCATATGTGGTTTGTGGAAAGAACACACATGGAATGATCACTGGTGGATCCATGTGTGGTTTGTGGAAAAGAACACACATGCAATGACCACTGGTGGATCCATGTGTGATTTGTGGAAAAGAACACACATGCAATGACTCTAGTGGTTGATCCATGTTTGTTTGTGGAAATAACACACATTCAATGACTCTAGTGGGTGATCCATGTGTGATTTGTGGAAAGAACACACATGCAATGACTCTGGTTGATCCATATGTGGTTTGTGGAAAGTACACACATGCAATGACCACTGGTGGATCCATGTGTGGTTTGTGGAAAAGAACACACATGCAATGACTCTAGTAATGGTTTGTGGTTTTAGTATAAGAACACACATGCAATGACTCTAGTACTGGTTTGTGGTTTTAGTAGAAGAACACACATGCAATGACTCTAGTGGTTGATCCATATGTGGTTTGTGGAAAGAACACACATGCAATGACTCTAGTGGTTGATCAATGTGTGGTTTGTGGAAAGAACACACATGAAATTACCACTGGTGGATCCATGTGTGGTGTGTGGAAAAGAACACACATGCAATGACTCTAGTACTGGTTTGTGGTTTTAGTATAAGAACACACATGCAATGACTCTAGTACTGGTTTGTGGTTTTAGTATAAGAACACACATGCAATGACTCTAGTGGTTGATCCATGTGTGGTTTGTGGAAATAACACACATGCAATGACTCTAGTGGTTGATCCATGTGTGGTTTGTGGAAAGAACACACATGCAATGACCACTGGTGGATCCATGTTGGTTTTAGTATAAGAACACACATGCAATGACTCTAGTGGTTGATCCATGTTTGTTTGTGGAAATAACACACATGCAATTACTCTAGTGGTTGATCCATGTGTGGTTTGTGGAAAGAACACACATGCAATGACTCTGGTTGATCCATATGTGGTTTGTGGAAAGAAAACACATGCAATGACCACTGGTGGATCCATGTGTGGTTTGTTGATAAGAACACAGATGCAATGACTCTAGTACTTGTTTGTGGTTTTAATATAAGAACACACATGCAATGACTCTAGTGGTTGATCCATGTGTGGTTTGTGGAAAGAACACACATGCAATGACCACTGGTGGATCCATGTTGGTTTTAGTATAAGAACACACATGCAATGACTCTAGTGGTTGATCCATGTGTGGTTTGTGAAAAGAACACACATGCAATGACTCTAGTGTTGGTTTTAGTATAAGAACACACATGCAATGACTCTAGTGGTTGATCCATATGTGGTTTGTGGAAAGAACACACATGCAATGACTCTAGTGGTTGATCCATGTGTGGTTTGTGGAAATAAAACACATGCAATGACCACTGGTGGGTCCACATGTGTGGTTTGTGGAAAGAACACACATGCAATGACTCTGGTTGATCCATATGTGGTTTATGGAAAGAACACACATGCAATGACTCTAGTGGTGGATCCATGTGTGGTTTGTGGAAAAGAAAACACATGCAATGACTCTAGTGCTGGTTTGTGGTTTTAGTATACGAACAAACATGTAATGACTCTAGTGGTTGATCCATGTGTGGTTTGTGGAAAGAACACACATGCAATGACCACTGGTGGATCCATGTGTGGTTTGTGGAAATAACACACATGCAATGACTCTAGTGGTTAATCCATGTTTGTTTGTGGAAATAACACACATGCAATGACTCTAGTGGTTGATCCATGTGTGGTTTGTGAAAATAACACACATGCAATGACTCTAGTGTTGGTTTTAGTATAAGAACACACATGCAATGACTCTAGTGGTTGATCCATATGTGGTTTGTGGAAAGAACACACATGCAATGACTCTAGTGGTTGATCCATGTGTGGTTTGTGGAAATAACACACATGCAATGACTCTGGTTGATCCATATGTGGTTTGTGGAAAGAACACACATGCAATGACTCTAGTGGTGGATCCATGTGTGGTTTGTGGAAAAGAACACACATGCAATGACTCTAGTGCTAGTTTGTGGTTTTAGTATAAGAAAAAACATGCAATGACTCTAGTGGTTGATCCATGTGTGGTTTGTGGAAATAACACACATGCAATCACTAGTGGTTGATCCATATGTGGTTTGTGGAAAGAACACACATGCAATGACCACTGGTGGATCCATGTGTGGTTTGTGGAAAAGAACACACATGCAATGACTCTAGTACTGGTTTGTGGTTTTAGTATAAGAACACACATGCAATAACTCTAGTACTGGTTTGTGGTTTAGTATAAGAACACACATGCAATGACTCTAGTGGTTGATCCATGTGTGGTTTGTTGAAATAACACACATGCAATGACTCTAGTGGTTGATCCATGTGTGGTTTGTGGAAAGAACACACATGCAATGACCACTGGTGGATCCATGTTGGTTTTAGTATAAGAATACACATGCAATGACTCTAGTGGTTGATCCATGTTTGTTTGTGGAAATAACACACATGCAATGACTCTAGTGGTTGATCCATGTGTGGTTTGTGAAAAGAACACACATGCAATGACTCTAGTGTTGGTTTTAGTATAAGAACACACATGCAATGACTCTAGTGGTTGATCCATATGTGCTTTGTGGAAAGAACACACATGCAATGACTCTAGTGGTTGATCCATGTGTGGTTTGTGGAAATAACACACATGCAATGACCACTGGTGGGTCCACATGTGTGGTTTGTGGAAAGAACACACATGCAATGACTCTGGTTGATCCATATGTGGTTTTTGGAAAGAACACACATGCAATGACTCTAGTGGTGGATCCATGTGTGGTTTGTGGAAAAGAACACACATGCAATGACTAGTGCTGGTTTGTGGTTTTAGTATAAGAACAAACATGCAATGACTCTAGTGGTTGATCCATCTGTGGTTTGTGGAAAGAACACACATGCAATGACTCTAGTGGTTGATCCATGTGTGGTTTGTGGAAAGAACACACATGCAATGACCACTTGTGGATCCATGTGTGGTTTGTGGAAATAACACACATGCAATGACTCTAGTGGTTAATCCATGTTTGTTTGTGGAAATAACACACATGCAATGACTCTAGTGGTTGATCCATGTGTGGTTTGTGAAAATAACACACATGCAATGACTCTAGTGTTGGTTTTAGTATAAGAACACAAATGCAATGACTCTAGTCGTTGATTCATATGTGGTTTGTGGAAAGAACACACATGCAATGACTCTAGTGGTTGATCCATGTGTTGTTTGTGGAAATAACACACATGCAATGACTCTAGTGGTTGATCCATGTGTGGTGTGTGGAAATAACACACATGCAATGACCACTGGTGGGTCCACATGTGTGGTTTGTGGAAAGAACACACATGCAATGACTCTAGTGTTGGTTTGTGCTTTTAGTATAAGAACAAAGATGCAATGACTCTAGTGGTTGATCCATAAGTTGTTTGTGGAAGAGAACACACATGCAATGACTCTAGTGGTTGATCCATATGTGGTTTGTGGAAAGAACACACATGGAATGATCACTGGTGGATCCATGTGTGGTTTGTGGAAAAGAACACACATGCAATGACCACTGGTGGATCCATGTGTGATTTGTTGAAAAGAACACACATGCAATTACTCTAGTGGTTGATCCATGTTTGTTTATGGAAATAACACACATGCAATGACTCTAGTGGTTGATCCATGTGTGGTTTGTGGAAAGAACACACATGCAATGACTCTGGTTGATCCATATGTGGTTTGTGGAAAGAACACACATGCAATGACCACTCGTGGATCCATGTGTGGTTTGTGGAAAAGAACACACATGCAATGACTCTAGTAATGGTTTGTGGTTTTAGTATAAGAACACACATGCAATGACTCTAGTACTGGTTTGTGGTTTTTGTATAAGAACACACATGGAATGACTCTAGTGGTTGATCCATATGTGGTTTGTGGAAAGAACACACATGCAATGACTCTAGTGGTTGATCAATGTGTGGTTTGTGGAAAGAACACACATGCAATGACCACTGGTGGATCCATGTGTGGTTTGTGGAAAAGAACACACATGCAATGACTCTAGTACTGGTTTGTGGTTTTAGTTTAAGAACACACATGCAATGACTCTAGTACTGGTTTGTGGTTTTAGTATAAGAACACACATGCAATGACTCTAGTGGTTGACCCATGTGTGGTTTGTGGAAATAACACACATGCAATGACTCTAGTGGTTGATCCATGTGTGGTTTGTGGAAAGAACACACATGCAATGACCACTGGTGGATCCATGTTGGTTTTAGTATAAGAACACACATGCAATGACTCTAGTGGTTGATCCATGTTAGTTTATAGAAATAACATACATGCAATGACTGTAGTGGTTGATCCACGTGTGGTTTGTGAAAAGAACACACATGCAATGACTCTAGTGTTGGTTTTAGTATAAGAACACACATGCAATGACTCTAGTGGTTGATCCATATGTGGTTTGTGGAAAGAACACACATGCAATGACTCTAGTGGTTGATCCATGTGTGGTTTGTGGAAATAACACACATGCAATGACCACTGGTGGGTCCACATGTGTGGTTTGTGGAAAGAACACACATGAAATGACTCTGGTTGATCCATATGTGGTTTATGGAAAGAACACACATGCAATGACTCTAGTGGTGGATCCATGTGTGGTTTTTGGAAAAGAAAACACATGCAATGACTCTAGTGCTGGTTTGTGGTTTTAGTATACGAACAAACATGTAATGACTCTAGTGGTTGATCCATGTGTGGTTTGTGGAAAGAACACACATGCAATGACCACTGGTGGATCCATGTGTGGTTTGTGGAAATAACACACATGCAATGACTCTAGTGGTTAATCCATGTTTGTTTGTGGAAATAACACACATGCAATGACTCTAGTGGTTGATCCATGTGTGGTTTGTGAAAATAACACACATGCAATGACTCTAGTGTTGGTTTTAGTATAAGAACACACATGCAATGACTCTAGTCGTTGATCCATATGTGGTTTGTGGAAAGAACACACATGCAATGACTCTAGTGGTTGATCCATGTGTGGTTTGTGGAAATAACACACATACAATGACTCTAGTGGTTGATCCATGTGTGGTGTGTGGAAATAACACACATGCAATGACCACTGGTGGGTCCACATGTGTGGTTTGTGGAAAGAACACACATGCAATGACTCTAGTGTTGGTTTGTGCTTTTAGTATAAGAACAAACATGCAATGACTCTAGTGGTTGATCCATAAGTTGTTTGTGGAAAAGAACACACATGCAATGACTCTAGTGGTTGATCCATATGTGGTTTGTGGAAAGAACACACATGCAATGACTCTAGTGGTTGATCCATGTGTGGTTTGTGGAAATAACACACATGCAATGACCACTGGTGGGTCCACATGTGTGGTTTGTGGAAAGAACACACATGCAATGACTCTGGTTGATCCATATGTGGTTTATGGAAAGAACACACATGCAATGACTCTAGTTGTGGATCCATGTGTGGTTTGTGGAAAAGAAAACACATGCAATGACTCTAGTGCTGGTTTGTGGTTTTAGTATACGAACAAACATGTAATGACTCTAGTGGTTGATCCATGTGTGGTTTGTGGAAAGAACACACATGCAATGACCACTGGTGGATCCATGTGTGGTTTGTGGAAATAACACACATGCAATGACTCTAGTGGTTAATCCATGTTTGTTTGTGGAAATAACACACATGCAATGACTCTAGTGGTTGATCCATGTGTGGTTTGTGAAAATAACACACATGCAATGACTCTAGTGTTGGTTTTAGTATATGAACACACATGCAATGACTCTAGTCGTTGATCCATATGTGGTTTGTGGAAAGAACACACATGCAATGACTCTAGTGGTTGATCCATGTGTGGTTTGTGGAAATAACACACATACAATGACTCTAGTGGTTGATCCATGTGTGGTGTGTGGAAATAACACACATGCAATGACCACTGGTGGGTCCACATGTGTGGTTTGTGGAAAGAACACACATGCAATGACTCTAGTGTTGGTTTGTGCTTTTAGTATAAGAACAAAGATGCAATGACTCTAGTGGTTGATCCATAAGTTGTTTGTGGAAAAGAACAAACATGCAATGACTCTAGTGGTTGATCCATATGTGGTTTGTGGAAAGAACACACATGGAATGATCACTGGTGGATCCATGTGTGGTTTGTGGAAAAGAACACACACGCAATGACCACTGGTGGATCCATGTGTGATTTGTGGAAAAGAACACACATGCAATTACTCTAGTGGTTGATCCATGTTTGTTGGTGGAAATAACACACATGCAATGACTCTAGTGGTTGATCCATGTGTGGTTTGTGGAAAGAACACACATGCAATGACTCTGGTTGATCCATATGTGGTTTGTGGAAAGAACACACATGCAATGACAACTCGCGGATCCATGTGTGGTTTGTGGAAAAGAACACACATGCAATGACTCTAGTAATGGTTTGTGGTTTTAGTATAAGAACACACATGCAATGACTCTAGTACTGGTTTGTGGTTTTAGTATAAGAACACACATGGAATGACTCTAGTGGTTGATCCATATGTGGTTTGTGGAAAGAACACACATGCAATGACTCTAGTGGTTGATCAATGTGTGGTTTGTGGAAAGAACACACATGCAATGACCACTGGTGGATCCATGTGTGGTTTGTGGAAAAGAACACACATGCAATGACTCTAGTACTGGTTTGTGGTTTTAGTATAAGAACACACATGCAATGACTCTAGTACTGGTTTGTGGTTTTAGTATAAGAACACACATGCAATGACTCTAGTGGTTGACCCATGTGTGGTTTGTGGAAATAACACACATGCAATGACTCTAGTGGTTGATCCATGTGTGGTTTGTGGAAAGAACACACATGCAATGACCACTGGTGGATCCATGTTGGTTTTAGTATAAGAACACACATGCAATGACTCTAGCGCTTGATCCATGTTTGTTTATAGAAATAACATACATGCAATGACTCTAGTGGTTGATTCACGTGTGGTTTGTGAAAAGAACACACATGCAATGACTCTAGTGTTGGTTTTAGTATAAGAACACACATGCAATGACTCTAGTGGTTGATCCATATGTGGTTTGTGGAAAGAACACACATGCAATGACTCTAGTGGTTGATCCATGTGTGGTTTGTGGAAATAACACACATGCAATGACCACTGGTGGGTCCACATGTGTGGTTTGTGGAAAGAACACACATGCAATGACTCTGGTTGATCCATATGTGGTTTTTGGAAAGAACACACATGCAATGACTCTAGTGGTGGATCCATGTGTGGTTTGTGGAAAAGAAAACACATGCAATGACTCTAGTGCTGGTTTGTGGTTTTAGTATACGAACAAACATGTAATGACTCTAGTGGTTGATACATGTGTGGTTTGTGGAAAGAACACACATGCAATGACTCTAGTGTTGGTTTTAGTATAAGAACACACATGCAATGACTCTAGTGGTTGATCCATATGTGGTTTGTGGAAAGAACACACATGCAATGACTCTAGTGGTTGATCCATGTGTGGTTTGTGGAAATAACACACATGCAATGACCGATGGTGGGTCCACATGTGTGGTTTGTGGAAAGAACACACATGCAATGACTCTGGTTGATCCATATGTGGTTTGTGGAAATAACACACATGCAATTACTCTAGTGGTGGATCCATGTGTGGTTTGTGGAAAAGAACACACATGCAATGACTCTAGTGCTAGTTTGTGGTTTTAGTATAAGAACAAACATGCAATGACTCTAGTGGTTGATCCATGTGTGGTTTGTGGAAAGAACACACATGCAATGACTAGTGGTTGATCCATATGTGGTTTGTGGGAAAGAACACACATGCAATGACCACTGGTGGATCCATGTGTGGTTTGTGGAAAACAACACACATGCAATGACTCTAGTGTTGGTTTGTGGTTTTAGTATAAGAACAAACATGCAATGACTCTAGTGGTTGATCTATGTGTGGTTTGTGGAAAGAACACACATGCAATGACTCTGGTTGATCCATATGTGGTTTGTGGAAAGAACACACATGCAATGACCACTGGTGGATCCATGTGTGGTTTGTGGAAAGAACACACATGCAATGACCACTGGTGGATCCATGATGGTTTTATTATAAGAACACACATGCAATGACTCTAGTGGTTGATCCATGTTTGTTTGTGGTTTTAGTATAAGAACAAACATCCCCTCTCTCTCTCTCTGTGTCTCTCTCTCTCTCATAGAAGCCCAAACCTGTGCCTACTATGTCTGCTATGCCCTGATTGGTTGTCACAGCTGTCATGCGGATCGTGTGCACCAACTGTTGATCCTGTGTGATCCAACGAGGCTTGTTGCGCACGTCGTGCCCTTCATAGGACAGCGCGAGACAGCACAGACGTCTCCCTCAACGAGACTTCTACAAGAAGGAACACAATGCCGTCCATGGAAAAAGTGGTCGAGTGGTCATGTCATGTTTAATCTAGTCTGCAAAAGCTACAAGTCTACTACACGGCAACTGGTCATCCACGGACCACCGGCTATACCATTTTTACTACGCAGCACGCTTGCACTCTCACTTCCTTCAGGCCCCCACCACATGAACCTTCCACGCAGCAGCTGTAGCCGGAAGAGCTGTCAACCGGGGCCCTCGAGGAGGCCTAAACGTCCCCGCATTAAAAACCCAGCCTATCGGGTCCTCCATTCACACTCATCCACTACTCTCTCTTCCCTATCCAGCAAAACACCACAATCTTGAACGTACTTGCACGAACCTTCTCCATGAAACCAGTGCATGGGGGTGAGTGTCCAGGCATCGCCGCCGGGGTGGTGCTTCACGCGGCAGATCTGGAGGAGCATCACGCAGCATAGGCCGAGGAGGACGTGCAGTTCAGCCCCTTGGGGGACCATGTGCACGCCGGTGCTGACGACTTCGGAGGCGCCAATGAGGGCGTGGAGTTCGACGAACACGCTCCGCTCGTGTACCCGCGGGTACATCTATTTCTACATGTTTCATATTTTCTGCTTGAGCTTAATCTATCCAGGCGTCATAAAAAAATCTAGTCCTAATGATTAGATGCAACGTACGTACCGGTACATGGAGAGATCTAGTCTGTTCTGAATGAATCCACATTATTTATTTATTAATAAGTTACCAAGAACACAAACCACATTAATTTAGGAGCAAGCTGGAGAGACGGCCGTAATGAACTGCTGAACCTGTATAGACATGTTATTGCATCGAAAGTAACTTGGAATGGTGGAAGGAACATATATTTATTATTTTGCTCATTTCGGTTTGTATTCTATACATTACATGTGTATTCAAGTGAGATGGACTCTGACAAGGAGACCAGGGACAACAAGAGCCGCCATGTCATGAAGAAGCTCAAGAGTGGGATAATCCCTTTCCGCACTTGACTTGGGGAGCTCAGGTGCCCTTTCTGTAAGAAAGGAGTCAACCCGAGGATTGCCAGCTTGATTCCACATGCGGTTGGCATCGGTAAAAGCTCGGCTAGTAAACACAAGTCGGTGACCAAGGCTAAGCACGCTGCTTATGGCAAGTTCCTGAGGGAGTATGTCAAGAATGGCCTAGTGTCCCCTTACTTAGGAATCAGCAACTCCTAGCCGACCAACCCCGTCACTGTGTTGGCCCGGCCACTAATAATATTTAGTTCTCTTACCGTGTCTAGACCCTTAAACTATGTGGATTTCTATTTTCGTACCCTTCAAAATATATTCAAGTTCATCTGTTTATGTTGTTAAAGTTCCGGTGGCATACTCGTTATTTTGCAAAGATAGAGGGGTGCTCCCGACAGATATAAGGGTTATCCTGTCCGCTAGATCATAGAGGATCAACGGTTGGTGGGCAAAACTGAGTACAACTGAATCGCCATGGTTAGACACGAGGGAAAAAACGTGACTCACGCTACGCGTGTGCGGTGCACGGGGCGGTAGCGGACACGTGTGGCCGTGCACGGTGCATTAGCCTACGCGGTGCACGGTAGTGCAACAAAAAGCCGCTTCCCTTCTCCTTTAATAGAGGCCTCCCCACTCCCACTCCCACTCCCACTCCCACTCATCACGCACTCGCTCACTCAACCGTTTCAACTGTCCCATCACCTTCTGCAAACGCCCAACAAAACCCCAACCATGCCAGTGATGGAGAAGATCGGCGTGGTGGCCATCTGTAACACCCTCAAATCGGCCCTATGGAAGTTTTAGCCCTTTCCGCCAAACCCGCATAGAAACGATTCAAGGACGCCCACCAGGCACTTTCGTGCGGGTGGAAAACAAAGTAATAACATTACACAACAGTCCTCGATGGGACCCACAAAACAGATATATATATACAACACGACTCCATGAGTCAAGAATACAGATATACAATACAAAGATCCAAATCACCTTGAAAACGATAGAGCGTCCAACTACGGACAAGATGCAAATGGGGCTAAGAGCCCTGAAGAATAACGAATGGCGTAACCCTAGGACAAGCAGAAAAGGGTAACCTCGCTAACGCCGATCTCAAACCTGCTAAACAAAGGGGTGCAAAGGGCAAAGGAAAAAGAGGAGCGTCGATCGAGGCCGCACGGGAGGCTAGAATTGGCGGCTCTACTACATAGGTATGGTAGGGCGGCGTACAGCGCACTAAACAACCTATTGAGACTTTGTGAACCTGGCGGCTATTAGAGAGGGATAAGAAAGACCTATTCGGAACCAACCTGAAGCTAACACCAAACAAACCCATCCTGGTATTTCCCCCTCGAGACCAATCGAGGAAGTCGGACCAAGGAACGCACACAGTTGGCAATTTTACTCATTCCATTATAGTTGCAGCAATTAGTAATCAGATAGAGATAGCATGAGTCATCCTGATAGCATAAGTAGTTGGCAGTTTTAGTTAACATTCCGTTGTAGTTGGAACATTTACTAACCAGATATAATTGTCCTGAGGAATCCCAAAACCCAGCAATTGTTGGCACTTTTATCACATTCCATTGGAGTTGCAATACTTACTAGGCAGGTATAACAAACATCCTAGATCCAGCATTGGTTGGCATTTTTAGTATCCATTCCGTTATAGTGGAGCAGATTACTAGTCATATATATTAAGTCAAATTTATAGCAGTACTTTAGTTATGCTTGTCTATGATCGAGATACTGTGCTCCAAGTCGTCCATAACCGCGGACACGGCTTTTAGAAAGATTTACCCTGCAGGGGTGCACAAATAGCAACACACACTCGATCAACCTCGGAAAAACCAAATCAAAACCCAACGAGGCATTCACGACAAAGCGATCACAAGATTCAGAAATATTTCAGGGGGCCACCCAATTAAGCTACCCGCAATGAAGTTGGCCGGCTCCGAGACGGACCCAAGGTTTGCGCCAATGGCTGTAAACGACTGGGAACCCGAAAGTGTGGTAGGCTTGTCGATACATGAAAACACCGCAATCCTAAACAGTACATGTGCTCCACGCACAATCTTAAATAAAGCAGTAAAGCATGGCATAAGTACAGGATAGTAATAAAACCCCAAACTAGTTTGTGGCCCCAAGAAATAGAAATGAATCAAGCTCTGGCTCAAGGGGGTCCACGGCCTCCTGGATGTGGATAGTGCGAAAATCAAGGAACAGGTATCAAGTACTCAGGGTCCTACGGGACACAAGTGGGCGTCGAAGAACCAAATAACATCTATTGCCCACTGATGCATGTGCATTAGTTATATCTAGCATTTTAATAATTGTGTTTAAAGACATGACCATCTCCACCAATAAGCATCTGCCAACCTTCCAACAACTATGGTACTTGACAACACGAGATCGCACCTGAGCAAGCAACTATGACTCGCAAGGCCAGCTACCTACCAAACATAGGTAATAGGAGGTGTCCAAGGCAATATAGGGGATGCACGGGATATAACTGGTGTTCGGAAAACTAAAGCATCGCGACACGGATAGCAATAGATCAACAGGAGGAAATAAAGACTATAAATGCAAAATAGGTAGAAGGGGAAGGGATGCTCGCCTGGGAAACACTGCCGAAGGTTCATATCTGAAGAACTTGTCGATACTCGCATCAACTCATCGGCCTAATCCGTGAAGAAGCAAACACTAGAAGAAACACCGGATGCAATATTTAATACTAGGGCCGAAGATCCGGCATGATTATGATATGATGCATGGCATGGCACAGATGCGGTGCAATCAGGCAATATTAAGCGGAACCGGGGTCCCGACAATTACTTACACGGTTCAAGTTATTTAAAACCCCGCAGATTAAATGTTGTATTAACCTGGCAAAACATGGCATCGATTCGCTACACAAATTTAAATGGAGTCCGGAATAAGACAACAATATCCCGCATCCATACTCCATATTTAATTATAAGGTGCTTATCAATAGAGTGTCCTCTTCGGAGTTTCATGATCAATATCATTAGTCCTTCTTCATAAAGTGAAGTCAACTCCAAACAACTTCTAGAGCTGCGCTATCGGCCTTTCATGAAGAGAAGGTTCAATAACCTGCTCAAGTTCTACCTTCCGAGCTACTCACACCTTTATCAATAACTTCTCAAGAAAGGATCCATTCTACATGACAAGGATTTATTGGATGCTTCTGATTCAGTGATAGAAGGTATACCCAAAGAAGCTAGGGTATCCTATGAAGACGAATCCGCTTTGGGTTCAAAGGTATCGGTATAAATTTGATTATGAAACATGCATCCCCAAACTTTAAGGAATGATGCTTAGGTTTGTTTCCAAAACCATAATTCATACTGTGTCGCTTCATTTCAACGGATTTAGATGGTGCCCTATTTAAAGTGAATGTGCTTCAAGTATCAAGAACCCCAAAATGATAATAAGAGTGTAAGAGACATCATAGATCGAACCATATCCAATAAAGTACGACATGACGCTCGACACACCATTACGCTAGGTGTTCCAAGGTAAAGGAAACTATTCCACGCCTTTCATATGTGTGAAACTTGTAACTAAGATATTCCTAATAAACAAATGATCGATGAACCTATCTTAGTTAAAATGATGATTTTCCACTTCACTTTGAAATTCTTGAACTTTTTGTAAAAGTTCTTATGTGTTTCATCAAAAGTATACCCATATGAGAGCAAAGTCATCCGTGAAAGTAGAATAAAATAATGATATGACCTGGTCCTTGTGATAGTTATCATTGGTCCACACATCATGTATGATTTCCAATAGATCTAGAGGGGTGCTCCATCTCAACAATATCAAGTTTCCTCATTTAGTCTGAAAGTTTTTATCTTGCATTTTTCTCATATGCATGGCTTCACATGTTTCAACAACTTGTTTGATTCAAAATCAAGTGATTCCAAAAGTCCATCGAATGGAGTTTCTTTCACCGCTTAACCCAATATGACCTAGACGAAGTACATTATAATGCCCAGATATATCATTCAATTTTAAGCTTTTTAGCATCAACAATTTGAATATGTTTTCACTACTATCGAGATTCAAGAAGAACAAACCATTCAACATAGGTGCATTTGACCATAAAAGATATTCATATAAATCAATAAGATTTGGGGATTTAGACTTAATAACCACTTTGCATCAAACACGATCCGATAAATGTTCATGCTCTATGTGCACCAAATAACAATTATTTAGGTTGTTGTTATTATAACTAATCGTTAGTGGCATATGGAGAGGCAGCTGCTAACGCGATCACATCAATTGATCCATTTCCAACTCTGCGACGAGATTTTGCCCTTGCATTTGCTTGCTTTATTCCGATTTAACCGAAGTTACATATATGAGCAACCGATCCCAGTCAAATACCCAAAGCTTATGTTTTGATGGATTACTAGTTGAAGTACACATCAATAACATGTATATCACTTTATACCTTGATGTTGCTTTTGAGACTTTTTTGTGTCCGCAAACGAAGTGGAGATAATGGTAATAAGGAAGAGAAGGGTTTTTAGACTCAAGTAGCATAAGTGTATGACTTAGATGAAGATATCGGTTTTTCAAGTAATGACTTCTAAGAACCCTTCTTTCCCTTGTGCTTCCTTCTTGTCCTTTCAATTAGTTGTCCTATTGATCATCAACACTTGATGTTCTTTTCCTAATCTCCACTTCTGCAGCCTTTAAGTATTGACAGTAAGCTCGGAAGAGACTTCTTCATGCCCCGCATATTATAGTTCATCCCAAGCTCTTGTAGCTAGGTGGCATGTAGTTTGGAGAACACGATGTATGCCTTCAAGTCAATGGGAATCTTATTCCCAAGGACACAAGCTTTATGCGCACTCCGCACATTTGAGTAATGCTCACTAACGGAGTCAAGTTTTCCTCCATCATGCGCTTAAAGAAATTTTCAGCATTATAACTCTATGGCAGCATGGGTGAAAATCATTTTCAATTCTCCCATGGTATCAAAGGCATTGCCATTTTCTAAACATTAAGTTCGCTTAGCCCATACAAGATGCCGCAATGAACTGGAGTCCTCCCTCCGACGAGTTATATAGACGCTCTTTTTCCTCGTTAGGGGCATCAGAGGTGGTGGGGGCCTAGCGCATCTAGCACATATTGCTTTTGTGCGTATGAGGAGAATCCTCAAATTCATAGCTGTTGGTGAAGTTAAGTACCGCTCGCAGCAAGTTTCTTCTCCATGAACACATTGAAATTAAAAGCAGGTGGTGCCATCTACAAAAGAATTTGTAAAGTATATTTAGACTAAGTTTATGATAGATTGAGTTCAACTAATCCAAATTACTAATGAACTCCCACCAAAATCCATACATCCCTCGTGTCCTTTGGTGATTACATGAACCAAATCCACTACACCAAGTCCGATCATCACGTGAGCTGTAGCTTCAAAGCAGCATCTATATGGGCATCATATCAACTATATGATCATGCTTAACCTTTCGTCCGTGGTTCGAGGCCATGTCTGTGACATGCTAGGCTCATCAAGTAAGAACCTTAGTATTTGTGTGTGTAAAACTGTCTTACACCCATTGTATGAAAGCGTAGAGTTGAGAACACCCGATCATCACATGATGCCTCAAAACATGATCCACAAAACGGTGCATACTTAAGGAAGAACGATTTATCTTGATATCTAAATGAGGGATCATCTTATAATGCTACCAAACGCCACAAACTAGCAAGATAAGATGCTAACATCTAATGTGAAGTGAGGTGATATGGTCCATGCATTTGATCTCTATCATTTGCATCGTGGTATGATCTCTACCATTCCTTTGTGGTAAGGCCAAGGTCTTAAACTTACATCGCTATGAGTTGTAAGAGTATCTATCATACATCTACTTACAACAATACCATATAAAAACACTAGCCCAAAGAACCATCTAAACTAGACGCCTCTAATTTATCAATTGCAAGTTTTACGTGGCTTAGGGCTTTTGGAGATAGAACTTCTAACCCACGAACATGAACCACAACGAGGATAACCAAGTTATGATCAACTCGTTGTAAATCAGATATTGACTATAGTAGGAGAGATATACACCCGCCACCACTTATGCAAAAACAAGTTACGTCGGCCGTGGAACCGGTCTCATGTACGATGACATGTAAGGTTGGTTCTGCCGCTTCATCCCACTATGCCACCAATATCCAAAGTACATAGAAGATGCAATAACATGATCATCATCGCCCACATATAAACATATGTACTACCCTGCAAAGCACCACGACAGATCAAGCTCGATACCAGTTGGTCCGCAGATAGAAAACAACAATTTTCCTACTCCTAACTACGCGCCAAGATCTATCTACTAGGTACAAAGCAAACGGGTGGACATACATCCATAGAGAACTTACCTCAAGACAACGAAGCTTTGTTAACGAGTAGGAACTCGTGGTTGATGTAGTCGACACTTGCCGATCTCAAGATCGTGAGGAAGTCCGAGCGCCGCACGCAGTCAAATCCCAAGATCTCGCACACACGCTCAAGCCACCTGACAACCTCCACCTCCTCGCTCCAAATGATCTAGCGGAAGCAACAACCTTCCATTTAAATGCCACGGGAACATGTATCTGCTAATCCGAGACCATGGGGGAATAATTCTAGAGGAGAGAGATCCTTCACAAGGAGGTGAGGATGAAGGAGGGAATGGGTGGTTCTTATAGGAGGAGGGGGTGCCCTCTCTCCATGGCCGGGCGCATAACCTCACCTCCCCATTCATGTGGTGGTAACTCCTCCACATTAAAATGCCTCTTCACATTCCCTTTAAAGTCTCCACTTTAAAATGCATTAAGTTTTCAAAATTTAATGCTCTCTCATTTAATAAAACCTTTATTAAATTTATTCAGAATTTTGTTAATTACTTTAATTAACAAACATTCACATATAGCTCCTTGCAATATTTCAATATCACATGCAGAACCACCTCGCAATTTCACCCCAAACAATTTCCGCTTCTATTGAAACAATTTACGCTTGCAATTCTTTCGTTCAAACATATGTGCTCCAAAATGGTGTCCGTAACTCTTAAGTGTGCACCCCACGGTTCGCTGAATAATGCATATGATCAGACCCTTCTCCGATCAATAATCAGCCAGCTGGGATCTAGAGATCCGATGACCGATTTCTACACATTCAACGATGACTCGTGGATCGTGAGAACCTTTTAACGCTTGTAACTAAATCCCTTTGTCTCTCGATATATTACATGTTCGAGATTCGATCACCAGATTCCATACCTAGTTTGATCTCAAGCATGCATGCAATTTTTCTCGCTCCCTGATATAACATTCTAGTGATCACATCACTTGCTTGCAAGCTATCCTAATGTGATATCACCGAGGGCCCAGAGTATATCTATCCGCTATCCGGATTGACAAATTCACTCTTGATCCATGAGTTTCAACATAACACCTTCGTAGCATGAACCCATCTTTATAGTCACCCCTACGCCGTGGACGCTTGATGTTATCAAGATACTCTTCCGTGTTAGCAATTAACATGATCTCATGGTCTAAGGATAAAGATTACTATGATGTTATAGCAATATAAACACAATGACTTGATCGTAATGCTATACTTCGGATGAATGTTCATCACATCATTCCACCAATGGTGTGACCTTGTTATTAACAATATCCAATGTCCATGATCAGGAAACCTTTGATCATCTTGTTAATCAACAAGTTAGTCTATAAGAGAGGCATGACTAGGAACCCTTTTTGTTTATTAAACACACATGTATTGATGTTTTATTAATACAATTATAGCATGTAAAATAAACATCTATCATATACAAGGAATACATAATAACAACTTTATTATTGCCTCTCGTGCATATTTCGCGCAACTAAACGCCGCTTCCCTTCTCCTTTAATAGAGGCCTCCCCACTCCCCACTCCCACTCATCACGCACTCGCCACTCAATAGTTTCCACCGCCCCCATCACCTTCCGTAAACGCCCAACAAAACCCCAACCACGCCGGGCGATGGAGAAGATCGCGGTGGCCATCGGCGCCTCCAAGGCAGGCGAGGATCCTCCGTACTCCATCCCTCAAGATCCGCCAGTAAGCCTTCGGCGGCGATGCCCCACGGTCTAGATCCCGCCGGGCATGGACCCCCTACAAGGAGGTTGTCTACATAGGTCGGGAGAACCCCTCGACACCAAAGCATCGCCGTAATTGTAATGAGGTAACCAGGGTTTTCTCCCCTTCCCTTGTTCTTCCCCCGTTCCCATCGTTGGATGCTACATCGTATGTTATTAGGGCTCGGTTGTTCGTATTTTTTTACAGTAGCTACTCCTATTGTGTTAGATCTCGATTTTCGATGAACCCCCCTGTTCGTAGTTGGGATCGGTATTCGATTTGGTTTGAGATTTGGGGAATAATCGGGAGATCTCATTCGGTTAATTTATGCAAAAAATCAATCCTGATAATCAATCTCAATCATGTCCTTATTTAACTCTTCTGTTTTTTCCAACAGGAGGATAACAGCGACCTCCGCAGCGACGACAAGTCGCAGGACACCAAGACTCGTCATGTGCTGAGGAGGCTGAAGTCCGGTCAGTACAACAACTTCTTTGCCGGCGACATGTACAGGTGCCCCTTCTGCCCCACCAGGAGGCTCCACGGCACGGACTTCAACTCCCTCGTGAAGCATGCCGAGGACATGAGGACCTGCGGCGAGTCCGTGAACATCCACGGCATCAGGGCCAAGCAACAGGCGCTCGGTCTTGACCTCCGCATCCTCCAGAAGGTGGCTATCGAGGAGGGTCGCATGCCCCCGATCAGACCCAAGGTGCCCAAGGTCAAGGGGCTGGGCAGCAAGAAGTGGAGGAGGTGCTAGAGGGAGGAGGCGGATGCCCTCGGCGAGGCCACAGGGCCACTGACTTCTTCTTCTTTGCGACTTTTCTTTTGTCTTGTTTGTGTTGAAGGGCCCATTGCTGCTTGAAGCGTAAACCTAATTATCGAATCCTCATGGCACCGTACTATATAACCTATATTAGCTACTTTATCTACATCTGCTCTATTTACTGAATTTATTTATGGTGCTGGTTTGTTTTGCTGCTCTAGATTTGCTGCCAGATTGGGGTAAAACGATCGCAAAAGGAACAATGAATGAAGAGAGAAGCTGCTCTAGATTCCCTACCTTTTTGGGCAAAAAAACACAACTATTAGAGAGAGGGGAAAATGCGCTCTTTAAAAAGGCCACTTTAGGCGTCATGGCGCACGTAACGGCCAAGCCTTTGACCAGACGGCACCCCCCTCTGAGTGCATGTGAGGGCTTCGGAATATCGGGAGGGCAAAAGTGAGGACAAACGAGACACAATGTTGCTATAGCTAAATCTGACAAAAAGTTGAATTTGGCTTTACCATGCAATTTGCTTAGAGCTCCACAATGTAGCTATTCTAAATCCCTAAACTATGTAGTCCGTTGAAACCTAATGCTTTTCCACCGACACGTGTGTTGCAAAGTTGCTTGATCGTGCATGCTTACACAAGTGGCCTACAGAGAAACTTATAGAAGCATGGGCAAACGAGCTTCATTTTGGCAAATTCGGGACAAGCTTTGCACAATCGGCAGGCCTGATCGGCTGGGCGGCTGCCCCGGGGTGCAGGGATGCTAGGTCCATGTCTATGCTTACACTTCTTAAACTTGTACACTTCCTTCTGTCCTATCACGTTACTGCGGTCAAGACTGCCAGCGTACTGGTCGGATCGCAACGGACGATAGTCTCGTGATCTCGCCACGCCAAAGCCACGCCGACACCCGTCCCATCGCCACAAGGACGGACGCGAATTTAATCGCTAGGATTGAAACCATCGGTGCTCGCCGTCAAACTTGCTTACGCATGGGTATGACCGAATATTGGTAACGGAATTTAAGCATCGCTTGCATCCTCAAGACATCATTGTGCAAAATCCCCAACTCATTCCTTTCGTGCCGCACCGCAAGAACCATCGATGCCGCCGCAGCACCGCTTCCACCGCCATACCACCACAACAGATCACTCCACCTCCATGCCCAGTCCAGCCACCGCCATCAAACTAGGCCACCGCCGCATTAGCTGCCATGGACGCAGAGTGCGGCGTGTTTGGCGACGGAGCAACTACACCAACGAAGTACAATCACCGCCCATGGCACCACCAAGCTGACGGTCGTCCACACAAATGCGTCAGCGGAGGTGGCTAAGGTCATCACAATGTACGAGCGGTGGCTACAAGATCCGATGGACAGGTACAAGATCGTTGGCCTTGACCTCGAGTATACCATAGATAGGAAGAGGACGGCGCTTTTGCAGCTGTCCATGCACAACCACTGCCTACTATATCACGTATGTAGGGCCAAATCTGTATGCCCGGAGCTTCGCGAGTTCCTACGAGAGGAGATCTACTTCACCAGCGTCGACATCAAGAACGACACTCAAGCTAGAACGGATCTCCTCGCTCATGTCGCCAATCACGCCGATCTCCAACGTTTGTGGAGGAACCCGGATGGCGACGGGAAAGACGGCATGGCTAGACTCGCTCGACATCATCGATGAAAGTACGTCGGCATGAAAATCGAGTTCCCGAAGCACCTGCACGAGCGATGGGAGTGGAGGCACCTGGATTACGATGCGATCAAGTACGCAGCCAGGGACGCGTATGTCTACTACGAGATGCTCAACAGGATCTGGCGGGTGGGTGAGTGTGCTGTTTACCACTACTAGTTTCACATTTCGTTCCTAGTTTTATCTCGCCTGTATTTTCTAAGCATTTTGTGTGTAAGAACCAAGCTCGTATGATCCCTGTGCTATTAGCTACTTAACCTATATGAATTACATTCCCCCTTTTGTATGCTCAACATTCATTCTTACAAATTCTGTCTGTGCCATTTGCATGCGGCAGAATCTAGGACTGACATGCATAAGGTGTGATACAGTCATAAGTCATAACCAAACCCAGATTATAGAGGAGGATATAGTCATAAACCAGATTATAGTTTGACAAAGGTACACAGCAGTTCGTAATTGCTCACATAGTGTACTTATGAAATAACATGTTTTCATAAACACAACAATCATGCACTAATAGTCTACATCCTAGCCTGTTGGAGAAGGCAACCGGTCCCAGGATGCCTTCGGTCGCTTGCCCCGATTTGTAGATTCATCTACGATCCGGCATCTGGGACAAACAACCTGCCTTGGTGGTGGTTCAATGATGCGATGCCTGGAACGAGATTTTACAATCTGGCGGTATAGCTCGTGGCTAACATACCACAATTGCAGCTGCATTTAGATTAGGTTCAGAAGTGGCTTATCCTCCCAAAGATTCGTACCTAAACACCTCCACGAACATCTCGGCAATCTGTCCTTCATGTCAGCGTACCACGGGTCTATTAGTTCGGAGGCAAGAGCGGCCATCCCGGTCTTGCTGCCCTTCGTCCCTGGGATCTAGTAAATTTCCTGGATGTCCACTCTACACTCCTTTGGGATTCTAATGTTGATAGTCGGGCTTTCAAGCAGTTTACTGTCATTCGTTATGTCAACACTAGTAAATGTTATGTGCTGGTTCACGAGAAAGTCATGAAACAGATCCCTAATGCTTTCGCCCCACCTGCATGAAAATGAATTCAGACAAATAATATAGCAATAACTCGCAAATGACGGTTCAGGAACAAAAAGACAGCAAAGTCTACCAGATCCCGTTAGCCCCCTTCTCGCAAAAAGCCTGGTATACGAGGACGTGCCCCTTCATGGAGAGTTGCACCACGGCGATCCTATGGCAATCGCGGTTGTACTCGAGGTCGAAACCTACGAACCTGTTTTCTTCGAACTGAAGCCAACTCGTGAAATTATTCAGAGTGTTCCTCACCGTCCGAGGGTCGGTGGTGTAGACGACATCGATCTTCTTCCCGCCATGTACTTCGATGTCGAAGTGCGTAGTTTCTTGCCTGTCGTCGTTTCAGACGTCCAGAGCGTCCATGACTACAGGCAAGAGGGAAAGGATACGGAGGAAGAGGGTGATGCGGTGGTGGAGGAAATGGATGAGGCCGTGGAGGAGAAAGACGATGAGGCCGTGGTGGAGGAAATGAGATGGAGAAGTGAAAGATTGGAACCGCTCTTACCAATATCTGGAATGGTGCACGACCTTTCGTAGTAGGGTGAAGGTGGCGAAAAACGGTGGTTTTACACGTCGACGCTAGCACTTCCTAAAATTTGTTCTGCGCCACTTGCATGCGGTGGAATCAATTCAAACGTAGGCACGTTTACGCGTGCCGACCTTCACTCACTGACAGGCGGGCCGCACATTTCCCTTTTACGATTTATTTTTTCACTTCCTTAGACGGTTCCGGTGCCCGCCCTCAATAATTATGCCCCTCGTTCTTTTCTTCCACACGGATGAGAACCGGCGGCGGCGGCGGTTCCTTGCAGATTCGCTCCCCACTCGAACAACTTCCCCCATCCCTGATTCCACCCCCTCTCGAATCCATCTGCCTCCTTATCACAACGCCTCCATTAATCCACAGGATTCAGACTCCATTTGTCGCTATGGGTAGAGCTTGGGGTAGCAGCAGGCTGAAGCGAAAGGCATGCAACGACGACACGGATGGCCAGGGCGACCGCTACCGCGAGGATTGGGGATGGCCGAACCTCAGCGCCGCGAACGTGCACATGATCGCCTCGGAGTTGGACATCATCTCAGCCGGCCGCCTCGCTCGCTGCATCCCTGGCTACCGCGTGACGATGAAGAACATGGATGAACAACCGTTCGGCATGCCAGGCCTTCTTTACCCCGATAACAGCAAATGGCCAGACGACCGCGATGGCCACGTAAGTTCCAGTATCTAGATTATTCATTCAGTAATATCGTTGATTCATATGTGATGAACTCTCATCGGAATCCTATGTTCCTTTCGGCGAACGTGTTGTGTGCACACGCGGTTTGAACAAATCGAACCATCTAAGACTATTCTGATAGCGAAGCTCGCTTTCAAGTACTGATATTCTGGTATTTTCGTAGTGACACAATCTTACTCTAGGTGATAGACGAGTTGTCAATTTCGATTTTTCAATGGAATGCCTTCTAGGTGATATTCTGTTTCCTCAAATAAAAACAAACAGATTAGACGATTTAAGGCTGTTATGCCCCGAGCTATTTAATTATGATCATCGTCAGGAGTTTGTTCTGGGGGGCTCTGCTCCTACTCCATATATTGAGTATCTTCGTAGTGACACAGGCACAATTTAGGCGATATCTAAGGAGACACTCGTATTTAGGCGATATTTTGTGTACTTTAATATAAAGGTCTAGTAGTCAAATTGTATCTGCAATGGAATCCATGCTAGGTGATTGTACCAACTGACAACAAACTCTGCAGAATATTCATGCAAAACTGATGCTGCTGGATAAGTGGTCGAAATCAGTAGTGGTGAATATCAAGGAAGAAGAAGAGACGGAAATGAGAGATGACTAGAACTGGATGGGTGGCAACGGCGAGTGGCTGGTCCTTTTATCCCAGGATGGGAGTACTTGGACTCTAAACAATTGCTACAGATCGGAGAGGCTAGCATTGCCATCTTTGAAGGGTGTCGGCATTACTGCATTCAACAGCGGGTGGCCGCGCCCATTTCCGAATTCGCTTACAGGTTCAACATGGCAGAACTTGAGCTCGTGAAGGTACAACTCCCACATAGACCGCGGGAGGGGTCGTGGAAGAACTGCGAGTATGATCTCTTGGCGGTGTTCGACAAGGCAATCGCATTCATTAGATGCGCAGAAGACAATGAATGGACAGTCTTGCGCAACGACTTCCTGCGGCCGGAGAAGTATGTCGATGCCGTCTTCACCTACGGCTGCTCTTCATACAGACCGCAACACATTTATGCGGTCACTGAACCTAGCGGCGATGTGCGTGTTTGGGAGCCGTCCATTTGGGGTGAGTCATGGTGTCATATAGCATGTAAAATCCCATTCAAAATTCTGCTTACTGACCATTAGTAACACGCAGGTACCCACGCAGCCCCGCGCATCATTCCAGCTCCGGTCATCGAAGATGAAGTAGCAGATGCTGAACTTGGGACACGGCGTTGGTTCCCGGCACCTCTCAGAGACAACACGGAACATCATGATGAACTCTTGTGGATTCATATCAGGGGAGCACTAAACAGCGTTGGTGATACAATAGAACATATGGGGACACAGCTTTCTTCATACCCATCACTACGGTGTCACGTTTTCTCGAGGTCCGCATCCCCATCCGAAGACCCAGTAGAGCAAGTCTGGAGTAGAGTCAACAATCTGAAGGGACAATCTGTGTTTCTTGGGATCAACTACCCTTTCTTTGTCGAAGCCCTTGGAGCTATTGAACCTGTAATTGCTCAGGCAGCCCTGGCCCCTGATGCTGGTGGTGGTGGTGGTGGTGGTGTCGGTGGTGGTGTTGGTGGTGGTGGAGCTGACGAAGAACTAGCTGTTGCTGCTCCTGGTGAAGCTGACGAAATACTTGGTGATGCTGCTGCTGGTGAAGCTGACGAAATACTTGCTAATGCTGTTGCTGGTGAAGCTGACGAAATACATGCTAAGGCTGCTGCCGGAGTCCAGGAAGAACATGCTGGTGTTGTTGCTGAGGTGCCAGCACTTCTAGTGTTGATAGCAGACTGTGTGTTTGTCGCACACTCACGCGCCTATCATGTTGACACTCCAGATCCGACCTGGAGCCGAATCCACGTCGGAGGGAGGGGGCCTACAATTGGCTCATCAGTGGGGTCGTACTATTTGAAGGAGAATGAAAGACGGCCCAACGCAGCATTCTGGTTCGTTCCGACGATACCACCAGCTCCAGGGACCTAGTTCTCATACTGGCAGATCCGATGAACCATTTGTCTTTATCTTTATCATTAGTTACGCTTATGTGTGTAAATACTAAGCTGTGCTTATTTGTGTAAGACTAAGTTAGGCCTAACTGCGTAATATTTAGTGAAGCCCAGCTTTTCTTTCCACGCCCATAACAACAGAATTGCACCATAGAACATACAAATGTAATGTGCATACCACGCATTTTTGCTCAGGATAACAACCACTTCAAGCAAATGATACATCGTGTACGCATTTGAACGCATCACTAGAATGTGCCACCTATTGATGATTGATGACATGGATCTAGCTTTTCTACGCTTATTTGCATTGAATTGCTCATTGATTTGTTCACATATTTTTTGGCAATGGCTGATGAACTCCACTCTCTTGGTAACTTGCTTCGTCAGCAAGCACTTGTTGATGCAATGCAAAGTACAGAACATGGTCGTCATCGTCATTCCATTTAGGTTCTCTATGTTTTGTCATCACTGAGCTACTAATTTCAAATGAAAATCTAGTAAACAATATATGTGTACATTGTTAGAGTATGCTACGGCCATGGTACATACATGTTTTTCTACAATCACAAGAAGAAAACTTGATGCATTTTCACCTTGTTGGCGCGCAGCCGAATCGGTGGATGTGGCTTTGGGGTTCGGAGAGGAAGGCGCCGTGGCTGGTGCGTGTGCGACCACGGCGACGGTGAGCTCGGATTCTGGAGGAGACCAACAGGACCGAGCATGGTCGGCATGGGTACAGATCTCACCCGGGAATGAATTCCCGTCCCCGTGTCGTGCCAATGGTGCGGTCATGGTGAGGGCGAGCTCCGATTCAGGATGGGGAGGAGAACGGGCCGAGCAGGTTTGTCCAAGTCCTAGATCCGCCATGGTCATGTAATTACGATTGCCGCCCCGGAGGAAGAAGCATACGCGTAAAGGATGCATGCGCCAACGCTGCAAGCCTACATGGCAGCGACGACGGCAACGACATAACGGCGAAAGCTAACAGGGGGACCCAACTTGACGGCCGTTAGCCTGATTTTTTGTATTGAAACATAAAGTTGAATTCATGCCGAAAAGGACCCTCTGAGTATTTGGCACGCCAACTATAGTCATCGCGGATGATATCAGGGAACTCGGGTACCGCGTTGCCTAGCCACCCCAACTTTCGGGCCGCAAAATGATATTCTCGCTGAGATGGTCTTGGTGCTGCTGAAGTCTTGGTACCCCAACATGGACCTGCGGAGTCTCTCTAGAGGGTTTCGTCAGGGGACCAGCTTCAAGCTAAAATTCTTGACATCTACTCCTATGGTGTCAAGATTGGAAGCTTCGTCCAGCTAGACTGGGACTTTGGCGATCCGGCCGGCTCGGAGGGGTATCACTACAGCCCGCTGGCGGCTTCAGCTCACGCCGACACCGCCTCCAATAGCCATGCTCCTGCCGACGCCTCTAGCCCTTCCAATGACCCTTAAGACTGATCCCAAGCATGCTGGGAGTATTTGTATCTGGTTGGAAACTTGTTTGCTTGTGGTACTTATTTTGCTCTTTGGTGAACAATTTACTTTTGCTCTGTGATGAATTCTGTCGGGTAATGTGTCTCCTGTTGTCGTGTTGTCTTGTGCTCTTTTTGCATGCACTTATTGTATTCTTTCTTCCATGTGGGGGCACCCGAGCGCACCCACATGGTGTAGTCCCCGAGGTTCAGGCCGGCTGGAGAGTCTAGCCGGGTCGAAGCTCCTTTATGTTTTTGCTTGTTGCAGGTTTCCTGTGTGGGGGCGCACGAGCGCACCCATAGGGTAGTAGTCCCCGAGGTTTGGGCCGGCTAGAGAATCCAGCCGGGTCAAAGATCCTTTGTGCTCCTTTGCCGTCTGGCGGCTGGCCTCCGGCTCTGACACTTTGGTTCATGCAAGGATGAAAGATACAAACAATGGTTTGCACGTTAGTCATGTGTCGGATAAACATAGTCTTTAGTTGCTCGTTTGGCTGAAAATTTTGCTGTTTCGCGTGAAACTGATAGCTTGGTCTTTTTCTTAGCGAGCATTAGCCGTTGAAGCTGTGCCCTTGTCGGTATTTAGCCGGAAGCAAGGGTTTGCTTAGTTAGCGCACTACGTAATACTACGGATTTTGGTTACCGGCTTCAAGCGAGCGAGCACAACCAGAACATCGAGACGTCTTGTTTTGCTTAGGACTTCTATTGTATGGGTCTTTGAGTTTTCTACTCTTGCTGTGTCTCATACCCGGCTTGCGATCAGAGCCGTAATTCAATAGGGTCTCTTGAGCTGTACTGATGCCGTCTTTTCAGAATTTGTGGTCGTTCAATATCCGAAGCGAGTCCCCCGAGAGAAACTGCCGGGTCCAGGGGTTAAAAATAATGCAGTCGGAGAACTTCAAGTGATGCAGCAGAAAATGCCAAATTATTACAGAGTCCCCAATACTATGTCGAGGCTCCTCAACATGTTCATTACATAAAGGTAAGATACATTTGCCCTTTACTCAGGTGTAGAATGAGCGAAGCAGGTTCGCATTCCACGAGCGTTCAGTTTCCTCACTAGAGCGGTCCATCTTCTTCTTCGCCAGCTGGTGAGCGTCGATCAGGTAATATGAGTTGTTATGCAGCGCCCGGCTGATGATGAATGGCCCTTCCCAAGGTGGAGCTAGCTTGTGCATGCCCTTGGTGTCTTGCACCAGCCGTAGGACTAGATCACCCTCTCAGAACGAGACGTTGCGGATCCGGCTAGCATGGTAGCGGTGCAGGTTCTGCTGGTAGATGGTGGACCTAGACAAGGCCAACTCTCATGCTTCTTCAAGGAGATCGACACTGTCTTATCATGCTTATTTGGCATGATGCTCTCTATAAAGCAATTTGATTGGTGCGTTAAACTCGATGTCAGTTGGCAGGACTACCTCTTCTCCATAGACGAGGAAGAATGGCGTGTAGCCGGTGGAGCGGTTGGGCATTATGCGAAGGTCCATAGCACAGCCGGCAGCTCCTCTATCTAGCATCCGGGAGTCCTCATCAGCGGTTCGATTAGCCTTGGCTTGATTCCATCTAGGACCAGACCATTTGCTCGCTCGCACTGCCCATTGGATTGGGGTTGCGCGACGGAGGCCAGGTCTAGGCGGATGCCCTTGTCGCCGTAGAAGCGCACAAATGCCCCTTGGCGAAGTTCGTGCCGTTATCAGTGATGATGTTGTTGGGGTAGCCAAAATGCGTGATGATGTCGGTGATGAACTTGACCACTGTCGGTCCATCCAGCTTCTTGATTGGCTTTGTCTCGATCCACTTGGTGAACTTTTCCACTGCCACCAGCAAATGTGTCATGCCCGATCATGCTGTCTTGAAGGGTCCTACCATGTCCAAGCCCTAGACGGCAAATGGCCAGGTGATTGGTATTGTCTTGAGCGCTGATGACGGAGTGTGTTTCTGTTGGGCGAATTGTTGGCACCCATTGCATGCCTTTCCCAGCTGCTCGGCGTCCTCTAACACCGTGGGATAGTAGAACCCATGGCGGAATGCCTTTGCCACTATTGCTCCTGATGACGCATGGTGACTGCATACGCCTTGGTGAATGTCCACCAGCAGCCGGATTCCTTCCTCTTGGCTTACACAGCGCTGGTATATTCCTCCCACGATGTGCTTGTAGAGCTCATTATTTATCACGGTGTATGCGCTTGCCCTTCGCTTCACTTGCCTTGCCTCAACCTCTTCATCCGGCAGCTCCCCTTTGCCTAGAAAGTCCATGAATGGCTTGCCCCCCATGGAGGTGTTTCCCGGATGGCGCAGAAGGTTTGCATGATCAGCTTGACTTCCTTGCTCCTGGCCGGCTCAGGGTCGTTAGGTGGTCTGCCAGGTGGGAGGCCAGAGTTGGCAGTCCCCGGGATGCTGGCGCCGGTTGGGGATTTCAGGACCTTTGGCCCGGCAGTCCCCGAGATGGAGGCGACATTCCCCGGGTGCGGCGTGGTAGTCCCCGGGTGCCGCATGGCAGTCCCCGGGTGCGGTGTGGCACCAGGCTGCTTGGAGCCGGTAGTCCCTATGTCCACATCCAACAAGATGGAGTCGGATTCCGGAGATGGCATGATGGAGGGCTTGTGCAGGTGGTCGAGGGAGACTATAGGCAGAATTGCTGCTCTTGTTGATCCTAGGCTGGCAAGAGCGTCTGTGGCTTCATTGGTTACTCGGGGCATGTGGTGGAATTCACATCCTTCGAAGCAGGCACATAGCTATTGTACGAAGAAATAGTACATCGCCATATTTGCGTCCTTGGCATCCCATTCAACCGATAGTTGCTGCACCACTAGATCTGAGTCACCGAAGCAGAGGATGTGCCTGATGTTGATCTCTTTTGCCATGTTGAGGCCATGTACGAGCGCTTCGTACTCAACGACATTGTTGGATGCGCGAAAGTGGATCTACAGCACATACTCCAGCCGGTCCCTTTTGGAGAGGTGATGATGACCCCGGCTCCGAGTCCCCCGTACATCTTGGAGCCGTCGAAGTGTAGCTTCTAATGCGTGGAGTCGGGACATGGAGGCAGGTATTGTGTCTCTGCCCAATCGATGAGGAAGTCCGCTAGGGCCTGAGACTTGATCGCCGTTCTTGGCTCATACTGGATGCAGTGCGCGGCAAGCTCTATTACCCATTTTGCCAACCGGCCCGTGGCGTCCTTATTGCCTATGATCTCCGACAGTGGGGATAACGCCACTGCCCGGAGGGAGTGCTCTTGGAAGTAGTGCTTCAACTTCTTGGTGGACATGTACATGCCATACACCATCTTCTGATAGTGAGGGTAGTTCTGCTTTGAAAGCGAGAGTACCTCACTCAGATAGTACACCGGGCGTTGAACCGGCTGAGCCTTTCCCTCTTCTGGTCTCTCAACCACCAGCACAACGATGACGACCCGGTTTGTAGCTGCAATGTACATCATCATTGGCTCCTTTGCGGCTGGGGCCGCCAGTATTGGTGGAGAGGACAACATGCGCTTGAGGTCGTGGAAGGCCTCATCCGCCTACGCCATCCAGACGAACTTGTCCGTTTTTTTCATGAGCTGGTACAGGGGGAGTGCCTTCTCGCCCAACCGGCTGACGAACCGGCTGAGGGAGTCCAGGCACTGGGTGAACTTTTGCACGTCACGCTGATTCTACGGCGGCTGCATGCGCTCGATTGCGCCTATCTTCTCTGGGTTAGCCTCGATTCCACGTTCTGAGACGAGAAAACCGAGGAGTTAGCCGGCTGGGATGCCAAATATGCATTTCTCCGGGTTCAGCTTCATCTGGAACCGACGGAGGTTGGCGAATGTCTCATTCAGGTCTTCGAGGAGCATCCGCCTCTCCTTTGCTTGACCACCACCTCATCAACATAGGTGTGCATGTTTCTGCCGATTTGCGATTGTAGGCAGTTTTGCATGCAGCGCTGGTATGTGGCGCCTGCATTTTCAGTCCGAATGGCATGGTGATGTAGCAGTATGCCCCATATGAATGTTGTCTTTATTTGATCAGTGGGGTTTAGCTAGATTTGGTGGTAGCCGGAGTACGCATCCAGAAACGACAACAGTTCGCAGCCGGCTGTGGAATCGATCACTTGGTCTATCCTGGCAGGGTGAACGGATCTTTGGGGCATGCCTTGTTGAGGCTGGTGTAGTCAACACACATGCGCCAAGTCCTGTTCCTTTTCAGCACCGACACCGGGTTTGCCAACCATTCTGGGTGGAAAACCTCCATGATGAATCCAGCTGTGAGTAGCCGGGTGATTTCCTCACCAATGGTTCTTCTCTTCTCTTCCGTGAAGCGGTGTAGTGATTGCTTTACCGGATTTGCATCTGGCCTAACATGTAAAGATTGCTCGGTGAGCTCCCTCGGAACACCAGGCATGTCCTTGGGGGACCATGTGAAGATATCCCGATTCTCACGGAGGAAGTCGACGAGCGTGCTTTCCTATTTGCTGTCAAGGCCGTCTCCGACCAGGGCAAACTTGTTCGGCTCAGCCTCGTTCAACATGATCTTCTTGGTGCCCTTTGATGGCTTGAACTGTGCTTCCCCAGCCGGCTTTGGCTCGCCAGCCAGCATGTCCACCTATAGAGCGGCCATGTTCTGCATGATGATGCGCTTCTCTTCCGCGATGATCATGGCCTCACCAATCTTGGAGCCGTCTATGGCGCATTCCACCGACCGCCTGTAATCACCCGTGATAGTGATTACTCCCTTTGGCTTGGGGAGCTTCATATTGAGGTACGCGTAGTGCGGCACCGCCATGAACTTGGTGCGGGGTGTCCCAAGATAGCATGATAAGCGCTGCAGAGGTTGACTACCTCGAACCAGATAGGCTCACGGCAGAAGTTGTCTTCCATGCCGAAGATGACGTCAAGCCAGATCTAGCCTATGGGCGAATGTGATGGACCCGGAACGGCTCCATGGAAGGAGGTGTTGGATGGCTCCAGCTGGGACTCACTGATGCCGAGTCGGTCTAAGGAGCTGCGACACAGGAGGTTGTTATTGCTTCCTCCGTCCACCAAGATGTGGGAGAACCTGCACGAGTGTTTCTTGGAGATGATGATGGGGTCCAAAACCATGGCGTATGTGCCCGGATGCAGCAGCACGTCCGGTTGGTCCTTCCGGCTCCACTTCACCTCTTGCTCGGACTATTTTAGGAACTTGGGAATGGGAGGGACGATTACGTTCACCTCCGCCTCATGGCGTATTTTGTGGTGCTTGGTTTCTGGCTTGGTGGTGAATATGTGGTAATTCCCTACCCGGCGAGGATAGTCTCCTCCGTCTTCATCCTGGCGGTTCTGGTGCTCACGGTTGTCTTGTGGTCCACTGGCTAGCGAAGGAGGGGGTGGCGGTGGTAAACCACAAACCTCGGCCATCTTCTTTGTCCAGGTGCACTAGAGGGTTGTATGTGTAGCCGGCTTATTGCCGCTGCTATGGAACTTGCATGGACCATCAAGCATCGACTCGATGGTGTACTTGGGACGAGGTGGCCGATCGTCGGGCTTAAGCCTCTGGCTGCCGCCTACAGCCGGATCCTCTTGGACAGATGCCACCTGCCTGGAACCATATTGGTTATCCAGCTAGTCATCTTTCCTTTTGCTGTGGTGGTTGTCATGCTGCCTGGAGCTATGGTTGTTACCTTCCGGCTAGCATCGGTCTGCGGAGACCTCCACAATGATCTGCCCCTGGTCGTCCAGCCGGATGGACCTTTTCATCAACATGTATGTGGTGGCATACTTGTCCACGATCTCCATGGTCTTGTCCATGGTATCAGGCTCCACCCGGCGGAGCTTATGCTTGAGCATGGTGTCGTCCCTATAGCCATTGATGAAGAAGTCGATTTCTTGGTGCTCGCGTACCCCTCGCAAGAGTTGTGCATGCTTGTCCACCGGGTGATGTAGGAGCGGTCGGTCTCATCCTTGCCTTGAATGCAGCGTAATAGTTTTCCTGTGTGGCCCAAGCCAGGGGAGCTAACCTTTTCAGTGACACGGGGCGGCTTGCCGGTGCCTTTCTGCGGACGAATGCCTGCTCGAAATCAATCCAAGCATTGATGCTGTTGTCAGGGAGGCTGTTGAGCCATGTCCTGGCTGAGTTGAGGAGCATGAGCGGGACATAGCACATGGCCACCCGGCGGTTGTCGTTTACAATGCCCACAGCAGTGGTGTAATCCACCAGCCAGTATTCCGGCTTGACCATGCTATTGTACTTTGGCGTGTCCCTGGGGAGCGAAAATCCCTTTGGAAACGGCTCGTTCTGGATGCATGGTCCGAAACATCTTGGGCTAGTCGGACTTTCCTCTTCTAGCACGCGTGATTAGACCAACAGGTCGATGCGCGTGCGTCCCGCGGCTCCTCCAGCTCGAGAGGTCCAAGCCATCCAGAAAGGCAGGACTTGGGTGGCGTGTTGGTTCTTCTGGTTTTGTCAGCCAGATCGTGGTTCCTGCCGGTGGCTTCGTGTGGGTTTTACCCATGGCCGGCTGATCCACCACGCGGATGGCTGTTCTACCTCGTAACATTCGGAGAGGAGGCCTTGCTCCCACCTGCAGCTGGATCGGCCGCCCGGCGAGGCTGCTGGATTTTGCTGTTTCCTCCGAGGCTCATGCCTGCCTCAGCCTGTTGCCTATTGGCTGTAGAGACAAGGAGCTGGACGCGTGCCTGTTGGTGATGCAACTCATCACCCTCCAGGTGGCTAAGCTCCATGGCGGCAGCTTCCGTGGTCCTCATGTTCTTGGTCGGGGTACTGTAAACCGGCTGGGTCGCGGTGATGCGCGAGTCAGCAGCTCGGTACAGCTCCGAACCCAAGTTGTAGCCATGGGGCGACGCCTGCCGGTTGGCACCAGGTAAGCGGGAGAGGCCGTGCATGATGTTGTACTCGCGCATGGTTGCGTCCAGGCGTCGCTGGCGGGCGGCAACCTTGTTGGCTTCCTCCAGAGGTTACGCGGTGGCCTCAGCCACCACCGCCGGCGGGTCCAGCTCAGGAGCGATGGGGATGCGGAGGTTCTGGGTGGAGTCCACCAAGGGGCCTACGCCCTGATCACGTGGAGCAACGTCTTTGGCACCCGCATCATGCTCTAGAGGTGGGCGGCATCCATCACCTATGTCGGACATCATGACCTCGACGCTGGCGCTAGCAAGGATCAGGGCAGAGAAGCCTGGAGGCACGCCGGAGATGGTGATGACCTTGCGAGGGAAATCCTCGACGATGGTGGCGACGTAGACGTGATGCTCGCCAAAGTGCATAACAGAGCCATCACTTGGGAAGGTTTCCCTGTTGAAGAAGGATGTGTTGTCGAGGACGCAATTGAAGGAGCCGAAGGTGAGGACGAGGCCAGAGGTGACTTGCTCACCAGCGACGAGCGGAAGTCCTGTGCGAAAGATGACCCTAGGCAAAGACCTTTTCTCCCCGGTGGGCGCCAACTGTCGTGGTGTGGAACACGGCAGTGCCATCAGGGATGGCATGAGAGGGGACAATCAGGATGCTATCGGTGGATACTCGCAACAGGTTGGGCACAGATACTACAAACACAACGATGTACCCAGGTTCGGAGCCCTCTTGTCGGGGTAACACTCCTACTCCTGCAAGGATCTACTATATGGGGAGAAGATGCTCAATACAAGTGCTCCTTGAGCTATTTCCCTACCTGCTATCGAGAGCTAGAAGAATATGAACTACTTGACTTGTCGATTCTGGCTAACTTCTAACTTGTAATGCCTTCTCTAGAACCCTGGCTCTACCGCTCCTTATATACTGGTGGAAGGGTAGGTTACAATGTGGGCTCTAGGGTTTACTGTTTGGGCTTTGGGTTTACAAAGCGGGTCGGCTGTCGGGTCGAGCCAGTGGTCTAGGACCCGATCAAGCTCCAGTACAGGTGGGGACGACACCACATCGTCTCGTTTCCTCTGCTTTGGGCGTCACCCTGTGCTTTATCCATTAGCTTGGTGCTTTATCCGTCAGCCGGAGCTTCACTCGTCATCTCCCAGCCTTGGCGGTTTGGCACCCTCATTTGGGAGTGCCGGTAGGGTGGCATGCCAGCCTATCCGGTCAAAGGTGCGCTCAGCAAGGAGTGTCACCCCCTCCCGTACCTTTGGCCAACGGATCCGAGGTGGTCGGGTAGAGGTGGCCACCCAGCCGGCTCTCCTGGCCCACGGCTAGCCAGGCCAGCCGGGGAATCTTGAGGCGGACTGGGTGGAGCGTTCCACCTGGCTGTGATTCTTTGTCTTGCGGCCAGCCGGCCAGATCTCCCTGGAGCCGGCCAGTTGATCTTGGCTTGGCCTACCTGAGGGTCATCTCCCCGACAACAAGGTTTAAAAAGTTCCTTCTCCTAAACTACTTTCGAGAAAATTTCTACCGATTTTGATGTGTCTCGGGCGAGGGTTAGGCACAACTAATTCAGTAAATATCAGAAAAATAGGAAACCTTCTCATGGCATTATTTTATGTAACCTACCACCTAACAACAATAACAAACACGTGGTATGGGGGTTTTCTAAGAAACATTCTTAGAAATGAGCAACGAGGTACGAAGATGCATGGCTTTATTTCGACTCGTATGAATTAGGTCATGGCCTTAACCATGGAATACTTCAGAGGAACGAGGCCATATTTGGTACACTCGTGTATCTTGGATGGAAAACAATCTCGATGAAGGATTTTTTTCATTTTCTATGTACAAAAAAACATGTTCCATTTTCTGAGTTCATGCTGATTTTCACTTGAAACATCCTCCATTTGCACTATAAGTGTCGCATAGTTTTGCTCGTATTTTTTTAACACATTTGTAGCTCCACAATATGTCATTTCATCAAACATTTCCCAAAAAATGATGCATGAAACCCCTTTTTGGGTGCATAACGTGTTCTTCTATGTGTTGTAGGGCCGGCCCCTGATTGGTCGAGACCTACCTCACACAGATCATGGCCACCCACTTTTGGATCCTCTACGATCCAACGAGCTTGATATCCCCATGGTATCTCCCTTTTTGTTGAAGTTTGGCACCAGAGCACTACTTTGACACCAAAGCCATAAAAAAGTTCTTCGAAAAACCCTAGGATTTTTTTGGTGATGTTTTTTATAATTTGAAATTTGTGAGGCTTTTTGGGAAGCTTTCCCTTTGTAATTTGAAATTTGTGAGGCTTTGTATGATGCTTTTTATAATTTGAAATCATTGAGGCTTTTATGGTCCTTTTAATAAGCTAAAATTTGTGAGATGTTTACAAATATATGATTCCTTTTATAATTTGAATTTTGTAAGGATTTTTTGATCGTTTTTATAAGTTGAAATTTGTGAGGATGTTTATAAATACAAGACCCTTTTATATTTTGAAATTTGTGAGGCTCTTTGTGTTGCTTTTTATAATTTGAAATTTGTGCGACTGTTTATGAATCTGTGTTGCTTTCTAGAATTGCAAATTTGTGAGGCTATTTCAAAATTTATGATGATTTTTATAATTTGAAATATGTGGGGTGTTTTGTTGTGTTTTTAGTAATTTAAAACATGTGAGACTATTTACAAGTATGCGATGCTTTTATAATTTGAAATTTGTTAGACTATTTACAAAATTTAGGATGCTCTTTATAATTTTAAATATGTGAGGCTTGAGTGGATCAAAATACTCTAGGATCTCTATGGGAATAATCCTTTGAATCAAAAAAAGCGTTATGAAGCAAGGCATGATAGTTGGGTAAAGCTCCTTCCACTAAGCGATTGAGCTGTTTGGTGAGGGAAGGAAGTAAAAATATAGAAACGGGAAAAGATGAATGTTTGAATTGCTACTACTCCTTCCTATACATTCCAACACAAGTGGTTAACAAGACAGATGACCAGAGGCACAGGCACAGAGCTACTAACACAAGGCAGGTTGAACCACGTGCGCAGCGGCCTCTTGTGGACGAGGGAGAGATGAGTCGGTCGATGTGGGGCAGTGAATGAGAAAGGGAACCCAATTTGTTTTGTGTGCATATATTATATTACCACTATATAGTGTACGAATAACTTTGAATGTTGACCGTTGGATCAAGACTCGCGAATCCCAACATTTCCAGCCGTTGGATCTTGTTTTCCATTCTAGCATCTAGAAGATTCTATTGATAGTCTTTAGCATAATGAATGCTATGCACAAACCTCAAAATACACTTCTCCATCATACTAGAATCTTCCCTCTCGTTTCTCTACACAATGTTACCAAAAATTTCAAGTGTTAGGTAGCTAATAATCTTTGACTTCTACACGATGATACAAAGCACAAGAACCAAATATACACCCATAGTTTATAGATGTTGATCAAAGTTATAAATTTTTGTGCTTTACCTATTATAATTGTTGGGGATATGCTATATGGGTATCCTCATAGCATCTCACCAATCCGCCTAACCCGGGTGGCACATAGTTGGTAGCAAGTCCTATGGCCTGCTGGACGGCCCAGTTAGATGGATCTAGAAGGGAGGCCCATGCCGGATAAAGGAAGGCTACGCAGGAATCACCGACGTACTCGGAGACTTGGAGTGCAAGACACGAAAGACTAGTTCGTATTAGTGTAGGACTCTTTACCTTGTCCGGCAAGGATCTTTCCCTGTAACCCTAGGTTCTGGTGCCTTTATAAGGCGGACTTGTGGGAGCCTTTAGGACAAAACGATAACAATGATACAACCTAGATTCCCGCGTGCAATGTGCAACACCTCGCACAGCGAACCTATCTCAGTAACTTGGCGTATTGCCATTATAGTGATTTATAGCAGGAGTAGAGTTCTGCCACCGTTGTGGGACTTGAACCTGGGTAAGCTATGTTACCTCATACCCACCAACTCTCCGCCTTACCCCACATCTCTAAACACGCACTGTGAGGACCCCTCCATGGTGTACTCGTCGGTAGTACCACGATAGTTGGTGCCCACCATGGGGCAAGAGGCGCTTTGAGCTCTACACCGGGCGAGGTCCAATCTCTTCGTGGGAATCGTCAACACCGTAGCCATCAGATGCGTTCTCTTATCCGGCAACGTCCCAATCGTCCCACTAGATGAGTTCTGGGTGCCAGTGAAGATGAACCCTACACGCTGCTCCGTTATCCCCTTTGGAGACATCCACATCTTCATCGATGAAACTGACTCGGGTCCAAGCTCCCAGGAAGTCAGAAATTCGTCAAGCCCCGCACAGACTGCCTATGAGTAGGACACGTACGCGGAAGGATCTGGGCCATACCTCTCATTGGAGTATGGTGTCTCAGATCAGGAAAATTCAAGGCCCACCCAAACCGCCCTTGTGCATGATATAAAGTTGGAAGGACCCCGCAAATCCGCTTGGCTTCCCTGAGTGTTAGATATGCGCAGGTCACACTTTGTCGGTGTAGTCACCATCTTCGATCTGGCTAGATGTGATGAAAGGGACGGAGAACCTCCCCGTGAATACCTCGGCGGATGGATGAGGGTTAGGGAAACCCTAGAAGGTGACAGCGCCAACAAGCTTGTTTACCACTTCATGAAAGGGCTCACACCTGGAACACTCCTCCGGCATACCCTCCAAAGGCGGCAGGCCGCAGGTCCTCTCACCCTTGGTGAGATGGTCACCATCGTCAACGAATATGTGGACACTGAGGAGAACACCTAGGCTATGCCTGGGCCGGAAGCCGGAGGAAACAACAACAATGGCCCGCCTCCATCACCCTCCACATCCGCCATCGCCAACACTGAAGCCAACTCCGACTTCGTCCTTGACGCACTATACGCCGACATCAATATGGATGGCGGTGGCTCAGACACTAACTCGTAGGAATACGATGCTGTTATGAGGGAGATCGAGCAGGAGACCGAGAAGGAGGAGCACGCCGAGAAGACCAACGCTTCCAACCAGGTGCTAGTCGCCATTGGGAGCGTGATGGAAGAAGACGAACAAGAACCAGAATGTGAGAGAGATCTGTCCACGCTAGCAGTCACCAGAGCTCTGTCCTCCGGCTCTGGCCAAGGCTATGCCTCCTCCGGTTATCCGCTCGCAACCGGCACAGGAACTCACCACGGCCCCTAGTACCGCCCGACAATCAAATCAGCCGCCAATGCCACCATCAATATCTGCAGCTGGCAACCCATTAGCTACTCCCGCCGACAAAGAAATTTATGACGCACTCCTCATTGAGCCTATTACCATTGCCCATATCCAGAGCGTTACAGAGCTGGACGAAGACATGGCTAGGGCGCAGCAATCCATTAAGGTGGAAAGAGCTATGGAGGCTGAGTATAAGAAATTGTTGTTGAAGCAAAAAAGCAAAGAAAGCACCAACTCACGTCGTTGAAGATCCCGGCGTTTAGCGCAGGTTGGGGTATGAGGGCTCCAAGCCGACGAAAGCCACAACATACATTGATTCAGAGGGGAGGCAAGTCATGCCAACTCCCGCCCTCAACATTACGATCGCGAAGACCCTCTTGGAGCAGGATAGGTCGCCGGAAGCAGTTGCTCAGGTGTACGACCTCGTCGCTAAGGCATGCAAGCAACAGGAAAAGGCTACCTCGCAGAGGCTTGAGTCCAACCGGAGCTTTGCCAGTCAACCTTGAACAGCCGCAGAAGGCCAAAATCTCCTAGTGACTAGGGATCCCGCATAGGCTCCACAGAGCGAAGACGGAGAGAGGCACACAATAGGACTGATGCCATCCCCATATCCTCCGATCACGGAGAAAAGGCTCGTCCCTGCCGGTCGCCACCTCCACCACCATCTCGATGTCAGGAGGAACTAGAGACGTGCCATCGTACAAGCATGCCACCGCCAAGGCGTCCCCAGGACGGCGTCGTTATACGCGACCAGGGCGAGCAGCCCTGGCATGCCGGAGAGCACAACGGCAATGAAGAACACAGGAGCAGGTCCCATAAGGAACCGCCACGTCCGACAAGCAACCACGATAGGCGTGAAGAGTCACAGGAGGGCCACAGCAAGAAGGTTAACCCACTGCCTCCACCACCACTGTCGCCACCTAGCAGCCATCATGGCGGAGGGCATGGCAGATCTCATAAATTGCGCCACAACTCCCCTCCCCATGATGGAAAAGGGAAGCAGCCAGAGCCATATGACGCACGTTCGTGGTTGACAAGATCAAGCTCAGGATATCCCATACCTTGGGCCACGTTGTTTTGGACCAGTAATACGGGCCACAACCTACCCAAAGGGCCTCCGGATAGACAAAACCATCAAGCCCTACAATGGCACTGCTAGGCCAGCAATGTGGTTGCAGGACTATAGCAAAGTGATTCACATCGCAGGGGGAAACCCTAATGTCGCCGTCAAGTACCTCCCACTCATGTTGACCAGCACTGCCCGGTAATGGATCGATGACTTACCAAAGAAATCAATATGCAATTGGTTGGACATGCATGAAGCGTTTACCAAGAATTTCGAGGGCACGTACAAACATCCCTGCACTGTCGGAGACCTACAGTGGTGTGTGCAAGAAAAGGATGAAACCTCTCGTGTCTACCTCTCTCGCTGGCTAGATATGAAAAATTCATGCGCAGGGGTGCACAAACACACCTCCATGGCCGCCTTCGTCGACGGTCTAGAAAAGGGAACTTTCCTCCGCCATAAGTTGAAGCGCAAGCAAGACAACAATGAGCTCACCCTCAACGGAATGATTGCCATGGCTGGTGAGTTCGCCGCTGATAATGATGACGCACGCGAATCACTGCCGACAATAGCAATCCCTACACAAGCCAGAAAAAACAACAATAGAAAGTGGAAGAATCCGCTTGAAGAAAAGCAAACAGCCGACATGGTCGCCGCAACGTTCACTGGCAGAGGCGGAGGTGGATAGCGTGGACGTGGTCGGGGGGCTAGCAGTGGCTAGCAGAGGAGTGATGCTACACCCTCAACGCCCCATGTTCCCCAAACGTACGAAGAGTACCATGATATGCTGTGTTTCGTCCACCTCGACGCAAACGGCAAGGCAACCCACACCAACCACCAATGCAAATTTGTCAACGACCTCAAGGAAGACCCTGAGTCCGGCTATAAGCGAAGTCGGAAAAACAGACCTCGTGGAAAGGGCAAAGGAAGAATAAGGAAGAAGAGCCCAAGGAATCAAGCGATATGGATGAAGATGTGGAACCCAAATCTTCCGACAAGGGAGAGGATAAAGGGAAAAATCCCTTCAAAAAGAAGGCTCCATGTTACCATACCTTCCTTGGCACCCCCACCGTCCGGGCCTAGAAAACCTCTTTGAGGATACTGATGGTTACCCTCCCTCCGGTTCCCTAGTACATCAGGTGGTCGGAAGTTCCAATTACTTGGGATAGGAAAGATCACCCAGATCTTATCCCAACAGAGAACCAGTATGCCATGGTCATCAACCCTTTGATTGATGGCACAGAGTTCACCAAGTGCCTCGCGGATAGTGGAAGCAGCATCAACATCATGTACCTAGATACACTGCACAAGATGAACTTGACGGAGACCCAGCTAAGGAAGAGCAACACCGTGTTCCATGGGGTTGTCCCCAGCCGACAAGCAAATTCCTTGGGCTGCATCACCCTTCCGGTCGCTTTTGGCGATATTAACAATTACCGCCAAGAGTGCATGACCTTTGAAGTGGTGCCTTTCAAGATCGTGTACCATGTCATCTTCGGACGCGACATCTTCCACTCCTTCCTCACAAGGCCATGCTTTGTCTACAACAAGCTCAAGATTCACGGACCAAATGGCGTCATCACCGTTGACAGAAGCTTCTCGAAGGCACGGGATTGCAAGCTCAGTGAGGCCGCCATCACCAAAGTAGTCCTCTATGGTGAGGAATTCAAGGAGATCCAGAACCAGGTCGATGCCTCGGAGATGCCGGCTTCTAAGAAGCAGATTACTGCTGCCAAACCCGCCTTCAAGGCCTCCATCAAGACCAAGCAGGTGGAGCTTGTCAAAGGAGATTCCTCCAAGACCACCGCCATTGGCACGGACCTGGATCCAAAATAGGAAAGTGTGTCGTCGAGTTCCTCTGTGAGAATAGGGACATCTTTGCTTGGCAACCTGCCAACATGAAAGGTGTACCTAGGGAACTTGCCGAGCACAGCTTGAATATTGATCCTAATGCCAAACCGGTTAAGCAACCTCTACGATGCTTTGGTGATGAAATACGAAGGGCTATAGGCAAAGAAATGGCTAGGTTACTTAAGGCTGGCTTTATTCGAGAAGTTATTCACACCCGATGGGTGGCAAATCCTGTACTTGTCCCCAAAAAGGGAACCGATGAATTAAGAATGTGCGTTGATTACACCGGCTTGAACAAAGCATGTCTGAAGGATCCGTTTGCTTTGCCTCGCATTGACCAAGTCATTGACTCGATGGCTATCTCGGAACTTCTGTGTTTTCTCGATGCTTACTCAGGATACCACCAGATCCGGATGCGAAAGTAGGACCAACTGGCCACTTCGTTCAGCACACCCTATGGCATGTATTGCTACGTCACGATGCCCTTTGGGTTGAAAAACGCTGGTGCTACTTACCAGCGGATGATGCAACGTTATCAATGTGACCAAATAGGTCGCAATGTACACACTTACATGGACAACATCGCGGTAATGTCAAACAAATTCAAATGATCTTATCACTGATTTCCAGGAAACCATCGACAATCTCCGAAAAAACAACATGATGCTTAACCCCAAGAAGTGCGTCTTCGGGGTACCCTCCGGCAAACTGTTGGGTTTCATCATTTTGCATCGCGGAATCAAGGTGAACCCGGGGAAAATCAAGGCCATTCTCGACATCAAATGCCCAACATGCCTGAAGGACATACAAAGCCTCACAGGCTGTGTTGCAGCATTAAGCCGGTTCATCAGCCGACTTGGTGAGAAGGCTGTGCCGCTCTACAAGTTGCTCAAGAAGGCGGACAAATTCACATGGACAGACGAGGCCGACGCAGCACTTCAGGAATTGAAGAGAATACTCTCCTCCCCACCAATACTTGTAGCACTGGTGTCAAGGGAGCCTATGTTAGTTTACATGGCGGCAACCAACTGAGTAATCAGGGTCATCATCATCGTGGAGCGCAAGGAATCAACGCATGAATACGGAGCTCAGCGGCTCGTTTACTATGTAAGCGAGGTCTTGATGGAATCCAAGCAACGTTACCCACACTACCAAAACATAGCTTATGGAGTTTTCCTTGCTTCGCATAAGCTAAGGCATTATTTCCAGGAGCATCCTATCACAGTGGTAAGCAAAGCTCCACTGTCTGACATCATCAACAACATCGACGCTACAGGGAGAGTGGCAAAGTGGGGCATTGAACTTGCCGCCTTTGAAATCACCTACAAAAGACGCGACGCTATTAAATCGTAAGCATTGGCGGATTTTCTCACAGATTGGACAGAACTGCTAGAAGACACTCCTGTGCTAGAGCCAAAATATTGGGTCATGCACTTTGACGGATCAAAGCTACTCAATGGATCGGGGGCTGGTGTATTATTACAATCACCAATAGGGGAAAAGTTGCAATACGTCCTGCAGATCCACTTCAATGCTACCAACAACATGGCGGAGGATGAGGCCCTCATTCACAGACTTCACGTAGCCAAGGATATTGGCATCAAGCGCATAGTTTGCTGTGGAGATTCTGACTTGGTTGTCCAAAAAGTAGCTAGCACCTAGAACACGCGGAACCTTATGATGGCGGCATATCGAGACGAAGTAGACGAAATAGCCAAGTGCTTCGATGGCTACGAAGTCAAGTACGTCAAAAGGGAGGAGAATGAGGTGGCAGATCTGCTGTCAAAGCTTGGATCGGCTCGTCAACCAATTTCGCCAGGCGTTTTCCTGGAACATTTACAGACCCCATCTATGAAGGGAGCGGGCCCCGACAATCCGCATAGAGTGGATTCATTTGTTAACACAGTAACAGTAACCTCTCCAGCTTGGACGAAACCATTCATGGACTATCTACAAGACGGAACTTTGCCCACCGACGTAGTCAAAAGCCGGCAAATAGTACGTAGAGCAAAAGGCTATGTCATCATTGACAGCCAGCTATATAAAAGAAGTACCATAGGAGTTTTCCTTCGATGTATCTCCCAGCAGCAAGGTATTGAAATCCTTAGAGAAATACATCTCAGAGATTGCGGGCATCAGGTCGCTCCCTAGTCGTTGGTGGCTAAGGCCTTCCAAAAAGGATTCTACTGGATAACTGCCAAGGAGGACACCAACAAGTTGGTACAAACATTCCTTGGGTGTTAGTTTTATGCAAGACAACCAAGTGTTCCAGCTAAAGAATTGTGAACCATACCAATAACTTGGCCATTTGCAGTCTGGGAGCGGGACATGGTGGGACCTTTGTATATAGCACCCTGTGGATTCACACACTTGCTAGTAGCAGTGGACAAATTCACAAAATGGATTGAAGATAAACCCATTAGAAAGCTTGATGGGGCAACAACCCTAAATTTGTCCGAGTGGTGAGATTTGGTCTTCCACATAGCATCATCACCGACAATAGCAGAAATTTATCTCTCTGAGAAGTTGAGGAATACTTTCATGAAAAAGGCATCCGCCTTGACCTAGCATATGTGGCACATCCACAGTCAAATGGGCAAGTTGAAAGGGCCAATGGACTAATTCTGCATGGAATCAAACCATGCTTAGAGGCACCACTACGTAGAGCAGCTAGATCCTAGGCGAAGGAATTACCATCTGTCTTGTGGAGTTTATGAACAACACCCAACAGATCCACCGGCTTGACTCCTTTCTTCATGGTTTATGGAGCATAAGCAGTCCTCCCATCCGACATCCTCCATGATGCACCAAGAGTTTCTGCATACAAGCAGGATGACACTGAAGAATACAGACGCTTATCTATGGACCTATTTGAAGAAGAGCACGTGTTAGCATGCCAGAGATCTTCCATCTACTAGCAGAAGCTGCGTGGCTACCATAGTCAACATGTAAAGCATCGCTTGTTTAAAGAAGGGGATCTGGTGCTTAGGCTCAAGCAGGAGAAATCACACAAATTATCCCTGCCTTGGGAAGGACCGTTCGTCATAAGAAAAGCATTACTAAATGGTTCCTATTACCTCGTCGATATTAGCGAGATGAAAGATAGGCCAAAAATCACAAGCGCAAGCAACGTGACTCCGATGATGATTACCCGGAGACAGATCGGCCATGGAACATAGCACAGCTACATCCCTTTTACACTTAGTACATTTATATTATCTAATAAGTTTATTATATGATCAATAAAATAAAGTATTTGGTTCACTCATATTCTCTGAGTCTTTAACCTCATTTAGTTGTTCATTTTTGGATCATATAAACCCTTTATGCGCAAGTTTGCATTTGCACTTGTGAAAATTCCGCCTACGGGCGTTAGCTTAAGTTTTCTGGTATACATGTTTTCTGAAGTTTTTATGTGGATTTCGGAGTAGTGACTTTTCAGCACTCAAAGCCGACGATTTTATTCTTAGGTTCTTGACAGTTCTATTAAGCATCATCACCTAAGATCATAGTTCTGTGCTGCGAGTCTTCCATCTCACAAAAAGTCAAGCATACGAACTAGAATAATGGATAAGCCAACCTTGCTTAAAAAATATACATATACTGGAAACAGATAAGTTGCAGGAAACTTGAGTACAAGTTTTTCCGCCTTACATAACGGATCAATTTTTCTGCATACACTTCACAGAGATACATTTAATACAACATTGTTTTTTATGGCTCTGCTACATGGGCTTCGTGGTGGCATCATCAGGAGAGCTAGGCCAGGAGAGCTCGCCAAATTCGGAGGGAGATGGGCTAGACTCAGACGAGGCCATGTCTTCATCGAGGATCTCGGTAGGCACGAAGACATCTGTGTTGACCATTCTAGCGATCCTGGTATCGAAGCCGCAGAGGAAATTCCAAATAGCATCGCTATCGATTTCTTTCCCTTCCTCATCTAGCTTGGGAAACCCGGAAGTCACCAGATCGATGTCGGCATTGTCATAATGTGCCTTGGCCAGGGACAGGGTCATCCTAGCACCAGCCCGGACGCAAGAGGTTTTCCAGTCCTTGACTTTCTCGGGGGCTCGATGCAGGATTTCTGCGTACTTGGCCACTAAGTCTACCGCCTTGATATTGATTCCTAGAGGTTGGGATATCTCCTTGGCCTAGGCAATGGCGGTGCTGACGAAGTTGTCGGCAAGAATCATGCATTCCTTGGAGTCTGGAGCACCTTCACCCAGGTTGGTTAGGCCAATGGGATCTATTCCCAGATGAATTGCTCGGTATGCCCCTAGATAGGGATATTGAGTTCATCATTGAACTAATTCCTGGAATTGGACCCATAGCTCAGAGACCCTATAGTATGAACCCATCAGAGTTAGTGGAGCTAAAGAAGCAGCTGGATGTTATGTTGGCAATAGGCTTGATTCAACCCAGCGCATCGCCATGGAGATCGCCTGTGTTATTCGTCGACAAGAAGGATGGAGGAAACCATTTGTGCACGGATTACAGGAAGTTGAATGACGTCACCATCAAGAACAAGTACCCATTACCAAAGATAGAGGGTCTGTTCGATCAGTTGACTGGTGCCAGAGTGTTCTCTAAGATTGATCTTAGGACTGGTTATCACCAACTTAAAATTCATGCAACGGATATTCCAAAGACCGCCTTTACCACCAGATATGGATTATACGAGTATATGGTCATGTGTTTTGGATTAACCAATGCTCCCGCTTATTTCATGAATCTCATGAATAAGATCTTTATGAATTTTCTAGATAAGTTTGTCATTGTGTTTATCGACGATATTCTTATCTACTCCATGTCAAAAGAAGACCATGAGCAACATCTGAGAATCATTCTTGAAACCCTTAGAGAGCATCAGTTGTATGCCAAGTTAAGCAAATGTGAGTTTTGGCTGAAACAAGTAGGATTCCTCGGACATATTGTGTCGGCCGGAGGAGTCGTTGTTGATCCCGCCAAGATCAAAGATGTTGAATAATGGGAAGCCCCAACCACTCAAACCCAAGTCCGTGCATTTCTCCAGACCCATGACCCAATTGTTAAAGAAGGACAGGAAGTTTGACTGGACTAACAAATGTGAAGAAAGTTTCCAAGAGCTCAAGAAGAGATTGATTTCAGCCCCAATATTGATCATGCTAGATATCAAGAAGTCGTTTGATGTGTATTGTGATGCATCCAAGATTGCTCTAGGATGTGTATTAATGCAAGAAGGCAAAGTCATCGCATATCTGTCTCGACAACTGAAGCAGCATGAGCAAAACTATCCTACCCATGACCTTGAGTTAGCAGCCGTAGTTTTAGCCGTGAAGACATGGCGTCATTATCTTATGGGTAACCGCTGTGAGATTTACTCCGATCACAAGAGCTTGAAGTATATTTTCACTTAGAAGGAGCTGAATATGAGGCAAAGGAGATGGATAGAGTTAATCAAGGATTATGACCTTGACATTCACTATCACCCCGGCAAAGCCAATGTGGTAGCGGATGCTCTTAGCAGATTGCCGTGTAGGCTAAACACTATGATCAAGGAGAAGCAACCACGTTTGCATGAGGATTTGGAGCAGTTTAGAACTGAGCTAGTTAGCAAAGGATTTTTAGCTAGCATTGAACTTCAACCCACTTTGATTAGCCAAATCAAGGAAGCCTAGAAGGGAAATGCAAGTATCGTTGGAATCAAGCGTCGTATTGGTACAAGAAAGGTACCTGGATTCACCAAAGACGAAGAAGGAGTTCTATGGTACAAAGGACATATCTGTGTGCCAGCAGATTCGGAGCTGAAGCAAGTTATCATGAAATAAGCTCATGATACTCTTTATTCTATCCACCCCGGAGGAACAAAGATGTATCAGGATTTGAAGAAGCAATTTTGGTGGCACAAGATGAAGAGAGAAATTGGAAGCTACAGCGCCAAGTGTGATATCTGTCAAAGAGTCAAAGCGGAACATCAGAGACCCACAGGACTGTTGCAACCATTACAGATTCTGGAATGGAAATGGGATTCCATCAGAATGGACTTTATCACCGGTTTGCCTACTTCTAGTAGGGGAAATGACTCAATCTGGGTCATAGTTGTTAGACTGTCCAAAGTAGCCCATTTTATACCTGTCAAGACAGCCTACCAAAGTTCGAAGCTAGCAGAGTTGTACATTGCTAGAATTGTCAGTTTGCATGGAACCCCCAAGACCATAGTATCGGATCGAGGAACCCAATTTACCTCGAGATTTTGGCAGAAAGTCCAAGAAGGATTAGGAACCAAGTTAAATTTCAGCACAGCTTATCACCCGCAAACTGATGGATAGACTGAGAGAGTCAACCAAATCTTAGAAGATATGTTGAGAGCTTGTGTGTTAGAGTATGAATCAAAATGGGAAGATTGTCTGCCTTTCGCAGAATTCTCATACAACAACAGTTATCAAGCCAGTTTCCAAATGGCCCCACTTGAGTTCTTATATGGAAGAAAGTGTCGTACCCCTTTGAATTGGTTGCAAGTAGGAGAGATTCAGATTTTCGGACCCGACATCCTACGAGAAGCTGAAGAGAAGGTTCACAAAGTCCGTGAGCACCTCAAGACCGCTCAATCTAGACAGAAGAGTTATGTTGACAAGAGAAGGAGAGACCTGACTTTCAATGTCGGAGATTTTGTGTATCTCAAAGTTTTGCCATTGAAGGGAATGCAACGTTTTAGTCTGAAAGGAAAGTTAGCCCCCAAATATATCGGACCCTTTGAGATTCTGAATCGTCGAGGAGAAGTATCGTATCAGTTGGAACTGCCAGAGGAGACGTCAGCCATCCACAATGTGTTCCATATCTCGTTACTTCGCAAATGCTTAGAAGTGCCGAAGAAGACCGAAGTTTTCAAGAACATCGATCACCGAGCCGTTGATATCAACAAGGACCTGACGTATCATGAAGTGCCCATCCGTATCTTGGAGGAAGCTTACAGAACCACCAGGACCTAGAGTATCAAGTTTCTCAAGATCCAATGGAGCAACCATACCGAAGAAGAAGCCACTTGGGAGCGAGAAGATTACATTAGGACTGAGTTCCCAGATCTCTTTAGTTCCTAGTTTTCTTTCTTAAATCTCGGGACGAGATTTTGTTTAAGGAGGGAAGGTTTATAACATTCCAAAACTTTAATCCAATATATCAATATCCAAATCACCCAATTCATGGTTAACAAAAACTTTTTCTCATTTAAATAATTAAGCATGCATATGTGTGTTGCATTAATATGGAATTGTTTTGAATTGCCATGATTGTTTGTTCTAATGGTTGTAAAATGATTCTAAGATGAATGCCACATCATCTAGATCATTCCCAAGAAAAATCCAAAGAAAAAGAAATCAAATAGAATTAATAAAGGCCAATGGTCACTTTTGCTATTTTAATCAACTAGGTCACTTTGGGTGTTCCTAGAACTCAAATTCAAAGAGAAACAATTATGGATCTTTGCACCCCTTGATAGTACAAGAAAAGATGTACCAAGGACCACATTGAAATCTTACAAAAACATTCAAACTCTAATTTTAAATGAGAATTGAAAATGGAATCAAGTGTATGTACCTAGATCCCACTTTTTCAAAAACCACTCAAATTAATTCAATTTGACAATCCCTAGCAACCACAGACTACCAAGCAACAGTGAAGATCACTCAAAATATTTCATTCAAAAATTTCAAAGTTGAATTATTTCGGCCATTTTGGCAAACACCTTATGTGCACAAATCTGATAAAAACCACAAACACTGTTGTGAGCAGGGTTCTAGCCAATTTGGTCTCCCATTTTGCAACCACAGCACCCCCAGTGCATCCCCTACCATGTACCAGCATGGCCACCCATGGTGCACACGACCAAATGGTCATGGCCACCCTGGTCGAGCACCTTGAGCACCCCCACCATCGACAGCACGACCCTAGCGCCGCCAGCCTCGCCTACCATGTCTAACGCGTCGCCTGTGCTCCACTTCCCCCTCTAGGCCAGCCCTAGATCACAGACAGAGAAAGGAGGAGCCAGGAACGCCATTCCCAGGCCGTGTCTGCCATGCTGACGCCGCACCCGCCGTTCATGCACTGTCCCTGCTCAACCCGACCTCGCCCCGCCAAAGATACACGATCACGGTGTCCGGAGGCCAACGGACATGCCCGTTCCTCGATCGCGTTTCGTAGCTGCCGGACGCCGCAAACTTCTCGCCGATCGAGCAGCGGCGTCAACGCCGCTTCTCCCGACCACCTTGCACTGCACGAGCACCTCCGTGACGATCGCCAGGGAACCGCCCACTGTTCGAGCCCCTGAACCATGCCTATAGCTCGCTGTGCCGTCGCCCCCGTCGAGCTCCGCCCATGCCGAGATGCACCCCTCGCCCCGCTATAAAAAGGAAGCCCCCCGACACAATTTCTTCACACCACCTCCCTTCACTCCACCTCAGAGACCTCCCAGAGCCCCACCGGAGCAAGCCGCTGCCCGTAGCGCCCCAATTTTGCCAGAGACCACCGCGGAAGGAGGAGAAGGGCGCCACTGATCCAAGCCATCTCTAGAGACGCCGCCGGTACCAGGAGAACCGCCATCCTCGACTCGTCCAGTTGCCCGCCTCACCAACCCTCGTCGGAGCTCTGGTAAGCCTCCCCAGACCCTCACCGACCGTGCTAGGTTTGCTCCCCATCGTGTACTGTTCCAGTGAGGATGATGGTTGTGAGCGGTTGATCCAGGATCTAATCATACGGTCACCATCCTCCCGTACCTGTTCGGCATCCCCTGTCCCACTGACAGGTGGGGCCATCACTTAAGCCAGCCCAGGCGCTGCGCGGAGCGCAGTGGGCCGGCCCATTTCTTTCCCGCGCAACCCAGTAGATTCAAATAAAACTTTTTCAATTTTAGCTTAAACTCAATTATGTCCTTTAGTTCAAAAATCATTTCAGAGAGTTCTACTTCACCAAAATTAATGATTCCAATTTTGTTGGAAAGATAATTAAAATCTCTATCCAAGCCCGATGGATTTAAATCAATTAGAGTTAGAGATCTCTCCTATGTAACATCCCAATTTCAGCAACCCTGATTTGTTGTCCAGAAGGCAAAAATCAGGGGGATCAAAAACTTTTTCTTGTTCATTAGTGCAGTAATGCTTGATGGTTTGTTTGTGCTTGTGCATGTGAGTGTATACCATATGATACTCCTTACCTCACCAACAGTTGACAAAAGCTACTTACCAAAACTATCCTAGCTCAATTTACATATTCTCAAATGTTCTGGCATTTCAAAACATAAGCCAAGATGCCTATGCAACCAAAACTATTTCAGTAGTTTCTATTGACAAAACTATGGAGAAATATATATTATAACCTCCTTATGTTTTCAAGACAGAACCTTCAAACTACCCTTACCTCTAGGATCACCAAAACCTTTTTGTAAGCTTTTGAAATTCTACTCCTGGTAGAGGTACCAAGGACTCTCATCTTATTCAAAACTCAACCTCTTCAAAATGCCCCAACCCTACCTCAAGCAAGGCTTGATGGTAACCCCAGTAGTGGATTCACTTAGTTGATAAGATGAGTTGCCTTTATCTGTTGTCTGATGAATTGCCTTGATCTGCTGTTTATCTTGTTTGCTTAGGAAGTAGTATGAGCTACTCTAGGAGCTCATCACTAGGATCAAGAGGTTTCCAAATCACCACAGCCTGAGCAAGAGAACAAAGCAAGATCAACTCACTAGATACTAAGTGATCATCTAAAACCCTTAGCAGATCAATTCTGTAGTGATCCATTCTAGAAGCTTCCAAGTCAACAATGACCAACACTAAGCATGGATCCCTTCTACTCAATCTACACTTCAACATCATCCACTAGATGATGCCTTGACACCTTGCAACTCCTCCAAAAATATTCCCTCTCATACTCTAGTCAAAATCCTCAAAACTGCCAGATTTTGACCAAGTCTGGAAACTGTTTCAACATCACCTTTTTGAATGCCTCCCTTTCTCAACCCTTGTGCATTTTTGGAAATGCACCTGAACCATATTGTTAACCATCCTAAGGACAACCAAGGCCCACTTCTGCCCTTGGTTATATCATCCTCCAACCTACTTGTTCTTGATGGTTTTGCAGGCAAGAAAATAACTTTTCCTGCAAATCTAGTCAACATGCCTACTTTGGTAGAAGCTCACACCACCATCCAACCTTATTTGGACCAAATCCTTACATGGTTGTGTTCTACTCATATAGGTATATCAACATCTGCTTCACTTGTTCCAAGTGACTCCATGTGATGCTTAAACCCACTTGGTTTATAAGGCATCATGACTCTTTTGGTATGGTAGCCTTATTTTCAACAAAGTTTGCCACCATTTCTAGTTCACCTCAAAGGCAATTAATCCAAACTCCTTATGCCATGATCATATACATGAATTGGTCTACTTAACCATCTATCCCTTACATCAAGGTGAACTCTGAACTCCAAGATACAACCATGTTTTGATGGTATGAAATTAACACCACCCTAGATCCCTAATATAGGGTATTCCACCAAAAATCAACTTGGATTTCCATTTCCCAAGGTTGCAAATGCTTGCTACACCTTGTCTACATCAACTACCTTGATCATCAAGATTTCTCAAATATTAACCATAATTATTATGGCTCCAAATCTATTTAATTCCTTTAATAGACCAAAATCTCAAAACCCCTTTCCCAATGGAAAGTTTGGTTTTTGCCAAAACACTTCTCCAAATTTTGGCTCAAGTGAGTTCCATACATCATACCCTATCTTCCCACCTCAAAAATAAATATTTTTGAGAAGCTTTATTATTTCGTTTTGCCCATTTTCTTAAATGGCTGAATTGGAATAATACTTGTTTTAAATACTTCTATGCCTCAATAAATCTTGGGAAAATTCCCCTAAGGGTGTATTCACATTTGGGACCCTCTCAAACCAGAAACCAACCTTGGCCAGTGTAAAAATATCAAATCATCTTCTAGAAACCACTTCTGCCCTTTTTGTTTAATTCGATTTAAGTGGACTAAAACTCATCTGAAAAATCCCAAATAATTCCTGGATATCCACATTAACCTCCTATACCTCTCAGTACCATTCCCTCCTCTAGTCTAATGCAAGTTTCTGAACTTCCTTCACAACCACCTATTTACTCAATTTAGCAAATCTAACTAATATTGAGTCAAAACAAGATCAAACCCCCACCAATCTTGCAAAGCAATACACCATAGCATTCACCCCTCCCCTGGTCGACCAGCATTGTAGCTAAGATACTGTAGCAATCCCTTGTCCCATGTGCTTGGAAGTGAGAAGTAGAGAGAAAAAGAGACAAACTTGTGGGATAAATTGCAACAGTTGCCACTCACTCCCTCTCTAAGATCCAGCATGACCAAATCACCTTCCTACCCCTCCCCACCTCCCTCTAGGCCAATCCCTGGCTAGCACCCCCCCTCCCGCATGTCCAAATTGGACATTTACACCATCTACTCCTCCTCCTTGGTATAAAGGCCAGAGGCCACCCCAGCACGCCCCCTGCCCCTCATTTGCTCCCTCTCCTCCCCACTTACCTCCCCAAGCACTCCCTCTTCTTCCCCTGCCCTGCCTTGCCCGAGAAGAAGGGAGAGAGAGAGCTCTCGGCCTCTCTTAGAAAAACGAGCAATGCTCCTTCTCCCCTGCTCCCCTTCCTCTGCATGTTGGCCCTCGAGTTCTCCTAACTCCCCTACATCTAACCCTGGTCTTGTCTTTGCCCAGGACCAAATCCTCCGTCGTCGCCAGTGAGCTCCGACGAGGTCACCCTCAGCCACCGTCGCGTGAGCTTCTTCCCGGAAGCCAACCTCGTCGTGCCGCCCCTCGATCTGCTCGCCGTCGTTGACCGCGTCGCCCTGCCGCCTCCCCGACCTCCCTCGAGCCCCAGGTGAGCCTCCCGGCCGAGCCCCGCCGCCCCTAGGGTTCCGCCGCCACGGGCTCTGTTCTGTCGAGCACGACGACGCCCAGGCATCCGTCTCCACTTAATCGAACGGCCCACAGCCACCGATACCGCTTCGGCCGCCCGCTCTCACAAACGTCGGGCCCCGCTTTCCAGGTTCAAGCCACGGGCTCCCGAGCGCCGAGTCGCCCCGCTGTGGGCCGATTTCCCTCCCGGTCGGCCCAGTAACCCCAGATCCAGCCCAGCTTGCCCTGTGGCCTTTCCTTTTTATTCCAGATCTAGAAAAAGATCAGTAGGATTAAATCCATTTGAAAATGTAAATAAGATCCAAATGACAAGATTCAAATTTCTGGTAGTACCCAGATGCTTTCTCAATCATGCAGAGGCAACCCCAAGTCAAAAATATATTCCATTGGTTGCTGGAATTTATTCTGCTGCCAAGTGTACTTTACACTAAACAATTTCCTCAGGGAGTTTCACATCTCCAATTGGGGAGAACCAAAGCTCTACTGGAAGGTATTTGATATACCTGTGACCTAGCATAGGCCATATGCCAAGGTGAACAGTAGTGTGTCTTTAGCAAAAATAACAATACAGCAACTTTATGCCTTAGATAAATTCTCCAGGTCAAACCAAATGTGGTACTGACCTGATTTAACCTCCCAGTACCTCATAATATCAGTATCTATCAAACCCCAGCAGCTCAGATTTTATTGAGCTCTGGTTGAATTTTAGTGACTTAATTACTTCTGTAAGTGGTGTTTTCACTAAATAAATCATTACAGGAGTTTGTGAATCCAATTCCTATAGAAAGGTATTCTAAATTCCTACCACATTCCATTGGAATAAACTCCAGAGCTTCTGTAGAATTAAGTTGGTGAAAAAGAGAAAAACCTTATAGAACTACCTTTGGGAATTTACAGAGGGAATTCTGTTAATTCTTTTGACAATATTCCAACTCTAGGTGGTTCAGTACATCAACCACTACCAAACCACCAAAGGAAATAAATTTTGGAGCCCCAGAACCTTTCTGGTGAATTTATTCCCCAAACTAGAGTTTATGCCACTATAAAAAGCACAACTGAATCTAGGAAATTGATAATCTAATGAAACCACTTGTGTTGGTTTTGTTTTGTCAAGACCTATCTGAGGATATCATTGTTGCACATTGGTATCCTACTTACCTCAGAACCCCACTCCAAGTTCTGGGTACTTAGTCTTGACAACTATCTTCAAAGGGGAAAAACACCTATATGGCAATTTAGTAATTCCACTAACTAAAATCCAACTTCTCCAAGACCTACCAAGTTCAGTAGTACTCCTTATGTTTGTCTACTGAATGGTTTGATGCTTGTATGTCCTGTATTGATTGTGGTATTGTCTGCTTGCATGTATACCCGATGACGGCGATAGTGTGAGTGTTTGACGACAAGAAGGAAGAGACTTATTATTATTATTTATTGGGTATTCTTGGCTATCTAAAGAAGTCCAGGGACTTTTTGCTGATCACAGCCAAGCCACCATTCCCGAATTCCGATACTTGTCCTACTCATTTTATTACATGTTTTGTATCTCCTCTATAAATTGCATTGTTTATCTGCATGTCTTGTTTTATAAATACTGCGCTAATAACTTGGCTCCTCCAAGTTATGACTTTGTGTCCCTCGTGGCACCACCTTGATGTACCTACTAGTTCATCCCTTTAGACCGAGAGTACCATGGTTAGCATCCTACCTCGTTGAAAACCCCGGTTTTGAGAAAAGGAACTGTTTTGGGTTTTACCCTACTACAAAGGTTTAAAGACTGCTTTGTAAAACCCTTGGATCAGGCATTGTTCCAAGCGGATGTTTTAACGAAAGATATGGTGATGATGAGAAATGAGGAAAAGAAGGGATGTTCTACGCCTTTACCGGAACAATTTTATCAGTGCAACCACATTACCCCAGGTGCTGGGGCTTAACTCGTAGTTTGTCTGCATTAGCCGAGGCAGCTTGTACAATGCTTACAGGGAGAGATCCCTTGAATTCCGGGCAGGCACTACCAGATCTCGGGTCTGAAGCCTGTAGCTTGTTTCGACAAGAGTGATCTTGTCTTGGCAGGAGTGCCGGTGCAACAATTGGGTCTCCCGCGGACGGTATGACTTTGGCGGTACGGAAGGAAGTGGAGTCACCAAGTTAAGGTATACGCCAAGTTGCGGCTTGGGTATGCGCGTGTACGGAAGGCAGGACTATGGCTGGGAGCCACATACTTATTGCCGGGGAGAACAAACCCAAAAGGAAAAGCAGCCTTTGCTAGGGTCGACAAGCAAAAGGTTAGGTTTGATTATCTGGACCCCCATCTACAGTGGTAGTGGGCCGTGGTTGTATCCTGGTGGATGTATTGATTCTTGTGGGGAAAGTGCACAAACTCTGCAGAGTATAATCTATTCGAATAGCCGTGTGCACGATCAAGGACGGTTGTAAAGGTGTTGGCTAGGAGTACCCAAACGGTATTTGTTTGCAAAGAATGGATGAAAGAATGAAGGTTCCGGGGGAACCTGAGTTCGAAGCTGTGTTTTGACCTAAGGTAGTCAAAAAGGTTTAAAAAGGGTTTCTACTCCAAAACTGTTTTCAAAACTATTTTTCAACAAAGATATGGAGATATCTTGACTTATAAAACAGAAGCATGTTTTCAAAACTCTTTTTCAACAAAGATATGGAGATATCTTGACATATAAAACAAAAGCATGTTTTCAAAACTGTTTTTCAACAAAGATATGGAGATATCTTGACTTATAAAACAGAAGCATGTTTTCAAAACTCTTTTTCAATAAAGATATGGAGATGCCATAACTTCAAAAGATAGTCTAGGATTTTCGAAAGCGACCCTAGATAGAGCTATCTCGCCACAGCCGTAATTGCATTTCCTTATTTCTCGTGTCTTGGTGGTTTGCGAGTACATTCAAAAGTACTCACGGCTTTGTCCCTGGTTATTTACTTGACCAGACGTTCAGAAGTTCGACATCGGAAGATTAAGGTGACGTCCAGCGAGCTAGGTCGTCTTCCCAGTCAGCTGCATGTAGGTTGAGGCACGATTGGGCTCTGCACATGATGTTGTTCCGCTGCTAAAGATGTTGTAGCCATAATGGCATTTATGTAAGTCTTGTAATTTCATTATGTTTCAGATGTTGTAATGATACTTGTCGGTTATGTTCCATGGCTCACTGATCATGGGAACATGGATAAATACATAACATGGATTTCTCGGATGGTTAATCTGGGGAGCCCACAGACTTGGTATCAGAGCCATCCTGACTGTAGGAGACCTTAGTTAGCATGGACGTTAAACAGAAAACAACAAACCTATTTTTTAAAAGACAAGGGAGAAGAGATGACTATTTGCAAAAGTGCTTATGTCTTTTCCCCTCTGTTTTGAAAAATACTTGCATTATCTATTCTTAAAATCTTGCACACTTGTCACTAACCCAACCTGGCCCTAAACACTTTTGAAGATGGAACCTATTGATGAAGAGTGGCTGAAGATTGGATTTCCTCGACTCCTCTGGGACTCCCTACAACTTTGTGGTTACCAACAGAAACCAATCTACACCCTCCACAAGGGACTGTAATCAGGAGATTATGTGGGACAAACTGTCATACTAGCCAAGTCGGGAACCAATGGAAGCCCCATCTATTCCACTGGACCTCAGATGCCAAGCCCCGTACTTGATGTCGACTTGGTAGCCAGAGAAGCTTTGATGCGCATCCGTAGCTCCCTCCCAGAGATGAGACAGCCCACAACCTTCTACCTCCCCATGAAGGGAAATGTCGACTACACCGGAGGATCTCAAGACCCCAGCCTGGCATACCCCGCTCTCTCTTTTCAGACCTGTTTCAGCTACTCTAGCAATGAGGTGTTAACAGTAGTCGTGGATGAATATCGTCACTCCCAGAGGGATCTCCATCGCCTACAGGCCATTCTCACCCATAAGGAAGCTCTGGAAATCCTGCAAAGGAATCAAGCACGCACCTCCGCCACTGAAGGAACCTCGAGAGAAGCCACCCCAAGAAAAGCAGGAAGTGCATCATAGCCAGTCAGTATCTCCGGAGGTTCAAGCCCATCCAGGAGGTTCAGGAAGCCATCCAATAGTTGGACCCAAGGACGTATACTAGAATACAATAATCCCTTAGGACAAGCACCATAAATCCTAGCAGTCGGAAGATCACTCCCCGCAATCCTGGTTGAAGCCTGCTCCGCCCCCGTGTTTCAAGGCAATTGAAGTTCAACCTCACTAACAAAGTGATCCGATTTAGATGCAAAGCCGACAAGTTAGTACGCAAGAAACAAATATCACTAACTCAAAGACAAATCCCCTAACAGTACTCTCCCGAATCTCGGGACGAGATTCTTTTAAGGGGGAAAGGTCTGTAACATCCTAATTTCAGCAACCCTGATTTGTTGTCCAGAAGGCAAAAATCAGGGGGATCAAAAACTTTTTTATGTTCATTAGTGCAGTAATGCTTGATGGTTTGTTTGTGCTTGTGCATGTGAGTGTATACCATATGATACTCCTTACGTCACCATCAATTGACAAAAGCTACTTACCAAAACTATCCTGGCTCAATTTACATATTCTCAAATGTTCTGGAATTTCAAAACATGAGGCAAGATGCCTATGCAACCAAAACTATTTCAGTAGTTTCTATTGACAAAACTATGGAGAAATATATATTATAACCTCCTTATGTTTTCAAGACAGAACCTTCAAACTACCCTTACCTCTAAGATCACCAAAACCTTTTTGTAAGCATTTAAAATTATACTCTTGGTAGAGATACCAAGGACTCTCATCTTATTCAAAACTCAACCTATTCAAAATTCCCCAACCCTACCTCAAGCAAGGCTTGATGGTAACCCCAGTAGTAGATTCACTTAGTTGATAAGATGAGTTGCCTTGATCTGTTGTCTGATGAATTGCCTTGATCTATTGTTTGTCTTGTTTGCTTAGGAAGTAGTATGAGCTACTCTAGGAGCTCATCACTAGGATCAAGAGGTTTCCAAATCACCACAGCCTGAGCAAGATAACAAAGCAAGATCAACTCACTAGATACTAAGTGATCATCTAAAACCCTTAGCAGATCAATTCTGTAGTGATCCATTCTAGAAGCTTCCAAGTCAACAATGGCCAACACTAAGCATGGATCCCTTCTACTCAATCTACACTTCAACATCATCCACTAGATGATGCCTTGACACCTTGCAACTCCTCCAAAAATATTCCCTCTCATACTCTAGTCAAAATCCTCAAAACTGCCAGATTTTGACCAAGTCTGGAAACTGTTTCAACATCACCTTTTTGAATGCCTCCCTTTCTCAACCCTTCTGCATTTTTGGAAATGCACCCAAACCATCTTGTTAACCATACTAAGGACAACCAAGTCCCACTTCTACCCTTGGTTAGATCCCAACCTACTTGTTCTTGATGGTTTTGCAGGCAAGAAAATAACTTTTCCTGCAAATCTAGTCAACATGCCTACTTTGGTAGAAGCTCACACCACCATCCAACCTTATTTGGACCAACTCCTTACATGGTTGCGTTATACTAATATAGTTCTATCAACATCTTATTCACTTGTTCCAAGTGACTCCCTGTGCTGCTTAAACCCACTTGGTTTATAAGGCATCATGACTCTTTTGGTATGGCAGCCTTATTTTCAACAAAGTTTGCCACCATTTCTAGATCACCTCAAAGGCAATTAATCCAAACTCCTTCTGCCATGATCATATACATGACTTGGTCTACCTAACCATCTATCCCTTGCATCAAGGTGTACTCTGAACTCCAAGATACAACCATGTTTTGATGGGATGAAATTAACACCACCCTAGATCCCTAATCTAGGGTATTCCACCAAAAATCAACTTGGATTTCCATTTACCAAGGTTGAAAATGCTTGCTACACCTTGTCTACAGCATCTACCTTGATCATCAAGATTTCTCAAATATTAACCATAATTATTATGGCTCCAAATCTATTTAATTCCTTTAATAGACCAAAAACTCAAAACCCCTTTCCCAATGGAAAGTTTGGTTTTTGCCAAAACACTTCTCCAACTTTTGGCTCAAGTGAGTTCCATACATCATACCCTATCTTCCCACCTCAAAAATAAATATTTTTGAGAAGCTTTATTATTTCTTTTTGCCCATTTTCTTAAATGGCTGAATTGGAATAATACTTGTTTTAAATACTTCTATGCCTCAGTAAATCTTGGGAAAATTCCCCTAAGGGTGTATTCACATTTGGGACCCTCTCAAACCAGAAACCAACCTTGTCCAATGTAAAAATATCAAATGATCTTCTGGAAACCACTTCTGCCCTTTTTGTTTAATTGGATTTAAGTGGACTAAAACTCCTCTGAAAAATCCCAAATAATTCCTGGATATCCACATTAACCTCCTCTACCTCTCAGTACCATTCCCTCCTATGGCCCAATGCAAGTTTTTGAACTTCCTTCACAACCACCTATTTACTCAATTTATTAAATCTAACTAATATTGAGTCAAAACAAGATCAAACCCCCACCAATCTTGCAAAGCAATACACCATAGCATTCACCCCTCCCCTGGTCGACCAGCATTGTAGCTAAGATACTGTAGCAATCCCTTGTCCCATGTGCTTGGAAGTGAGAAGTAGAGAGAAAAGGAGACAAACTTGTGGGATAAATTGCAACAGCTGCCACTCACTCCCTCTCTAAGATCCAGCAAGACCAAATCACCTTCCTACCCCTCCCCACCTCCCTCTAGGCCAATCCCTGGCCAGCACCCCCCTCCCCCATGTCCAAATTGGACATTTACACCATCTACTCCTCCTTGGTATAAAGGCCAGAGGCCACCCCAGCATGCCCCCTACCCCTCATTTGCTCCCTCTCCTCCCCACTTACCTTCCCCAGCACTCCCTCTTCTTCCCCCTGACCCTGCCCTGCCCGAGAAGAAGGGAGAGAGAGCTCTTGGCCTCTCTCAGAAAAACGAGCAAGGCTCCTTCTCCCTTGCTCCCCTTCCTCTGCATGTTGGCCCTCGAGTTCTCCTAACTCCCCTGCATCTAACCCTGGTCTTGTCTTTGCCTAGGACCAACTTCTCTGTTGTTGAGCTCCGACGAGGTCACCCTCGGCCACCGTCGCGCGAGCTTCTTCCCGGAGGCCAACCCCGCTGTGCCACCCCTCGATCTGCTCGCCGTCGTCGATCGCATCGCCCTGCCGCCTCCCCGACCACCCTCGAGCCCCAGGTGAGCCTCCCGGCCGAGCCCCGCCGCCCCTAGGGTTTCGCCGCTGCGGGCTCTATTCTATCAAGCACGACGACACCCAGCCGTCCGTCTCCAGTTAATCGAACGGCCCATAGCCGCCGATACTGCCACCACCCGCTCTCCGACGCCGGGCCCTTGCTGCCAGGTTCAAGCCGGGCTCCCAGGCAACGTCGCCCCGCCGTGGGCTGATTTCCCTCCCGACCAGCCCAGTAACCCCAGAGACAGCCCAGCTTGTCTTGTGGCCTTTCCTTTTTATTCTAGAACCAGAAAAAGATCAGTAGGATTAAATCCTTTTGTAAATGTAAATAAGATCCAAATGACAAGATTCAAATTTCTGGTAGTACCCAGATGCTTGCTCAATCATGTAGAGGCAACCCCAAGTCAAAAATATATTCCATTGGTTGCTAGAATTTATTCTGCTGCCAAGTGTACTTTACACTAAACAATTTCCTCAAGGAGTTTAACATCTCCAATTGGGGAGAACCAAAGCTCTACTGGAAGGTATTTTATATACCTGTCACCTAGCATAGGCCATATGCTAAGGTGAACAGTAGTGTGTCTTTAGCAAAAATAAAAAAACAGCAACTTTCTGCCTTAGATAAATTCTCCAGGTCAAACCAAATGTGGTATTGACCTGATTTCACCTCCCAGTACCTCATAATATCCGTATCTATCAAACACTATCAGCTCAGATTTTATTGAGCTCTGGTTGAATTTTAGTGATTTAATTACTTTTGTAAGTGGTATTTTCACTAAATAAATCATTCCTGGAGTTTGACAACTCGAAAATGAGTGAATCGAATTCCTATAGAAAGGTATTCTAAATGCCTACCACATTCCCTTGGAATCAACTCAAGAGATCCTGTAGAATTAATTTGGTGAAAAAGAGAAAGACCTTACAAAACTGCCTTTGGGAATTTCCAGAGGGCATTCTGGTAATTCTTTTGACAAGCTTACAACTCTAGGTGGTTCAGTACATCAACCACTACCAAACCACCCAAGGAAATAATTGTTGGAGCCCCAGAACCTTTCTGGTGAATTATTTCCCCAAACTAGAGTTTATGCCACTATAAAAAGCATAACTGAATCTAGGAAATTGATAATCTAATGAAACCACTTGTGTTGGTTTTGTTTTGTCAAGACCTATATGAGGATACCATTGTTGCACATTGGTATCCTACTAACCTCAGAACCCCACTCCAAGTTCTGGGTACTTAGCCTTGACAACTATCTTCAAAGGGGAAAAACACCTATATGGCAATTTAGTAATTCCACTAACTAAAATCCAACTTCTCCAAGACCTACCAAGTTCAGTAGTTCTCCTTACGTTTGTCTGCTGAATGGTTTGATGCTTGCATGCCCTGTATTGATTGTGGTATTGTCTGCTTGCATGTATACCCGATGACAGCGATAGTATGAGTGTTTGACGACAAGAAGAAAGGGACTTCTTATTATTACTAGATGATACCCCGCGCGTTGCTGCGGAAATTTATAAAAAATATGATTAAATGAAATTAGCAGAAGTAGAAGATTAGTAGAAGGTGAAGTTTTCTACAATTAAAACCTTATCTGTTTTAGAGCTCCCCCATATGCTCATGTAACATAAAATCCAAATGTCTCTATCACATATAGGTCCATGTTTTTGAATACTTAGGTTGATATATTTTGCACAACAAACTCAGCCAATGGTAGAACCATACTGTCCTACGAAAGCCAATAGTAGTGATTTAAGGATTATTGGCCGTATCAGTAATGTTAGAATGCACTTCCGATGCAATTGTTTAGCCATGTGGTTCAGATCAACCCACAAAACAGGCTATTGCATGAATTCCTCTCTTCCTTAGCAGTCCAATTTATGACCTAATAATCATATAGAAAGGAAATAATTAGGAGATGTTTTGCTAATTTATATTTTCGGTTATCAAATAAAGCATGACCTAAACTGTGAAGAAGAGCAGAGTTTTCCCCCGAAGAACACACCTTTATATTAGTTAGCACAATAGAGATATGTCAGCTGGTACATGACACGCATAATGAAGACAAGAACCCTTCGACTTATTTGCTCTGCTTAGTGGTCGGTAATTATTGCCAAAGAAAAGCAACGTATCAGTCAGAGAAATTGACTAAATGTTAAGAACCACAAAACCTCACGATGCATATGTAACCAGTCATCCAAATATTCCTAGCATAAAAAACGGATATATATTTTCTAAAAAGTAATGGATGGAAGAAAACTCGGAGAGTGGTCGTATAACAGCGAGGCATTAGGGTCGTGTAAGTCCTGGAGGAGATGATCACCTAAATGCTTCCTCAGAAAGTATTCCAAATCCATCTGCACGTACACAGAACCCAAACACACACCACAGAACATCAAAGAATCAAGTCTTGGTGGCTGATACCCACATCTGTACATACGCGCTATCGTCCTTCTATAGTTCTGAGGTAGCAACGGCGGCCTGGATCGAGGATTCGAGGGCGATTAACATGTAGCCATCTAAAAATACATATCTAGTTCTAGAGACTTTCTGTTTCGAGAAACACACGACAATGGTCTTTAAAATGGAAAGAGTAACTCAGTGTAACAGAAGGACTTACCGGAGCATATCTGAGCTGCTGAAGGCAACGTATATAAAAATAAAGTGAAGGAGACGGACAATGCTGTAGTGCAAAAGGATCTATCCAACATAGACACTTAAACCCAAATTATTTCCAAAGGGAACGAATAGATGTGAAGGCAACATAGCCGCATAAGTTTTATGAACATAATCAAAAGAGAAGTGTGATTTCCAAGAATAAGAAAAGAAAGGAACAGAGTATGTAGAGTGGCTGGAATTTCGACATCCTAGGAACCTATGAACGGGAAACTACTAGCTACCGTACGGGAAGTACATCGAACAATACCTAGACATGGACACGCAGAGAGAAGAGACATGTGGTGTGAGGGCCTCAGGCTTGGTCGCTGCCCACACAGCCTACCGCTGCAGTCTGCGTGCCAATCACTTCTACTATGTCCGTCTGCATCTCGAGTTCTCGGCTGCTGCTAGACCTGTAGCATGATGGGAGCACTCTGCCATGGGTAGCATCGTAGCTGCTACAGTACCTGCTAGCGACGGATGGTGCGCATGCGGGGTGGATTATATGAACTAATGAACTGCTTAGTGGGGTAGTTGAGTAGACGATGGGGGCAAGGGAGGCGGAGCGAGTGGACTCGTCTGGAAGCCCATAGGCCGCCACAAAGTTAGCTTCGATAAAATACAAATCGACAGCTGGGTGAACTGTGGCCGATCTGTGTAGACATGATGATCTGGCATCTCGTAGGATATTTTAGACTGAAATTGATGACATGGCTTGTAGCTGAGGTGGATAGGCTGCATGTTAAGAGAAATAGATAGTGGGGATAAACTATTTAGTTATTATAGATTTATTGGGTATTCTTGGCTATCTAAAGAAGTTCAGGGACTTTTTGCTGATCACAGGCAAGCCACCATTCCCGAATTCCGATACTTGTCCTACTCCTTTTATTACCTGTTTTGTATCTCCTCTATAAATTGCATTGTTTATCTGCATGTCTTGTTTTATAAATACTGCGCTAATAACTTGGCTCCTCCAAGTTATGACTTTGTTTCCCTCGTGGCACCACCTTGATATACCTACCAATTCATCCCTTTAGACCTAGAGTATGATGGTTAGCATCCTACCTCGTTGAAAACCCCGATTTTGAGAAAAGGAACTGTTTTGGGTTTTACCCTACTACAAAGGTTTAAAGACTGCTTTGTAAAACCCTTGGATCAGGCATTGTTCCAAGCGGATGTTTTAACGAAAGAGATGGTGATGATGAGAAATGAGGAAAAGAAGGGATGTTCTACGCCTTTACCGGAACAATTTTACTAGTGCAACCACATTACCCCAGGTGCTGGGGCTTAACTCGTAATTTGTCTGCATTAGCCGAGGCAGCTTGTACAATGCTTACAGGGAGAGATCCCTTGAATTCTGGGCAGGCGCTACCAGATCTTGGATCTGAAGCCAGTAGCTTGTTTCGGCAAGAGTGAGTCTGTCTTGGCAGGAGTGCCGGTGCAACAATTCGGTCTCCCGCGGACGGTATGACTTAGGCGGTACGGAAGGAAGTGGAGTCACCAAGTTAAGGTATACGCCAAGTTGCGGCTTGGGTATGCGTGTAGGAAAAGCGGGACTATGGCTGGGAGCCACATACTCGTTGCCGGGGAGAACAAACCCAAAAGGAAAAGCAGCCTTTGCTAGGGTCGACAAGCGAAAGATTAGGTTTGATTATCCGGACCCCCATCTACAGTTGTAGTGGGTCATGGTTGTATCCCGGTGGATGTATTGATTATTGTGGGGAAAGTGCACAAACTCTGCAGAGTATAATCTATTCGAATAGCCGTGTCCATGGCCAAGGACGGTTGTAAAGGTGTTGGCTAGGAGTACCCAAAGGGTACTTTTTGGAAAGAATGGATGAAAGAATGAAGGTTCCGGGGGAACCTGAGTTCGAAGCTGTGTTTTGACCTGAGGTGGTCAAAAAGGTTTAAAAAGGGTTTCTACTCCAAAACTGTTTTCAAAACTCTTTTTCAACAAAGATATGGAGATATCTTGACTTATAAAACAGAAGCATGTTTTCAAAACTCTTTTTCAACAAAGATATGGAGATATCTTGACTTATAAAACAGAAGCATGTTTTCAAAACTCTTTTTCAACAAAGATATGGAGATATCTTGACTTATAAAACAGAAGCATGTTTTCAAAACTCTTTTTCAACAAAGATATCTTGACCTATAAAACAGAAGCATGTTTTCAAAACTCTTTTTCAACAAAGATATGGAGATGCCATAACTTCAAAAGATAGTCTAGGCTTTTCGAAAGCAAACCTAGATAGAGCTGTCTCGCCATAGTCTTAATTGCATTTCCTTATTTCTTGTGTCTTGGTGGTTTGCGAGTACATTCAAAAGTACTCATAGCTTTGTCCCTGGTTATTTACTTGACCAGACTTTCAGAAGTTCGACATCGAAAGATTAAGGTGACGTCCAGTGAGCTAGGCCGTCTTCCCAGTCAGCTGCCTATAGATTGAGGCACGATTGGGCTCTACACGTGATGTTGTTCCGCTGCTAAAGATGTTGTAGCCATAATGGCATTTATGTAAGTCTTGTAATTTCGTTATGTTTCGGATGTTGTAATGATACTTGTCGGTTATGTTCCACGGCTCACTGATCATGGGAACGTGGATACATACAATACAGGGATTTCTCGGATGGTTAATCCGGGGAGCCCACATCCTAGCAAAAATATCAAGACAGAGGCTTTTTCACATTCAAACATTTTTCAAAAATCAACCATACTAGCTTTTGAGTTGTTTCCAACTCTCAAAAATCACATTTGACCATACCTATCTAAATATGTAATAATATTAAGGTTTGCATGCAGTGACTTTGGACTAGTACCAAAATAATGCTATATAAGCATTTCTAGTCACTTTTAATCATTAAAATATTAATCTTAGACTTTATAAATTGTGATCCAACATTTAAATAACATTCCCATGTATTAGAATATGTGGTGATGACATGTGTCCACATGATCCCATATTTTAATTGGAGAATATTAAATCTTAGTTATTTTCAATGAGTAGAAATTACTTTTCTCAAATAAAATAAATGAAACTAGTTCATTAAAATCTTCTGATGAATGTGATGATACTAGATCATCAAGTGTGTGCCTTAGTGTGCTAAATAGACTAGTTAAGTATTGTTTGGTGATTGTGTATTCCGTATGTATTTATAGACGATAGTACCGACCAATTCTACGAGGAGGAGGAGTTCTACCCCGCAGAAGAAGAGGAGAATTTCAACCACTGCACCACTCAAGGCAAGCTATTGTTAGCAAGCTAGAATTAAGCAAGATAACCTAAGCAAGATGCATTAGGCATGCTTTGGTTATACTTTTTGACTTATACCTACTCCAAGTTTTATTTACAAGCTTTACCTTCTTTTACTTTACCAAAGTCCTTTACTTGTTTATAGATAGCATAAAGAGTATAAAACTTGGCCTATCTAGTTAGATTTAGATGTCACTCTATGGCATGAGATTCAGATTAGCATCCCACATTAGTGAACACTCTTAACTTAGTTATTAGAGCTAAACCAAAAACTTGATCACTCTAGATGGGAATACTTGGTGAAAATGACTTGTGAAAACCTTGGAATGATGAGTCATTCTATTGAGATGTTTTGACATGTGTTGAGAAACACAAATGGTTTATGATGATGATGAAAATGTTGAGGTATGAGCCTTAGCCCTTTTATAAAAACCGATGGTTGGGTTCGGATGCGATACAGTTCCAATTTTATCGTACAACCATAATACCTGAATTGGGTAAGACTTAGCCGGAAGTTTATATGCATTAGTATTAGTTCCCTCGCGGGAGAGGTTTGAGCTGAGGCTACCTCTCAATGTTGTCCACCTATGCGGTGCCCAGGATGGCAGATGGCCATGGCTGGGAGGCCAACCTCATAGGAGAGGTGCTTATACTAGAGTGTGTAAAGGAAAGATTATGTTTGATTATCTGCATACTAAGTATGATGATTCAGGGTTATCCCTGACAGATGTATCGAATTTTGTGGTGAAAGTGCACCACCTCTGCAGAGTGTCAAACTATTCGAATAGCCGCGTCCACGGTTATGGACAGTTGGAGTGGCCATACTATTCCGTTGTGAGATGTTTTCAAAATGACTTATGAAATGAATGGTGACATGACTTGACCACAACAGAGTTGTGACTGTGACAACTAAGTTCCCACTTAGGTGATTTAGAACTTTATTTTATCTTTCTTTGTTTCTAAACTCAGCTTAGGTTTCCAACTTAACTTTACAAATAAACCTAGAACTTAGCATTCCTACTAGAAATACCTTACTTATTAGTGATAGTTTGCGAGTACTTAAAGAGTACTCATGGCTTTGTCCCTGGCTATTCCCGTGGCCAGACTATGAGGAGGACTATCCAGAAGAAGGATTGCAGGATAGCTACGACAACTAGGATCATCTCCCATCGTCAGCATTGCCTGTGACACTGAAGATGGAGCCAACCGCTACGCTATTTATTCCGCTACTTGTTTGTACTAAGACTGGATCATGAGATCCTTTATTTGTGTAAGACCTTATTATGGTTTGTAATGGATGATGTACTGTGATATCCAATCTGTTATGTCTTACAGAAATGGTAATCCTAGGATTGCGATGTATGGCATAACAGGCATCTGGGATTAAAAATCCGGGTGTTGACAGTAGTCCACCTTCCACCAATGCCATTTCCCCCATAGCACTCCGAAAAACCCTAACCCCTATCTCACCTTCGGCTCCTGCACCACCGCACTGGAGCATCCCCGCAACACTTCGCCGGCCTACACGCTACCCAACCCCCCTCTCACCTCCAGCACCTACACCACCGCACCGTAATTATCTCCGCCGCACTTCACCCGCCTACACGCCACCCAACCCCTATCTCACCTCCAGCTCCTACACCACCGCACCCGAACATCACCGCCGCACTTTGCCCGCCCACGTGGCACCCCAAACCCCCTATCCCCACCTCCGGCTCCTGCACCACTGCACTTCGCCGGCCTACACGCCATACCTCGATACCATATACTCCTAACCAGTCTACCGGATTAGTCGACGTCCACCTTACTGAACCTAGTTCACTAACACCCTCTTCCATACAACCATGTTAGTTTTGCTGACTCCCTCGTCCACAGAACCTGACCTGCTTCACCTACACTGGTGTGCGCTGCATTATATCTGCTTCATGGACTCAATAGTCCACTACACCAGATCTGCTTCATCGATGCTCTTGGGCAGCGCCTCGAATCCATAATCAGTCGCAACAGATTTGCTTCACCGATGACGCCATGCACTACACCGGCGCTCCTTCACTAGCCATCTTGCCAAGCAAGCTAGACCCATCAACAACCTCCACATATCTGCTTCACATACGCCGCCGAGCTCTATCTACTTCAGCGTGACTCACCACTAACGGACACCCTCGGTGTCCTTGACGTGACCCGCAAAGATGCGGTGTATGCGTAGACGACATCGTGACCTAGGTAAACCAGATTTGCTTGTTCGTTTCAATATAGCAGGTATAAGCCTGCGACATTAAACTGCATTTCTGTATTGGTGGTAAATTCCTACCTCAATACTGGCTTAATTGATATCCCACTCTACCTTGATAAATTATGTGTAGTCTATGTTAAATCCAGGTGTTAAACTACTCCTTCTGTTTTGAGGTATAAGGCGTCCTTGTTATGCGTGTTTTTTCTTTGACCAACAATTACTCTTAATATATCTCAACAATTTTGGTAGTACAAAACTAACATCATTAGAGTTCATTGGTATTATGCAGTTCATGGCAAATGTTAATTCACTGAACATCTAAAGTTGCCTACCTGTTCTACAAGTTCGCAAGTTATGTCATCATAATGTGCATTTTCTTGGTCTGTTGCTACAATACTGACTGCATGTAATTTTGGAGTTCATTGGTAGTTTTAAGCCATGGAACATGTAGATTAACATTCCCTGCTCTACAATTTCAGAATTTATGCTATTTTAATTTCAATCAGATTGTTCTAAGCAACCACAGTAACTACCTTCTCTTATGTAATTCATCACAAATTTTATGTAATTGAACTTGTTGGTTTTGCATTCCCTCTACAAGCTATGTCATTATTATTTGTTTCAATTAATCTCCGATAGTAGTTGCCGCCTATTGTGTACTACACCCTCCGTTTCAAAATATAAGATGTTTTAGCTTTGTGAAAGGAGTGTATTTAGAAACCATTTAGTGTGTAGGTTTACTCCAAACCTACATGAACCTACACACTAAAAGTGGTCTAGATACACTTCTTTCACAAAGCTAAAACATCTTACATTTTGAAACAGAGGGAGTACACCCGTTCCGTAAAAGAAGGTCTATACTTTTTTAAAGTCAAACAATGATGACTCTTACCAAGCTCATAGAAAAATATATTAAGGGTTAATTTATGGCATTTGTGTCTATGGAAATATATGCCCTGATGTATCGAATGGCGTTGGTTTGGCATGGTAGATGTTCCTGGTATGTTCTACAAACTTGGTCCAATTTTGCGTCGATTGACTTGGAAAAAATTTATAAGCCTTATTTACTTTGGATTAGATGTAGTATTACATGGCATGTTTTAAGGCATTTAATATGGTTATCTGCATGCCCTGCTCTATAAATTCAAGTTTCTCAATTATAATTTATGTAGCAGCAGTATCTTCCTTCTATTATGTAGTTCATGGCATTTTAAGTCACTTCACATATGGGTTAGCATTCCCTGCTCTATAAGTTCACGAGATATACCATTGTAATTTCTATCTTGTTCGTCCAAATGTTACTACAGTAACTACTTGCTTTGTAGATGGTGACAAATTTTATGGCACTTTTCATATTTGTTTACAATCCTATTTCACAAGTTAAATCATTGTAATTTCTCTCTTGTTCGTGCTAAGGAGTGACTGTAACTCTCTCGATTTATAATTCATTTTTCTCACACAATCATCATGATGATCTATTCTTTGCTATATTTGACTCATCATCACATCTATCTATATATGTGTCAACTAGACTATGATTAGGTGGTGGTAATTTAAGTATATCCACTTTTATGCCAATTTATAGTCTATTATAGTATTTTCTGCTATATTTAAGAGTTTGTACGCACTCTAGAGGTAGTCACATTATATAGTGTCGGCACCACATGAGTTGGCCAATGATTAGAACAAGATGACCTTTAATAGTACTACACAAAGACCAAACATAAATCCCTTGATTTATAATTCAATTTGTTCACTCAATCATGGTGGAGATCTCTTTTTTCTATATTTGACTGATGATCTTCTATATATATATACGTTAACTAGACCATGATTAGGTGGTGGTGATTGAAGCATATCCACTTTTATGCTAAATTATATTCTATTATAATATTAGAGATCGCCACCATGGTTGAGCTTATATGCACTCCAGAGGTAGTAACATAGTCTAGTGTTATATGTATGAGACTAGTATAAATTACTTGGTCTTGGTGGAGAGTAACTTGAACTAGTAAAAATGCATACTATACTAGTCCAAGTTACTCTACCAATACTAAAGGGGGTCTAGATACATTTATTTCACAAAAGCCATAACATATAATATTTTGAAATGGAGGGAGTTCTATCTAGACTACTCATAGTGAGATTGTCATAGCTAGTATCATATAATATGATCCCCAGTTACTATATATATGTTACCTGGTGTTTGATTGCTTAATTCATTACCTCAATAGCTACTCTACATGATGGACATATAGATTCTATTGCCAATTTAATTCTTTAGTTTGCTCATGATTAAAGCAATGTAATGATTTTCTTAACTCAAACGGTCAGAGCACCGCCCTATCAAGGCGGAAGCTGTGGGTTCGAGCTCCGTCAGTCCCAAACTAGGGATGGCAATTTTTGTGAGAAATACAATGTTTGATTAATAATAAACAAGAGATTTTCATCTATACATGATCATATGATCTTGCGAGTTTAATATTAGCCACCAGATGGTTCAATTGGTTATGGTTCCTGTGAATTTTTAGTTGACTTGTGATTGCATCAATGCTATATTCTGACGTGGTTCCCAGACATACATTGTTTAAATACTTCATTGACCTTACAAGGAGCACAATGTATCATTTTCTTGTTTGTCTATTGGATTTTCTTGTCTGGTTATATGTACAATGATATTGTTAGCAGTTGGAAATACAATAGGTGTAGGCATTACAAATAAGGTTTGTGCTACTTTTTGGATGCATCCAACTATTGTTTTGGCAGCAAATGACCCATCTCTTTGTTTCTCTTCTTCTTTTATTTACTGGCTCGATGATCAAAATATTTGAATAATCTGGCTACTGAAACGCAATGGTTGATATCTTGTTTGTCTAAAATGATTCTGGTAGTCTATTTAAGACACACTTGATATATTGCTTGTTTTTCCAAGGTACTATCATAGTTCCCTAATGATTAAAGCAATGCCACCTTCTGTGGTTGGAGGTCACTTTTTTGGCTAGTTCATACTATAGACCATTTTTAAACGCTATTTTAATATTTTAGGTTAATGATTTGTTGTCCCGACCAGTTCTAAGAAGATGAAGGAATCTCATGCATCTCTTTTGTTATATTTTCTATATTTCCGTTATACAGTGATATGATTAGTTTATGAGGGAAAGGGTCGAGTTGCTTGATTCCCTACATTCATTGCCACGCTAGTTTAGTTAGTCTGCATGAGACACACATGTTGATGGCTTGATTTGTTATATTAGGACAATGCCAATTTTGAAATTCTTTGACAACAAACATGATGTTTTTTCGCCTGCTTTGCTACTCTAACTTAATATGTCTTAGTTTCAGCATGCAAATAGCATGTATTGTTTGTTCCAGAGTGGCAATGATACTGGCACATGTACGCATCGGTCCAGGATATCGACAATTCCTGTTATTTCGGAAAGAGATGTATCAGGAACACCATTGATTATTCTTGGCCAATGATGAATTAGAATTATTTTACATATAAGATGGCCGCCAGTTAGCTGGTATGCTGTGCTAACTTGTTTTCTTTGTTTTAGGCTGCACATGAAGCTATGGGGGCAGAAGGGAGGAATCCTACGTTAAGTACTGATGTCATTTCACAAAACAGCAGTGACAGTGATTATCGCTTGCGTTGGCCCACTATTTCAGTGTCCAGTGTTTCCAGCAGAAAGAGGTGTTACAGCTGCACTCTAAACAATTGATTTAATTGAACAAGAAACAAAGGAAACAGATGGAATAATCACAATTACACGTGAACAGATACAAGAACTGACAGATCGACAAGATTGGACGGACCGTCTACTAGATAATCTCTTTTACAGCTGTCATGGTATACCTGTTGTTACTTGTATGGGGATGTAAGCTCCGTAGCAGAAACCCTGTTCCAACCCATGTCTGGCGATGTCTCTATAATGCTTCATCTAGTTTTTTTTTGAAATTCTGGTCTGTAATAAATTTCAAAAAATCTATTGATTTAATAGGATGATCCTACTGCGGCCATTAGCGGGCCGAAATATTAACGGACTATTTAAAACCAGAATTGCACCATAGTTATAGAATACGCAAAAATGTTGGCTAGCAGATGGGCCCAATAAATAGTAAAAGGTCGTGAGTGGTAGTCAGAATATTGGTGGGCCTTGAAAACGTACACGGCTGAACAACAAGAGGTCAGAACACTAAAAGGCCCGAACAGTAGTAGGCCCGAAGAGAAATATGCCTGAACAGAAAAAGGCTTGAAACAGTAAAAGGCCTGAACAGTAAAAGGATGCATAGTAGAGGGCTAGAAGAGCAAAACAAACAAAAGAGTAAAAGGATTGAACAATAAATGGCCGGAACAGGAAACCCAAAATAGTAAAAGGCTATAGGAGCAAAAGGCCTAGACAGTGAATGGCCGGAATAGTAAAAGGCTAGAACAGTGAAAGGTCAGAATAGTAAAGGATCCTAACACTAGCAACCTAGAAATGTAAAAGTCCATAACAATAAATTGGTAGAACGGGAGCGGACCCTACGGGCTGTAGGAACAGTAACGGGTCGGTGGCATGCCTTAACAGTGTCTGACCTACTAGCACAGGCTCCTAATGGGCCACATATTATTCTACCAAAACGGGTCTTTTTTAGTCTGAAACACTAACGAGACTGAAATCGTACGGACCATGGATGGATGCATTAATGGACCCACATCAAACACTACACAGCGAAACAGTAAAGGGTCGTAATCTTATTGATCTCTCCTTATGGGTCGGCCCACTTAACAATTAGCAGGCCTTGGCTGGGCTAGACTTCTACCACGGTTTCTATGGCCGTTAACAGCGATAACTGGGCGTTAACAGTGTTTGCCATATGGCATTTTGCATGACGTCAGCAGTCAACGTAGTTGGCGAATAGATCTACGATAGAACAAGTTTTCGTGGCTGAAGGGTGTGATCCGCCACAGTCAGAAAAAAATATGGTAGATTATTTTGTGATGGGTCTTTTACCACGAAGGGCATCCGTCGTAGAAGACTTTTTAGCCACGAAAAACGGTCCTTCAACCACGAAAATCGTTTGTTGTAAAAGCTAACTTTTCGTGTAGTGCTAGCGAGGGAGAAATATGGGTTCACGTCCTTTCCTCAAACACAATAAAACTTATTTATTATGATATTATTTAGCTAGTCTATGTGATGAGATGATACAATACTAAACCAGGACGTGATAGCTTGCTAGTCTAGCTATAACTTCAGCAGGCGTCCTTGATCCAGTTGCGCACTACAGAAGACTGATGAGGAAATACGCAAAATTAACACCCCTCATTCAAAGAGCCTCCTATCTTCCCCATCTTCGTCGATCCCCATTCGCCAATGCTAGCTAGCCGCAATTTGGATCCTATCGAGAGCGCACTTCCAAAAAAAATGTAGCCATTTCTCGCCCACTGCATCGGTTCTTACAAGTCTCCATCACTCTCCTCCAAAAAACCCCAACAATCATATTTGAATTCGCCCTCACTCCCAGCACAACATTCGATACGGTGGCTGAAGCAAGTTCGTCGATGATGTCTTTGGAGAAATCGCTATGTGTATAGACACTACCAGCACCGTTCGGCTGGCCGCATGCTCCAAAGAGTTGCGCCGCCTAGTCGCTAGCGGAAAAGGTAGAAGATACCCCAACGATGGTTGTGGGATATTGGTTGCCTTCCACGACTTCCCCAACCATGGTATATCATTTGCCTCATTAGGACAAATGGTTCAAAAACTATCGTTCAAATACCGTCTGCCCGTTTTTGAGTACGTCCGAATTTTGGTATATTCAAAATTGTTCAAAATAGGTGTTGAATTTGAAAAAACTTTAAACATGACAAAGATGAAAATTTTCATTATCTATCTAACGGTATATCGTTTGCCTCATTTGGACAAACGATTCGTAAAATATCATGCAAATACCGTCCGTGAATTTTTAAATACGTCCAAATTTCGGTATATTCAAAATTGTCCAAATTAGGTGCAAAATTTGAAAAAACTTTAAACACGATAAAGATGTGAAATTTCATTATTTATTCAACAGTATATTATTTGCATCATTTGGATAAGGGGTTCGAAAACTAGAGCGAAAGTTCGTTCTATACATACGTAGAATTTTTTTGTATTTTAAAAATTAAATTTAGACCGTGTATAATTTGCGAAAAGTGTGAACATGAAAAAGTTTCGGGTTTAGATTATCTTTTGAATGGTATATCATTTCCTTAATTATGACAAACGGTTGATAAACTGAGTTTATAATCCATACATTAGAACAAACAGACAATTCAAGTAGTTGAGATAGTAAGTTGAACCCTTAGTTCAACCTTGACAAACACGCAGGTAAAATCTTGCAGGTCAGACAGTTTAACTATAACAGCACATGCAGTTTAACCTTTACATGACAGATAGTTCAACCTTCACAGGGCAGGCAGTTTAACCTTCACAAGAAGGCAGTTCAACATTCACAGGGCAGACAGTTCAACTTTCACAAGAAGGCAGTTCAACCTTCATATGGCACGCAGTTCATCCTTCATAGGGCAGACAGTTCAACCTTGTAGATAGGCCTCATGTTCTGGGCAGCGGAATACTCTATTTTTTGTAGTTAAATCCATGTAGAATTTGAAAAAACATTAAACATGAAAAAGCTGCAAAGTTTCATTATCTTTTAAACAACGTATCATTTGCATCTCGATATATAATCCATAGATTAGAACAAACGGGTAGTTCAAGTAGTTGAGATGGTAAGTTCAACCATCAGTTGATACTTGACAAACACGCAGGTCAAACCTTCCAGATCAGGCAGTTCAACCTTCACAGCACAGGCAGTTCAACCTTCATAGGAAAGCAGTTCAATCTTCACAGTGCAGGCAGTTTAACCTTTACAGGATAGACAGTTTAACCTTATAGGTAGGCAGTGCAGGCTCATATCCCGGGCAATTTAATATTCTATTTTTTGTAGTTAAATTCGTGTAGAATTTGAAAAAACTTAAAACATGAAAAGGTTGTAAAATTTCATTATATTTTCAACGCCATATCATTTGCATCATTCCGAAGAATGGTTGAAAAAATATCGTGCAAATACCATCCGCTCATTTTTTAATACGTTTGAATTTTGGTATATTCAAAATTTGTTCAAAATCGGTGTAGAATTTGAAAAAACTTTAAAGATGAAAAAGATGTGAAATTTTATTATATATCCAACGGTATATCATTTGCCTTATTTGTACAAATGGCTGAAAAAATATCGTGCAATTACCATCCGCCTATTTTTGAATATGTCTGAATCTAGGTATTTTCAAATTTCTTGAAAATCGGTGTAGAATTTGAAAAAACTTTAAACATGAAAAATATGCGAAATGTCATTATCTAACCATTGGTATATGATTTGCCTCATTTGAATAAGGGATTCGAAAACTGGAGTAAAAGTTTGTTCTATACCTATGTAGACAAATTTATATTTTAAAAAATAAATTTAGACCGTGTAAAATTTGAGAAAAGTGAGAACATAAAAAAGTTGTGCTTTTTCATTATCTTTCGAACAGTATAGCATTTGCTTAATTCTGAAAAATGTTGGAGATATGCCCAAGAGGCAATAATAAAGTGGTTATTATTATATCTTTATGTTTATGATAAATGTTTACATCCCATGCTATAATTGTATTAACCGGAAACATTAATACTTGTGTGTTTTGTAAACATAAAAGAGTCCCTAGTAAGCCTCTTGTTAAACTAGCTTGTTGATTAATGGATGATCATGGTTTCCTGATCATGGACATTGGATGTCGTTAATAACAAGATCATATCATTAGGAGAATGATGTGATGGACACACACCCATAGTAAGCATAGCATAAGATCAAGTCATTAAGTTTGTTTTGCTACAAGCTTTTCAAATGCATAGTAACCTAATCCTTCGACCATGAGGTTATGTTAATCACCATCACCGGATGGGTACTTTGATGACATCAAACGCCGCTTCATAACTGGGTGGTTATAAAGGTGACATTGGGTATTCTGAAAGTTGTGTTAAAGCGCATGGACCAAGATTGGGATTTGTCCATCCATATGACGGATAGATATACTCTGGGCCCTCTCAGTGGAATGTCATCTAGTTAGCTTGCAAGCATGTGACTAGGTCACAAGGGATGACATATCATGGAACGAGTAAAGAGTACTTATCAATAACGAGGTAGAACTAGGTATGGAGATACCGATGATCAAACCTCGGATAAGTAGAGTATCGCGTGACAAAGGGAATTGGTTTCGTATGTTAAATGGTTCTATCGATCACAAAGTCATCGTTGAGTATGTGGGAGCTGTTATGGATCTCCAGATCCCGCTAATGGTTATTGATCGGAGATGTGTCTCCATCATGTCTACATGTTCACGAACCATAGGGTGACACACTTAAGGTTCGAAGTTGTTTTAAGTAGATATGGAATGTGCGTTGGAGATGGAATGTTGTTCAGAGTCTCGGATTGGATCCGGGACATCACGAGGAGCTCCGGAATTGTCCAGGGAATAAGATTCATATATTGGGGATCATTTTCTAAGTTAGGAAATGTTCCGGAGTATTTGTATGGGGATTCTAGAAGGTTTCGGAATGTTCCAGAAGGTTCTAGAAGATTTCTTGGAGTTTGCTTGAAAACCAAGAAAGGATCAAGGAATCCTTGTGGGGCAAGACAAGGATTCATGGGGGAGTAGGACTCTCCCCCCACCTCCTTGATTCGCCGGCCAAGGGAGAGGGGAGTCCTACAAGGACTCCACCTCCCCATGGCGCCTCCCTCCTTTAAATAGAGGGGTGGAGGCGCCACCCCCTTGCCCCTTCAATCCTCAAACCCTAGCCGCCTCTCTCCTCCTCCTTCCCTCTGCTCTGGCTTAGGCGAAGCCCTGCAGACACCACCACCACCACGCCGTCGTGCTGCTGGGATTCCGTGGAGAGATCTACTACCTCCATTGCTTTCATTTGGAGCAGGGAGAGGAAGGTTTTGCCGACTCCGCGCGTGTGATCATTGCGGAAGCACTATATCGAATCTGGCGCGGAAGGATCGTCTACTCGATCTTGAGATCGGCAAGTGATCGACTACATCAACCACGAGATCCGATCTCGTAAGGCTTTTCGGATCTACAAGGGTTAGTACAGATCTATCTCGTTGCACATGTCTAATAGATTAGATCTTGGCTTTTATCTAGATTAGATCTGGGTTTTGTTCGTTCTTGTGGTAGAATTTTTTTGTTTTCCATGCTACGAACCCATCAGTGGTATCAGAGCCGTGTCTATGCGTAGATCTGTTGCACGAGTAGAACACAATGGTTTTGTGGGCGTTGGTGCTCGTGCCATCTTTTGCTTTGTGTACTTTGCATCTTGCGGTATGGTGGGATGAAGCGGCTCGGGCTAACCTTACATGTCATCGCACATGAGACTTGCTCCACGCTTGACGTGTAACTTGCTTTTGCACAAGTGGCTTTATGGGTGTCTCTCTCACCATAGTATAGATCCAATCTACACTTTGCACTTGATAGCACTTGTATCAACGTTGTGGTTCAGTTTTGTAGGTAAGATCCGTTCTTATTCGAAAGCCCCAAACCACGTAAAACATGCAAAGAAAATTAGAGGCGTCTAACTTGTTTTTGCAGGGTTTTTGTGATGTGATATGGCCATCATGTGATTGTGATTATATTTGATGTATGCAATGATCCTTGTTGTAATATGGCAACCGGAAGGAGCCTAATGGTTGTCTTTAATTCTGTTAAGACCTGCGTGTCTATTCATCTTGTAATAGCTTTATTCCAAGTAGTTGTCATAGTTGCTAGTGATGATGGACAACCATGAAGCGGCGCCACTGACCTTGACGCAATGCTGGTGATGATGGAGATCATGTCCGTGCTTTGGAGATGGAGATCAAAGGCATAAGAAGAAAGGGCCATATCATATCACACTAATTATGAATTGCCTGTGATGTTAATCCTTTATGCATCTTGTATTGCTTAGATCGCGACGGTAGCATTATAGGATGATCCCTCTCACTAAATATCAAGTAATAAAGTGTTCATCCTTAGTAGGCACCATTGCTAAGACTCGTCGTTTCGAAGCATGTCGTGATGATCGGGTGTGATAGATTCTACGTGTGCATACGACGGGTGCAAGCCAGATTTGCACATGCGGATACTAAGGTTAACGACAAGCCTAGCATGTACAGACATGGTCTTGGAACACGGAATACCGAAAGGTAAAGCATGAGTCATATGGATGATATGATGAACATGTTGATTGTTCGCCTTTAAAGCTACATCATCTCACATGATGATCGGACTTGGTGTAGTGGATTTGGTTCGTGTAATCACTAAAACAACTCGAGGGGTGTTGTTTTGAGTGGGAGTTTATTTGTAATTTGGATTAGTCGAGCTCAATTTATCATAAACACAGTCAAAGTGAATTTGCATAGTTTGGTGTAGTCATTGGCATCCGTTCACCACCTTACGCTTAGTTATAGTTGAGATAGTGGAACTATAGAAATTCTGGATATTTGCTTTACGAACTGGTATCGTATTGTTTTGAGTGTCAATCTAAAGTTTAAAAGTCCTGTTGCAAACCTTCAGCAAACTCCGTTTACTCTGTGAAGTTTAATAAACGGTATTAAATCAAGAGTAACAATTCCAGTGTTAGTATCTAATGTATCATGTTTTCCTCCATGATTCTTGATACTCAAAAGATTGTTTTTAATATCAAGTTTATCTAAGAGCTGAAAGCAATGTTTCAGAAACCATCATATGTGAAAAGGTATTGAGATATCTAAAACAATGTGTTGGTTACAACATGATAGAGTATATGTCCTCATATTTGATGAGAATTTGTGAAGGTTGGAGACGCTAGTCGTCCTAATCCTCCAAAAGGTTTTGGAAAAGAAACATTATACTCGCAATTCACCTTTATAAGCTATAGCAGCTTGATCATGAAAGTTTTCATCATAAGGATGAATAGAAGATGTAAGTAAAATGTTTACTACACTAAAAGATTACTAAAGAATGGAATTTTGAAAGAATGCCAAACATTTGATGAAGGTGATCCACTTCAAAGTGCAAGTCCAAAAGTATTAGTATTTGACTATACACACTTTGTACTATGTGTCATGTGAATGACACCCCTATTGATGTTGATAGATTCTTTTAAAAGAAAAGGAATTGTTGAAAGAGAATCTATAAAATATTTGGCAGAAAAGAAAAGATTGGAGATATCCAACTTAGGTATATAGAAGATACATGTTATGGTTGTATTCCTTGGTTGTTAAACAATGTGGTTCTGCGGTATTGAATACCGAATTGGTTGGTATGAAGTGTCATACAGGACAACACAATTCATGAACTACAATGGCCTAAGTAACTAGCAAGAGAATATGTGATGATGTTCATCGAAAACAAACAAAGGGTTGTTGTGTTGCTTGTTAACATCAAAGCTTGCCTTCAAGATTTGTTTCAATAATTGTTATTTTGATCCGGTATTATGACGACAAAAGGTTGTTCAAATAATTACCGTATTCCATAATAGATGGATGATATACAAGTCTGGTTGGAGAAATAACGACCATAAAACTAATGCTAAAATGTCGCAAGACAAATGATTGAAAGATCACTTGTGAAGTTACATCACCGTTTAAATTATATTAGGGATACATGAAGAAACTCCATGTTGATGGATTTTTGGAGTCTTTGATTTTGATCAAATGACGCTTGTGATACTTTCCTGGAGATAATTAAAACTCCGTTCGTAGGCCAAAAGAGGAACAGACGACTAACTGATTGGAATTTGTACATATTGATGTATATAGTCCATTATGTGTAGTCGTGGGCGATGGATTTCAACTTCATATGCTTTCTCCAAAGATTTGAGTGAGTACTTGAATATACTTACTCAATAAGGAAGAAGTATGAAACATTTGAAAATGTTCAAAGACTTTCAAGATGAAGTGGAAAATTATTGTAACAAGAAAATAAAAAAAAGTTTATGATTGGATCATAAAGATGTTTGAGTTACAAGTTTAGCAAAACACCTAAGATTTGAGGAATCGTTCCATGGTTTTGCATTTCCCAAAACACCATAGGAGTATGGAGTGTTCAAGATATGTAATGAAACCTTGTTTGACATGGTAAGATCAAAGGTGTCATTTATAAAACTGCCATTATATTTTAAAGATTAAAGCTTTAGTGACTACCGCTTTTACACTGAAAAGAGCTCCATCATGATCCGTTGAAATGACACCATATAAGTCATGGTTTGGGATAAAACCCAGGTTGTCCTTTCTTAAATTTTTGGTATGCTAGGCATAAGTAAAGTGTTTACAACCAAAGTCGGATGAGCATGTCTTTGTAGGTTATTTTGAATAACCATTGGGTATTCCTCCATAACACCGAAGACAAAATTGTTTGTCGCTTAGAGTGTCGAGTTTCTTGAGAAGGAATTTTTGGTGAAAAGTCAAGTGGGAGGACAATAGAACTTTGACAAGGTTGTTGAACCTTGGCTAATATGTGCTGAGTTGCACAGCATCGGTAAGTGTCCCGGAGGCAGCAACAATGCTCATGGCTCACGTGCCTCAAAGGTTGTGGTCACGGAGATCTAAGTTACTATTGAACCAAGTAGGTCGGGTAAGTAATCAAATGCCAAGATTTGAGAGTTAAATCATTGTTGTTTGACAATGATGAACTGACTACATGCAAATAATCAATGATGGGCCCTGACTTCGTTAAGTGTCTTGAAGCCATAAAATCTGTGATAATTGCATACACGAGAAATCAAGCTTTGAATTTGAAAGACCCTCTGGAAAGGTGCAAGACCTTACAGTTGTATATGGATCTATAAAGAAATAGACATGGATGTTTCACATCTATGAAATAGTCGACATGTCGGAAAGAGTTTACGACAATGTTCAAGGAATTGACTATGATAAGATTTGATCTTTCATAGCGATATTTAGTAGTCAGACGGATTAATGTAGCAACCACTACATATATTTTGGTATATGGTAGTTGAACAAACAAAACAAGTTCTTCTAATAGAATGGTTACCTATGATGTGTCCATGACACGATCCAAAGGGTTTTGTTAATTCAAAGGATGCTAAAAGAGTATGCAAAAATTCAATGGTTGAAGTGAGCATCGTGGAGTTGGAATCTTCACCATGATGAAACCGTTAAAAGGTTTAATTTCATCAGAGACGATGAAGATGTTTGCATTTTGCATGAAATTAAGTGGGAGCGCTAAGACATATTTATAATACATTATGTGAAAGACATATTGTTGATTAGAAATGATGTATCTTTTATTGACACAGGTTAAGAATTTCATTTCGATGAAAGACTTAGGCATAACCCAAGAATTAGGCATCAATGTCTATATGGATAGATTGAGGCGCTAATATGGTTTTGCCAAATGTACATAGATAAGATGTTGAATGAGTTCAATATGGAAACAACAAGAAAGGTTCTTGACGCACGAAAAGGACTAAATCAAGATTCAAGTGTGTTGACACGAGATTCAAGTGTTTTGACACTTGGTGAAATCGCAAGAATATTTTGATCAATCGTTATTTGAGATGTACACATCCAGATATGTCCTATGCTCTAAATGTTATGAGCATATACCAGAATGACTCATAAGATGATCATTGGACAATAGTAGGGATATTCCTATGATCTTTGGAAGAACTAAGAATATATTATTTATATAGTGGTGACAAATAATTCATTGTAAATTGTTGCATTAATACTAGTTTTGTCACAAATTAAGTTTATCTCAATTTAAACTATGGGTGGCACAATGTAATGGAAAGGAAGTTCCATAACAGATTTGGTTGAGTACCAAAGTTAAAACATTGTGACAAATACTACAACAAAAGGCTAAGTATATGACTGTTATTATAGCAGCAAATGAGGGCATTTGCGTCAAGTAGTTTGTTATCAAACTAGTTGTGGTTCATAGCGGGATAATACTATGAAGATACATTGTATGACAATTGTATCAACATGATTTAATCCCGAGGAACTAAAGGTCTCACCAAAGGACCAAATTTATACAATGCCATCTCATTGGAGAATGAGTAATGCGTAGAGACGCAAGGACATGCAAATACACGGACACGGAAGTGTCGATCCGAAGATTATGTTGACCACTAGCAATAGTGTCTATACAACACCAGAAAGCCATAGGTGTTGAATGCATAAATTTTTAACTAGATTATTGACTCTAGTGCAAGTGGGAGACTGTTGGAGATATGCCCAAGAGGCAATAATAAAGTGGTTATTATTATATCTTTATGTTTATGATAAATGTTTACATCCCATGCTATAATTGTATTAACCGGAAACATTAATACTTGTGTGTTTTGTAAACATAAAAGAGTCCCTAGTAAGCCTCTTGTTAAACTAGCTTGTTGATTAATGGATGATCATGGTTTCCTGATCATGGACATTGGTTGTCGTTAATAACAAGATCATATCATTAGGAGAATGATGTGATGGACACACACCCATAGTAAGCATAGCATAAGATCAAGTCATTAAGTTCGTTTTGCTACAAGCTTTTCAAATGCATAGTAACCTAATCCTTCAACCATGAGGTTATGTTAATCACCATCACCAGATGGGTACTTTGATGACATCAAATGCCGCTTCGTAACTGGGTGGTTATAAAGGTGACATTGGGTATTCTGAAAGTATGTGTTGAAGCGCATGGACCAAGATTGGGATTTGTCCATCCATATGACGGATAGATATACTCTGGGCCCTCTCGGTGGAATGTCATCTAGTTAGCTTGCAAGCATGTGACTAGGTCATAAGGGATGACATATCATGGAACGAGTAAAGAGTACTTATCGATGTGAGGTAGAACTAGGTATGGAGATACCGACGATCAAACCTCGGATAAGTAGAGTATCGCGTGACAAAGGGAATTGGTTTCATATGTTAAATGGTTCTATCGATCACAAAGTCATCATTGAGTATGTGGGAGCTGTTATGGATCTCCAGATCCCGCTAATGGTTATTGATCGGAGATGTGTCTCCATCATGTCTACATGTTCACGAACCGTAGGGTGACACACTTAAGGTTCGAAGTTGTTTTAAGTAGATATGGAATGTGTGTTGGAGACGGAATATTGTTCGGAGTCTCGGATTGGATCCGGGACATCACGAGGAGATCCGGAATTGTCCGGGCAATAAGATTCATATATTGGGGATCATTTTCTAAGTTAGGAAATGTTTCGGAGTATTTGTATGGGGATTCTAGAAGGTTTCGGAATGTTCCAGAAGGTTCTAGAAGATTTCTTGGAGTTTGCTTGAAAACCAAGAAAGGATCAAGGAATCCTTGTGGGGCAAGACAAGGATTCGTGGGGGAGTAGGACTCTCCCCCCACCTCCTTGATCCGCCGGCCAAGGGAGAGGGGAGTCCTACAAGGACTCCACCTCCCCATGGCGCCTCCCTCCTTTAAATAGAGGAGTGGAGGCGCCACCCCCCTTGCCCCTTCAATCCTCAAATCCTAACCGCCTCTCTCCTCCTCCTTCCCTCTACTCTGGCTTAGGCGAAGCCCTGCAGACACCACCACCACCACGTCGTCGTGCTGCTGGGATTCCGTGGAGAGATCTACTACCTCCGCTGCTCACTGCAACGGGGAGAAGAAGGTCTGCTTCGACTCCGCACGTGTGACCGACTGCGGAAGCGCTGCCGGAACGCGGCGCCGGAAGGATCGTCTACTCGATCTTGAGAGCGTCAAGTGATCGACTACATCAACCACGAGATCCGATCTCGTAACGCTTTTCGGATCTACAAGGGTTAGTATAGATCTATCTCGTTGCACATGTCTAATAGATTAGATCTTAGCTTTTATCTAGATTAGATCTGGGTTTTGTTCGTTCTTGCGGTAGAATTTTTTTGTTTTCCATGCTACGAACCCATCAAAAAAACATTGAAAAACTCGATGTATAATCCGTACATTAGAACAAACGGGCAGTTCAAATAGTTGAGACAGTAAGTTCAACCATTTTTCGGAAAGTTCAACTCTTCGTCTCGAAAAGTTTAAGTTGATGCTCAGAATATTATTCTGCAACCAGTTGCAGAATAGTGCTGGTATATATATCTTGGGTCTACATTTTTTCTTCTAGCAATATCGAATTACGAAGAGGCTGACATCACGGACCCACCACCCTACAACGTCCTCGAGTTTTTTTGAGGGTGGGTTTGAAAAAAAAGTTAAATACTTGTACAGAGAGGCTGGCATCAGGGACCCACCAGCCAGAACATACCAGGCTGCATCGGGGACCCACAAGTTAGAACATACTAGAGAGGCTGACATAGAGGCCCTAGAAGTAAGACCATACACGACTACCAAGGTCAAAACAGCGGACATGGCCAAAAAAAGGTGCATCATACACACATTGCACTTATAAAGAAGCTGACATGTCAGACCTAGCAGGCTCAAGCATAGTCCATGAAATTAGCCTATCAGGCCCAAGCATATCCCAAAACCTTCAAATTCGATCTTTTCGTGGTCTTGTGGCCGCCGACCATAGCCCATCCAATTTAGGAGAGAGCCCATGGAATATAACACATGATGAATAGGGTATCCGCCCCCAATTAGCCCAGAATATTTTTATTTCAGCCTTTATGATCATTTCCCCCTTCACCCCCCAAAGCTCCGCTTACCTATGTTTTTATATACAAACAACTGCATTATGTAATAGTTTTCAATTGACTGACAAGAGTGCCACCTTATTATTTGAAGGGCGATAAATATGGACAAAGAAAGTCTTTTTAAGGAGACAAATTCATAGTTATAGTGATGCCATTTAACATTTTTAGGGTGCGAAGTGTTTCTTGTGTGGTGGCAAGGCACGCAGTTGACCGATGCTGATCGAGGTCTCGAGTTCGAATGTTAGGCAATTTGTATTATTGTAGCCTAACATTTTTTGTACTATGAGACTGACATTGGTACCCAAAAAACATTCCAACATACACACATTCCTTTTAAATAGAGGCTGTCATGTGGGACCCAGCATAGAAACATTTCCTAGACAGAGGAGGCTGACATTTGGGACCCAGCAAGTTGCCAAGGTCAAAATAGTGGACGTGGCCAAAACAAAGCCCATCATACGCATGTTTCATTTACAAAAAGGCTGATATGGTTAAAACAGTGGATAGGGCCAAAAAAAAGTCCATCATACGCACGTTCCATTTACAGAGAGGCTGATATGTGGGACCCAACAGTATGACCTTATACAGATGCTGCAATGAGCAACATTGCCAGTTCGAAACAGGAAGGCACGAGCGAGAGAGAAATTCAGCATGCATATGTTTCTTGTAATTAGAGGCTGAAATGGGAGACCCAGCAGCGTGAGCAAACGGCAGATTCGTCGAGCAACGCTATCTAGTTCGGAACAGGGTAGCGCTAGAGAAGAAAAAAATTCCATCATACCCACGATTCTTCTAATGTGAGGCTGACATAAGGGACCCACTAGCCTGAATAAATGGTTGATGCAGCGAGCAAGGCTATCAAGTCGGAACACAAAGGTGCGACCAGGGACAAAAAATCCATCATACACACGTTTCTTCTAATGAGAGGATAACATGTGGGGCCCAACAGCGTGATTAAACGGTAGATGCATCGAGCAGCACTATCAAGTTCGGAATAGGGTAGTATGAGCGAAGAAAAAAATTCCATCATACACACAATTCTTCTAATGAGTGGCTGACATGGGGGACCCAGCAGCGCGACTGAATGACAGATAGATCGAGCAGTGCTATCAAGTTCGGAACAGGATAGAGAGAGCGAAGGAAAATTTCATCATACACATTTCTTCTAATGAGAGGATGACATGTGGGTCCCAGCAGCTTGATTAAACGGCAGATGCATCGAGCAACACTATCAAGTTCAGAATAGGGTAGCGCGAGCGAAGGAAAAAAATTCCATCATACACACGATTCTTCTAATGAGAGGCTAACATGTGCGACCCAGCAGCCTGACTAAATGGCAGATGCATCGAGCAACGCTATCGAGTTCAAATCAGGGAGGCGTGACCGAAAAGTATGGTCCGCTAGAGACACTGACGTCCGGGACCCACACGCCTCAAAAGACTTTGACGAGTCAACATTGCGCGAGGAACCGAAAATCTTGCTTCTGTCACGTGCTGGCTGAGCTTCCTCCATGTTTTTAGTGGTTTCGTCATAGTATAGGACCGCGCAACTAGAAAAAAAAAGTTTTCCATCGCCCACGGTCAAGCCGAGAAATTCATCGCCGAAGACGAGCCTTCTACGATGACCGATGGGCCAAGTCATTGCGGATGGAAAATTTTCGTGTAGTGTAATGACTTCTGGGTTGCCTCCCGGCAAGAGTTTTTGTTAAAGTCAGGCTTAGATGCTCTATTAAATCATCCACCTAGATCCCATGGGATTTGGTGTGATGGTACTTTACCTCTAGCTAAGGGTTGGAGCATCTCATAGAAAAGTATGGCCAGAGTCGTACCCTCTTGCGGGGCATAGACATCATATAGACAAATAGGTTCTCGCTCTCAAGTGAGTATTGATGCACCAAGATTTTTGAGCATGCATTCTTATGTAGCTGCAATGAGCGTATTAGAGATTCGAATATAATATTAAAATTTTTATCTTGGTTACCATTGTAGGGGAACACTTTATAGCATTCTTCCTTTGCAACTGGAAGTGGTTCCTTCACATTAGCATTGAAAGATTCATAGCAAGATCCTACCTCTAGTTCATCATTAATAATGCTCTCCTCGTGAGTACCTAAGCACAAGGCCTCCGCAGATAAATTATCATCGTTTTTAGCATTACAAGAATCATCACTAAAGAGAGAGGCATCATTAACAAACTTAGTGTTTGTAACATACCGCTCTTTGTTAACCTTATCTTTGTGCTTCTCATTTTGATCTTGTGATTTCTGATGATTATCTTCGGGCACTACCTCTTTACACCATGTCTTACTCTCCACCTTCATCAAAAATCATTATCACTACTCACCATAAGTATCATTATTTTTTAGAGTAATTCATGGGCACCTTCATAAAAAACATACTCTATAACTTCCCTATTAGCATCACTACTATTGTAAGATGCCACAGATTCATCATAGGTATGAGAACATTGAAAGCAAAAAATACTCGGCACACATACAGTGAAGAAATATTATTTCATATGAAGAACATAATGTGTGAGCATAGCAGATTACCTAATAATGCATATCGTATTCCTGAATATAATTAGTAGTTATGAGTTCTTTGTTGTACGCATCATCTTCTTCTTTGGAAACCATGTACAAGGATTCTTTGCGCCTCTTCTCCTCCTTTGCAAGTTGAATATGTTCTAAAATAGCAATCTTAGAAGACATGATTAGTAGAAAATGTTTTATAAGTTTTGTTTTATAATTTTTTATGGGTTTTTTATTTTATAATTTTTTGTTCTTTTGAAATAAGTAAAGTAGTAAATAATAACAAAGCATTAAATAATAATAAATGAAAATAAACTATGTGCGAGTGGGTAGATAATAACCAAACGCTATGCTCATAGGCAACATCGCCAAGTTGATGTCTGGGTTCCTGGGACCAACAACAGGGTTATTGTAGTATTTGTAGCAACTATTTATTAGAAATATCGATCCCAAGGGAGCTTTGCGGGATGTAAAACACACAACCATGTAGTCATCCAAAACGGTGTTTGGAAATAGTCTACTCTATAGGTTACTAGAATGGCAATGATTTGAGGGAGGTTTGAAGTAACTAAGAACAAGGAGCTAAACAAGAACAAAGTAAACTAAAACTGAAAGTAAACGAAAAGGGGTTGTACTTGTAGAATTGAATAGAATGAGAGAGAGTTTCTAGGCTTCGGTCTCACTAGCACTAGATGGCGAATATATGTGTGATCCATTGTCTACAAGAGATTCCTTGGACCAATAAATGTTCCCCACTTGATTACCTGGATGTCATATTGTATGTACTATGCATGATTCTCGCGTGTCACTTGCAAGGCAAATGTATACTTCTGGACCAAGGGATCCCATGAACTCATCTTCAACTCATATAATTGAATACTTGGATTAAAAATACATTCTAACTTAGCACACTAAATCAAACCTCAACCTAGAACCTAATAAACCACTCACACATGGATGAATAGAAATACAAATATTATTCATGGAGATCATCATGTTTAATCTTAAAAATACAAAATCTAAAACAAGGGGGAGAGAGGTGGAGACATTGTTGCGGATGATGATGATGCACGGTGCACGCAGTGAAGATGGGGGTGTCTCCTTCTCCTTCTCTTGCTTGGATCTTGTGGAGGTGTTAGAGCTGATCTTTATCTTGGAGGTGTGCGGCGGCTATGGAGAGGAAGCGGAGCGGTAGGGCTCCGTCCCAAGGGCATGGATGGATGATGATGGAGGCGGCTAGGTTTCCCCTCCTTAAATAGGAATTCTAGAGGTCGGTTTTGTGAACCGACGGAGGTCAGGATCGAATATGCCCATTAGGCCTTCACAAATGTAGTTCCATTTGATAAAACAAAGTTATCATAGTGCAGTACGACCATACGGTACGGGCAAGCTCTACCCGTACCAGTGATCGTTAAACCCTCAAATATCTGCAGTGTTTTGGCCATTATTTCTTCATACAGACTTTGATTGAGGTGTTCTTTGGCTCGTTGGATTCATATGGCCAGGGGATACAACACCATGGTATTCGATAAGCAATATGAGATGATGGAAAATATGAATTTTCCAGATATCGTATGGCTAAGTCAGGCACTTGTAACTTCTCCATATTGAATCTTCTTGGCTCTTTATATCCATGATTGTCCATAGCACCTACACATAAGTCAAAGAGAAGGAAAAGGTAATAAAATCCTACTAAAACTACTAGTTGTGCATAGTTTATATGAAAATGAATGAGAACTAGTAAACATGCATAATAGGCATAGTTGTAGCTAGATATAGCATGTGATGAGTGACAATATAAATAATTTGCATGCTTAAATATGCATTATATTTGCACTCATCAAGTATCAATGTTTGCTAGGGCTTTGTCGGTTTGTCGGAAATGGTCCATTTGTAATACTTTGTTTTGCAAGACTAAGTGTTAATAAGAAAGTGCCATCTTTTACTATGTTTTACACGTGTGGTCTTATATATATTCGTGTTCGTTCCTCTCTTTTCTTCAGACCTTTCATATCTTTGGAGCCGTAGAGTTTCTCAGAAGTAGCTTCATGTACAAAGAAGAAAGCAGTTCTAATGTTTTTTCTTTGATTACACGTGGCAACCAACATAAAACGCAACAAACGTCTTTTGATATCGTTCTAAGCGTTTCTATCAGAATAACATGTTTACTGACGGTATCCTATACCAAACATGTAAGTTTACGAATAATAACCGCTCCAGGAAACTGATTACCGTCACTAAGAGGTCATCTTTTCTTTTTAGTATCCTGCTCTGGGCGTATCAGTACATGTTATGCTAGAGAGTTTTTCAAGACGCGTTTTATGTGTATGTTTACTACAAAAAATGTTTCCATCTGCAACAATTTGGCTCGTTGGTCGTCGTAGAAGTCGCGTCTTCCGCGATGAATTGCTTCACTTAACCGTGGCCGACGAAAAACGTTTGTTCCTGGTTTCGTGGCCCTTTACTATGACGAAATTGCTAAAACTGTGGACGAAGCTCAGCCGACACGTGGTAGAAGTAAGATTTTCGATTCCTGACGCGATGTTGATTCGCCGAAATCTTTTAAGGTGCGTGGGTCCAAGATGTCAGTGTCTTCAGTGGACCATACTTTTTAGTCGTGTTTTCCTGATTTAAACTCGATAACGTGGCTTGATGCATCTGCCATTCAGTCAGGCTACTGGGACCCGCATGTGATTGTCTCATTAAAAGAAACATGTGTATGAATGGATTTTTTCTTCACTCTTGCTACCTTGTTTCGAACTTGATAACGATGCTCAGTGCACACGTCAGTATCTCATTAAAAGAAACATGTGCATGATGGAAAATTTTCCTTGGCTCGTGCCTCCCTGATTCGAACTCGATAACGTTGCTCGATGCATATATCGTTTAGTCAAGCAGATGTGTCCCCCATGTCAGTCTCTCATTGGAACTTTTTTCTTCGCTCGTGCTTACCTATTCTGAACTTGATAGCGTTGCTTGACGAATCTGTCATTTATTCAGCTTCTAGGTCTCATGTGCCAGCCTCTCATTAGAAGAATTGCTCGTATGATGAAATTTTTCTTCACTCATGCTTCCTTGTTCGAACTTGATAATGTTCCTCAGTGCATCAGCTGTTTATTTAGGTTGCTGGGTTCCGCATGTCAGCCTCTCATTAGAAGAATCGGTTGTATGACTGACTTTTTTCTTTGCTCGTGCCACCATGTTTCGAACTTGATAACGTTGCTCGCTATATCAGACGTTTATTCAGACTGTTGGGTCCCCTATGTCAGCCTCTCATTAGAAGAAACGTGTGTATGCTGGACTATTTTTCTTCGCTCACGCCTCCCTGTTTCGAACTTGACAACATTGCTCGATGCAGCACCTGTATAAGGTCTCATTGTTGGGTCCCACATGTCAGCCTATCTGTAAATGAAACACGTATATGATAGACTTTTTTTCGGCTGCATCCACTGTTTTGGCCTTGGTCTATTGTTGGGTCCAAGATGTTAGTCTCCTCTTTGCAGGAAACATGTGTAAGTTGGGTCCCAGATGTCAGCCTCTCTTTGAAAAAACGTGTGTATGTCGACTATTTTTTTGGATCTAGTCCGTCGTTCTGACCTTGGCAACATTGCTAGATGCAGCAGCCGTTTATCTGGGTCCCATATGTCAGCCTCTCTATATAGAAAACATGTATATGTTGCCCATGCCAATGTTGTTCGTTGCAGACGTATATGTGGTCATCTTGCAGCTGGGTCCCGGTGCTAGCCTCTATGTACAGAGTACAAAAAATGGTAATCTATAATAACATAGATTTCCTAGGATCCGAACTCGAGAATTCAGCGGTGGTCAACTGCGTGCCTTGCCACTATGCAAGAAACACTTCATGCGCTTGAAATGTTAAACAGCATTGCTATAACTTACGAATTTGTCTCCTTAAAAAGACTTCCTTGTCCATGTTTATATCCCTTCAAATAAGAAGGCGGCGCTCCTGGCAGCTCAATTTAAAAATGCTACCTAATGTAGTAGTTTCTACATGAAAACATAGGTAGGCGGAGCTTTTTTTGGGAGATTCAGGGATAACTGGGGGCGGATGCCCTATTCTTCATGGACTATATTCTATGGGCTCACTCCTAAATTGAATGGTCTATGCTCGGTAGCCATCGGACTATGAAAAGGCCAAATTAGAAGGTTTTGGACTATGCTTGGAGCCGATAGGCTAATTTCATGGGCTCAGTAATAAAAATTCCAGACCTCAACAAGGAAGAAAAAACTAGGGAGAAAAAATTGGCAGATATTCACGTAAAAATTGTTGACAACTAGGACACATACCCCGCGCGAGCCAAAACTTCCCACCGAGCACCTAGATTAACTTTCTTACTCACGCCTTCACTCTAGCAGCTAGCTATTGTCTCTTTGCGCCAATCTTCTGGTGGAGATGCACCAGTGGCCAAAACCGCAGGACACACACAAAAACATTGACACTCCATCTATCAGTCGGGCAGCCTGACACTATTGCTGGCGGCACCGTTCTTCTCACCACACACACAGGCCAACGGTTAGCTAGTTGATCCCCACGGTATGCTTATAATTCCTTAGTTTGCTCGGATCATTCCCTAGAAGTCATTTTGTACTCAATCTGTTCATTTGACATTGCTCTGCACTTGATATGTTTGTTTGAATTGGTTGGAATTTTATTGTGCTCGGTCGATCTGTTCTCTCAAATATGTAACATAGTTCTGCACACAATTTCTATAATAGGCTAAAATTACATGGTATTTATAGTTCTATAATCAATCAGTTTGCTCAGCTATCTTGGCCTAATTAGATCTGTAATCAACCTGTCCGCTGAAATATCTTGAAAGATTCTAACCACCTCTATCCTCAACAGATGGACAGATATTGGATATTGAATGGAAAAAAGCAACACCATTATATTGGGAAGGTGTTAATGACTTCATGAACTTTGTTAGATAGGATAATGATGACTCGGATGTGTTTTGCATATACCAACAATGCCTTAATTATAAAAAGCTGAGTTGGAGCACAGTCGTAGACCATATATTCTTTCATGGAATGCAATGCACATATATTTGGTGGACTAAACAGGGTGAACCATATGATCAGCATGTTCTTGATCCTCTAGCTGATGTTGATCCGCCTGAAGCTCACTAGATCGAGGATGAGGACCTTTCTGGTTTGTTAAGGGACCTGTACCCCACCGCAAGCAAAAAAAAGGGCGCTCCTTCTCTTAAAAGATCACTTTTCTTTGACCTGATAGAAGGTGCCAAGTGTTCGGTGGACCCTGATTCTGGTATCTCAAGATTCAAACTGATAATGAAATTACTAAAGGAAAATCGTCCAACAAGATTACCAATAAAGCTTTTGATTCAGTGATTAAAGTGTAAAGCGAGTCAATCCCTCGTGAACGAGTGCCAAAATCCTTTTATGAGATGAAATCGTACATCAAGATACTCAGACTGTCATATGAGAAGATCCATTTTTGTCCAAATAACTATGTACTATTCTGGAAGGATTATGAAAACCTCGATGAATGCCTAGCATATAACAAATCAAGATGGAAAATGGTTATAAGAAGAAGAAAGATCCTTGTAAGGTTCCAAGATATTTTTCAATTATAGATAGATTTAAGAGGCTATTTGAGTTCGAACAAACATCTAAGGAAACAAGATGGCATAAAGAGATTTCAAATCGGACGATTACTTGCTAAGACATCTAGCTGATCCAGGATTTGCTACAGATCCAAGGAACCAGATACTTGGCCTAGCTACATATATATTTAACCCATTTGGCAACATGAGTAACTCATACAACATGTGGCTAGTACTTCTTACAAATTACAACTTGCCTCCCTAGGCATGCACTGATTAGTTAAACTACTTGCTGGCTTTACTCATCCTAGGTCCCAAATCACATGGGAAGAATTTTGATCTATTCATGCAGCCTCTTATACGAGACTTGCAAGAACTATGGAAGGGTGTCATAAGTCCTGATATCCTTGCAAGTAAACTTGAAGATGCCAAGTTCCCTACTTGTGTTGTTGTGATGTACTACACCCATGATTTTATAGCTCTTGGCAGTATGTTAGGAAGAGTGACAGCAGGTTGTAACGCATGTGTTCACTATGAGATAAAACAAGTCGCGGTGAGGCTATAAAATAAGATTGGCTTTTTTGGCCACCGAGTTTTCCTTCATAAAGGTCACAAATTCCCAAAAAACTTAATTTTTGTGTAGTACTATGGAAAGAGGACTGAATATGGCATGTAATGATCCGAACCTGGCTTGGTTCGAATCCCTGTGATTACAGTGCTAGTCCCTAGATCGAGTAGCTAGCACCCACAGTTTAAGATGTAATATCAAGATACAAAGGTCATATTACATCGCATGATCCAGAATATGAATACTTATTACAAACTCATAGCCATAGGCTACCTTATTACAAAGCAGCAGAATACAAGTAAAGCATGGAGTCCTTCATCTTCATGTGCCACAAGAAAACATGTTGAGTGTAGACTCGTAATCCTATCATCATTCCTCACTCATCAATAGAATAACCTGCAACATGATAGGTTGCAGCCACAAAGGGTCAATACTTTGAATGTATTGGCAAGAGTCACAAGTCTGAGAATATAAGTTGGACTATCACTACATGCATATTTGGCTAAGTAGAGCTTAGGCTTATTTGCAGAAAGCAATATGGTTTTATCCTATGTTTGTAAAATACTTTTCATCTTTCAACAACTTTCTGAACTCTTTGGTCTTCTAATCCCTTGTTGACACCATCAAGTTTTACTTTGAGAAATTGGGATGTCGAGATCTTCCATAGCTTCAGGCCTTAGTTGCTCAAAGTTGCCCATAACCGGGGACACGGCTAAGTACTTAGAATTTGATCTTCTGCAGAAGTTGTACACTTTACCCACATTACACACTCTCGTCTTGATGCCACCAGTGGCCGCTGGATTAGTACTCACCAAGATGGAGTACCGGAAGATCGAGAATGTGACAAAGTCTTTCCATAGAATTTCTCCCAATACATAATGCCACACGTCTACCAGGCACCAATGCAAGGATATATTTCCAATACATAATTCAAGTTAACCTGAAGAGGTACTAATGCATGGGTCTTCCACTATGTAATTAATTAGGCCAGAACCCATTTGGCATGTGGCTGTACACGGAAGCCACTGTACGAGAAACATGTTCAATCTCTAAGTTTCTGGGTGGTATTCTTCTAGTGCACACATGAAAGAGATAACCATAGATATGGTTCCCTTCGTTGCCACCTTTTTCACAACTGAGTATCCACATTCCACCCAGGTGATTCATTGGGTACTTGTTTTATTATATAAAACATATATTTTTTCAACACTTCATATAATCATAACATGATATCCACCCCGAAACTATAGCAGGGCTAAGCATACTACAACTACGGTATTTCCACTAAGGATATATAAAGGATATCCTAATAGGACATAGCATAGCATAGTAACATAGTAGTCCTATCATGCATACTACAAAATTCCACTAAGTGTAATGAAAATAGTAGTACATGGATGATAGTGCCACTTGCCTTAGTAGTTGGTGGTGTTGGTACACTCTTCGCAGTAACACACTTGACAATCCACACAATCTATCAAACAAAACAACCAAGACAAAACATGCACAAAATCAACACTAATGGCAATACAAAAATCATGCAAAATATGCAAGCATGCAAGATGGCAATTTTTATTGTACAAATTGTTATAACAAGGTTTTGAACACTACTAAGTGCTTTCTGAACATTTTATATTTGCAAGATTACAAATGCAACCATTTGTGCAATTGTAACCATTAGCAATATTTTCTAGCATTTGGAAAGACCAAACTCACTAAATAATTTCCATGTTATTATGTATACTAAACTAAATTTATATTTTGGTATTACTGGACAGAGGGTTCAATTTGCAATCCATAGCAAAAAGATTCACCCAAAATAATTTTTATGGGTAAAATACTCCTAAAAAGGTTCTGCTTAAAACTCCTATTTTAAAGAAGCTAAAGGGTGAAATAAGGCCTCAGTAGTGAAGCTCTCATTTTTCTGAATCCATGGACACCAAATTTGTATTTTTCTGAATTGTGGATCAAAAGTTATTGAATTTCTAAGTTTAATACAAATTCTGTCTATTTTCTAATTTAAACTGACGCTCAGGCTGACGTGGCGTAATCTTATTGGTCCATACCGGTTCGGTCGGATCGATCTCTGTGGGCCGTTGGATTCTAAGTGGAAACGGGCGATCCAAATTAGCCCGTACCGCTTCGGTTAGAGATCTAATTCTGGCCACTGGTGACAGATCGGACAGCGCTCAGCACGTGGCCAAGAACTGGCGGTGCTGGCGACTATGCGCGGCGGTGACGTGTCGGGAAGGTGGCGTTCCGGCGATCCTAGTGGGGTAGGGGAAGCAGCAATCTTACCGGGGGTTGCGGTAGTCTCGGTGGTCTCGATGGTGGTCGTGGTGGAGGGAGGGGCGCTCGGCTTCACCGGGGATTCCTCGCCGGAGTTCACGCCGAGGTCGGAGCTCGCGCCTCGAAACGGTGGCGTCGTCCTGGGGCTCGAGCAGACAAGGCAAATGGTCAGTGAGGTGCGCCTGGTCGTGTAGAAGCTGGCGGTGGCCAAAGTAGGGTGGCGGGAACCTGCGTCTCACCAGAGTTCGTCGGCGAATGGCGGCGGCAGAAGCGGCTCAGATGATGACCGTGGTGACGACCTGGGATACGATAAAAATCGAGCAAAGGGGTTAATCGGTGTGCCTGATGATGGTGAAGTTAACAGGACAGAGGGGAGGGTACGGGGCAGTGGGTTCTCGCCGGAATCTTTGCCGGAGCTTGTCGGTATGTGGCGGTTCGAGCTCTCAATTGGGGAGCCTGGGGGCTCTCTGGTGGCGGTGTCTGAGGGGAAAACGAAGGAGAGTGAGTGGGGATTAAGAGGCAGGGGTCGGAGTGGAGAATTAAATGCGAAATGCTCGAATTCGATCCGATAAGAAATGGCAGAGAAGAGAGAGGGGCAGTTCGTCCCCGCGGTGGAAGAAGGTGAGGTGGAGGTGACCTGGGAGTGGGGCCGGGGTGTCAGGGAGAGGGGGTGAAGAGGGGTTCGGTGAAAAAGAAAGAGAGGGGAAAAAGGGAGAGTCGGGTGGGCTGCTGTTGGGCTGGGGATTGGGCCGAGCAGGCCAACTGTGCTGCTGCTGTTTTTTTCCTTTTGCTTATTCTTTTTAGTTTTTCTTTTTCTTTTTCTGTTTTCTCCAAAAACTTTTGATTTAGTGATCCAATTTGAATCAAACAAATTTCTAAAAAAATTTAAAACTCAAATTAGGTTTTTAGGATATTATAGAGCACATTTACTTTCCATCTCAAATTTTTTAATCAAATTTATTCACTTTGGCTTTAATAGCTAATATTTTATTTTCTTAATTCTATTCTCAATTAATTCATATATTTTTATCCATGGCTCCAAATTGGATGAAACCAATCTCTATTGTTTTATTATTTTGTCCTTTATCTTTTTAGCTCACATAGGAGTTCTTTTGTATACTATAAATATGGAGTATATCCATAGTATGGTGTTGTTCTTGAGTTAACAAATAATTAGAGTTTTAGGTTTTGAGCTAATTTTCACTTCTCTTAGGTTTTTAAAATGCAACCAAGTCAAGATGCTCATGCATGCTTCATGATTTGGGATTTTAAAACATGCACACCACTTCACAAACAAAATTCATTTTATTTGGCTTGGGTTTTGGAGGCATTATATTAAATGTTCCAAAAGTTTTTTTTCCTTCTGAATTTCAAAGAACTTGTTTCTTCACTTGATTTAAGTTTTTTCACATTTCAAGATTTGGAAAATTTTGGGATGTGACAGACTACCACCCTTAAAAGGAATCTCGTCCTGAGATTCGAGAAGGCTAGAAAGAATAGGTCGGGTTTTAGGATAACTTGGGTGCTACCACCCTTAAAAGGAAACTTTGTTCGCTTGCATTCGATGGTTCACTTGGCTAAGGGTTCAATGATTGACATCCAAAGGTTGTTAACATTTCTTCATCTTGAGATTCTTATACCACTGAATTGAGTTAGCTAAATCTTACCATCCACATCATCTAGTTCTTCAAGGGTTCCATACATGTTGATGTGGTTCACATGTCCTTTCTGGGTCATATTGGAATTGCTCCCATTAGAGTCTCCAAAATTCTTATTATTCTTCTTCTCAGGACAGTCTGTTGCATAGTGTCCAAGTTGCTTACAATTGTAACACTGCAACTGGCTAATGTCTTTCTTGGGATCATTATGTTGGTTCTTACCAAGGTTATCTCCATTGTTAGTACCATTCACATTGTTACTACCACTTCCATTGTTGATGTGGTGATTCTTGTGATGATGGTGATTATGTCCATTTCCTTCATGCTGATGTGATCCAGAATCCCCATTGTCCTTTCTGAATGAACGCATCTTCTGTGATGATCATGAGTGATATTTGTCAAAGCTATGCTTCCTCTTCCTTTTCTCAACTTTATTCTTCTTACTCTCTAAAATTCTAGCTTGGTCACATAGTGATTGATAAGTTGGAACATAAGCAACTGATAATTGCATGGAAAGTTCATCATTCAGTCCATCTAGAAACGTTTCCTTCCTCTTAGCATCAGTATCAGTATCATCTGGAGCATAACGTGATAAATTGTTGAATTCCTCAATATATTCAGCAATGCTGCGGTGACGCTGTTTAAGGTTGTGAAACTCCTTTTTCTTTAGACTCATCACTCCTGAAGAGATATGATTAGTGCAAAAATCGTCTTCAAATATTTCCCAAGTCACTTCTTCAATGGGGTGAGTGACTTGAAAGTTGTCCCACCATGTAGCTGCAGGGCCTTCAAGAAAGTGCGCTGCAAATCTCACTTTCTCAGCATCAGAGCATCCAACAGTCACTAGATCCCTATTCACTGAATGTAACCAGTCATCAGCTACCATTGGATCAGAAGTACTAGAGAACTTTGCAGGTCTCAACCTCAAAAATCTAGTGAGCATATCCAGAGGTGGTGGATTGTTGTTGTTATTGTTGTTGTTCTGATTCTGATTATTGATGGTTGCCATGAATTGTGTCATCATCTGCATTAGCTGAGTCTGTACAGTCATCACCTGTTGCATCTCATTTCCATTGTTGTTATTGTCTCCATTGTTATTGCGGTTGTTGGCGTGTCTCGGAGGCATCTGTTGGTTTAATAGGGATAAGTAATGATAGATAGATAGATAGATAGATAGGTCTAAGGGAGTTCTAACACACAACCCAAAACAAACCAGTTCAATCAAACAATCAACAAGCAACCAATCACTTAACAACTTCTGAGTATAACTCATTAGTTGACGAAAACAACCAAGTTTTCTTAAAACAAGCAACCTAGTATAGTCATACCACATAGGTCGGCATGATCCATACGCTAACACGATATCGATGACTTGAACATGATAATTGGTAGGCAATATAATGTTTTATGGGTCACACTATGATAACATCAGTGGGAGCTCTCTTTCGAGTTGGGCAATCATCGGTGAAGTGTCCTATCTTCCGGTAGCGATGGCAAAACACTTTTGTCATGTCTCGAGTCCTTTTCCTTGAAGTGTTGTTGTGGTTTTCTTGAACTTCCTTCTCTGGGCATTCATTGATATTGTGTCCTTCTTTCTTGCATTTGAAGCAGGTGATATGGCTAAGGTTTTCTTCTTTCTTCCTAAGAGCTTGATACATTCCATCCTTGACTTGTTCTTTCACTTGTTGCACTATGAAGTCGAGATGGCACTTGGCAGGAATGTGGTTGGTTCCTTCACATAGGAAACACGTGACTTGAGATATGGGGCATTCTCCAACTGGATGGTTGTGATCACAAAAGGGACATTGATCTTGATTTTCCTTAGAGGTGTGGCCTACTTCTCCACATATTTTGCAAGATCGAGGACTTGTCGCAACTTGTATCTTGAACTTCTTGTTGACCTGATCCATCTTCAAGGTCCTTAGAGAAAGCAAAGGTTGATCCTCTACATGTTTGAAGGAGAAGAGATTCAGTAAAGAATGATCAAGGTATACGAGAAAATCTACGAAGTATAAAATTATAAGTTCATTCCTAACAAGGGGTTTGTTCAATTCCTAGGGGTTACGAACCTACATGCAACACAATGCTCTGATACCATCTGTAAAAACCCGAACCTGGCTTGGTTCGAATCCCTGTGATTACAGTGCTAGTCCCTGGATCGAATAGCTAGCACCCACAGTTTAAGATGTAATATCAAGATACAAAGGTCATATTACATCACATGATCCAGAATATGAATACTTATTACAAACTCATAGCCATAGGCTATCTTATTACAAAGCAGCAGAATACAAGTAAAGCATGGAGTCCTTCATCTTCATGTGCCACAGGCAAACATGTTGAGTGTAGACTCGTAATCCTATCATCGTTCCTCACTCATCAATAGAATAACCTGCAACATGATAGGTTGCAGCCACAAAGGGTCAATACTTTGAATGTATTGGCAAGAGTCACAAGTCTGGGAATATAAGTTGGACTATCACTACATGCATATTTGGCTAAGTAGAGCTTAGGCTTATTTGCAGAAAGCAATATGGTTTTATCCTATGTTTGTAAAATACTTTTCATCTTTCAACAACTTTCTAAACTCCTTGGCAAACTCCAAGTTCTTCTAATCCCTTGTTGACACCATCAAGTTTTACTTTGAGAAATTGGAATGTCGAGATCTTCCATAGCTTCAGGCCTTAGTTGCTCAGAGTTTCCCATAACCGGGGACACGGCTAAGTACTTAGAATTTGATCTTCTGCAGAAGTTGTACACTTTACCCACATTACACACTCTCGTCTTGACGCCACCAGTGGCCGCTGGATTAGTACTCACCAAGATGGAGTACCGGCAGATCGAGAATGTGACAAAGTCTTTCCATAGAAGTTCTCCCAATACATAATGCCACACGTCTACCAGGCACCAATGCAAGGATATATTTCCAATACATAATTCAAGTTAACCTGAAGAGGTACTAATGCATGGGTCTTCCACTATGTAATTGACTAGGCCAGAACCCATTTGGCATGTGGCTGTACACGGAAGCCACTGTACGAGAAACATGTTCAATCTCTAAGTTCCTGGGTGGTATTCTTCTAGTGCACACACGAAAGAGATAACCATAGATATGGTTCTCTTTGTTGCCACCTTTTTCACAACTGAGTATCCACATTCCACCCAGGTGATTCATTGAGTACTTGTTTTATTATATAAAACATATATTTTTTCAACACTTCATATAATCATAACATGATATCCACCCCGAAACTATAGCAGGGCTAAGCATACTACAACTACGGTATTTCCATTAAGGAATATATAAAGGATATCCTAATAGGACATAGCATAACATAGTAACATAGTAGTCCTATCATGCATACTACAAAATTCCACTAAGTGTAATGAAAATAGTAGGACATGGATGATAGTGCCACTTGCCTTAGTATTTGGTGGTGTTGGTACACTCTTCGCAGTAACACACTTGACAATCCACACAATCTATCAAACAAAACAACCAAGACAAAACATGCACAAAATCAACACTAATGGCAATACAAAAATCATGCAAAATATGCAAGCATGCAAGATGGCAATTTTTATTGTACAAATTGTTATAACAAGGTTTTGAACACTACTAAGTGCTTTCTGAACATTTTATATTTGCAAGATTACAAATGCAACCATTGTGCAATTGTAAACATTAGCAATATTTTCTAGCATTTGGAAAGGCTAAACTCACTAAATAATTTCCATGTTATTATGTATACTAAACTAAATTTATATTTTGGTCTTACTGGACAGAGGGTTCAATTTGCAATCCATAGCAAAAAGATTCACCCAAAAATAATTTTTATGGGTAAAATACTCCTAAAAAGGTTCTGCTTAAAACTCCTATTTTACAGAAGCTAAAGGGTGAAATAAGGCCTCAGCAGTGAAGCTCTCATTTTTCTGAATCCAACACCAAATTTGTATTTTTCTGAATTGTGGATCAAAAGTTATTGACTTTCTAAGTTTACAATTTTTGTCTATTTTCTAATTTAAACTGACGCTCAGGCTGACGTGGCGTAATCTTATTGGTCCATACCGGTTCGGTCGGATCGATCTCTGTGGGCCGTTGGATTCTAAGTGGAAACGGGTGATCCAGATTAGCCCGTACCGCTTCAGTTAGAGATCTAATCCTGGCCACTAGTGACAGATCGGACGGCGCTCAGCACGTGGCCAAGAACTGGCGGTGCTGGCGACTGTGCGCGGCGGCGGCACGTCGAGAGGGTGGCATTCTGGCGATCCTAGCGGGGTAGGGGAAGCAACGATCTTACCGGGGGTTGCGGCGGTCTCGGTGGTCTCGATGGTGGTCGTGGTGGAGGGAGGGGCGCTCGGCTTCACCGAGGATTCCTCGCCGGAGTTCACCCCGAGGTCGGAGCTCGCGCCTCGAAACGGTGGCGTCGTCCTGGGGCTCGAGTAGACAAGGCAAATGGTCAGTAAGGTGCGCCTGGTCGTGTAGAAGCTGGCGGTGGCCAAAGTAGGGCGGCGGGAACCTGCGTCTCACCGGAGTTCGTCGGCGAACGGCGGCAGAAGCGGCTCAGATGATGACCGTGACGACGACCTGGGGTACGATAAAAATCGAGCAAAGGGGTTAATCGGTGCGCCTGAGGACGGTGAAGTTAACAGGACAGAGGGGAGGGTACGGGGCAGTGGGTTCTTGCCGGAATCTTCGCCGAAGCTCGTCGGTATGCGGCGGTTCGACCTCTCAATTGGGGAGCCTAGGGGCTCTCTGGTGGCGGTGTCTGAGGGGAAAACGAAGGGGAGTGAGTGGGGATTAAGAGGCAGAGGTTGGAGTGGAGAATTAAACGCGAAACGCTCGAATTCGAGCCGATTAGAAACGGCAGAGAAGAGAGAAGGGAAGTTCGTCCCTGCGGTGGAAGAAGGTGAGGTGGAGATGACGTGGGAGTGGGGCCGGGGCGTCAAGGAGAGGGGGTGAAGAGGGGGTCGGTGAAAAAGAAAGACAGGGGAAAAAGGGGAGAGCCGGGTGGGCTTTGTTGGGATGGATTAAAAGACGCCAATTTGTCATTGCTTTTTTCCTTTTGCTTATTCTTTTTAGTTTTTCTTTTTCTTTTTCTGTTTTCTCCAAAAACTTTTGATTTAGTGATCTAATTTGAATTAAACAAATTTCTAAAATTTTGTAAAACTCAAATAGGTTTTTAGGATATTATAGAGCACATTTACTTTCCATCTCAAAATTTTCTAATCAAATTTATTCACTTTGGCTTTAATAGCTAATATTGTATTTTCTTAATTCTATTCTCAATTAATTCATATCTTTTTATCCATGGCTCCAAATTTGATGAAATCAATCTCTATTGTTTTATTATTTTGTCCTTTATCTTTTTAGCTCACATAGGAGTTCTTTTGTATACTATAAATATGGAGTATATCCATAGTATGGTGTTGTTCTTGAGTTAACAAATAATTAGAGTTTTAGGGTTTGAGCTAATTTTCACTTCTCTTAGGTTTTTAAAATGCAACCAAGTCAAGATGCTCATTCATGCTTCATGATTTGGGATTTTAAAACATGCACAACACTTCACAAACAAAATTCATTTTATTTGGCTTGGGTTTTGGAGGCATTATATTAAATGTTCCAAAAGTTTTTGTTCCTTCTGAATTTCAAAGAACTTGTTTCTTCACTTGATTTATGTTTTTTCACATTTCAAAATTTGGAAAATTTTGGGATATGACATGGCACTGTATCACAAAAGTTCACTGCAGCTAAGTTGTAGACGCATCTACAAAAGGTCAGAAATGTGAAACCAGGAAAACAACCAGCTGCCAACACAAGGTAAAATAAAGAATACATAGGATGCACTGCCAGTAGGAGCAGGACCCAAAAGGAAGAGAAGGAAATAAGTAGTAGCAGCTACCCAAGAGAAGGAAAAGGAACCGAGAATATTTTATAAGCGCAGATCCACTATGTGGGACTTGCCATTTTGGGCTGGTAAGACGCTTCGACATAATACTGATGTCATGCACATGGAGAAAAATATATGTGACAACATTATAGGCACATTACTCAACATTCCATCCAAGACAAAAGATAGCGATGATGCTAGGCTTGACTGCGAAAAACTCAATGTTAACAACGACTTGAAGCTGTGTCTTGAAGATAAGGTTGATAAGGGCGGTGAAAAGAATTACAAATTTCAAGGTGTAGAATTTACCTTGACAATGGATAAAAGTTTACTATTTTTTGACTTCCTCTAAGGTGTGAAGTTCCCATCTTGATTTTCTTCCAACATTTAAATTTGTATCAACACAGAGGGGAACAAGCTCCAAGGGTTGAAACCTCATGATTTCCACATCCTACTACAAAGGCTTTTAGATTTTGGCGTTAAAGGTTTAATGAACAAGGATTTGTACAACATGCTTGCAGAGTTGGGAAAGTACTTTTAGGGAAATCTATAATAGAACTCTGGACATAAGAGTTGTAGCACGTCTTCAGACGGACATAGCAGAAATCATGTGCAAGCTTGAGCTGATATATCCACCGGCCTTCTTTGATGTGATGGTGCATTTGGATGTTCATCTGCCTGAAGATGCACTTTATAGAGGTCTCGTATAGTATGAATGTGTGTACCCTATAGAACGTTGACTTTGCACTTTCTAGGGTCATGTTAGGAACAAAGATAGAGCATATGCTTGCATTGCATAGGCATATATTGCTGCTAAACATTTGCATTTTGCTCAAGATATATTCCTGATCGTAAAACGAGATCCAATCTCGGTGGTAGAACTGAAGAAGTTGAAAAATCTGTAATTAACCATGGTGTTTGCCTAGTAGGAAAGAAGGAACATACAAAATTAATGTAGCATGAATATGACCAACTTACTTGGTATGTGCTGAATAACACTGATGAAGCTAAAAACTTTGTTGTGTGAGTACTATTCATACATATCCACACATATATTAAATGAAACTTGTAGCAACATATGTTCAGATGTCTGACTTTAGTATCATTTTTGTAGGTTATTTAAAGCAACCAAAGGAAAGGATTATGTTACACCAGTATGTATGGGTGGGCTTCAAGAATGATTTAGGAATCATGTAACATGTTCAATTGAACTTTGAATTGCATACAAATTGTGCACATGATATGACCTCTTGATTATTTTGTATAACCGCAGATCACGAAGCTGCGTGAAGAGAATCCGGGTGATGTTAGTGATGGTCTCTATGCCCTATAACGCGGTCCTGTAAAGAGGGTGCAGACAACTTCAACTTGCAATGACCATGGTATCCACTACAACATTTATGAACATGTGAAACATTTGAAGACACAAAATAGTGGCCTCTTGACTAGTGGAGATCACTTGACAGCCAAAATGAAGAAGTTAGAGGATTATGATCATTATGGTCATATAAAAAAGGTTATTGAGTTAAACTATAATCACAAGATTGGTGGTCGTTCTATTGTTCTATTCAAGTGTTATTGGTATGACCAAGATCCGAACAAGAAAAGAGGCCCCAGAAATGACAAGAAATTCATATCGATCAATACTAGTACTGAGTGGTACAAGGAGGAACCTTATATTTTGGTAACTCAAGCTTCCAAGTTAATATTCTTGGATGACAAAGATAATAACGACTGACATTATGTGCAAAAGTTTGAGGCATGGAGAACCTATGATGTGAATGAGTATGAAGAGCCAGTCACCATAGATGTTGCCACCAAGATGATCCCAGTGGATATAGTAACTGAACTGGCCGACCTTGATGAAAATTTGATTGCCATAAGCATCTCTACGCATGATGGACAAGTAGCTTTCACTGTCGAGGTTAGTGTAGTCAACAAACACAAGAATAAATTGGTTCTACTAGATGAATCTTAGGATATGTATGATGAATGACAAGGGGAAGAAGATCCAACCTAGTCAGAATATGTGGATCTAGAACGTGGCGGTGCTGAAAGTGATGATGGTGCTGATGATTATAGTATTGTTTCATATTATGCAGTGAGATGATGAACTGTGATTCGTTTTGGTTTTCTCTTTGTAAAATGTATGACAGACATGATGACAATTTCATGTTGGATTGTAATCCCAGACTAATTGTTTTGTCTGTCCAAATTAGATTAAGCTTAATTCGATGAGTGCAAACATATGTAGAACAAGTTCACTTTGCATGAAGCAGTTATATTGGTTCTGTACATTAATTAATTAGCAACCACATGACCAGGTTTCATACAGAAGGGGGCATATGCACCTGGCTTCAGTAGAGATGGGCGAGCACATTGTCTCGGCAGATAAGGCACCTGGCATTAGTCTCAAACCAAGTGAAGATGCACTTGCAGTGGTATAAATGGTTGCATCCCGGAGAAGCAACAGTGTGCGCTTCGATAGCGGCTGTATGCATATGCTGTAGTGATTGTCCTCATGCTCAACTAGGTACCAACTGTCTTGAAGCGCTGACAGGTTGACAATAAGCCAGAGGTCCACACCGAGGTTTAGGTCAAAGTGGAAACTGTCAACCCACACACACACCTCATGCCAGAGCCAGTGCAGAATGTCATAAGGCAAGATGATGTCCCACTCCTCCGCCATGAGTTGCAGGTTCTTTAGTAGCCATACACGGCCAAGAACCTTGCGCATAGTTCCCACAACCTTTCTCACTATATGTAGCTTGCAGGGATGCAGGCTGAGATTCAACACCTCCTCTTCACAGCGTGTGGTTGCAACATCGTCCTCCTCTAGAGGGGATGAGAGGGATCCAGGCATCCTCTTGAGCTCGTACGTCCTCGAGAAGAAGATCTTCAGTGTCATTGTGTACGTCATCACCTCATCAAATAATAACGGCTCGATGACGGAGAAGTCGGTTGTGGCTGTGGGGACACGGCAGGCATGGAATACATGGGGTCCATACTAAATGATGCACTCCTGTGATGAGCGCTCAAGTTATGACGCCACCGCCATTAGGGATTTTTGGGATGGGGCTAGTCAATGGTGAGGGACTGGTTTTAATTTGGATTCTCTAGCGCTGGCTTGGATGAGGGGATGTGGCCAGGGTAAATGGGTGAGAGCAGAAGTGCTCGAAGGCGGGGCCATGCTAGCTCATCACTTCTCAAAGTCAGACTTGGCTCATCCCCTCTCCATGGTTCTATTTAGGGGAAAGTCCAAAATAAACCTTGAATTTGTAGGGAAAAGGTAAATCGAACCCGAACACCCAATCCTTGAAAATGGCACAGTCCAAACTTTTCAATCCTGGCCTATTTTGAACCCTAGATCTCTTTTAGATGAGATTTCACTGACATGGCTGGTCAAACCAAAAACATAAAAAAATTGGGATTGACAAGTTCATAGTGCCAATTTTAGGAATTAGGAGTTGGAGGTTTGATTTAACTTTTGCCTACAAGCTTAAAGTTTGTTTTGGACTTTTTCCTTCTTTTTAGGTTTACATCTGACAAGATGTATATTCGATGCTCCACTATGTGTCGAAACTGAACCAATCACCCTTTGGGTGCCTTTTCACACAAAGTAGACCAAATTCGGTGGTAACACCTAGGTTCTATGAATTTTCAAACTTTCTAGCTAAAAGAGAGAAACTATGTGGATGCATAGGCTGGTGGTATTCCCCTTTTCGGTAAAAGAGAGAAACTATGTGGATGCAATGATGATTTAATTTATTTATAACATAACTAGTATAGGTACTCCACAACCACGACAGAAACTAAAAACCATACTTAGACGGAATCAACACACATTGACACCCACATATCCTACGGTTCTTTTTCATCAAGAACCTATATGCCCTTTGTCCATGCAGGCACACCGTCTAGTGTTCGATGAACTCGAAGCTCATGTCACACCCTTTGTTGCTGCACTTGAGCCTCATCCCCGAGGACATCCGATCCACATAGGTGGTTGATTTTAAGATGCCTCCGTACTCACATCCCGAGCAGTGGCCATCGGACAATTTTCCCACGCATTTTGTGCATGCAATGTGTACCCCAACCTTGCCAAAGCACTGCTCGTGCAAGGAAAAGAGAATTATCCCAAAAACAACAGTTATATTGAAGCAGTGTGGCATAGAAGGAAAACATCCTAAAGAAAGAAGTAATAACCATGTACGCGGGACGATGAACAATTTGAGAACACAACCTGCAGCTGAAGACCTGCCTCATTGCACTCATGTCAATCGTAGCTTCAAACCACTCGTGCGCCATAGAGTCGCCTTCTTCAACTGCGACGGATCTGAGAGGGATTTTTTAGACCGAGCGAGAGAGCAGAGAGAGGAGCGGATCTAAGAAGATTGATGAGAGAGAGAGACTTGTAGTTAAATAGTAGTACTACTAGACTCCTCATCTCACTCTAGGCAATATCGTCCGTCCATCCAAATTCAACGGGCATGAGCAGATATCTTCTTTGGGACCGATTCGGAGAAAACTAGCGAAGCATTGTGTTTCCTGAATAGGAGTAGGTGTAGAGTAATTTTTAATTATCTCTCCATGTATACTCCCTCTGACCCACTGTACACGTTGCTTTGACGACCTAGGACTACGTGCATGACTAAACACAGTATTATACTAGTATACCGGTATGGAGGTACTAGAACTTTATTTTCCTTTAATTTTTTAAGAGGGTGTCTAATTTCTCGGCATGTATATTCCTAGCAAGAAGTTCAATAAGGCCATACTTTAAAGCATTTTTTTAAACAATTCAAAATTCGTGTTTAGAATTTTTTATGGAACTAGTACATGCATGTGCTAGTTTCCCCAAAAAAATGTTTTACTGAATTACTTTTATTTATTTTTTTAAAATATGGACAAATTTGCTAGCATAAAAATTCCTAGCAAGAAGTTGAAATCCATAAAACTTCAGAGGTTCTAAATAGAGTGACTTCTTAGGTAAATAATAATGGTTTTCGAAAAAGTTAGAAGCAAGCTATCACGCACCTGTAGATCAAGATTTTGTTAAATTGACTTTGATCGTTCGTACAACGGTTGTGATCTATTGGCTCCACTGTGCACCAATGAGGGGATAAAGACACGACGTGTGCGACATGTGTCGCGGTGCCGTCATTGTAGAAGAGAGACCACATCATGGGAGGTGTGAGGAACAATGTGTCAGGTGGTTTGACAAGTTATACTAACTCGCATATAAACATCCATGGCTTATTACTAGATCATGTTTGGGTGAAATTTTAATTGGCTTTGCAGTACGTGATTGTAATACTATAACTAAACTTTGCAATAAATAAAAGGTTGTGGCTATGCTCCCATTTCGAAAAAAACTAGACGACTGTCTAAATATTTATGTATATCTAATGTCTATGTGCAAAACATGTGGCAACGATAAAGAGAACGAAAAGCTGTGGGCTCTGGCAACATAAAGAGAACGAAGAATTATGGCAACGTGTATTCAACTAGTATCGATGAGGTGACCTCCACTTTGTTCCAAGCATATCTATCTTGAGGGACGTGGCATGCACCTAGCCCTGGGATCACGCATCAAGATCCGTACACCCAAGCCCACCGAGACAACAACCAGATAAACCCCCACATCACCCCCTTATCCTCGAGCCCAAACTGCCGGAGCGCAGAACGCGAGCAGAGAGCGAGAGCGCAAACGCAGAGATGGCGACGATGTCCCTCGCCGCGGCCTCGCCCCTCACCTCCACTCCCCGCGGCCTCGCCGTGTCCACGGACCGCACCTCATTCCTCGGCCTCCGCGCATTGGGAGCATCGGCGGCGCGGTTCCCGGGACTAGCGGCGGCGCCGCGTCCGTCGGCGAGGGGCGAGGCGGCAGTAGTAAGGATGGCGAAGCGGGAGCAGGAGCTGGAGGAGATACGGGCCATGGAGACGGAGAAACTGGAGGAGGAGGTGGTGGACCTCAAGGGGGAGCTCTTCCTGCTCCGCCTCAAGCGCTCCGCGCGCCAGGAGTTCAAGTCCAGCGAGTTCGGCCGCATGCGCAAGAGGGTATACCCCTTTCTGACACTCCCTCGGTTATTGCTTTGCTGTATCGTTTGCGAAGCAGTAGAAATTTATCGTGGACATGTAGTGAGTCACGAAAAGAACATGGCTAGTACTCTCTTGCCATTTTGGGCGCTTTCACCTTGGAGTAGTCATATGGTCTGCTCGCTCGATATGTTCGGCTTAGACACTTCTTCATCGAATTCTTCTCTACGCTAAAATGCCCATGATTCAAAGATCGGCTGCTGACTGGGCCACTGGACCAGTGACTGGTACTTCAGTGGGTAGTGGGTTAGTGTGCCAATTTGCTAGTGGAATCTCACCTGATAGTTAAAAGCTTAATGGTTCTCAATTGCATTGTAGTTCATGGAATGTTGCCTGATAGTGCTGAACTGAACTTAGTCATATACTGATAGTGTGTGCTGATGCTGGGACAACTCCAGTCTTCGAAATCACCCCACAACACCCACCCCCAAGCTGGATTTGAAGGATATGCCACTATGCCAGCGGTAGTCCTTGACCTTTCCAGGCTTCTATTTCATTCACCACTTTTTCTTTGGTGTACCCCCCTTCATTCACACTGTATAGGTTGAAAGTTGAAACCTTCATCTCAGAACGAGACCCTAGAACAAGCAGTTAGCAGTGAAGTATTTCATATTTTAGAACCTCAGATCAGATGAGATGACGCCTGTATCATTAGATCTATGACATTCAGAAATTAATCTTCCGAGTTTAATCTATTATTTTTTCACTTGCTCAATAGCAGCATGTCTCAAAATTCTTTGCTGACTTATGTTGTCATCTTTACATCAGATTGCTCGTCTGCTAACTGTAAGAAGAGAAAGGGAAATTGAACAAGGAATCAACAAAAGACTGTCTAGGAAGCTTGACAGGAAATGGAAGCTGGGCATTGTGGTGAGACCACCACCATCTATGAGGGAGAAGGAGGAGGAGTAGAAAACAGCAACAAAAAGGCTATCTGCACAAGTCATTTCATGCATGCCTTGAAAGAAGGTTCCTTTCTCCCTGTAGTTTCATCCCTTACCCTGGTTTGTTTTGTAATCTGGAGTAACAGTTTTCAAGCCCTTCCTGTTAAAACCATAATTTCTGTTACCAGTTCCTTCTGTAAATTTCAGTGTATTTGAAATCTTGCTACTTATCTCTTTCTTACATTTATGTTTATAATCTTGACATATCAAATTGCGCACAGAGAGTTTATGCTATTAGTCATCAAGACTAGACAGCTCTCTGTACCTGGCTCACATTCTTTCTCACTATGCTCAATTGGATCAAAGTATGTTATCTGATGGCATTTCAATCTTGACTGTAGTGAACAATTATGTGTTACCATTTAGTTCTGTGTGCCCATAACTACGGAGAGACAAAGTTTCATCATGAGAATGGAAGGGGTGAGGTGTTAGCCTTTATCATCAAGCTCTAGCAAACACATGAATCCACCTTTAGTTTTCTTGTAATCATGCTCAACTTCGCATTGCCGATTGTTTTGAATCTTTGTTATGGCATGGATATGCGTACTTCAGCAGATTTTTTTTCTTCTCAAAACCCAAAGAGAAAATAATATTTTTTATACCCCTGTAAGTGTCCAAACTCCTTTTCCCACTTACTCAGCATTTTTGTATGAGCATACAATTGTGATTGAAAAACAACCAGGACCACCTTTTGAAACGGCGATCACATCAGACACTGTCAAGATTGCTCACGTTGTTGGACCCTGTCCTGATGCCAGAGATAACTTATTTACCAAAATGGAGAAGATATGTTAATCATCACCTGACGCATATATATAATAGCCTTATTGATTTATGGCACATTGTTTTGTTCAGTTTACTATTACCAAATGTTTGGAAACTTTTGTGATTATATCTGATTCCTTTTCTTGTGTAGGAAACTCACTGTTATTGTTGATTTACAGCTTCTAATCTAGCCTCCAAAGTATGTTGCAGATGTCTCTGCATGGATCTTGCTAATCAATCTAGAATCATAATCAGTTCCATCATGAATAGGCCCAGATTGCCAGGCCCTTTAGAATTGTAATGCTGATCTCCTTAAGATCTTAGCTTGAGATGGTGGCGAGGATTCACCCACAAGACATTCTAGTTAAGCCTTGTGCTTATTTTCTGCCCAATAGACAGTCAGCACTTAGCACTGTGGTTGGGCTTTGATTGTTTGATATGTTGACAGAGGAAGATAGCATTCATGCATTCTTTTGAAAAATAAAATCCATGCATGGACTCATTGTTCAGTAGTGATAAGAGTTTTGTTTCTACCACAGCTTTGTCTTGTTTTGTTTTTGGTACTTAGAGCAAAATAAGGTCACTACCTGCTGACTAGTGCCAATTTTATGGTATTCCCTTTACTGTCAACAGTTTAAACACATAGAAACCCAAAACAATTTTGTTTGCTTTTCTAGAGCACTCTGGGTTTGGTGTCAACACGAATGCTCAACGCAGTTTAAAGTTTCTAGAGACACACAGAACTCTACTTGTTAGGATTTATTGTCAACCACCTTCATGCTATTGATTATGGGCTGTGCCACCAGATGCACAACTAGCAAAATGCAAGTTGGTTAAGTAGGAAATTGCTTTTGTGACGCAGGATTAGAATATGATCACAATGGCAACAATACTGTCACATCTCATAATTATTTTGTTTTTATCCTACACTAGGACCTGCCGATAAAATCAGAAGATTACTGAGATCATGCCTATTTAAACCATGATTTTGTGATTAAACTCAACAGCTATGTGATATTTTATCAAACATGAAGATCGTAAGGAGACTTGTTTCAGCAAGAGTACTCCAATTTCAGCAAGGGTTACCTGTGTGTGTCTTCTATGCATTTTCCTTTCCCAGTTCCAACTACTCCAAATATGGATTTTCCATTAGTCTACCACCTATTTTCAGCGACATGGGAAGCTCAATGCAATATCCAACCTGTGGCGTCATACGTACCACCTTGATTAGCTTTCCTTTCCCAGATGTCCTTGGGTGTACCAAAATTGAACCACACTCTATTCACTCCTTTATATACAAAAATCTGAAAATGGACACTTGTCAGTGTCATATAAAGCCGTGCTGTTATTGTTTGAGTTGAATTGAGTTTATTAATGTTAGCCGTCAATGTCTTGGAGGAAAAGGCATCAACTATTACCTGCTCACAAGTCTCAAGAAAGCATAGCATTTTAAAACGAAACTAAAATGCGAATAGTTTCAAGTTGCAAGATGTTTGATCGCCGACAAGGAGACGATGACAGCTGACTATGGCGAAACACCAGCAGTGCTTAAGAAAAGCAGACGGCTCATGCATGATTAGTATAATTAAATATTAGTAGTGACAGCAGCATATGTTTTAGGTGCTTGGATCCTTCCTATCGTTGGCTGCTTGCTTTCCATTCTCTCTTCTGACACGGTAAATTTTAGTCAGCTTCCTATAACTGCCTCGGAAGACAAGTTTCTTTCCAATAACTTGCACTGCCCAATAGTAGCATCTGGAAGGTTCCTTCTTTGAGCACCAAAGCATACAACTTGCAACACAAGTTTTTCGTTTGAAAAGATCACATAGCTTATCAGTTTCGTCTCTACATACTGTGGCTTAGTACATATATGCTGTACAGTCTGCAACTCTGTTTTAGTGCTAGTAAATTGTTAGTGTGGCACATGCAGTTATATACTATTCACAGGACATCAACTCTTATGGAATTATATTAACACAATATGTTATTAGGAGTTAGCGAGCAGGATTCCAGTCTCCCATGAATCAACTAAAATAATAAGCTACTCCCTCCGACCCAAATTAGTTGACTTGGTTTTATCTAGATTCGAAGGTATCTAGCACTAAAATAAGTCTAGATACATTCGAATCTATGCAAATCCAAGTCAACTAATTTGGGTCGGAGGGAGTAAGAAAATTCAGCAAAAATAAGGTGCATAAAACTCAAGGTGGAAAATTTATATCGGAGTAGATGTATATGTACAAGTGTTTTGGCGTACACCGTATATGCATAGGAGCATATGGTTTGCCAATGCATGTGAATATCTATAGGGTAATAAAAATCCAACTGGAGCTATAGCACTAAGATGGAGATCACATCACAAATAAGAGCTAAGATGTGAGAAGCTAAAATTGGAAAAGCAAACCAAAGAGTAACACACACTTGTAGTCAGAACTCATGCAAACTCGCTCATGAACTGGTCATAAAATGAGTCGGACCAAATAGGGAGCTGAGCGCTGTTTCCCTCAGCGTCACAGCTTGACGTGCTACAAGCATCACCGAGGTTGGAAATGGAGAAGTCAGCGAGTGGCGGAAGGGAATTCTCTGACAGGAGTAGCGGCTTCTGGGTCCCATTCCCCCCCTCACCGCTGTTTGCAGCGTAAACTGAGTTCTGGTTGGTACCATTGATGATGGGCTGTTCGAAGAATGAGCTACTAGGTATCTGGATGTCAGGCAGTTGCCCATTTACCAGGTCTTGGCCATTGATGCCCTCCAGGATCCCTGGAGACGACAGCGAAGACAAGGAAGACATCTGGGAGGGACTCAGGAGTCCAATCTGCTCCAGGTCAGTGGGGATGGTGTTGATGCTGCTGGAGCTGGGACTAGTCGCAATGGCCGCTGCAGACTGAAGCAGGCACTGTAAGTACTCGAGCTTTGCTGCCTGGACTGCATCAGCTTGCAGCTGGCTGGCGGTGTTGTCTTCCCATGGGCGCTGCTCCACGAGCTGGCGGAGGTTGGCAAGCGCGACGAGCTGTGGCAGCGCGGCGAAGAAGTCAGTTCTTGGTCGGTGCGTCATCGGGTCGAAGCCCATCTGGATCAGCTTCTTCTTCAGGTGTGTGTTCCAGAAATTCTTGATCTCGTTGTCGGTCCGTCCAGGGAGGTGCTTCGCGATGGCTGACCACCTGGTTTGATCAGCACAACAGTTTACTTGTGTTAGCAAGAGCACCTTATATGTTTTCGAAAGATTATACAACATACGTAGACCAGTTGATGGACGCCAGGAATATATAAGGAAGAGATTTAATAGGTGTGCATACTTATTGCCAAGGACAGAGTGGAGCTGGAGGATTGTCTGTTCTTCCTCATGGGTGAACTTCCCTCTCTTGATATCTGATCTCAGGTAGTTGGTCCATCTCAGCCTGCAGCTCTTGCCGCACCTGTTCAGTCCTGTGACATTTGATAAGACTAGATGCATGAACTACATTTCGGACGAAACCTATTATATTACAGCATCTGTGCCCGGCTCTGAGACAGAAACTATAAGCTTGTATTGCATACCTGCAAGCTTAGGCAGTGCTCTCCAGCTCCCATGGCCGTGCTTCTCGATGTAGTCTGTGAGCTTCTGGTCTTCTTCAGGTGTCCAAGGGCCCTTCTTGAGGCCATTCTCGTCGCAGCAAGGAGACCTCCCCATTGATAGGATTGGGGTAGGAATGATGTAGCTGGGAAGGAGGGAGACAAGATATCTGCCTCACTAGCTTGGTCCTTGGGGTTTCCTGTGCCAAGGATGGCTGGTCACCGGAACACAGCTTCCTCTATATAAAGGCAAAGAAATCCTGGTTTCCCAAACCAAGGTTAGACATAGTTAATTTGAGTAGAAATCACTAATTTGCCCTTTGGTCATTCGAACATTGCGACGTCAGAGGGCAAGGGTAATGGTGTCCACGCCAAATAAGGGTCGTTGATCCCTGTCGTTGACTTGGCTTATGGGTGTTTGCTATGCTGTTAGCTACTAATACTTGGGTAAGCAATCACATCGATATACCCTGTTTTCCTTTAGACTTGTTTTAAAAACCTTGCTGTGATTTTCTTGATTCCATTGTTGTCATGTACAAATCGGTAGTTGCATTGGATATTGGCATTTAACAGAGCATCATTAGATCATTGCCAAACAGCCCATCAGAACATATCTCATGTACGTAGCATATTACTTGCTGGGGACCTGGCGTACCTCCATGTTATTTCATATAATTGAATAAAAGTTTCAGAAGTAGATCCCTGGAAGTTACACACCAACAACTCTCATTCGTAGCATAAGGGTCCTATAGTAGCATCACAGCATTTTTTTTTCTTAATCTTGTTCTAACTGCCTCCAAATCTTGGTACATATTGTATTGGCCATATTGTACTTGGCAGGCCCCTGTATTAATTTGTATGGCAAGTAGCAGCAGGCACACCATTTTGCATGCATGCCAACCATTGGATAAGTAGATTCCTGGTAGTATAGCATAGTACTTGATGTACAATATATTACTAGTATTATTTTCGTAATGGGACCTTCAGCATAGTACGTACGAAATGACATGGTGGTTAATTAGCAGCTGGAATGGCGTGTGCAGAGATCTGACTCCGTTGTCTTTATTCTTGCGCAGCCCCAGCTTATTGAGCATGTAAATGCCTTTGCTTAGGTTCATAGGCTGCTCATGCAGCATGATGCTTATGTTGCTTGCTGCATTTCTATCTGCAACTGGGAATTCAAGATCTCTCCGGGTATATATATACTAAATTAAATCGGCAGGCTGCAAGAGAGGATCGAGAAACAAGGATGACTGAGCTTGTGCTCACGAGTGGAGCCATCACTATGATTGCGGTTGTAGGGAATTAAAGGATTAAAGGCACCATCCTTCGAATTGGTGTTTTTTCTTCTTTATCTTTAAATAAGATACTGTACTTGTTTATAGGACTTGTACGTCCAAAATTTTACAACCAAGGCAAGCTATATCCGGACCGGTGTGTAGATTCCACCACCTTGAAAGAGCCTTTCGTCCCGCTTAATTTGTAAACCACACTATGCCCTGCTAGCTCCGCCTACATCAACGGAGGCTCGATGGATCGATCAAGGTCGCTGGTCCTCTGCCCCTAGCTAGCTTTGGAGTATATATTTCCACGTGCTCGGGCCTCGGTGGGTGGGGCCGGCCGGCCGGCCGCAAAACCTTGCCCATGCACGCAACGCAACGTACGTGAACGAAAAGCGGCCGTCGTCGTCGTCCGTCCGGTCGCGTCACCCCTCTCCAGTCTCCACCTCCCCCCCCCCCCCCCCGCGTGGCTCATAATTTAAACAAACCCCTAGTAGTTGATTAACGTTGCCACGTCGCCCTCACAAATCAGGGTCCCGGCCTCTCTCTCTCTCTTGAGCCGCTGTGACATGCAGCAGGGCGATCCGGCCATCCGGGGCCGGCCAGTTTGCTTCGTCCATCGAGGAACTGCTGCTCAACTTCGCCCAAGAAAGAAAATGGTACTCTAGTCATTTTTCTTTGTCCTTCTGGTAGAGTGGGTTTGGTTCTTCACTACTACTACTACTCCGGTGTGTTATCCTAGGTTTATAATTGATTTAGGTACGTACTAGTTTTCTACTCACTAGCTAGGAACTCGAAGAGTAGGTTGATTTGTTTGTAGGCTCCCCCTGTGGAGGCTGTGCTTAACCGTGGCACCCTTCTCTGAGTTTTCTCCATCCTCCGATGTCATCCAATATTTTCCGTTGCATTTGTCAATCTGATGACCAACTGAGCTATACATACTAGTTTGTTTTATTCGTGTATACGTATCGTATGTGTCATGCTGTGGATGTCATCGTAAAAGCACTCTTTAGTCTGTATAAAGGTACTTGTCGTTCGCGCATAATAAATATTCACTCGTACCTTTGTCTGTACTCTACATGCCCGCCCCTTCTATTTTTGTTAATCGCAACACCTTGGGTTCTGTTATGTTGTGGACTTTGACTAAAACCCCGAAAATGATGCAAATAAAAACAGAGGGAGTATGTTGATACGCTAGGGTATTGATTATGAGTATTCATGGTCTTTTGTTCGTAGGATTTCGAAGACAAATGAACATAATCAAAGTCACATGAATTAGTACTATAAATTTTTTGGTTGCATTAAAGGAAAAATGTATGAATTTGGTTGGCGGGATAGGTGCATGTCATAGTTGTCACTGAACTTAAGGAAATTGTTCATTAGGTTAGACCTAGGAAATTTTTCTCTAGAGTTACATGTAGTAGTGCTTGTGTTAGACAATGTATTGGAGTCCATTTATAATTCATGTATAGGACCGATCGTACGACTTGTGTACGAGTCGAGACCGTTTCCCTCGTGCGAGACAAGGCACGAGTTCCCTGCCTAACAATTACGTTTGATATGGTATCAGAGCCTCGCTCTTCCGATACCTAGCTGTTGCAAGAAAGTCACCGCCGCCGCTGCTGATCCCAGCCGCCACCGCCGCAACACAAAGCCGCCGCCGCAGCACCCTGCTGTCGCCGCCGCCGCAAAAGCCCACACAAAAAAAAACCGACGACCAAGACAAGCCAGCCGCCGCCGCCCTGATCTTCCGATCTGTGTTGCCGCCGTCCAAGACCGACGACCAACGACGATCAAGACTTCGCCGCCGCCGCATCTAACTGTGTCGCTGCTGCTCAAAACCCTGTTGCCGCCCCTGATCCTTGGATCCGTCGCCGCCGCTGAAACATCAAAATCTCTGCCGTGGCAGGAGACTAGTCGGTGATCAAGTTTTGCTTCCATGGCTTCATCATCATCTGCAACTTCGCTGGCTGCCGCTCTCGGCGCCCCTCCCACTCAGCTTCTGACACGTGAGAACGCTCTTGTGTGGAAGGCACTCGTGATTCCTGCTCTTCGTGGTGCATGTGTGCTCGAGCTAGTTGAAGGTTCTGATGATGCTCCTGAAAAGCTGCTGGAAACAGATGATATCAACAAGAAGACGATAACAATTCAGAATCCTGACTACACTACATGGATTGCTCGTGATCAGCAAGTTCTCAGGTGGCTACTCAATGCTCTCTCCCCTGATGTTCTTGCTCATGTTATTGGTAAGAATTCCTCAGCTGAGGCCTGGGCTGCCATCAACAGTCATGTCTCTGATGCTTCCAAAACCAGAATTCAACACCTTCGTACTGCCTTGGTTGAGACAAAGAAAAAGGATCTATCTGCTAAAAAATATTTTGCTAAGATGAAAACCATTGCCCTTGAGCTTGCCTCTGCAGGAAAACCTCTTGATGATGATGAGATTGTTTGGTACGTGCTAAACGGACTTGGCAGCCCCTATAACTCGCTGATTACTGATGTTCGTGCCAATTCTGGTACATCTTTGTCTGATATGCTCAGCCAGGTACCAGCTTTTGATCGCATGCATAAGGAGGAAGACACTGGTTTCTCCTCGTCTGCCAATGTTGCTCGTCGTGGAGGTGGTGCCCCCTCTTGCAGCCAAGACCGGTGGCAGGATGATCGTGGGAGCCAGGATGATCGTTGGCGCGATGATCGTCCACGTCGTCGTGATGACAACCGTGGTCGCTATGATGACCGTGGTAGGCAGCAGGAGTACCGTGGCCGCTATGATGATCGTGGTCATGATGATCGTGGAAATAGAGGACGTGATGGAGGTGGCTACCGTGGTGGCTACCAAGGCGGCTATCAAGGCCGTTGCCAGGAGGATGATCGCCCCCGTGATGGTGGTGAGCATGGCCAAGGTGATCGTCGGCCTACTCCCTATGTCGACACTACCTGTTAGATTTGTAACATACATGGGCATCCTGCAAAGGATTGTTGGTGGCGCTACGGGGATGATCAGCGTGACAATGGAAACCATGGAAACAAAGGTGCCAATTTTGCTGCTTATGGAGTTGACACCAACTGGTACTATGACACTGGCACCACTGATCATATCACCAGACAGCTGAACAAGCTCTCTACTCATGATACATACAATGGGCAAGACCGTATTCGCACGGCTGAAGGCACATGTATGCACATTAGTCATATTGGTCATTCAATTTTGCGCACTCCTCATACTTCAACCTTAAGGATATATTACATGTTCCTAATGCTTCAAAAAATCTTCTATCTGTTCATCGGTTTACCCTTGACAATCATGTTTATATTGAATTTCATCCTTTCTTCTTTTTGATCAAGGACCAAGCAACACATCAAATTCTGTTTAGAGGACCGTGCCATGGAGGTCTATATCCCTTGATGCCTATCTCAAATGAGTCCTCCAAGCATGCCTTCGTCACAATAAAGTCGTCTTCCTCTACATGGCATCGTCTTCTAGGACATCCGTCTTTGTTTGTTGTTCAACAAGTTCTTAGAAGAAATAAAATAGCTTACACTCTAGAGATCACTCCATATGTTTGTGATTCTTGTCAGTTGGCAAAGAGTCACCAACTTCCATACCCCATCTCCTCTAGTAGATCCTCTGTTCCCTTAGAACAGATTTTTTCTGATGTATGGGGGCCTGCTCCTCTTTCTACAGGAAAACATGCATATTATGTAAGTTTTATTGATGATTATAGCAAGTTCACTTGGATATATTTACTTAAAAAGTGTTCTGATGTTTATCAAGCTTTTCTTAATTATCAGCAATATGTTGAGCGCAAGTTTGATAGGAAAATTATTACTATGCAAACTGATTGGGGTGGTGAGTATGAGAAACTCAATTCTTTCTTCCAAAAACAAGGCATCACACACCATGTTTCTTGTCCACATGCTCATCAACAGAATGGTTCCGCTGAAAGAAAACACCGTCATATAGTTGAGGTTGGTCTTGCTTTGCTTGCTAATGCATCTATGCCTCTCAAATATTGGGATGAAGCTTTCCTCACAGCCACTTTTCTCATCATTTTTCTTCCTAGCAAAGTCATTAACCTTGAAACTCCTGGTGAGCGTCTTCTTCATATTCCACCAAATTATGATGCTCTTCGTGTTTTTGGCTGTGCTTGTTGGCCTAATCTTCGTCCTTACAATGAACAAAAACTTGCTTTTCGGTCTACTCGGTGTGTTTTTCTTGGATATAGTCCTCTCCATAAAGGTGTCAAGTGCCTAGATATGTCTACAGGACGTGTGTATATTTCTCGTGATGTTGTCTTTGATGAGAATGTATTTCCTTTTTCATCCTTGCGTCCTAATGCTGGTCCCCTCCTTCGGAAAGAAATTCTTCTTCTTCCATCTTCCACCACTTCTTTTGAGGGTGCACAAACTATTGATGATCATATGCCTTTTATTGTGCCAATTACTAATGTGCAGCAGGGTGGTGAAACTCCAGAAGAAAATTCTGGTGAAAACAGTACAGAAATTGATTCAGGAAGTGAATCTGAGTTTCAGCCAAATAATGACGAAGAATTTGCAGAAAACGATGAAGATCCTGCTACAGGACATTCTCCTGCCCGCAACAATCCCGAGGAGGATCTGTTGGCGCCCTCGCCTTCGGTGCCGCTGCCAGGCGCCAGCGACAGTGCGCCATGCAGCATGCCCACCTCTCCTCGGTCGCCGCACCATGCAGCGCCCGCCTCGCCGAGGTCCCCGCCTCGCTCGCCCCTCGATGCTTCGTGTGCGCGTGGCGACCAACAGCACACACATGAACGAGCGCCCTCACCTGCTCCCGCCAGCTCCCCGCCGACACCTGGCGTCTCTAGTGGATCTTCTGTGGAAATGTCTGGTACAGAGGTTTCTGTTGCCAGTATAGAAAATGCAGAAAATATTAATGATGCTCAAGATATTGATGATGCTCAAGCTCCTTCGCCACCTGGTGTTCGCACCCGACTACAAAAAGGTATTCGACATCCTAAAGAGTACACTGATGGTACCATTCGCTATGGCATGCTTTCATCCACAGGAGAACCATGCAAAACTTCTGAGGCTCTTAATGATCCGAATTGGCGTCGAGCAATGGAAGAGGAATACAATGCTTTGCTTGAGAACAAAACTTGGCACCTTGTTCCCCCCAGTAGCAACAAAAATTTAATTGATTACAAATGGGTTTATCGTATCAAGAGAAGAGCTGATGGTTCTATTGATAGATACAAGGCTAGACTGGTTGCTAAAGGTTTTAAGCAATGCTATGGCATTGACTATGAGGATACTTTCAGTCCTGTGGTGAAAATTGCTACCATCAGAATTGTGTTGTCTGTTTCTGTCTCTCGTGGTTGGAATCTTCGACAGCTAGATGTCAAGAACGTGTTTCTTCATGGTGTTCTGGAAGAGGAGGTCTATATGAAACAACCCCCAGGTTTTGTAAATCCTCATGCTCCACATCATATTTGCAAACTTGACAAAGCATTGTATGGATTGAAACAAGCACCTCGAGCATGGTATTCTAGGCTAAGTTCCAAGCTCTGTGACCTTGGGTTTTCACCATCCAAGGCTGATACATCATTGTTTCTTTTCAACAAGTCAGGTATCACTATCTTTTTTCTGATCTATGTTGATGACATTATAGTGACTAGCTCCTCAGATCATGCCGTCACAGTTCTTGTTCAAAATCTCAACAAGCACTTTGCTATCAAGGATCTTGGTGACTTACACTACTTTCTTGGTATTGAGGTTACAAAGGTGTCGAATGGTTTGTTGTTGACTCCGGAAAAGTATGCTGCAGATTTAGTTGCCAATGCTGGTATGCGCCATTGTAAGTCAGCTCCCACACCATTGTCATCTTCTGAGAAGTTGTCTCTCACTTGTGGTACACCTCTTGGCCCTGAAGACAGCACCCAATACAGAAGTATTGTTGGAGCCTTACAGTACTTGACCTTGACACGTCCAGACTTGTCTTTCTCTGTCAATAAAGTATGCCAGTATCTTCATGCTCCAACTACAGAACACTGGGCAACTGCAAAACGTATTCTCAGATATGTGAAAGATACACTGAAGCTTGTGATCACTTTCTCCAAGTCTTCTTCTACACTTCTTAGTGCCTTTTCTGATGCAGATTGGGCTGATGATCGCCGTTCCACTGGTGGTTTTGCTGTCTTTGTTGGACCCAATTTGGTGTCGTGGAGTGCTCGCAAGCAAACTACAATGTCTCGTTCCAGTACTGAGGCTGAATACAAGGCTCTAGCGAATGCCACAACTGAGTTGATTTGGGTGGAGGCTCTTCTTGGTGAACTTGGAGTAAAATTGCAGGAAAAACCAAGTCTCTGGTGTGACAATCCAGGTGCTACCTATTTGTCTGCAAATCCAGTGTTTCATGCTCGTACTAAGCACATTGAGATTGATTTTCATTTTGTTCGAGAACGTGTTGCAAACAATCAGCTGGCTATACGGTTTGTGTCAAGCAAAGATCAGGTTGCGGATGGATTCACCAAAGCACTTCCTGTCAAGAGTTTAGATGAGTTCAAGCGTAATCTCAACCTGTCTACAGGTTTCGATTAAAGGGGGCTGTTAGACAATGTATAGGAGTCCATCTATAATTCATGTATAGGACCGATCGTACGACTTGTGTATGAGTCGAGTCCGTTTCCCTCTGTAACACGGTTGCCCTTTGAGGCTATATTAACGCGTACCCTCGTGCGAGACAAGGCACGAGTTCCCTACCTAACAATTACGGTTGATAGCTTGCACATGTGATTGCAAGTTTTGGATGGGGATTTATGTAGTAGTGTTTGCACATGTCCCATAAACCAATGATAAGGTATGCCACATGGAGATTTCTCTACTTTGAAGCTAGCTAGCTAGTGATCATTTTTTGGACTTTTTTTTTTGGCAAAAAGGCCAACATGCCCGACTGAATTGTCAAAAAGGACCACCTGCTGAATATGCCACCAAATACTTTCTTACTTGAGAGAGATGAATTTAATTGCAAATTTTAGAAGAACATGCTAGAACATTGATGGAGGAGTGGCATAACACATGTGCTAATGAGTAACTTAATTTGCATGCAGCATGCATGTGGGAAGACATTCCATTAGCACCGGTGTAACCAGGATTCTCCAAATTAAGTGACAGCAGCCATGCATAGACGTATGCCTCTAATTTAGCTCGTATAGGCTGAAGATTCTTGGATCTTGTATGAGTCATGCATGGTCCAACACATAAATGACAAAGAGTCACACATTCTCAACAACTCGTTCTATCATAGGCCGCATAATTTAATCATCCCTTGATCTTATGATATCTTTGCTGACGCTGGGTAGCTTCTAGCTAGCTAATACATGAATTCATCCATGCAATGCTTAAGAACAATAAGGAAGAGATCATGCTGACGATCTAAATGATGTCCATTCGTGCATGGGATGAACCTGTAGGGACATGGCTGCAATATGATGTGTATAGGATCTAGGAGATGAACTAACTAGGGCCAGGCAGTAAAATGAGAGTTGGGACCTGATTACGAAAGATGGTGAGCTTTGTGGATGAAGACTAATCAGAAGAACATAGATTAGGAAAATTTCTCAAATGAAAATCATATTTTTAAATAAAAGCGACACTCTGCCATTCGCTTTGAAAGATGAAGAAATATAATCTAGGATCACCTCCAAAGAGACACCGAGAAAAGAATGAAACTAGAAGCTACAAAGGTGCCTGGTCTCCGGGGTTATCCGTGAAGGCATGTGCCCTCTGCTCGGACTATTTCATTGTCGATAACCTAATAAAATCAATTAGCGGAAGTGCTTCATTTGTGAAAAACTCTCCTATTCCTTTCCTTGCAAACCCCCTACGCAATGTCCTGAAGTTTACAAGTGAAATACATTGGAGATCCCAAAAACATCTATGGTTGTCAAGTTATTCCTAATTTTATAAAAATGCACATTTAGGTCCGAAAATATTTTAAGTCATTCAATCCAGGTCCTAACCAGCCTAGGTCCCTCCCTGGCCGTCTCGCAAGGTCAGAGGCGACCAACTGGGCCTATAGGACCAATGGTGAATAAGTTTAGGCCTATTGGAATTGAATCTACAATTTTGAAGAGTTAGGACTGATTTGACACAACTCAATTGTTTTGAGACCTCTGATGCATTTGCCCCTGAACTCATTCAAAGTAGTACTACTTGTATCCGTGGTAACCCCTTGGTTCAAATTAAGTTGACTGTCCTACGCAGCTGCGTTTTGGCGAACTTTGCGGGCATGGTGTTACAAATTGGAACCCCAAACACTGCTACATCGGTCAAAAAAGTAGTACTCCCTCCGTCCCAAAATAAGTGACTTGAGTTTGTTTAGATTCGCATGTACCTATATACTAAAACATGCCTAGATACATTTGAATCTAAACAAACCCACGTCACTTATTTTGGGACGGAGGGAGTACGTAGTTTCCTTGGCCCATTGACCTTTTTTTTTGAAACGAGCCAATTGACCATTGTTTTGAGAATACAGTTGCATCCAACAGACGACTGAGAGCAACGTGTCCTTGAACAGAGGCTTGGGGTGCACACCTGTTTCATCAAAAGGAAATACTCCTACTATAAGACAGGTCCATTCCATATAAACTTAGACAGGCAAGTGACACACACCTCCTGTTTGACATATGTGTGTGGGAGTTGGTGCAGCAAACAACTCAAGAACTTGGCCCAAGTATTGTTTCCTTCACAACTCAAGAACTTGTCCCAAGTTTTGTTTCCTTCAAATATTCCATCCATTCTTCCAGTTGATCAATGACGATCTTTGGCCACCTCAACACTCTTTCTTAGCGTTCGGCCCGTCATCGTCAGAACATGCCAAATGCCAGAGACCATGCTCACTTTGAGGTTTAACCACAGTGACCATGCATCCAAAAGTGCCAGAGGAATTGCTGGCTTTGGTTGATATATCTAGTTAGAGACACATGCACCAACCTCCCTTTATTAAAGCTCTGGAGAGCCTCTCGGACATCGATCTCCTTCTGTCAGTTTCTGCTGCAAGCCATCTGCATCAATTCTGAAGGATCTAGCGCCGATGACGTTCAGATACTCACTCACCAGCTATGTACACAATATGCAGGCCAACATGGGAATGTATATACACATTCGTTCTTGGAACATTTTGCATGTAGTTGTTGTACGCAGTTGCAAAAAATGATGACGGGCATAAAGATGGCCAGATATGCATAGATGTAGATGCATGTAATTATATATACACAAGCCCAGTCCAGTCTAGGTGCAACAGAGAAAAATGGAACCAATTAATGGAAGAAGACAAACACAAGGGGATAGAGGATTCCTGGTCCCTAATAATCTTTCTCACCTAGCCGATGTGTCCTGTCCGACTTGTCTGCTTCGTTCTCTCTACACAATGGCGTCACTTTCCATTGACAACAAGTTAAGCAATAAGATAAAGTTGCTCTTTGGTACCTCCTCCTGCTCCACAGAGGCTGCTGCCTTCTTGGTTGAAGCTTCAAACTACCACCCTGATCTTTTTCCATGAGTTTGCAAACTCCCTTCCGATCGATACAGTAGTGAAGATCGTCTTCGCACCCGGACTGCAGATTATTTTCCACGTTAATACCCGATGTCCCTGTTTTCCATCTACTTTTGTATTCACGATGATATGCCAAAAGTCTCCGGTGACAGGGAGGACGTACATATCCATTGTGTCCGTCTAACTCAACAGAGATGGTTCCTTCTAGACATGGGTTTCTGACTGCATGCGCCATGTATATGTTATTGCATCAGTAAACCGTATTGTCTCAGCACTGTCTGGTGATGCGTAGTCAGATTTAACGAACAAGAAATCGGCTGTTGTTTTCTCTACTCCATGATAGTATTAACTTAGCCCCACATTATTTGAACCCCGTATATAACAATCAGTTGGTTAGCTGGACGTATGATCATACGTCGACTGTGAATGAAGTACGGTGTCGTCAACGAGGTCAATCGAAAAGTATAATACGGTAGCTTCGATCTGGTCTGCTTACTGCTTCCACGACGGAAAACAACGGGGCCAAGCTACTAATCAAGTGGAGCTTTCGTGCGCAGATAGGCCGATGCATGATTAGGTCAACTCCGGGGTTCGGTTCCACGGCGGTGGTTGTGACTTTGAGCCGTCGTCGATCGCTGTCGCCGGTGGAGTCCTGGGCACGAATCCGTGCATCACTGCACTGTAACTGACAAGGGAGTGGAGACACGCGCTGATGATCATCAGACCGGAGCGACCCACAGTGTCCTAGCTAACTCCTACCCTCGGGTTCAGTAGAGACAACCGAGAGAGGCCGTGTGCGCGGGTCTGCACTGTAGTGTGAGTGTGTGACGGCATCAGTGTTCTTAATTGCTAATAATGTTCCCTTGCTCAATACTGCATGTATCATTGTAGTTCTCAAATCGAGTTCCTAGATACATTCAGAATCTCAGTAGGGCACACCACCATATATACGGATACCCATGGCCATGGCTGTTAGCACGTTGCTTTCCTAGGTCACCAGAAACTCATGCAGATAGGGCCGTAGTGAGTAATCCGTCCGTAGCAATAGCATCCGGGGACGGGTGTAATTCCCAACTGTTATGTCCAACTTTGCAGGAAAGCTCTCACTTCTTTTTTGGGTCAATAGCTCCTATACGACATCTTTCCTTGGAATTGGACAGAACAAGACATAGCTGATAGAAATAGCTACCATGCGATGTTTCTTTGGTAGAAAATAGCCCAGGTGCGACACTACTACTTAATCCAAAGACACACGTTGACAACTCGAATCAGGTGAGCCGAGCGGGACCCACTACGTAAGGATCTGAGCGCTGGACCCACAGAGTGTCTCCCGATGGTGGGACCCACAGCGTGGGAACCCATTAACTTATCCATCTCAGCATTGGTACAAGAGAGGACCTCGAGCCGTGCAACACCCGAGCCCTACCGCGACCTTCCCATCCTTCCTCCCCGACTATTGTTGTTCTTCTTTTCCGGCGACGACGCACAACAACGGCTGGCAAACGGGCCACGACCTTCCCATGTCAAGCTCCACTTCAGCCTCCCGCCGCACATGGCCGTGCTATGGCGCAGTGCCAATGACAAGCTGCCCTGTATGCCCACGTACTACGCCCTTGAAGCGGCTGGTCACATTGACCAACAAGAATGGCAACCTTGGACGGGAATTCGTGAAATGCGAGAGTAAACCAGAGCAGGGGAAGGTTAGATTTTACTTCTCAATCTGCCAATTTTGGTTTTTGTGTCCCAATTTCATCATTTTTCATCCGATTTGGAATTTAGGGTTCATCTTTCCAATTTTAGAAATTGAATCAATGCGCCCATTTTGAGTGGCTAGATGAGTACATAAAGCGGATTCAACTGGCTGGCGCATCAGGGGAGATCGATTTACCGTTGGAGGCAGAGAAGTTTGGATCGGGCCTGTCTAGATCTGGCAATTCCATTGGTGCTACTGTGGGGAATGCAGGAGTGACGGCAGTGAAGGCAGAGCTGAAGAACCTGAACAAGCAGATGAAGACAATCATCGAATTGAAAAAGCAGGACAATTTGGTGGCCGGTCTTTTTTATGTTTATGTAATTGCTCTCGCATTTGTTTATGATAATTAGTATTTAGTTTAGGCTATCACCGTTGAAGTTAGCTTGTGCATCACTTGTAATCGTAAAAGATGTTTGAATAAAAGTGTTGTGTTGCACAAATTCGGCATGTCTTCTTCACTCTTTGTCGTTTCTTCACTTCTTCAGTCCGTCGTCAGTGAGGTGTGGGCAGAGTGTACAGTTCAGTGGTAGAGGGAGAAAAGGTAAAAAAAAGTTGGTTGACAGTTTCCAGAAAAGGCCAGGCCCAATTATAACGTACGCAGGGACGAATAGGACATAGCCAGGCCCATTGATAAAAGAAGTGTAGCTAGTGCAAAAAAAGTGCACACGGTTATTCACATAGATATATCTTTTCGTCTTATCGTTATTTCACAAATATGACTACAAGAAGCTTCAAATTATTTGAGTTGTCCCACGTTGTTTTGGCTCTTTTATCGTGTCTTGCTGCTAGGGTGCACCCGCGTGTTGTTTTGGCCGAAATAAAAGGTTGATTCTAGTTAGCAGTCTTTGTGAACCAAAACCCGACTAGCACTTTTTTTTACCAAAAGGTGCACTCGAACTAACAATTTAAATTTCTTTTGGTTTGTGCATGCTATGATGTTTTTAAAGTTTTTACACGTGTGTTTCTACCTAAAATGATTGTGCCCCTCTCAAAGAAAGAAGACATAGTGTGCCAATATAGGCACAAAGTTTATGATTGATCATGTTTGAGTGCATTTTGGTTTTTACTACACACGGCCACATAGTTTAACAATATAAATAGAATGCAATGAAGAAACTTTAGACACGAATCAATATTAATATATTATTGGATCATGTTTGAGTGCATTTTTTTACTACACACGGTCACATAGTTTAATAATGTAAATACAATGTAATGAAGAAACTTTAGGCACAAATAAATATTAATATATTAGTACGACCAACATAGATAACACGATAGAGGGGCATCGGATACCCTAAATAGCATCCCTTACAACATATAGAGGGGCATCCTCTTACAAGATATAGTGCATAAAACATAAAACAAAAATATTTAAAACTAGACACGGGCACACACGCCCCAACCAACACAACACAAGCTAGATAGAAAGACTCGGCCATCGCTCCTTGGCCCCTTCTTAGCCGGCGCCTCTCACTCGTCCTCCTCCGGCATCTGGTAGGGGAGGGTGTGCATGACGTTGGGCTCGGGGAAGATATGGTGGAAATTTGTGAAGATATTGTAGGTGGTGAATGCGATAAACTCGCATCCACACCAGAACACCTGGCCGAGGAGGTGGTAGGCGTCGTAGGGGTTGGTTAAAGTCACGTACAGGCCGATGACGAAGTTGCCGTGGCCGCCGTCGTAGTGCTCTTGGAGCTAGAACATGGGCGGAGTGCCGCAGGGAGGTGGCGATAGCCGGAACGGAGGAAGAAGCGAGCCAACTCGAAAGGGCCCCTCCACCTCGATATCGCCCACACCCTGAGGCTACTCTCGACGATTCTGCCCGCCGGGTACTGCAACTCCGGCACGGTGCGAGGGCGGCGATAGGTAGGACCGGTGAACTGCATGGTGACTTGGAAAGTGGAGTGATTGCTCGAGTGGTGGATTTGGCTCGAAAGGAAGAAGCGGGGGCGACTTGAGAGATGAGTGTGAGGGGGAGAGGGATGAGGAAATGGTGCCCTTATATAGCCGCGTTGCAGCCGTGGTCAATGTACACGATGCTTCATTTTCTCTCCTCCGTTCGTGGTGACATAAGTGCATTAAATCGGCGGGCAGAGAATCCAAAGCGGCACGGGCGCATGAGCTAGATGCTTCGTTTTGGCGCGTGACGGTAAGGCTGCCGCGTGAGAAACCGTTCCACCACGCGTGACACTGCGAAATGGAGCTGCACTACCACCAACGCGTCCGTCCCGTGTCTGCGTGCATGCAATTGTTAAAATAGTTTAAATAGCTTAGATGCGACGTATCTATATGCTGCACGCCTGCTGTTGCTTTACTGCGTCACTGCGTGCATACAAATCAGCCTGCGTCGTTCACGAGCAGAATAGCTAGGCTGCGAAGCTATTGCATGCATGCCAACATGTCGCGGGCAGCCCTCCCTCTCGCATGCATGCCAACAGAGCACGTCGTGGCAGCCCGACCCGGTCCAATCGACCCAACGGTCACTCAGATGCTCCCCCTCGCTCAACGTTATCTGTTTATCAGAGAAAAAACGATGGCCAATCAGATTGGAGAATCAGGGCTCCCACGGATCGCCCACAGCTACACCCGCGGAATCCTTCTAGAAGGCTTATCCGACGGCCACAGTTAGGCGTTAGGGTTAGATCGACGCTCCACGTTTGGCGTTAGGGTTAGATCGACGGCTGACGTTTGGCCTTAGGGTTAGATCGACGGTCGACGTTTGGCGTTAGGGTTAGATGGGGTTTGGAGGCAGTCAACGGAGTTTTGAAAGGTTTGACCGAACTTCAAATATGCATAACTAATTCAAAAAAAATCGAAAAAATGTAAATTTTGTGCACATAGTCTTGTTATGTTACATACTTATGATATAAAATGATAGACTTGATCTAATAATCTTTGCACGAAAAAACCTTCACAAATTGGACTATCTCGACTGAGGTTGCATAGAGTTCAAAGGAGTGAGAAGAGGGTTTGAGGTTTAGAAAATGCAAAAAATCAAAAAACCTCACCTTAGCTTCATTTTGGACTGACTAAGGAGGATCTAAAGTTATTTTTGCATTTTCAACTTTTAATCTTGTTTTATTACTGACTTTGTATTAAAGGGTGTTTTTTTCAAAAAATAAATTAATAATATGAATACTTATTCAAAAAAATGTGAGACTTCGTATTGATGCTATATAGGTAGAATATAAGCTAAGAAAATCTTTTTGGGTGATTTTGAGAAGGTCGAAAAAAACTTGCTTAAAAATTGGGTCATTTTACCTAGCTTTGGAGCCTGTTTGGACAACATTTCAGTGACTATGAGTTCGATTTTGCAAAAAGGCTTGGATTTATTAACTAAAGTGCATAGTAGTACATACAACAGTGCAACATCACATAACAAACAAATGAACTCCAAAAATATTATAGATAGGCTCAAATTTGAATTTGAATCAAGTCAAATTAACATCATAGCACATAACTTTTCACATGAAATGACATAACCCATTACATCAATCATGTTTTATATTAGAGAACATAAGTTTTCACATCAAATGACAACAAACTTAAGTTTTCACATCAAATCACATCATAGTTGAATGATTTCGACTCTATTTCTTTTGCTTCTTTCTACCACTCGATTTTTTCACCTTCTTTCCACTACTTGGTTCCACATCGCATAGTTTGTTGATACTCTTGGTTTTTCTGCCAACTCCACTAGGCCCCCTCAACTTATGCACCTGACCATGTCCAACTTCTTCAGTTTGCACTTCTGCAGATTGAGTAGATGACATCACAACCTCCAAAGATGGCAACTCAACACTTGGCAGCACAACCTCCAAAGATGGCAACACAGCTGCCAAAGCAGATTCACATGGCAGGACAACTGCCAAATCATCTGCAATAGTTTCAGATTGCACTTCATCCTCAACAGCATTAACAGGTTCAGATTACACCTCAATAGTTTGCACTTCATCCTCAACAGCATTAACAGGTTCAGATTGCACCTCAACAGTTTGCACTTCATCCTCAACAACATTAACAGGTTCAATTTGCACCTCAACAGCACCAAACATGATCTGGTTAGTTCTCTTCTTTCTTGATCCATTGATTCTTGCCTTTTTCACTGGCCAGCATTCTTCAACAACAAGAGGTGGGGCTTTTTCTCCATGCTTCCTCCTGAAAACAAGCAAGTTAGTTGGGGGAGAAAAATCATCAATAAGAAATACAGAGATTTTTGATGAACATACTTTGGCTTTTCAGCAGTGTATCTGCACTTGGTAGAGCCAGCTCGGTGTCCAAGTTCTTCACAGAGTTTACATCTATTCTTGTTACCTTTTTGGGCCCTTTTTGGCTTGCCATCTTTCTTCCCCTTCTTGCTCCTCCCACCTTTCTCAAACCAAGCCTTGAATCTACTATGCTTAGGCCTCCCAGCCTTTCTTTTCATCAATGGAGGACACAAGGAGAACTGAATGTCCACTTCAGACCACTGAGACTGGTCTGTAAGTGCTGGAATTGGTGTTGCATATGCAGCCTTGAATTTTGCTACAGAATAATACTCATGCAAATATGGGTGCATATTTAGCTTATGTTTGGAGGCCAAGAAAAGTATGGCATGCTCACAAGGCTTCCCAGTGTGTTGCCACTCAAGGCATGTTGACGAGGTTTGATCTCGTCAATGCCCATTGTTATGGACTTGGGGTTTTGGAGAAGATGGGGATGCTGGAGATCGTGGCACGGTTAACAGACAAGCAACCAGGGGACACGAGATTTACCCAGGTTCAGGCCCCCGGAGGGAAAACCCTACTCCTGCTTGTCTGCTCTTTTATTACGGCGGAACCGAGGGTTACAGGGTGCGCAGATTCGATCTGGCGTGGATGCGTGAAAGTATGAGTCGAGTTGTCCTCCTAGGACGTGCCCTCCTGGCCTTTATATAGACTTAGGCAGGTCCCGGGCGTAGTCCTAGTCGGTTACAAGTTGTATTCAAACTCTAATCTTGCTCTCCAAGGATCCGAAGGCGTCATGGGCCTTGGCCACCCGGAAATCTTCATGGGCCAGCGTATGTCTGCCATGGGCCTTCCTTGGGCTGGACTAGGTATGCTGAAGTTACGTACCCGTAGGGTATAACCATGTCAGTAGCCCCCGAGTGATCAGTCGAATCGTAGATTCGGCTGAGGACTCTTCCATCCTTCGGGAGCAGCTATGTATTAATAGTATATGTGTGTAGAGATTGTTGATGCGTGTGCCTGACTCACCCGACGGATCAGGGTCAGTTAACTGTCTTAGGACGAAACAACACGATCTTCTTCAGGTTCGGGTCCCTCAACCCGGACCTGGAACATATGCTGGCGTAATTCGACTCACGCCACGGAGGACTTACAGGAGTGGAATTCCAGTGATTTTAATTGGTGTACCCAACGCGTCCGTCGGGATTTTTCATCGTACCTGCTGGTACGGATTCATACTAGCAGAGCGCAGTCAGGTGCGTTGCCACCATCGATGATATCTCAGGGTCTTATCTTTGCGTCGCAGACGCAGCATCCGAATGTTTATCACCGCGGAGGTGTTTCGGGTGGCCAAGGAGGATGTTACTCACTTAGCATTAATTGGGGCAGAGTTGCCGAAAAGTTTTGCGTGCTGATCCGAAAGATCGCAGTCGGAGATTTCATAGGGTGCGCGACCAGCGCTCCCTATGGGAGTAGCCCCCAAGTGTCTATTCGAGTCGAGACTCAAGAGACTTTAGTTCAAGCATTGTTCCAATCATAAGTCCGCAGGACTCAAAATTTTCGGATGCTGAAATCCATCCTCCCTATGGAGTAGCCCCGAGTCCGTAGTGGAGTCGAGACTCGACGTGGGACTCGAGAAGTAATTTGTCTTCATTTGTTCGTCTGCGCGCCAGCGCCCCGATAGGAGTAGCCTCAGTATTTAGTCGAATCGTAGATTCGAGTGAGTACTTTCAGCCGTAGCCAAGTGGTGCTAGTATAGCTTTTGATGACGTCGCTTACGATCGATGACCTCAGCCGTCGCTACGCCAGAGATGACTTGACTGGACGAAGCGTGGGTCCCACTTGCTGACTTTGAATTGACCGGTCACGCGCGGCGTGGAGATGATTACGGCGTCTCCTCGATTTCCGCATGTAGTGGACGGCGTGGTAACGACGGTTCGTTTTGGTGCTGACACGTGTACGGCCAGATCTACCATTGGCGTTAGGTCTTCTTGATGGACGGCCAGCGTGCGTCGTCTTCGCTGTTATAATCCCTGGTGAAATTGTGTTTTGTTTTTCACCGCAGCAGTTCTTGTGTTTCACTGCCTCCTTGCACTCGAGCGATTCTTGCTTCGCGCTGAGAGTTTCCTCCATATTTCCTCTGTCTTTCTTCATTGGCAACGCCACCACCGCCGTAGCGCCATGGGGAAAAAGAAATCCTCATCTGCAGTTGGGACCAGCGCCGCCGGAGGCAAGAAGGGCGCCCGCCATCGCGTCTGCCACCGACGGTGGGCGGCGATCGAACGCTGGAGAGCGATCTCCAAATCGCTGAAGCGAGCTCGATCCCGCAAGACACGACAGCCGTGATACTCCCTGGCAATGAGGTAATCCCCCGTCCCCCATCTGGGTATCGGGTTATGTTTGTTGCCTTCATGATTCGCGGGTTTTCTTTTCCGGTCCATGACTTCCTTCGTGGACTGCTCTTTTTCTATGGGGTTCAACTCCATCATCTGTCTCCCAACTCCCTTCTTCACATTGCGTGTTTTATCACGCTTATGAAGTGTTGGCTTGGCATTGAGTCGCACTTTGGCCTCTTCCGGAAGCTTTATTCCGTGAAGAGGCGATCCGTTCGGATGGTGTATCCCATTGGGGTTTCATCATCTCCCTCGGTCCCAATGTGCAATTCTTTTCCTTTTCCATGTCCGAATCTGTCCAAGATCAAGGAGGAAATGGTTTTACATCCGTGACTCCGTCGCCTGGGCAAGATTTTGGTCTCGCCTTTGACCTCCCTTGATTGAGAAAAAAAAGAAAAAACCAAATCTTGGATGGTGAGGTGGCGGAGGTAGAGGCCCTGTATCGTCGGGTGGAGGAGCTCCAATTGATTCCTGAGAAGGAGGTGAACGGTGTCGACATCATCTGGATGTTTCTTGAGCATCGGGTGCAGCCCCTTCAAGCGAGGGCGCATCCGATGTTTCTTTACTCTGGGCGCCGTGATCCGACGAGGGTTTCGAGTGAGAAAATCTCCGAGGCGGAACTTGACAAGGATCTTCGCGCGCTGTTGAAGTTCAAGGTCGACGAAAAAAATCCCGGGGAAGTCGCTGACTCCTTCCTTTTCTTCGATGTTGGTCGTACCGAAGGTGCAGATTTGCGCACGTAGTGCTTCCCTTTTGTTTTTGTTGGGTGTTTATTTGTGTCCTTTGTTTGCTAACAAAGTTTCTTCTCATCTTGTAGAGCTTCAAAGTGCCGGGCATGGCGCCACCATTGCCCGAAAGGTATCCGAATGCCCCGGATAATGAAGTGGTGGATTCGTGTCCGAGCTACCATCAACGCGATCCCCAGCGGAGGATGCCGATGAATCGAGTGAGGACCGTTCGCGCAAGCGATCACGGAGCTCGAGCGAGTCTTCGAATGCTTCAACTCCTCCGACTCCCAAAAATCCTCTGGGCCTTGAGCATCATGATGATGTTCATGGGGGTTCTTCCTCTCCCCTTCCTGCCATTCCTGTGCGAGCTGTTGCTCCTCACCCGCCAGCAAAGCGGAAGAAGGAAGAAAATAAGGAGGAGAAGAAGGAAGAAAAGAAGGAGGAGAAGAGGGCCCGAAGGGCTTCTCCTATCTTACCTGAGCGCGTTGGGCTCGTAAGTGATCTTGTTGCCACTGTTGTCTTTTGTTCCCTTGTTATTTTTGCGCCTGTGTTGATTGATTCGTATGCAGGCAATCCTCCGACGGCTCTAGTGATGGAGCGCGCGAGATGATGGGGGAGTCGAACATTGCGTCGCCTCCTCCTCAGACAGTGGCGACTTTGGGTGGTGCCTTTTCGGATCCTCCTGTGCAGGAGAGGCTGGTGGTTGCGCCTCAGAATTTCCAGCGGCTCATGGGTTCGCCTTCGGAGCACGTAAGTTCGTCTGCTTCATGTCACGGGGGGAGCCCCCGAGCGTCTTCGTGTGCTGATGTTGTTTATGCTTCTTTGTATTGGGCGTAGCCCCCAAGTCCTGCTCTTACTACTATTGCCTTTTGCTGCAACCTTTTGTCCAAGAGGCCAAGCGGCTGGTGGAGGAACGCCTGACGCTGGAGGCGAAACTGCGGCAGCTGCAAGGTATTCGTCTGCCTTGTAGTACTCATCTTGCTATATCCTGGTCCTGTTTGTTGACACTTGCTTGTTGTAAATGCAGAGGAGCATAACGACTCTCTCCGTGAGGTCGATGCTCTGAAGAAGAGCCTTGGCCAGCTGAGGCGAAGAGAGCTTTGAGCTAGAGCTGACAAAGGCAGCCAAGCGAAGAGCGTCTGCAGCAGGAGGCCGCAGATCGTGAGGAGCAGCTGGCCACCGCTATGCTGCTCGTGAAAAAGGGTGGCGAGAAGCTCATGGCTCGCCAAGGCTATTTCGGGTGAGCGTTAGCTTTTGTACTTGCTCCTTTTTTCTGCGGATCGTCTTCTATGTTGCCTTTCTTCATGTTGTCTTCTTTTTGTCTCAGATGCCGCAGGCATCGAGTTCGACCATGTGCTCGGAGCACGGAGTGCTCGATGATGCCGTAGCGGTCGAAGACCGCAGCACCGCTGTCAACTCCTTGCCAAGGCGAAGAGGTCCTTGGTCGCTTCTACCGGGAGCTCTTCCCAAGGGCGCATCCCTTGAAGACGTGGGTGCCTGGCAGAGGCTCTATCAGCGGCGCTGCAGCGTATAAGCATAGCGCGAAGGGCATCGGCGCGTCCGTCGGGCTGGCGATGGCCATGGCGGCTGGGGCGGAGCTGGACTTGCCCCAGATTACTTCTCGGATGCCGACGGCTGCAGATGGATCCGAGGTAGCATTCGCCGCCTACTCTGCTCGCTGCAGACGATATGGGCCCAAGCTCATTGACTTGCTGTCTGAGTACACATTGCGGCAGCAGGGCGAGGCCAAAGCTAGGCAGTCTGGTTCTGAGGCGATTCAGTGCCCTCCGCCTTAGGCGTAGTAGACGTAGGGTAGCTTGTAGTCTATTTTTGTTGTGAATATCTTTTCTAGTACCATCCTTGTGCCACGTAGTGGCCTTATACAATTTAATGAATTCCTCCGAGTTGTGCTCTATCCTTGGCTGAATGTCTGTGTGCCTTCTTTTTTCTGCTGCTATAGGTTCCTTCGGGTGCTGACCCGGTTGAAACTTCATCCGAAAGGCCCTTGCGAGCATCATTGGATGATTCCTCGCAGCTCGCGTTTCTTCGAGATCGCGTGCGCAGCTTGGAGAGAGATTTGCTTGGGTTACGCGGTCGCGCTGACGTTTGGAAATCCAAAGCAGACCATGGTGCAGCCAGAGAGGAGTATTTGATGGCGGAGCTGGGTCGGCTGTCCAAGCAGTTGCAATGTAAGTTGATCCTCCTTTCGGGCTGTAGCTCAGTTCTTCGGGTGAGCCTGTTGGCCTTACTCTTGTTTTGTACGTTTGTCGCAGGTGCGAATCTTCCTCCGAGGGAAGAAAATGAGCGTATTGCTGTTCGAGTCAATTGCCTGACTCAACAGGACATGGAGGCCGGTGGCTTCTTCTGGATGGATCGTGATCGCGCCGTAGTTCTGGCGACGGTGCATGATCGTGTCTACCAGGTTTCGCGGGTGCTCCCAGGTGCAGACATCACTTTCCTCGGTACAGCACGTCATGTTTCCGTTGGATGCCGTGCCAACGACCCTTGCGGGTCTTCTGACGAAGTTTCGGAGTGCCAGCAATGTCAAGGAGCTAGTGCGGCAGCAGCTCGTCGCAGGGGTGAAGGCTGTCTTGTCTCTTGTGAGGGTGCACCGCCCTGATGTAGATTTGGCTGCTGTGGCAACTGGGCCACCTCCTCGACCAGATGGTGGCGAGTGGAACATGCATCCGCATTCTGTTACCGTAAGGCGTATCAGATTGTAGATTTGTTTGAGCAGCGTGCTCGGGTTATTCTTCGAATAGGTAGGACCTGAAAATAAGCAGATAGATGTAAAATTTGTATATTGCGGCTGGGCGTATGTGCCCTTTGTTGTAAAGGTTAAACATTAGCGAGCACGCAGTGCTTTGATGTAGTACGTGCCCTTTTCGTTTGTCTGACGTGGTCAGCTACTCAGGTGTACACGTTTTGTCCTCAGCCGATGAAATCGTGAGGTGGGGGGAGCCCCCGAGCACGCAGTGCTTTGATTTAGTACGTGTCCTTTTCGTTTGCCTGACGTGGTCAGCTACTCAGGTGTACACGTTTTGTCCTCAGTCGATGAAATCGTGAGGTGGGGGGAGCCCTCGAGTGCGTTTGTAGCATGTGATAAAGTTGCAGAGAAATAGTCAACCGAAGGGTGAGGGCGAGACACTTAGCTTTATTTGTATCGTAATGGAGGAGGTACATGGTTCGGCTGAGTAGCCTTGGCTGTAAGCCTTATCGAAAATGGGGTACATTGCTATGGGTAGAATCGTCGCAGGTGCAAGATGTTCCATGGGTTGGAGTATGCGACTCCAGACTCCACGTGCTTGAGGCGGTAGGCGCCACCTGGGATGACCTCGGTGATGGCATAGAGTCCTTCCCACGGTGACTCGAGTTTATTCGGTCGCTTTTGCTTGAGTCGCAAGACGAGGTCTCCTTCGACGAAGGACCTTGGGCGCAGCCGGTGGCTGTGATAGTTGCGGAGACTCTGCTGGTACACCGCTGATCGAGCTGCTGCTATATCCCGTGCTTCGTCGAGTGTGTCGAGTGCAGCTTCGGATTGCGGATTCGACGCTTCGTGGAGCACTGGTGGCGTGGCGATTGCTGGTAGCACGGCCTCAGCTCCGTGCACCATGAAGAACGGTGTGTAGCCGGTGGAGCTGTTTGGCGTTGTCCGTAAGCTCCACAGGACAGACGGTAGCTCTTTCGTCCAGTTTCCGGCTTTGTGCTCGAGTGAGCTCATGAGGCGCTTCTTGATGCCGGCGCCGATTAGACCGTTGGCCTTTTCCACTTGCCCGTTTGTTTGCGGGTGTGCCACTGAGGCATACGTGATGTTGATCCCGAGGCCTTCACAGAAGTCCTGGAATTCTTCGGAGATGAAGTTTGATCCGTTGTCGGTGATGATGTTGTGCGGTACGCCAAATCTGTAGACAATGGATTCGAAGAATTTGACGGCGGTTTTGCCCTTTTGGTTGGTGACTGGCATTGCCTCGATCCACTTGGTGAATTTGTCGACTGCGACCAGGAGGAAGACGTGTCCTCCCTTCGAGGATTTTGGCAGTTTGCCGATCATGTCGAGGCCCCATTGGGCAAAAGGCCAGGCTATGGGTATGGGTCTGTTGGAGATATGCCCAAGAGGTAATAATAAAGTGGTTATTATCATATCTTCATATTTATGATAAATGTTTACATACCATGCTATAATTGTATTAACAGGAAACATTAATACTTGTGTGATTTGTAAACATAAAAGAGTCCCTAGTAAAGCCTCTTGTTAAACTAGCTTGTTGGTTAATATATGATCATGGTTTCCTGATCATGAACATAGAGATGTTATTAACAACAGGGTCATATCATTAGGAGAATGATGTGATGGACATACTCCTATAGATAAGCGTAGCATAAAGATCAAGTCATTTCAATAGTTCAATTGCTATATGCTTTCTGATACATAGTAACCTAATTCCTTCGACCATGAGATCATGCATATCACCTTTACCGGATGGATGCTTTGATGTCATCAAACACCACACCGTAACAGGGTGGCTATAAAGGTGGCATTGAGTGTTCGGAAAGTATTGGTTGAAACACATGGATCAAGAGTGGGATTTGTCCATCCACATGACGGATAGATATACTCTGGGCCCTCTCGGTGAAATGTCATCCAATTAGCTTGCAAGCATGTGACTGGCTCACAAAGGGATCACATATCACGGAACGAGAAAAGAGTACTTTATCGATGAGGTTGAACTAGGTATGCAGAGATACCGACGATCATAACCTCGGATAAGTAACATATCGTGAGACAAAGGGAAATTGGTATCGTATGTAAGTGGTTCATTCGATCGCAAAGTAATCGTAGAAATATGTGGGAGCCATATGAATTTCCAGATTCCTCTATTGGTTATTGTTCGGAGAAGTGTCTCGATCATGTCCGCATAATTCACGAACCGTAGGGAGACACACTTAAGGATTCGACGTTGTTTGAGTAGTTATGGTATTATGAGAAAGAGACCGAATGTTGTTCGGAGTCTCGGATGGGATCCGGGATATCACGAGGTGATCCGGAATGGTCCGGAGAATAAGATTCATATAAGGAAAGTCCTGCTTAGGAGTTGGGGAATGGTTCCGTGTTTTCATCGAACATTCTAGAAGGTCCGGAATGTCCCACTCGGAGGGAAGGGTACATGAATGTGTCATTGTAAGTTGGAATGATTGCATCATGTACTAAGTGTTCTCGCTGTCCAAAATAAAGGGTTTATTTAAATCCTAAATTGAAAAGTCAAACGGCTAGTTTGAAAGTCAAACGGCAAGTTTTGGAAAGTGGAAAGAGGAGGAAAAGAGGGAAACCGAGTTGGGGAGGGAGACCTCCTCCAACCGGCGGCCACCACCCAAGCCGAGTTGGGGAGGGACTCCACTCCCTTCCCCTGGCGCGCCAGCCCCCTCCCACCTATATAAGGAGGGGCAGGGCTCCCCTCCTAGAACACACAAGTTCCTATCCTCTAAACTAAACCCTAGACCTAAACCCCGGTTTAGAGCTATTTCGGTTTAGAGCCTTCTAATTGGTTTAGAGCCTTCTAATTGGTGTGTCTAATTACTAGACCACTAATAGCCTCTCTCATAAGCTCCACCATACTGCCGGCTTAAGGCGAAGCCTGCGGATCTCCCTCTACTTCCGTACCACGCCAGTCTTTGCCGGAATCGAGGAGAGAGTGCTACAACCTCCGCCTGCTGGAACAAGGGAGAGGAAGGTCTTCGTCGAAAATCGAACGTGTGACCGATCGCTGAGCGCTGCCGAACGTGGCGCTGGAAGGATCGCTCACGCGATCTTGAGATCGGAAAGAGTACTACATCACCCACGAGAATCTGCTCTCGTAACCGCTGGAATCTTCGAGGGTGAGTTCCTCTATCGACTCGTTGCTACAATCTAGTAGATAGATCTTGGCTTGTTTGTTTGTATGCGATAGAAAATTTTTGTTTTCCATGCTACGAACCCCTCAAATGGTATCGAGCCGTGTCTATATGTAGATCTGTTGCAGTAGAACACAATGGTCATTGTGGGCATTGATGCTTTTATTGTAGATTGCTTTTTGTGTACTTTGCATCTTGCGGTATGTTGGGATGAAGCGGCCGCTAACCTTACATGACATCGTTCATGAGACTTGCTCCACGCTTGACATGCAACTTGTATTGCATAAGTGGCTCTGCGGGTGCTTTCTCCTAGCATAGTTAAGATCCAATTTACAACGGTAATCAACAATGCTAGTATCAATGTTGTGGTTCTTGTTCGTAAGTTAGAACGACACTTATTGAAAGCCCCAAACCACGTAAAATATGCAAAAGAAAGTAGAGGCGTCTAACTTTGTTTTGCGGGGGTGTGCTTGATGATGTGATATGGCCATGATTGTGATTATATTTGATGTATGCAATGTTCCTTATTGTAAGTTGGCAACCGGAGCCATATGGTTGTCTTTAATTTACATTAAGACCTGTGTCTATTCAAAATAGTTGTAATAGTTGAAGCTGGTGGAAGACAACCATGAAGAAGCGTCATTGACCTTGATCTTTGCGGTGATGATGGAGATCATGTTCGTGCTTGAAGATGGAGATCGGAAGCACAAAGAAGAAAGGCCATATCATATCACATATTATGAATTGCATGTGATGTTAATCCTTTATGCATCTTGTATTGCTTAGTAGACGCGGTAGCATTATAAGATGATCCCTCATGCACATAAATTTCAAGTTCTAAAGTGTTCACCCTTAGTATGCACCGTTGCCAAAGCTTGTCGCTCAAGCACCACGTGATGATCGGGTGTCTTTGATTCCGCGGGTGAATACAACGTAAAGCCAGATTTGCTTATCACGGTAGCTAAGGTTTGATCTTGACGAGCCTAGCATGTACAGACATGGCCTCAGGAACACGGATTACCGAAAGGTAGAGCATGAGTCATATAGTAGATATGATGAACATGTTGATTGTTCGCCATTGAAGCTACATCAACTCACGTGATGATCGGTTTTGATGTGGTGGATTTGGTTCGTGTGATCACTAAAACAATGTGAGGGATATTGTTTTGAGTGGGAGTTCACCTAGATTAATTTAATTATTAATTAGAACTCAATTTATCATAAACTAAATCAAAGTGAATTTGCATAGTTGTTGTAGTCATTGGCATCCGTTTACCACCTTGCGCTTAGTTATAATTGAGATGATAGAACTATAGAATTCTGGTTAGTTACTTTACGAACTGGTATCGTATTGTTTTGAAGTGATTAATCTAAAGTTTAAAAGTCCTATTGCAAACTTTCAGTAATTTCCGGTTACTCCATAAAGTTTAATAATTAGTATTAAAACAAGAGTGACAATTCCAAGTGTTAGTGTTTGAGTATCATGTTTGTCTCCATGATTCTTGATATTCAAAGTTTGTCTTAATATCAAGGTTATCTAGGATCTGAAAGAGTTGTTTCAGAAACCATGATGTGTGGAAGATATTGTGATATCTGAAACGAAGTTTTGGTTACAACATGATAGAGTATAATATGGCAAAATCATGTTCTCATGTTTGATGAGAATTTGCAAAAGGTTGGAGACACTAGTTGTCCTAATCTTCCAAAAGGTTTTGGAGAGCAACATTATACTCGTGATTCACCGTTATAAGCTAAAAGTAGCTTGGTCATGGACGATTCCATGATGAAGGTGAATATTTGATGTAGGTAAAAATTTTACTACATCAAGAGATTACTAAAGAAAGGAATTTGAAAGAACACCAAATATTTGATAATGGTGATCTACTTCAAAGTGCAAGTTCAAAGACATTGGTATTTAACCATACACGCTTTGGACTATGTGTCATATGTATGACTCCACTATTGATGTTGATAGATTCTTTCAAACAGAAAAGGAAATACTGAAAGAGAATCTCATAAGTATATGGCAGAAAAGAAAAGACTAGAATTGTTCAGTAAGTATATGGATGATATACATGTTATGGCTATATTCTTTGCTTATTAAACAATGTGGTTCTTAAGTATTTGATACTGAATTTGTTGGTGTGAATCGTCATACGAAACAACACAATTCATGAACTACAATGGCCTAAGTAACTAGCAAAAGAATATGTGATGATGTTCATCGAAAACAAATAAAGGGTTATTGTGTTGCTCGTTAAACATCAAAGCTTGCCTTGATTTGTTTTATCAGGTATTATGAGAACAAAAGGGTTGTTCAAATAATTGCCGTAATCCATAAAAGATGGATGATTCACAAATCTCGTTGGAGAAATCACATCCATAAAACTAGTGCTAAAATTGTCGAAAGACAAATTGATTGAAAGATCACTTAGGAAGTGACATCGCCGTTTAAATTATATTGGAAAGAAAACATGAAGAAACTCCATGTGGATGGAATTTTGGAGTCTTTTGATTTTTGATCAAATGACGTTTGTGAAACTTTCCTAGAGATAATTAAAACTTCGTTCATAGGCCAAAAGGGAACGAAAGACTAGCTTATTGGAACTTGTGCATATTGTTGTACGAACTCCATTATGTGTAGTCAAGAGCGATGGATTTCAACTTCATATGCTTTCTCCGAAAATTTGAGTGAATATATGAATATTTACTTAATAAGGATGAAGTATGAAATATTTGAAAAGTTCAAAAGACTTTCAAGATGAAGTGCAAAATCATTGTAACAAGAATATGAATAGTTTATGATAAGATCATAAAGGAAGATATTTGAATTACAAGTTTAGCATAATACCTAAGATTTAAGGAATCGTTCTGTGGATTTGCATTTCCGAAACACCATAAGAGTATGGAGCGTTCGAGATATGTAATTAAAACCTTGTTTGACATGGTAAGATCAAAGGTGTAATTCATAGAACTGCCATTATATTTTAAAGATTAAAAGCTTTAGAGACTACCGCTTTTCCACTAAAAGAGCTCCATCATAATCCGCTGAAATGACACCATATAAGGTTATGGTTTGGGATAAAACCCAAGTAGTCCTTTCTTAAACATTGGTATGCTATGCATAAGAAAGATGTTTGCAACCAAAGTCGGATAAACCTGTCTTTGTATTACTGTTAAGTATTCCTCCATAAACACCGGAGACAAAAGTGTTTGTCGCTTAGAACGTCAAGTTTCTTTGAGAAGGAATTTTTCGTGAAAAGTTAAGTGGGAGGACAATAGAACTTTGATAAGGTTAAAGGAACCTTAGCTATATGTGCAAAGTTGCGCAGCACCGAAAAGTGTTCCGGAGGCAGCAACAATGCTCGTGGCTCACGTGCCTCAAAGGTTGTGGTCACGGAGGTCTAAGTTTCTATTGAACCAAGTAGGTCAAGTAAACAATCAAATACCAAGATTTGAGGGTTGAATCATTATTTGAGAATAATGAACAGACTACATGCAAAGAAGCGATGATGGGCCCTGACTCCATCAAATGGCTTGAAGCCATATAATCCGTGATAGTTCCATACATGAGAAATCAAGATTTTGAACTTGAAGGACCCTCGAGAAAGGTGTAAGACCTTACAGTTGTGTTTGGATCTATAAAGAAGTAGACATGGATGTTTTACATCTATGAAATAGTCGACATGTTGGGAAAAAGTTCACAGCAATGTTCAAAGGTTGACTATGACAAGATTTGATCTTTCATAGTGATATTTAGTCTAGACGGATTAATGTAGCAACCACTACATATAAATTTGCTATATGGTAGTTGAATAAACAAAACAAGTTCTTCTAATAGAATCGTTACCTAGGACATGTGCATAACACGGTCCATAGGGTTTTGTTAATTCAAAGGATGCTAAAAGCATATGCAAACTTCAATGGTTAAAGTGAGCATCATGAGTTGGAATCTTCATTGTGATGAAACTGTTAAAGGAGTTTAAAAGTTCATTAGAGACGATGAAGATGCTTGCATTTGCAAGAAATTAAGTGGGAGCGCTAAGACATGTTTCTAATACATTATGTGGAAGACATATTGTTGATTGGAAATAATGTATCTTTTATTAACACATATTAAGAATTTCATCCCGATGAAAGACTTAGGCAAAACCCAAATATTTGGCATCAATAGACGCTAATATGGTTGTGCCAGAAGTACATAGATGAGATATTGAATGAATTCAATATAGAAACTACAAGAAAGGTTCTTGTTGCACAGAAAGGATTGAAAGAGTTCAATGTTGATGATATATTCAAGTGTATTGGCACTTGGTAAGTGAAACAAAGATTCAAGTATAGTTTGATACTTGATGTATGAAATCACAAAGAGTATTTATATCAATCATACTGTGATATGTACAAATCCAGATATGTCCTATGCTATAAATATTATGAGCATGATTCATAAGATGATCATTGGACGATAGTAAGGATATTCTTATGATCTTTTTGAAGAACTAAGAGTATATTATTTGTAGAAGTGACAAATAGATGGTTAGTTCATTGTAAAAGTACTACATTGATACTAGTTTTGTCACAAAGTACAAATTTAGTTTATCTCAATCTAAATTAAGGGTGGCACAATATAATGGAAAGTGAGTTCCATAATGGATTTGGATAAGTTCCAAAGTTAAGACATTGTGACAGATACTTCAACAAAAGGCTAAGTATATGACTGCTATTATAGCAGCAAAAGAGGGCATTTGTGTCAAGAAGTTTGTTATCAAACTAGGTGTAGTTCACAGCGGGATAATACTATGAAGATATATTGTACAATATTATCAACATGTTTTAACCCCAAAGAACTAAAGGTCACACCGAAAGACCAAATCATACAAAGCCATCTCATTAGAGAATGAGTGATGCGTGAGACGCAAAGACATGCAATTACACACGGACACGGAAGTGTCGATCCGGAGATCGCTAACCACTAGCAATCGTGTACATACAACACCAGAAAGCCATAGGTGTTGAAAACACAAAGGTTTGAAACTAGATTATTGACTCTAGTGCAAGTGGGAGACTGTTGGAGATATGCCCAAGAGGCAATAATAAAGTGGTTATTATCATATCTTCATATTTATGATAAATGTTTACATACCATGCTATAATTGTATTAACAGGAAACATTAATACTTGTGTGATTTGTAAACATAAAAGAGTCCCTAGTAAAGCCTCTTGTTAAACTAGCTTGTTGGTTAATATATGATCATGGTTTCCTGATCATGAACATAGAGATGTTATTAACAACAGGGTCATATCATTAGGAGAATGATGTGATGGACATACTCCTATAGATAAGCGTAGCATAAAGATCAAGTCATTTCAATAGTTCAATTGCTATATGCTTTCTGATACATAGTAACCTAATTCCTTCGACCATGAGATCATGCATATCACCTTTACCGGATGGATGCTTTGATGTCATCAAACACCACACCGTAACAGGGTGGCTATAAAGGTGGCATTGAGTGTTCGGAAAGTATTGGTTGAAACACATGGATCAAGAGTGGGATTTGTCCATCCACATGACGGATAGATATACTCTGGGCCCTCTCGGTGAAATGTCATCCAATTAGCTTGCAAGCATGTGACTGGCTCACAAAGGGATCACATATCACGGGAACGAGAAAAGAGTACTTATCAGTAACGAGGTTGAACTAGGTATGCAGAGATACCGACGATCATAACCTCGGATAAGTAACATATCGTGAGACAAAGGGAAATTGGTATCGTATGTAAGTGGTTCATTCGATCGCAAAGTAATCGTAGAAATATGTGGGAGCCATATGAATTTCCAGATTCCTCTATTGGTTATTGTTCGGAGAAGTGTCTCGATCATGTCCGCATAATTCACGAACCGTAGGGAGACACACTTAAGGATTCGACGTTGTTTGAGTAGTTATGGTATTATGAGAAAGAGACCGAATGTTTTTCGGAGTCTCGGATGGGATCCGGAATATCACGAGGTGATCCGGAATGGTCCGGAGAATAAGATTCATATAAGGAAAGTCCCGTTTCGGAGTTGGGGAATGGTTCCGGTGTTTTCATCGGGAACATTCTAGAAGGTCCCGGAATGTCCGGCACTCCGGAGGGGGGAAGGGTACATGAATGTGTCATTGTAAGTTGGAATGATTGCATCATGTACTAAGTGTTCTCGCTGTCCAAAATAAAGGGTTTATTTAAATCCTAAATTGAAAAGTCAAACGGCTAGTTTGAAAGTCAAACGGCAAGTTTTGGAAAGTGGAAAGAGGAGGAAAAGAGGGAAACCGAGTTGGGGAGGGAGACCTCCTCCAACCGGCGGCCACCACCCAAGCCGAGTTGGGGAGGGACTCCACTCCCTCCCCCTGGCGCGCCAGCCCCCTCCCACCTATATAAGGAGGGGCTCCTCCTAGAACACACAAGTTCCTATCCTCTAAACTAAACCCTAGACCTAAACCCCGGTTTAGAGCTATTTCGGTTTAGAGCCTTCTAATTGGTTTAGAGCCTTCTAATTGGTGTGTCTAATTACTAGACCACTAATAGCCTCTCTCATAAGCTCCACCATACTCGCACCGGCTTAAGGCGAAGCCCTGCGGGATCTCCCCTCTACTTCCGGTACCACGCCAGGCCGGAATCGCGAGGAGAGTGCTACAACCTCCATTTTCTTTGGAACAAGGAGAGGAAGGTCTTCGTCGAGTCGAACGTGTGACCGATCGGGAGCGCCGCCTAACGTGGCGCTGGAAGGATCGCTCACGATCTTGAGATCGGAAAGAGTACGACTACATCACCCACGAGAATCTGCTCTCGTTAACCGCTTTGGAATCTTCGAGGGTGAGTTCCTCTATCGACTCGTTGCTACAATCTAGTAGATAGATCTTGGCTTGTTTGTTTGTATGCGATAGAAAATTTTTGTTTTCCATGCTACGAACCCCTACAGGGTCGAAGTTCGGACCCAGGTGCGTGCGGTTTGTCGGCGAACCGTTGGCACCCGTTGCATCTTCGGACGATGTTCTTCGCGTCGTTCATGGCCGTTGGCCAGTAGAATCCTGCTCGCAGAGCTTTGGCGACGAGGGAGCGACTGCCTGCATGGTGGCCGCAGATGCCTTCGTGGATATCTTGGAGTATGGCTTTGCCGTCATTGATGGTGACGCACCGTTGTAGTACGCCTGTAATGCTGCGTTTGTACAGCTCGCCGTTGATGATGGTGAAGGCTTTTGACCAACGAGATATGCGCCGGGCATCTGTCGGGCTGTCTGGCAATTCTCCGTTTATCGAGGCCGGAGGTATGGGCGTGTCCAAGTTTTCGACCGCCATGACCTGCATCAGGTTGACCATGGCAACCGGTATCCAGCTTTTGGTCCTTCATGACCTTCGGGTAGCGTAGCTCCCGGGTGTTCTGCTTCTTCGGGTGATTCTTTGGGGAATTTTCGCTTGATGGATGGCACGCAGATCTGTTCGAGGAACACACCTGGTGGTACCTTTGCACAAGTGGAGCCGATGTTGGCGAGTCTATCAGCCTCCTCGTTGCTCTCTCTTCCAACATGCCGAAGTTCGCAGCCGTCGAATTCTCCTTCGAGTGCGTTGTATAGCGCGTGGTACGCGATCATGTTTTCGGCGTGTGCGTCGCACTCATTCATCTTCTGCTGGACGACAAGGTTGGAGTCACCGTAGATGACCAGGCGCGTTCGCCGCATATTTTTGCCATCTTCATGCCATGGATGAGGGCTTCGTATTCGGCCTCGTTGTTGGAGGCTCTGAATTTCATCCGAAGGGCGATTTCATCTTGTCACCTTGCGGGGAGGTCGATGACTCCTGCCCGCCTCCGCTTCGCTTTGGAGCCGTCAAAATGCATTGTCAGACTGCGACATGTCTGGGTGTCGAGCGTAGCCCATCCATCCAGGCACCAGGAAGTCCGGAAGGACTTGAGATTTGATTATGGTCGCTTCGTAGATGATGTCCAGGGTGATAGTTCAATGCCCCACAGGGCCACGCGCCTGTGGCCTCGGGTTATTCAGATGCTGTTTAGGGGTGCCTCGTTGACAATCACCGATGCTCCCGGAAGTAGTGGCTCGATCGTCGAGCCGTCATGAACACGCCGTAGGCCAGCTGGCGGTCTGGTACCGCTGTTTTGTTGGAGTGAGAACCTCGCGAGGTAGTAAATTGGGCGTTGTACCCGTGGGTCTTGCCTTCTTCGGTCGTTCGACGAGTAATCTTGTCGACCACAGTGCGTGGCTGCTATGTACAACAGGGCTCACGCTCTTTTGGCGTGACCAAAACGGGCGAGGTGGAGAGGAGCCGTTTGAGGCTTTCGAATCGTCGGCTTCGGTGTCCACTCGAATTTGTGCGCCTTTGCGCAGCATGGTAAAATGGTAGGGCCTTCGCCCATGCGTGATGAACTCGCTTAGTGCCGCTTACTCGCCGAGCTGCTTGAACGCCTTGAGGTTTTTCGGCTTCTCCATTGTCATGATAGCTTTGATTTTCTTCGGGTTCGCTTCGATCCCTCGTTGAGAGATGAAGTACCCGAGCAGCTGACCCGAGGGGACGCCGAAGGCGCACTTTTCTGGATTGAGCTTGATCCTGTAGCGATCAAGGTTGTCGAACGTCTCGCGGAGATCGTCGATAAGTGTTCTTGCCTCCTTGGTTTTTATGACTATGTCGTCGAGGCAGGCCTGCATGCATCGCTGGTACGTGGCACCCGCGTTCTTTAGCCCGAAAGGCATTGTGTTGTAGCAGTATACTCCGAAGGGTGTGATGAACGTCGTTTTCTCCTGATCTTCGACCTTGAGTCGAATCTGGTTATAGCCTGAGTAGGCGTCGAGGAAGGAGAGTTTCTCACAACCTGCAGTCGAATCGATGATCTGGTCGATCCGAGGAAGAGGGAAGTGGTCCTTAGGGCAGTGTTTATTTAGTGACGTGAAGTCCACGCACATCCGCAGGATGTCCGTGTCCTTCTTCGGGACCATCACCGTGTTTGCCAGCCACTCGCTTTCCTTGATTTCCCGGATGAAGTCTGCTGCGAGTAATCTGTTGATCTCCTTGCCGATAGCTTCGGCTCGTGGCTCTGACAGTCTTCGGATGGACTGCTTGACTGGCTTGGTGTCTGGGAAGACATTGAGTGCGTGCTCGGCGAATTCCCTGGGAACTCCTGGCATGTCTGCAGGACACCGGGCGAAGATTTCCCAGCGCTCACGGAGGAATTCGATGAGCGCGCCTTCCTATGCAGTGCTGAGGTCGTTGGCGATCAGCGCCGTCTTGGAGGCATCTGTTGGATGGACCTGCACTTTCTTGGTGTTGATGGTGGAGTCAAAAGACATGTCGGGTGCGTTCTGCTTTGTGACTGGGGGTAGCCCATTGTCCGTCACCTCGCGGAGCCTTACAAGCTCTTCTTGCATGCCGAAAGACTGGGAGATTTTGTTGAAATCCCTGTCGCATTGGTCCGATCGGGTGAAGCTCCCGTGGACTGTGATGATGCCCCTTGGTCCTGGCATCTTGAGTAGTAGATATGCGTAGTGTGGGACGGCCAGGAACCTTGCGAATGCTACACGTCCCAGGATGGCATGGTATTGCGACGGCCAGTCCACCACTTCGAATTCTAGGCGCTCCTGCCAAAAGTTGTCCGGCTTCCCGAAGATGACGTCGAGCCCTATTTTGCCCAGGGGGAAGATGCCCTTCCCTGGGACAATGCCGTGGAACGTTGTGTCTGATTGTTCCAGGCTGCATTGCGGGATCCGCATAGCTGCTAGAGTGCTTGCGAACATTAGGTTGATGCCGCTGCCGCCGTCCATGAAGACGCGACTCATCTCGAAGCCTCCGATCTGCGCCTCCAGCACGAGCAGCATGACTGGGCGAGGGATCTGGCAAGGGTGATCCGACGAGTGAATGTGATGCGGACTCGATCCGCTGAGGTACTCAGGGATTGCAGGCGGGGTTGCCACGGCCAAGTTGATTTGTCGGGTGATTTTCTTCTGCACCCTGTTGGTGGGGCGTCCCTTCTGGATCATATTTAGCGCTCCCTTTGGTGGGGGGTATGCGACCCCGGCGTTGTTTTGCGCTGGTGCGATTGGTTGATTTGGGCCTCCAATAGGCGGCGGTGGAGGAGCTCCGTGTGCTATTTCGCCTGGCGCAGGTGCGTTTCCGAAAGCAGGAATTGGAGCTTGTTGCCTCATCTGCATCATGCCTTCGCTGAGTTTCTGGAACTCGCGGCAGTCCTTGAGTATGTGGCTAGCTTTCTTTTTGCCATCTTGTTTGTCGATGTAGAAGTGGATGGTGGATGGACCCGAAAGTTTGTCGAATGCTGAGGGTCCGTTGTCGCGGAAGTTTCCGCTGCGGTATCCTCATTTATTGCGGCTGTGCTCGTTCGCGGCGGTCGGCGTAGCTGCGACCATGTCGGGTCGCGCGGTCCTCGTGAGACGCGCGATCTCCTCTTCTGCGGCGTTCGCGTCTTGACCGTAGTCGTCCTCTTCATCGATTCGCGCTGTATGCAATCTTCGCCGTCTGCCCAACTGTTGGCGATTTCCATGAGCTGGTCGAGTGTCTTGGGTTTTACACGTCCAAGTTTCTCCTTGAAGTCTGGGCGTTTGACGCCGTCCCTGAAGGCGTCGATGGCCCGCTCTTCGGAGATGTGTGCTGCGGAGTTCTTGGTCGTAGACCAGCGTAGTATGTACGAGCGAATAGATTCACCCGTTCTCTGAGTGCAGGCTCGCAACTCTTCGATTGAGGCAGGCCTTTTGCTGGTGCCTTTGAAATTTCGGATGAAGCTATAAGCGAGCTCCTCCCAGCTTCGGATGGATCCTGATGAGAGGCTGCTAAGCCAGACCCGCGCCGCGCCTGTCAGCTGCAGCTGAAGGCATTGCATGGCGGTTTCTTTGTTGCCTCCGTGAAGCTTGACGGATGACAGATGGTCGCTGAGCCAGGACTTTGGATCTTGCGTGCCGTTGAACTTCGGAGTATCCGAAGGAAGCTTGAAGTTGCGTGGCATCTGTGTTCGCCGGACGGATCTGCTGAAGCATCGAGCCCCGCAGAGTTCTCCTTCGTCTTCATCCATCTCAGATTCAGACGAGCATGCGCGTTTGGCGCGTGCTTTGTCGATCTTGCGCTGTGTAAGCTTGTCTCTGGCGTCGTAGTCGTGTTTATGGCGGTGCGAGCTCTTCTTTCTTCGAGGAAGATCGTGTTCTTCTTCATCTTCGGATGAGGGGGTGGGGCTCCGGTCGCGCCTGGCCGGAGCTTTCTTCTTCGGCTCCGTAGGAGCGTCTTCGTGGAGCGCAGCTCCGATTAGTCCTAGTCCGGTGAGTGCGGACCTATGCATGGCCCTTTTCGGATCCCCCTCCGGAGGTGGGTGAGCCGCGAGATACGCAGTGGCTGCCATGATCGCAGCTTGTGGCGTCTTCGGGGTGATGTTGCCGTCGGCGTCCATATCCATGAACGATGTGTGGAGAGTTCGGGTCACGTCACGCCGCTCCTTCGGGTCCATGTTTTCCACCCGAGAGTGGTGCTTGTTTCCCTGGTTTCCATTTGTGCTAGAGCCGGGTCCCATGGCGGAGAGCGCAGCTCGTCGCGCACTGGACTCAGAGGCTGCCTTCTTGCGTTTGTCGAGCGTCTCCTGCATCTTGACTTGCTTCTTGTGCTCCTCGATGAGGAGGTAGTGGTATGCCATCAGCAGATCACGTGGGGAGTCCAGAGGTAGGACTATTTCGCCTGCGACGGCGCGGCGTGCTTCGGCCCATCCTTCTTTGCTAAGTTGGATGAGGTGGCCCCTGTTTTCGCCGTTTCCACCGTTTTCGCCGTTTCTGTCCTGCGGGTTGGGGTTGGGCGGCGGGTTAGGCGTTTCCTCATCGGTTTGGATGATTGCAGCGCACAGATAGCGCCTGTAGATTGGTTGGCTGCTGCCGCAGCTTTCGGATCCGGAACCGTAGGTCCTTTCATCTGAAGGTGGATCGTGCAGATCGGAGTTGCAGCTGCTGCTGCTGTAGAACTTATCTGTTGATGGTGACGTGCGTAGCACGGGGTGTGGAGCCCACGAAGCGGGCCTGATTGACGGCACGGGCATCCGCTCAGGGAGGCGGAGGGTGCCAGTTTGTCCCACCTGGAAGCAGAAGCTCCCGAACAGAATTTCGAGTCCGTCGCCTACGGGCTCGAAGTCCTTCATGGTATCCGGCGAGTGGGCGGTGAAGTCGAAAGCGCCGAAGAGGAGGTGATTCTCCGTCGCCGCGGAGTTGTAGATCGATCGGGTCGGAACCGTCACGACCGCACAATCAACAGCCCCAATTCCCACAGACGGCGCCAATTGACGAGGTTTGATCTCGTCAATGCCCATTGTTATGGACTTGGGGTTTTGGAGAAGATGGGGATGCTGGAGATCGTGGCACGGTTAACAGACAAGCAACCAGGGGACACGAGATTTACCCAGGTTCAGGCCCCCGGAGGGAAAACCCTACTCCTGCTTGTCTGCTCTTTTATTACGGCGGAACCGAGGGTTATAGGGTGCGCAGATTCGATCTGGCGTGGATGCGTGAAAGTATGAGTCGAGTTGTCCTCCTAGGACGTGCCCTCCTGGCCTTTATATAGACTTAGGCAGGTCCCGGGCGTAGTCCTAGTCGGTTACAAGTTGTATTCAAACTCTAATCTTGCTCTCCAAGGATCCGAAGGCGTCATGGGCCTTGGCCACCCGGAAATCTTCATGGGCCAGCGTATGTCTGCCGTGGGCCTTCCTTGGGCTGGACTAGGTATGCTGAAGTTACGTACCCGTAGGGTATAACCATGTCACATGTGCATTCATGCAATTGAGTGTCAACAACATGCCTCCTGCCAGTCTTTGTATCTCTGACTTCAGCACCCCACAATGAGGATTTCTCAACACACAAATGTGCAAGATCTCTGCTCCTGTTGACCACCTGCTACACTACATCAGTAAGCTTATCTCCTTGAAGAACATCACCAAGCCTTCTTCTCAATTCCCACAACCTCATGATCATAATCCTGATCTGGTCAACCATGTCATGGACAGGCAAGTCTTTTAACTCCTTCACTTTGTTATTGAAACTTTCTGCCAAATTATTGTTAATATGATCACATTTGATGGCAGTGTTAAAACCTGACATGTACCATAAAAGAGAACGGTAGGTGTCCAACCATGTACAAAACTTGACCCTATCCTCCTCAGAGCATGCAGCCTTAATCTTCTCAAGGTGATATGAATGTGTCTGTCTGTTGTAAGATCTTGCTGCTGGCCACATGCGCCCAAAATCATCTCCTCTGAATTTTTTGATCAAATTCATCCACATATGGCCGAAGCACTCCCTCTGCTCAGCATGAGGGAAAACAATTTTCACTGCATTTTCTAAACCTTTACATGCATCTGTGTGCACTGCCAAAGGAGAGACTGGCCCTATGCATCTTTTCAACTGCATCATGAACCATGTCCATGATGCCTCTGACTCAGACTGAAACATGCCAATAGCTACAGGGAACATCCAATTGTGTCCATCTAAAGCATTGCATGCTGCTAGTTGACCATTCCACTTGCCAGTCAAGAATGATGAGTCTATACTCAAATATGGACAGCACCCTGCTTTGAAGCCATCGATGCAAGGCTTTAAAGCCATGAAGAATTTAGAGAAGAAGACTTTCCCATCAGCTGTTACCTTAGTATCTATCTCCACAACACTGCCAGGTGACCTCTTCTCTACTTCTGCTTTAAAGTTATAAATCATTCGAAAGGTATTTGCCCAATCACCATATAGCTCATTCATTGCCCTTTGCTTTGCCTTCCACACGGTAGTATAATTCAGCTTAATGGGGTACTACTTTTCCAAGTCTGTTTTTAGTCTCTTTGCAGTGTTGTTTGGTGTTGTGGCTAAAATAGGCTTGATTTTTTCTGCAACCCATAATTGTGATGTCATCTTTGTAACTTTTTGAGAAGTTGTAATACAAGTATGAGCTTTTGGAATTTGATTCACTCTTATTGTCCTTCCATCAGGTTGGCGTCTAGCAGATATATACCACTTGCGAGGCTTTGCACCACCATCATAACCTATGCATTTTGCATAGAACTTCTTTTTATCAGTCCACAAAGTCTTGGTAGCAAACTCACGTTTGACTGCATATGTCCTGAAACACATCCTGAATTCATCCATGCTTGGAAACAATCTCCCAACTTCAATAACTGGGTTCTCTTTGTCATAAACTGTTACTAGCTCATCATCATGTGCATCATCTACATGAACTGCAGCATATTGCAACAACTCTGGATCTATATAAGCCTCTTCATCTCTTGAATGGTTGTCACCATCATTTGCAGCTTCATCCCTCTCCTTGTCTCTGTCATCTATAGGAATGCCAAAAAGCTTTGCCATTTCAATGTCAGACATTGGTGCAATGACCAAATCAGTCCGGGTAGTTATCTGAACTGAATTCCAATCAACAATTACAACCTTTTCAGCCTCCCCTTGTGCATTAGCATCTGCAGCCTCCACTGTTAACACTGCCAACTCAGTAACTATAGGCATTATTTGCCTCTGTGCAGCCCAATCATCCTCAACCATCTGAGAAGCCAACTTCGAGGGACATATCCAACCCTCGAATCAGATTTCAGATCAATGAGCTCTGCTAAAAACATAGCACTTTTGCTTCTCCAACCGTCTCGCTCATCGATTTCATCAACCATCTGTTCCCCTGTCTCAATCCTAACATACTCACCTTTCCAATCATCAAATCGTAACAAAGAAACTTCTTGCTCTGGCCCCCAAACCACACTCTCCCCAATTTTGTCCACCATATTCCTCACCGCCTCCTCTTCCATGCTTTGTAGCTCTTGGGGATCAACATCTTCCAATTCCACCTCCCATTTAACAACTATGTCTCTCTCAATTATCTGCGTGCTGCCATCAACTAACACAGCCCTAGAGGGAAAGAATTTGATGCAAAATTCGAAGATGTGCCGTGCAACATCGTCTCCCCTATTTTTGGCGGCCACTGTGAGCTAGCGGAAGCGAACAAGGAGCCAAACCAAACAAAAATCAACTGTTAGAGATGCGGGATATACCGATTAGAAGTCCCCTCTCGCGGCTCCATCTCGTTCCCCTCGTTCAGCACACCCGGCCTCCACAATCTAGCATCAATGGGCATGCTCAGATCTCGATTTGAGAAGAATGAGAGAGGAATTAGGTTGCAAATGGCACTCACCACCTTCGCCGTCGAACTAAATCGCTTCCGCCTCAAAGAATGTTGCGTTGTCGCCGTCGTCGAAGACGAGAACGATGGGTGAGGTCCACGCCGCCGTCGGGGAAGCTACAGTACGTGTGACGCGCGCGGTCGGTCGGAAGCAGTTTGTTTGACTGGCTGTACCAACCGACCGGTCTGTCTTAACCTAATCTTGAAACTAAGTTAAATATGTCCTTAACGACCGTTTTAATGCCCATGTGGTCCTGAGCTATTTTCTACCAAAGAAACGTCGCATGGTAGCCATTTCTATCAGCTATGTCTTGTTCTGTTCAATTCCAAGGAAAGATGTCGCATAGGAGCCATTGACCCTTCTTTTTTCCTGACCGCTACTTGTCGACCGTCTACGACCTGGCAAATACATTCAGTCGCTGTCCTGGCTGCAACTGCTGCTCTCTCTACAGCTAGCTAGCCCGGCCACTTGCCGCAGGTGACTGGCTGACTGCTGACACTACATACGTACGCGGACGTGGCTGCAGCTAGCTGTCAAACCATTTTTGGTCACCGTCAGCAAATCACTTTGTTCCTCTCTCTCGTTTGAAGCTTTCTGCCATCCCACTCATTGGCGATGCTCGATCATCACCTTGCACAAGCACAACACAGCACAGAGAATATCTATCCTGACATGTATAGAGAAAGTTCAGATTGTAGACGATTAGTATAATTTTGTATGCACTCGTTGCTTCCGGGTATTCAACCCCTGTCGCAACTCCAAGTTAATTTTGTATGCAGATTGTAGACGATTAGTATACAGTTTACTACAATCGAGCTGTCAGTCTGTTAAACAGAAAGGATAATTAATTAAGTTGTCGCAGCCCTAGAGATAAGGCACATGCGTCACATTTTAGGTTAAAACTAGTGCATCGCGAGTGGTACCCTTAACAAAATGTCAACGACAGTTAAACTGTCAGCGTATCCGTGATGACATTGCAAGTTTGACTTGCAACCCTGAGAGAGAAGAGGGAAAGAGAAACAAAGCGAACCTTTTGTGTACCAAACGGACAAACCGTGACACGAGTCGCGAGAACAGAATTGATTTTCAAGTGGACTGCATAAGTTTTTTTTCTTTTTCAGAGGAAGTGGACTGCATAAGTTTTAACTCTGGTTATGAAGTTTTTTTTTTTTTGAAATAGGCGCTTTATTACTAGTAATGTTTACACCGTCTCTGCATAACTAAGATGTACACGGCCGATCAATCCACACGACTAGAAAATACAAATAACACGATGAAAATAAACGGCCTCGAGCTATGTCAAGTCAATCCGCAAATCACGCGGCCATCCATGTCCGGAGAAAATATTCCTCGCCGTATCCTCCAATCGCGTACACCCATCCGTAAACAAGTCGCAAAGCTCCATACGTTGGATAGTAGTCCATGATCAGAGAATAGCCATGGTCTAATAGATAACCTGCAGGGAAGAAGACACAATGCTATTAAAAATCTTGTCATTTCTACATAGCCAAAACGACCAAATAATGGCAAGCACTCCCGCATAAACAAAGTCCTGTATTTATCCGGATACAACCAGTTCCAAATACATTGGCCACTGAACATGCGGGAGATAAACTAGAGGCTATTTGCATGATTGATCATATATAACAAGCAAATTTATACTGGAACAATAAATATCGGATTGTCTCATCCTGATGACAAAAAATGCATTGTGTACTTCCATGCCAATTTCTCTTAACAAGATTATTTTTTATAAGAATTACTCCTTTACGGAGATACCAAGCGAATATCTTCGTTTTTAGGGATATTTTCATCTTCCAAATTTTACCATTATCATAGACCGAAATATCAGGTTGGATCAAGACTATACATTGAGTCAACTAAAAATTACCACTCTCTGGTAATTTCTATTTGAACTCGCCTACACCATCCGATGGTTGTATCGTGGATAACCATAGTAATAGATTGTTCCAAGATACCGGTCTAGGACCTATGGGACTTCTTCTTCTGAAAGACAGATTCGGAGGATTAGATTCAATTACTGTGAAAAGTGTATCTCCTTTGTGACTAACAATTGAATATAGAGTTGGATATTGTTCGCAATAGAAGTTTTGCCAAGCCACTTATCTTCCTAGAATCTAATCTGCGATCTATCCTTAATATTGAAAACACCAAAACAGAAAAAATGCTTTTTGGACGTCATTAGTCTAGCCCAGAAATGTGAATCACCGGGTTTCCAAACCAGTTGAGACACAATTTTGGAGCCAACATATTTCCTCCATAGAATAGTTTGCTAGACACCAACTTCTATAAATAGTTTGAAAAGCCATTTACCCAGAAGCGCGGTGTTTTTGACATGCAAATCATGTATGCTAAGTACACCGTATTCTTTCGGTTGGCAAATCACATTCCATCTGGCCAGTCGATATTTCTTCTTTTCACTATTCTCTTGCCAAAAGAATCTTGATCGGACATAATCCACTTTATTCAAGACACCTTTTGGTAACTAGAAAAACGACATCATACAATACCATATTGGTAAGTACTGAATTAATGAGTACAAGTCTTCCTCCAATGGATAACAATTTTCTTTTCAAACTATTAAGACGTTTTTGGAGTCTTTCCTTAACGAGTTTCCATTCAGCAATTGTGAGACATCGATAGTGAATCTATATTCCCAAATAGTTGATTGAAAATTGCCCCTGGCCACAACCGAATAGTTCAGCATATAGGTGGGCCTCGTTTTGAGCATCGCCCAAACAATACAAATCGTTCTTATGGAAGTTAATTTTCAATCCAGAGAGTTGCTCAAATGTTAATAGTATTAATTTCAGATTCTTAGTTTTCTTCAGATCGTGTTCCATAAATAAGATCATATCTTCAGCATATCGAAGAATAGGGAGCCCGCCATCAACAAAATGGGGAACTAATCCTTCAATTTGGCCATTAGCCTTGGCTCTCTCGATAAGGATAGACAACATATCTGCCACTATATTAAATAGTATAGGCGATAGTGGATCCCCTTGTCTCAATCCCTTCTTGTTCTGGAAGTAATTGCCAATATCGTCGTTTACTTTTATGGCATCACTACCGCCAGACACAAAAGACCGTACGATAGCACGCCTCTCCTTCGAAAAACCTTTTATACAAAGTGTTTGTTGGAGAAAAGACCAATTAACTTTTTCATACGCCTTCTCAAAGTTGATTTTGAACAGTACACCATTTAGTTTTTTGAGTGTAGTTCGTGGATTGTTTCATGCAGGATTACTATACCATCTAGGATGTTTCTACCTTGCATGAACGCAATTTGAGAAGGACAGACAACATGGCTGGCCACTGAATTGAGTCTAATCGTGTCAACTTATGTAAAAAATTTAAAGCTAACATTAAGAAGACAGAGTGGACGATACTATTGTATATGTTCTACATTATTAAACTTAGAGCAGTAAATGATCTTGCCAAAATTTAGTCTAAAAAGATCGAGTTGACCAACCTGCAAAATTCCAAACAAATTCATCAGGTCCTCCTTGATGACTTCCCAGAATTACATCGTGCAGGTGCTAGATATTCCGAGGACTTTTCCTTGAAACAGTCTTTTGTCCTACTATGTTAGTGTTGGGGTCTTAACACAGTCAAGCCCAACCGAAAAATGGAGAAAGAAGAGAGAAAATAATGCCAACAATCGCAAATTGACGAAATGGAGATGGCTCGCAACCACGGTGTCCTCTAAAGATATCCCACCATGCTCCTAGAACTTTGAAACATTGCGTATCAAGCAACACGTTCAAGAAGGAATATGACGATGACGACACTGCTAGCCGGACAGGTCCTAGGGTTTCCTGCATACGCGAAGGTGAGTGGGGAAGGGGTACCCGATGCCCTTCAAGAAGGAATAGCGACAACCACATTTGTCACTCTATCGCTGTCAGAAGACAGATAGGAATTTCTTCCGATCCCCAAAAAGACAATATCCCGAACGATCCGTAGTCTTCTACCCATCAATGTCGCCCACCAACACGTGCCACCACAGACTGACAGCACCTCCACTATCCAGTCTCTACCGCCTCCATGAAGGTCCACCTCTCCATGAAATTGCCGGCCCGCCTAAACCCAAATCAGACCCAAAGGGCATAGATCTGGCCGAGCAGTCACCGTCGGCAGCCGCGTGGGTAGCCTCACCCCACCATCAACCAACATTGCCACCGTCGATCTTCCACTAGGGGTCAGCGTGCCACCATCGTACCCTTCGTTTGAATGGGAACACCCCCGCCGCTGCATCCTCTCGAGCATGGGCACCGCTCAAGGGAAAAGCGGGCCCACCACCGCTGACACCACGCATGCAACGCCCGGCGTGGCGGGATAGGGCTAGGGTGAGGAGAGGCTCGGGAGAGTAGGAGGGGAAGGTGCCCCTGGTCTCCTCGCTCGGGGAGGCGAAGCGGGGACAAGAGAGTGTTTTTTCACCAACTCGTCCCGCTTGAAACTCTGCCGGGCCTTTTTTCCAGCAGAAGATTTATTAATTCACTTGGATTGTCATAGATATTTATGAAACTAGTATATGTTATTCTCTTATACTTTGGTCTATTTTGTATATAGCCCCGGTAACTGCAAGCCGACTAGATAGGGTGAAAAGTGTGACCAGGAACTAACAAATAATTTAATAGTACTTTAACTTCAGATCTAACTATATATGGGACGGTTAGTTGATGTGGTTGCATCTCAAATCCACCAGCTGTCCAAACTATCATGCACGTGATATAATGTATGATAATACCTCTACAATGCATGATATCATGTAATAATATCATGATTTTATCATATTTATTGAATTGTAAAACCTCAATGTAAATTTATTCAAGATTTATTTGACATTAAGTTTTCTACTTTTATGTGATATGATATGGTATCTACCTATAATACCACTATGCTTTCTCTCATCATTAATTATAGTGACATGTCGACGTTTTGCGTGCATGTACTCACATTGTGTGTAGTCTAAGTCATGTGGTGTCACCGACAATCTTAGAGCTTTGTTACTCCAGTCTTCGATAAGGGAGTGTGTGCTTGTGTGTGTCTATGTTGTATTTGGTGTCTAAAAAACATCAAATCTTGACTTCTATAATTTTTATAACTTTAATTTACATGGGCTCTAGTATGATTTTTCACAAATAGGGAAGTTGCAAAGTTTAAACTTAACTCTCCAAATTATGCTAGTACAAAATCCCCAATTACAAAATAAACTGAATTCAAAATATTAGTACTTGGGAATGCATGGGCATCTTCCTCTTTCAAAACATTACTAGTACGTTTTATGGCAGCAAGAGTGCTCTGAGGATAATCAGTGACATAATCGTTATCACAAACTATTTCTATGCAGTGTTTAAGGAGAATATAAATTGATGACGAGGTACAACAAAAAATATGATATTTTGGAGGCGAGGCGTGGCCGCCACCGCCGGCGCCACGGTGGCAGCGGCCAGAGAAGACAGTTGGAGAGAGTTTTAAAGGATAGGGGTTGTGCTTCCGGAGTCGCCCACGTACGACCGACCCGGGAGGTGGGGCGGAGGGGGGGAAAAAGAATCGACCATGTGTCTAGTACTGTTTATGCGTGTTGCGGCCGTGAGTTGAACTAGCTCATTGGAAGATTCGACGGCCGGCTGCTGCCTCCTCGTCGCGTCAGTGAGAAACTTGTCTACAAATGCATTGGCGGAGTGCAGGGGCCACCACATGTCAACATGGCGCGCTCGAATCTTTAAACAACGATGAGACAGTTGCATGACGGTGGCACGGGCGGCGATGATGTGGAATCTGGTCAGTTTGTGGACTGTATACTGCCCTTGGATATGTAGATATACTGATTGGAGGCTCGCGTTTTGGGAGTCCATAAAATGTTTACACGCTCGAGGACTTTTAGCATGTTTGTTGTTGACAAAAAAACCCGGCCAAAACCGTAAACTCATTGGAATTTTACAGGTTTGGCATTTTTACGGTGCCTGCTAGAGATTCTTCAAGCCAGGCATCCAATGGAGAGAAGCAAATGGAAAAGTAACACACACTTTCAGTTAGAACTCATGCAAACTCGGTCATGAACTAATCATAAAATGAGTCGGACCAAATAGAGAGCTGAGCGATGTTGCCGTCAGCGTCACCGCTTGGTGTGCTGCAAGAATCACCGAGGCTGGAAATAGAGAAGTAAGCGAGTGGCGGAAGGGAGTCCCCTGACATGAGCAACGGTTTTTTGGTGCCATGCTCATGCTCACCACTATTTGCAGTGTAACCTACGTTATGGTTGGTACCATTGATGATGGGTTGTTCGAAGAACGAGCTACTAGGTATCTGGATGTCAGGCAGTTGTCCAGTTACTATGTCTTGGTCGTTGATACCCTCCAGGATCCTTGGAGATGACAAGGAAGACATCTGCGAAGGACTCAGGAGGCCTGTAATCTGCTCCAGGTCAGTGGGGATGGTGTTGATGCTGCTGGAGCTGGGACTAGTCGCAATGTCCGCTGCAGACTGGAGCAGACACTGTAAGTACTCAAGCTTTGCTGCCTGGACCGCATCAGCTTGCAGCTGGCTGCCGATGTTGTCTTCCCATGGGCGCTGCTCCACTAGCTGGCGGAGGTTGGCAAGCGCGATCAGTTGTGGCAGCGCGGCGAAGAAGTCGGTTCTGGCCAGTGAGTCATCGGGTCGAAGCCCATCTGGATCAGCTTCTTCTTTAGGTGGGTGTTCCAGAAATTCTTGATCTCGTTGTTGCTATATGTGAATCCAAATTCTATAAATTAAAAGCCAACTTCTGACGAAGCGGAGCGAGGTCCGTCGCCGGAGGCTTAGGCCAATGCGGACAGCCAATTGGTGCCAGAAATAATGATTTTCTGAAGAATATATTAACATGCAGACATACAGAGGTAGTATATGGAAGAGATGTGTTATATGTTGATCCAAATTCTACAAAGTATAGGCCAACTTCTGACGAGTGGAGCGAGGCCCGTCGCCGGGAGGCTTGGGCCGAGTGTAACGAGTCTGAAGTTGGCCCACACCGTGCCCAACGGGGACGCCTAGAGTGCGGGCGACAGCCTCGCTGCACGGACGGATCGTCAAGACCTAGGTTTCCACCGATATATAAACCCCTGTAAGCCGGTTGGGTGAGTTGCATCTGTGAAATCCCGGCGTTTGTAAACACTCCTCGATATAGTGAAGTTTCGCTGGCTGGCGCCCGTGGTTTTTTCCTCTCTTTGTTGGAGAGGTTTTCCACGTTAAATCTGTGTCTCCTTGCTGTGTTTTTCGTTTTCGTTCTTCGTTATCTTCTTGTCGCGATTGTAACAAGATGTGCTGTACTACTTGTTCCCAAGGGCGGAGTGTAGCTGGAGAATGGTCTGTTCTTCCTCAGGGGTGAACTCGACTCTCTTGATATCTGACCTGAGGTAGTTCGTCCATCTCAGCCTGCAACTCTTGCCGCATCTATCCAGTCCTGTGAAATGAGACTAGATTCATGAGCTACATGCCTACATTTCAGACAATCAGACGACGGTATTTGTGCCAGGCTCTGGGACAGAAACTATACACGTGCATCGCGTTCGCATACCTGCAAGCTCGGCAGTGCTCTCCAGCTCCCATGGCCGTGATTCTCGATGTACTCCGTGAGCTTCTGGTCTTCTTCAGCTGCCCAAGGGCCCTTCTTGAGACCATTCTCGTCGCAGCAAGGTGACCTACCCATTGATCGGACTGAGATAGGATTCTAGGGAATTCTCGACGGTTGAGAAACGAGGCTCCTCTCGTCCCTCGCGTCGTCCCCTCGCGGGCGACCCGAGGGAACCCTAGGCCGCTGCCGCAAACTGCCCCCTCTCCAGCCTCTCCCCTCGTCGCCGCTGCCGCTAACATCACCACGGTGGCAGCGGCCTGCCGCCTCCAAAGGTGGCGTGGGAGATGCGCGGTGGACGCGGCCCCCTCGGGCGCGGGTCTGCGCGGCGTGGTGGCGCGTCCGCGTGCGGCACCGACGAGCGCCGCCTGCTGGTTTTCGTCTGGTGGGGTTCGGCACGGCGAGGCGCGATCTGGCGCGTCGGGTGGCTTGCGGGTGCCGCGGCGGTGGCTAGGGCCCGTCCGGGCCCGATCTGGGCCTCAGGGGCTGTGGCCTCTGTGCGCTCGGTGCTCCTTCTATGAGGAGGGCGTGTTAGAGCTGGCTGTGCGGTGGGCGATTGGGGCGCTCGTCTGGCGGCAAGGAGCAGGTGTGCCAAGGTCCGGTGGTTCCCAGTTGCTTTGGCGAGGATGGATGGTGGTGGTCTAGCCATGCTTGGGCTTGAGGTCGGTGATGCAAGCCAGGTGAAAACCTCTTCCGGTCGTCGGCTGGAGCTGCTGCCGGCAACGGCCGTGGGCGTTGTTTACCTTCCTGAAGGCGGCAGCGGGATGGTGCTCTTCCTCCTCTGCCCATGGTTGATCCAGGGGGAAACCCCAGATCTCGGGTGATCGGACGATGGTGGCGCTGATGCGCTGCTCCCCTGTTGAGGGCCTCGTCTTAGGAGATGCCTTTGGCTAGATGGATCAGTGGGATGTTCATGCCAACGGTGCAGTCTGGGTGATTGTAGTTTCGATGGTGTTTGAAGTTCTCGTTACCTCGCATGGTGCTTAGGATTACTCTTTTGGTGATGTTTTTCAAGTCCAAGTGGAGATGCAGTGGTCTTCTCGGCAGAACTTTGCCCTTCGGTGGTGTCGGCGGCTATCGGAGTCACGATGTGACCTCGGCAGTGGGATGCCCTTCGGCAGCGGCTGTGAATCTCCTAGCTTTCGTGTTCAAGGCCAAGAGGAGAAGCGGTGGTCTTCTCGGTAAAACTCTGCCCTTCGGTGGCATCGGCGGCTATCAGAGTCGTGATGTGACCTCGGTAATGGGTTACCCTTCGATGGCGGCCGCAGGTCGCGGTGGTCTTCTCGGCGGAACTCTGCCCTTCGGTCGTGTTGGCGGCTTTCAGAGTCGCGATGCAACCTCGGCAGGAGGATGCCTTTCGATGGCGGCAGTGACTCTCCTTTTCTGCGATGTGTTAAGTGATCGCTCGGCAAGCGGGTTCCGTTTCTCTTTGTCACTTCGACTATAGGATCCTTTTGACTGATCCATCTACATCCCCTTTTCTGCTCTTCTTAGTCTATTTCCTTTGTTGTGTGCTAAGTTTTAGCTTGGTGTGTGCCGCTTGTAATTTTCTTTTTCTCTTTCTCCTTTTCACTTGTAATTGACTATGTACTTCAGTCTCTTTGACTTATAAAGTTCAGGCTGGCTTAGGCCCACCGTAGTTACAGTCAAAAAAAGATAGGATTCGGGAACGAATGAATTATGCGGCTGGGAAGGAGGTAGACAAACTATCTGCCTCACTAGCTTGGTCCTTGGGGTCTCCCGTGCCAAGGATGGCTGGACACCGGAACACAGCTTCCTCTATACTAGACGGACACGCGCGCTTCGGCGCGCCGTCTTCATGCGTTGTCACACAGTGTGATTGTTGCGTCCCACTAACCGATGCTTTAATTGTGACACCGCCTTAGAACGTATATGTTTGTAGTGTCATTGTCCATGGAGACACTCAATCCCGTCTTTAGCAGTCGGGTCTTCTCGATCTCTTTCTGATTCTCACCATAGACGGTTGGCTAGCCGTGTGGAGAATAAAGTACGACTTATTTAACACCTCTCTATTATTTATTGATGGATGTCAAATTATTAGAGTTCAGTGCAACACAGAAGACATGATTTATTTTGGGTACCGGCGAAAGAATATCATGTTGGACCTTACTCAAGGAGACAGTTGATTTAACCGCTCAGGTCTTTAACACTTCAAGAACTACAAGGACAATTTAAGAACCGTTTTAGATTTTGGCACAAGAACTCAAATTGTTTCCAACTTGACCCTATGATAGACCTTCTCTCCCACCCCCCGCATGGCAGTGCGCCTGAAGGTGTCATCAATAGAGGTGACCGCGCGACCCCTAGCACTCGGGTGTCTACATCCTTCCGTCTATATCACCAGATCGTCAACTACGACATAGTGGACGCCTAGGTCGATTCTAGGCGATTGCTGAAGGGAAACTCAACGCCTGCAAGAGGTCCGTCAACTACCAATCTTAAGAGCATATCAAACATTTTTCACTAAAAGAGTGCATGACTTTTTAGTTTTTGGACGCCATTTTGACTATTTTAGTGGGTGCGGCAGGCTACAACATTTCCAGGCGCACTAAAATGCAACGCTATGCAGGCAACAGTTTTCCAGCCGCACTAAAATAAGCCGTGATTGGCTTCCACTTGCCAAGATTAAACGCATCTCAACTTGCCAAGATCAAACAAAAGTGATGAACATATAAATATAATTCCCAACACACACATATAAATTCAAGAACATGACTTGATCATCATAGCATAGATTAAATCCATGGCATAGTTCAAAATCATAGCATAATTCAACACAACCAAGTTTATCACAATTAAAGTTCAAATAAACACATAAAACATTAACATCAATGCCTACGACCATCATGCCTCGTCCTTTCCATGGGCATCTCCATCTTGTGCTTCATCATCATTGGAAACTTGGACGATGTTGGTGTATTCTAGGAGCACGTGCCATCATCCATGTAAACTCCAAAATAACCACTCATGGGAGGCATGCGAGCTACCATGATAGTCATGAATGCACCCATTCTAGCTCCCATGTCACCCATTGTAGATACCATGCCTCCAATGCCACCCGAAGATGCTCCCATGTCGTCAATGCCACCCATTATAGCTCCCATGGGTGTACCCATGCCTCCAATGCCTTCCATAGATGCATACATGCCACCAATGCCTCCCAAATAGGTACACCCATGCCACCCATGCCTCCAATGCCACCTATAGGTGGTCCCATGCTACAAGTGCCTCCTATAGGTGCACTCATTCTACTCATGCCTCCCTTAGGCGCTCCCATGCCACCCATGTATCCTCCCATGTATCCATTCATGTAACTTCCCATCGTTCTTTTTTGATTCAAGACTTGATCACGACAAAGGTTGATGTATTCCTTTTTCCTTTCATCGAGGTTGGTTGTGTCCATGAAGAAGATACTTTTCTCATGCTCCATGAGACAGATAGTTTCTTTGATAGCAACTTTCTTCTCCTCTATGAAGGCCCTCCTCTCCTCGGCTACATCCCTTCTCTCATCGCTCGTCGACCTATCCTGTATTTCTTTGTTCCTCGAAAACTTCCTCTCCTCAAAATCTTCCTTTCTTGCACTCACAATAGCGTCCAATGACTTCTTTATACCACCATATCTAGTCTTCTTCCCCTTTTATTTTGCTTGTTTCCTTCCGGTGGGTCTTATTTTTGTTTTTTCAACCGAGTTTGGAGTAGGGTTTCTCTTTCCATCCTTGCTTGATGCTTCATCATCATCAATGATTCTTGCATCCATAGTTGACTTTGTCTCTCTTTGGCACCTGCAACACATAACATTCTTCCATTTCTCTTCATTCTCTATCTCCTTATAATAATGGGCCAATATGAATGGCCTTCCTTGAACCAGCTTGCCCTTCTTGGTTCTCTTTGGATACCCCTTAAATAAAATTTGGGCAATGTTGAGATACATGAACCAAAAGAGAGAAAATTAGTCATGGACAATAAAAAATTGAACAAAGTATCCACATGGAAGATAAACAGATATCACAAAAGAATACAACATTTCCTATCTCTGTCATTTGTGCCACTTGGGTTTATTCGTTCAACATTTTCCAATGTCACCGCCCACCTTTGACAATTCGATGAAACTGCAAACCAACAGGAACAAAAATATATATCCGTCCTCCCAATTCCACTTTGGTCATATGTACTGAAGTACTCCTTCATCCTAACCCAATAAGTGTCTCTTGTTTGCTCCGTGCTTATGACTGAATCCATGCCCACATTGCACCATGTGTTGCATAGTAAAATGCCTTACTTCATGGTGTAGTTGGCCGCCCGCCCATTCAGTGCATCACCAAAACCCTCACCCTCACCATCGTTCTCCATGTCAACTTCATCACCATGTTGTTCAGTTTCATATTTTTGAGACCAATACTCTTGTGAATGTGATGACCCAACATTCATAGTTGACATAGACGTTTCATCATCCATACTACAATGCATGAAAGTTTACACACATCAAACTACATTAAATTTCATCATTTATATTCATCTATATAATTCAAAACAATAAAGAAAAACAATTATGTGCCTTGACGTCATTGGGTCGAACATGTTGGGCGCAATAGACATTGCTACCTCCTCCGTAGTCGCTCGCGGATGGGGTGGCTGTAGTAGAGGTTACAGTGGCTAGAATTGGCCGGCCGCATGCCCTAACAGGTTTGTCATGTGGATCCACACCGATTTGCCCTTCTTCTGGCCAGGAACCACAATAGATGTCATCCGCTTGGGCACGACATTCCTTGGCTTCAAGGCGCGCGGTGGACGACAACATGCAGATTCGTCGGTCATGGTGGCGCAAACATCTAGCCGCAGACGATGCTGGCGTTAGCTCTGGGTGCAGCGGTGGCGACAGGGGGATGCTGCGAGCGGCGATGAAACTGCTGCGTCGGCATATGTGGTGGCGGAGGAGGAGGGGTTGGGGGAGTGGAGAAATATCCCTCCATGACTGGGATTTCGCTGGCGGCGGGATGAAGGAGGCCGCACGTGGAAGTTTTAGTTTGGCGGTTGGGCAGCGCGGGTCAGCAGACCAAATTTGCAGTGAAGGATTAGGATTTTTTGTGTGCGTGCCCTAAATTGTTTTGTGCGCAACCTATTTTTGGACGTCTGCTAGAGCACGAATTTGCATCAGCGCGCTCAATAATAGCCGTTTTTGTGCACCGATGGATTTTTGTGCGTCCAACAAATTGAAGATGCTCTAACTATGTTTGTTTGGTTTTTTCCTTAGGCAGGCATGGGCTAATTACTCATTTTTTAAGCTGGCCCTGTTTAATCTTTTTCTTCTTCGGCCCACTAGCCATAGACACATACTCCCACAGGGCTTGAGAATGCTCCCTTTTTATCAAACTTAAATCTATAGTTAATAGAGCAGAAGAAATCCCAGTTACACATAATTTATTTGAGTATAAAAGGTGACTAATTTACCCTTCGATCATTTGACTATCAGTTTTGCTATTTCTCAGTTGACTGAGAATTTCTTACGTCTCAATCACTTAAAAAAAGTGCAACCGCCTGTTTAAAAAAATACAATTACACTTTTCTATCAGAAAAGTGCAACTAGAACGAGTTGCACATTTTTTTAACTACGATTACAATTTACTCAGGTGATTGAGATTTAAGAAATCTCAATTGACTGAGACATAGACAAACCCTTTGACTATGCGACGTGGAAGGACAAGGCTAACTAATGGTGTTCATACTAATCTTGTATTCTCTGTTTTCCTTTAGTATATCTTTGGAGAATGTGGTTTTCTTCAGCCTTAGTACTGCAATCATCCTATTTTCGTTGTTGTCATGTGCAAATGTGAACTTGATGAACTTGTTGTTCCCATTTATCAGTGCATCATTAGATCATTGTTCAAATCTCACCAAAACTTTAGAAGATGTCTCGGGGTAGCATATTCTAATATTAGTTGAATATAACAATTGAATAAAAGGTGGGCCCTCTTCTTCGACGGTGAGGCCACCACCGCTTCATGCCTCTCTAGTGTTGGTTAAAGCTTGCGACTGCATCCTCGTCCCCAAGTCATCCGACTCCAGCAACATCAGGTCATGGGGAAGGGCCCGGCGAAAGCCTTCCTCAGTATCATCATTTCCTTTCTAGAGGCGTGGTCAATCCTAGCCTCCTCTTCCGCCCCCATCAACATTTCACGGTAGTACCTGGTACCGGTATAAAGGTAAGTAGTATGCGCTAATGGCCAGAGAAGAACTATTAACTAGCCCATACTTAATTTATTCAAATCTTTTCCAAACTAAAGCAGTAGCCCATCTCCCCGTATGGCCTTGTTATCCTGGATGAAAGTCGATTCATGTATTCAATCCATTGGAATTAGCGGTTCGATCGATACCACTAAAAAAACAAATCGATCGACCGTCTATTGTCAATAGACTATTGTTCGAAACTGTACGTCCCCTTCGGCCTGCATCTCAGCATATAGCTCTCACCGCTACCTGTTATTTGTCACATTTTAATAGTTTTATAATGATGCTATATTTAAGATATCATATATTCTAATATAGTATCATATGTGCCATTCAGTCATGCCTATTTTTTTCTCCCATGCCATTTCATGGCCATCATCTTCCTCGCTCCCCTATCGTGAAATCCTGGCTCTGCCCCTGAAGGGACGCCGATGTGAAAATGGGTGATGCTTCAGGGTGTTGTGATGTGCGGCCATTGTTCGCTGCTACATAAGGCGCGGGCTTCTGGGGCGCAATGTATTGCATGTCAGATGCAACTTAGTCCACGCCTTCCTTGAGTCCGGCCAGGTCCTACATCCTACTCGGTGACTCTTAGGCACATAGGGGGGAGGTGTGTTGGTTCGTGCCTCAGAGTCGTCGTCTTGCTACGAAGGTGTCTTGTACCGTTATGTGGTCTTGTAGCTCTGTGCGCCATCTCCTCACCATTCTTGGTTCGAGATTGGGCAAGGCATGTCGTTTTTCGTCGATTCGTTTGTTTAGGTGCATTGTAAGCCGCATGGCTGGTGGGATGTGTGGAGTTGTAGCCTATACGGCGCACGTTGTATCGATGTTTTGGTATTTCTTCTATGAAATATGATATCTTGTATTCTAGAGAAAAATTTAAGAGGCTGCAAGAGATAGAGGGGAGCAGACGAGCCACCATGCAGGTTGCCACAGAAGACCATCACTGTGAATGATTGCAGTCATTAGGAGTTTTTTTTGAAATAAGGCAAAAAGCTTATCCTTTTATATTGATAAAGTAGGAGCAAACATTGGTGGCCTAAGCCAAAAGAGAAAGCTCATAGAAGGGGAGAAAACACACTAGCTTGTAATCTCCTGAAGATGTTTGGCACCAGCCAAAACCCAACTTTTGTTATCATATTTTATCTTATGGATGAGGACCGCAGGCATTGCGAATGTGTTGTTAAAAACCCTGTCATTCCTCTCTTTCCAAATTTCCCAGTTGATGAGCGTGACTGCTGAATTCAGACCTAGTAGACATGCAGATGGTGCCTAAGTGGCGGCCTTCCAATATTGAATAACTATGGAGCGACCCATTCCAATGTTCTGCACAAGGGAAGGGCAATCGATCCAGGAAGTCGCGGCCCGCCAAATTCTCCTGGAGTAGCGGCATTTAAACAGGATGTGCCTGGTAGTCTCAACATGACACTTACATAACTAGCAAGTCAGCTGGTGCGGCTAGCCCCGCTTAACCAGACGATCCGAGGTCCAAAGCCTATTTTGCACGGCAAGCCAAGATAAGAAATGACACTTGGGAGGGTCCCAAGCCTTCCATACCATCCCGTCGAAGGAGCACGTAATGGAACCAATGAACTGGGATTTGTAGGCAGAGGCTAATGTGTATGATCCAGAGGCCGTGAGGGTCTAGGTGATAGTGTTTTTGATGCCTGGCAAAAACACAATGTCTTGCAACATACCCTAAAGGGCGACGTACTGGGACAAGTGCTCAATAGTGATGTTGTCCACGCGAATATTCGTGATCCATTTAGAGTTCTGCAGGGCATCACGCACTAGGCGTTTTTTTGTTTTGACATTGTGAAAACGAGGGAGGGGGCAGAGACTGCGGTGAGGATCCATTGAGCCAAGAGGAATTCCAAAAAGAAGCTTTCTTACCATCACTGATGCTAACTCTTGTGGTCGCATTGAAGATCACTCTATCAATATCATCATTTGGGGTTTCCATTCCAACCCAGTGCTTCTACGGCGCTGTCCACTCAAGAAAAAGCCACCACAATCTAAGGACCCTGGCAAATTTCTCCAGATCCAGAATTCCCAATCCTCCAAGCTTCTTTGGACGACAAACCTTTGCCCAACTCACTTGCACTTTCCACTACTAACCGAGGCCTTTCAAGCCCATAACATTCCCCTTCTGATCTTGTCTAGAGATTTTATTGTTGCCTTATCTGCTTTGATTGTAGTGAGCAGAAAAATCAGGAGTGCCATGAGAACAAATTTGACCAGTGCCGAACAACCCACAACGTTTAGGAATCTTGTTTTCCAGGGGCTGAGCCTAGAGGTGGCCTTGTTAATGAGGGGCTGAAGGTCGATGCGTCACAACCTTCCGAGGACCAGAGATAGTCCCAAGTAATTGATTAGGAACTAAGATAAGGTTGCAGGGAAAGCCTGCAGAATAGCGTTTATGTTGATTTCCTCACAGCAAAATAGGCACCACCGAGCTTTTCTCCACATTAGTCACTAACCCGGTGACCTCCCCAAAATTATGCAAGATCAACGCCAAGTTTGAGATATCTTGGCCACAGAGGCTAAGAAGATCACAACATCATCAACGTATAACAAAATGTGGGACTTCATGAAATCCCCCGACAGAGCCTGGAGAAGGCCAGCTTCTGTGGCAAGCTCCAAAATCTTCTGTAGAGGATCGATTGTCAAGTCAAACAAAAGCGGCGAGAGGGGATCACCCTGCCTTAGACCATGCCCATGGTAAATGTCTTTGCCTGGATGCCCATTAAGCAGAACTCGAGATGTTGAAGTAGAGAAGAGTCGGCCTAGTCCTGCCACCTAGGAGGGAAACCCCTGTGCTGCATGAGGTCGAGGATATAATCCCAGCGCACTGAGTCGATGGCTTTAGCAATATCAATCTTGATGAGAAGAGATGGGGTATGCTTCTTGTGGAGCCGACGAGCCACATTTCTAACAAACATGAAGTTGTCGTGGATGCTACGGGATTTGATGAAAGCACTCTGTCTGCAAGAAATAATGGCATTCATCTTGGGGCGCAGACGCATGGCCATTGCCTTAGCTATGATTTTCGGGATCATATGGATTAGGCTAATGGGCCTGAAATCCGAAACGCAATCTGCCCCATCCTTCTTTGGGAGCAAAGCAATGCTTGGAGTGTTGATGATGTGGAAGTTGTTTATCGACGGCTCAGAGAATCCGTTGATGACATGCATGAGATCTTCCTTCACAATATCCCAACATGAGCGGAAAAAGCCCTAGTGAAACCATCAGGCCCTAGCGCCTTATCAGGCGGCATATCATGGATGGCCAGTTTAATCTCATCCTCAGAAAACAGCAGGCCCAGGTCATCCAATCCCTCAAAAGCAGGGTCAACGGCCTCCTAGTTGAAATTAATAGAGAGCGGTTCTGGCTGCCCCAACACAGTGGAGAAATGATCTTGGATAAGTTGTTCCTTCTCAACATGGGAAGTGGCCTAGCCCCCATTTCTCTTTAAGCTTTGGATGGCATTTTTTCGCGGGCAGGAGTTGACCCGAAGATGAAAGAATATAGTGTTGGCATCACCCTCTCTTAGATAGGATATTCTTAAAGCTCGTCATTTATGAGAGTGCTCCAGGACCGCCAACCCCATGACACGGTGCTTCAAAGCAGCGTGAAGTGCTTTCTCCTGCTCAGATAGGCTGCATGACTCCTAGGCCACATCAAGCTACAGGATGACATCAAGAGCCATGAGCAACTGTTGCTGGTGGTTTGAAAATAGTCCCTTGTTCCAGGCGCGAAGCTTCTTGGCAGTGACCTTTAGTTTGTGATTCAAGATCAGAACTGGTTGTGTGTGAGTGGATTGCTCCGTCCAGTCAGAAAGAAAGACTTTAGCAAAATCAGGCATCTTTGTCTAGAAATTCTTGAACTAGAAAGTAGTGGTCTTGCGAGGTCCTCTTTGGTTGGAAAGCAAAAGCGGGCAGTGATCTGAGAGGGATGAAGATAAGGCATGCATCGTGTGGTGTTCAAAATCCAGCTCCCATCCTGCATTACAGAAAGAATGATCCAGCCTCTCTAGAGTAGGATTATCACAATCGTTACTCCAAGTGAACTTCCTATTCTGCAGCTTAATTTCCCGAAGCTGAGAGGCATTAAGCTCCCACCTAAACTGGTTCATTTTCCGGTAGTTGATGTTACCATCGTTCTTGTCGGAGGCTTGATAAATTTGGTTGAAATCGCCGAGGATAAGCCACTTAGAGTTGTCAGCAGGCGAGACAATAATCATTTCATCCTAAAACCCTCTTTTTTCAGCATCATCTGTTGGGCCATGAACAATAGTGAGCTTGAAAGAAGTCCCATAGGTCCAGATTACCTCTTCAGTAGAGATAAGGTGAGTGTCGATGTGGATACTTGAGATGTCAACATAGTCAACATCCCACAATAGCAGGATAGCCCCACGAGTGCCAATTGCCGATCGATGAGCGAAAGACCGCAGCCGATAACCGCCAATATAACCCGCTGTTTGATGATCAATGAAATGCATCTTGGATTCTTGAATGCAGGCGATGTGGCAGACAGTATTAGCAATTTTGGCATGGACCGTATCCTTGCGGGATAAAAGACACAATGTTTTCGTTGGCGTATTTTTGCTATTTCTATTTAGGGATTTCTATTTTCGTGCCCCTGGTTCGTTAGTTGTACTTAGTTTTCCCCAACCGCTTAGTTTTTCTTCACTTTTCCCCTCCCTCCATTCTGAAACCCTCACATGCGCTCGGACGGGAGATGCCGTCAGGTCAAAGGCTTGACCGTTACATGCTGACATGTGGGACCATGTTGGGGCGGGTCCTGCGTTGAGCATTACGTTATGTCGCCTCGACCGTTACATGCTGACGGGTGGAGCCAGGATACACCGTGGACCAGCCATCCGTCTCTCGCTGACTTGTGGGCCCGGTTTTTCCTGATTGTGTGGCTGGTGCAGCCAATGACAAATGGGGTCATTCTGTGGGGCCATCGAAGCCAATGAACGATGGGGCCGCTATGTGGAGCCGTTCTGTGAGGCCGTTGTAGCCAATGACCGGTGGGGCCGTCATGTGGGGCTGGAGGGGGGATTTGCATATTTTCCACGCTATACTTTGCAACTTGCATATTTGCTATTTTGTGTGTCACTGACATGTGGTGGTCATGTGGCAAATATGCGAATTTCAAAGAAAAAGTTTGGCTGATATGCAAAATTGGCAAATATGAAATAATTGACAGGTGGGGTCGTGTATGACACGTTGGCTCTCTCTCATCCCCTCGCAGCCCCCAGCCCCGAGCAACTCCTATCCCACCGGCGAACAGAGCAGCCATCATCGGCGCATCGCTAGATCTATCCTACGGCAGTATCAGACGGACTACCGCGCTGCACCTCAACCACGGCTCCATCACCTATTTCGTCTGCACGCATTGTACGTTGAGGCGGTACCGACCGCAGGCAGGTCCACCGCCCACGACGACTGGGATTTGGTTCCTCCGCCATAGCTCGACGAATAGTCATAACAATTGCTAGTAGTGCTTGCTAAGACCTCCAAGTGCAAGTGCTACAACTCCCCTTTATGCGGCTCGTCCAAGTGCTAAAGCTGCAGCACCTCCGAGGTATCCACATATCCGGAGTGGAAGGTCACACGGCAGACTGCTAGGTCCGCACGTGCAAGACATGCGTGAGAGGAGTGGCGGCTGGGTGGAATGCTCAAACCTATTCAGCTCGCCTCACTCTCTCTTATATAGGCATCCCTGGTGGGCTTCTACATTAGCAGCCCATTAGCAGCCTAAGCCTGGTCTAATTCGGATCCAATCCTCATTAGGCTCCCATCCCCTAAAGTGTGTGACCCTATAGGTTCATATACGTATAGACATGACACGAGTACACTTACTCCATCAATAGTTGGTAGCGGACTCTAGCAAGACGTGCCAACTCCTAAACGTATATAAAGATCATACAGACGATCCATCACAAGGTTGTGTACATGTCTTTCCCTTTGCCCTAAGATATTTGGTCTAGCTCCAAGCTAACCTCTCTTTCTCGATACTGTGATTCGGAATCCCTTTACTAGGTTAACTCTTAACCATATGTAGCACGGCCATGCATTTCTGGATCCGATCACTCGAGGGTCCCAGAGATATCCCTCTCAAGTAGAGAGGGGCAAATCCCATCTTGATTGACCGATGCCTTGCAGCATGTATCAGGACAAACCCAAAATCTACCTTTATAACTACCTAGTTACGGAGTAGTGTTTGATAGCCCCAAAGTAGGTCAATCCACATCACAAGTACATGCGACAATCTCAGGTCTAAGGACAAAACGTACACGATGTGTAGAAAGAGCTGCAAGTGTTATTGCCAGTCTCAAGTTGGGTCAGTCCAACCCCATGTTCATAACATGTGTCCACATCATTTGTTTGACATCTCCATGTCTATGACTTGCTAAACATAGTCATCAACCAAAAGATGTGGTAGTCTAATATTCATGTGTGTCCTTACATGAACTCTAACTAGGGACAACTATTAGATAACCATACAAGTAAAGAGTTTCACAAACAATTCACATAATTGCCAATCAATACAAGTTGCTTGATATTCGAGTTCAAATCTGTCTCGAGGAGAGAACGAGGAAAGCAGGGAATAGCAGAACAAATGGATATTCAAGGAACATTATAAAAAACTCATGGATACATATGAAATACAATCATCTCTATGATTGCCTCTAGGGCATATTTCCTTCAGTGTCCCACTTGCACTAGAGGCAATCTAGATAGTATATATTACCTATTGCTCTTGCCTGCGCTTCATCCGTAGGCTGTGGGAGTGGCTTTGTCAAGGGATTAGCAACATTTGAGTCCGTATGTATTTTGCATAACATGACACTACCATCATCAATAAACTCACGAATCAGATGGTAATGCATGCGAATATGTTTGTTCTTCTGGTGCTGTCTAGGTTTCTTGGCTTGTGCAATAGCACCATTGTTGTCACAATAAATGTCCATGGGATTGGACGTGCCCTGAACCACACCAAGAGCGATCAGGAAATTCCTAATCCAAACAACTTCCTTTCTAGCCTCCAAGGCGGCAATATATTCAGCTTCTATTGAAGAGGAGGCCACTATATCTTGCTTGGAACTTTTCTAGCTCATAGCACCAGCATTCATGACAAACACATAACCTGATTGCGATTTGGAGTCATCTGAGTCGTTAAGGTAACTCGCATCTATGTAACCCTTTACACTAAGTTCAACCTCACCTCCATAAACTAGGAACATATCCTTAGTCCTTCTCAAGTACTTAAGGATATTCTTTACCACTGTCCAGTGACTCTCACCTGGATCAGCCTGGTATCTGCTCGTAACACTTAGAGCATAGGAAACATCTGGGAGAGTACATGTCATTGCATACATGATGGATCCAATAGCCGAAGCATATGGAACCCTACTCATGCGCTCTCGCTCACCAGTGGTCCAAGGACACTGAGTCTTGCTGAGTTTAATGCCGTGAGACATGGGCAAGAACCCATTCTTAGCCTCTTCCATGCTGAACCGTTTCAACACTTTGTCAATGTATGTACTCTGGCTTAATCCAATTAGCCTCCTTGATCTATCTCTATAGATCTTGATACCCAGAATATATGCTGCTTCTCCTAAGTCCTTCATAGAAAAACTATTTTTCAATGAGGTCTTAACAGACTCAAGCATAGGAATGTCATTTCCAATTAGTAATATGTCATCTACATATAAGATTAGAAATACAAGTGATTTCCCATTTTATTTCTTATACACACAAGGTTCTTGCTTATTTTTGGTGAAGCCAAACTCCTTTACAACTTCATAAAATTGAATGTTCCAACTCCGAGATGCTTGCTTCAGCCCATAAATAGACTTTTGAAGTTTGCATACTTTTCCAGCATTGTTTGGATCAACAAAACCTCCGGGATGCATCATATACACGTCCTCGGTAAGGATTCCATTTAAGAAAGACGTCTTGACGTCCATCTGCCATATCTCATAGTCGAAATATGTAGCAATGGCTAGAATGATCCATATAGATTTAAGCATCGCTACGGGTGAGAAAGTCTCGTCGTAGTCAACTCCTTGAACTTGTCGAAAACCTTTTGCAACAAGTCGAGCTTTATGGATGTGAACATTTCCATCCATATCAATCTTCTTCTTATAGATCCATTTGCACTCGATGGCTTAAAAACCATCAGGTAGGTCAACCAAGTTCCAAAACCAAGTTCCAAACTTGATTTTCTCCCATGGACTCTATCTCGGATCTCATGGCAATCAGCCATTTCTCAGAGTCTGGGTCCACCATCGCTTCTGCATAGGTCGTAGGCTCATCATTGTCTAACAATAATAATTCCCATGCATCATGGAGCCTCGCCGACCTTCGTGGTTGTGGTGCTTCTATTGCCACGGGTTCCTCAACTTGTTCTGCTACAATAGCATCACTGGTAGAAGCATTCCCGACTGGCTCATCTTGAACTTCTTTAAGTCGCACCGACCTTCCACTCGTTACCTATGTGAGAAACTCTTTCTCTAGGAAAACACCGCTACAAGCGACAAACACTTTGCCCTCTTCTCGGTTATAGAAGTAATACCCTAAGGTTTCCCTTGGGTATCCCACAAAAATGCATTTATCTGATTTAGGTGTTAGCTTGTCCGACTGAAGTCGCTTGACAAATGCATCACAACCCCAAATCTTTAGAAAAGGCAAACTGGGATTCTTTCCAGTCCACATCTCATATGGTGTCTTAACTACGGATTTAGACGGTACCCTGTTTAGTGTGAAAGCTGTTGTTTCTAGCGCGTAACCCCAAAATGATAATGGTAAATCTGACCGGCTCATCATCGATCGAACCATGTCCAATAAAGTTTGATTACGCCGTTCGGAGACCCCATTTCTTTGAGGCATTCCGGGTGGCGTGAGCTATGGAACAATTCCGCAACTCTGAAGATGATTGCTAAACTCGTGACTCAAATATTCACCTCCACGATCAGATCGTGAGGCCTTTATTTTCTTGCCACGTTGATTCTCTACCTCACTCTAAAACTCTCTGAACTTTTCAAAAGTTTCAGACTTATGCTTCATCAAGTAGACATAGCCATATCTACTGAAATCATCAGTGAAAGTAATGAAGTAGTGATATCCTCCTCTCGCTGTCATGCTCATTGGTCCACATACATCAGTATGTATGAGTTCCAACAAGTCTGTCGCTCTCTCGAGAAAACCCGTAAAAGGCGTCTTGGTCATCTTTCCAAGTAAACAAGCTTGACATGTCTCGTATGATTCAAAATCAAACGAAGTTAGAAGACCATCACCATGGAGCTTCTTCATGCGCTTTTCACTTATATGCCCCAAATGACAATGCCATAAATAGGTAGGACTCAAATCATTAGGCCAAAGCCTTTTAGCACTAACATTGTAAACAGATGCATCATCAAGATTTAAAATAAATAACCCATTCACAATGGGAGCATCAACCACAAACATAGCATTCTTAGAGATTACACAACCATTGTTTGTACTCGCGAATGAATAACCATCCCTCATCAAACATGAAGGTGATAAATTTTTTCGACCCATACTAGGAATGTAATAACAATTATTTAACTCCATAATAAATCCTGACGGAAGGTGAAGCTCCATGACGTCGACGAATAATGCAGCAACCCTTGCTTTATTTCCGACGTGCAAGTACACTTTGCCTTTCTACACTTCTCTAGTCTTTTTAGCCCCTGCATCGAATTAAAAATATGAGCAATCGATCCGGTATCAAATACCCAAGAGCTAACATAAGAATCTGTGAGAAAAATGTGCACAACATTTACAACAAGCGTACCTGAGTGGGAAGTACTATTACTTCCACCGTTCTTCAAGGAAGCCTGGTACTTGCTGCAGTTTCTCTTCTAGTGGCCATATTCATGACCAAAGAAACACTCAGTGTCTCCTGCAGGTCTGATACATTGCTAACATATCTATAATTTTTGATGTTCCATGCTTGTTTTATATCTACTTTCTTATGTTTTGTCCACACTTTGGAGTATTTTTATACACTTTCTTGCACTAACCTATTAACAAGATGCCATAGTGCCAGTTGCCTGTTTTCTACTGTTTTTGGTTCCAGGAAAGCCAGAAAATGAATATTCTCGGAATTCGACGAGACAAAAGCCAAAGTCAATATTTCACCAAGGGGAACACAGAGTCAGAAGACGAGACGAAGAGGGGCCAGGGGCCGGCCACACCGCCAGGCCGCGCGGACAGGCCTGGCCCGCGCCAGGGGTGGTTCGGCCGTCTCGGGCACCCCCTCAGCCTCCCCTTTTGCCTATAAGAAGCCTCCGATACATAAACCATAAGAACCCGATCAAAATTCCACGAAAGAGTTTGTAGCCGCCGCCATCTCCATCCCTAGATCGGGAGGGATCTGAAGCTCTTCCCGGCACCCTGCCGGAGGGGAGAATTCACCCTGGAGGCCTTCTTCATCACCATGCCTGCCTCCGGTGTGATGCGTGAGTAGTTCATCCTTGGACTATGGGACCATGTAGTAGCTAGATGGTTGGTTCTTCTCCTTTGTGCTATCATGTTTTGATCTTGTGAGCTCCGTTCATGATCAAGATCATCTATATGTAATCTTACATGTTGTGTTTGCGGGGATCCGATGGCTATTGAGATGCTCTTTCAGATTGGCTATTGATTCTATCATGTCTTTGTTATTTGTGATCTTGCATGCTCTCTGTTGTTAGTAGCTATCTTGGCCGAGTAGATGCTAGCAACTCCAAGAGGGAGTATTTATGCTCGATAGTGGGTTCATGCCTCTAGTAATCTGGGGAAGTGACCGAAATCTCTAAGGTACTAGATGTGCTATTTCTACTAGGGAGAAAACAGCAATCCTTTGTTCATAGAACAATCGTATTGTTTACTTTACACACTTTGCTTAATGCAATTATCTGTTGCTTGCAACTTAATACTGGAGGGGGATTTGGATGATAACCTGAAGGTGGATTATTAGTCATAGATGTAGTTGGATTAGGTCTATGTATAATGTTGTAATGCCCAATCAAATCTCATAGGAGTAAAGATGATTAGTATATGCATGTATGCTTTCTCGATGTTTGTCAATTGGCCCGATGTAATTTGTTCACCCAACATGTCATCTATCTTAAGGAGAATAACCACTAGTGAACTATGGACCCTAGTCCTTTCTTTTACCACCAATCTACAAATCTATTTACTATTTTCTATTTACTTTATGCAAGTAATTACTATCTTCCACACAATACGTTTAATCCTTTGTTTTCAGCAAAACCAGTGAGATTGACAACCTCACTGAGTTGGGGGCAAAGTTCTGTGATTGTGTTGTGCAAAATTCCAAATTGGAAACAACTCCTTGGAGGTGTTTCCTTGCTCCTACTGGTTCGATAACCTTGGTTTCATAACTGAGGGAAAACTTGTTGCTATACTCATCATACCTTCCTCTTGGGGTTCCCCAACAAGCTCAACATATTGAGTAAGCAAGGTCCAACCTTTTGCTTGGGTGCATGGTTTGGCTTAGGGATCGTATCCTTATCCTTGCCCTTCTTCTTCTGCGAAGAAGTGCCCTTTTTCTTGAAGCTAGGCTTGTTCTGCACAACCTTCACATGGCTATGCTCTGCACACTTCTTAATGTCACATTCTGCTGTTTTCAGCATCCTGCATAATTCATTAAGCCCCCTCTCCACCCCATGCATATGGTAGTTCGAAATGAAATGCCCATAGCTAGATGGAAGAGATGCCAAAATGAAATCAGTGGCCAACTCTTGTCCTAATGGAAAAACAAGATTTTCCAAAGTCTGACTGTAACCAACCATTTTGATCACATGGGGGCCTACAGCTGCTCCCTCTTCCAGCTTGCATTCCACAGAGGACTTAGCGCATTGTACCTCTTAGTCCTAGCTTGAGTCTGGAATATGTCCTTAAGCGCGACGATCATATCATACACTTCTTGATCCTCAAACTGCTTTTGAAGATCAGGTTCCATGCATGCAAGCATAAGACATCTAACCTCAAGAGATTCATCACATGCTTTCTTGTAGGCATTCTTAAGGGTAGCCGTTGCATTATCAGCAGGTTCATCTAGGATTGGGGTATCCAGAACAGTTTCCTTTTTCTCAGACCTGAGAACAATTCTCAGGTTATGGACCCAGTCCGAATAGTTTGTTCCATTTAGTTTATCCTTTTCAAGAATCGAACACAAAGCAAAAGGTGATGAATTGTTCGGTGCCATTGATCTACAACATAAAAGCATGCAAAATACTAAGCCATGTAACCATGAAAGAGTAAAACATATTAAAAAATTTAATAGCATATACTCCCACTTAAATCAACATCCCTCTATTGATACTAAGTGATTCAAGATCCACAATTAACAAGTCGACTAGTGAGCTTTAGCATCACTGCTAGAATACAAGGTAAATCAGTAAGCAACTTTTGCTAATCATATCACATATGACTCTTGTTGTTGGGTGACATCTCTATGTCAAAACTAGGCGCCCAACCTTTATGCCCCAAGGTCCTTAACTATTAAGATGACCTTGTTAAGCTCACCAACCCTTATGCGTGTAGGTATCCAATACAAACACATCCAGCTAAGGAAAACTGCAGCACCCTAATTTCATAGACCCACCAACGATTGTACAAGGCATAGGATGGTGCAAGGTTTGGCTGGGAGGGCATGGTTTAACTTAAACTTTGTGAGGGATCGTTCTACTTCTATCATCTAAGCATGCAAAGTAGTAAAACGTATAAGAATAGCATTCACATAGATGTGATACAGTATGGCCCATTTTTCTCATGGTGATCTCCATCGCCATAGAACCTGTCCACGATGATGATCTCCATCTTCATGCTCTATGCGAGCCATCCTCCAAGTGACGAGTTCTCCAAGAACTAATACAAGCTATTACTATTAACAACTAGTAATCAAAATTACATGGTGTTGGCATCATCACAAGTTGGCACGCAGGCCATTACAATAATTGACAACACATTTGGCTCCAGCCATGTTTCCCTACTCACGACACGCAGGTCATGAAAAATACATACATGCATCACATACATTTTTGGGCCATACTGATCACATACATCCTGCAAAAACAAGTTGTGCATATAATCACATTCTACCGGATCATGTGAAATCGCAGCACCTATGAACCTTAACGTGATACAAAAAGGGGGCTACGATTAACGGGGTCTAGGGGGTCTCCCCCTGCAGGGTTCGAAGGGGCAGCGACCCTCGTGGTATCTCCGGGCGTCCAGAAATTTGTGAAAAATGAGAGATCGAATCTATACAATCTTCTTTAAGGATTTTGATCGACAAATCAAATTTACCATAAACCGACTATTGTTGTGATTCGACCAAACTACTTTGATCACGGTACATCGATTCAGATCTAGTTCCCGATTCGATCAATCATATTGATCTTCGTGTGATTCAACTGGATTTATGTGTCACTGTGTACCCCAATGGCGGAAACCAACTGGTAGGGGTAAGTCGTTCGACGACCTTAGAATCACGATCACGGAAAGTCAGATCATAGATCAATCCAGAACCACCGCCATACAAAGGATCACATCATTCATATCAATCTACATATCACCATAGGAAAACTTTCTGAACCTATGACTGAACAACATCGGCTCTGATACCACTGTAGGGTAACGGGTAGGCTACACTACCGAAAAAACAAAATTTTCTACTGCGTCAACTAGGAATACTATTTTCATAGATCACGGGATTACCACTAGATGCGCAGTTGCAGAATTCGATGAAGCACGTCGCGGCAGTGTAGATATTCTACGTATCCTCCTTGTCCTCGTCCCACGAGTAGCTCCCCTTTATGCGGCTCGTCCAAGTGCTACAACTGCAGCACCTCCGAGGTATCCACACGTCCGGAGTGGAAGATCACACGACACACTGCTAGGTCCGCACATGCAAGACATGCATGAGAGGAGTGGCGGCTGGGTGGAATGCTCAACCCTATTCAGCTCGCCTCACTCTCTCTTATATAGGCATCCCTGGTGGGCTTCTACATTAGTAGCCCATTAGCAGCCCAAGCCTGGTCTAATTCGGATCCAATCCTCATTAGGCTTCCAGCCCCTAAAGTGTGTGACCCTATAGGTTCATACATGTATAGACATGACATGAGTACACTTACTCCATCAATAGTTGGTAGCGGACTCTAGCAAGACGTGCCAACTCCTAAACGTATATAAAGATCATACGGACGAACCATCAGAAGGTTGAGTACATGTCTTTCCCTTTGCCCTACGATATTTGGTCTAGCTCCAAGCTGACCTCTCTTTCTCGATACTGTGATTCAGAATCCCTTTACTAGGTTAACTCTTAACCATATGTAGCACGACCATGCATTTCTGGATCCGATCACTCGAGGGGCCCATAGATATCTCTCTCAAGTAGAGAGGGGCAAATCCCATCTTGATTAACCGATGCCTTGCAACATGTATCAGGACAAACCTGAAAGCTACCTTTATAACTACCTAGTTACAGAGTAGTGTTTGATAGCCCCAAAGTAGGTCGATCCACATCTCAAGTACATGCGACAATCTTAGGTCTAAGGACAAAACGTACACGATGTATAGAAAGAGCTGCAAGTATTATTGCTAGTCTTAAGTTGGGTCAGTCCAACCCCATGTTCATAACATGTGTCCACATCATTGGTTTGACATCTCCATGTCTATGACTTGCGAAACATAGTCATCAACCAATCGATCTGCTAGTCTAATATTCACGTGTGTCCTCACATGAACTCTGACTAGGGACAACTATTAGATAACTATACAAGTAAAGAGTTTCACAAACAATTCACATAATTGCCAATCAATACAAGTTGCCTGATATATGGATATTCAAGGAACATTATAAAAAACTCATGGATACATATGAAATACAATCATCTCTATGATTTCCTCTAGGGCATATTTCCTTCACAAATTAGTCCTCAATGTCTGGTCGTAGCGGGTACACCAACAAGGGTGGGGAATCGATCATGTCGTGGCCACATTCTCCTTCTCCTACCACGTCGGAAGTGCATGTAGCTCCTTCTCTTTGTACTACTGTTGAATTTGAAGTGCTGACATGGCCTGTCGGACTGATTCCAATTTGGTTTGTTTTGGGATTGTTATAGTGTGCTATGCAGGCTGATGATCCATGGTACATTGTGTTGGGCCACGCAGAGATAAACAAAACTTTTTCCCTACCCGGTGATCCCAAGATCCAGCTCAGGTAGTAGGCCACGAGAATTACCACTAGACGCGTAGTTGCGGAATTGATGAAGCATGTCGCTTGACGTAGTGCAGTCCTCACGATCCGTCCTGATCCACGATCGTCAAAGTGCTGAATGTACAGCACCTCCGCCAGTATCCACACGTACGAGGAGGAGCACTGGTGCTAGACTGTTAGGTCCGATACGGCGGCGACAGGACTGTACTAGAGCTAGGGTTTCCAACGCATGGAGTGACCTAACCGTGTGCTCTATGCACCTGTGCCCCAGTTTATATAGGAAGTGAAAGTGGGCTCCACTCACTTATGGCGCATTCACTAAAAGGCCTATATTAGTCACTACGAGTCTAACTCACTGACTCAGTCCATGAATGATTTGGGTCCAACCCAAATAGATTTCTGGTTCAGGTCTAACCCAAACTTGCTCCCGCTCTTAAGTGTGTGACCTGATAGGCTCATGGTGACTCAGACACGATCCGAGTCTCACTCGTGACTGATCAGTCGGTAGCAGCTCCTAGCAGAACGTGTTGACTCCCAAGTACTAAAGAGTCATGACGACATACCTTCCAATGCAACTTTCATCCAAGTCCCTTTTGCCTCACGATATGCCTTGTCAAACTATAGGAAAATAATCGTCACCCCTTAAATAGTTCGACTCTCCTTCTCGATCTGAGATAAGTGATTCATCCGACTAACTCTTAGTCGATCGCCTCGGTTAACACTTAACTGAGTTGCGCATGGACATACTTTCCGAATCATATCTTCTGAGAGGGCCTAGAGAATATCTCTCTAGTCGAAGGGGCAAAATCCCATCTTGGTTATTCACATCACGCAACTTGATTCTCAGTCGACCCGAACTCTGCCTTTATAACTGCCCAGTGATAGAACAATGTTTGATAGAACCTAAGTCGATGATCCTCAACTTGGATTGTGCAATAACCTCAAGTCTAAGGATTACATTTATTGAGACATACAAATGATGACTTGTTCGTCGCATCTCAATATGGGTCAGTCCGACTCGCTAAACTCTTTAGCCGAATCCGTGTAAGTCGGAATAGCATCTCCATGTCCATGACAAGTGGAACCGAGTCATCTGCCGACTTTCACATTAGGCTAAGTTGTGTGTCCAACACAACCTCAACGACTAAGGACAATTAGTATGAACAACATGAATATATAGTTCCACAATCGAATCACATATTAAATGATACATACCAATAGTTCATACAAGGACAATAACTTTATGAATACATTGGGAATAACATCATACATGATTGCCTCTAGGGCATTGATACATTGCAAATGTATCTATCATTTTTGATGTTCCATGCTTGGTTTTATCTACTTTCTTGTGTTTTGTTCACACTTGTGAGTACTTTTCATATGATCTCTTGGACTAACCTATTAACAAGAGCCACAGTGCCAGCTGCCTGTTTTCTGCTGTTTTTGGTTTCAGGAAGTCAGAAAATGAATATTCTCGAAATTGGACGGGACAAAAGCCAAAGTCACTATTTTACCGGGAGACATCTGGAGCCAGAATACGAGACGGAGAGGGGCTGGGGCCTGGCCACACCACCTGGCCGTGCGGCCAGGCCTGGCCCGTGCCAGGGGGTGGTCTAGCCGCCCTAGGCACCCCCTCTGCCTCTCCTTCCGCCTATTTATTGCCTCTGATATGGAAACCCTAAGTAACCGATCAAAAATTCCACGAAAGAGTCTGTAGCCGCCGTCATATCCATCCCTAGATCAAGAGGGATATGAAGCTCTTCCTGGCACCCTGCCGGAGAGGGGAATTCACCCTGGAGGCCTTCTTCATCATCATGCAAGCCTCCGGTGTGATGCGTGAGTAGTTCATCTGTGTGTTGGGGATATACTTTCCGGGTATCCTCACAGTTCCTCACTGACCAGGGTGGCCCACTTCGGGTTAGAGCATTGCTTCACGGGCGGCCCAGTCAGGGAGAAAGACGGAGTCCAATCCGGCTACGGGAAGGCCCGGAAGACTTACCAACTTAGGCCCATAATGTTACTTGTAGTTCAAGATGTTATCTGTAACCAACTCTTAGTCGTAGCCGGATTGATCTCTCTTGTAAACCCTAGGCCGGATATCTATATAAGCGTCCTAGGGGAGCCTTTAGGGCACCTCAATAGTCTACAATCTCAACTCACATAGGCGAAACCCTTGTAACCCATATTCCGGCTCTGCCATATTACTGGATTGCTAGCAGGAGTAGGATCCATCCAAAGCCGACGGATTCGAACCTGGATAAACTTGTGTGCTCACCATCCCGAAATACCGTACGTCTCACACCCCTCTCTTCCACACGCCTCGAGGACCCCCTCATGGCGTACTTGTCCTCAATCCGACGACAGTTGGCGCCCACCGTGGGGCAAGTGAGCTTCGGATCTGTGTTCCGAGCAGAATCTGCAAGAATCAGAATCGGCGAGACCATCGCCGTTGGTCGCATCCTCTACGCCAACAACGTCCCTCTCATCGTTCTCGATGAGACTTGGATTCTGGCTAAGGAGGCCGTGACTGCCTACACAATCATGTCTTTTGGCGAGATCGATGTTTACATCGGTTTCACTGAACCTGCCCAACCCACCCAAGCGCTGATGATAGAGGCAGAAGAATCTTCTGGATCCCCTTTGTCCGTGGAGGCGGCAGAGTTCCGGATCTCAGAAAACCCTAATCCCACCCAGCCCGCACCAGTTGCGGAGATAATGGAGAAATCCGAGCCCGAAGAAGACCTTGCGGTCCAAGTCGAATCTGGAGTGGATCTCCCTAGAGGAGCCGGATCCGAGATCGACCCACCCGCGGAAGTTGAAGTCCAGGAGGAGCATATCAACGACACTGATTCCGGCTCTGACGATGCCGGGTCAGACAGACCTTTCCTAAGGTACACACTAAAACATATGATACTGCAAGGCGAAAGCGCAGATGCAATCCTCGAGACCATCAAAAGTTTCGACATCGCTGATCACGAAAGCGGCAGGTACCTCAGGAAGCACGCATCGCACTTCGTCGGATATGTGGGATCCGGATCCGGCTCTGCCGATGCTGGGGAAAACACCGACTCTATGCTGGAGGCAATTGGAACAAACACCGACGTACCCGCATCCTCGGATGAATCGATGACGTCAGCAGATTTTCGAAAGTTCTCCGCAGAATATGAAGAGGAGTATAACTCCAAAGCTGCAGAAGAAGGAGAAGCCATGGATGAAGGATCCGGGGAACACTCTCCCAAAGCGCAGGATGACATGGACGTCGGAGATAATACCGAAGTCCAGATGTCTGAAAGTACCGACCAGAGTTTGACTCCGGGAAACGGACCCAAAGCCGTCTTTGCTACCGGCGCTGCCAAGAAGGCAAAGAAGAAGAACAAGAAGAACAAGACCCCGGCAAAAGACCCTCTGACAGAGGAGGTGATTGCCGAGGAATACGAAGAATACTCGGATGGAGCACTTATCCCAGAAGAGCCGAAAAAAGAAGAATCGGTGGACGGACACGTGATCACCGAAGGTGCGCGTAAACTCATCGATGCTGCACTAAACACACCTATCCCTACAGCTGCAGAACTTACTGCAGATGAGCTGGATGAAAGGGCCCAAGCCCTAGAAGCGCATCGTCAACAACTCCTCGATGAAGCCAAAAACATCGAGGTGGAGAAGAAACGCATGGAAACTAAGGACTACATGTCTCGGTTGCATCAGAAGACACATAAACGTCACACCAATGATGAACAGTTCCCAACTGTCCGTGCCGTCCTTTTCGGAGATGAGATGGGGAAGCCACGGAAAGATACAAAGGAGATTGGGTATACCCAACCCCAGTACAGAATACCGTGGCAGCCCGAGAAATTATATCGGCTAATCCAGGACCGGAGGAGATCCGTTTGGGTATCAAACTACTCAATAAGGGACTGGAGCAGCAAAAGGTCGCCCTGTCCGAAAGTCAAAAGCTGGTCTCAGATTCTGACCAGTGTCGCACAGATCCGGCATGGGTTGGTGTAAGATCCCATTACGTCCGAGTGCAGTATCATCACCCCGAACGCCGGGAAGACAATTATTCAAGAACCGGATCATCAGGACAACATCACAGAACTTCGCGTAACTGGAGCAACGTCGCTCCAGCGGCCGAGAAAGACGCCATCGCTGCACTGAATCCGACAAACCCTCCCCGACGAGAATCTAACGATCGAAGGGGAAAGATAAAGAGAAACAGCGGGAGGAGGATCGTTAAAAGATGCCACCTCCTAAGCATGCAAGCCATCCGACTGAGCTTCACCATGGTGGGAATGATGGACGAAGAAACGATGGAAACCACGATGGAACAAGCAGGCAGGGGGCTCTTCATAGTCAAGAACCTCCCCGGAATCGGAATAACGATGTTCCGGACGGAGGCCGGCGATCAGCCGGAAATTATCCAGCTTCCCCACCCTCTCCACCACACAGTCATCACAACGGCTCCCAAGGAGGGCAAGGAGGACGACATGGCGGAGGAGGTGGTGGTAGAAGCCGAAGTCCGGCTCCAAGGCACCGTAGCCATAGCCGACATTCAGGACGATCTTTATCCCCGAACGATGCAAGGCACAAGATCAACTCCAACATAGAGGCTCGGCACTACAAAAACAATGATATCTACGTGGGCCCAAAGTGCTTAGGACCACGCATCAGAGCTACAAGATTCCCGGAAGGATTTGCTATCTCAAGGAACATCCAAGCCTACGATGACATTGCTCGGCCAGACACTTGGTTACAGGATTTTTTCCAAGCTTGCTGCATCGCCAAAGGCGGAAACAGCCTGGTCACAACCCGATATCTCCCACTTATGTTGCAGAAGACGGTGCGATCATGGCTCAATGAACTTCCGGAGAACACCATCCATAACTGGTATGACATGCAAAGTGCGTTCTTTCGTAATTTCGAAGGCACATATCGGAGGCCCTGTTCGGTCGGAGACCTACAGCGTTGCACCCAGAAAGCCAGAGAAACTTGCCGAGATTATCTCAGACGATGGATCGACACCAAGAACTCTTATGAAGGAGTAAACGACCAAACCGCGATTGAAGCTTTCATCGCAGGGCTCCCAATTGGTCTATTACGTCACTGCTTGAAGTGTGATAAGGTCACTGATTTGGGAGAAATGATAGAAACAGCGAGCAAGTACGCATATGCTGATGATGACGCAGAGGGATTACTCAACATCCTGGCTGTACCTCAGTCAGAAAAAACAAAGCAACAAGCTTAGAAGCACAAAAATACCTTGGAAGAAAAACCCAACGCGGAAACAGCGGTGGTAACTACTGTTTCCGGGCCTAGAGGACGAGGAGGACATGGCGGAGGCCACGGGCGTGGCCGTGGGACTTCGAGGGTCCAAGGTAGAGGAGAACAGCAACCAGGCAAAACCTACTCTTGGGCCGACATTGCCAATAACCCATGTGTGCATCCCCTCTTCATCAATAAAAATCCCAGGTTTCTTCCAAACGCTTCATTTTTATTGTTTCATGCACAATTGTGTTGTTCTTGGAGCGTCTTCTTTTTCGTTTTTGTTTTGGTTTTTCATTTGCTTTGATTTGCTTAGTTTGCTGAATAAATTGGTTGGACCCCCTCTTTCATGCATTAGTTTTCAAATAGTTTGGTTTGGATTGCAAAAGAGTAGGAAAGCTCATGCTTAAATGGTAAAGAGAGCTTGTTTTTGATTGTGGCCTATGCTTTGTCATGCCATGCTTGATATTGTTTTGGCTTTATGCTTAGTATTCTTTGCTGTAGCATGACTTGTTATAAACAATTGAGATTGCTTAATGTGCCTTGGATGAATCATGCGTTGTTTTAGCATATTAAAGCTTAGTATAGTGGTATTCTCCTTTGATGCTTTATTTGGGTTGACTTGGCGCATGATCACACCATGTTATGACTATCTCAAGTCACCATAAGCCTTTATGATCCTTTAGTTTTCAACTTGTAGTATCACTTTATGCTTTGATCAATGATGGTTTGTCGCTCTGCATGATTATGGCCATTATTGCTCTCTTACTTTGTCGCTCCCAGTCTTTTGCTAGCCTTCGTAACCAAGTATGAGTTCCACTCATGCATCCAACTCCCTAAACCAAGTTATTCCAAAGAGTCCACCATACCTACCTACTAGCACATGCTATTTCAAGTATATTCATGCTTTTGTTTACATTACAAATTAAACTTGTTATGAGAAAACTAGTGATTAAAGCTCTGACGAACTTGATGGCACACTTTACTTTTCTTGCCCTTAATAAACTTGAACCATTGTGTCATCTATGTTGTATATGCTTGCACTTATTTGTTGGGGATTAGCAGAACCATGCTGTCATGGGGAACGCTTTCAACATTGCATGGGTACTTTGTACCTAGTTGATATCATGCTCTTTTTTCTATGGATGTCGTCGGTGTGAAATGAAAGGGGAGCTTCTAAGTCCATGGAGTTATGTATATGTGTTAGAGAAATGCAGGCGCTGGTCTAATCCATGCTGACATGGTGGAAACCTGCAGCGTAACCATAATGAGCTGTCTATGAAGCATTCTTCTTATAAAAAAGAGTCCTATATTGAGAAAAAAGAGAAAAAAAGAGATTGTGAAAAGAGGAAAGAGAGAAAAAAGCACCATACGCCCATGGTAAATAAGAAGATTGCTGAGATGCTCGTTGTCTGCTTGCCTTGTCATTTTGATATGGGGATTCTTCCATATCATCGGGCAAGGGTACCCGATTAAGTTCTCTATGATACACATGTACTTACGATGACAAGAACTTACTGGTGACTAAACTTGAGTAGCATGAGGAGCGGCCCTCGTATTCAAGGGACATGAGATTTCTAACTTATACTTCGTCAAGCATGTACACCGTAGTTTGTTCACTTTAACCTTAATCACTTCAAGATGCTTATGATAGGGGCAATGAGAGTTGAAAGCTATAAGTACCATAGTTTTTGGAAGCTCTTTATGAAACTTGAATCTCTGCTTCCTTCTATGAAGGCCTTTCTTCCACCATTATATTGAGTCTCCACCTTCTACCTTTATGCACCTACTTTGAGAGCATAGTGGCCATTCTTAGTTCTATGTGCATTGTCCCAAGACTAGTTGATTGATGCATAACTTGATATTACTTGTTTTAAACTATTTGTATCTAGTCACTCTTATGAACTTTGAAGGTGTCCTATGCATTTATACTTGCTACTCTATGAGGGACAAGCTGAATAATACTATGCTATGTTTTCTTTATGTGGAACAAACAAATGTCTTGCAAAGCATTGATATTCATGAATCTTTTGTTTGTGCCTTTTCATATTGCATCATAGTTTATTTGTCTTATTGCTAGAACTTTCTATTTCATGTTATGATTGAAGTACTATGATCCCAGCTTTGAATGTTTTACAAATACTTTGATCAAGTTTATGATGGTGCATGCCATCTTAAAAATTATTCTATCTTTTTATCACTTACCTACTCGAGGACGAGCAGGAGTTAAGCTTAGGGATGTTGATACATTGCAAATGTATCTATAATTTTTGATGTTCCATGCTTGTTTTTATATAATTTCTTGTGTTTTGTTCACACTTTGCAGTACTTTTCATATGATTTCTTGGACTAACCTATTAACAAGAGACACAGTGCCAGCTGCCTGTTTTCTGCTGTTTTTGGTTTCAGGAAGTCAGAAAATGAATATTCTCAGAATTGGACGGGACAAAAGCCAAAGTCACTATTTTACCGGGAGACATCTGGAGCCAGAATACGAGATGGAGAGGGGCTGGGGCCTGGACACACCACCTGGCCGTGCAGCCAGGCCTGGCCCATGCCAGGGGGTGGTCTGGCCGCCCCAGGCACCCCCTCGGCCTCTCCTTCCGCCTATATATTGCCTCTGATACAGAAACCCTAAGTACCCGATCAAACATTCCACGAAAGAGTGTATAGCAGCCGTCATCTCCATCCCTAGATCGGGAGGGATCTGAAGCTCTTCCCGGCACACTGCCAGAAAGGGGAATTCACCCTGGAGGCCTTCTTCATCATCATGCAATCCTCTGGTGTGATGCGTGAGTAGTTCATCTCTGGACTACGGGTCCATGTAGTAGCTAGATGGCTGGTTCTCCTCCTTTGTGCTTTCATGTCTAGATCTTGTGAGCTCCATTCATGATCAAGATCATCTATTTGTAATTCTGCATGTTGTGTTTGCGAGGATCCGATGGATATTGAGATGCTATTTCAGATTGATTATTGATTCTATCATGTCTTTGTTATTTGTGATCTTGCATGCTTTCCGTTGTTAGTAGCTATCTTGGCCAAGTAGATGCTAGCAACTCCAAGAGTTAGTATTTATGCTCGATAGTGGGTTCATGCCTCTGTGTAATGGGGAAGTGATAGAAATCTCTAAGGTACTAGATGTCTGTTGCTACTAGGAGAAAACAACAATCCTTTATTCATAGAACAATCGTATTGTTTACTTTACACATAATTTAAATGCAATAATCTGCTTGCAACTTAATCTTTGGAGGGGTTCGGATGATAACCTGAAGGTGGATTATTAGTCATAGATGTAGTTGGATGACGGTCTATGTATAATGTTGTAATTCCCAATCAAGTCTCAAAGGAGTCAAGATGATTAGTATGTGCTTGTATGCTTTCTCGATGTTTGTCAATTTCCCCGCTGTAATTTGTTCACCCAGCATGTTATCTATCTTAAGGAGAGCCACCTCTAGTGAACTATGGACCCTGGTCCTTTCTTTTACATTCGATCTACAAACTGTTTACTGCTTTGTGTTTACTTTCTGCAAACTATTACTTCCTTCCATTCGATACGTTTAATCCTTTGTTTTCAGCAAAACAGGTGAGATTGACAACCTCATCGCAAGTTGGGGACAAAGTTCTGTGGTTGTGTTGTGGATGTCTCCACGTTGCTGCTGGCACTGGTAGTGCACCCTGCCAAAGTTCAGCTAGCAAAACCTTTGGGGTGTTTCCTTGCTCCTACTGGATTGATAACCTTGGTTTCATACTGAGGGAAAATTTACTGATGTGCTCATCATACCTTCCTCTTGGGGTTCCCCAACGAGCTCGATATATTTTGGGCCAGCAGGCATATTCCCAACAGTCTCCCACTTGCACTAGAGTCAATCATCCGACATCACATGTCTAGGCATCTAATGCCCATGGCTCTCAGGTGCGCCTCATGCTTCGGCTGTGGTAGCGAATTTGGCAACGGATCCGCAATATTTGCATCCGTGTGTACCTTGCATAACCTGATATCACCTTGATCCACGAACTAGCGAATCAGGGGGTACCGCATGAGTATATGTTTGTTCTTCTGGTGTTGTCTAGGTTCCTTGGCTTGTGCGATAGCAACATTGTTGTCACAATACACGTCTAATGGATTGGACGAGCCCTGAACCACACCAAGATCCATGAGGAAATTCCTCATCCAAATGGCTTCCTTTGCCGCCTCCAAGGCAGCAATATACTCAGCCTCTGTCTTAGACGCAGACACCGTCTCTTGCTTGGAACTCTTCTAGCTCACATCCCCTCTGGTTATCACAAACACATATCCGGATTGCGAACGAGAATCATCTGGGTCAGTTTGATAACTCGCATCCGTGTAACCCCTTACACTGAGTTCATCTTCACCTCCATAAACTAGGAACATATCCTTAGTCCTTCTCAAGTACTTAAGGATATTTTTAGCCACTGCCCAGTGGATCTCTCTAGGGTTAGCCTGGTACCTGCTCACTACACTTAGATCATAGGAAACATCCGGCCTAGTACAAATCATAGCATACATGATGGATCCGACTGCTGAAGCATATGGAATCGCACTTATCCGACTTTTCTCATCAGTTGTCGAAGGACACTGAGTGTTGCTAAGTTTTACGCCATGCGACATCGGTAAGAACCCCTTCTTAGACGATTCCATGTTGAACTTCTTAAACACTTTGTCCAAATATGTACTCTGACTCAATCCAATTAGCCACCTTGATCTATCTCTATAGATCCGGATTCCTAGTATGTAAGTCGCCTCACCCAAGTCCTTCATCGAAAAACTCCTTTCCAATGATTTCTTGGTTTCTTGCAACATCTGGACATCATTTCCAATCAGTAATATGTCATCCACATATAAGATCAGAAAGTTTACTTTGCTCCCACTAAACTTCTTGTATAAACAAGAATCATGATCACTCTTGATGAAGCCACCGATTTGACTACCTCATCAAAGCGAATATTCCAACTCCGAGATGCTTGCTTCAACCCATAAATGGATTTCTGAAGCTTGCATACCTTGTCAACATTAGCCGGATTTACAAAATCCTCGGGCTGTATCATATACACGTCCTCGGTTAAATTTCCATTGAGGAAAGCCGTCTTGACATCCATCTGCCATATCTCATAGTCGGAATAGGCTGCTATTGCTAACATGATCCGAACTGACTTAAGCATCGCCATGAGAGAGAAAGTCTCATCGTAGTCAACTCCTTGAACCTATCGGAACCCCTTTGTGACAAGCCGTGCTTTATAGACAAAAACATTTCCATCCAAATCAGTTTTCTTCTTAAAGACCCATTTGCACTCGACGGGTCTTCCACCGTCTAGCAGATTAACCAAGTTCCAAACTTGATTTTCATCCATGGACTTTAACTCAGAACTCATGGCTCTAAGCCACGAGTCAGAATCAGATCCCACCATCGCTTCCAAATAAGTTGCCGGCTCATCACTATCCAACAGAAACACATCACAAACACTTCGCAATTGGCCGATCTTCGTAGTGTCGGGGTAGTTGCCGGCTCAGGTACCACGACCGGCTCAACCTCTAAGGCTTTTGCCGACTTGATGCTAGCCGGTACCTCTTGAATTTCTTCGAGCTACACCGTTGCTTGCTCAATATGTAGAGCTCGTTGGGGAACCCCAAGAGGAAGGTATGATGATCACAGCAACAAGTTTTCCCTTAGTTATGAAACCAAGGTTATCGAACCAGTAGGATCAAGGAAACACCTCCAAGGTGTTGTTTCCAACTTGGAATCCTGCAAAACACAACCATAGAACTTTTCCCCCAAATTACAGTGAGGTTTTCAATCTCACCGGTTTTGCTGAAAACAAAGGATTAAACGTATTGTGTGGAAGATAGTAATTGCTAGCAGAAAGTAAATAGAAAACAATAAATAGTAGATTGTAGATTGATGGTAAAAGAATGGACCGGGGTCCATAGTTCACTAGTGGTGATTCTCCTTAAGATAGATGACATGCTGGGTGAACAAATTACAGCGGGGCAATTGACAAACATCGAGAAAGCATACATGCATATACTAATCATCTTGACTCCTATGAGATTTGATTGGGCATTACAACATTATACATAGACCATAATCCAACTGCATATATGACTAATAATCCACCTTCAGGTTATCATCCGAACCCCCTCGAGTATTAAGTTGCAAGCAACAGATAATTGCATTAAGCAAAGTGTGTAAAGTAAAGAATACGATTGTTCTATGAACAAAGGATTGCTGTTTTCTCCCTAGTAGCAACAACACATCTAGTACCTTAGATATTTCTATCACTTCCCCAGATTCCTAGAGGCATGAACCCACTATCGAGCATAAATACTCCCTCTTGGAGTTGCTAGCAACTACTCGGCCAAGATAGATACTAACAATGGAAAGCATGCAAGATCACAAATAACAAAGACATGATAGAATCAATAATCAATCTGAAATAGCATCTCAATATCCATCGGATCCCCGCAAACACAACATGCAGAATTACAAATAGATGATCTTGATCATGAACGAAGCTCACAAGATCTAAACATGGTAGCACAAAGGAGAACAATAAACCATATAGCTACTACATGGACCCTTAGTCCAGGGATGAACTACTCACGCATCACACCGGAGGCAGGCATGGTGATGAAGAAGGCCTCCAGAGTGATCTCTCCCCTCTGGCAGGGTGTCGGGAAGAGCTTTAGATCCCTCCCGATCTAGGGATGGAGATAGCGGCGGCTACAGACTCTTTCGTGGAATTTTTATCGGATACTTAGGGTTTCTGCATCGGAGGCTTCTTATAGGCGAAAGGGGAGGCCGAGGGGGTGCCCGAGGCGGCTGCACCCCCCAGGCGCGGGCCAGGCCAGGCCATGCGGCCAGGGGGTGTGGCCCCCTCGAGGCCCTTCTCCATCTCGTCTTCTGGCTCCGTGTTCCCGTCGGTGAAATATTGACTTTGGCTTTTGTCCCATCCAATTCCGAGAATATTCATTTTCTGGCTTTCCTAGAACCAAAAACAACAGAAAACAAGCAACTAGCACTGTGGCATCTTGTTAATAGGTTAGTCCAAATAAGTGTATAAAAATACTCCAAAGTGTGGACAAAACATAATGAAGTAGATATAAAACAAGCATGTAACGTAAAAAATTATAGATACATTAGCAACATATCAATATCCCCAAGCTTAACTCCTGCTCGTCCTCGAGTAGGTAAGTGATAAAAAGAAAGAATAATTTTTGAGGTGACATGCACCATCATAAACTTGATCAAAGTATTTGTGAAACATTGAAAGCTGGAATCATAGTACTTTAACATAGCATGAAAGATATAGTTCTAACAATAAGACATAACAACTATGTTGTATCATGAAAAGGCACAAACAAAAGATTCATGAATAACAATCCTTTGCAAGATGTTTGTTTGTTTCACATATAGAAAACATAATGAGAATGGTATTCAGCTTGTCCCTCATAGAGTAGCAAAACATAAATGCATAGGAAACCTTCCAAGTTCATAAGGGTGACTAGATACAAATAGTTTAAGAGCAAGCAATATCAAAGTTATGCATCAATCAAAAGTCTTGGGACAATGCACATTAAACTAAGAATGGCCACTATGCTCTCTCAATAGGTGCATAAAGGTAGAAGATGGAGACTCAACATAAAAGTAAAAGAAAGGCCTTCATAGAAGGAAGCAGGGATTCAAGTCTCATAAAGAGCTTCCAAAAATTATGGTACTTATTAGCTTTCAGCTCTCATTGCCCCTATCATAAGCATCTTGAAGTGATTAAGGTTAAAGTCAACAAACTATGGAGTATATGCTTGACAAAGTATAAGTTGGCAATCGCATGTCCCTTGAATAGGAGGGCCGCTTCTCATGCTACTCAAGTTTAGTTACCGGTAAGTTCTTGTCATAGTAAGTATATGTGTATCATAGAGAACCGCCAACGAGGTACCCCTTGCACATGATACAGGAGCTATCCCATAATAGAAATGACAAGGTAAGCAGACAATGAGCATCTCAGCAATCTTCTTATTTACCATGGGAAAATGGTGCTTTTTTCTCTCTTTCCTTTGTTCTCATCTCTTTTTTTCTTTTTCTCAATCTCTATCTCTTTTTTATAAGAAGAATGCTTCATAGACTGCTCGCTATGGTGATGCTGCAAGTTTCCACCATGATTAGGCATGGCTTAGGCTAGCGGCCCAGGCGTTTCTCTAACACACATACATAACTCCATGGACTTACAAGCTCCCCTTTCATTTCACACCGACGACATTCATAAACAAAAGAGCATGATATCAACTGGGTACAATGTACAAGTGCAATGTTGAAAGTGTTCCCCATGACAACATGGTTCTGCTAATCCCAACATATAAGTGCAAGCATATACAACATAGATGACAAAATGGTTCAAGTTTATTAGGGGCAAGAGAAGTAAAGTGTACCATAAAGTTCGTGAGATCTTTAATCACTAATTTTCACATAACAAGTTTAATTCGAAAGATAGATAAAAATATGAATATACTCGGAATAGCAAATGCTAATAAGTAGGTATGGTGGACTCTTTGGAATAACTTGGTTTTATTTGGAGTTGGATGCATGAGTGGAACTCATACTTGGTATGGAGGCTAGCAAAAGACTGGGAGAGACTAACTAAGAGAGCAATAATGGCCATAATCATGCAGAGCAACAAAACATTATCAATCAAAACATAAAGTGGTACCACAAGTCAAAAAATAAATGATCATAGAGGCTAAGGTGACTGGTTCATAGTCATAACATGGTGTGAGCATGTGCTAAGTCAACCCAAAAAACATCAAAGGAGAATACCACAGTATTATGCTTTTGTATGCTAAAACAACGCATGATTCTTTTAAGGCACATTAAGCAATCTCAATTGTTTGGAACAAGTCATGCTACAACAATAATCACTAAGCATAAGGTCAAAGTAACATCTAGCATGACATGATAAAGTCTAAGTCACAGTCAAAAACAAACTCCTTTTATACCACTTAAGCATGAACTTTTCCTACTCTTTTCCAATCCAAACCAAACTTATTTGAAAACTAATGTATGAATGAGGGGGCCCAACCAATTTATTCAAGCAAACTAAGCAAACGAAAACAAAGAACAAAACAAAGACGCTCCAAGAACAACACAATTGTGCATGAAACAATAGAAATGAAGTGTTTGGAAGAAACCTGGAATTTTTATTGATGAAGAAGGGGATGCCTTGGGCATCCCCAAGCTTTGACGCTTGTACTTCTTGAATATTTCTTGGGGTGACACGGGTGGCATCCCCAATCTTGATCTTTTGTCCATACTTCATCTTATTACATTACTCTTCCCTACACCTTAAAATTTCATTCATACAAAACTTCACACAATCTTCATTAGTGTACTCAAGATAATAAGTCTTTTGGTTCAGTTTCAACACAAGTAAAACTTCCATTAAAACACTAGCTACTGTAGCACTTCCTTTAAAAAGTTCAAATGATCAAAGAGAACTCAAAGAGAAAGAGATTAAGCGGCAAATGCAAATAATGGCAGAAATCTATCAAAACAGACCAGCAGGTAAAAACCAATTTTTTTCGAAGCCCTTCTGTTGCTCCAATAAAAAAGTGTTGAACTAGCGAATGTTGGATAACAACCTGGGGCAGAAGCACAAAAAATTACAGCTCAAACCGACATACAGAGTTTTTTCACGAATTTTTCTAGGAAAGCACACAAATCTGTTTCGGGACAACAACTTTCCCAAGCATTACTTCTCTCTAATTAGAGGTTACTCTTAGCACAAAAACCACACAAAAATGATAAGGAGAGGTTATTACAGAGGTAATAACTTCCAAGACTCAACTAAAACTTTTGGGTTATCTCCCAATAAGTGCTTTTCGTTAACGCCTTTGAGATAGGCATAAGAAGCAAGAAAAGAATCAAGTATTCTCAAATGAAGAAGCATTAAGAGCAAATTTCGTTTTAATAGGAGAGGCAAAAGGAATCTTCTCCCTCTTCTTAGGGAAGTGTTCCATACCTTTCTTGAGTGGGAGTTGATATTTAATGGTTCCTTCTTTCATATCAATAATGGCACCAATAGTTCTAAGTAAAGGTCTTCCCAAAGTAATAGAACAAGAAGCATTGCATTCAACATCCAAACATAGAAATCAACGGGGACATAGGCATTGTTAACCATAATAAGAACATCATTAATACTCCCCATGAGTTTCTTTTTAGTATTATCATCAAGTTGGACATTTAAATAACAATCCTCCAATGATGGTAAATCAAGCATTTCATAAATCTTTCTAGGCATAATAGAAACACTACTATCAAGATCACATAAAGCTTTGAGATCAAAATCATTCACTTTCATATTAATGATGGGTTCCCAACCATCTTCTAATTTGATAGGAATAGAAGCTTTATGTTTCATATTTTCTTCTTTAATTTTTATGAGAGCATCAGTAATGTGTTTTGTAAAGGACATATTCATAGAACTAGCATTAGGACTTTTAGCAAGCTTTTGTAGGAACATAATTACTTCAGAGATATTACAACCATCAAGATCAAAATCATATTTATCATCTAAAGTAGTAGAGCTATTTTTTCCCATATTTCGAAGAATTTTAGCATTTTTATTAGAAAAGGTTCTATTGGGTTTACTAGCTTCAACATTTGTAGTAGTGATAGTAGAAATACTAATATTTCTAGCAATTTCATCTTCTCTTTCCCACTTAGCATGCAATTCAGCTAACAGTCTAACATTTTCATCAATTCTAACTTGTATGGCATTAGTAGCAGCAAAGGGATTTTCAATAGTTTTAGGTTTAGCAGCCATTTTATTCAAAGAAGATTGTGCTTCAGACAATGATGCTATATTTTTTTCAGCATTAGAGAGTTTTTCTTCAATAGTTTTATTGAAAGCAGTTTGTTTACTAATAAAATCTTTAAGCATAACTTCAAGTTCATAGGGTGCACTTCTATTATTGTTGTAGGAATTTCCATAAGCATTACCATTATTGGGAGGATATGGCCTATAGTTATTATTACCAAAATTATTCCTGTAGGCATTGTTGCTAAAATTATTATTTCTAATAAACTTCACATCAACTTGCTCTTATTGAGCAACCAAAGAGTCTAAGGGAACATGATTTGGATCAATATGAGCTTTCCCATTAACAAGCATAGACATAATAACATCAATTTTATCACTCAAGGAGGAGGTTTCCTCAACAGAATTTACCTTCTTACCTTGAGGAGCTCTCTCAGTGTGTCATTCAGAATAGTTAACCATCATATTATCCAGAAGCTTTGTTGCAGCACCCAGAGTAATGGTCATAAAGGTTCCTCTAGCAGTAGAATCTAGTAGATTTCTTGAAGAATAATTCAGTCCTGCATAAAAGGTTTGGATAATCATCCAAGCAGTCAGTCCATGAGTGGGACAATTCTTTACCGAAGATTTCATTCTTTCCCAAGCTTGAGCAACATGTTCATTATCAGATTGTTTAAATTTCAATATTCCACTTCTCATAGATATAGTCTTAGCAGGAGGATAGTATTTTCCAATAAAGCATCTTTGCATTTAGTACAAGAATCCATACTATTTCTAGTTAGGGATTGCAACCATTCTTTAGCTTTTCCTCTCAAAGAGAAAGGAAACAATTTAATCTTAATAATATCCCCATCTATATCCCTATGTTTTTGCATCTCACAAAGTTCAACAAAGTTATTAAGATGAGCAGCAGCATCTTCAGTACCAATACCATAAAATTGTTCTCTCATAACAAGATTGAGTAAAGCAGGTTTAATTTCAAAGAAAGTAGCTTCAGGAACAGGTGGAGAAATAGGTGTGCACATGAAATCATTGTTTTTGGTGCTAGTGAAGTCACACAACTTAGTGTTTTCAAGAGTAGTCATTTTTTGTGTTTTTAATAAAGAAAGCAAAGTAGGACAACTATTTTTTGTGTGTTTTTGATAAAGAAACAAGCAAAAAAGCAGAAATAAACTAAGAACAATGAAAACAACAAAGTAAAGAGATTGGTTATGAGGGACTCCCTTGTGAAGATGTCCTTGACTCCCCGGCAATGGCGCCAGAAAAAGTCTTGCTTGCTCAATATGTAGAGCTCGTTGGGGAACCCCAAGAGGAAGGTATGATGAGCACAACAACAAGTTTTCCCTCAGTTATGAAACCAAGGTTATCGAACCAGTAGGAGCAAGGAAACACCTCCAAGGTGTTGTTTCCAACTTGGAATCCTGCACAACACAACCACAGAACTTTCCCCCAACTTACAGTGAGGTTGTCAATCTCACCAGTTTTGCTGAAAACAAAGGATTAAACATATTGTGTGGAAGATAATAATTGCTTGCAAAAAGTAAATAGAAAATAGTAAATACTAGATTGTAGATTGATGGTAAAATAATGGACCGGGGTCCATAGTTCACTAGTGGTGATTCTCCTTAAGATAGATGACATGCTGGGTGAACAAATTACAGCAGGGCAATTGACAAACATCGAGAAAGCATACATGCATATACTAATCATGTTGACTCCTATGAGATTTGATTGGGCATTACAACATTATACATATACCGTAATCCAACTGCATATATGACTAATAATCCACCTTCAGGTTATCATCCGAACCGCTCGAGTATTAAGTTGCAAGCAATAGATAATTGCATTAAGCAAAGTGTGTAAAGTAAACAATACGATTGTTCTGTGAACAAAGGATTGCTGTTTTCTCCCTAGTAGCAACAGCACATCTAGTACCTTAGAGATTTTTGTCACTTCCCCAGATTCCTAGAGGCATGAACCCACTATCGAGCATAAATACTCCCTCTTGTAGTTGCTAGCATCTACTTGGCCAAGATAGCTACTAACAATAGAAAATCATGAAATATCACAAATAATGAAGACATGATAGAATCAATAATCAATCTGAAATAGCATCTCAATATCCATCGGATCCCCGCAAACACAACATGCAGAATTACAAATAGATGATCTTGATCATGAACGGAGCTCACAAGATCTAAACATGGTAGCACAAAGGAGAAGAACCAACCATCTAGGTACTACATGGACCCGTAGTCCAAGAATGAACTACTCACGCATCACACCGGAGGCAGGCAAGGTGATGAAGAAGGCCTCCAGGGTGATCTCTCCCCTCCGGCTGGGTGCCGGGAAGAGCTTCAGATCCCTCCCAATCTAGGGATGGAGATGGCGGCGGCTACAGACTCTTTCATGGAATTTTTATTGGATACTTAGGGTTTCTGCATCAGAGGCTTCTTATAGGCGAAAGGGGAGGCCGAGGGGGTGCCCGAGGCGGCTGCACCCCCCAAGTGCGGGCTAGGCTAGGCCGTGCGGCCAGGGGGTGTGGGCCCATCGAGGCCCTTCTCTGTCTCGTCTTCTAGCTCTGTGTTCCCCTCGGTGAAATATTGACTTTGGCTTTTGTCCCGTCCAATTCCGAGAATATTCATTTTCTGGCTTTTCTAGAACCAAAAATAGCAGAAAACAGGCAACTGGCACTGTGGCATCTTGTTAATAGGTTAGTCCTAGAAAGTGTATAAAAATACTCCAAAGTGTGGACAAAACATAAGAAAGTAGATATAAAATAAGCATGGAACATAAAAAATTATAGATACGTTTGCAACGTATCAACCATGCTCCCACTGACTCCCTGACTGAGAAACTCTTTCTCAAGGAAGACACCGTTCCGAGCAACAAAAACTTTTCCCTCTTCTCGGTTGTAGAAGTAGTAACCCAATGTTTCCCTCGGATAGCCCATGAAAATACACTTATCTGACTTGGGTGTAAGCTTGTCCGACTGAACTCGCTTGACAAAAGCTTCACAACCCCAAATCTTAAGAAAAGACAAACTCGACTTCTTGTCAGTCCACATCTCATGCGATGTCTTCTCTATCGACTTTGATGGTACTATGTTTAGTGCGAACGCTGCACTTTCTAGACAATAACCCCAAAATGATAAAGGCAGATATGTCTGACTCATCATTGATCGTACCATATCCAACAAGGTACGATTCCTCCTTTCTGACACACTGTTTCTCTGTGGCATTCCTAGAGGAGTGAGCTGGGGAACTATTCCACAACTCTTTAGATGGTCATCAAACTCATGGCTCATGTACTTGCCTCCTCAATCCGACCGAAGAAACTTTATTTTCTTGCTGAGTTGATTCTGTACCTCATTCTAGAATTCCTTGAACTTTTCAAAGGCTTCTAACTTATGTTTCATCAAGTAGATATATCCATACCTACTCAAATCATCAGTGAAGGTAATGAAGTACTCATAACCACCTCTGGCTATCGTGCTCATCGGGACACATACATCACTATGTACTAGTCCCAATAAGTCGGACACCCTTTCACAACTCTTTGCAAAAGGTGTCTTGGTCATCTTTCCGAGTAGGCTGGATTCACATGTCTCGAACGACTCCAAGTCGGACGAAGTTAGGAGTCCATCATCATGGAGCTTCTTCATGCGTTTCCAACTTATATGACCAAGCCGACAATGCCAAAAGTAAGTCATATTCCGATCATTTGGTTTCCACCTTTTCACATTTATATTATAGACAGACTCACCATCAAGATTCAAAATAAATAACCCATCCTAGACGGGCGCAAAGCTGTGAAACATATCATTCAAATACAAAGAACAACCATTATTCTTAATATTCGACTCATAGCCTTGTCTCATCAAACATGAGGTAGAAATAATATTTTGACTAAGCACTGGAACATAATAACAATTATTCAGCTCCATTAAGAATCCAGAAGGTAAATAAAGTTGCACCGTGCCCACTTCCAATGCATCGACTCTTGCTTTGTTGCCGACTCGAATGTCAACCTCTCCTCTTGCCACGCTCCTAGTTCTTACCAGTCCCTGCAATGAGTTGTAGATGTGAATGACTGATCTGGTATCATATACCCAAGAACTACCAGGTGCATCAGGAAGATAAATGTTTATAACATTGCAAACAAGCGTACCTGAGCCGGAAGTCACACCTCCACTCTTGGCTTTGTCAGCCAGATACTTGCTGCAATTCCTCTTCCAGTGGCCATTCGCCTTGCAATAGAAGCAAGTGGATCCGGCTGCAGGAGATGGCTTAGTCCCTGAGGAAACTTTTTGGACCGGGTCCTCAGTCTTACCTCCCAACTTTGCCTTCTTCTTCTTAGTCCAAGAACTCTTCTTGAACTTAGCCTTATTCTGCACCATCAACACTTGACTGACGCCTTTCTTGAGATCCTCCTTAGCCTGCTTGAGCATCCCATGTAATTCAGTGAGCTTCTTATCCATACCATGCATGTGGTAGTTCAAAATGAACTGACCATACGCACTAGGAAGAGAGTTCAGAATTATGTCCGTAGCGAACTCTTCACTAATGGGGTAGCCCAACCTTTCTAGAGACTGCATGTAGCCAACCATCTTGATCACATGCGGACTCAGTGGATCACCATCCTTAAGCTTGCAAGTCAACAAATCCTGAGAGACTTGATACCTCTCAGTCTTTGCTTGAGCCTAGAACATACTTTTGAGTCTTTCGATCATATCGTAGGCCTCAACTTTCTCGAACTGCTACAAGTCCAGTTCCATGTGAGCAAGCATAAGACAACTAATCTCCGTAGACTCATCACAAGTCCTACGGTAGGCATTGGTAGCTGCGACACTCGCATTCTCATTCGATTCAGCTAGAAGTGGGTTTTCTAGGACATGGTCCCTCTTTTCTTGCTTGAGAACAATTCTCAGATTACGATACCAGTTGGTGAAATTAGTTCCATTCATCTTATCTTTTTCTAAGATGGTTCTCAAAGTAAAACTGGATAACTGAGGAAGACTGCTAGGTGCCATTGATCTACAACAGAAAAATAATGCAAAAAAACTTAAGACATGTATCCATAAAAGAGCAAGCATATTAAACACTTTAATACTTATGCTCCCACTAGAACCAACACCCCTCCGATGGTGAAGTGACCCAGCATACCACTGCATGATGTAGTACACTATAGTCGTTGACATAACACCAATGAAACACCATTCACTAGTATTACATCCCTCAGAGTGGTACAACAGAAACACAGCAGGTCCAAGACATGACTATATATTACAACTCAACTCTTTACAAAATATCCAGAGATCACTCTAGGTTAGAGAGGAAGAAACTTCTTACAAAGAAGAACCAGAAATAATAACTCAGAACTATCTGGATAAGAAGACTAGCATCTAAACTATCTGGCCTACAATTTCTACTAATGCAATTCTCTATAGAAGTAGGTTTTGTGGCTGGAGAATCTATTCCTAGCTAATATAGAACTTCTTCTTTACTTCAGTTGATGTATATGTTGACTTCCTTGACTTCATTGAAGGACTTGAGAGGTCGATGATGGTTTCTTGAGCACCAAGTGGATGTTGACGACTGATGCGCTCGAATTTCTACGTACATCTCGTTGGGAACCCAAAGAGGAAGGTACGATGAATATAGCAACAAGTTTTCCCTCAGTTATGAAACCAAGGTTTAATCGAACCAATAGGAGCAAGGAAACACCCCAAAGGTGTTACTAGCTGAGCTTTGGCAGGGCGCACTACCGGTGCTAGTAGCAACGTGGAGACCTGCACAACACAACCACAGAACTTTGTCCCCAACTTGCGATGAGGTTGTCAATCTCACCGTGTTTTGCGGAAACAAAGGATTAAACGTATCAAATGGAAAGAAGTAATAGTTTGTAGAAAGTAAACACAAAGCAGTAAAAGATTGTAGATTGTATGTAAAGTAAAAGGACCGGGATCCATAGTTCACTAGAGGTGGCTCTCCTTAGATAGATAACATGCTGGGTGAACAAATTACAGCGGGGCAATTGACAAACACCGAGAAAGAAATACATGCATATACTAATCATCTTAACTCCTCTGAGACTTGATTGGGCATTACAACATAATACATAGACCGCCATCCACCTGCATCTATGACTAATAATCCACCTTCAGGTTATCATCCGAACCCCCTCCAGTATTAAGTTGCAAGCAACAGATTATTGCATTATGAACTACGTGTAAAGTAAACAATACGATTGTTCTATGAACAAAGGATTGATGTTTTCTCCCTAGTAGCAACATCACATCTAGTACCTTAGAGATTTCTGTCACTTCCCCAGATTACCAGAGGCATGAACCCACTATCGATCATAAATACTAACTCTTGGAGTTGCTAGCATCTACTTGGCCAAGATAGCTACTAACAATGGAAAGCATGCAAGATCACAAATAACAAAGACATGATAGAATCAATAATCAATCTGAAATAGCATCTCAATATCCATCGGATCCCTGCAAACACAACATGTATGAATTACAAATAGATGATCTTGATCATGAACGGAGCTCACAAGATCTAAACATGAAAGCACAAAGGAGGAGAAACCAGCCATCTAGCTACTACATGGATCCGTAGTCCAAGGATGAACTACTCACGCATCACACCGGAGGCTTGCATGGTGATGAAGAAGGCCTCCAGGGTGAATTCCCTCTCCGGCGAGTCTGAGAAGAGCTTCAGATCCTCCCGATCTAGGGATGGAGATGGCCAACTCTGAACTCTTTCATGGATTTTGATCCGGTACTTAGGGTTTTGTCCGAGGGCAACTTATAGGCGGAAGGAGAGGCCGAGGGTGCAGGCGCCACACCACCTGGCGCGGGCCAGCCTGGCCACGCGCCAGTGGTGTGGTGGCCTCTGCCCTTCTCCGTCTCGTATTCTGGCACTTGATACCTTCCGGAAATATAGGCACTTTGGCTTTTGTCCCGTCCAATTCCGAGAATATTCATTTTCTGACTTTCTGGAACCAAAAACAGCAGAAAATAGGCAACTGGCACTGTGGCTCTTGTTAATAGGTTAGTCCAAGAAATCATATGAAAAGTACTCCAAAGTTGGAACAAAACACAAGAAAGTGGATAAAACCAACAATGGAACATCAAAAATTATAGATACATTTGCAATGTATCAACATCCCCAAGCTTAACTCCTGCTCGTCCTCGAGTAGGTAAGTGATAAAAAGAAATAATTTTTGAGGTGACATGCACCATCAAAGACTTGATCAAAGTATTTGCAAAACATTCAAGGCTGGGATCATAGTACTTCAATCATAACATGAAAGACAAAGTTCTAGCAATAAGCAAAGAAACTATGATGCAACATGAAAAGGCACAAACAAAAGATTCATGAATAACATGCTTTGCAAGACATTTGTTTGTTTCACATAAAGAAAACATAGCATAATAGTATTCAGCTTGTCCCTCAATAGAGTAGCAAATATAAATGCATAGGACACCTTCAAAGTTCATAAGAGTGACTAGATACAATAGTTTCAAACAAGCAATAACAAGTTATGCATCAATCAACTAGTCTTGGGACAATGCACATAGAACTAAGAATGGCCACTATGCTCTCAAAGTAGGTGCATAAAGATAGAAGGTGGAGACTAAATATAATGGTGGAAGAAAGGCCTTTTGTAAAAGGAAGCAGGGATTCAAGTCTGATAAAGAGCTTCCAAAAATTATGGTACTTATAGCTTTCAGCTCTCATTGCCCCTATCATAAGCATCTTGAAGTGATTAAGGTTAAAGTGAACAAACTATGGTGTACATGCTTGACGAAGTATATGTCAGAAATCTCATGTCCCTTGTATACGAGGCCTCCTCATGCTACTCAAGTTTAGTCACCGTAAGTTCTTATCATCGTAAGTACATGTGTATCATTGAGAACCGCCAGCAGGTACGCCTTGCCCGATGATCTGGAAGAATCCCATATCAAAATGACAAGGCAAGCAGACAACGAGCATCTCAGCATTATTCTTATTTACCATGGTAATATGTTGCTTTTTTCTCTCTTTCCTCTTTTCATAGTATCTTTTTTTTCTTTTCTCTTTTTTTCTCAATATAGGACTCTTTTTTTTATTAGAAGAATGCTTCATAGACAGCTCATTATGGTTACTGCAGGTTTCCACCATATCGGCATGGATTAGACCAATGCGTTTCTCTAACACATATACATAACTCCATGGACTTACAAGCTCCCTTTCATTTCACAACGACATCCATATACAAAAGAGCATGATATCAACTAGGTACAAGTACCAAGTGCAATGTTGAAAGCGTTCCCCATGAAAGCATGGTTCTGCTAATTCCCAACAAATAAGTGCAAGCATATACAACATAGAAGACACAATGGTTCAAGTTTATTAAGGGCAAGTAAAGTAAAGTGTGCCTTCAAGTTCGTGAGAGCTTTAATCACTAGTTTTCTCATAACAAGTGGAAGGTAAACAAAAGCATGAATATACTTGGAATAGCATAAGCTAGTAGGTAGGTATGGTGGACTCTTTGGAATAACTTGGTTTAGGGAGTTGGATGCATGAGTGGAACTCATACTTGGTTGTGGAGGCTAGCAAACGACTGGGAGCGACAAACTAAGAGAGCAATAATGGCCATAATCATGCGGAGCGACAAAACATCATTGATCAAAGCATAAAGTGATACTACAAGTTGAAAACTAAAGGATCATAAAGGCTATGGTGACTTGTGATAGTCATAACATGGTGTGAGCATGTGCCAAGTCAACCCAAATAAAGTGTCAAAGGAGAATACCACTATACTATGCTTTAATATGCTAAAACAACGCATGATTCATCCAAGACACATTAAGAAATCTCAATTGTTTATAACAAGTCATGCTACAGCAAAGAATACTAAGCATAAAGCCAAAAAATATTAAGCATGGCATGACAAAGCATAGGCCACAGTAAAAAACGAGCTCTTTTTACCACATAAGTATGAACTTTCCTACTCTTTTCCAAACCAAACCAAACTATTTGCAAACCAAAGTGTGAAAGAGGGGGTGCAACCAACTTATTCAGAAAACTAAGCAAACCAAGCAAACTAAAAACCAAAACAAAAACGAAAAAGAAGACGCTCCAAGGAAAACACAACTGTGCATGAAACAATAAAATTGAAGCGTTTGGAAGAAACCTGGAATTTTTATTAATGAAGAAGGGGGATGCCTTGGGCATCCCCAAGCTTTGACGCTTGTACTTCTTGGATATTTCCTAGGGTGACACGCGTGGCATCCCTAAGCTTGAGCTTTAGTCCATCCTTTATCTCATTACTCGTTCCTTCCATACACCTGAAATTTTTCCTTCATACAAAACTTCACACAATCTCACTAGCAACATTAGTGCACTTAAGATAAATAAGTCTCAAGGTTCAGTTCTAACACCAAATAAACTTCCATTAGAACACTATCTACTGTAGCACTTCCCTCAAAAAGCTCAATTCCCAAAAAGAACTCAAGAAGGAACTAACAAGAAGCAAATGCAGAAAATGGCAGAAATCTGTCAAAACAGACCAGCAGGTAAAGACGAATTTTTTCGAAGACCTTATGTTGCTCAAATCAAAAAGTGTTGAACTAACTAAAGTTAGATAACAACCTGGGGCAGAAGTACAAAACATTACAGCTCAATAAGACATACAGATCTCTCTCAGGAATTTTCACGGTGAAGCACAAAAATCTGTTTCGGGACAGCAACTTTCCCAATCATTACTTCACTCTCATTAGAGGTTACTCTTAGCACAAAAAGCAAATAAAAAGGATAAGGAGAGGTTATTACAGAGGTAATAACTTCCAAGACTCATCTAAAACTCTTGGGTTATCTCCCAACAAGTACTTTTCTTTAACGCCTTTAAGTTAGGCATAAGAAGCAAAGAAAGAATCAAGTGTTCTCAAATGAAGAAGCATTAAAACCAACTTTCTTGCCCTTAACTCTCTTACTTTTATTCTTGACCTTGGGGAAAATATGATTGTTTGGTGGAGAAGAAAGGTGCATGGTCCCCTTTCCCACATCTATTATTGCTCCAAGGAGTTCTAATAGGGACCTTCCAAGTGTAATTTGTCCTTTTCCTGCACATTCAATAACAAGATAATCAATAGAAATCATTTTCCCAAGGATCTTTGTAAACACTCCTTAATATATTCCAATAGGTAATATGGTAGTATTATTAGTAAGAGATATTTCTTTTCCTCCTTCAATGAGCCCCCAAGTGTTCAGAGATTTATAAATATCTTTGGGCATAAGGCAAAAATCAGATATGATATCACAACGAGCTTGAAAAGTTTCATTGTTCATCTCAATCTTTACTATAGGGAACCACTTTGATGGTTCAGAGTTTTTTGGAACATAATCATGATGCTCCCTAAGCGTATTATAGCAACTCTCTAATCTAGTAATACTAGCCTCAAGAGTGTCCACCCTAGCAAATATTTTTGCGAAAGAAGTATCAGTTTGGCTAGGCAAGTTGTAAGTGAGGATTAATTTCTTTATAGCATTAATAGCATCATCCTCATTACAATGTAGGAAATCTCCTCCCACAACAGCATCCAAAACATATCTATAGAAAAGAGCAATTCCAAGGTAAAAACTGCTAAGGAACAAGCTTTGAGTCATTTTAGGCTCAGTCTTTTCATGTAGATCAGAGATTCTCGACCAAGCTTTCTTAAAACTTTCCTCAATTCCTTGTTTAAAAGTGAAAATCATATTCTCGGGTGACATAGTGACTGGAGCAAGGTTAGACATAGTGAAAACTTTAGGATAGGAACTAATGTTTTTTTGTGTTTTTGAAGAACAAAACAAGCAAACAAAGCAAAAAGAAACTAAGAAAAACAAAAACAACAAAGTAAAGAGATTGGTTATGAGGGACTCCCCTTGTGAAGATGTCCTTGAATCCCCGGCAACGGTGCCAGAAAACCTTGATGCGCTCGACTTTCTACGTAGATCTCGTTGGGAACCCCAAGAGGAAGGTACGATGAATATAGCAGCAAGTTTTCCCTCAGTTATGAAACCAAGGTTTAATCGAACCAATAGGAGCAAGGAAACACCCCAAAGGTGTTACTAGCTGAGCTTTGGCACGGTGCACTACCGGTGCTAGTAACAACGTAGAGACCTACACAACACAACCACAGAACTTTGTCCCCAACTTGCGATGAGGTTGTCAATCTCACCGTGTTTTGCGGAAACAAAGGATTAAACCTATCGAATGGAAAGAAGTAATAGTTTGTAGAAAGTAAACACAAAGCAGTAAAAGATTGTAGATTGTATGTAAAGTAAAAGGACCGGGATCCATAGTTCACTAGAGGTGGCTCTCCTTAGATAGATAACATGCTGGGTGAACAAATTACAGCGGGGCAATTGACAAACATCGAGAAAGCAATACATGCATATACTAATCATCTTGACTCCTCTGAGACTTGATTGGGCATTACAACATAATACATAGACCGCCATCCAACTGCATCTATGACTAATAATCCACCTTCAGGTTATCATCCGAACCCCCTCCAGTATTAAGTTGCAAGCAACAGATTATTACTTTACGAACTACGTGTAAAGTAAACAATACGATTGTTCTATGAACAAAGGATTGTTGTTTTCTCCCTAGTAGCAACAACACATCTAGTACCTTAGAGATTTCTGTCACTTCCCAGTTACGGAGGCATGAACCCACTATCGAGCATAAATACTAACTCTTGGAGTTGCTAGCATCTACTTGGCCAAGATAGCTACTAACAACGGAAAGCATGCAAGATCACAAATAACAAAGACATGATAGAATCAATAATCAATCTGAAATAGCATCTCAATATCCATCGGATCCCCGCAAACATAACATGTATGAATTACAAATAGATGATCTTGATCATGAACGGAGCTCACAAGATTTAAACATGAAAGCACAAAGGAGGAGAAACCAGCCATCTAGCTACTACATGGATCCGTAGTCCAAGGATGAACTACTCACGCATCACACCGGAGGCTTGCATGGTGATGAAGAAGGCCTCCAGGGTGAATTCCCCTCTCCGGCAGGGTGCCAGGAAGAGCTTCAGATCCCTCCCGATCTAGGGATGGAGATGACGGCGGCTACATACTCTTTCGTGGATTTTTGATCGGGTACTTAGGGTTTTGGTCCCGAGGGCAACTTATAGGCGGAAGGAGAGGCTGAGGGGGTGTCGGGAGCAGCTACACCACCCCCTGGCGCGGGCCAGGCCTGGCCGCGCGGCCAGGTGGTGTGGTGGCTCCCTGGCCCTACTCCGTCTCGTATTCTGGCACTTGATCCCTTTCGGAAAAATAGGCACTTTGGCTTTTTTCCCATCCAATTCCGAGAATATTCATTTTCTGACTTTCCTGGAACCAAAAACAACAGAAAACAGGCAGCTGGCACTGTGGCTCTTGTTAATAGGTTAGTCCAAGAAATCATATGAAAAGTACTCCAAAGTTGGAACAAAACACAAGAAAGTGGATAAAACCAAGCATGGAACATCAAAATTATAGATACATTTGCAATGTATTAACGACGTATTCCATGACTTAGAACCTAGCAAGGGTTAAGAAGGTACGGCTGAGTACGAGCGTACTCAGCAAGTTCAGTAAAAAGGAGTGTATGATGCACTATCTCTATAGCCACAGACCAAAGGTTGTAGGCAATGCAGGTTTTCGTAAACATTTCTTCAAAGGTTGCTTTTATTTTCAAAACTATGTTCGACAGCCTTCACAGGTTGACCAGAACTTTCGTGGAGTTCCTTTTCTGTCGCGTTCGTAGCTCCTTCCCGGAACAGGGAGTAACATGTCACGATTCTTACACTCTGCAGAGGTGCGTTACTTTACCCATGAGAGATCTTAAGCCTTGTTGCACATCCGGGTGCACATTCCTGTTCACACTTCCTTGGTATGAGGCTCGGGCTAAGATCCAAGCCAATCACTACCCTCTATGTGACCCCGCATGAAGACACAATCCCCCAAGAAGGTTTACCACGAGTACAGTCCGGGTAGCCTCTCGAAGACTCTGTAAGCAGCTCTACCTGGCAACCACCATCAGTTATGGTGAACCTCCACCATGACAGCTATGCACAGATAATCTAGACACCTAGATCACAAGGCACTGAGGTGTCCCACCCATGTGTTGGATTCTCCACGAGAAATCTGCAGCTTCACGATAAGGTCACCCGTCCATGCGAAAGGGAGAAGATACAGCTGACTTCTCTATCCCATTCCAAATCTCATGGTTAATGTGTAATATATGGTGCTAGAATCACTAGCGATATTGGTTGATTAAGTCCTAGATATTATGTTCCTTTGCCACTAGAACTGTATCAATAGATTATTACCCTTTGGTAAATAACCCATAATCATATTATTATGAAAATAGTTTTTTCTAACCTTTTTGAAATGTAGGTGATGATGTAACACCCCAAAAATATTAATCAAGATTATCAAGTTCTAATTACCCAAGTTTAGGGTTAACAAAAACTTTTATTATTAAATTTAATATGAGTGTATGTGTGAATTGCATTAGTGTATGAATGAGTGCAATTGCCATGTTTGATTGCTACAAATGATAAGGAATGGTTTAAAGATGAATACTACATCATCTAGGCCAATTACAAACAAATTCAAAATAAAAGAAATTCAAATATGAATCATATGATCAAATGGTCAATTTGACCAAAATTAACCACTAGACCACTTTGGGTGTTTCTAGTAAAAGATTTCTAATATAAACTTTCTCAATTCTTTTCACCCCTTGCTAGACCAAGTGAAAGTGAACCCAAGCCCACTTTACAAACAAATAGAAACAATTTCCAAGTCAATTTAAAGGACAATTCAAAATTGAATCAAGTGCATATGCATAGATCACCACTTCTCAAAAACCACTCAAATCAATTCACCTTGGCAAACCCAAGGAACCATAGACACTCAAGCATGTGACAAACACACTCACCAAATTTCATTCAGAAATTCAAATCTTAATCTCATGCGGCCATTTGGTCGAGCACCTTGCAGACAGGAATGTTCATTTGCGGTACCAAACTTGGTGGGTGAGCGCACCGCGGTACCCAAGTTGTATCAATCGCGCGGAGGGGCCATAGTAGAATCACCAATTGTCCAGAAGGGCCAAATGGGGGTGAATACAAATCTAACGGCCAAACGGTCGTTTGAACCAGACGAAAAACGGTTGAACTCAAATACCACCGTTAGGTCAACTCTTCTTGGCCTGCCATGTCAGTATTCCCCGTTATCTTTTGTGGTCATGGACTATCTTACCCCTGCATGGACCAGATCCCTGAGTGGACCAGATCTATTTCTTTGCTCTACTATGGTCTTCTCCCCTGCTCCCCTCCCCATAACATTTGCTCAGCTCTGGCTGCTCGTCTCTGATCGGAGCTCGCACTTGCTCTAATTTGCATCCCCGCCATGTTCGGTCAACCTCCCACGCCTCTAATCGAAGCTCGCAGCCGTCGCTGTTGCATTGTCTGCCGTATCGGAGCTTCGCGTCCTCAGACTAATATCTCGCCTCTGGCTAGTCCTTCTCACATGGTGGAGCGCGTCCCGTCGGGCGATCCAGGCTGGCGACCGGCCTCAGGAAGTTGCATGCTGCCGCGCACCCCAGGCATGGTAGCCCTGGCATAGCAGTTCGACGACCACGCTCTCATGGCCAGTGTGCTGGGCGTCCGTCCCGTCGTGTCGCCAGCAGAGTTGCTGTCGGCTTTCAGGTCTCGTTTTGGGATCAGACGAAATGAGGTCAACGTTGAGGTATGCGCGCCGCCATTCGATTTTTTCGTCCGGTTCGAGCACAGCTCAGACACCGAGCGCATTCTGCATTCTTCCCGTTCTTTCGAGTGCGGTGGGGAGAAAATGAGCTTCATGCGTTGGCATCGCGCCTGTGTGTGGGACGATCGCTTGGGGCAACTTTGTTTCTTCTCCAAACTCGGCTTTGACGGCCTCCCATTGGATTCTTGGGAGCCGGAGGCCCTCAAGCAGGTCGTCAGTAGCCTTGGCAGTGAGCTGGTGGAAATCGTGCCACCGAGCGACAAATGGGTCATCGAGGTAAAGGTGTGGCTGAAAGATCCTGACGCCGTTCCTAAGATGTATGAGGTGCATATTCCAAGCGAGGCGACGGCTTCTTTGGAAGCACCCGGTCATCATCCACCTGGAGGAGGTTCTGGAATCGGTACATGGCATTCAGGGCCCTAAAGAGGCTGCCCGAAAGCGTCCTCGTTGCCTTCAGTGTTGGCCTGGAAGGATCGATGGCACGAGACCACCACTGTTTCGCGACGGCGCACACAGTTTCGGTGGGGGAATCGGGCTTGGATGAGCTGGTGGTTCTGATTTCCCTTGAGTGAAGACAGAGCTCTAGTGAATTGCCATGGTATGTGTGGCTAATGAATTTGTAGTATGGAGAGCGTAGCAGGAAGTTAGCATCGAATAAAAATGTGTAAGAGTTTGAATCGATGTAGTACGTGTGTGTAATAGTTTGACGTAGTATGTGTGTGTAATAGTTTGAATCGATGTAGTATGTGTGGGTAATGGATTTGATGTAGTGTGTGTAATAGTTTGAATCGATGTAGTTGAACACCATGCTTTATAATTTCTGTGAATAACCAAGGACAACCTCATGAAAAGAGGGTGAGGGTGGTCTGGCAATAAGCAATGTCAATTCTATAGATGCCAGGAAAATGTAGTCCATCTCCTCTTCAAGTACAAGGTAGCTACATTTGTAACACGTTGAACTACAGGACCATTTTGCAGGCAACACAAGACATAGGAAAAATGGTTTACATCACAGACAGCAGACGCAAAATCTGTAGTCTGGGATAAAAAGATGTCAGTTAACTGGATTCAACCACGACTAGTAATTGAAGGAAATAGATACTTGATACTATTTGCTTACAACAATAGTACTTCCATACAAAAGGGTCTTATACCTGCATAAAAGTGGGCTAAACTTCCTACTAGTTTATAGAACAATTCGTCAGCATTTCATCTACAAAAGCCATTCTTTAATCTGAACTTAACTATTATACACTGAAGAAACTACAGATCTCCACTAGAAAAGTTGGCTGGCCAATTGCCTTGAGAGGACATAAGTTCTTTGATCATTTAACCCAAACTGATCTATTGCCTTCCTGCCAAACTACAAGAAATCTACATCATTCATGCACGAGAGATTTGCGTGCCCCAGTCCCGGTTCAGTTGGACCATCCGCGCCGCCACAACGATTTCTTCGAAACTGAAATTCGGCATCTCCTTCTCGGGATCGTAGGTCCGCGTGAACTCGAACCTGAATTTCGGGGCTGAGCTGATGCCCGTCGCCGGCTCCGACTGTCGAACAATCCAGCATGCTGAGTGTAGACGCTTGGTCGCCGCCACGGTACGGCCTCCGACGGTGCATAGGAAGGAGTGTCTTTGCCGCAGACGGCGTGCTCCCAGCCTCCCCCACTGAGGTAAGGTAGTCCGCGCCAAAGCGTGGACGCGAGAGTTCCTAGACCTTGGCATTGCCCTGTTGGAGGGTGTGTACCCTCGGTGGCATGCTCTCATGAATGATTTGATACGTACCTTGTTCCCACTGCCGAGAGCATGCCGTAATGCCACCGCGCGATTTCTCCACATCGCTCTCTTGGCCCTTCTTGCCGCATCTGGCGCCGACGATGCCGCAGTCGCCGCCACGGCCGATTCGGCACATTCGGGGAAATCATCTACCTGGCAGGGCAATGGGAGACCATCCTTGAAGTAGAGCTTCATGGCCTGCCTTAGAGGGGCTAAATACCCCAGTTTCGGCGGCTGTTGCGGCGGCGGCGGCGGCTGCTGCTTAGGCAGGGCCATGTTACCCTAGTTCGTGCGGTGCGGAGGAGCTGCGCAAGGTGAACTGTGGTTAGTCGGAGAAGGGGAGTGAAAGACTGACAGTAGGTTTGGACTACGGGCACGCATGGAAATAACCATTTCCCATTTCCTTAGAGGGTAATAATTCAACACTCGTTGCATTAACAGCTCAATCTTTTCCCTTCTCAGCATAAGAGTGCGAACGTATTAAAAAGATCGGTCGTGGCTATCCACCTCATCGGGCAATGTACCAGGATAGGTAGGAGATGGGACCAGGTTTCATTTTAGAAATGTTGACGACTGTGCCCTTATGTTTATACTATATTATTTATATGCCACCATGTACCGTTGATTGTAGCAACACCATCAGAAATAGGGGATAACGACATGGCGTGTTTTCTTTTTTTAAAGGGCATCAGAAACAGGGGATGCCGACGTGGCATGTTTTCTGACTGGTGGGCCCGTCCCCTCCACCTTCGACGGCGCGCATCCCAGGTTCGAGGGCTGGTGTCGCCCACCAACATATTATTGTGCAATTTTCCATGTGGAACCTGAATTCCGGCACTGAGCTGATGCCCATGTCGAACAGAGAGAATTTTGAAAGAAGCTACTAAAAATAAATACTTTGAATTCTGAAAGTACTAAATTTAAATACATTACAATTTTGTCTGAAAGGTAATATGCATACTGCTCATCGAAATAATATAAATATAGTACAAATTTCTACTTCGAAAAATAGACCTGAAAATGCTAGCAAATAACCTAGGATGAATATAGGATTCATTCTCCCCTATATATTTTAAATGGTCAGCTCCTCGCGTCTTTGCAACACATGTTCAGAGAACTCTCTCCGTCTGCAATGTGTTGCCAGTATCTCGTCTAGAGGGTAATGCCTCGGTGTATATTCCAGACTTAAGCCATACATTACCATTGTTGGTTCCTCTTCCCAGGCTTGAACCTCATGATTGTACAGTCTGATAAAATTCCTGTAGTATATGCAACCGGGTTTAACTGTGGGGTGTAACCTGGTGTCAATAGAGATAGACCGATTGTAACCAACAAAGAGGGCACGACTTCCAATGTCACTGACGGCCCCGAGAGAGCAGTTCTCCATGTCCACCCGGTACAACACCGGTTGCCCTTTGGTGAAATCCCCGTTCAACACAAGAAGCAGATCACCATCTGACTCCATAAGGTAAAATTTGTAGGTTCCGCGTACCTGTTCAAAGACTGGGGCCGAAAATATTTTGGCCATCATGACAGTGCTCGCGCGCTGCTCTAACTGGATGTTGGTCATCGACTATGATGCTCCCACAGTCTCCATCATTGACGAAGTTGTCTGCGTCGCTGCCAGCCTCCTCCGCGTCGGACTCGATGCCGACATTCCCGGCAGCGTTCCTCCTCCTCATGGATTCTTCACGGTGCACTGCATCGATAACGGTGGAGGTCGTACGCCCACACACTGCCTAGAAGCGCTGCCTCCCTTCGGGGTTGCGCAGATCCGGGTGGATCTCCCGCCGGTGGGTTCCGCACAGCTCAATCAACACAGCCCGCTCCTTCTTGAACAGCTTTCGCCAGTACGCACTCGTGCGCGAGTACCACACCATTGCCCTCTTCCGCTCCGACAGCTGGCAGCAGCGCTCCTCGATCTGCCTCGCCAACACGTTGTCGCACAAGAGCGGCGCACAGGAACCCCAGCGTAGCTGAGCTCGAAGCCAGCCGGAAGCCTCGCGAACGGCGGCGTGAGTATGTTGAAGTGGGCGAACATCTGAGCCTCGTGCAAGCTAAGTTTGGGCCTCTCCCTCTCCATGGCGATGAAGGAACACGATCTGATCTTCGGCCCCGAGGTAAAGGGGATAAGGGAAAGGACGTAGGCCCAGCGTCGTTGCCACTGCCAATCAGTTCGCAGAACAGACTTCTCGCGTATCGCCCTCGCGAAGGACATCACTATCGTCCATGCACCCAGATCCAACGACGCCTAACAATCGGGGATTGGGTCTTCTAGAAGCCAGGCGGTTCTTTGGTTAGCTCAAGGCCCTGATTGTTTGTGGCCAACGGCTGTAGTTGAAAAAAATACACATTTCAATGACACTGGTGGATAAATATGTGGTCTCTGAAGATAACACACATGCAATGACTCTGGTTGTTGTTAGTAAAAAGAACACACATGCAATCACACTGGTTGATCCATAGGTGGATTGTGAAAAGAGCACACATCCAATGACACTAGTGGATCCAAATGTGGTATGTGAAAAGTAAACACATGCAATGACTCCAGTTGTTGTTAGTAAAAAGAACACACATGTAATGACACTGGTGGATCCATATGTGGTATGTGAAAATAACACACATGCAATGACTCTGGTTGTTGTTAGTAAAAAGAACACGCATGCAATGACACTGGTGGATCCATGTGTGGTCTCTAAAGAGAACACACATTTCAAATACTCTGGTTGTTGTTAGTAAAAACAACACACATGCAATGACACTGGTGGATCCATGTGTGGTCTCTGAAGAGAACACACATGCAATGACTCTGGTTGTTGTTAGTAAAAAGAGCACACATGCAATTACACTGGTGGATCCATAGGTGGATTGTGAAAAGAACACACATACAATAACTCTGGTGGATCCATATGTGGTATATGAAAAGAACACACATTTCAATGACTCTGGTTGTTGTTAGTAAAAAGAAGACACATGCAATGACACTGGTGGATCCATAGGTGGATTGTGAAAAGAGCACACATGCAATGACACTGGTGGATCCATATGTGGTATGTGAAAAGAAGACACATGCAATGACTCCAGTTGTTGTTAGTAAAAAGAACACATGTAATGACACTGGTGGATCCATGTGTGGTCTCTGAAGAGAACACACATGCAATGATACTTGTGGATCCATCTGTGGTCGCTGAAGAGAAAACACATGAAATGACTCTGGTTGTTGTTAGTAAAAAGAGCACACATGCAATGACACTGGTGGATCCATAGGTGGTTGTGAAAAGAACACACATGTAATGACTCTAGTGGATCCATATGTGGTATGTGAAAAGAACACACATTTCAATGACTCTGGTTGTTGTTAGTAAAAAGAACACACATGCAATGACACTGCTGGATCCATGTGTGGTCTCTGAAGAGAACACACATTTCAATGACACTGTTGGATCCATAAGTAGATTGTGAAGAGAACACACATTTCAATGAATATGGTTGTTGTTAGTAAAAAAAGCACACATGAAATGACACTGGTGGATCCATAGGTGGATTGTGAAAAGAACACACATGCAATGACACTGGTGGATCCAAATGTGGTATGTGAAAAGAACACATATGCAATGACTCTGGTTGTTGTTAGTAAAAAGAACACACATGCAATGACACTGGTGGATCCATACATGGAATGTGAAAAGATCACACATTCAATGACTCTGGTTATTGTTAGTAAAAAGAACACACATGCAATGTCACTGGTGTATCCATAGGTGGGTTGTGAAAAGAACACACATGCAATGACACTTGTGGATCCATATATGGTATGTGAAAAGAACACACATTTCAATGACTCTCGTTGTTGTTAGTAAAAAAGAACACACATGCAATGACACTGGTGGATTCATGTATGGTCTCTGAAGAGAACACACATTTCAATGACACCGGTGGATCCATCTGTGGTATGTGAAAAGAACACACATGAAATGACTCTAGTTGTTGTTAGTAAAAAGAACACACATGCAATGACACTGGTGGATCCATATGTGGTATGTGAAAATAACACACATGAAATGACTCTAGTTGTTGTTAGTAAAAAGAGCACACATGCAATGACACTGGTGGATCCATAGGTGGATTGTGAAAATAACACACATGCAATGACTCTGGTTTTTGTTAGTAAAAAGAACACACATGCAATGACACTGGTGGATCCATAGGTGGATTGTGAAAAGAGCACACATGCAATGACTCTGGTTGTTCCATATGTGGTATGTGAAAAGAACACACATGCAATGACTCCAGTTGTTGTTAGTAAAAAGAACACGCATGTAATGACACTGGTGGATCCATGTGTGGTCTCTAAAGAGAACACACATTTCAATGACACTGGTGGATCCATATGTGGTATGTGAAAAGAATAGTCATGAAATGACTCCAGTTGTTGTTAGTAAAAAGAACACACATGCAATGACACCGGTGGATCCATAGGTGGATTGTGAAAAGAACACACATGCAATTACACTGGTGGATCCATATGTGGTTTGTGAAAAGAAAACACATGCACTGACTCTAGTTGTTGTTAGTAACAAGAACACACATGCAATAACACTGGTGGATCCATGTGTGGTCTCTGAAGAGAACACACATTTCAATGAATCTGGTGGATCCATATGTGGTATGTGAAAAGAACACACATGAAATGACTCTGGTTGTTGTTAGTAAAAAAAGCACACATGCAATGACACTGGTGGATCCATAGATGGATTGTGAAAAGAACACACATGCAATGACACTGGTGGATCCATATGTGGTATGTGAAAATAACACACATGCAATGACTCTGGTTGTTGTTAGTAAAAAGAACACACTTGCAATGACACTGGTGGATCCTTAGGTGGATTGTGAAAAGAGCCCACATGCAAGGACTCTGGTTGTTGTTAGTAAAAATAACACACATGCAATGACACTGGTGGATCCATAGGTGGATTGTGAAAAGAACACACATGTAATGACACTGGTGGATCCATATGTGGTATGTGAAAAGAACACACATGCAATGACTCCAGCTGTTGTTAGTAAAAAGAACACATGTAATGACACTGGTGGATCCATGTGTGGTCTCTGAAGAGAACACACATGCAATGACACTTGTGGATCCATCTATGGTCGCTGAAGAGAAAACACATGAAATGACTCTGGTTGTTGTTAGTAAAAAGACCACACATGCAATAACACTGGTGGATCCATAGGTGGATTGTGAAAAGAACACACATGTAATGACTCTAGTGGATCCATATGTGGTATGTGAAAAGAACACACATTTCAATGACTCTGGTTGTTGTTAGTAAAAAGAACACACATGCAATGACGCTGGTGGATCCATGTGTGGTCTCTGAAGAGAACACACATTTCAATGACACTGTTGGATCCATAAGTAGATTGTGAAGAGAACACACATTTCAATGAATCTGGTTGTTGTTAGTAAAAAAAGCACACATGAAATGACACTGGTGGATCCATAGGTGGATTGTGAAAAGAACACACATGCAATGACACAGGTGGATCCAAATGTGGTATGTGAAAAGAACACATATGCAATGACTCTGGTTGTTGTTAGTAAAAAGAATACACATGCAATGACACTGGTGCATCCGTAGGTGGATTGTGAAAAGATCACACATTTAATGACTCTGGTTATTGTTAGTAAAAAGATAACACATGTAATGACACTGGTGGATCCATGTGTGGTCTCTAAAGAGAACACACATTTCAATGACACTGGTGGATCCATATGTGGTATGTGAAAAGAATAGTCATGAAATGACTCCAGTTGTTGTTAGTAAAAAGAACACACATGCAATGACACTGGTGGATCCATAGGTGGATTGTGAAAAGTACACACATGCAATGACACTGGTGGATCCATATGTGGTATGTGAAAAGAACACACATGCAATGACTCTAGTTGTTGTTAGTAACAAGAACACACATGCAATAACACTGTAGGATCCATGTGTGGTCTCTGAAGAGAACACACATTTCAGTGACACTGGTGGATCCATATGTGGTATGTGAAAAGAACACACATGAAATGACTCTGGTTGTTGTTAGTAAAAAAAGCACACATGCAATGACACTGGTGGATCCATAGGTGGATTGTGAAAAGAACACACATGCAATGACACTGGTGGATCCATATGTGGTATGTGAAAAGAACACACATGCAATGACTCTGGTTGTTGTTAGTAAAAAGAACACACATGCAATGACACTGGTGGATCCTTAGGTGGATTGTTAAAAGAGCCCACATGCAATGACTCTGGTTGTTGTTAGTAAAAAGAACACACATGCAATGACACTGGTGGATCCATAGGTGGATTGTGAAAAGAGCACACATGTAATGACACTAGTGGATCCATATGTGGTATGTGAAAAGAACACACATGCAATGACTCCAGTTGTTGTTAGTAAAAAGAAAACATGTAATGACACTGGTGGATCCATGTGTGGTCTCTGAAGAGAACACACATGCAATGACACTTGTGGATCCATCTGTGGTCGCTGAAGAGAAAACACATGAAATGACTCTGGTTGTTGTTAGTAAAAAGACCACACATGCAATAACACTGGTGGATCCATAGGTGGATTGTGAAAAGAACACACATGTAATGACTCTAGTGGATCCATATGTGGTATGTGAAAAGAACACACATTTCAATGACTCTGGTTGTTGTTAGTAAAAAGAACACACATGTAATGACACTGGTGGATCCATGTGTGGTCTCTGAAGAGAACACACATTTCAATGACACTGTTGGATCCATAAGTAGATTGTGAAGAGAACACACATTTCAATGAATCTGGTTGTTGTTAGTAAAAAAAGCACACATGAAATGACACTGGTGGATCCATAGGTGGATTGTGAAAAGAACACACATGCAATGACACTGGTGGATCCAAATGTGGTATGTGAAAAGAACACATATGCAATGACTCTGGTTGTTGTTAGTAAAAAGAACACACATGCAATGACACTGGTGGATCCGTAGGTGGATTGTGAAAAGATCACACATTTAATGACTCTGGTTATTGTTAGTAAAAAGATAACACATGTAATGACACTGGTGGATCCATGTGTGGTCTCTAAAGAGAACACACATTTCAATGACACTGGTGGATCCATATGTGGTATGTGAAAAGAATAGTCATGAAATGACTCCAGTTGTTGTTAGTAAAAAGAACACACATGCAATGACACTGGTGGATCCATAGGTGGATTGTGAAAAGTACACACATGCAATTACACTGGTGGATCCATATGTGGTATGTGAAAAGAACACACATGCAATGACTCTAGTTGTTGTTAGTAACAAGAACACACATGCAATAACACTGGTGGATCCATGTGTGGTCTCTGAAGAGAACACACATTTCAATTGCACTGGTGGATCCATATGTGGTATGTGAAAAGAACACACATGAAATGACTCTGGTTGTTGTTAGTAAAAAAAGCACACATGCAATGACACTGGTGGATCCATAGGTGGATTGTGAAAAGAACACACATGCAATGACACTGGTGGATCCATATGTGGTATGTGAAAAGAACACACATGCAATGACTCTGGTTGTTGTTAGTAAAAAAGAACACACATGCAATGACACTGGTGGATCCTTAGGTGGATTGTGAAAAGAGCCCACATGCAATGACTCTGGTTGTTGTTAGTAAAAAGAACACACATGCAATGACACTGGTGGATCCATAGGTGGATTGTGAAAAGAGCACACATGTAATGACACTGGTGGATCCATATGTGGTATGTGAAAAGAACACACATGCAATGACTCCAGTTGTTGTTAGTAAAAAGAACACATGTAATGACACTGGTGGATCCATGTGTGGTCTCTGAAGAGAACAGACATGCAATGACACTTGTGGATCCATCTGTGGTCGCTGAAGAGAAAACACATGAAATGACTCTGGTTGTTGTTAGTAAAAAGAGCACACATGCAATGACACTGGTGGATCCATAGGTGGATTGCAAAAATAACACACATGTAATGACTCTAGTGGATCCATATGTGGTATGTGAAAAGAACACACATTTCAATGACTCTGGTTGTTGTTAGTAAAAAGAACACACATGCAATGACACTGGTGGATCCATGTGTGCACTACTAGGGAAACCCTTATTTGTGGTGCACGTAAATTGGTTTCTGTGGCGCATGCCTCGTGCGCCACAGAATTTGCGCCACTAAATTAGGTCTGTGCATACGAGCCGCGGCGCCATGTAATTTGGGCTTGTGGTGCATGTGGTCCCGTCGCCATGAGTGTGCTTTCGTGGCATATGCACACATGAGCCACAGAATGTTGTGCGCCACAGAAACGTTACAAGATGCGCTACAGAATGTTTTTTCGGTATTTTTTTAATTTCTAACACAGCCCAAAATACAGTGCATATACAGGTTTTATACAGGATTTATACATAGATAGTAAATAATAATCTGGACAAACAGTAGATGCAAACATATACATTACTATGTCATCAAATATTAGATCCCAACATACATGCATACATATAGTCATAAGTGCCACATTTTTACACAAGTATAAATTAGTTCATCATCTAAAGTTACAAATGAAGTGGTCACCGCCGCCTACACTATGATGAAATATAGTAGAGCCGCGACGATGGTGAGCAAGAGCATGAGCACGAGCGTGGTCTTCATCTTGTTCTTGTTCTTCCTCGCCGGTAGTTCCTCCACTTGGCCTCCGCCTCCTCTCTAGTCGCGTATCCTTTGTAGCAGTTGCCGCTGAACTTGTGCACCTGTTTCTTACAGTCCTCCCACTCCTCGTAGATCCCTGGAACCCGACCCTCGAACACCACGTGATCGTCATCTCTATAGACACAAGGCATATATTAGTGCATAATGCAACATATAAGACATATTGCATCGATATCACAGAAGCAAGTTCAACGATAAAATACGACAAAACACACACACACATCCGTCGATACAAATTATTACAAAGAAATTATAGTTCACGACACCTGGGAACACGACACAATACACACATGTGTCCATGATCAATGAGCCTACTTGCCGGACGGCGCCGGGAATGGTTTGTAGCATTCTTTCGTCCTCCACGTCCTTCGATCACCCTGTGCATCTAGGAGTTTTTCGATCACCCTCTTAGACGTCTTCCAGCGTACGTTTAAGAACCCCCCATGGTTTCGACATCTTCCTTGATTATCTCCGATAACTTCCTTTGGATGCGATGGAAGTGTTCTCTAAGATCAGCATCGCTGATTTCCCCTATATATCTTGCAGACCACTCTCAGACAGTGTCTGGGCACTTGATCTGCTCTGCATCCCGGACCAACCCGTGAAGGTGATGGAGGGCGTAGAAGCTATCCCTCACGCTGCCAGCCGGCTGCTTGATGCAGGGGAACTCGGTCACGTGCTTGAACCCGTGTCTTTTATCCGTCTTGACAAATTCCCCTTTCTTTACGAAGGTGCCTCCCTTTTGGAAGTATCCCTCCATAGCATCATCGAGAACAACTTTTATTCTGGCCCAGTTTTTCTTGTACGTGGTATTCGACGAGTCGAAATACTGGGCTACTGAATACGTCGGGTAAATGGCGATGGTTACAGAGTAGTAGTCCCTGCTCAACACAATTGAAACAAATGTTGGAAAGGATAAGCAATGGAAGAAATCTACAAGAAAGCATTAGTTACGACGGCGACGAACGGATGTGTGTGCTTACTCGGGAAAGACGGACAGAAGAATGGTGTTCTCTTTGTATCTGAGCATGAAATTCTGAAGGTACTCCACCGCCCGGGTCCGTGTCGCTGATCCTTCCACCAGCTGGCTGTCGCGCATGTAGTAGGGATCCGCTACCGCGACTTGCGGGAGTAACTCTCTCTTGATCTTCAACTGTTGATTGATCGAGAATAGGCGGACCAAGTTATAGTCCAGCCGTCTGAGGTGAAACAGTTTGAAGACGTCCTCGTACGCTATGAAGAACAGACTTGCGGGTTCCTCATGGACAAAGTCTGGGTCCTCTGGCACGTTGACGACGCACACCGGGTAAGTTGGATCTTTCTCCTTGAGAAGGGTTTGCTCAACATATAAGATATGACTATGCAAAGAGTGCATTGATCCACTTGCCAAGCGTAGCAGATCAGGAGGTAGTATCGGTTTCCCAGCTTCATGAACTCGCGTCAAGCCATCCGGACGGGGTGGTATCACGCTGTCATGCCGTATCTTCTGAGCTGGCTGGCTCATAGAGGCACCGGGGCAGTTTTAGGTTTCCTCTTCCTGGCCTTCTTCTTCTTGTCAGCTTGTTCTAGGGGTGCTACCCCTACCCCGTTGACCGTCTTTTTCAGCGTGGTAGGGCTGAAAATGGTAGCCGGTTTCTGTATAGCTGCATCGCCGGCCTCCGGAGGCGTGTCTTCTTCCTGAGATAAACCCTTGAAGACTAGCTGGCGCTGCAAGGGTACTGCATTGGGACGCCTAGGTTCATCGTTGTGACCACGGAAGGCTTCTTCATCAACCTCAATAGGAGGCATATACACATCCTTGCTGCAGGCGCCAGTGTTGATGTAGGCATCGACGTCGACATCCTCATCCTGATCATTGTCATAGTTGTGGTCATCATTGTCATGGTAGTGGCCGTCATCATGATCAAGTGGTGCCATGTCAACGTCCTTAGTTACTGGCAGCAGTTGCGATGCCGGCGGTTGAGGTGCAAAGACCTTGGTTTTGGATGGTCGGCGCGGTAACGGTTTTCGTCCCAATAGTTCTTGGTGGCGGTTGGTGTTGGCGACAAGAACCGGTTTCTCCCGGGTGACAACGACCAGCGGTACCTTAAGCTTCTTGTGGGTGGTGGTAGCGGCGGCGACCGCCGGTTCCTTCGAGGCGCGCTTCGCCGAGGGCCAGATGGGCATGGGCCGGTGGACCGAGGTGCCGCCTGCGGGAAGCTTTGCCCCAAGATCCCGCCCCCAAAGACGAATCTGGGACTTCGGCCATGGCATGACCCAATTGGTGCATTCGTGGAGGGGAGTGTTGTCCTCGGCTCCCGGAGGGTTAAAGGGCGGGAGGATGTCGCGGTACTCCGGCACTATGTAAGTCAAACTGACCCTCATGATGTCTTTGCCCATTTTAACGTTGTGCATAACCTCCGTGCTCTTTGGGCGAATCACCTGGCCCACCGCAACCTCCTTCAACTCGCCGCCGAGCACCACGCTATGCAGCACTACGCAAGGCGTGTCCTGAGTCAAAACATGTTTGGGATGATGAGATGACAGTCATCAAAGGCATATTAAAAAAAATTACGCGCAAACTAACTAATTAGTTACCACTATGATGGCGTCGAGCTCGGCTAATGTGGAGACAAGGGCGGCGGGCGGCCGGCCTATCAATCTTCGGCTACTCGGGTGCATCATCGTGCATTGCCGCCCTATCATCCTTGGCCGGCTGGTCGGGTGCGTCCAACTGGAGGAGCGGCTGCGGCCCGGCGGCGTTGGGCTGTGGGGTCACGAGTTCCGGCAAGGCGGGCCTGTTCCTGCTCGAGTTGCTGCCGATGCAGGCGGGCACGTGTATCGGCCCCTGTTGACCTCTCGCATTCCAAGCACTTATCCCCTCCCACAAATTAGGGGGGATCAACGACTTTATCGTCTCGTTGACCTGGGACGCCACTATGTCGGGCAACTGCGCATTGACCTGTTGTAGGTCCTCCACCTGCTTCTTCAGCTGCTCAACCTCGGTGCTTTCCGCGCCCATCACCCTCCTCGCCTTTTTGGACTTGGCGTACGAATCGTAGTAGTCCCGTACCTTCATGTTCAAACCAAAGCCGGACACACGACCAGCTGACGTCGGCGGGAGATCTAACTTCCTTTTCTTCATCGCGTTCGTCGCCCGGTTGAAAGCCGTGTCCCACGGCTCCGTAGACCCCTCGGACGACTGCGGGTTCTTAGCCAAATCCTTCAACGCTTCATCCTTCGGGAAAAGGAAATTAAGGTGAACCCAATTAGAATTTTGTCTCATTTATCTAATTAGATCAACTCGAGATATAAGCGGTAATGAAATTCCTTACCAGCTTTTCCTCGAAGGCCTTCACGGTCGGATCGTTGGTAACAAATTCCCCGGTCTTCCAGTCGAGGAAGTAGCGGGACCGGACATAGTTCCTCGTCTGTACGTCCGTTATTTTGTACCACGGGTTGTCTTTTCCCAGACGTATATACTCGTTGTCCTCCTTCTCCCAAATCGGCTGTTTTCCTCGGTAGCCACCGCTTCCGAGATGGTGCTTACCTATGTCCAGCTCTTGCATTTCCCTCCCCCAGGCAGTCCATTCTCGAGCCACCTCCGTGTTGAAGGACTCCTTCAATGCATCAAAAGTCTTCTCTAGGGAGATGCGACTCTTCCTTACTTATCTTCTCCCAACTGTCACCCTTGTTAATCTTCTTCTTCACCCAGAATCTCCAGCTGCTCAAGGCGGTGCTCATCTTCATGATGGCATTAGCTTCCGCCCTTTTTTTGGAGTCCTCGTCCGGGAACTTGTATCTTTGGTGAAGCTTATCGAGCATGGTTTGGAGTATAGCCGTATTCTCCGGGCTTCTGATGTCCTTAGTGTTGATTGAAACACTCTCCCGGACGATGCACCCTATTTGCATGCTGAACCCGGAGGCCGCCTTCTTTGGCTCTAATGGTAGGCCAGATTCCGAGACAGAAGTGAACTCGTCTGTGACGTTGGCGAGAACTTGCGCCTTTCGGGGCCTCCTTGGCCTCGCCGCCTTCTTCCTGGCGGTCGGATTGGTGCCGCTACCACTTGCGTCGTGGTCGCCGCCATCGGTGGTGTCGTCGTCCTCCCGGCCATCGGTGGTGCCGTAATCATCGGTGGTTTCCTCCCGGCCACCCTCATAATCATCGGCGGCTTCCTCCTGGCCACCCTCATAACCAGTAGCTCCGGCGGCGGCCTCCGCCTCCTCCATCTCCTCGTTCCAGAATGACTTGTTGTGCTCTCTCGCTTGTTCTTCAATGTTCATGTGCTTAGAAGTGCCGGGCTCATCCGTGTTTCCCGACATGTTTATTTGCGCTTTATATAATGAGGCAAAAAGTTAGCACAAAAGGCAAAAAAATATAATAGTCCATTTCTCCCGAATGTTGATTAACCATTTGGTTGAGAAATGGGCACTCCTAGGTAGTAGAATAATTAGCAAAGGTCATGCCCAAAAATTCAAAATTTCAGCATGACCTTTGCTAATTTTTCTACTACATAGGAGTGCCCATTTCTCAACCAAAACGGAAGTTAATCAACATTCCGGGAGAAATGGGACTCAATGAAATCCCTGCAAAAACATATCCCCCCCAACATATATATATCACCCCATATGGTGCTCAGTAGCACCCCAGGTCATGAATAGATACAATTTCTGGATGTATAATCAGAAAACAGCTACTAGATTTGTATATGAAATGCGATGACTCATCTACTGCCAACCTTTTATTCAGGACAATGCCAATAAGAGACTTGATCTCCTGGAACACAATGCTTTCTGGTTACTCTGGTACAGGTCCATATGGTTGCTGTTTTCAGAAGAAAAGGACACAGGTAGACAGATTCTTGTGGAATGAACTGCTGGTACTATATTACTCTGGTACAGGTCCATATGGTTGCTGTTTTCAGAAGAAATGGACACAGGTAGACAGATTCTTGTGGAATGAAAAGGACACAGGTACAGGTAGGAGGAGGGGGAGGAGGAAGGGGGAGGGGGCCTTACCGGCTGGTGCTCCGGCTGCGGGCGCGAGGTCGACGGCGTGGGCCTCCTCCTGGTGCGGGCCTCCTCCTCCTCTCTCCTACACAACTTTTGAAGAATTAGTGAAGGGAAAAAATTATGCAAGGCTTAAAACTGAAAATTTAGGGCATTTTGCCCCCAGACATTGATATTTTGGTAAATCAACGGATGCCTTTAAAGAAATGACTGGTTGATTTCTGCAATGACAATAAGGATGATGTGCCTTGCATGTAGTTAACCAACAAATGAACTCCCTACGTGTTAAATATTTGTGATACCATTAGGATGAAGTTTTTTTAAAGGTCCAACTGATGTATTCACCATGTGACCTTACCCACAATAACTCATGATGCGCTGTACCTATTTTTTCTTCCTTACCTTTTCAGCTTTTCCTTTTCCATTAGTTAGTTGTGATGCAACAATATTAAGTTTCAGTGACCATCATATGATCAATTCACTGTTGACAAACCATTGTTCAAGTGTTTGTGGTGATCATATATGTTCATAGTCGCTTGTAGTTGATTTGATTTACATTTGACTAGCTATTTTCTTAGCGTTATACAGGTTCAGGCTGTTCTGTTGGTGCTTGGAGGGTGTGAGGTGCCTCCTGGTTTAGTAAGCATGGCCCCATCTACTGTATATGGTGACAAGGTATCATCAACTGTAGAATCTTTATAACAAGACTGTGTTAATATTTCTAACTTATCCATTGTAGAGTTAGTTATTGGCTTCATGGATACAAATGCTGTATTACATTGCGAATCAAGCAGGATATTATTAGTCATCACTCTTTAGACCATATAAATGAGGATGTACTCCAGCTTTCTGCATTCCCAATGCCACAACCCTAATCCTAATCTACCCTAAAGAACCCTAATCCTAATCTACCCTAAAGAACCCTAATCCTAATCTACCCTAAAGAACCCTAATGCCACAATGAGTAGGAGGAGGGGGAGAAGGAAGAGGGAGGGGGCCTTACCGGCTGGTGCTCCGGCTGCGGGCGCGAGGTCGACGGCGTGGGCCTCCTCCTGGTGCGGGCCTCCTCCTCCTCTCTCCTGCACGGGAGCGGGCGCGAGGTCGACGGCGTGGGCCTCCTCCTGGTGCAGGCCTCCTCCTCCTGGCGTGGTGCTCTTCCTCCGGTGGCGGCGTAGACGGCGTGGTGGGCCGCTCCGGTGCTCCTCCGGTGCGGCGCGGGAGGGGGACGGCGGCGTGGGAGGGGGACGGCGGCGTGAGCGGGGGACGACAGATCGAGTGGCAATGTTGATAGAGGGGGAGGGGAAGGGAGAGTGGTGTCGTTTTTTGCTAAGTGTAAACATTCTGTGGCGCATCCGACCAACAGATGCGCCACAGAATTGTAGATTTCTGTGACGCATCCCACCAATAGATGCGCCACAGAATTCTTTGACTAGATTAAATAAAAAGAAAGTCACTGCTATATTGACAACAACAACAGAGAACTAACCCAGTGGTTTGCTGCTGTTAACCTGGAACCTGGGGTGGCTAGGTTCGAATCCTAGTTGCCCCACATTTTTTTAACTTGTTTTAAATTATTTTAGTTAATTACATTTAATGAAAGAAAACGCTAGGGATTTTCTATTTCCATATCCTTAAATATCACTCACATACATATATCACTCACATACATATATGCTTGTTCTCTCACATAGACACACATGTGATACACAAAAAAGTCTTTCTTCGTCCCGGTTCCAAGCTAGCTAGCTTTAGCGTCTCTTCGCAATCTTCTTGCCCTTCTTGTTGGCGGTTGAATACTTTATGCCAACCACCTTGAGATTTCTTCACGTGAACGGACAACCTTTGGTGGGTAGGGAGGTCTTCCTTCTTACTTTACTAGTAGTAGGCATGTCAAAGTGCTTGTCGAATTCCTCCTCGATCTTCGGATCACCGTTCTTATCCAAGTCTTCCTTGTTGGCGTCTCCTTGCATTCCGATGATGCTCCTCTTGCCCCTCCTCACGACAACACGGCTAGGTCTTGACGGGTCGGTGATGAAGAAGCATTGGTCAACTTGGCTGGCGAGTACCCATGGCTCATTTTTCGCGGATGCGTTCTTTGACTTGGCATCGGGTATAACCATGGTGGTGAAATACCGGCCTTCTTTTTCGACGTTCTTGGCCCATCTCACACGGAACATTGGCACCGTCTCTCCACAGTAGTTGAGCTCCCAAATCTCCTCGATCCTTCCGAAGTACCGTTCCTTGATAGTAGCCTCGTCATCGGCGAAAGATAGCATAGTTACTCCTGAGTTTTGGTATTCGCTATTCGTGTCCTTTTCCTCGGTGCCGAATTTGTAACCGTTGATGTCGTACGCTTGATAGGTCTTTACGTTTTGCCCGGGGCCCCGTGATAAGGCAAATATGAGTTTTTCTTCTTCCATAGACGGTGTTATGGTCTTTGCGAGAAGCTCTTGTGTTTTCTTGAACCAGCGGCCGAAGCTCGAGTTGTGCTCTCTGGTTATGTCTCCATTCTTCCTCATTCGGCCCAGGTCGATGTTACTCTGCTCGACTACGCGTTTGTGCTCATTCACCCAAGGTTCGATCAATGTCAAGTGTTGTAGCACGACCCGGTGAGCCGTGTCAAAGTCGTCGCGTCGATTCTCGATGCCGACATGGAGTGAGCGGGACCCCTTGCGGTGACCCTCTCCAGCGAGCCTACCGAGGTGTGTCCTGGTTGGCAGACCAACATCCTCGTCCTCGCTCCTTATATAATTCTGGTAGAAGGTGATGCACTCGTATGTTAGGAAGCCCTTGGCCATGCTTGCGTCTGGACGGGACCTGCTGTGAACGTATCCTTTCATGACACCGTTCTACCTTTTGAACGGCATCATGTTGTGCAAGAACGTCGGGCCGAGATGCTTGATGTCATCAACGACATGGAGACATAGATGCACGCAAATATCACAGAATGCGGGCGGGAAGTAAATTTCGAGCTCGCATAGTATCACCACGATCTCTTCCTGTAGCCTTTGGAGCTGCCTCACGCCGATCGACTTCCTGGTGATGACGTCGAAAAAGTTGCACATGCCAAACAGCATATCACGTACGTGCTCGTCCATTATCCCTCGGATCGCGACGGGTAGTATCTCATCAAGACGCGATGAGTCATGAGACTTCATCCCGGTGAACCTCTTCTTCGCTGCGTCAAGATATCTGCTTATCTTCGATGAGTAACCGTGAGGAACTTTGACTCCTAGGAGGCACCTGAAAAACTGATCGAGCTCCTCCGGACTAAGCGTGTAGCATGCAGCTGGAAGCACCACAGAGTTCTTCTTAGCCCTTTTGCGGAGACGTTGAGTCCCTTCCGTCTGATCATCATCATCATCGTCGGCTTCATCACCACTACTGGGGGCCTGTAGTTCTTTCCTAATGCCAAGATATTTCAGGTCGTATCTTGCTTTCGCCCTATCCTTGCCCTTTTCCGAATTGCAAAGAGTGCTAAGCAGACTCTCCGTAATGTTCTTCGTAATGTGCATGACATCGAGGGAATGTGGCGTGTGGAGGTACTTCCAGTACTCCAAGTCATGGAAAACAGACCTGGCTTTCCATACACCCAGCAACGGCTCTACCGCCCTCGGTCGCTTCATTTTTCCCGGCGAAGGGCACTCCTCCCAATTTTTCAAAAGCTCGTCGATTTCTACGCCACTCCTCGGCAGTGGGGCTCTATCAGGCTCCTCTTTACCATTGAACAGATCACCGCGTTTCCTCCACGCGTGATCCAAGCGAAGCCACCTTCGAGCACCTAGGAACACGGTTTTCGAAGACCCGGGATCCCTTGGTAGCTAGAGATGTGGGGTATTATCCATGCACCTGACACAGCCGCAGAATCCATGGCCGACCTGGTAAGCTACATATGCGTAACCAGGATAGTCGTGCACCGTCGTGAGCAACGCGACTCTCATATCAAAATAATCTTCCTTGTAGGCGTCCCACGTATGGGGTGGATTATTCCACAACAATTCTAACTCCTCTTTCAACAGCCCGAGATACAGATGTATGTCGACACCTGGTTGTTTCGGCCCCTGAATGAGAATACACATGTCTATGTACTTCTGCTTCATGCACAACCACGGGGGAAGGTTGTAAGAACATACAAACACGGGCCAGGTGCTATGCGTGCTACTCTAGTTGCCAAATGGATTGAGTCCATCAGTGCTCATACCCAGCCTGACGTTCCTTGCGTCGTCCCCGAACTTCTACGGGAAGGGGAGGTCTAATGCTTGCCACTGGGTGGCGTCTGCAGGGTGTGTCAGGATATAGCCCTTCTCCGGATCCTCTTTGGGCTTCTCCCTTTCCGCGTGCCATTGCATGAGCTTTGCTTCCTTAGGATTCATGTAATACCGCTGCAGACGGGGAGTGATAGGAAAGTACCATACCACCTTTCGAGGAACCTTCTTTTTCCCAACCTTGTACCGCCCGTGGCCGCACTTCGAACATGTCGTGCTGTTCTCATACTCGTCCCGATACATTATGCTATCGTTGATGCAGGCGTGGTATCTCTTGTGAGGTAGGTCAAGAGGGCACACGACTTTCTTGGCCTCCTCGATACTACGTGGCAATGTGTTCCCCTCCAGAAGACGGTCGTGCCTGAATTCCATGTTCTCGCTGAAGCTAGTGTCGGTCCATTTGTTATTCGACTTCAGCTCCAGAGCATCAAGCGTTACTTGCAAGCGTGTATCCTGGGGCTGGCATCCAGGAAACAACAGAGTCATCCCGTCTTTCTTCATTTGCGCCAGCTTGGCTTTCTCCCTTTTAGCAGCCCTGGCGTTGCTCGTCTGCTTGTGGAGCAGTTCTTGAACATGAATGTCCTGAAAGGCCGATCGAGGGATCTCCGTGTCCGCGGATCCATCTTCTTCATCATGATGATCTTCTCCGCTGGCATCACCTTCATCATTATTATGGTCTTGTCCGGGAGACTCTTCGTCTTCTCGCCGCCCGCCCTCGTCTTCACCCGCACCATTTGCTGTCGGCTCGAAGAAACCGCGTCTGAGCAGGTGCTGCTCCAGTATTCCGGAATCAGGGTCGATCCACCTATCGAGTTTGCATGATCGACAGGGGCATCTTATCTGGCGCATGTTCCGCCGAATCATGTCTGCCTTCGCGTCTTTCTTGTATCTAGCGATTCGACCGGAGTCCATCGCGAGAACCATGGTTAATTATTGCCTGCGAGAAAGTATGTTTATTAATACCGCAACATGCGTGTGCACACACACCCACAGAACGACACACACACACGCATGCATATGCATGGTCGCCGGAAAAATTTGGCATGACCTCCCCTAAAACTAGGACATATGGGTGGTGCAAAAATTTGCCGAAACGGAAATGAATCAACATTTCGGAAAACATCCATGCACCACGGCGGCACAAGCAACAACAAAAAGAATATTCGCACATATCCAAATATGCATGCGCCACGCCAAAAAGCTTATTGCATAGCATAAGCATCGTATCACCATAAGAATCCGGTCGCGCAAAATGCCCGCGCGCGACAAGCTCTTCCCCTACAACAAACATACATACACACCGCCACGCCAAAACATGCATATGCATGTATCTCCAAGCTATACTCACCTAGTAGATCCCGGACGAGAACGCGGTCGGTGAGATGTGGGAGAGGAGGAGATTATGGAGAGGCTCACCCTCACCAAATATATACCAACAAATCTAGGTTAAACACACAAAATAAAGAAAAATATGAGCAAAATGGCCTAGGAGAGAGAACGAGGTCGAGCTAGCTAGAGGTAGGAGAAGGGGATGGAGTGGGTGGGGGTAGGTGGGAGATGCCACAGTTATTGGGCCATGTACGCAAATTCGTGCATGACTGGGGCATGCGCCAGAAGTGCACTACGTGGCGCGCGTGGTTATATGTGCCACGTAAAGCCACATTGTGGCGTCTTGCCTGATGCGCCACGTGTTGGCTGCCGCCAGCAATGATTGAGTGGGCCCTCTGGAAGTCTGTGGCGCACGGGCACGGATGCGCCACATAAGTGGCGCTTTCTGTGGCGCATCCGTGCCCGTGCGCCACCGAATTTGATGCTTTCTGTGGCGCATTGGCTCACGTGCACCACAAAAATTAGAATTTTGTGGCGCATGGCCTTCCGTGCGCCACAGAATAGGGGTTCACCTATAGCATGTTTCCTAGTAGTAGTGGTCTCTGAAGAGAACACACATTTCAATGACCCTGTTGGATCCATAAGTAGATTGTGAAGAGAACACACATTTCAATGAATCTGGTTGTTGTTAGTAAAAAAAGCACACATGAAATGACACTGGTGGATCCATAGGTGGATTGAGAAAAGAACACACATGCAATGACATCGGTGGATCCAAATGTGGTATGTGAAAAGAACACATATGCAATGACTGGTTGTTGTTAGTAAAATGAACACACATGCAATGACACTGGTGGATCCATATTTGGTATGTGAAAATAACACACATGAAATGACTCTGGTTGTTGTTAGTAAAAAGAGCACACATGCAATGACAATGGTGGATCCATAGGTGGATTGTGAAAAGAACACACATGCAATGACACTTGTGGATCCATATGTGGAATGTGAAAAGAACACACATTTCAATGACTGGTTGTTGTTAGTAAAAAGAACACACATGCAATGACACTGGTAGATCCATAGGTGGATTGTGAAAAGAACACACATGCAATGACACTAGTGGATCCATAAATGGTATGTGAAAACAACACACATTTCAATGACTCTGGTTGTTGTTAGTAAAAATAACACACATGCAATGACACTGGTGGATGCATGTATGGTCTCTGAAGAGAACACACATTTCAATGACACCGGTGGATCCATATGTGGTATGTGAAAAGAACACACATGAAATGACTCTAGTTGTTGTTAGTAAAAAGAACACACATGCAATGACAATGGTGGATCCATATGTGGTATCCGAAAATAACACACATGAAATGACTCCGGTTGTTGTTAGTAAAAAGAGCACACATGCAATGACACTGGTGGATCCATAGGTGGATTGTGAAAAGAACAAACATGCAATGACTTTGGTTGTTGTTAGTAAAAAGAACACACATGCAATGACATTGGTGGATCCATAGGTGGATTTTGAAAAGAGCACACATGCAATGACTCTAGTTGTTCCATATGTGGTATGTGAAAAGAACACACATGCAATGACTTCAGTTGTTGTTAGTAAAAAGAACACACATGTAATGACACTGGTAGATCCATGTGTGGTCTCTAAAGAGAACACCCATTTCAATGACACTGGTGGATCAATATGTGGTATGTGAAAAGAACAGTCATGAAATGACTCTAGTTCTTGTTAGTAAAAAGAACACACATGCAATAACACTGGTGGATCCATGTGTGGTCTCAAAAGAGAACACACATTTCAATGACACTGGTGGATCCATATGTGGTATGTGAAAAGAACACACATGAAATGACTCTGGTTGTTGTTAGTAAAAAAGCACACATGCAATGACACTAGTGGATCCATAGGTGGATTGTGAAAAGAACACACATGCAATGACATCAGGATCCATGTGGTCTGAAGAGAACACACATTTCAATGACACTGGTGGATCCATATGTGGTATATGAAAAGAACACACATGAAATGACTCTGGTTGTTGTTAGTAAAAAATGCACACATGCAATGACACTGGTGGATCCATAGGTGGATTGTGAAAAGAACACACATGCAATGACACTGGTGGATCCATGTGTGGTATGTGAAAAGAACACACATCCAATGACTCTGGTTGTTGTTAGTAAAAAGAACACACATGCAATGACACTGGTGGATCCTTAGGTGGATTGTGAAAAGAGCCCACATGCAATGACTCTGGTTCTTGTTAGTAAAAAGAACACACATGTAATGACACTGGTGGATCCATAGGTGGTTTGTGAAAAGAACACACATGCAATGACACTGGTGGATCCATAGGTGGATTGTGAAAAGAACACACATGCAATGACACTGGTGGATCCATATGTGGTATGTGAAAAGAACACACATGCAATGACACTGGTGGATCCATGTGTGGTCTCTGAAGAGAACACACATTGCAATGACACTAGTGGATCCATATGTGGTATGTGAAAAGAACACACATGAAATGACTCTAGTTGTTGTTAGTAATAAGAACACACATGCAATGACACTGGTGGATCCATATGTGGTATGTGAAAAGAACACACATGCAATGACTCTGGTTGTTGTTAGTAACAAGAACACACATGCAATGACACTGGTGGATCCATGTGTGGTCTCTGAAGAGAACACACATTTCAATGACACTGGTGGATCCATATGTGGTATGTGAAAAGAACACACATGAAATGACTCTAGTTGTTGTAAGTAAAAAGAAAACACATGCAATGTCACTAGTGGACCCATATGTGGTATGTGAAACTAACACACATGCAATGACTCTGGTTGTTGTTAGTAAAAAGAACACACATGCAATGACACTGGTGGATCCATAGGTGGATTGTGAAAAGAGCACGATGCATGCAATGCCTCTTGTTTTTCCATATGTCGTATGTGAAAAGATAACACATGCAATGACTCCAGTTGTTGTTAGTAAAAAGAACACACATGTAATGACACTGGTGGATCCATGTGTGGTCTCTGAAGAGAACACACATTTCAATGACACTGGTGGATCCATATGTGGTATGTGAAAAGAACAATCATGAAATGACTCCTGTTGTTGTTAGTAAAAAGAACACACATGCAATGACACTAGTGGATCCATAGGTGGATTGTGAAAAGAACACACATGCAATGACACTAATGGATCAATATGTGGTATGTGAAAAGAACACACATGCAATGACTCTGGTTGTTGTTAGTAACAAGAACACACATGCAATAACACTGGTGGATCCATGTGTGGTGTCTGAAGAGAACACGCATTTCAATGATACTGGTGGATCCATATGTGGTATGTGAAAAGAACACACAAGAATGACTCCAGTTGTTGTTAGTAAAAAGAACACACATGCAATGACACTGGTGGATCCATATTTGGTATGTGAAAATAACACACATGAAATGACTCTGGTTGTTGTTAGTAAAAAGAACACACATGCAATGACATTGGTGGATCCATGTGTGGTCTCTGAAGAGAACACACATTCAATGACTCTGGTTGTTGTTAGTAAAAAGAGCACACATGCAATGACACTGGTAGATCCATAGGTGGATTGTGAAAAGAACACACATGCAATGACACTGGTGGATCCATATGTGGTATGTGAAAAGAACACGTGTTTCAATGACTCTGGTTGTTTTTAGTAAAAAGAACACACATGCTATGACTCTGGTTGTTGTTAGTAAAAAGAGCACACATGCAATGACACTGGTGGATCCATAGGTGGATTGTGAAAAGAACACACATGCAATGACACTTGTGGATCCATATGTGGTATGTGAAAAGAACACACATTTCAATGACTGGTTGTTGTTAGTAAAAAGAACACACATGCAATGACACAGGTAGATCCATAGGTGGATTGTGAAAAGAACAGACATGCAATGACACTGGTGGATCCATATATGGTATGTGAAAACAACACACATTTCGATGACTCTGGTTGTTGTTAGTAAAAAGAACAGACATGCAATGACACTGGTGGATGCATGTATGGTCTCTGAAGAGAACACACATTTTAATGACACCGGTGGATCCATATGTGGTATGTGAAAACAACACACATGAAATGACTCCAGTTGTTGTTAGTAAAAAGAACACACATGCAATGACACTGGTGGATCCATATGTGGTCTTTGAAAAGAACACGCGTTTCAATGACTCTGGTTGTTGTTTGTAAAAAGAACACACATGCAATGAAAATGGTGGATCCTTGTGTGGTCTCTGAAGAGAACACACATGCAATGACTCTGGTTGTTGTTAGTAAAAATAGCACACATGCAATGACACTGGTGGATCCATAGGTGGATTGTGAAAAGAACACACATGCAATGACACTTGTGGATCCATACGTGGTATGTGAAAAGAACACACATTTCAATGACTGGTTGTTGTTAGTAAAAAGGACACACATGCAATGACACTGGTAGATCCATAGGTGGATTGTGAAAAGAACACACATGCTATGACACTGGTGGATCCATATATGGTATGTGAAAAGAACACACATTTCAATGAGTTGTTAGTAAAAAGAACACACATGCAATGACACTGGTGGATGCATGTTTGGTCTCTAAAGAGAACACACATTTCAATGACACCGGTGGATCCATATGTGGTATGTGAAAAGAACACACATGAAATGACTCTAGTTGTTGTTAGTAAAAAGAACACACATGCAATGACACTGGTGGATCCATATGTGGTATGTGAAAATAACACACATGAAATGACTCTGGTTGCTGTTAGTAAAAAGAGCACACATGCAATGACACTGGTGGATCCATAGGTGGATTGTGAAAAGAACAAACATGCAATGAGTTTGGTTGTTGTTAGTAAAAAGAACACACATGCAATGACTCTGGTTGTTCCATATGTGGTATGTGAAAAGAACACACATGCAATGACTTCAGTTGTTGTTAGTGAAAAGAACACACATGTAATGACACTGGTGGATCCATGTGTGGTCTCTGAAGAGAACACACATTTCAATGACACTGGTGGATCAATATGTGGTATGTGAAAAGAACAGTAATGAAAGGACACCGGTTGTTGTTAGTAAAAAGGACACACATGCAATAACACTAGTGGATCCATAGGTGGATTGTGAAAAGAACACACATGCAATGACACTGGTGGATCCATATGTGGTATGTGAAAAGAAAACACATGCAATGACTCTAGTTGTTGTTAGTAATAAGAACACACATGCAATAACACTGGTGGATCCATGTGTGGTCTCTAAAGAGAGCACATATTTCAATGACACTGGTGGATCCATATGTGGTATGTGAAAAGAACACACATGAAATGACTCTGGTTGTTGTTAGTAAAAAAACCACACATGCAATGACACTGGTGGATCCATAGGTGGATTGTGAAAAGAACACACATGCAATGACACTGGTGGATCCATATGTGGTATGTGAAAAGAACACACATGCAATGACTCTGATTGTTGTTAGTAACAAGAACACACATGCAATGACACTTGTGGATCCATGTGTGGTCTCTGAAGAGAACACACATTTCAATGACACTGGTGGATCCATATGTGGTATGTGAAAAGAACACACATGAAATGACTCCAGTTGTTGTTAGTTAAAAGAACACACATGCAATGTCACTAGTGGACCCATATGTGGTATGTGAAACTAACACACATGCAATGACTCTGGTTGTTGTTAGTAAAAAGAACACACATGCAATGACACTGGTGGATCCATAGGTGGATTGTGAAAAGTGCACGACGCATGCAATGACTTGTTTTTCCATATGTCGTATGTGAAAAGATAACACATGCAATGACTCTAGTTGTTGTTAGTAAAAAGAACACACATGTAATGACACTGGTGGATCCATGTGTGGTCTCTGAAGAGAACACACATTTCAATGACACTGGTGGATCCATATGTGGTATGTGAAAAGAACAGACATGAAATGACTCCTGTTGTTGTTAGTAAAAAGAACACACATGCAATGACACTAGTGGATCCATAGGTGGATTGTGAAAAGAACACACATGCAATGACACTTATGGATCAATATGTGGTATGTGAAAAGAACACACATGCAATGACTCTGGTTGTTGTTAGTAACAAGAACACACATGCAATAACACTGGTGGATCCATGTGTGGTCTCTGAAGAGAACACGCATTTCAATGAGACTGGTGGATCCATATGTGGTATGTGAAAAGAACACACAAGAATGACTCCAGTTGTTGTAAGTAAAAAGAACACACATGCAATGACACTGGTGGATCCATATTTGGTATGTGAAAATAACACACATGAAATGACTCTGGTTGTTGTTAGTAAAAAGAACACACATGCAATGACACTGGTGGATCTATGTGTGGTCTCTGAAGAGAACACACATTCAATGACTCTGGTTGTTGTTAGTAAAAAGAGCACACATGCAATGACACTGGTGGATCCATAGGTGGATTGTGAAAAGAACACACATGCAATGACACTGGTGGATCCATATGTGGTATGTGAAAAGAACACACATGCAATGACTCTGATTGTTGTTAGTAACAAGAACACACATGCAATGACACTGGTGGATCCATGTGTGGTCTCTGAAGAGAACACACATTTCAATGACACTGGTGGATCCATATGTGGTATGTGAAAAGAACACACATGAAATGACTCCAGTTGTTGTTAGTTAAAAGAACACACATGCAATGTCACTAGTGGACCCATATGTGGTATGTGAAACTAACACACATGCAATGACTCTGGTTGTTGTTAGTAAAAAGAACACACATGCAATGACACTGGTGGATCCATAGGTGGATTGTGAAAAGAGCACGACGCATGCAATGACTTGTTTTTCCATATGTCGTATGTGAAAAGATAACACATGCAATGACTCTAGTTGTTGTTAGTAAAAAGAACACACATGTAATGACACTGGTGGATCCATGTGTGGTCTCTGAAGAGAACACACATTTCAATGACACTGGTGGATCCATATGTGGTATGTGAAAAGAACAGACATGAAATGACTCCTGTTGTTGTTAGTAAAAAGAACACACATGCAATGACACTAGTGGATCCATAGGTGGATTGTGAAAAGAACACACATGCAATGACACTTATGGATCAATATGTGGTATGTGAAAAGAACACACATGCAATGACTCTGGTTGTTGTTAGTAACAAGAACACACATGCAATAACACTGGTGGATCCATGTGTGGTCTCTGAAGAGAACACGCATTTCAATGAGACTGGTGGATCCATATGTGGTATGTGAAAAGAACACACAAGAATGACTCCAGTTGTTGTAAGTAAAAAGAACACACATGCAATGACACTGGTGGATCCATATTTGGTATGTGAAAATAACACACATGAAATGACTCTGGTTGTTGTTAGTAAAAAGAACACACATGCAATGACACTGGTGGATCTATGTGTGGTCTCTGAAGAGAACACACATTCAATGACTCTGGTTGTTGTTAGTAAAAAGAGCACACATGCAATGACACTGGTGGATCCATAGGTGGATTGTGAAAAGAACACACATGCAATGACACTGGTGGATCCATATGTGGTATGTGAAAAGAACACGCGTTTCAATGACTCTGGTTGTTTTTAGTAAAAAGAACACACATGCTATGACTCTGGTTGTTGTTAGTAAAAAGAGCACACATGCAATGAAACTGGTGGATCCATAGGTGGATTGTGAAAAGAACACACATGCAATGACACTTGTGGATCCATATGTGGTATGTGAAAGGAACACACATTTCAATGACTGGTTGTTGTTAGTAAAAAGAACACACATGCAATGACACAGGTAGATCCATAGGTGGATTGTGAAAAGAACACACATGCAATGACACTGGTGGATCCATATATGGTATGTGAAAACAATACACATTTCGATGACTCTGGTTGTTGTTAGTAAAAAGAACAGACATGCAATGACACTGGTGGATGCATGTATGGTCTCTGAAGAGAACACACATTTTAATGACACCGGTGGATCCATATGTGGTATGTGAAAACAACACACATGAAATGACTCCAGTTGTTGTTAGTAAAAAGAACACACATGCAATGACACTGGTGGATCCACATGTGGTATGTGAAAATAACACACATGAAATGACTCTGGTTGTTGTTAGTAAAAAGAGTACACATGCAATGACACTGGTGGATCAATAGGTGGATTGTGAAAAGGACAAACATGCAATGACTTTGGTTGTTGTTACTAAAAACAACACACGTGCAATGTCACTGGTGGGTCCATAGGTGGATTTTGAAAAGAGAACACATGCAATAACTCTGGTTGTTGCATATGTGGTATGTGAAAAGAACACACATGAAATGACTTCAATTGTTGTTAGTAAAAAGAACACACATGTAATGACACTGGTGGATCCATGTGTGGTCTCTGAAGAGAACACACATTTCAATGACACTGGTGGATCAATATGTGGTATGTGAAAAGAACAGTCATGAAATGACTCCAGTTGTTGTTAGTAAAAAGAACACACATGCAATGACACTGGTGGATCCATAGGTGAGGATTGTGAAAAGAACACACATGCAATGACACTAGTGGATCAATATGTGGTATGTGAAAAGAACACACATGCAATGCCTCTGGTTGTTGTTAGTAACAAGAACACACATGCAATAACACTGGTGGATCCATGTATGGTCTCTGAAGAGAACACACATTTCAATGAGACTGGTGGATCCATATGTGGTATGTGAAAAGAACACACAAGAAATGACTCCAGCTGTTGTTAGTAAACAGAACACACATGCAATGACACTGGTGGATCCATATTTGGTATGTGAAAATAACACACATGAAATGACTCTGGTTGTTATTAGTAAAAAGAACACACTTGCAATGACACTGGTGGATCCATGTGTGGTATCTAAAGAGAATACACATGAAATGACTCTGGTTGTTGTTAGTAAAAAGAGCACACATGCAATGACACTGGTGGATCCATAGGTGGATTGTGAAAAGAACAAACATGCAATGACTTTGGTTGTTGTTAGTAAAAAGAACACACATGCAATGACACTGGTGGATCCATAGGTGGATTTTGAAAAGAGCACACATGCAATGACTTTGGTTGTTCCATATGTGGTATGTGAAAAGAACACACATGCAATGACTTCAGTTGTTGTTAGTGAAGAGAACACACATGTAATGACACTGGTGGATCCATGTGTGGTCTCTGAAGAGAACACACATTTCAATGACACTGGTGGATCAATATGTGGTATGTGAAAAGAACAGTAATGAAATGACACCGGTTGTTGTTAGTAAAAAGGACACACATGCAATAAAACTAGTGGATCCATAGGTGGATTGTGAAAAGAACACACATGCAATGACACTGGTGGATCCATATGTGGTATGTGAAAAGAAAACACATGCAATGACTCTAGTTGTTGTTAGTAATAAGGACACACATGCAATAACACTAGTGGATCCATAGGTGGATTGTGAAAAGAACACACATGCAATGACACTGGTGGATCCATATGTGGTATGTGAAAAGAACACACATGAAATGACTCTGGTTGTTGTTAGTAAAAAAAGCACACATGCAATGACACTGGTGGATCCATAGGTGGATTGTGAAAAGAACACACATGCAATGACACTGGTGGATCGATATGTGGTATGTGAAAAGAACACACATGCAATGACTCTGGTTGTTGTTAGTAAATATAATACACATGCAATGACACTGGTGGATCCTTAGGTGGATTGTGAAAATAGCACACATGCAATGACTCTGGTTTATACATGTGTGGTCTCTAAGGAGAACACACATTTCAATGACACTGGTGGATCCATATGTGGTATGTGAAAAGAACACACATGAAATGACTCTGGTTGTTAGTAAAAAAGCACACATGTAATGACACTGGTGGATCCATAGGTGGATTTTGAAAAGAACACACATGCAATGACACAGGTTGTTGTTAGTAAAAAGAACACACATGCAATGACACTGGTGGATCCATTTGTGGTCTCTGAAGAGAAGACACATTTCAATGACTCTGGTTGTTGTTAGTAAAAAGAACACACATGCAATGACATTGGTGGATCCATGTGTGGTCTTTGAATAGAACACACATGCAATGACTCTGGTTGTTGTTAGTAAAAAGATCACACATGCAATGACACTGGTGTATCCATATGTGGTATGTGAAAAGAACACACATGCAATGACTCTGGTTGTTGTTAATAAAAAGAACACACGTGCAATGACACTAGTGGATCCATAGGTGGATTGTGAAAAGAGCACACATGCAATAACTCTGGTTGTTCCATATGTGATATGTGAAAAGAACACAAATGCAATGACTCCAGTTGTTGTTAGTAAAAGGAACACACATGTAATGACACTGGTGGATCTATGTGTGGTCTCTGAAGAGAACACACATTTCAATGACACTGGTGGATCCATATGTTGTATGTGAAAAGAACAGTCATGAAATGACTCCAGTTGTTGTTAGAAAAAAGAACACAGTGGATTGTGAAAAGAACACACATGCAATGACACCGGTGGATCCATATGTGGTATGGGAAAATAACACACATGAAATGACTTTGGTTGTTGTTAGTAAAAAATGCACACATGCAATGACCCTGGTGGATCCATAGGTGGATTGTGAAAAGAACACACATGCAATATGACACTGGTTGATCCATATGTGGTATGTGAAAAGAACACACATGCAATGACTCTGGTTGTTGTTAGTAAAAAGAACACACATGCAATGACACTGGTGGATCCTTATGTGGATTACGAAAAGAGCACACATGCAATGACACTAGTGGATCCATATGTGGTATGTGAAAAGAACACACATGCAATCACTCTGGTTGATCCATAGGTGGATTGTGAAAAGAACACGCATGCAATGACACTGGTGGATCCATATGTGGTATGTGAAAAGAACACACATGCAATGACACTAGCGTATCCATGTGTGGTCTCTGAAGAGAACACACATTGCAATGACACTGGTGAATCCATATGTGGTATATGAAAAGAACACACATGAAATGACTCCAGTTGTTGTTAGTAAAAAGAACACACATTTCAATGACACTGGTGGATCCATATGTGGTATGTGAAAAGAACACACATGAAATGACTCCAGTTGTTGTTAATAAAAAGAGCACACATGCAATGACACTAGTGGATCCATATGTGGTATGTGAAAATAACACACATGCAATGACTCTGGTTGTTGTTAGTAAAAATAACACACATGCAATGACACTGGTGGATCTATGTGTGGTCTCTAAAGAGAACACACATGCAATGACTCTGGTTGTTGTTAGTAAAAAGAGCACACATTATTACACTGGTGGATCCATAGGTGGATTGTGAAAAGAACACACATGCAATGACACTGGTGGATCCATACGTGGTATGCGAAAAGAACACACGTTTCAATGACTCTGGTTGTTGTTAGTAAAAAGAACACACATGCAACGACAATGGTGGATCCATGTCTGGTCTCTGAAGAGAACACACATGCAATGACTCTGGTTGTTGTTAGTAAAAAGAGCACACATGCAATGACACTGGTGGATCCATATGTGGTATGTGAAAAGAACACACATGCAATGACATTGGTGGATCCATATGTGGTATGTGAAAAGAACACACATTTCAATGACTCTGGTTGTTGTTAGTAAAAAGAACACACATGCAATGACACTGGTGGATCCATAGGTGGATTGTGAAAAGAACACACATGCAATGATACTAGTGGATCCATATATGGTATGTGAAAAGAACACACATTTCAATGACTCTGGTTGTTGTTAGTAAAAAGAACACACATGCAATGACACTAGTGGATCCATGTATGTTCTTTGAAGAGAACACACATTTCAATGACACCGGTGGATCCATATGTGGTATGTGAAAAGAACACACATGAAATGACTCTAGTTGTTGTTAGTAAAAAGAACACACATGCAATGACATTAGTGGATCCATATGTGGTATGTGAAAATAACACACATCCAATGACTTTGGTTGTTGTTAGTAAAAAGAGCACACATGCAATGACGCTGGTGGATCCATAGGTGGATTGTGAAAAGAACAAACATGCAATGACTTTGGTTGTTGTTAGTAAAAAGAACACACATGCAATGACACTGGTGGATCCATGTGTGGTCTCTAAAGAGAACACACATTTCAATGACTCTGGTTGTTGTTAGTAAAAAGAACACACATGCAATGACTCTGGTTGTTGTTCGTAAAAAGAACACACATGCAATGACACTGGTGGATCCATAGGTGGATTGTGAAAAGAACACACATGCAATGACTCTGGTGGATCCATATGTGGTATGTGAAAAGAACACACATTTCAATGACTCTAGTTGTTGTTAGTAAAAAGAACACACATGCAATGACACTAGTGGATCCATGTGTGGTATCTGAAGAGAACACACATTTCAATGACACTAGTGGATCCATAGGCGTATTGTGAAGAGAACACACATTTCAATGACTCTGGTTGTTGTTAGTAAAAAAAGGACACATGAAATGACATTGGTGGACCCATAGGTGGATTGTGAAAAGAACACACATGCAATGGCACTGGTGGATCCATATGTGGTATGTGAAAAGAACACACATGCAATGATTGTGGTTGTTCTTAGTAAAAAGAACACACATGCAATGACACTGGTGGATCCATAGGTGGATTGTGAAAAGAGCACACATGCAATGATTCTGGTTGTTGTTAGTAAATAGAACACACTTGCAATGACACTGGTGGATCCATAGGTGGATTGTGAAAAGAACACATATGCAATGACAATGGTGGATCCATATGTTGTATGTGAAAAGAACAGTCATGAAATGACTCCAGTTGTTGTTAGAAAAAAGAACACACATGCAATGACACCGGTGGATTGTGAAAAGAACACACATGCAATGACACCGGTGGATCCATATGTGGTATGGGAAAATAACACACATGAAATGACTTTGGTTGTTGTTAGTAAAAAATGCACACATGCAATGACCCTGGTGGATCCATAGGTGGATTGTGAAAAGAACACACATGCAATGACACTGGTGGATCCATATGTGGTATGTGAAAAGAACACACATGCAATGACTCTGGTTGTTGTTAGTAAAAAGAACACACATGCAATGACACTGGTGGATCCTTATGTGGATTACGAAAAGAGCACACATGCAATGACACTGGTGGATCCATATGTGGTATGTGAAAAGAACACACATGCAATCACTCTGGTTGATCCATAGGTGGATTGTGAAAAGAACACGCATGCAATGACACTGGCGTATCCATGTGTGATCTCTGAAGAGAACACACATTGCAATGACACTGGTGGATCCATATGTGGTATGTGAAAAGAACACACATGAAATGACTCCAGTTGTTGTTAGTAAAAAGAACACACATTTCAATGACACTGGTGGATCCATATGTGGTATGTGAAAAGAACACACATGAAATGACTCCAGTTGTTGTTAATAAAAAGAGCACACATGCAATGACACTAGTGGATCCATATGTGGTATGTGAAGATAACACACATGCAATGACTCTGGTTGTTGTTAGTAAAAATAACACACATGCAATGACACTGGTGGATCCATGTGTGGTCTCTGAAGAGAACACACATGCAATGACTGTGGTTGTTGTTAGTAAAAAGAGCACACATTATTACACTGGTGGATCCATAGGTGGATTGTGAAAAGAACACACATGCAATGACACTGGTGGATCCATACGTGGTATGTGAAAAGAACACACGTTTCAATGACTCTGGTTGTTGTTAGTAAAAAGAACACACATGCAATGACACTGGTGGATCCATGTCTGGTCTCTGAAGAGAACACGCATGCAATGACTCTGGTTGTTGTTAGTAAAAAGAGCACACATGCAATGACACTGGTGGATCCATATGTGGTATGTGAAAAGAACACACATGCAATGACACTGGTGGATCCATATGTGGTATGTGAAAAGAACACACATTTCAATGACTCTGGTTGTTGTTAGTAAAAAGAACACACATGCAATGACACTGGTGGATCCATAGGTGGATTGTGAAAAGAACACACATGCAATGATACTGGTGGATCCATATATGGTATGTGAAAAGAACACACATTTCAATGACTCTGGTTGTTGTTAGTAAAAAGAACACACATGCAATGACACTAGTGGATCCATGTATGTTCTCTGAAGAGAACACACATTTCAATGACACCGGTGGATCCATATGTGGTATGTGAAAAGAACACACATGAAATGACTCTAGTTGTTGTTAGTAAAAAGAACACACATGCAATGACATTAGTGGATCCATATGTGGTATGTGAAAATAATACACATGCAATGACTTTGGTTGTAGTTAGTAAAAAGAGCACACATGCAATGACGCTGGTGGATCCATAGGTGGATTGTGAAAAGAACAAACATGCAATGACTTTGGTTGTTGTTAGTAAAAAGAACACACATGCAATGACACTGGTGGATCCATGTGTGGTCTCTAAAGAGAACACACATTTCAATGACTCTGGTTGTTGTTAGTAAAAAGAACACACATGCTATGACTCTGGTTGTTGTTCGTAAAAAGAACACACATGCAATGACACTGGTGGATCCATAGGTGGATTGTGAAAAGAACACACATGCAATGACTCTGGTGGATCCATATGTGGTATGTGAAAAGAACACACATTTCAATGACTCTAGTTGTTGTTAGTAAAAAGAACACACATGCAATGACACTAGTGGATCCATGTGTGGTCTCTGAAGAGAACACACATTTCAATGACACTCGTGGATCCATAGGCGTATTGTGAAGAGAACACACATTTCAATGACTCTGGTTGTTGTTAGTAAAAAAAGGACACATATGCAATGACAATGGTGGATCCATATGTGGTATGTGAAAAGAACACACATGCAATGACTCTGGTTGTTGTTAGTAACAAGAACACACATGCAATAACACTGTTTGTTGTTAGTAATGAGGACACACAGGCAATAACACTGGTGGATCCATGTGTGGTCTCTAAAGAGAACACACATTTCAATGACACTGGTGGATCCATATGTGGTATGTTTAAAGAACACACATGCAATGACACCAGTGGATCCTTAGGTGGATTCTGAAAAGAGCACACATGCAATGACTCTGGTTGTTTTTAGTAAAAAGAACACACATGCAATGACACTGGTGGATCCATAGGTGGATTGTGAAAAGAACACACATGCAATGACACTGGTGGATCCATAGGTGGATTGTGAAAGAACACACATGCAATGACACTGGTGGATCCATAGGTGGATTGTGAAAAGAACACACATGCAATGACACTGGTGGATCCATATGGGGTATGTGAAAAGAACACACATGCAATGACACTGGTGGATCCATGTGTGGTCTCTGAAGAGAACACACACTGCAATGACACTGGTGGATCCATATGTGGAATGTGAAAAGAACACACATGAAATGACTCCAGTTGTTGTTAGTAAAAAGAACACACATTTCAATGACACTAGTGGATCCATATGTGGTATGTGAAAATAACACACATGCAATGACTCTGGTTGTTGTTAGTAAAAAGAACACACATGCAATGACACTGGTGGATCCATGTGTGGTCTCTGTAGAGAACACACATTTCAATGACACTGGTGGATCCATATGTGGTATGTGAAACGAACACACATGAAATGACTCGAGTTGTTGTTAGTAAAAAGAACACACATGCAATGACACTGGTGGATCCATATGTGGTATGTGAAAAGAACACACATGCAATGACTCTGGTTGTTGTTAGTAAAAAGAACACACATGAAATGACACTGGTGGATCCATGTGTGGTCTCTGAAGAGAACACACATTTCAATGACACTGGTGGATCCATATGTGGTATGTGAAAAGAATACACATGAAATGACACTGGTGGATCCATAGGTGGATTGTGAAAAGAGCAGACATGCAATGACACTGGTGGATCCATATGTGGTATGTGAAAAGAACACACATGCAATGACTCCAGTTGTTGTTAGTAAAAAGAACACACATGCAATGACACTTGTGGATCCATAGGTGGATTGTGAAAAGAGCACACATGCAATGACACTGGTGGATCCATATGTGGTATGTGAAAAGAACACACATGCAATGACTCCAGTTGTTGTTAGTAAAAAGAACACACATGCAATGACACTGGTGGATCCATAGGTGGATTGTGAAAAGAGCACACATTTCAATCACACTGGTGGATCCATAGGCGGATTGTGAAAAGAGATTTCCCTCTCTCTCGGTCACAAATCTCACAAAAGCCAAAACGTGTGGAGATCCCAAACATGTGCTCACTCTGGGTGCTATGCCCTGATTGGCAGACACAGATGTAACGCGGATCGTCTCCACCAACCGTTGATCCCATGTGATCCAACGGGCAGGATAACCCCTCCCTTCTCCACTTTTTTTATGCATGGTCAATCCGTGCCACCGATACTTTACCTCCATAAACAAGTGAAAATCCATCTATCTAACTAAAATAAATAAAATAAATGATCATATTTCAAAGAAGCCATCGTCTTCGTCTTCCGGTTCATCCTCGTCTTCGTCAACACCATGGTCCCTACCATCGCCGTCGTCGGTGTCCTCCTCTGACGACTCGACACCGCCCCCTTCCTCGAATAAGCGCGCTATCTCCTCGTCCGAGTCCTCCTCCTCCTCCTCCTCTTTGTAGTCCCACGGGTCCATGTCACTCTCCTCCGCTTTTGCCTCCAACTGATCGATGAACGCCTCCTCGTTGGCCGAGTCAGACTCGTCCAAATAGCTATCTCCTCTCTTCTTCCTGGTCTTCTTCTCGTTCCTCTTCTTGTCTGTACTCGTCGGTGCAACACGCGCCCCCGTCCTAGCTGCTGCTTTGCGCTCTTCCGACGCTGCAGGTACCCCACGCTCCTCCTGCACGGCCGGTACAAGCTTCGACGTTATGGTGTCCTCGAGTGTCGATGTCGATGGATCCTGGCACGGTCGGACACGATGTGCTTCCTCAGCAGGCGACTCACAAGCGCGAACGATGCAGCGAAGAGCCGGGGACACAGGACGGTCAGTGGATGGCTTGGACCTACCATTGCCACGGCGAGGGGGCATCGTGCTCGAGGTAGTTGCTCCGAATGGTCGATGGCAGGTACATAGAGTGGAGTGCCGATCTGATCAAGGACGAGCAGCGGTTTCATGCGTCATGTCCATGCATGCATTTGTCGATTATCAAAAAAGAAGAAGAAAGAAGTAATATCTCGCATACTGAACATAATTTGATCACAACAAAAGTGGCACATCGTATTCTAGACTCGTAAATATCTCGTGCGTGCCTGTCACGTGGAGTTCGACAGAGTTCGACGTGCCGACGTGATCGTGCAGCAGTTGCGCGTGTCATTGCCCCATTAACACGTGACACACGCATGTGGGATGTGCGTGCCGATTCCTGTGATGACCACCCAGGTCACACTCCCCTTATTATATACTGGATTTTGGGCGGCGCCGAAGACCATTGAAGTGTCCATCGCAATAAAGACAAGTCCCATCGATTCCCTACCCCTGCCTCCTTGGCTTCTTTGAGAAGGTAGACCGTACACGGTGGTCTTGTATAATACTACTAGTACTACTGGACCACGGCATGTAGTCTTTGACTCTTCTCCCACACTAATCACTATCTCCTTCCTCATGCCGCCGCCACACTCACCCTGCAAGGCATGGCTCCACTGAGGAGGGGGAGAGGCTGGTCGACGATCCTCGTGGAGAAAAGGGAGAGAAATCGCCGCGAGGCACTTCTTGCTCTACCAGCCGCTCAAGCCCACCCTCTCATCGAGGCCCAATCTCCCCCGACAATGGCGCAAAATGTTCTAGCAGGCGAGGGATCCTCCCTGTACGGTCTTCTTGTTCTACTTCTTCTCCATCTCCCTCTCCATCATGATCTTAATCAACTTCTTCTTTCTTTTCTTCTTCTTCTGGATCTTCCTCTTCTACGTATTACAAGCTGGCCGTGGAGCCCGAATCCACCACGACGAAGGCGTTGTAGGACCCGTTCGGCCCCATTCCATGTCTCAGCGAGGTAGCACATCTCCACACTGTTATTTCTCCGAGTTATGATGTGGATTTCTTAGATCCTGTCCGCCCTGCATTGGTTTTTCTTCTTCTTTTGCGAGTTGTATTAGTTTTCATGAATATGACTGGATCTCTTGGTCTTTCCTTAATACCGCTGTTCATAGATTCACTATGGATTTTTTGTGATTAGGATTAGTTTATCGTGGTCATGAATAGATCTCTAGGTCCATTTTTTAACACTCCGGCCAATAGATTCAACGGGGATTTTTTTGATCTGTATTAGTATTCACCTGGAACCTGGAGTGTAATTGTAGAATTCCTATTTCAATTAACATGAACGATGCAGCGATCGAAGGCCGAGTACCGTGACAAGGTGGCCGCGATCAGTTCCAAGATTGCCAACCAACATGAGCTTGCACACTCCCTCACCCAAGCTAATGAGACCCTATGCAAGCAATTATCTGTGCAGAAGGAGATCTCGCTAGATTTTGCATGTGACATCGTTAGGCTGCAGAAAGTGCTCGACCGTAACTTGAACATGCAAGAATAGGCCATCAAGATAATCAACGAGCTCACGGAGGAGAAGAAGAATCTCGTGGAAAGGTGCATTCTCCTGCAGGACGAAGTCAGCGAGGCACTCAGAGGACGCGTCGAGGACACCAAGGCTACCATCCGAGCCTACCATGACAGGAACCGTTGCCTGGATGCAGTCAAGGAGATGAAGGGAGACATGAGCAGAGGGATCACCGTACTCAAGGGTGTTCGGAAAGAGAACGAGGAGCTAAGGGCATGTTTGGGGGCATATCGGAGCAATGCCCAAGTCTGATTCCCGTTAGCGGGGACACAAATATCAGTTCGTCCTCCACTCCTTTTGTAATGTTTAGGGTTCACGGAGCAATGCCCATGTCTGCTTCCCATTATAGGGTGCAATAAGAATCCTAGGGCAACTCCTTATCTATCTGGACATGTGTTGGTGTTCATGTTCATGAATGGACACCATGTTCTCTTTCCATTATGTATCTGGACATGGGTTTCTGCATTATGAGTTTGCCACTCTCCCACTACTATTTGGTGATATTGGGAAAAACGCACAACACACTAAACTGCAGATAAATCTTATTTTTGTTTGAAATTGAAATTATGACAGTGCCACTAGTCGATTCATAAAATGTTGATTAGTCCAAGATTGCTTCTTCCTTGAAATTATGACAGTGCCACTATTCGATTCAGTTAATTATGGAAACTAACCAGCTTGTCCTAGTGAACTGAACAAACCATACTATGTATTTTTCTTGTAGGGAAAGAGGTGAAAGATCGACCAGGACCTGGCGACCTGGCTAAATGACAAGATAGCAATCCAAAGGGAGAAGCAAAATTCCTAGAAACTAGCCTTTGACCAACTACGCACTGAACTTGCGGTCCTTTCTGACAAGTGCTAGAAACTTAAGGAGTTAAACACCGGCTGGGCGAAGCTACACAATGAAGGTCGCGCCTCGGCTAGGAAGCAGACGGAGATCATGAAAGGGATCTTGAAGGAAAATCGTATGGCTACGGACAAAATTCTCCAATCCATGACGGAGCGCTAGAACCTACAGTTGAAGCACGACATAGTACTGAAGGAGCTGGCCAATCTTAGGGAGGAAAACAGGCAGCTCCGGGCCAGGCTCGCTTGAACACAACATATGTCTATTTAGTCTTGGCTGCTGGTTTATCCTCTGCAGTGGTGATTTTGTAAGCGTGAACTTAACTCTATGCACGATATGTGTGTTCGTCTGAAATTAGTTTGCTCGAGGATTGAGTTTGGCTTAGTTCGGAAAGCGCGACTACAAGTCTTACAATTAACTAGTTTCAGGCATTGGCACAACATAAATTATTCATCTCGAATTTCCTTTATCCTCCATAGTCTGTCCTTGTTCACCCTGCGCGCCTTCTTCAGTTCCTTCAACAGATCCGCAATGCAGTACTCTAGCTTCTTCTTGTCTTCCCTGAGCTGATCCCTCTCCTTTTCTGCATTATAAATCAGCAACATGTGACTATCCTGAAGCTTCTTTGCAGTTCCAACAACCAAGCTCCCATCGATTCTGTCAATTAGCTCTGACTGCAAATTCTCGATTTCTTGTTCCAGCTCCTTATTTCGTACCGACAGCTTGTAATTTTTTCAGCTGCATCACTTTCATCAGTAAATCTCCCCGGCCTTTCCAACACATACATCTCCCATAACTGTGCCAAACATTTCTTAAGTGCATCTGGCCACTCAAGATCCACCCACTCTACTGCTTTACACACTGGGCCAACCTAAAAACCCACACACTATAGTGTTATGAACATGCACGATACATTTTACTTCATGTCACAGTTGCACATAATGTAAACAGACCTGATTTGTACAGCCCAAAAACCTTCTCCTAGTGTTACTGCCTTCGAATGCAACATATCTCCTCAGTTTTAGCCCATGGTCACATGGCACTTCTCCATCGAGATCTAGGCCCTCCCATTCGGAGTCATAGATCGTCTGTGGTACCTATAGGTAAACGCAAAGCTGAAATCGAACATGATTGCATGCACATATGGAGCTTAGATCGAGAGATTTACCATTGCCTAACCCTAGCCCGAGAAAACAGAGGAACTCACATCATGGAAGGAATACTCGATGTCGGAGAGAAGGCTGTCGATGCTCGACTGCTCTCGTCCTCGCCGTTCAAGGACAACATGGCGAATGCGTCGTCGCAGGCGACAGCGTCGGCGTTGGCGAGAGAGGGAGAGAGCAGCCCTTCTACCGCTGCAACAATGACTAAATTGGCATGTTACAATAGTTTAATGGATACCATGCCCTTTCCCTGGATTACTGTCTCCTGCCTGATATGGATTCTCTTCACACATTCTCATTTCAAATATTAAACGTCCACTCCCTCCATCCCAATTTCATTGCCTAACAAAAACATACCAGTATATTACATCATCTAAAGAAACAAAATCATGTCAACTACAAGGTACTTATGCATCACTTCTTCAGTCATGGTTTCACAAAACATTACATTACAATCTCTCAACAAACATAATCAAAACATGGTTTCACAAAACATCACATTACAATCTATCAACAAACATAATCACAGAAACAAGTATATTACATCAACTCAAGAAACAAAATCATGTCGACTACAAGGTACTTACACATCACTTGTTCTGTCATGGTTTTGCAAAATATTACATTACAGTCTCTCAACAAGCAAAATAACAGAAACAAGTATAGTACATCATCTCAAGAAACATAATCATGTCAACTACAATGTATTTATGCATCACTAGTCCAGTCATGGTTTCACAAAACATTACATTACAATGTCCCAACAAACATAATAACAGAATCAAGTATGGTATGTCATCTTAAGAAACATAATCATATCAACTACAATGTACTTATGTCTTATTACAACAACGATGCTTTCAGTGAGTGACATGTCTGAAAATCTCAACAGCTTGCACAACATTATATCGCAATCTCTCAACAAACATAATCACAGAAACACGCTCTAAATGCAACAACAGTCAATATTACAAATACAGGCAGGGGAACCCTGTGGTCCATATGACAAGCCCAGGGTAGCAGCTCTCATCAGATCTCATCAACGTCGACCACCTCATTCTGTTCAGCCACTACAGGGGCATCTACATCCACTATAACCTATTCAACAACATCAGAAATGGTACCAAGGAAGAACACCTTCCTGGTTCACTTCTTTCGCCGTATAATCTGCATAAGATCTTCAGTATCCAAAACATCTATGAATTGCTGCTTCTTATGGTGCCACCACCGGATTTTTTCCATCTGCTTAGGGCCAATACTGATTTCCTTACCAATCATCTCTATCATTTCATCAAGAGTTATGTTTTTGGAATCGACAGTGATCTCGACAGTACATGACGAAACTGGCTTATTAACTCCCTCATCAAGTTTTTCCATGTATGAATCCACCTCTATGCATATACTGAACTTATCTAGATCAACATCTATTGGTCTGTATTCACTAGGAGCAGAAGCTCTGGCAGCAAGATCTCCAGCATCTGCATACATATCATCAATCATCGCTTCAACTTTCACCCTAGGATTAGCTGCACAACCCTCCCAAACCATCTGAAGCTCATGGGAGTGCTCAATTTGCTGATCGGTATCATTCATGTTGCGCCACACCAATTTTGTCCTCTGTCTAGAACCCCAGAGAATTCTAGCGGCAAGCATATCTACCAGCTGTGAAACAGACACAACCTCTTTGCATTTCACAAGCAGATGCACATCTTACCCAAACACAACCCTCTCGCAACCAAAATCAAGTTTTGCAGTGTACTGCCGAACATGAACTGTGAACTCCTATAGGTCCCTTGTATCAGAGCTATGCCTAATTTGATTAAAAAGGGGAACATTTCAGTCCATTCGATTCTATTATGCCATAACTAATCTACTTGCAAGATAAGGCATAGATAAGAAAAATTCACCTCTCGCTCTTCTCCCGGGTTTTTTTCTTCGAGATCTGGGTGCTGCATCCGCCCACCAGAGCCGAACAATCCGCCGCCGGCCTTTCTTTTCTCTTCAACCTGCTGCTCGTAGGTACCTTGGGAGCAGAATCCTTGCTGGCCTCCTTGCTAACCGGGGTTGAAGACCTCGCCGCTGCTATGCGTTGAGCCCCAGACTTGGGCCCCGATGGACCTGAATCAGTCGGCGACGTAGCTACAACCTTTGCCTTGCAAGGCATGCTGGGCCGCCACCATCGGATTTAGTGTCGGGGAAGGGAGAAAAAAGGTCCTCTGCCGCCGGCAGATTTAGGGTCGGGAAAGGGAAGAAAAGGGACCGCCGCTGCCACCGCAGCAAGATTCAATGTCGAGAGTTAGGAAAGTACAATAATGGATTTGCCCCTACGACACGTGCATGGTGGCTAAGAAGAGTGACCGGCGAAGGAGGGGCACAGCAGGAACTAGTGCAACGGAATATCCTGACTTAACGAGCGTGATTTGAAAATATTGGGTTTGGCCATCATTCACTCGAAAGACCCCTCTCAGCAATTGGCGCCCCAACTTTTCAAATCGCGGTGATAAAAATCAACTTGGCTACCGCGTTGCCTGGGCGGCCCAACTTTCGGGCCGCAAAATGATATTCTCCTTGTAGACACAGATAAGCCACTGCCTAACTTTTACTATTTGAGCAGTAATTGATCACCCCCTTTGTCCCCTCTTCATCCCACTCAATCACCCCAGTGCCCAGCAGCGCAGGACACGCTTCCCCCTTTGCCGTTTGCGCCAGTGCAATGCCGCCCGAAGCCGCCGTGCCGGTCGACCAAGAAAAACTCGCCACAGCCATCGCCGCCCTCTCCCATGATGTCCAGGAGACAGGAAATTGTCCACCGCCACCCTCTGTCCACCCCTCGACCGTAGACACGCCATGGACCACCCACAAGCATCGTACCCATTTCTCTGCCTGGCATGCCGAGAGCGCGCCAGAGCGCCGTAGCCGACACGCGCACACACGCCGCGCCTCGCCCTCTCTGCGTGTGCCTGCACTCGCCGTGACCCTAGCTACCCCTAGACATGCCTGTTCGCTGTCGTGTGGACCGTAGCCCCTGTGAACCATCTCGAACACTGTCGTTTCCGCCTAGAGCACCGACCGCCCCCGACCGTTCTCGATCGCCCCTTGCCGCGCCATCACTCGCACGACGACCGCCCTGAAGCACTGCATCGACCCCTACCCCTAGCCATGCCTATAGCCCCCTGTATCAACATCGCCGACGAGGCCGAGCCATCCCGCTCTGTCCCTCTCCCCGGTGTATAAATGGAGGCCGCCCCAGCTCCAATTCGCCACACCATTCCACTCCCCTCTCTCTCAGACACCTCCCACACCTCTCCCCGGAGCAAGGTGAGCACCACATCGCCAAAATTTCACCGTAGCCTGCCGCTGCAGAGGAGAAGAGGAACCAGAGCTATAAGCCGCCCTAGGAGCCGCTGCGACCACCATTCGAACCGTCGTCGTCTACAACGTCATTTGCCCCCATCACCGACATTAGCTGGAGCCCAGGTGAGCACCCATGTAGCCCACCGTCGTGTTAGGGTTTGTTCCTCGCCAGAGCTGTTCGTCGGAGACGATGAACCACGACCATAGATTCTAGTCTAATCGCACGGCCCAGATTGAAACTTACCGTTTTGGTTTAGTTTAGTCGCTGACGTGGGACCAATCACTGCGTTAGCAGCCTTGAGAGCCGTGAGAATCAAATAGAATTTTTCCAATTTAGTTAAAACTAGATTCTGTCAGTAGATTCAAAAATCAATTCAAAGAGATTCAATGAACCAAATTGCATGATTCCAATTTTGTTAGAAGGGTATTCAAAATATATATCCAAGCCCGTTGGATTCAAACCATTTGAAATTATAGATCACCTATAGTAAAAATAACAAGACAGAGACTTTTCCACATTCAAACATTTTTCAAAAATCAACCATAAATTCTTTTGAGTTGATTCCAACTCTCAGAAACCACATTTGACAAGATATATCTGAATACGTAAAAAATATTTATGTTTATATTCAGTGACATTGGAATAGTATTAAAATAATGCTATATAGGCATTTCTAGTCACTTTAATTGTATTAAATAGTAATTTTAAACTTTATAAAATATGCCCACCACTTTAAATCACATTCCCAAGTATTAGAATATGTGGTGATGACATGTGTCAACATGATCCCATATTTTAATTGGAGAATATTAAATCTTAAGTATTTTCAATGAGTAGAAATTACTTTTGTAAAATAAGATAAACAAGAGTAGGTCTTTATTTCATGTGATGTTTGTGATGATGCTAGATCATCAGGTGTGAGCCTTAGTGTGCTAAATAGAAGTAGTTAAGTATTGTTTGGTGATTCTGTACCTTGTATTCATTTATAGACGATAGTACCGACCCAGGATACGAGGAGGAGGAGTACTACCAAGAAGAAGAAGAAGAGAACTTCAACCACTGCACTACTCAAGGCAAGCTAACACTTGCAAGTTTCTTAACTATGCAAGATAACACTTGCAAACTTGATAACCTATGCAAGATGCATTAGGCATGCTTTGGTTATACAACTTTGTTTATACCAATCCCAAGTTTTACTTGCAAGCTTTATTATTTTACTTCTACCAAAGTTCTTTACCTTTAGTTAGTGATTTGTGAGTATTGGAAGAATAGGATAGATACCATAAAAAGTATAAAACTAGGCCTAACTAGTTATACTTAGATTTCATCAAAAGGCATAAAACTAGATTTGGATAGTTACAATTGATTAGCACCCCTCATTAGTGAATACCCTCAACTATAGTGGCTAATGCTAAGCATAAAAGTTGATCACTTTAGATGGGAATACTTGGTGAAAATGATTATGAAAATCTTGGAATGAGGATTCATTCTATTGAAATGTTTTGACATGTGTTATGGACACAAAAGGATTTGATGATGAAAATGTTGAGGCATGAGCCTTAGCCCTTTATAAAAACTGATGGTTGGGTTCGGATGCGATACCATTCCAATTTTACCGTACAACCGCAATACCCAAATTGGGTAGGGCTTAACTGGAAGTTTATATGCCTTAGTATGGGTTCCCTCATAGAAAGAGGTTGAGATAAGGCTACCTCATGAATGTGAATATCCACCTATGAAGTGCCCAGGATGGCAGATGGCCATGGCTGGGAGGCCAAGCTCATAGGGGAGGTTCCTATAGTAGAGTGTGTAATTGAAAGGTTATGATTGATTATCCGCATACTAAGTATGATGATTCAGGGTTATCCCTGACGGGTGTCTCGAATTTTGTGGTGAAAGTGTACCACCTCTACAGAGTGTCAAACTATTCGAATAGCCGCGTCTGCGGTCATGGACAGTTGTTCCCTTGTCAGATGTTTTCAAAATGACTTGTGAATTGAACTATGACTTTGACTTGACCACAACAGGGTTGTGGATATGAAAACTAGGTTCCCACTTAGGTGACGTAGAAGATTAAATTAGTTTCTTTACTTCTCAACTCAATATGAAATAAACCTAGGTTTTTGCAAATAAACCTAGAGCTTAAGATTCCTACTAGATCTACCTTACTTGTTAGTGATAGTTTGTGAGTACTTAAAGAGTACTCATGGCTTTGTCCCTGGTTATTCCCATGGCCAGACTACGAGGAGGACTACCAGAAAGATGGACAGCAGGAGGTCTATGACAACTAGGATCATCTCCCATCGTCAGCATTTCCTGTTACCCTGAAGATGGAGCCCCTACTACGTTTACTTTCTGCTGCTTTGATTGTATTAAGAATGGATCATGAGATCCTTTATTTGTAAGACCTTTATTATGGTTTGTAATAGATGATGTACTGTGGTTCCAATTCAGTAATGTCTCGCAAAAATGGTAATCCTGGGATTGCGATGTATGGCATAACAGGCATCTGGGATTAAAAATCCGGGTGTTGACAAATGACAACATTTGAGTTACAAGAATTTGATAGAAAATAATCAAAGGACATGATTATGCAAGATTATGTAATCACGGTCTTCAAGATAATAGAAAATCCAAAATCTGTAAATAGCATCATTGGTCCGGTAAGGACGAATGTTTAAAGAAGCAAGATGCAATGATGCATAAGTAATGTAATGCAATTTGATAAACGCGAATCCCTGGGATACGAATCTATGGTCTAGGGTTTGAAAACTAGGAATGGTTTCTTTAGAATGTGTTTCATTTTTCTATCAGCTTCACACTTGTGCTTCTTATTAAGGCTTGTGAGAACGTGAAACAATATGTAAATATAATAAGTAGCGTACTATCTTAAAGCACTCAAATGGGGCATGGTATCTAAAAGATTCCTTAAGCAAGATTATTAATCAATTAGAGCCTTTATAAAAATGCTTAAGGATTAATTTTAATGTTGCTTAAAAGAATAACCTTTGAGGAAAATATTTCTTTACAAAGTAAAAGAAGTTAAACTTAAATCTAACACTTTAAGATTTTCTTACTAGTTATGAATATTAAAGAAGAAAACAATTACCATATTTAAATAGCTTTTCCACTTGTAGTGGATACTTATATATTTTGAATATGTATTAAATTATATGTGGTTCACTTCTTAATGTTTTATAAATGTATAAGACAAGTGTTATTGCTTTTATAGGGTGGTTTTTCTTAATTTATAAGTGAATAGAACAACTTACTTATTTTAGAAGTAATGCTTATACCTTTTAAACATGGGACAAAGCATTACTTTAGCTAATTAAAACTTTATTTAGATTTTTAAGTAGTTTTATAGACGGGTAGAGGAATTAGTAAATATGAGCTTGATGATTTTATAAGTGAATAGAATTACTTTCTTATTAATGCTTATATTTTATAAACATGAGAAAGGCATTACTTAAAATATTTAAAAACTTTGTTTGGATTTAATTGGATTCTTAGGCTGGTAAGAGAATTAGTAGATATTATCTTGGTGATTTTATAAATGAGAAAATCTTTTTAAGAAAATTAAGAACATTAATTGAACTTTTTATTACACTTTTAGACTTTAAACAAATAATGATAAAGCCAATAGTAAAGATTTATATATTTTTAATGAATTAAAATAATAGAAAATTGTTTTAATCAAGACTTATAAAACTTTTACCTTTATTTGACTTCAAAGGTGCAATAGGATACTTTTAAGGTGTAAAATTTATTTTTGTGATCATTTTGGTATATTATATGTATGTTTGTGATTTTTAAATAATAAAATATGACTTTTATAAGTTTTTAACACTTTATAAATACCTTATAAATAATAGATATTTTGATAAGTGATACAAAAGTGTATGAAATAAGTTTGTAAATGTATATTTTGTTTTTATAAGACTTTTGATATATTATACCTATTTTTATGAATTTTAAATATTAGTATATGCTTTTTAAAGATTTATCATCAATAGAATATTTGCTAATAATAATTATTATTTCATTTAAGTTGGAAAATAAAAGTATAATAATAAGTTTAATCTATAGAGTTTATTTTTCTAAACATTTTGATATATAATATTTTTTTTCTAAATTATAAAACAAAAGTTATTGAATTTTTAATGTTTAAACAATTTTCTAGAATTTCATTTATTTGGAATTACTTTTTATACCTATGCTACTACTAACCACTCCCACTGACGGATGGGCCCAGAGCCACCTCAGCGGCCACGTCAGCGGAGTGGGGTCTGACTCGGTTTTGACTGGTTGACCCGCCCTACTCACGTCATTGCGATGTCGGCGTGACGTCAACCAACGGTGATGCTGCAGGTCAACGGTGGCTACGGCGATAGGAGACTCACGAGACTGTGCAAGGTATTGGGTTCGACGCGGGTGAGTGTGTTGAGCAGTTTAGTGGCGGCGCCACCATTCTTGGTCACAGGAGCACCGATTGCGAGGGCGGCAAGTGGCGGTGTGAGTCACCAGCGAGACTTGGATCGAGAGGGAGGCAGGGCGAGTGTCCAGGAGAAGCGCGAGCTCACCTAGAGCAAGATGAGAAGATCGGCGAAGCAGAGGGTGGTCACGAGCGAGTTAATCGACGAAGGTGGCCATCGTCGGGGTTTGGGAAGACAGCTTTATTCCGTCAGATAGGCACCCTCCTCTCTTGCCTCTCTTGGCAGAAATGATCCATGAGGCGAGGCAAAGCTCCTAATACCAACGGCTGGGCATGGGGAAGCTCCGAGCAGCGAGGACTTGTCGGTCTTCATGGCTAGGGTTTAGCCTCGTAGAGGGGAGAGATAGAGAGATATTGAGAGGGGAAATGGGGATAAGGACAGAGTAGGGTGTCGCAGTTGCCTCCTTATCCACCCAGACGATGGCGGCGTGGATCTCCATGCCGGCGAGCGGCAGCGCGCATGCCACGCAGCTGCTTCGACGGCCTCGCGAGGTAGACGATGGTGATTAGATAGACAAAATGGTACTTGGGCCTAGGCCAGTGCTGGGCCAATGCAAAGTGAGCAGGTTGTTTTATCTACTACTCGCGGGTGACAAATAGGTGCATAAGAAATGGGCTGTGGGCTGGGCGACTGGCCAACTCCTTTTCTTTTTTATTTTTCTGTTTCTATTTACTGTTTTATGAAACCTTTTCAAATATAGTTTTCTCAAGGTTTAAAATATCCAGAAATTTTATAAGTCCTAAGTATTATGGTAGAGATCAATTATAATCAATTCCTCTACATTTCTTGTTGTGCATACATAAGTCGTAACTATATGAAGGTTTATTTTATTTATTAAAGTACATAAATTAGGGATTTAGGGATTTTCTTCTTCTAAAGCAAATCTTATGGAAATGTTCTTATTTTCACCATATGGTAATGGTTTAAGATGGTTAATGATATCTATAAAAATGCTATTCATACTTAGCATCATCTAGGGATTAATGTATATGCATTAAATCTTATGGTTTATAACATGGTGGTTTAAATTTCAAGGTTCTTTAAAGTTTGCAATTTCTTTTATTCCAATTCCATTACAATTTCTTTATAACCATTCTACTTATTTTCAAAGTACGCATGGATCACTTCTTGAACTGTTTGTTCACTACTTCCTTAAGTGTGGTTAATGTTTTGATAGAGGTTTGTTATTTAATGGTGAACAACCATTATTATTCAGGTGACACATGTGATCTTAATGCCCAGCAACATCTAATTAGGGTTTCTACTACCACTACTTACCTTACTATGGACCCTAGAGGATACACTACCCTCAAGTTTCTTAATGAATGTTGCTAGGGATCAAGGTTTAAGGATTGATCCAGAATTTATAATCTTGAATGATATCTCAACTTAGAGTGAACTATAAAGATTACTTATTAATGTGGTCTTGATGGTTCATGGGTCTAGGTTCTATTAGGGTTTAATATAATAAAACAAACAAGGCTTTCATCCATAAACACTCATGTGGTTCTCTAATTATCCCTTGGAAGCTTTATTTGTCCAAGAGATATTGTTCAATGGCTACCTAGGAAGAGGAAATGGTTCCACTATCAATTTGATTCTAGGGTTTTGAACAAAGGGTAGACATGGTTCTGTCATGGCTAGATATACTGTTGGTTAAAGGTTTCTCAAGCACTCCTACCTTAATACCTCACTAAGCTTATCTTTAGGTAAGGAATTCATTTCCTAAATATATTCTATAAATCTCTCTTATCTTATTCACAAAGATCACTTCTTCCTGAATAATTCAATCATCTGACTCTACCCTATCCACCATCATATGATGACATGGTCATTCCACTTCAACATTACTCCTTCATTCTTCTCCTACTATATATATAATTTCCATTTATAAATTACCCTTAAGGAAGTCATTCATTTAGTTAGTTATAACATCATTATTCCATTCTCCTAGCATTCTTCCTTTACTAGACAACTTGTACTTCTTAACTACCCTTGATGAATCCATCACTATAGTTAATTCTAACTCCCTCCATTAACTCCTTTATATCCATCTTGCATCTACTTCCAAGGCTTGCAAGATTACAATCCTCACTATATATAACAAGGGATATCAATCCTCTAGAATAATTATGGTACTACTCTCCATAATACAAGTTTGTTCTTATATTAGCTTGGTTAAGCTACTATGCCTCCAACTACTCCATTCCACTATAGTTCTAAACTTCCTCATACCCTAGCTTGACTTCTCATGTTCAAGGTAGATGATTCCGCTTACTAGGGCTTTCCTAATTTGGTATAATAACAACACTTCTTCAACACCTAGTCATCTATTCTCCAATGACTTGAGAATAATGACCACCAACCTTTGATCATACAGAGCTTAGGCTTCTAATTGTCTGATCAAGATCTATCATCAACTAAGTAATAGGTTTTTACTAGTCTCCTTATAGGGCTTATCTTGTTAAGGAAGCTTACTCCATATTCATATCTACTTGGCTTAACAAGATTATCACTGGATACTCTAATACTACTAGCTTTCTCATAGCTTCATGATCACTAGCGTAACTCTTGGGCTTAGATGCTTCTTCTAGTTTACTCATGAGTGACTTATCTCCTCCAACATCAGATGGTTTGATCACCACTAAGGATATCATTCCATTGATGATGGCACACTACCATATCTAGTTCCTTCTTCTTATTAATTTACTTAAGGTCTTTAGAAGGTTATTATAATAGGTCAAAGGCTAAGAGTCAATAAGTTCTAGGTCAGGAATTGATCACTCAATATTGCTGATCAATTGACACTAGGACTTAGCTATTTAGAAATTTCATATGTTAATATGACAACAAAGATATGAGATGAATGGTCTTGGATAAACTTCCTTTTCTACTTTATTTGTGATAAGAGTGAGTGTTTAGAAACTACCATGATTCTCATGGTAGGAATAACTAGGGCAAGAAAGTATATCAAGGTTTAGTTATGGGGTTTCTTTACTTGGAGTTGTATACTTGATTGGGTATTCATGTTTTGTTGTAGATAACACCTTCATATAATCTTTAGAATATTAAGTATTCATCCTTGAGTTGTTGTATGGAATACCATGTAATGATATCTAGAATACCTAGTACTCCTTATTAAGTAATGTGTTGTGACTTAGTTTTATTACCTTTGATCTACCCTTACATCAAATTATACTACCCAAAGTAAGGTTTTAGCAAAGGTCATATTAAAACTTATCACAATCAACTTGATGATCTACTTCAGTTCCACCAAGTTAAGAGCAACTTCAATCACTTTGACAAGTTTTTATTTAAAAGCGCTAAAATTATCCAGATTTTCTATGCATGAATGCAATGCACACACCTCATCTCAGCTTATTTCCAAGCTCTAATGCTGGGATGTTACAGATGGTTACTAAGTGATCCAGGATCCTAAATAAGCAAGCCGACTAGTGAGGTTTAGCATCACCGCTAGCCATCAAGTGATCTAAGTAGACAACATTCCTATCGATCACATCTCATACAACTCATATTACACGGGTGGCATCACATGCCCCGGCTCCCATCCGACTTTTCCCCGAGTCCCACAACCGTTGTGATAGATCCATCTAGAATATCGAGTGCTTCCGCTGTAAGAGTCCGACTTGAACCCACCTAGTCGGAAAGAATTGATATCACCTCAATTTTATGAGCCCACTACCAAAAATGTCCGACTTGTGATGGTGTAGCACTGGCGGGGAAACCGACTAGACCTTCTTTGAGGGATTACTTTCTACCAACTATGTAATAGAGGTAAAAACAGAGACAAAACAATAACACAAAATAAAGCAATTATAATGTGAAATGGTATGGCTCTCTTCATGGCGATCTCCATCTCCATAGAGCCTGTAATCTGGCTCATGCCAACTCTTGTCACGTGCCGCCTTACACCATGTAGCCGACTTGTACATCGACTTGCATGCCATCCGGGTTCTCCAAACAGCTACACTAGCTAGTAAAGTAAATTACATAGAGAATCCGACATGCATTTCGTTATACATTAAGATGACAACACCTAGGCTCTAGCCAGCTGACAAAAACCGTGATACACAGATCACGTACGGATTACTGATGACCGACAAGTATAGGGGCTGTATCGTAGTATTTTCGAGGGAAGTGAAACCCAATTTATTGATTCGACACAAGGGGAGCCAAAGAATATTTATAAGCCTTAACAACTAAGTTGTCAATCCATCTGCACCTAGAAACAATCTTGCTCACAGCAGTTTATCAGTAGCAATAGTTTTGTAGTAGGAATAGTAAAGTAACAGCAGTAGTAAAGCAAAGACAGTAGTAACAAAAGCAGTAACAGTGGGATTCGAGTGCGGTAGGCATAGGGATGGATATTCGGGAGTTGCATGGACAAGACAATTCACATAGCAATCAGAGCATAGGGCAATTGCAGATAAATAAGATAAAGCATCCAAGTACTAGACAATCCTAGGCATGTGTTCCGTATATAGTCATACGTGCTCGCAATGAGAACTTGCACAACATCTTTTGTCCTGCCAGCCCGTTTGCAGCGGGGCCTCTAGGGAACTACTGGCAATTAAGGTGCTCCTTTTAATAGAGCACCGGAGCAAAGCATTAACACTCCGTGAACACATGTGATCCTCACATCAAAGCCATTCCCTTCCGGTTATCCCGATTTCTATCACTTCGGGGCCATAGGTTCCGGACAACAACGTGTGTATACAACTTGCAGATAAGACCAAAAACAATACTATCATAATGAATCAATTACTTTTTTAGATCTGAAATCATGGCACTCGGGCCCTAGTGACAAGCATTAAGCATAACAAGTCGCAACAACGTCATAAAGCACTAATAAAAGATACTAGGCACCATGCCCTAACAATCTGATGCCATTACATGACTGATCTCATCCAATCCCTACCATCCCCATAGCCTACAGCGGGGGATTACTCACTCATAGATGGGGGAAACATGGATGGTCGATGGTGATGATGATGGTGATGATCTCCTCCAATTCCCCATCACGGCAGGGTGCCAGCACGGAGTTTCTGGTAATGTTTCGTGGAATCTGGTGGTGGCGGCGGAGCGGAGCTCCTTCTGGAAAAACATCGAACCCCCCGAAGTTTTTAGGTCAGAAGGCTTCTTATAGGCGAAGAGGGAGACCGAGGGGGTGCCTGGGGCCACCACACCATACCCTGGCGCGGCCAGGCCCAGCCCGCGCCTAGGGGGGTGTGGCCAGCCCCTGGTTCTCCTCCGTCTCATATTCTGGCTCCTGGAGTCTTTTGGAAAAATAGGCACTTTGGCTTTTGTCCCGTCCAATTCCGAGAATATTCATTTTCTGACTTTCCTGGAACCAAAAACAGCAGAAAACAGGCAGCTGGCACTATGGCTCTTGTTAATAGGTTAGTCCAAGAAATCATATGAAAAGTACTCCAAAGTGTGGACAAAACACAAGAAAGTGGATAAAACCAAGCATGGAGCATCAAAAATTATAGATACATTTCCAATGTATCAACATCCCCAAGCTCAACTCCTGCTTGTCCTCGAGTAGGTAAGTGATAAAAAGAAAGGATAATTTTTGAGGTGACATGCGTCATCAAAGACTTGATCAAAATATTTGTAAAACATTCAAAGCTGGGATCATAGTACTTCAATCATAACATGAAAGACAAAGTTCTAGCAATAAGACAAAGAGACTATGATGCAACATGAAAAGGGACAAACAAAAGATTCATGAATAACAATGCTTTGCAAGACGTTTGTTTGTTTCACATAAAGAAAACATAGCATAATAGTATTCAGCTTGTCCCTCATAGAGTAGCAAATATAAATGAAAAGGACACCTTCAAAGTTCATAAGAGTGACTAGATACAAATAGTTTAAAACAAGCAATATCAAGTTATGCATCAATCAACTAGTCTTGGGACAATGCACATAGAACTAAGAATGGCCACTATGCTCTCAAAGTAGGTGCATAAAGATAGAAGGTGGAGACTCAATGTAATGGTGGAAGAAAGGCCTTCATAGAAGGAAGTAGGGATTCAAGTCTCATAAAGAGCTTCCAAAAATTATGGTACTTATAGCTTTCAGCTCTCATTGCCCCTATCATAAGCATCTTGAAGTGATTAAGGTTAAAGTGAACAAACTATGGTGTACATGCTTGACGAAGTATAAGTCAGAAATCTCATGTCCCTTGTATACAAGGGCCGCTCCTCATGCTACTCAAGTTTAGTCACCGGTAAGTTCTTGTCATTGTAAGTATATGTGTATCATAGAGAACCGCCAACGGGGTACCCCTTGCCCGATGATACGGAAGAATCCCCATATCAAAATGACAAGGCAAGCAGACAACGAGCATCTCAGCATTCTTCTTATTTACCATGGGAATATGGTGCTTTTTTCTCTCTTTCCTCTTTTCATAGTATCTCTTTTTTTTATTTTTTCTCAATATAGGACTCTTTTTTTATAAGAAGAATGCTTCATAGACAGCTCATTATGGTTACGCTGCAGGTTTCCACCATGTCAGCATGGATTAGACCAATGACCCGAGCGTTTCTCTAACACATATACATAACTCCATGGACTTACAAGCTCCCCTTTCATTTCACACCGACGACATCCATATACAAAAGAGCATGATATCAACCAGGTACAAGTACCAAGTGCAATGTTGAAAGCGTTCCCCATGACAACATGGTTCTGCTAATCCCCAACATATAAGTGCAAGCATATACAACATAGAAGACACAATGGTTTAAGTTTATTAAGGGCAAGTAAAGTAAAGTGTGCCATCAAGTTCGTGAGAGCTTTAATCACTAGTTTTCTCATAACAAGTTTAATTTGGAAGGTAAACAAAAGCATGAATATACTTGGAATAGCATAAGCTAGTAGGTAGGTATGGTGGACTCTTTGGAATAACTTGGTTTAGGGAGTTGGATGCATGAGTGGAACTCATACTTGGTGGTGGAGGCTAGCAAAAGACTGGGAGCGACAAACTAAGAGAGCAATAATGGTCATAATCATGCAGAGCAATAAAACATCATTGATCAAAGAATAAAGTGATACTACAAGTTGAAAACTAAAGGATCATAAAGACTTGAGATAGTCATAACATGGTGTGAGCATGTGCCAAGTCAACCCAAATAAAGCATCAAAGGAGAATACCACTATACTATACTTTAATATGCTAAAACAACGCATGATTCATCCAAGGCACATTAAGCAATCTCAATTGTTTATAACAAGTCATGCTACAACAAAGAATACTAAGCATAAAGCCAAAACAATATCAAGCATGGCATGACAAAGCATAGGCCACAGTCAAAAACAAGCTCTCTTTACCACTTAAGCATGAGCTTTCCTACTCTTTTCCAATCCAAATCAGACTACTTGAACACCAATGTATGAAAGAGGGGGTCCAACCAATTTATTTAGAAAACTAAGAAAACAAAAGCAAACTAAAACCAAAACGAAAACGAAAAAGAAGACGCTCCAAGAAAAACACAATTGTGCATGAAATAATAAAAATGAAGCGTTTGGAAGAAACCTGGGATTTTTATTGATGAAGAACTGGATGCCTTGGGCATCCCCAAGCTTTGACGCTTGTACTTCTTAGATATTTCTTGGGGTGACACGTGTGGCATCCCCAAGCTTGAGCTTTAGTCCATCCTTCATCTCATTACTCATTCCTTCCATACACCTGAAATTTTTCCTTCATACAAAACTTCACACAATCTCATTAGCAACATTAGTGCACTTAAGATAAATTAGTCTTAAGGTTCAGTTTTAATACTAAATAAACTTACATTAGAACACTAGCTACTGTAGCACTTCCCTCAAAAAGCTCAATTCCCCAAAAGAACTCAAGAAGGAACCAACAAGAAGCAAATGCAGAAAATGGCAGAAATCTGTCAAAACAGACCAGCAGGTAAAGACAATTTTTTCGAAGACCTTATGTTGCTCAAATCAAAACGTGTTGAACTAACGAAAGTTAGATAACAACCTGGGGCAGAAGCACAAAAAATTACATCTCAATCCGACATACAGAGCTCTCTCACGAAGTTTTACGGTGAAGCACAAAAATCTGTTTCGGGACAGCAACTTTCCCAATCATTACTTCACTCTCATTAGATGTTACTCTTGACACAAAAAGCAAATAAAAATGATAAGGAGCGGAAGTAATAACCTCCAAGACTCATCTAAAACTTTTGGGTTATCTCCCAATAAGTACTTTTCTTTAACGCCTTTAAGTTAGGCATAAGCAAAAACTGAAATGGATAGAATAGAAGTAAAAAGAGATAATCATGGTGAAAACATTGTTTTGTTCAATGAAATCCTTTTGTTAACAAGGTTGATCAGGTCTTGTTACCAAAACAATTTCATATGATACAAAACTTTGTATTCCACTAATGATTATGTTACCTCAACTTTGTTAGCAATTGTCCCAATCATAATAGTTTCAAATTTTTCTCTTGGTATGGGACAATATATTTCTCCAACTTGAATGCCCTCAACATGTTCAATTGAATTCAAAACCATAAGTCCCATCAATCTTCTTGGGGAAATAGATAGTATGTTCCTTGTCATTAACATTGAAGGTCACCTTCCCTTGATTAGAATTGATAACAACTCCTGTAGTGTTTAAGAAAAGGTCTCCCAAGAATAATAGACAAATTATCATCTTCAGGCATAAAAGTTTGAGAGGATGCTCTCATAAGAAATATGAGTTGAAGTAAAAGAGAGCATCAAGAAGAAAATTCAAAACACATTTAAGTCTAACCCACTTCCTATGAATTGGAATCATGTATGCAAATAAATTCGCAAGGAACAAAGTGGCAGGCATATGAAGATAAAACAAGAGTAACTTCAAAACTTTCAGCACATAGAGAGGTGTTTCAATACCATGAAAACTTCTACAACCATATTTTCCTCTCTCATAATAATTTTCAGTAGCCTCATGAATAAACTCAACAATATAACTATCACTTAAAGCATGCTCTTCATGATCTACAAGCACTAGAGCTTTACCATAAACATCTTCAAAATAAACCTTGGGAACATAACATTCATCCTCCTTTAGTAAGCATGGAGGACAATCAAATAATGTAAGGGATAAAGAGTTACTCTCATTAGAAGGTAGGCATGGGTATCTAATCCATTCTTCCTCCTTTTGTTCATCACTATCCTCCTCTTTTTCATCTAATGAGATTTTAGGTTCATCAATTTCTTCTTCCATAGGAGCCTGCAAGGCATTATTCTCTTCCATAGGGTCCTGCAAGGCATTAATCTCTTCCATTTGTGGAAAGCACCTATTAAAATATTCAAGGATATGGCTATTTTCATCCTTGTAATTATCAAAGCAAAATTTAAGTATACCATAAACCTCATACTTATAAGGTGAATCATCAATACTTTCAAGCAAACTAGCAAGTTCAAAAGTACCCTTCCAAGCAATAAATTCTTCAATTTGTTCCACATCATAAAAGTCATAAATTCCTTTAGCATAGGAAGATATGGTATCATTATAATTATACTCACATTAAAAAGGGAGGTGTTTATACCTCTTTCTGCAACAAGACTCATCACATCAATAAGTAACATTATAAGTAGAGCACATGTTTCTAGCAATGGTATACAATCTATAAATTTGTTCCCATAAGTGTTTCCCTTTTTGTGACAAGCGGTGTTCCTTATAATAATATTTTTCATCTTCCGTGAACCCACCTTGCCAATAAGATTCAGTTTCAAAGAAACCAACCATTGACAACAAGCATGATAAAGCAAGACAATAACAGACCAACGAAAATAAAAACTAGAGTAGGAACTAATTTTTTTGTATTTTCAATAAAGAAAGAAGCAAACTAGGAAGAAATAAACTTAGCTTGAACAATAGTGAATCCAAGTGGACTTGATAAATAAAGCTATGCTCCCCGGCAACGGCGCCAGAAAATAGTCTTGATGACCCACAAGTATAGGGGTGTATCGCAGTATTTTCGAGGGAAGTGAAACCCAATTTATTGATTCGACACAAGGGGAGCCAAAGAATATTTATAAGCCTTAACAACTGAGTTGTCAATTCAGCTGCACCTAGAAACAATCTTGCTCACAGCAGTTTATCAGTAGCAATAGTTTTGTAGTAGGAATAGTAAAGTAACAGCAGTAGTAAAGCAAAGACAGTAGTAACAAAAGCAGTAAACAGTGGGATTCGAGTGCGGTAGGCATAGGGATGGATGGACGGGCGTTGCATGGACAAGACAATTCACATAGCAATCAGAACATAGGGCAATTGCAGATAAATAAGATAAAGCATCCAAGTACTAGACAATCCTAGGCATGTGTTCCATATATAGTCATACGTGCTCGCAATGAGAACTTGCACAACATCTTTTGTCCTGCCAGCCCGTTTGCAGCGGGGCCTCTAGGGAACTACTGGCAATTAAGGTGCTCCTTTTAATAGAGCACCGGAGCAAAGCATTAACACTCCGTGAACACATGTGATCCTCACATCAAAGCCATTCCCTTCCGGTTATCTCAATTTCTGTCACTTCGGGGCCATAGGTTCCGGACAACAACGTGTGATACAACTTGCAGATAAGACCAAAAACAATACTATCATAATGAATCAATAACATGTTCAGATCTGAAATCATGGCACTCGGGCCCTAGTGACAAGCATTAAGCATGACAAGTCGCAACAAAGTCATAAAGCACTAATAAAAGATACTAGGCACCATGCCCTAACAATCTGATGCCATTACATGAAAAATCTCATCCAATCCCTACCATCCCCATAGCCTATAGCGGGGGATTACTCACTCATAGATGGGGGAAACATGGATGGTCGATGGAGAAGCGATGGTGATGATGATGGCGATGATCTTCTCCAATTCCCCGTCCTGGCAGGGTGCTAGAACGGAGTTTCTGGTGTTGTTTCGTGGAATCTGGTGGTGGCGGCGGAGCGGAACTCCTTCTAGAAAAACGTCGACCCCCCCGAAGTTTTTAGGTCAGAAGGCTTCTTATAGGCGAAGAGGGAGACCGAGGGGGTGCCTGGGGCCACCACACCATGCCCTGGCGCGGCCAGGCCCAGCCGCACAGGGGGTGTGGCCACCTGCCTCCTCCGCCTCGTATTCTCCTCTGAGTCTTCGAAAAATATGCACTTTGGCTTTTGTCCCGTCCAATTCCGAGAATATTCATTTTCTGACTTTCCTGGAACCAAAAACAGAAGAAAATAGGCAGCTGACACTGTGGCTCTTGTTAATAGGTTAGTCCAAGAAATCATATGAAAAGTACTCCAAAGTGTGGACAAAACACAAGAAAGTGGATAAAACCAAGGATGGAGCATCAAAAATTATAGATACATTTCCAATGTATCAATTACACACATCACATGCGCTTAAGCCATACCATTCAAAACATCATCCTTCAAAAACAAGTTATGCATAGATACGATATCTACCAGCGTTGTGAAACTCGCAATGACATCTAAGGTGCTATGACAGGGCTACCATACTCCAATCCGGATTCTTCAATCAGATAAAACAATTTTACCCAAATCCGATCCAGACTCTGATTCAACCAAACTCTCTGATCTTCGATCACTGCATCTGGATTTATGTGTCACAGTCTACCTCGATGGCGGAAGCTGACCGGTAGGGGTATGTCATTCCACGACCTTTGCAGTATGATCACGAAAACTGGATCCTCCAATTCCTGCAATTAGATCTAATCTAACACCAACCGCATATCACATATGCACGATCTCGAGCCTAAAACCAGAAGTTAACGCTCTGATACCACTGTTGGGCCACGCAGAGATAAATCAAACCTTTTCCCTATGTGGTGATCCCAAGATCCAGCTCAGGTAGTAGGCCACGAGAATTACCACTAGACGAACAGTTGTGGAATCGATGAAGCACGTCGATTGACGCACTGCATTCCTCACGATCCATTTTGATCCACGATCATCAAAGTGCTGAACATACAGCACCTCCGCCAGTATCCACACGTACGAGGAGGCACGTCGGTGCTAGACTGCTTGGTCTGATTCGGTTTCCAATGCATGGAGTGAACTAACCGTGTGCTCTAAGCACCTGCACCCTAGCTTATATAGGGAGTGAAAGTGGGATCCACTCACTTGTGGCCCATTCACTAAAAGGCCTATATTAGTCGATGCGAGTCTAACTCACTGACTCAGTCCACGTCTGATTTGGGTCCAACCCAAATAGATTTCCGGTTCAGGTCTAACCCAAACTTGCTCCCGCTCTTAAGTGTGTGACCCGACAGGCTCATGGTGACTCGGACACAATCTGAGTCTCACTCGTGACCGATCATTCGGTAGCGGATCCTAGAAGAATGTGTCGACTCCCAAGTACCAAAGAGTCATGACAACATACCTTCCAATGCGACTTTCGTCCAAGTCCCTTTTGCCTCACGATATGCCTTGTTGAACTATAGGCGAATAATCATCATTCCTTAAATAGTTCGACTCTCTTTCTTGATACGATATAAGTGATTCATTGGACTAACTCTTAGTTGATCGCCTCAGTTAACACTTAACCGAGTCATGCATGGCCACGCTTTCTGAATCATATATTCCGAGAGGGCCCAAAGAATATCTCTCCAGTCGGAGGGGCAAAATCCCATCTTGGTTATTCACATCACGCATCTTGATTCTCAGTCGACCCGAACTCTGCCTTTATAACTGCCCAGTGACGGAACAATGTTTGACAGAACCTAAGTCGGTGATCCTCAACTCGGATTGTGCAATAACCTTAGGTCTAAGGATTACATTGATTGAGACATACAAATGATGACTTGTTCGTTGCATCTCAATATGGTTCAGTCTGACTCGCTAAAATCTTTAGCCGAATCCGTATAAGTCGGAATAGCATCTCCATGCCCATGACAAGTGGAAGCGAGTCATTTGCTGACTTTCACATTAGTCTAAGTTGTTTGTCCAACACAACCTCAACGACTAAGGACAATTAGTATGAACAACATGAATATATAGTTCCACAATCGAATCACATATTCAATGATACATATCATTAGTTCATACAAGGAGAATAACTTTATGAATACATTGGGAATAACATCATACATGATTGCCTCTAGGGCATATTCCCAACACATTGCATACTAAGATGAATCAACTCAGTGGTCTAGCCATATGATGGATTTGGAGGAGATGGTTGCCAAGTTGGGTGATGAATTGGCCCATAAAAACCTATTGATATTCGAGCTGAAGCGTACCGTCGAGGAAGAATTCAGAGCTTATTCGCAAAGAGAAGTTGACACCTGAGGTTGATCTTTTCGTATCTGATCAAGTCGTAGAAAATCTAAAACATGAACTTCACGTGAAGAGGAGGGGAGAATAGTAGATTCATGTGGGTAGTTTTAGTAGTTGTCATCCATTTCCTAGCAGTTACAGTATGCGGTTGTGGTGAAGGGTCGCATGTGTAATGATTAGTTGAATAGATAGCTAATTTAGAGAGTAGAATTGTTATTCAATAGATGGTTGTGAGTTCCTGCTAATTTAGTCACTTTGCAGTCCCAAAGATGTCGAGAGAATGCATTGTGGTGCCCGAGTTGCTTGTCATTGGATCTAGCGGTCCCAAAGTGGTCGAGAGAATGCATTGCAGTACCCGAGTTGCTTGCCATTGGATCTAGCGGTTCCAAAGTTGTCTAGAGAATGCATTGTAGGGCCCAAGTTCTTGCCATTAGATCTAGCTGCCCATAGTTGGTGTGCCAAATTCCTAGAGGGTCAAGTTGGGGCCTATCATTTTTGACTGTTCTATCGCTGCCATCGTGGCTGCCATGTAGAGTTACAGCATTGGCGGCAACATCCATTCCCCATTGCAAATTAGTGGCTGAGATTGTCAGTCCAAGTTAGTTGACTCAAATTCCTTAAGATACAATCGAATCTAGACAAATCTAAATCAACTAATTTGGTTCGGAGGGAGTACTACTTATGAATCAACTTCAGAGCATATCCACCGTCCTCACTTCTCAAATACATATCAATTTTGATACAAATCATACATATTTCAATCAAATTTATACAAGCCCACCGGAGATTGTCAAAGCAAGTACTACTACTTATGAATCAGCTTTAGAGCATATCCACTGGTCTCACGGCTCAAATACATGTCAAATTTATTCAAATCATACATATATTTTAAGTCACGGAATTTTGGTTCAAATTGGGCTTAAATTTATCCTAATTTTAAGTGGACGGTGAGCTAGTCGCCCTCCCCGCCGTATGTATACTCCAAGAAGTACGGGCAACGTGCTCCCATCCGTCCTTCACCGTCGAAGTGCACCTCGATGTGCTAGCCGTGGCCACGACCTGCCTCCAACAGCTTCGGTTCACGAGGGCTTGATCTGCACTGTCGTAGTGATGTTGCGGATAATGGCTTCAATCGTATTCGCATCGATGACCACTATCGGTACCATAGCCGTAGATGTTGCGGATGATGGCTTCAATCATCTTCGCATCGATGACCACTATCGGCACCACAGCCGTATATGTTGCGGATGATGGCTTCCATCAGTGTCTTTTATCGATGGCCACTGTCGGCACCACTACCATCGCACTGATGTTGTGGATGATGGCTTACATCGGTGTCTTTCATTAGCAACGGATCTGAGGATGTGAACGGAAGTGAGACAGATAGAGATAGAAATTTCAGACGGTTAGATTCTCACCGCCGCACGCTGTTCTAGCATCCACGCTTAGATCCGCGCCGCCGCAAGCCGTTCTGACCCCCACGCGTAGGTCCGCGCTGCCGCACGCTCTTCCGACAGCCACGCTTAGGTCTGTGCCTCCGCACGCCGTTCGGACCGCCACGCTTAGATCCGTCCACTGTGCACCGTTCGGACTGCTGCACTGCCGTACGTTGATAGGAGGGGAGGAAGATGCGGCCGGTATACGTGTGACAGGGAAAGGGAGGGAGAGACATCCAGCCCGTCGGCTCTCTTCTCCATAGCCCAACAGGAGAGAGATACCTCCAGCCCATCGGATCATGATGTATCCAATGGTGGATGGCCAAGATCGGTGTGACATACATCTCGACCAATCAGAGCGCAGCAAAACTGAGCGCTAGTTGATGTGGCTGGTATACGTACGTTAGGGAAAGGGAGGGAGAGACATCCAGCCTGTCGGGCTCTCCTCGCCGTACAAGCTTAGGTGCGCCCATCGAGAGAGAGAGACCTCCAGCCCGTCGGATCATGATGTATCCAATAGTGGTTGGCCAAGATCCGTGTGACATACATCTCGACCAATCAGAGCGCTAGCCAAACTGAGACATGAGAGAGGGGAAAAGTGAGGAACACTTTAGCGGGAGGGGAAAACTGAGGAAAACTTTTGCGGTAGGGGAAAACTGAGGAAAAATTTAGCGGGAGGGGAAAACTGAGTAGAGCTAAGGAAAACAAGGGCGCTCAGATAAAAAATGACTAAGAGAAATTCAAGCTTTTGACATAACAAATGGAAAATGTGTTATTTGAACAAAAAATCCATCTTGGCCAACATAATATTGTTTGTAACTCAAAGATACACAAGTGTGCCAAATTTGGCCTCATTTAGACAAAGTATGTTTTGGGATGGGTTATCTTGGAGGTTAACTAAGTAGAAAGTCATGCATCTTCATAGCTAGTAGCTCATTCCAAGAAGGATTTAAGAAGTGGTTTAGGGGAGAAGTCCATTTCGCTTTGTTTCCTTTTCCTTTATTATTCATGCTAGGTTGTAGTTAACATAACAAGACTCCATGCGAACGTTGCACTATGTTTTGACTTCTTTTTTGAATTAAACTAACCCTAAAACCATTTATTTGAATTTAATCACTTACAAAAAGAAAAATGTGGCTGATTACAAGTAAATCCAAAATTTCAAATTTCATATGGTAAATCAATCTAGGATACACAAGTGTGCCAAATTTTAGATCAATTGGTCAATGTTTGCTATGGTTTAAGCCATGAACTAGCTAAACCCCATGTGTTGACCACATGTCAAGGGAAAAATTGAGCAGGGCTAAGAAACTAGGTGGATGACAATAGAAACTTGCAATAACACATACATTATGGGGTTATCCAACATACAAACTTGGTAGCGTCACAAACATTGACAGTAGTTGAAATTCAATACAAACATTGACAGGAGTTCAAATTCATCATACAAATTCAAATTAATAATTCAAATTCATTTTTTTCTTGCTACTACTGTTTTTTTCTAGAATATTCTCGGAGTTCACCACCTTGCTCCAGGTGATCCTGGCTAGAATATTCTTGGTGTCCAACATCAGCTTCTTCTCTTTGTTCCCTTTGTTCTTTTTCTCTGCATCAAATGAATCAAGTGCTTCGGTCTGTCGTACAATTGGTTCAACCATGTTTTGATTCATTGGTTCATACAGTTCAAAATGCATTGGCATCATTTCTTCAATATCCTCTTATGTAATTCCTTTACTTTTGAACTCTGCTTCCAATGAATAAATTACTTCAATCTCCCCTTCATTTGATTTAATGTCCTTTCGATCCATTGGTTCAATATCCCCTGCATTTGGTTCAATATCCTCTCGATCCATTCGTTCAATCTCCCCTGCATCTGTTCAATCTCCCCTGCATTTGGTTCAATCTCCTCTCAATCCGTTGGTTCAATCTGCAATGTATCCATTGCTTCATTCTCTGCTCGTTCAGATACTTCATTCTCATCTGCATTTGCTGCTCCCGCCTGATCATCCATTCCATAAGCTGGGTCCACTACATTTTTTACAAAGCCTAGCAATGTGCCCTAGGATCCCACAATGTTTGCACTTACGTCGTCGAGGTGGTGCACCACCCTCTGCACTAGCTCTCATCCTATTCTTCCTTGACCTACCTGTTGGTCTAGTAAAAACCAGAGGATATAGCTTGAAGCCTGGATTCACTTCCATCCATTGGTCTTTTCCCAACAAGGCTAGAACATTCTGAGCATATGCTTCCCTAAATTTGGCAACAGAGAAATACTCTGACACGTACTAATCAACTTCACCCTCTTCACCTCCAAGAACACCCATGAAAAACAATGCATGTATGCAGGGTTTCCCACGGAGCTGCCATTGCCTGCAATGGCATGTCCTGTCAGCCAAACTCACTGGATACCTCCATTGCCTATCTTTACTGTCAGTGTACGTTACCTCAACCTCCATTCCTTTTCTAATTCATTTCATCTTCAATTGTTTTGCCCTGGCATGCAAAGCCTTAATCAAATATGGGAGGATGAGATGGCCAACATATATTGTTGATGCAATTCTTTAACGCAAATCGATCTTTATCATGATCATCTGCCTAATCGTATCAAATATTTGCCACAGCATAAGCCCTTTCAATGACTTGACCTTTGCATTGAAACTCTCTGCAAGGTTACTTGTCACATAGTCTACCTTGCAAATTTCATTGAATTGGCTTCTTAACCACACCATTCTATGATGTGCATCCAAGTACTCCTTCACCACAGGTTTTTGTTTATACAACACTTCCAAATGATACAGATGCTTACTCAAACTGCATGGGTATGAAGCTGGCCATAGGTTGTCAGTATAAACTTTAACCTTGAATTTCTTTGTAAAATTCTGCACTAAGTGTCGCATACATTTGCTATGCTCCACTCCTGGGAATACTGCTTCTACAACTTTCTCCAAACCTTTGCAAGCGTCCGTGTGGATAGTAAGTCCTGGTGGATGACCTATAAGGTCAAGCAAATTCTCTAGTAACCAAGTCCAACTTTCCTCTCACTCAATCTCCAAAATTCAAAAAGCAACAGGGAACATCCAATTGTGGCCATCAACTGCAGTAGTAGCTACTAGTTGTCCTTTAAATATGCCATGAAGAGTTGTTGCATCCACGACCAAATAAGGCCTGGAACCATCCAGAAACCCTTGCCAGCAAGCTTTGAAACAAACAGAAGCCCTTCTAAAACACTCCTTCTCCATTGTCTTCCCTCCTATTTTGTATTGAACTGTATGCATGTCTATCTGTACAACACTACCTAGATTAGCCATCTCCACTTCAGCTTTGAAACTGTAAAGCAACTGAAAACTTTCATTCCATGGACCATTGATCCTATCAAGAGCCATTTCCTTTGCATAGAATATCCTCATGTAAGGTACTGTAATATTAAACTTTTCAGAAACTTTTTTTATGAGCGCTATTGCACCAAGTGATGGGTTCACTCTCATCCAATCAATGATTGCATCTGCCAACCACCTAGTCTTTGCTAGTTTTGTTTTGTCCTTTGGCTGTCCCCCTTGAGGCGGGAAAGAATGTTCGAACCGGTTACCTTTTATCTGAAACATAATGAAAATGGCAGGTACGGTTAACAAATTCTACACAATGATCTAAAATACACAACTGGTTGTAATACCTGAACCAAACTGCTCCTGAGCATAGTCGACGCATGCATCCTCCACCTACACCTCTTGTATCGGCACTTCACTATGAACCTTGTTGGCTAACTCTTAATAACAACATAATCATTACTGGTGCAGATGTAATATGTAGGAAGGGCATTATGACAGTCCCACATCATTTCAAATACGGTGCCTTCTGAAATCTTAGGATCATTCATGTCCCACTCAATTACTGGCAAGTCCTCACCATCATACTCGGCTAAAACGAGACTGTCATTGTTCTTCTCGTTCTGTTCTTCATCAGTGTCCTCAGATCTGGCACCATGGGCCAATTCCTCCGTGTATTGATCCTCTAGTGCCTGTTTACTAAATCTATCAATCAATTCAGGAAACATCAGCTCATCCTCATCATATAGTGGAGGCGCTCCCTCGGCAGGCTCTACTTTGTCCTCCACATCGGCCACACGAGCGATTTGGCTTACACTCGCAGTGCAAACAGATGGTACTGCTGTGGACCTACAAGGAGAGCGGGGGCGCACACTATTAGCAGAGGCAACAAAGACAAATGATGCCCGATCACCTGATGATGCCTGACCACCAGATGATGCTTTAACCCTCTTTCCCGTATGTTCAACTTTAGGTTGCACATGGAGACAAATTCAACCAAAATGTTTGGTAGCATTCAAAGAGAAAAGCATTACCAGATCAGCTTCGCTAGTTAGTGGGAGAAATTTTTGCTCGCTAATGTTGAAATATTGCAAATCAACTGAATCGCCATTGCTCCAGGGGAATTTAGAATAGATTTTATCTTTCAAATCTCTGAGAGTTATGGAGGTTGCAACCACCGCTGGGAAGTAAAATCCAGAGAGATACCATTCACAACCACGAATTACGCTAGTTTCCAGTTTAACCGCCAGCCGAAATGCCAGCGTTGGATCAATCCTATTCGAAAAGCAAGGCAGTTAGCTGAGCACCAGTGATTCACACTCAATTACTGCCTATAATTAATCCACAAAGGGAAACAATACTTACCCAGATGGAATTCATGCGTTAGATCCCTCTGATTCCACCCAATCGTCCCTGCACTCTACGGGGAGGACTGGTACACCCGCCGACATCGCATACTATTCTACGAAAGCGGTAGATCTAGCGGGGGAGGAAGCAGAGCCGGAGTGGGCTCCACGACTAGGGGGAGGGGTGGCTCAGGGGGCCAAGGACGACATAAGGTAGGAGGGGCTCTCAGGTAGGAGGGCACAACGGCGGGGGAGCGGAGCGGAGGGGCGGTGTGGGAGCTGTTCCAGGCTCGGAGCGAGAATGGCCAGTTCGACGTGTGACATGGTGAAAGGATAGAGATGTCGCCTAGAGGGGGTGAATAGGCAATTTCAAAACTATTATGGTTTTGGCTTGATAGAATGCGTAATTAAACTAACGTTTATTTTACAAGCACAAAACCTAAATACACTAGGCTCAACTAAGTGAACCAACAACAAGATAAGCTAAGCAAGATAGCACAAGATAAATATACCACAAGTGATAGGCAAGATATAAGTACTTCAAGCTCGATGGCTATCACAAGGAAAGTAAGCTCGAGTATAGAGATAACCGAGGAACACGGAGATGAAGATGTATTCCCGTGTTCCCTTACAAGTAAGGTACGTCACATTGGAGAGGTGTGGGATTCCACGAAGGATTTACCAACGCCATGAAGGCTCACCTTCTTCTCCGAATCTATCCCATGAAGGAATAGGACCTTTACTTATGGCTAGCTTTTCCTCCACACCGGATATGGCAAGCTCCACAACCACTTCACAAGCTCCACGAAGGAGAAGCCCAGGTATCTTCACAATCTTCCACGAAGAGGACACCGCGGCACCAACCGCCAAGCCAACTAGGAGGTCACCCTCCAAGAGCAACAAGCTCACGGTCTCTCACTCAAACAAATCATATGGAGAGCTCAACACTTATGCAAGAATGCAAAGCAAGAACACCAAGGGTGTTCAAATCCTTCACTCTCAAATCCCACCAAAGCAACAAGTGCTAGGGAGGAATTAGAGAGGAAGAACAATGGAGGAAGTCAACCAATGACTCCAAGATATAGATCCAAAGGGTTGCCCTCATTTAGAGGAGGAATTGATTGGTGGGGATTGTAGATCTAGATCTCCTCTTCCAAAGCCCTCAAAAAGATGCAAGAATCATGGGAGGGAAGGGAGAGGAAGCAAGCTCAAGAGGGTCAACAATGGAGGTTAATTTCAAGCTCAAGAACACCCAAAATAGTTGGGGGAAGAACCCCCTTTTATAGGGGAAAGCAAATATGGCAGTTGTGAGAAATCTACGTGAACCCGGTTTGAAATTCTGTTGAACCGGCCCAAAAACCGGACGGTCCGGTATCAGGCTCGATTGAATCCCGGTTTGAACCCGGTTGAATCCTGGTTGAACTGTATCTAAACAGGGAAGGGGTATAGAGAGTAATCCCGGTTAGACTCGGTTGTGAAACCGGGCATCCCGATATGAATCCCGGTTGAACCGGATCTAAAAAAGACTTCACGAAAAAAGCAATAACTTTTGCATCCGGATTCCGATTTCAATGATCTTGGGCTTGTTTTGACGAGGACAACAAGCTCTACACGATGGTGTAGAGAACCATCATATTACAACAAAGGAGGATAGAACCAAATGAAGAAAGGTATGAGGCTTCCCTATAAGAAGAACCGGTAAAACCTTCAAACTCGAAAATGCCATAGAAGATGCATACGAATTCCATTTTTGATGACCTTGGGCTTGTTGAAGAGCTAGCAACAAGATCAAGAACCTCACATGGAGAAACACCAAGAAGCAAAAAATAGGAAGATGCAAAGTATGCAAAGGGTTAAGCTCCCTAAGACAATGTGATCAAGTTACCCAACCGAAATCCCCTCTTGATAGTGCGGTTATCTATCCTATAACCCGGTCTCCCAACAACCACCTTGAGACCGGTAAAAGGAAAACATAGCAAGGACATACCTTTGCCTTGTGCATCCCGCTTGATCTTGATGACACCGCTTCATGCTCCACCCAAGCCGGAATGCATCACTTGATCATTGTTGCTTCGTGAAGACTCATAATTTGCTCCCCCATACACCACTATGGGATAGCTTCATTAAGACACATCTTCACATGTCCATTATCACCAATATGGATGGTAAGCTTCAAGAAAATAATCTTCTCGAGATGCTTATCTTGAACTTGCCCTTCTCAACCTTGATGATGATCACCACTTGATGTCATCCTCTCATGGGCTATATGAAATCTTCACTTTTGAAGCATGCCCATGGAAATATACCTATCTCATATAGAAAACACAAAGACACATATATAATGGGTTAGTTCATGATGCATAATTGACAAGGCTTACCATACCACAAGATCCATGTGATACATTCTTTATGCTTCATGTGTTGACCAACTTGATATCACTCTTCACTCTTTGTATTGGTCAACCAAGTATATTCTCATGCTCCATCTCAATATCTTGAGGTACATAAAGATTTCTTCATTTGATTACATGCTCTAAATCTTAGTCAACCATAGCTCAACTAATGAGGCTATTATGACACCGACTTAGAGCCATATCTTGAATTCTTCTATTGAGATCACACTCTCAAGATCTTGATCATATCATATTCTTGTTCAACTCGATGATCTTGATGCCAATACTCAAGGTATATCTTTATCTTCATGGCATCCATACTTTAATCCAACACATGAACTACAAGCATGACCTATGGAATATTCCTTCATATAAAACTCAATTAAAACAATAGTCCATAGGGATTGTCATTAATCACCAAAACCACACACATAGGGGCAATTACCCTTTCAATGTCCCCTATTTTGGTAATTGATGACAATCATAGCAAGAGGGTTTATATAATGAATATTAGAAACAAGTATGCAACTTATCCGAGAATAAGTTGTATATAAGAGGTTGTATTTGACGTGGTTAAGTAACATAAAGATACTAGCCCATATCAAAACTGATTCTACACACACAAACTACAACTAATGCATGAGATGTGAGTAGAACCAATATATATAGAGCAAACTCCCCCACAATATATGCACGTGTGATGAACTTGAATTTCATTGCATACATTGTCAAGCATAACCTTTGGGAGAGTTTCCACTATATATATTCAACCATGCAATACATAATAAATATGAAATTCATGAAAGGCAAACACTTAAGAACAAACCAATCTTAAGTACAAAACCATTTCCCTTAAAACCCTCTAAACTTCTCCCCCATTGACAACAAGTGCCAAAATGGATGACAAAGTTAGAAGGCCAATATAGTTCAAGTTCCTCCCAAGGTGTGCATTTCTCATAATATGAGTGAAATCATATGCACATATCCAATGATGAATACTTGTAGGAAATCAACTATATTGAGGATCAAATATTGGTAAAAGGATAACAAGGTGAAGAAACTTCAATGGATGAAGTAAGCAATCAAAAGATCCAAATAATCAAATGGACAAATAGTGCTCTAAATGAAATAAGGAAGCTCCCCAAGGTTCGTGCATAAATTAGTTGTTTCATTTGAATACAATATGCACAAACATGGAATCCTCACTCCCTCTATATCATTTAGAACACAACCAAGATACAAGGAGTATAGATATAAATCAATACACTTGTCAAGACAAGCTTAAGTCCAAAAGAAACCAAATATGAGATATGAGTGCGCGAAGATGCAATAAAAGTAAACCGAGCACTCATAAATCAAGACCTTACCAAAATCATTAAAAACTAAGCGGATATGTGAGATGGTTGGCAAAATAAGAGGATATCAAGGCGAGAGATTAACACTCTTATGTATATAAGTTTCTAAGTGGGAAAACATGAGAATAATCCACAAAGAAACATCCACACATAAGAGGTTAATAAAAATAAGAAAACATGATATCCAAGAGGAAGTCATAAGATATACCAGAAAACTGATATTTTGCTTAATTGCATATATAGCCCATGGATCTATTTTCTCTCATGGTATATCAAATAACTTCACCAAAGAAAAAGAAAAACCTCAAAAACATCACAACTAACACTAAAGGAACTAATGCTAGTTGGGATATTTTGAGAAAGGCAACAAGTACCAAACGAAAGGATTCAATGCAATTTCAACAATATTGCACATAAGAGTACCCTGAGGAATTGATATGCAATAAATTGCTAGAAGGCATATTTGGAATTGGTGAATCATGAACATGATTTTATATAATCCCCAAAATATGCATCATCTCAAATTACTCACATAAGAAATAAGGATAGAGAAGTCTTTCAAAGATCCTTGCAAGAACCACAACATTTACAAACAAATAAATTCATGCCAAGATGTAACCTACAAGAGATTGGATGGAAGAATAGTATGCATGAATAAGATACTTGTTATCGAGATAGCAATGGTATGATGTAGTAGATAAGAATTCTTCGATCATGCTAGCTTGGATTCAATTATCATGTGGTGACAACACATTCCTTATAGATAAGACAAGCACCCATTGCATCTCCAATGTACCTAAAACAACATTCAAGTACATCTTGGTCCCCGAACTTATTGGGTACAAAGTGGTTAGACTAACCACAAGACATAGGACATACTCCATAAAAATATGTGCATATTTAGAGATGAAATTTGAATTTCATGCACATCATAGCCGTTTAAGGATTTGATGGAGTATAACCTATATATTGGATCAAAGAAAGCAAAACATGGTATAAGATATACATTTAATAAACATGCATGCACGAGACTTTCAAGAACCAACGAAGATATAATTTGGATAAAACACAAAAATATTCAAGAAGGCATACAAGCTCTGACAAAACACATTTGTTGTCCAAACAATATCAGAGAATCAAATCAACACAAGATTTGTTCAACAAAGTTCAAAAAATGAACCAAGCAAAAACTATTGAGCATAAAAGATGAGATAAAAACATAAATGCTCAAATATTTATCTCATTCAAGCAAATAGCATAGAGAAGAAAGAATGAGATAACAAACTCCCAAAAGAGCAAGGTTTCAACAAATAAACCAAACCCTTAACACTTTTCACAATGGAACAAGGTTCCGAGAAAAAAAGGTTTGTCTTCCACTAAAAGCACATTTGATAATAATCAAAAAGACCATCAAAGAGATGTTCAAAAGCCAAGGAAGATAATGAGAGCCACAACAATTTTTGGAAAGAAAAAAAGGTAGTAGGAGGTGAAATCCAAGGTGAAGATGATCCACAAATGCTACCACACCCAAGTATATCAATTGTCAAAGACAATGAGTGTATTGGAATTTATTTCCGACGGTATATTACACGGATATTAAAGATAAATCTTCACACTAAAAAGCATAGGATAGGAATAAAAAGATTAAGCACTATGCAAATATAGAGATTCTTGATAGCTTCAACTGGTCACACAATCATGCAAAGCAATGATTATAATAACTTGAAGCAAATGGTCTCCCAAATAAGATATAGAGATATGCATTTGAGGAAGGCCACACCAAGAATTTCTTACTCAAGCAAAGACCAAAAAGACGAGCAATAAAAGCTTCTAACAAAAATTAGGACCTTGTTTGAGCTAACATGCCACCTAGATACAAGATAATCAACAATATCAACTCTAAGTGGCACCACCTCATATGTTCACATTTCCTAGGATCGTGATATGCAAAAGAAGCATATTACTCCCCCATAATGCGGTATTCAATTTTTCTTAATAAGAGGAAAAACAACCTCAACTAGAGATAATTAATGGACATTTAGAATTTGAATTTCTCATGAGTATGACACACCACATAGTGACTAGATAAGCTTGCAATATCAATACTAAGTGGTAGTACTCATGTACACACATTTTAAGGTTTGAGAGATGCATGAGGCATATCACTCTCCCAAATGGGATGTTCCATTAATCATTCGAAAAGAGCCCAAAAAGATATCATCAAGAAGCATTAGAGGCTCAAAGCAAAACACACAAGTAAATTATGTGCCAAACACATAGACATACTTGAATACACAAAATAAGAAAGCATGAGGCACAACAAATACAAACACATACTTGGTACAAAACCAAAACATGTAAAGGGGCAAGTAACTTACAATATAAAAGAGTTTAGTTCGAGTTACCGCAAAGAGGCGCATTGGGTATATGGTAGGGAGATGATAATCCTTATAACTTGGCTTGATCAAATATAGTATATGAAGATCTCTTAATTCCCCATGAGTTAGCCAAGTCTCCAATGCCCTCCAAAAACACCTATTCATCAAGTTTGAGCTTGTTGGTCCCCAACCAAGTTGGGTCCTAAGAGGATAGTCACAATAGGCTTGGCAACCCAAATTATTTGTTTCTTGACACCACTTTGAGTTCCAACAAACTTGGCGAACACATTGCCATCCTTATCCTCCCAAGAGAATAATAATCATCAACAATGATAGGGTTAGATAAGGTACCATTTGAACATGACGAGGCCAAGTGCCCCTTCTCACGACATATGTAGCAACAAGTTCTCCCCTTTCTCTTCTTTATTGATTTCTTGTATTGGGGAGCCTTATCTTGATTCTTCTTAGGAAGTGGCCTAGCTTCAACTTGAGATTGATATTGGGCTTGACCTTGACCTTGTGGCCACTTCCCTTGTTGCTTCTCATTCAAGTGATTTTTATTCAATACGAAAAGATCTTTCATGATGTCCTACAACCTTGCACTTGAAGCAAATAATCTTGGATGAATCCTTGACTTGGTCTTGACCCTTCTTATTGTTGCTCTTGGACTTGTTCTTGTTATTAGAGTTGAATCCAAGTCCAATTTTATCATTGGGGTATTTTTGCACACTCAAAATATTATCGAGTGTGGATTTGCCTTCATGACTCTTTTCCACGTCTTTCTTCAAAGAAGTGACTTGGGACTTGAGCTCTTTGATTTCCTCTACATGGTTAGTAGAAATAGAGGTACTAGAGGAAGTATAAGCTTCATTGTTAAAGCAACAAGGCAAAGAAAGTAATCCAACACAAGGTTTATCACTAGTATGACTAGAAGGATCACTAGGACTAGCACATGGCAAAATAGCGTTTTGAGTAGAAGTTGTGCTAATGTCTAAAAGAGTCTCACAATATGTTACCTTAGTGATACTTGCCTCACGAGCTAATTTTAGCCCATCATAGGAGATTAGAAGATCATTATGAGAGACTAAGATCTTTTCATGACTTTCTTCCAATTTCCCATAACTTCTAGTTAGCAACTCAAGTTGAGCCCTTAGCTCAACATTCTACTTTAGGATAGATGCTTCACAAGAAGTAGAGTTAGTAGCACTAGCATCATTAACATATTTTTCCTTTTCAAGCTCATAAGATTCATTTTTTTGTATGAGGAGACAATTAGAGTCCTTCTCCTCGGCAATCTCTTGCTTAAGGAGATTGAATCTCCGACTCCCATCATTAAGTTGGAAATCCAACTCCTCTATGGTTTCCATTTGTTTAGTTATGGTGTCCATAACGTGTTTGATACAAGCAACGGCCTTATTATTACCACAAAGAGAGGTACACAAAAAGGTCAGCTCAAGCACAATAGCTCTAGTATCCTCATAAAGGTCATCATCACTATCATCATTATCATTACTATTATCTAGAGAAGATATCTTGGGATCCAAAGTAGGAGATACCTTTGATCCTCTTGCCATAAGGCACATGTGAGCACGAGAGGATGAGGATGAGGATATTCTTGAATCTTCATTCATGATCGTGTCTTGCTCCATAGGGTGTTTGATTTCCTATACATTATTAGATACACAACTAGAGGAAATAGAAGCATTTTGTTTATTGGAACAAGACAAATCAAGCATATCATCTACACTAGTACTCAAATAATTTCTAGACAATATGCAAGGACTAGCAACACAAGGGGATATATAATTATCGTTGCAAGAAGTGCTTACGTACAAACTCTCTACACCATTAGCATTTATACAACATGAATCATTGGTGTAAAGAGAACCACTACCATCATTACATATGATTTCTCCACTCACCATGCCATTACCTTGTGACTTGTCACATGTAGGTGAAGTGGAGGGAATTGAAATCTCATCGCGGCCGGAGGTGGAAGCCACTTGGAGCTCTTCATGATGTGAAGGAGAAGAGAGATCCTCGGAGATACCACCGACCCTATGAGAAATGGACCCACCAAATATTTATTTAAGCTTGGTCCATATCTCATGAGATGACTTGTGCTTCACAATTGTCAATAACAAATTAACTGTGGAGCTCAAGGAGAAAAATATCTTATTAGATACTTGATCTTCGAGATGTAACTTTTTCTCATCCTCTAAAGATAGATTTTGAGGATCCATCGGAGGAGAAAAACCTACATCTAGAAATCGCTAAATATTTGGACACAAGGTCCGAAGATTACAAAGCAAGAAATTTCTCCACAAAATATAATTTGTACCATCAAAGATAATTGTGTCATTGTGCACTATACTACTAACCGACATCTTTACACTCTAGGCGGTGAAGCCTAAACAAGGAGAGACCTTGCTCTGATACCAATTGAAAGGATAGAGATGTCGCCTAGAGGGGGGTGAATAGGCAATTTCAAAACTATTACGGTTTTGGCTTGATAGAATGCAGAATTAAACTAACGTTTATTTTACAAGCACAAAACCTAAATACACTAGGCTCAACTAAGTGAACCAACAACAAGATAAGCTAAGAAAGATAGCACAAGATAAATATACCACAAGTGATAGGCAAGATATAAGTACTTCAAGCTCGATGGATATCACAAGGAAAGTAAGCTCGGGTATAGAGATAACCGAGGCACGCAGAGACGAAGATGTATTCCTGTGTTCCCTTACAAGTAAGGTACGTCATGTTGGAGAGGTGTGGGATTCCACGAAGGATTTCCCAATGCCACGAAGGCTCACCTTCTTCTCCGAGTCTATCTCATGAAGGAATAGGCCCTTTCCTTATGGCCAGCTTTTCCTCCACTCCGGAGATTGCAATCTCCACAACCACTTCACAAGCTCCACGAAGGAGAAGCCCGTGACTCTTCACAATCTTCCATGAAGAGGACACTGCGGCACCAACCGCCAAGCCAATTAGGAGGTCACCCTCCAAGAGCAACAAGCTCACGGTCTCTCACTAGAACAAATCATAATGGAGAGCTCAACACTTATGAAAGAATGCAAAGCAAGAAAACCAAGGGTGTTCAAATCCTTCACTCTCAAATCCCACCAAAGCAACAAGTGCTAGGGAGGAATTAGAGAGGAAGAACAATGGTGGAAGTCAACCAATAACTCCAAGATCTAGATCCAAAGGGTTCCCCTCACTTAGAGGAGGAATTGATTGGTGGGGATTGTAGATCTAGATCTCCTCTTCCAAAGCCCTCAAAAAGATACAAGAATCATAGGAGGGAAGGGAGAGGAAGCAAGCTCAAGAGGGTCAACAATGGAGGTTAATTTCTAGCTCAAGAACACCCAAAAATGTTGGGGGAAGAACCTCCTTTTATAGGGGAAAGCAAATATGGCCGTTGGGAGAAATCTGCGTGAACCCGGTTTGAAGTTCGGTTGAACCGGCCCAAAACCTGGACGGTCCGATATCAGGCTCGGTTGAATCCTGGTTTGAACCTGGTTGAATCCCGGTTTGACCCTGGTTGAATCCCGGTTGAACCTGATCTAAACCGGGAAGGGGTACAGAGAGTAATCTCGGTTAGACTCGGTTGCGAAACTAGGCATCCCGGTATGAATCCCAGTTGAACCGGATCTAAAACAGACTTCACGAAAAAAGCAATAACTTTTGCATCCGGACTCCAATTTCGATGATCTTGGGCTTGTTTTGATGAGGAAGACAAGCTATAAACGATGGTGTAGAGAAATATCATAATCCAACAAAGGAGGATAGAACCAAATGAAGAAAGGTATCAAGCTTCCCTATAAGAGGAACCGGTAAAACCTTCAAACTCGAAAATGCCATAGAAGATGCATACGAATTCCATTTTTGATGAACTTGGGCTTGTTGAAGAGATAGCAACAAGCTCAAGATCCTCACATGGATAAACACCAAGAAGCAACAAAATAGGAATATGCAAAGTATGCAAAGGGTTGAGCTCCCTAAGACAATGTGATCAAGTTACCCAATTGAAAGGCCCTCTTGATAGTGCAGCTATCTATCCTATAACCCGGTCTCCGAACAACCACCTTGAGACCGGTAAAAGGAAAACCTAGCACAGACATACCTTTGCATTGAGCATCTCACTTGATCCTGATGACACCGCTTCATGCTCCATCCAAGCCGAAATGCATCACTTGATCATTGTTGCTTCGTGAAGACTCGTAATTTGCTCCCCATACACCACTATGGGATAGCTTCATTAAGACACATCTTCACATGTCCATTATCACCAATATGGACGGTAAGATTCAAGCAAATGATCTTCTCAAGATGCTTATCTTGAACTTTCCCTTCTCAACCTTGATGATGATCGCCACTTGATGTCATCCTCTCATGGGCTATATGAAATCTTCACTTTTGAAGCATGCCCATGGAAATATACCTATCTCATATAGAAAATGCAAAGGCACATATATAATGGGTTAGTTCATGATGCATAATTGACAAGGCTTACCGTACCACAAGATCCATGTGATACATTCTTTATGCTTCATGTGTTGACCAACTTGAAATCACTCTTCACTCTTTGTATTGGTCAACCAAGTATCTTCTCATGTTCCATCTCAATATATTAAAGAACTCTTCATTTGATTACATGCTCTAAATCTTAGTCAACCATAGCTCAAGTAATAAGGCTATTATGACACCGACTTAGAGCCATATCTTGAATTCTTCTATTGAGATCACACTCTCAAGATCTTGATCATATCATATTCTTCTTCAACTCGATGATCTTGAAGCCAATACTCAAGGTATATCTTTATCTTCGTGGCATCCATACTTGAATCCAACACATGAACTACAAGCATGACCTATGGAATATTCCTTCATATAAAACTCAATTAAAACATTAGTCCATAGGGATTGTCATTAATCACCAAAACCACACATAGGGCCAATTACCCTTTCACATGGGTATGCCCAATAGGCACCCAACTACAGCCTACCTAGTGTGGCTCGTCGGAAGGCCCACTCGACGACTTGCCAAGGTCCATGACGCCCATGACGGTTCGAGTGGTATGAAGCTCATATGGACACAAAATCCCGAACGCACAAGACAAGGAACTCTCAATACTAGAGTTTGAATCTAACTTGTAACCAACTCGTATTGGTACCTGATACCTGGCCTCCCCATATATAAAGGCTAGGAGGGTCCAACGAGAAGGGCATCACGACTCCCACAATAGACAATAGATCTAGACGCTGCAATAGACAATAGATAGATCTACGATCTCCCATATGCCACAATAGATCTAGATAACACCCGCAACATACACATACGCCAGATCCAATCTGCACATCCACCGCCATCGGGGACATTGTAATCCTTCGGATTATCATCAATCAAGAGCAGACAAGTAGGAGTAGGGTCCTCTACAAGGCCTGAACCTGGGTAAACCTCGTGTCACCTGTGTGCTTGTTTGCTAGCCGATCGAGACTTCCAGTGCATCCCTCTTTCTCGAACCTAAGTCCGTAACAATGGGCATTGATGAGTTTAACCCTCGTCAATGGCGTCGTCTGTGGGAACTTGGCACGCTAATGTTGCGATTTGGACGGCTTCATCACTGGGAATCTATGATTCATCATTTTTTTGCTTGGAGTCTTCACCTGGGGCAGGATCTCTCACCATCGGTCAGACTACATCGGCCAGTTCATCTACGTCCAGCACGATGAACTTTGCGACATCTCTGTCATAGCAAAATTTATCTTCGCCAACACGGGCGTGCGACTCGACATCAACACCACCTTCGTGCATAGCTATTCCAATCTACAAGATTGAGAGTTTATTCTATGGCGGTCGTCTCTTCTGTTCTCGCGAGCTCTCAAAATCACACCTGGAAAAATCCAGATCGGACGTGACAAGAAATCTCGAGTGCTTACTTCGTTCGGTTCCAGAAACTAAGTCGAAGGTTGTACGTATTTAGAATAAGCTTCAGAAAAAATGGTGCATCACAGCATCGGTTCCAAGCAGAGAAAGCGATATTGAGGCATAACCATGCAATCGTGATCCTACTTCTAATATTTTAGGAAGAGAAGAAAACAAAAGCGACCTGGAGTGGCCTACTCATGTACAGAGTTCGTTTGGATTTTTCTGCTGGCTTCCTCAAGAGTTCATGGTGAACACTTAGGCCGATTCCGATTCAAGTAAAATAAAAACGACCATATCTAGTCTTGCCAATCAATCAAGATCAAGCGACAAAGGAAAATAAGCATAAGATTTAAAGAAAAAAGGCTATGTCCTACCTAGTCTATGGTTTATTCCGGCCACCTGGCACATACGCAACATAAATTGAATCATCTAGAAGCAAGATGAAGCAGCTAGCTATGTGCATGGATCTTTCAGCAATAATCTACATCATGTCCGATCTCACGATCGCCGCGGACAACCTCGACTACGACCTCCACATCAACAATGTCTGTCGTGTCAACTCCGTCTGACTGAACAGTCGCATCGGCATCCGCGACCACGACACGCTGGTTGTATCGGCTCCGGCGATCGGCCATGGTCTTCGGCTCCAATGACTCGGGGGCTCCTTCGCCGCGCGAGCCACTACGGTCTCCGACTCCGGCCACCCACTCCTGCTTTCGGCTGTGGTGACGCGTTATCGCAATCTACTCAAGCAACCCGCTGCTGCGTCGACCACACGTCCACTGCATCGACTTCATAGAACACATCGAATCTACACCCGAGGACTCCTTCGACTCCGTCATGCGACTTGCGGCGGTCTTCGGCTCCCGCGACCCGGGGACTTCTTCGACTCCACCGTGCGACCCGCGGCGGCCTTCGACTCCAGCGACTCCGGGAATCCTTCGACTCAGGCGACCCACTGCCTCCATAGGTTGCGGCGACCAACTACAATCTTTGGTTGCAACAACACGCTACAGCCATCGGCTTCGGCGACCCGTTGCCGCGTTGACTCCGGTCCGCCGCATCGGCTCACGAACACCATCTCGACTCCATAAACCACCTTGACGTTACACTAAGCGGCTCTTTCGCCTCCAGTGACCCACTACGGTCTTTGGATCCACCGACCCATTGTGGTCTTCGGATCCAGCGACTCAGGGGCTCCCTCAACACCGGCGACCCGCTTCGGTCTTCGACTCCATTAACCCGTTGCGGTCTTCTACTCAGGTGACCCGTCGTGGTCTTCGTCTTGGGTGACCCGCAGGTTGCATCGGCTCCCGTGATCGCGACCCATCACCGCCATGGGCCAACGAGCCGCTCAGTCTTCGACTGTGGCTACCCACTACAATCCTCGGTTGGTGGCGAGTCGCACGCTGGTGTCGAGTCTGTCCGCTGCGTCGACAACCAACAAAGCTAAGTTATCTACATAACGTTGATTTCTTTCTTACTTTAATCACACTCAAAACACTCGGGGGTTGCACCCTCTTCGAGTAACCTAATGTGCCATCGATTATACATACTCGAGCACCTCATACGCGACAACCCGAGTAGCTGATTCTGCCTGATCGTCGAATCCTTGAACTCCGAGTACCTCGACAAGGTACTGAGACTAAGGGTAATCAGGCTAACAAAAAGGCCTAGCATGTAGTGCAAAAGTGTCAACTCGATTGGCACCAGAATTTTACTGTGCAGACCGACATACAAATATTCTTTACAAGATACAAGTACTTCACAATTTTTAATGTTTTATGCAGCTTACCAGGATGTCGACTGCATCGAGATATTCTATCGGGTCCTCCAACAAGAGTCTACAAAACAATTGGCTACGACATACACTCAAGACCCGAGTCGAGTCCCTCCTTGTATGGTTGCATTGCTTGATGCTACACACATGCAACGTTGGCCTCGCAGCCGACAGAAGTGACTGCGTCGACTCCATCTGCATCGCCGACTCACCTGACTAATCGCCACATGACTCTGCTACGTCAACCCAACTTCATCGTTGACTCTTGGCTTCTTATACGTGAGACGCTGACTCTATGCACTTCCGGGTCAGTGTTTACTCCTCACATGATTTTTGACTACGACTGCAAGATACAAGACCCGAGTCTCTGTCCGAGTCTATGACTCCGCCAGACACTCGGGGGCTACTCCAAACTGGAGCGTTATACGTGCATATACAAGATATTCGAGTTGTATGCTCCGAATCCTCACTCGAATCCACGATTCGACTAAGAACTCGGGGGCTACTCCCATAGGGCATGCTGGTCGCGCATTTGAAAAAGTTTCGGCATTGTTGGCATTCACAAGATCATCGAAAGTACTTCCAGATTGTTTTGTCTACACAATCGACGACTATAAATCTCTACTCGAGTTTACGACTCGAACAGACACTTGGGGGCTACTCCCATAGGGAGCACTGGCCGCGCACCCTATAGAAAACAAAAGATTCACAGTACAGTCCATTATGTCGACTGCGTCCCTAATGTTGACTCGCTTACAGCAATCGAACGCATTGGCGACTTCGCCCGCTATACACTACAATGTCAAGTCCAGAGACAACGTCTCCTTGGCCACCCGAAACACCTTCGTGGTGATAAACCTTCGGATGCTGCGTCCATGCTGTAAAGATAAGACCTACATATACAATCTAATGGCCTGGCCACCGCATCCACTACGCTCTACCAGATATATAATGTGTCTACGACATGAAGAAATCCCGACGGACGCGTTGGGTACACATACTTATCATCTAGAGTTCGACTTAGTAAGGCCTCCGCGGCATGAGTAGAACTACGCCAGCAAATTCCGAATTCGAGTCCGGGGACTCGAGTTTGAGTAGGTAGCGTTGTTTTTTTCTTAAAGGAATTAACTGGTCCCGATCCGTCAAGCGCACCAGTCACGTTTATCATTATCCCTATAAACTACTACAAATTCGGCTGACCCGATGAACTTCCGGGTGAGTGCTTCGCACTCGACACAATTGTCGAATCCGACATCCTAATGCAAAGATCAAGACTTCTAAGTCTCCATCCGAATCTACGATTCGCATGGACACTCGAGGGGCTACTGACATGGGTATGTCCAACTACAGCCTACCTAGTGCGGCTCGACAGAAGGCCCACTCGACGACTTGCCAAGGTCCATGCCGCCCATGACGGTTCGAGTGGTATGAAACCCATATGGACACGGACTCCCAAACGCACAAGACAAGGAAGTCTCAATACTAGAGTTTGAATCTAACTTGTAACCAACTCGTATTGGTACCTGAGACCTAGCCTCCCCATATATAAAGGTTAGGAGGGTCCAACGAGAAGGGCATCGTGACTCCCACAATAGACAATAGATCTAGACGCTACAATAGATAATAGATAGATCTACGATCTCCCATATGCCACAATAGATCTAGATAACACCTGTAGCATTCACATACGCCAGATCCAATCTACGCATCCACCGCCATCGGTGATATTATAATCCTTCGGATCATCATCAATCAAGAGCAGACAAGCAGGAGTAGGGTCCTCTATGAGGCCTAAACCTGGGTAAACTTCGTGTCACATGTCTGCTTGTTTGCTAGAGAATCGAGACTTCCAGTGCATCCCTCTTCCTCGAACCTAAGTCCATAACAATGGGCATTGATGAGTTTAACCCTCGTCAATGTGTCTTCATGTGGCCCCACCCTTCACCACGTATGCAAGACCCGTCCCAACGCGGCCCCACCCTTCACCACGTATGCAGGACCCGTCCTAACACGGTCCCACCCGTCAGCACATAATGGTCGAGGCGATGTAACGTAACGCTCAAGCAGGACCCGCCCCAACGCAGTCCCACCTGTCAGCATGTAACGGTCAAGCCTTTGACCTGACGGCATCCCCGTCCGAGCGCATGTGAGGATTTCGAAATGGAGGGAGGATAAAAGTGAGAAAAACTAAGTGGCTAGAGAAAACTAAGTACAACTAACGAACCAGGGGCACGAAAATAGAAATCCCTTCTATTTTGCCATAGATCTATTCACTTGACGAGACGTAGATATCAGCATTGACAAATTACCAGCAGCGTCAGGGTCGCTGAACTGTAGCCGACCTACTCTATCCGGCCGGACCAGCAAAGCCAACGGCGATAGCTGAGGTTCCTCGTCATTCCAATCCAACGACTGCGCTTGGAGAGAGATCGATGAGCTAGCAAACCACACAGCAACGGAGGTTCAATCGATAAATTGCCCGTCCCCGTCGCCTAGCTACTCAACTAGCTTTCGAGCGTGCCACGGATATATATTTCCACGTGCTCGGCGAGTGGGGCCAGCTGGCCGGCCGCGGAGATCCTCCCCCATGCACGCAACGTACGTGAACCAAAAAAGCGGCCGTATGGTCGCGGTGTTTTTGTATAACAAGTAGAAAACACACTGGAAACCTATCGTGGGAAAACATATTTTCAAATGTCAAAACAATTCGAGAAAATGTCTACCTATACACTCAAATAATTTAAGTTCGTTCACAACTTTTTGGGATGAAAGAACATTTTATGTGTCATATATAAAAAAGACAAAAAATAACACGTGAGTACAACTATTCACAAGACAATTTTTTTGTGTTTTTTGCACGGGACATGTAGAATGTTCTTTCATCCCGAAAATTTGTAACCGAAAATAAGATGTTCGAATGTACATGTTGATTTATTTTTCTAATTTTTTGTTGCCATTTGAAATATACTTTCTCACAATTGGTGCAAATCTATCCGTGAGCCGAATAACCACCAGGGTCGTACCTGAGAATTTCGGGGCCCTGTACAAAATTATAAAAACTAGACACTATTTACACATGGATAAACTGCTATTCTAGAACAGTATTATTATTATTTCCTATAAGTTTTGGAAGTCAACTTATTGAATTGTATATTGGTTTCACAAAAAAATGTATATTTGTATCATTATTATTAACATGACATGATAAGGATATATATACAGGGATTATGATGATTCTGACTGCTTGACCTGGAAGGAAATATTGAGTCAAATCAATAATAACTATCAGGTGAATTCTTTCTTAGTTGACCATGATGCTTTCATTTATAAGAACTTTATATTGCCTAAGTCTTTGTGCTATTGTATGATCAGGTACATGGGAGAAGAAGGGGTAGCATGGAGCGAGGAGTTGAAGCATATGGAGCATGGAGTGTTGATCAATGAAGAATGCACGAGGAAGGAGAGGGAGGAAGCGCAATGAGCTACCAAGAAGAAGATCAGCACATGGCAGGATCTCTGCCACGGCAGAGAAACGACGCGTTTTCCTGCCATGGCGGGCTGCCGCGGCATAGAAACAGAGTCTTTTTCTGCCACGGGAGGCTGCCGTAGCATAGAAACAGGCCCAAACTCTGCCACGTCAGAACCCTGAGCCGAACCCACTTTGGGTCAGTTTGTATCCTAGTTAGGTGGGACCAAGTCGTCCCAACCTTAGGCCACCGCCCCCAAACCTCTTAAATAGATGGGGCGCACCACAAGTTAGGTTTTAGACTATTTTAAAATATTTTGGAGATGTTTCTTTCATAGAACCTCTAGAATTACCCTGTGATCGATTTTACCAACTATAATTGAGTGTGATATGTTGTTCCACTGGGAATTAGTAGATTGCAAACAACCGTTCGTGGTTGGCGGCTACGTCCGCAAGAGCGTGGTGTTGTGAATATCCTACAAGGTTCGAAAGCTGTTGCATTGGTATCAGGATTCGAGCGAGAGAGTTCATAGCTACAGGCTAGTTATCTATCATCCACCATCACCATCGACAAGTGCTTGCTGAGAAGATCGGGCCACCCCATATCATCTTGGTATCATATTTCCTCGTTGCCTTGGTAAGCATCCACAAATCTATACGTAGATTAGTTCGTGTTTTTCGTCCTATACAGAAAAAGTCCCACAAAAAGAGTTGCCATATCCTAGATTACATCGTATTCGAGTAATAGTTGCTGGTCGTGTTCCTCTTTTAGTCTAGATCTAGATTTATTCTTCATAGATCTAGTTTTTGCTTTCATACATGTTCCCCATCTTTGTTTTCTGCCGCCACAAGTTCAGATCCGACTCCAGCATAAGAGTCCTCATTGTATACTACTTGGTAAGTCAGAATCAAAAAAAATTCTGCCGCGGCACAGAAAATGCCCGTTTCTCTGTCGCGAGTCCGTGTCTGCCACGGATCCGATTTCCTATCGTGGCACGATTTTGTGCTATTTTTATGCCGCGGCACGCGTTCTGCCGCGAGGTACAGATTCTCTGCCACGGCACAGTTTAGCCCCGTTTTTCTGCCACGACATCCATATAAAAAAATTGTGAAATTTTGCAATTTTCCAAACCTTAGCTACAGCCATTCTATTTCATAAGTGTAGAAACTTTCCCATTGAGACTAGTTTCCGCTTACAGGCTGCTCCTAGGATTTTGGTGCTGTGCTTTGTAATTTGGCCGTGTGTGATATATATTCAAAAAAATAGAAGAGAAAAAGCATATAAAAAAAGAAAAAGAAAAAAGAGAAAGAAGCTATGCAAAAGAAAAAGATAAAGAAAAGAGAATTTGAGCAAGAGGCCTAGTGATATCTTTGTGCACCGGTAGATTGAGAAATCTTGTGCCTATTTACTTTGAGCTTTGCTAGTGTCTCTCGAGAGTAGTGCAACACCCTTCATAGTTGCATTGCCACGTTTATCTCCACGTGTGTGTTTCTTGGGTTTTTGTACGATCAGCACGAGGACTTGTTTGCGCTGTACTTATGATACCATACCTAGAGCTCCACCATAAATAATATGTGTGTCCTGTGATCGTTCTCTGTACCTTTGATATTCACTTCAGCACCTCAGTGCATAAGTATTTGATTGCATTTGGTAAAGCATCACTATTCACTTTGGAATGGTAAGATCTCCTTTCTTGTTAGTTGTGAGTGAGTTGTGAGTGTTTCCACCAAACAGATTTTGATTTTTGCACTAACCTACTAATCATGTCTTTGTGTGATGATTATGTTGTGTCACAGCATAAGAAGGATAAGGAGCTTGCTAATTGGCGCAAGTCCATTGACGGGAATATCAAGGACATGCAAGAGGCGGTGGATCAGAATACTGGCACAGTCAATAATATTCAAACTCAAGTGACAACACTCAATGTAAATGTGGCCACCTTGCAGCGTTCGATTGAGTCCCTTACAGCGGCGATTCATCCAAGGTACTTGCGATCAGTTTTTGACAAGCTCACATAGTTCCGACAAGGTAACATGTCAGTTGATGAGTACTACATGGAGATGGAGATGCTTATGCAATGTGCTAGAGTTCGTGAATCCCTTGAGATGACTATGCAGCATTTTCTCAAAAAATTGAAGCTTCAAATCAAGAGCATTGTTCATCATCACAAGTATGATACTATGAACGAACTGTTGCACCATGCTAGAGAGGCCGAATCACAGCTAGCTGAGGAGGCTAAGTCACGTGCACATTTTCCATCTACCAGCCGTTTTGCGGCCAGATCTACACCACCTCCTATGGCGCCACCTACAGCGGCTGCTAGCCATCCTGCACCATCGGCCAAACCACATGTTGACCCTGTCATAGAAGAACCGAGGGTGAGAGTTGATGAGACAAATAAGGTTTCTACTAATGTAATCATCTCTACTCCTAGTGTTGTTTCTTGTGATATCCAGGTTGCTTTTGAAGAAAGGGAGCCATCTATTTTATAACCTGTATCACTGGACTCTGCATTGTCACTTGTGGAGGATGTGTTAGTACCTACTACAACTGAGGAGATTGTTGATGACATTGGTACTGATTTGGAGCTTCAGCAAATATGTGCAACATATTGTGAGTCTATATCTTTACTGAATCCTCCTTGTGATTTGCCTTGCACTAATGTTTTAACACCATGTGGTAGTTTACCCAATTTAAAATTTGATCATGTGGTACTAATTACACATAAAGAAATACTTGCTCGAATACCACCTACTGATATTGTGAATTCCATCATGCTAAATGAACCTATGAGTATGAGTTGTGCTATGGATAAGATTTTTGAAATTTCATTTCTAAATTCTAGCACATATTCTCCTTTCACTTTCAATCTAATTGGTGAATATAGCATGGATGAAAATTTTCTTGTGGATCATATATGCATTACTTGTGCTAGAATCGCTGAACTAAAACAAGTTGTTTTCAGCCATATATGCAATGTGTCACAAAATATTTGCTATGGGACAATAGTTCATGTTCGAGATATTATGGAAATACATTCTGCTCTAGTTGATATATTGCAACCAACACAAGTAATTTTACCTATGTTGGATTGTTCTACTCTTGCTAGAATAGAACCAAACTTTTCATATTATTTGTGTTTGTCCCAAAATTCTTTGTCTAGTTATGTTACTACTTTAGACTTCCTTGATATTTGCAAATTGAGTTGCATCTTACATACTGGACAACATGTTCATGTTCATAATAATCAGAGTAGCGCAGTTGAAGCATGGCATGAATCAATTTGGTTTTCACACATATTGAATTGGTTTGATCTTGTTCACAAATTTGATCATAGATCTTCTTTGAGGAAATTGAATTTAATATTGAAGAACAAGACTATCTATTTAGTTGTTTTTCACCATGATTATGATTCTTTGTACTTCACTTATACCTACAATTTAAGTTGCTTGATGTATATTGGACATACTTTTCATGTGAACAACAATAATACAATATGTTATATATACATATACTTTGCGTACACGTTGTTCTTTTTGTTTCTTCCACTTTCAGCTTACCCAAAGCTGTGGATGGCTTTTTATGAAGAAAGGGAGGATGATGAGGATATATACAGGGATTATGATGATTCTGACTGCTTGACTTAGAAGGAAATATTGAGTCAAATCAATAATGACTATCAGGTGAATTCATTCTTAGTTGACCATGATGCTTTCATTTATAAGAACTTTATATTGCCTAAGTATTTATGCTATTGTATGATCAGGTACATGGGAGAAGAAGGCGTAGCACGGAGCGAGGAGTTGAAGCATATGGAGCATGGCGTGTTGATCATTGAAGAATGCGCGAGGAAGGAGACGGAGGAAGCACAAGGAGCTATCAAAAAGAAGATTAACACATGGCAGGATCTCTGCCGCAATAGAGAAACGACGTGCTTTCCTGCCACGGCAGGCTGTCGCGGCACAGAAACAGGCCCAAACTCTCCCACGGCAGAACCGTGAGCCGAACCCACTTTGGGTTAGTTTGTATCCTAGTTAGGTGGGACCAAGTCGTCCCAACCTTAGGCCGCCGCCCCCCCCCCCCCAAACCTCTTAAATAGATGGGGCGCACCACAAGTTAGGTTTTAGACCACGTTAAAATATTTTGCAGATGTTTCTTTCATAGAACCTCTGGAATTACCCTGTGATCGATTTTACCAACTATAATTGAGTGTGATCTGTTGTTCCACTGGGAATTACTAGATTGAAAACTACCGTTCGTGGTCGACGGCTACATGCGCAAGAGCGTGGTGTTGTGAATATCCTACAAGGCTCAAGAGTTGTTGCATTGGCATCATGGTTCGAGCGGGAGAGTTCATAGCTACAGGCTAGTTATCTATCATCCACCATCACCATCGACAAGTGCTTGCTGAGAAGATCGGGCCACCCCATATCATGGCATCCTTGTAAAACTCGTTAATGCAAATCCAAAATTCTTGAAACCAGATATACATTCGCATTGTCCTCCAAAAAAAAGTTTTGATGTGATATGTTGTTTCGGTACGGTGTAAATTGTTTTTATTTTAAACATGAATCCCTCTCCTGAGAAGGAATTGGCACGTTGATAAAATAAACTTGAAGAAACAATCTACTCATGCTTTTCTATTTTATGAACACATGACCACCATGTTATATGTTGATCCAAATTCTACAAAGTAAAGGCCAACTTCTAACGGAGCGGAGCGAGGCCCGTCGCCGGAGGCTTGGGCCGATCTTCTCAGCAAGCACTTGTCGATCGTTGACATAACATTAATGAAGACACCCTTCCATTAATATTATATCTATCAGAGTGGTACAACAGAAATATCGCGGGTCCACCATAATACAAATGACTACTCAGCTCATTACAAAAGATCAAGATAAGCCAACTCCCCACTCTTATTAAAAGACCAAGACACTTGAAAAGTCAAAAATCTACAACTCACAGTTTAAAGCAAGATTATCCACTACAGGAAAACACGGTGTTGTCGTGCGCCAGGTCTTTGCTGTGCGTCTTCGCACGGCAAAGATATGTTCGCCGTGTGTCCTTTAAAAAAACATACAGTATATATATATGATGCATGTCAAAACTATATGGGACACACAACAACGAGAAAACACACGGCAAAAATGGACAAAAACACACGGCAAAGAATGGCATATGGCAAAACATCAAAAAAGCCCATGAAAAACTATCAAGGAGGGCCCACATCCTTGCCCAACTGACGGTGCCGACCAAGGCCCGCTGGCCGCGGCGGCGACCAGCGATCGCCCGCGTGTTCGTGAGCGCCCGCCTGCTCGCCTGGGCTGGCTGCTACAACTTTCTACTGACCATTTTTGGCTGACTTCTTCTGGGCCGATTCCCTCCGGAGTTTTGGCCCTGTAGAGGAAGTTGCCCCCATAAATATTAATTTAACTATTTATTGAATATATATTAATTCACAACTAACATATACAAATGCATATTATAAATTGCTATTTATCCAACACACCTTTTGGTCTTTTTCTTCTTCTGAACATCTTCGTACCCTCTTCGAAACTATTTTGACAATTCTTTTCTCGGAACAATTCCGATCTTTCTTTCTCATTGGTGATCCCTTCGCTTGCATAGAAATATATATACATCATTAGACCATTAAGTGTGTTACCCTACGGTTCGGAAATGGCACAGATATGATCGATATCTCTCTCCGATCAATTATCAATAGTGGGACTAGGATATCCATAATATGACCCAGGAGCATTTCATGAAACTCTGTCGTGTTCAAACCATAAAATTTGTGTCCCTATTTCCTTTATCTCTTCGATACATGACTTGTCTGAGATTTGATCTCAAGCACCAACATACTAATCTCTTTACTGACAAGTCTACTTAACTCATTATCGTGATACTGTATCCCCATGACCTAGCCATATGCTAAAGATTATTGGATACAATCTCACTAAGTGGGTCCAGTGTATCTTCCCATCACGTAGGTGGATAAATCCCGATCTTAATGCATTGGCCTCAACTGTTCCTTCGGAATACCCAATACACACTTTTATAGTCACCCAATTACATACATGACGGTTGGTGTGATCAAAGCTTCCTCCGGAGATAGTTATTAATATGATCTCGCGGTCTAAGGAGAAGGTCACTTCATTTCTAACTATCACAATGATGAACCATGTGACTAGATCACGCTATAATACTTACATGGGTAATGTCCATCATATCATTCCCCAATGACATGACTCTGTTGCCAACTAGCATAAATGTTCCATGATCAAGAAACCTTGATCATCGGTTGCCCAACGAACTAGTTGAATAGAGGATACTAAGGACCAGGTTTATTTGCATACCACACATGTATTAATGTTTCCTTTTAATATAGTTATATCATAGTATGAAACTATTATGAACTAGTTTGATGTATGATAATAAACCCATTTATTATTTTCCTCTAGAGCATATCTCCTTCAAATCCTGGTAAAGAACATTGGAAGGCTATTCAGCACCTTCATGTCACTTTCAATGCTTGCTTGAAATTTGGCAGGACCGGTGAGGGACTCGTTGGCTACATGGATTCAGATCTTGCTACTGGTTTGGATAAGAGAAGATCACTCATAGGTTATATGTTCAATGTTGGTGGTTGTGCTATTAGCTGGAAGGAAATGTTGCAGGTTATTGTTACCCAATCCTGCACTGAAGCCACATGGCTATTGCTGAAGCTTGCAAATAATCTATTTGGTCGAATGGTTTGTTTGGTAAGATTTGTGGAAATGATTCTTGCATTACTTTGTTTTTTGACAGTCAATGTGCCATATACCTTACAAAGGATCAAATGTTCCACGAGATAACTAAGCACATTGATGCCAAGTACCATTTTGTTAGAGATATTGTTGCTCAAGGTAAACTAAAGGTATGCAAGATCAGCATTCATGATAAATCATGTTGATATGATGACTAAACATGTTTCTGTTGCTAAGTTTGAGCAATGCTCGAACTTAGTTGGTGAAGGAAATATGCCCTGAGAGGCAATAATAAAGTTGTTATTATGTATATTCCAAGTATATGATAGATGTTTATTTTGCATGCTATAATTGTATTAATACGGAAACGTTAATACATGTGTGTTTAATAAACAAATGGAAAGTTCCTAGTTATGCCTCTCTTTAAACTAGCTCGTTGATTAACAAGATGATCAAAGTTTCCTGATCATGGACATTGGATGTCGTTAATAACGAGTCACACCATTGGTGAAATGATGTGATGAACATTCATCCAAAGTATAGCATTACGATCAAAGTCATTGAGTATATATTTCTATAGCATCATACGAAGTAATCCTAGTCCTTAGACCATGAGAGCATGTTAATCACTAACACCGGAAGAGTATCTTGATAACATCAAACGTCACACCGTAAAAGGTTGACTATAAAGGTGGGTTCAGTGCTATGAAGGTGTTATGTAGAGGCTCATGGATCAAGAGTGGGATTTGTCCATCCCGATGATGGATAGATATACTTTGGGCCCTCTCGGTGATATCACATTGAGAATATCTTGCAAGCAAGTGATGTGATCACTAGAATGTTATATCACGGGAACGAGAAAATAGTGCATGTCCGTAACGAGATCAAACTAGGTATTTAGATACCGATGATCGAATCTCGGACATGTAATGTATCATGAGACAAAGGGATTGATTTACTAGCATTAAAGTTTCTCACGATCACAGAAGTCATCGTTGAATGTGCATGAGTCAGAATGGATCTCCAGGTCCCGCTTCTGATTATTGATCTGAGCAGAGTCTCGATCATGTATGCATTATTCGTGAACCGTATGGTGACACACTTAAGGGTTGCCAAACACCATTTGGAGCATATATGTTTCAGACGAAAGATTTGCAAAGCGCTGGAATCATTTCGATGGAAACCGGAATTGTTTCGGGTGAAACTGCAGAAACTGGTTCTGCATGTGAAATTGAAATGTTGCAGGGGGTTTTATATGAATGTTTTTTAATTAAAGTAATTAACAAAATCCGAATAAAATAAATAAAAGAGTTTTATTAAATGATAGCTGCATTAAATTTGGTGAAAATTTAATGCATGTGAGTGGAATTTTGAGTGGAGGCTAAATTTATGTGAGTGGAGCTTCACCACATGAATGAGGGAAGAGGTGGGGGCACCTCCCCATGGCGCCGGCCATGGGAGGGGTCTGTCCCCCCTCTCCCTATAAAAGTCCCCCCTCTCCTCCTCACAAAGCGCACCTCCTCGTGAAGGATCTCTCTCCCCCTCTAGATATATTCCCCCATGGTCTCGGATTAGCGAGATACATGTTCCTGATGGCATTTTGTCTGGAAGGACTTGCTGGTTCCGCTGAGTCGCTAGAGAGAGGAGGTGGAGGTTGTTCGGTGGCCTGAACGTGTGTGCGAGGATGGATGCTCTGCTGATTTGCGGCGCTAGGACTTCCACACGATCTTGAGATCGGCAAGCGTATGACTACATCATCCACGAGTTCCAACTTTTTAACAAAGCTTTGTTGTCTTTGAGGGCAAGTTCTCTATGGATGTATATCCACTCGTTGCTTGTATCTAATAGATAGATCTTGGCGTATAGTTACCATCGTAGGAAATTTTTTGTTTTCTGTACTGCGAACCCAATAGTGGTATCAGAGCCTGATCTATGCGTAGGTGCTTTGCACGGGTAGTACACATATGTTTATATGTGGGTGATGATGATCATGTTATTGCTTCTTTCATGTATTTTGGATATTGGTGGCATAGTGGGATGAAGCGGCCTGGACCAACTTTACATGTCATCGCACATGAGACCGGTTCCACAACTAACATGCAACTAGTTTTGCATAAGTGGCTAGCGGGTGTCTGTCTTTCCTACTATAGTCAATATCTGATTTACAACGAGTTGCTAATAACTTACTTGTCATCGTTATGGTTCCATGTTTGTAGGTAAGACCGGTTCTATCTCCGAAAGCCCTAAGCCACGTAAAACTTGCAATGGATAAATTAGAGGCGTCTAGTTTAGATTGTTGCTGGGCTAGTGTCATGATATGGTAATGTTGTAAGTTGATGTATGGTAGATACCCTTACAACACACCTAACGTGTAAGTACCATAGACCTTGTCCTTACACACAAAGGAATGATAAAGATCATACCACGATGCACATGATGATGATCAAATGCATGGACCATATCATTCCACTTTAAACATATGATGTTTGCATCTTATATTGCTAGTTTGGAATTTTTAGTAGCATTATAAGATGATCCCTCATTTAGATATCAAGATCAAAATGTGTTCTCCTTTAAGTATGCACCGTTTATGATTCGCCACTTCAAGACATCACGTGATGATCGGGTGTACTTAAATCCACGATCATATTTCGGGTGTAAGACAGTTTTACACACGCGAGTACTAAGGTTCTTAATTGGCGATCCTAGCATATACAGACATGGCCTCGTAACACGGACCGAAAGGTTAATCATGAGTCATATAGTCGATATGATGCCCATTTTGATGCTCGCCTTTGAAACTACATCGACTCATGTGATGATCGGACTTGGTGTAGTGGATTTGGTTCATGTAATCACCAAAAAGGCACGAGGGATGTTGTTTCTGAGTGGGAGTTCATTTGTAATTTGGATTAGTTGAACTCGATCTATAATAAACTTAGTCTAAACTTTACAAATTCTGTTGTAGATGGCACCACCTGCTTTTAATTTCAATGTGTTCATGGAGAAAGAGAAACTTGCAACGAATGCTGGCAACTTTATCGACTGGGCCATGAATTTGAGGATTCTCCTCAATGCTGCACACAAGTTGTATGTGCTAGAAGTGCTACTAGGCCCCCCACCAGCTCCTGATGCCCCTGACGAGGAAAAGAACGTCTATCTGACTCGTTAGGAGGACCACAAATTAGTTCATTGCGGCATACTGTATGGGCTAGAGGCAGAACTTCGAAAGCGTTTCGAAAACGGCAATGCCTTTGATACCATGGGTCAATTAAAAATGATTTTCGATACGCATGCTGCCGTAGAGATTTATAATGCTTCTGAAAAGTTCTTTAGCTGCATGATGGAAGAGAACAACTCCATTAGCGAGCACGTACTTGATACGTCCATAACGTATCTATAATTTTTGATGGTTTTATGCTAATAATATGCTTTTGACACTCCTTTTTGTATAAAGTTTATGATTTATTTGGACTAACCTACTTATAGTTGCAAAAGTGCACAATGTTTTTGTTTTACGCTTTGATGTGTAGGAATTACCAAGAATACAAGTGGAAACCTTGTTGGAGTCAAATTGGGATTTTTTGCAGAAATCTGTATCATAACACTTTTTGAACATGGTCACGTTTAGGGTCGAAGATGGCGTCAAACGGAAAACTCTTCAACTACAAAGTTGTTTGAAATTCCACGATAAACATTCTGAACATAAAATTTAGCTGATTTCGAGTCCGGACGGGCCCGCTAGGGCAGATTTACTGCAGCCCAAGATGGGGTGACGGGAATCCGAGAAGCTATATAAAGGGAGGAAACCTAATTCGCCCAAGACACCTCCACCCACGAATTTGTAGCCGCCAAAGCCACGTTTTTGCCTCCCCCATGGATCCCATATCCATGGGGGAGGGCTCCCAAGAAGCCATGAAGGAAGGGGGTTAAGGGGCGGTGCTCCCCCATGATACCGACGGCGGGAAAGGAGTCCCCCGCGCCGCCGCTGGCACCACTGGCGCCCTCTTCACCATATTCACCGCCATCTCCATCACCTAATCCTCCTAGTATGCAGTGGTTCATCCTCCCACACACCTTTGTACCGTCCTATGTAAACATGGTGTTTAATTTTATAAGTTATAATCCTATGATCTATGTCATGTTTGCGTAGTTTCTTTATTCTTAGATTGAATGGTTAAACGTCTTTGGTTCATTAGAGTTGTATGTTGATATGGTACAGTCCTTTGGTGTCCATTATATTTGTGCGCGTATGGATTAAACATCATAGGGTTTGTAGTATGTGTAAAAGGAAGGGGGAGTTCTGCCGGAGTGACAGAAACCTGAGGACGCGAACCGGAACGTTGCACGAATGGGAGTAAGAGGACCATTAAATTTAAGGCTATGGTTGGGGAAACCTTAATGCATTGTTAGTACTTACGGATGTTTGCTAACAATCCAATCATATAGTACATGTAATTCCAAGTAGTGAAGCGCATGTATATTTAGCCTCTCCCACACAGAAAACTGCATCGAAGATAATGAACCCGATCTATTCGCTATTTAAACTTGGACAAATCTACCACAATTACCACCACTATTCCACACTCATGGTTCTATTAGTTTAGTGTATTTTATTACTGCAGCAACTAGCTTTACTTTTTTGTTATTTATTATCATGCAAAGCTATCTCTATTACTCGTATTGTTGTTCTAGTTTTATTTCCTAGATAATGCAAACGTTTAGTGTGCGTAGAGTTGTATCAGTGGTTGATAGAACTTGAGAGAATATTTATCCTACCTTTATCTCCTCGTTGGGTTCGGCACTCTTACTTATCAAAAATTCTATACCCGATCCCCTATACTTGTGGGTAATCAGTACTCAAAATGTCTGGGTACACCGATAGGCTTGTGTCCTTGGGAATAACGATTACCATTGACTTAGGCATACATCATGTTCTCCAATATGTCCCACCTAGCTACAAGAGCTTCATGATGAACTATAATATGCAGGGCATGAAAAAGTCTATCCCCAAGCTTCTGTCAATGCTTAAGACTGCAGAGGTGGAGATCAAGAAATAACATCAAGTGTTGATGATCAATAAGACCACCAGTTTGAACAAAGTCAAGAAGGGTAAGCAAAAGGGAAATAAGGAAGGTGACGCGTTGCTAACGTATCTATAATTTTTGATGTTCCATGCTTGTTTTATATCTACTTTCTTATATTTTGTCCACACTTTGGAGTATTTTTATACACTTTCTTGGACTAACCTATTAACAAGATGCCACAGTGCCAGTTGCCTGTTTTCTGCTATTTTTGGTTCTAGGAAAGTCAAAAAATCAATAAGCTCGGAATTGGACGGGACAAAAGCCAAAGTCAATATTTTACCGGAAGAGACATGGAGTCCGAAGGAGCGAAGAAGGGGGGCCACAGGGCGGCCACACCACCCCTTGGCGCGGGCAGCCCTAGGCCGTGCCAGGGCATGGTGTGGCCCCCCTGGCCAGCCATCGACCTCGCCCCTTCCCCTATAAGAAGCCTCTGGGACGAAAACCCTAAATCGAACAGCCTTGAGCCACGAAAAGTTCCGCAGCGCTTCCACCACCGAAGGGGAGATTCGAGGGACAGAAAGTCTCTGTTTCGGCACCCTGCCGGGATGGGGAAGTGCCCCCAGAGCCATCTCCATCGATCTCCACCACCATCTCCATCGCCGTTATTGATTCCCATGATGAGGAGGGAGTATTTCTTCCTCGAGGATAAGGGTTCTACTAGTAGCTATGTGTTCATCTCTCTCTCTATGAATGATCATATTGCGATCATAAGCTTTGTAATGAAGTAGATCTACCTTGATACTCAAGTGCTTTAATAGATCTCTGCTCTCCCCATGTGTGTGAAAGTGACAGCGTGCACACCATGGTGGCACTTAGGCTAGAGATTACAAATACTTGTTATGAGTTATATTTGGAGTTGGATGTTTCTATGAAATTGTGGTGTTTGTTGGAACCATCTAGAGCTCAAGGTGACAGTGTGGGGTTATCTAGATGGGGAAAGCGGACTTTGAGGAGTGCTGTTATAGCCCTACCATGGATTAGAGTGTCCAACCGGAGAGTAGTTCAGAGTAGTATCATGAAGAGAATATATTTATATGAGAGTGTTCACTAGCGAAAGTATGATCCCTAGGCCTTATTTCTAAACATTGAAACACCGTTTGCAACTAGATCTGTTACATGTTTGCTTGCTTCCATCTTTATTTCAGATTGCCTTTAGTCTCTTCCACGCCATCAAGCTATTTTCTGGCACCGTTACCACTTATAATTATCCATACCACTTGTATTTCACTATATCTTTGCCGAACTAGTGCACCTATACAGCTGACAAGTGTATTGAGTGTGTTGGGGACACAAGAGACTTCTTGTATCTTGATTGCAGGGTTGCTTGAGAGGGGATACCTTTGACCACTTCTTCCGTGAGTTCGATAAACCTTGGGTGATCCACTTAAGGGAAAACTTGCTGTTGTTCTACAAACCTCTGCACTTGGAGTCCCAACAACTATCTACAAGAATAGAAGTGCGTAGAAATCAAGCTATTTTCTAGCACCGTTGCCGGGGAGGTAAGGTAAAAGGTACACACATCCTCCGGTGTGAGTGCTCGAAGTTATTTCCTTTAGATTCTGCAATTATATCTTTTTGTTTCTTGTTTTTATTTTCACTAGTTAGGCTTAATGGAAAACAACAACAAAATTAGAGATCTTTATAGTATTTATCTTGAGTTAGGACATGAAGTGTTTGAAGAGAAAATTAAAAAACCGATGGAATTTTATTTGCATGCTAATAGCAATGTTGTTAGTATGAATTCTTTGGACACCATTATTGCTAATGTTATGGAAAAGTCTATCCTTGGGGGAGCTAGTTTTTATGAAAATGATCTTTTTAGTCCCCCGTCTTTAGAGGAGAAAATTTGCTTTGATTATACTATACCTCCAATATATGATGATTACAATGATGAATATGATATTTTCAGTCCACCTATTATTGAGGGGGAAATTAATTATGACTACAATATGCCTCCTATATTTGATGATTATGGTGACGAGAATAATAATGATAGCTATTTTGTTGAATTTTCTCCCACCATAATTAATAAGAATGACTATGCTTATGTGGAGAGTAATAATCATTTTATGCATGTGGATCATGATAAGAATGTTCTATGCGATAGTTATATTGTTAATTTTATTCATGTTGCTACTGAAAGTTATTATGAGAGAGGGAAACATGGTCTTATGTATCTCAACATTATTAAGTTTCCCCTCTTTATGTTGAAAGTCTTGAAGTTGCACTTGTTTTGCTTTCCTATGCTTGTTGCTTTGTGCTTTCATGACTTGTTTCTTTACAAGATTATTTTTCATAGTAAGTGAGTTATACTTAAATGTGCTTTGAATTTGCTTCTGGATGCTCTCTTTTACTTCAATTCATATTTCTTATGTGAGCATCTTCTCAAACTATCATGCCTAACTTAAAGGCATTAAAGAAAAGTACTTCTTGGGAGATAACCCAATAGTTTTCTTGAGTCTTGGAAGTTATTACTTATGTAATCTCCTTATCCTTTTTTATTTGATTTTTGTGCCAAGAATAACCTCTAATGAGAGGGAACTAAGATTTGGGGAAGTGTTGTCCCGAAACAGATTTTTGTGCTTCACTGTAAAAATTTGTGGAAAATCTATGTATGTCGTTTTGAGGCGTGAATTTTTGTGCTTCTGACCCAGGTTGTTATCTAACTTTCGTTAGTTCAACACTTTTCGATTTGAGCAACAAAAGGTCTTCGAAAAAATTGGTTTATACCCGCTGGTCTATTTTGACAGATTTCTGCCATTATTTGCATTTGCTTCTTGTTGATTCCTTTTTGAGTTCTTTTTGGGGAATTGAGATTTTTGAGGGAAGTGCTACAATAGCTTGTGTTTTAATGGAAGTTTTATTGGTGTTGAAACTGAACCTAAAGACTTATTATCTTGAGTGCACTAATATTGCTAATAAAGATTGTGTGAAGTTTTGTATGAAGGAAGAATTTCAGGTATATGGAGAGAATGATGTAATAAGATGAAGAATGGACTAAAGCTCAAGCTTGGGGATACCACCCGTGTCACCCCAAGAAATATCCAAGAAGTACAAGCGTTAAAGCTTGGGGATTCCCAAGGCATCCCCTTCCTCATCAATAAAAATCTCAGGTTTCTTCCAAACACCTCATTTTTATTATTTCATGCACAGTTGTGTTGTTCTTGGAGCGTCTTCGTTTTTGTTTTTAGTTTTTGTTTATTGGTTTGCTTAGTTTGCTTGAATAAATTGGTTGGAACCCCTCTTTCATACATTAGTTTTCAAATAGGTTGGTTTAGATTGGAAAAGAGTAGGAAAAGTTCATGCTTAAGTGGTAAAAAGGAGTTTGTTTTTGACTGTGGACTATGCTTTGTCATGTCATGCTTGATATTGTTTTGGCTTTATGCTTAGTGATTTTTTTTGTAGCATGACATGTTACAAACAATTGAGATTGCTTAATGTGCCTTGAAAGAATCATGCGTTGTTTTAGCATATTAAAGCATAGTATTGTGGTATTCTCCTTTGATGCTTTATTTGGGTTGACATGGCGCATGCTCACACCATGTTATGACTATCCCAAGTCACCATAGCCTTTATGATCCTTTAGTTTTCGACTTGTAATATCACTTTATGCTTTAATTAATGATGTTTTGTCGCTTTGCATGATTATGGCCATTATTTCTCTCTTAGTTGGTCGCTCCCAGTCTTTTGCTAGCCTCCATAACCAAGTATGAATTCCACTCATGCATCCAACTCCAAATAAAACCAAGTTATTCCAAAGAGTCCACCATACCTACCTATTAGCATTTGCTATTCCAAGTATATTCATGTTTTTATCTACCTTCCGAATTAAACTTGTTATGAGAAAACTAGTGATTAAAGCTCTCACGAACTTGATGGCACACTTTACTTTTCTTGCCCCGAATAAACTTGAACCATTGTGTTGTCTATGTTGTATATTCTTGCACTTATATGTTGGGGATTAGCAGAACCATGCTATCATGGGGAACACTTTCAACATTGCACTTGTACTTTGTACCTAGTTGATATCATGCTCTTTTGTCTATGGATGTCGTCGGTGTGAAATGAAAGGGGAGCTTGTAAGTCCATGGAGTTATGTATGTGTGTTAGAGAAACGCCTGGGCCGCCGGTCTAATCCATGCCTAATCATGGTGAAACCTGCAGCGTAACCATAATGAGCATTATATGAAGCATTCTTCTTATAAGATAAGAGATAGATATTGAGAAAAAGAGAAAAAGAAAAAAAAGATGAGAAAAGAGGAAAGAGAGAAAAAAGCATCATTTTCCCATGGTAAATAAGAAGATTGCTGAGAAGCTCGTTGTCTGCTTGCCTTGTCATTTTGATATGGGGATTCTTCTGTATCATCGGGCAAGGGGTACCCTGTTGGTGATTCTCTATGATACACATGTACTTACTATGACAAGAACTTACCGATAACTAAACTTGAGTAGCATGAGGAGTGGCCCTCGTATTCAAGGGATATGAGATTGCCAACTTATACTTTGTCAAGCATATACTCCATAGTTTGTTCACTTTAACCTTAATCACTTCAAGATTCTTATGATAGGGGCAATGAGAGATGAAAGCTAATAAGTACCATAATTTCTGGAAGCTCTTTATGAGACTTGAATCCCTACTTCCTTCTATGAAGGCCCTTCTTTTACTTTCATGTTGAGTCTCCATCTTCTATCTTTATGCACCTATTAAGAGAGCATAGTGGCCATTATTAGTTTAATGTGCATTGTCCCAAGACTTGTTGATTGATTCATAACTTTGATATTGCTTGTTCTTAAACTATTTGTATCTAGTCACCCTTATGAACTTTGAAGGTGTCCTATGCATTTATGTTTTGCTACACTATGAGGGACAAGCTGAATACCATTTCTTGTTATGATTTCTTTATGTGAAACAAACAAACGCCTTTCAATGCATTGTTATTCATGAATCTTTTGTTTGTACCTTTTCATGTTACAACGTAGTTGCTATGTTTTATTGTTAGAACTATATCTTTCATGCTATGTTAAAGTACTATGATCCTAGCTATCAATGTTTTACAAATACTTTGATCAAGATTATGATGGTGCATGTCACCTCAAAAATTATTCTTTCTTTTTATCACTTACCTACTCGAGGACGAGCAGGAGTTAAGCTTGGGGATGTTGATACGTTGCTAACGTATCTATAATTTTTGATGTTCCATGCTTGTTTTATATCTACTTTCTTATGTTTTGTCCACACTTTGGAGTATTTTTATACACTTTCTTGGACTAACCTATTAACAAGATGCCACAGTGCCAGTTGCCTGTTTTCTGCTGTTTTTGGTTCCAGGAAAGTCAGAAAATCAATATTCTCGGAATTGGACGGGACAAAAGCCAAAGTCAATATTTTACTGGAAGACACATGGAGTCTGAATGAGAGACGAAGGGGGGCCATAGGGTGGCCACACCACCCCTTGGCACGGGCAGCCCTAGGCCGCGCCAGGGCATGGTGTGGGCCCCCTGGCCAGACACCTATCTCGCCCCTTCGCCTATAAGAAGCCTCTGGTATGAAAACCCTAAATTGAACAGCCTCTAACCACAAAAAGTTCCACAGCGCCGCCACCACCGAAGGGGAGATTCGGGGGACAGAAAGTCTCTGTTCCGGCACCCTGCCGGGACGAGGAAGTGCCCCCAGATCCATCTCCACAACCATCTCCATCGCCGTTGTTGATTCCCATGATGAGGAGGGAGTAGTTCTTCCTCGAGGCTAAGGGTTCTACCGGTAGCTATGTGTTCATCTCTCTCTCTATGCATGATCATATTGCGATCATGAACTTTGTAATCAAGTAGATCTACCTTGCTACTCAAGTGCTTTAATAGATCTCCGCTCTCCCCATGTGTGTGAAAGTGACAGCGTGCACACCATGGTGGCACTTAGGCTAGAGATTACAAATACTTGTTATGAGTTATATTTGGAGTTGGATGTTTCTATGAAATTGTGGTGTTTGTTGGAACCATCTAGAGCTCAAGGTGACAGTGTGGGGTTATCTAGATGGGGAAAGTGGACTTTGAGGAGTGTTGTTATAGCCCTACCATGGATTAGAGTGTCCAACCGGAGAGTAGTTCAGAGTAGTATCATGAAGAGAAGATATTTATATGAGAGTGTTCACTAGCGAAAGTATGATCCCTAGGCCTTGTTTCTAAGCATTAAAACACCGTTTGCAACTAGATATGTTACATGTTTGCTTTCTTCCATCTTTATTTCAGTTTGCCTTTAGTCTCTTCCACGCCATCAAGCTATTTTCTGGCACTGTTACCACTTATAATTATCCATACCACTTGTATTTCACTATCTCTTCACCGAACTAGTGCACCTATACACCTGACAAGTGTATTGGGTGTGTTGGGGACAAAAGAGACTTCTTGTATCTTGATTGCAGGGTTGCTTGAGAGGGGATACCTTTGACCACTTCCTCCCTGAGTTCGATAAACCTTGGGTGATCCACTTAAGGGAAAACTTGCTGCTGTTCTACAAACCTCTGTACTTGGAGGCCCAACAACTGTCTACAAGAATATAAGTTCGTAGACATCAGAAGGAAAATTTGTTGCCGCACCTGAAAAGAAATCCCGAGCTGGCCCCAAGTCTGATACCGAGTGCTACTATTGCAAGGGTACCGACAATTGGAAGCGCAACTGCCCCAAGTACTTGGTAGCCAAGAAGGCCGGCAAGGCAAGCAAAGGTATATATGATATACATGTTATGGATGTGTACTTGACTAGTACTCGAAGTAGAACCTGGGTATTTGATACTGGATTGGTTGCTAATATATGTAACTGGAATCAGGGGCTGCGGAACAAGCGACCACTAGCAAGGGGTGAGGTCAAGATGCGTGTCGGCAATGGATCAAGGGTTGATGTGATCGCTATCGGAACGCTGCATCTCCACCTACCGTCGGGATTAGTTATAAACTTAAATAACTGTTATTTTGTGCCTGCACTGAGCATGAACATTATATCCGGATCTTGTTTAATGCGATGTGGTTATTCATTTAAATCCAAAAACAATGGTTGTTCGATTTATATGAATGATATCTTTTATGGTCATGCACCTGTGATGAATGGTTTATTTCTATTGGATCTCGATAATAGTGTTACACATATTCATAATGTTGATGCTAAAAGGATTAAACTTGATGACAATATATCTGCATATATGTGGCACTGCCATCTAGGTCATATTGGTGTTAAACACATGAAGAAACTCCATTCTGATGGACTTTTGGAATCACTTGACTTTGAATCATTTGATACATGTGAGCCATGCCTTATGGGCAAGATGACTAGAACACCATTTTCCAGTTCAATGGAACGGGCGACAGATTTATTGGAAATCATACATACTGATGTATGTGGTCCAATGAGTGTGTCGGCGCGTGGTGGTTATCGTTATTTTGTTACTTTCGTAGATGATTTGAGTAGATACGGGTATATCTATTTGATGAAACACAAATCTGAAACCTTTGAAAAGTTCAAGGAATTTCAGAATGAAGTGGAAAATCATCGTAATAGAAAGATCAAATTTCTACGGTTTGACCGTGGAGGTGAGTATCTAAGTTACAAGTTTGGCACACATATGATAGAGTGTGTAATAGTTTCACAACTCACGCCTGCCGGAACACCACAGCGTAATGGTGTGTCGAAACGTTGTAATCATACTTTATTAGATATGGTTTGATCTATGATGTCTCTGACTGACTTGCCACTGTCATTTTGGGGTTATGCACTGGAAACTGTTGCATTCACTTTAAATCGGGCACCATCTAAATCCATTGAAAAGACACCATATGAATTGTAGTTTGGAAACAAACCTAAGCTGTCATTTCTTAAAGTTTGGGGTTGCGATGTTTATGTGAAGAAACTTCAACCAGATAAACTCGAACCCAAAGCGGAAAAATGCGTATTCATAGGATACCCTAAGGATAACTATTGGCTATTCCTTCTATCACAGATCTGAGGGCAAGGTTTTCGTTGCCAAGAATGGATCCTTTCTAGAGAAAGAATTTCTCACGAAAAGCGTGTATAGTCGGAAGGTAGAACTCGAAGAGGTTATTGAACCTTCTCTTCATACAACGGTAAGTAGCACAGTGCTGGAAATTGTACCAGAGTTGACTTCACTGAATGAAGAGGGAACTGATGATAAAGATCATGAAACTCTAAAAGAGGACACTACCGAACCACGCAGGTCAAGCCGGACACGTGCAACACCTGAACTGTACGGAAATCCTGTTATGAATTTCATGGTTGATGAAATAGATGACCCGACGACGTATGAAGAAGCGATGATGAGCCCGGATTCCAACAAATGGCTAGAAGCCATGAAATCTGAGATGGAATCCATGTATGAAAACCAGGTTTGGACCTTGGTGGACTTACCTCACGATCGAAAGGCCGTTGAGAATAAATGGATTTTCAAAGGAAAAAACAGATGTTGAGGGTGATGTAACCATATTTAAAGCTTGACTTGTCGCAAAGGGGTTTCGAGAAATTCAAGGGGTTGACTACGATGAGACATTCTCTCCCGTAGCGATGCTAAAGTCGGTTAGGATTATGTTAGCAATTGCTGCTTATTTTGATTATGAGATATGGCAGATGGTTGTCAAAACTGCATTCCTCAATGGTAACATTGAAGAAGAGTTGTATACGATACAACCAAAGGGTTTTGTCAATCCTAAGGATGCTGACAAGGTGTGCAAGCTTCAGCGATCCATCTATGGACTCAAGCAAGCATCCTGGAGTTGGAATCTCTGCTTTGATGAGGTGATCAAAGAGTTTGGATTTATCCAAACTTATGGAGAGGCTTGTATTTACAAGAAAGTGAGTGAGAGCAATGTGGCATTTCAAATATTATATGTGGACGACATATTATTGATTGGAAATGATATAGATCTTTTAAACAGTATTAAAAGTTATCTAAACAGCAAATTTTCGATGAAGGACCTAGGTGAAGCGTCATACATATTAGGCATAAAGATCTATAGAGATAGATCAAGGCGCCTGATAGGGCTATCACAAAGTACATACCTTGATAAGATTTTAAAGAAGTTTAAAATGGACGGAAGTAAGAAGGGGTTCTTACCAATGTTACAAGGCAAGACATTGAGTAAGACTCGAAGTTCGGCTACGGCGGAAGAAAGAGATATAATGGATAAAATCCCATATGCTTTGGCTATAGGCTCTATAATGTACGCCATGCTATGTACAAGACCAGATGTGGCACATGCTATTAGTTTAACTAGTAGGTACCAATCTGATCCAGGTATGGAACACTTGATAGCGGTTAAGAATATCCTTAAGTACTTAAGAAGAGCTAAGGATATGTTTTTTATATACGGAGGTGAATAAGAGCTGGTCGCTAAGTGTTATGTTGATGCTAGCTTTGACACTGATCCGGATGACTCTAAGTCTCAATCCGGATATGTATTTCTCTTGAACGGAGCAGCAGTTAGTTGGAGGAGTTCCAAACAACTTGTGGTGGCTGGATCAATGACGGAGGCGGAATATGTTGCTGCTTCAGAAGCGGTTTGGATGAAGGAGTTCATAACCGAACTATGTGTGGTTCCTAGTGCGTTGGACCCAATGGTTATCTATTGTGACAACAATGGAGCCATAGCCACCGCCAAGGAACCATGGTCTCACAAGAATTCCAAGCATATTAAGCATCGGTTTCACTCCATCCGAGAGCATGCCAAGGATGAAGATATAAAGATTTGTAAAGTACACACGGATCTCAATGTTGCAGATCCATTGACTAAATTTCTCCCTAGGGAAAAACATGATCAACACAAGAACTCCATGGGTGTTAGATTTATCACTATGTAACTAGATTATTGTCTCTAGTGCAAGTGGGAGACTAAAGGGAATATGCCCTGATGGCTCGGTGTTGATGTGGAGCTCGTTGGGGAACCCCAAGAGGAAGGTATGATGAGCACAGCAGTAAGTTTCCCTCAGTTATGAAACCAAGGTTTAATCGAACCAGTAGGAGCAAGGAAACACCCCAAAGGTGTTGCTAGATGAGCCTTGGCAGGGCGCACTACCGGTGCTAGTAGCAACGTGGAGACCTGCACAACACAACCACAGAACTTTTCCCCCAACTTGCGATGAGGTTGTCAATCTCACCGGTTTTGCTGAAAACAAAGGATTAAACGTATCGAATGGAAGGAAGTAATAGTTTGCAGAAAGTAAACACAAAGCAGTAAACAGTTTGTAGATTGTATGCAAAAGAAAGGACCAGGGTCCATAGTTCACTAGAGGTGGCTCTCCTTAAGATAGATAACATGCTGGGTGAACAAATTACAGCGGGGCAATTGACAAACATCGAGAAAGCAATACATTTATATACTAATCATCTTGACTCCTTTGGAACTTGATTGGGCATTACAACATTATACATAGACCGCCATCCAACTGCATCTATGACTAATAATCCACCTTCAGGTTATCATCCGAACCCCCTCCAGTATTAAGTTGCAAGCAACTTATTATTGCTTTACGAATTGCGTGTAAAGTAAACAATACGATTGTTCTATGAACAAAGGATTGTTGTTTTCTCCCTAGTAGCAACAGCACATCTAGTACCTTAGAGATTTACACTTCCCAGTTACGAGGCATGAACCCACTATCGAGCATAAATACTAACTCTTGGAGTTGCTAGCATCTACTTGGCCAAGATAGCTACTAACAACGGAAAGCATGCAAGATCACAAATAACAAAGACATGATAGAATCAATAATCAATCTGAAATAGCATCTCAATATCCATCGGATCCCCGCAAACACAACATGCAGAATTACAAATAGATGATCTTGATCATGAATGGAGCTCACAAGATCTAGACATGAAAGCACAAAGGAGGAGAACCAGCCATCTAGCTACTACATGGACCCGTAGTCCAGAGATGAACTACTCATGAATCCCACCGGAGGCTTGCATGATGATGAAGAAGGCCTCCAGGGTGAATTCCCCTCTCTGGTAGGGTGCCGGGAAGAGCTTCAGATCCCTCCTGGTCTAGGGATGGAGATGATGGCGGCTATAGACTCTTTCGTGGATTTTTTATTGGGTACTTAGGATTTTGGTCCCGATGGTAATATATAGGCGGAAGGAGAAGCCGAGGGGGTGCTGGGGTCGACCAGACCACCCCCTAGCGCGGGCCAGGCCTGGCCGCGCGGCCAGGTGGTGTGACCGGCCCCTAGCCCTTCTTCGTCTCATATTCTGGCATCAGATGTCTTCCGGAAAAATAGGCACTTTGGCTTTTGTCCCGTCCAATTCCGAGAATATTCATTTTCTGACTTTCCTGGAACCAAAAACAGCAGAAAACAGGCAGCTGGCATTGTGGCTCTTATTAATAGGTTAGTCCAAGAAATCATATGAAAAGTATTCCAAAGTGTGGACAAAACACAAGAAAGTAGATAAAACCAAGCATGGAACATCAAAAATTATAGATACATTTGCAATGTATCAACATCCCCAAGCTTAACTCATGCTCGTCCTCGAGAGGTAAGTGATAAAAAGAAAGAATAATTTTTGAGGTGACATGCACCATCAAAGACTTGATCAAAGTACTTGTAAAACATTCAAAGCTAGGATCATAGTACTTCAATCATAACATGAAAGACAAAGTTCTAGCAATAAGACAAAGAAACTATGATGCAACATGAAAAGGCACAAACAAAAGATTCATGAATTATAATGCTTTGCAAGACGTTTGTTTGTTTCACATAAAGAAAACATAGCATAATAGCATTCAGCTTGTCCCTCATAGAGTAGCAAATATAAATGCATAGGACACCTTCAAAGTTCATAAGAGTGACTAGATACAAATAGTTTAAAATAAGCAATATCAAGTTATGCATCAATCAACTAGTCTTGGGACAATGCACATAGAACTAAGAATGTCCACTATGCTCTCAAAGTAAGTGTATAAAGGTAGAAGGTGGAGACTCAATATAATGGTGGAAGAAAGGCCTTCATAGAAGGAAGTAGGGATTCAAGTCTCATAAAGAGCTTCCAAAAATTATGGTACTTCTAGCTTTCAGCTCTCATTGCCCCTATCATAAGCATCTTGAAGGTGATTAAGGTTAAAGTGACACAACTAAGAGGATATGCTTGACAAGTTATAAACCGAAATCTCATGCCCCTTACTTACAAAGACCGAACCTCATGCTACTCAACTTTAGTCACAAGTAAGCTCTTGTCATTGTAAGTACATATGTATCATAAAGAACCGCCAACGGGGTACCCCTTGCACATGATACAGGAGCTATCCCATAATCAAAATGACAAGGCAAGCAGACAATGAGCATCTCAGCGATCTTTTTATTTGCTATTTGCATAGGTTTTTATTGAGGATGCTTCATAGAGTGCTCATTATGGTGATGCTGCAAGTTTCCACCATGATTAGGCATGGCAGGCTAGCACCCGAGCGTTTCAGAATACACATACAAACTCCATGATCTTACAAGTTCCACTTTTATTTTATACCACCGGGATCCATAAGCAAAAGAACATGATATCAACGGGGTACAAAGTACAAGTGCAATGTTGAAAGTATTCCCCATGATACATGGTTCTGCTAACTTCAACTTATAAAGCGCAAGCATATACGCAACAAAGAAGGACCCAATGGTTCAAGTTTATTAGATGCAAAAAAGTAAAGTGTGTCATCAAGTTCGTGAGAGCTTTAATCACAAGTTTTCTCATAACAAGTTTAATTTGGAAGATAAACAAAAGCATGAATATACTTGGAATAGCATAAGCTAGTAGGTAGGTATGGTGGACTCTTTGGAATAACTTAGTTTAGGGAGTTGGATGCATAAGTGGAACTCATACTTGGTTGTGGAGGCTAGCAAAAGACTGAGAGCGACAAACTAAAAGAGCAATAATGGCCATAATCATGCAGAGCGACAAAACATCATTGATCAAAGCATAAAGTGATACTACAAGTTGAAAACTAAAGGATCATAAAGTCTATGGTAACTTGAGATAGTCATAACATGGTGTGAGCATGTTCCAAGTCAACCCAAATAAAGCATCAAAGGAGAATACCACTATAATATGCTTTAATATGCTAAAACAACGCATGATTCATCCAAGACACATTAAGAAATCTCAATTGTTTATAACAAGTCATGCTACAGCAAAGAATACTAAGCATTAAAGCCAAAACAATACCAAGCATGGCATGACAAAGCATAGGCCACAGTCAAAAACGAGCTCTCTTTAACACTTAAGCATGAACTTTCCTACTCTTTTCCAAACCAAACCAAACTATTTGAAAACCAATGTATGAAAGAGGGGGTACAACCAATTTATTCAGAAAACTAAGAAAACCAAGCAAACGAAAAGCCAAAACGAAAACGAAAAAGAAGACGCTCCAAGAACAACACAACTGTGCATGAAACAATAAAAATAAAGTGTTTGGAAGAAACCTGGGATTTTTATTGATGAAGAGGGGGATGCCTTGGGCATCCCCAAGCTTTGACGCTTGTACTTCTTGGATATTTCTTCAGGTAACATGCGTGGCATTCCCAAGCTTGAGCTTTAGTCCATCCTTCATCTCATTTCTCATTCCTTCCATACACCTGGAATTTTTCCTTCATACAAAACTTCACACAATCTTTATTAGCAACATTAGTGCACTCAAGATAATAGGTCTTAAAGTTCAGTTCTAACATCAATAAACTTCCATTATAACACTAGCTACTGAAGCACTTCCCTCAAAAAGCTCAATTCCCCAAAAGAACTCAAAAAGGAACCAACAAGAAGCAAATGCAGAAAATGGCAGAAATCTGTCAAAACAGACCAGCAGGTAAAGACGAATTTGTTTGAAGACCTTCTGTTGCTCAAATCAAAAAGTGTTGAACTAACGAAAGTTAGATAACAACCTGGGGCAGAATCACAAAAATTCACGCCTCAAAACTACTTTCAGAGATTTTATATGAATTTTTACGGTGAAGCACAGAAATCTGTTTCGGGACAGCAACTTTCCCAATCATTACTTCTCTCTCATTAGAGGTTACTCTTGGCACAAAAAGCAAATAAAAAGGATAAGGAGCAGTTATTACTGAAGTAATAACTTCCAAGAGTCATCTAAAACTTTTGGGTTATCTCCCAATAAGTACTTTTCTTTAACGCCTTTAAGTTAGGCATAAGAAGCAAGAAAAATCAAGTGTTCTCAAATGAAGAAGCATTAAGATTAATACCACAAATATCTTCAACAAGGAAAGGTATATCATCGAAATAAGTTATAGAGGATCCTCTCTCCATGCTCTTAGGTTCACTATTTTCACCAAAAGGTTTTTTAGGAACAATCCAATCAAGATTCTTTTCTATGGCTTCATGTATTGCTACCAGTTTAAAGGGTGTTGGTATCTTAGTTTCTTCCCCATTAGGTTCAGTTTTCTTCATCTTTTCTCAAGTACCAACAACATCTACACATGAGCCTAGCATATTGAAACGTTCAAAGACTTTTCTAGCTTCTTTGGCAACATCATAGAATTCCTTAAACAAAGTTTCTAGAATAAAATCCCTTTTTTCAGGGTCCTCAATTTCTTTAAGCTTAAGAAACATTACTTGCAATAAGGGGTTGAGGTTAACAAACCTAGCTTCTAATATGTGAATTAAAGAAGCTACAGCAACCTCATAGTTTGGAGCAAGTTCTGCAAGGGATCTATCCTCAGTATCTTCAAGCTTACTAACATGATTAAAGAATTCTTCAATATTATCTTTCCCAATTATAGAACCACTACCAATTGAAAGATCTTTCAGGGTGAATTTAGGGATCAACATGGTGTGCTAAGAAGGAGGTAACAACTATAGGAAAAAAATTGTGTTTTTAAATAAGAAAGCAAACTTGTAAAACTAATTTTTTGTGTTTTTGGTAAAGAAACAAGCAAACAAAGCAAAAGTAAACTAAGCAAAACAAAAATAACAAAGTAAAGAGATTGGTTATGAGGGACTCCCCTTGTGAAGATGTCCTTGACTCCCTGGCAACGGCGCCAGAAAAATACATGATGGCTCGGTGTTGATGTGGAGCTCGTTGGGGAACCCCAAGAGGAAGGTATGATGAGCACAGCAGTAAGTTTCCCTCAGTTATGAAACCAAGGTTTAATCAAACCAGTAGGAGCAAGGAAACACCCAAAAGGTGTTGCTAGCTGAGCCTTGGCAGGGCGCACTACCGGTGCTAGTAGCAACGTGGAGACCTGCACAACACAACCACAGAACTTTGCCCCCAACTTGCGATGAGGTTGTCAATCTCACCGGTTTTACTGAAAACAAAGGATTAAACGTATCGAATGAAAGGAAGTAATAGTTTGCAGAAAGTAAACACAAAGCGGTAAACAGTTTGTAGATTGTATGTAAAAGAAAGCACCGGGGTCCGTAGTTCACTAGAGGTGGCTCTCCTTAAGATAGATAACATGCTGGGTGAACAAATTACAGCGGGGCAATTGACAAACATCGAGAAAGCAATACATGCATATACTAATCATCTTGGATCCTTTGGAACTTGATTGGGCATTACAACATTATACATAGACCGCCATCCAACTGCATCTATGACTAGTAATCCACCTTCAGGTTATCATCCGAACCCCCTCCAGTATTAAGTTGCAAGCAACAGATTATTGCTTTACGAATTGCATGTAAAGTAAACAATAAGATTGTTCTATGAACAAAGGATTGTTGTTTTCTCCCTAGTAGCAATAGCACATCTAGTACCATAGAGATTTCTGTCACTTCCCCAGATTACCAGAGGCATGAACCCACTATCGAGCATAAATACTAACTCTTGGAGTTGCTAGCATGTACTTGGCCAAGATAGCTACTAACAACGGAAAGCATGCAAGATCACAAATAACAAAGACATGATAGAATCAATAATCAATCTGAAATAGTATCTCAATATCCATCGGATCCCCGCAAACACAACATGCAGAATTACAAATAGATGATCTTGGTCATGAACGGAGCTCACAAGATCTAGATATGAAAGCACAAAGGAGAAGGACCAGCCATCTAGCTACTACATGGACCCGTAGTCCAGAGATGAACTACTCACGCATCCCACCGGAGGCTTGCATGATGATGAAGAAGGCCTCCAGGGTGAATTCCCCTCTCAGGCAAGGTGTCGGGAAGAGCTTCAGATCCCTCCCGATCTAGGGATGGAGATGACAGCGGCTACAGACTCTTTCGTGGATTTTTGATCGGGTAATTAGGGTTTTGGTCCCGAGGGCAATATATAGGTGGAAGGAGAGGCCGAGGGGGTGCTGGGGTCGACCAGACCACCCCCTGGCGCGGGCCAGGCCTGGCCGCGTGGCCAGGTGGTGTGACCGGCCCCCAGCCCTTCTTCATCTCATATTCTGGCATCAGATGTCTTCCGGAAAAATAGGCACTTTGGCTTTTGTCCCGTCCAATTCCGAGAATATTCATTTTCTGACTTTCGTGGAACCAAAAACATCAGAAAATAGGCAACTGGCACTGTTGCTCTTGTTAATAGGTTAGTCCAAGAAATCATATGAAAAGTACTCCAAAGTGTGGACAAAACACAAGAAAGTAGATAAAACCAAGCATGGAACATCAAAAATTATAGATACATTTGCAATGTATCATGCCCTGAGAGGCAATAATAAAGTTGTTATTATGTATATTCCAAGTATATGATAGATGTTTATTTTGCATGCTATAATTGTATTAATACGAAAACATTAATACATGTGTATTTAATAAAGAAAAGGAAAGTTCCTAGTTATGCCTCTCTTTAAACTAGCTTGTTGATTAACAAGATGATCAAAGTTTCCTGATCATGGACATTGGATGTCGTTAATAACGAGATCACACCATTGGTGAAATGATGTGATGAACATTCATCCGAAGTATAGCATTACGATCAAAGTCATTGAGTTTATATTTCTATAACATCACACGAAGTAATCCTAGTCCGTAGACCATGAGATCATGTTAATCACTAACACCGGAAGAGTATCTTGATAACATCAAACGTCACACCGTAAAAGGGTGACTATAAAGGTGGATTCAGTGCTATGAAGGTGTTATGTAGAGGCTCATGGATCAAGAGTGGGATTTGTCCATCCCGATGACGGATAGATATACTCTGGGCCCTCTCGGTGATATCACATTGAGAATAGCAAGCAAATGATGTGATCACTAGAATGTTATATCACAGGAACGAGAAAAGAGTGCATGTCGGTAACAACATCAAACTAGGTATTTAGATACTGATGATTAAATCTCGGACATGTAATAAATCGTGAGGCAAATGTATTGAGTTACTAGCGTTAAAGTTTCTCACGATCACAGAAGTCATCGTTGAATGTGCAGGAGTCAGAATGGATCTCCAGGTCCCGCTTCTGATTATTGATCTGAGAGGAGTCTCGATCATGTCTGCATTATTCGCGAACCATAGGGTGACACACTTTGCCAAACACCATTTGGAGCATATATGTTTCAGACGAAAGAATTGCAAAGCGCTGGAATCATTTTGATGGAAACAGGAATTGTTTCGGGTGAAATTGCAGAAACTGGTTCTGCATGTGAAATTGAAATGTTTTGCAGGGGGTTTTATGTGAATGTTTGTTAATTAAAGTAATTAACAAAATTCTGAATAAAATAAATAAAAGAGTTTTATTAAATGGGAGTTGCATTAAATTTGGTGGAAATTTAATGCATGTGAGTGAAATTTTGAGTGGAGGCTAAATTTATGTGAGTGGAGCTTCACCACATGAATGAGGGAAGAGGTGGGGGCACCTCCCCATGGCGCCAGCCATGGGAGGGGGCTGCCCCCCTCTCCCTATAAAAGGCCCCCCTCTCCTCCTCACAAAGCACACCTCCTCGTGAAGGATCTCTCTCCCCCTCTAGATATATTCCCCCATGGTCTCGGATTAGCGAGATACATGTTCCCGGTGGCATTTCGTCTGGAAGGAGTTGCTAGTTCCGCTGATTCGTTGGAGCGAGGAGGTGGAGGTTGTTCGGTGGCCTGAACGTGTGTGCGAGGATGGATGCACTGCTGATTTGTGGCGCTAGGACTTCCACACGATCTTGAGATCGTCAAGCGTACGACTACATCATCCACGAGTTCCAACTTGTTAACAAAGCTTTGTTGTCTTCGAGGGCCAGTTCTCTATGGATGTATATACACCCGTTGCTTGTATCTAATAGATAGATCATGGCGTATAGTTCCCATCATAGGAATTTTTTAATTTTTTATGCTATGAACCCAACAGTTGGTTTAACTGATTAGTCCAAGATGCTATTGGTGTCGAAAATGTTTTATTTCTTTGGTCAAGGAGATGGTTGTTGTTGATGCTATAAGAAGGAATTTGTCTCAAGGTGGAGTTTGTTGAAGTTGTGATCCAAATTCATTAAGGACGCTAACTTCTAATGAGCGGAATGAGGCAGACCTAGGTTTCCACCATTATATATACCTCTTGTAAGCCGTCGGCTGGGATAAGTTGCATTTGTGAAATTTCACGTGTTGTGTAAACACTCCCCATATAGTGAAGTTTCACTGTCTGGCACCAATATTTTTTTCCTCTCTTTGTTGGAGAGGTTTTCTATGTTAAATCTTGTGTCCCCTGCTGTGATTTTGTTTTCGTTCTTCGTTATTTGTTGTTGCATTTGGAAAACTTTGAAATGAATTTGTGAGGGAGGGATGTAAATCCATTTCTAACCAAAATTTCGATAACATGTAGTTAACTTTTCGAAAGGGCTACTTGGGGCACCAAATCAACCACACCCTTGGTGTCTGCATCGGGAGTGATATATTAGAGTCAATAAGGATATCAAAATTGTACATCATAGGAGCCATGTCATGAGCTTAGCCTCCTTGACCGTTTGGTGCATTTCAATCCCGCTAAATGGACGAGAAGTCCTATGGGCTGTTTCCATCGTAACAAAAGAATCTAAAACCTTTTTGAAAGAGGGGATAACTTTTTCAACAACAAAATATACATAAAATATTGCTTGATATATTTTTCAAGGGTTATCTGGATTATGCTATCCAGGACATTTTTTTCATCGGTATGCAAGTCTTGGTTGAGGGTCTTCAGTACATGTGTCTTTAACCTAATAATACGATTATATAGGCCGTGTTGAGTTTTTTTTTCTATTTCCTACTATCCAATGATATATCATCTCTACCCTAGAGAAATAGTTTTATCATTTGACTTAAATTTATTGTACTATATTATTTTATTTATCTTGATCTTTTACTTTGTGGTTGGCCAATGAATTTCCGAAATGCTTACCTACTCGGGAGATGAATTTAATTATGAATACTAGAAGAATCTACTAGAACTTCGATGGGGGGATGGGTATGCATTTGGGATATTGCATGCGCATAATTTAATTTGCATGCAATATGCACGTAGGGAGAAGTTCCATTAGCGCCGGTGTAACCAGTATTATCCAAAATAAGTGACAGAAGCCATGCATAGACGTATGCCTCTATTTTAGGTCGTGTGGGCTGAAGATTCTTGGATCTTGACGAGTCATGCCATGGACCAACACATAAAAGACAGAGAGACACAATTTCTCAACAACTAGTTCCATCATAGGCCGCGTAATTTAATCAGCGCATGATCTGCTGGGATCTTCGCTGATGCTGTATATCGCTATAGCTAGCTAGCTAATAGATGTTCATCCATGCAGTGCTTAAGAAAACAAGGAATAGTACAAGGCGACGTATTGAAAGGGTTGTCCATTCGTGCATGGGTGCATGAATGGCTGAAGTGTACTTCTAGGTTTTTATCTTAAGTTAAAATTATTATAAAACTATATTTCAAACATATCTAATAGTACTAATTTAGTGTCATATAAATGTTGTTATGTTCTCCAGTAAAAATAGTCAAACTTTATTAAATTTGACATAGTACAAAGGCTAGAAAGTACACTCCTTATTGGTGGACATAAGCTAACTAGGACCGGGCAGTTAAATGAGAATTGCGGCCTGGTAACGAAACATGGCGAGCTTTGTGGAGGCAAACTGAGGATATTTGTTCAGATTTCAAGTCTCACGGATCATAGATTTGACAAATATCAGCAACACCATGATCTTTGGACAATAGAAGTATCATTTTCCCGGCTTCTATATGAAAACAACAATTCACATCATAAACTAATTTGACACCCATCAATTGTATGAATCTACACTTTTGTAGAATTAAGACTGATTTCACGTTGAGGATTATGCAAGCGTCCCGTCCCACGCGGCTACGCCTTTTGGCGAACTTTGGGTGCAAGGTGCTACAAACTCGAACCCCAAAGACTCCTACATCACTCAAGTAGTTTCATCATGATTGCTTTCAGTATATAGTTGGATCATCCTAAAGCCATGGCAATGTGGAAAAGAAAATACTAAGACATGTCCATTTACTTAGACAGGCGAGTGACACAGTCACCCCTCTTTGACATTGTGCGTGGGATTTAGCGCTGCAAAGCTGCACCCGATCCGTCCCACTTCGTAGAAAAATTTGTTAGTCTAGTTCAATTTTTTCAACAAAATTAACCTAGTTTGAACTAAATTTTGTTTTCGCGGGCTTATGCAGGTTGCTGCTTGCAGCCCTAGTGGGAGTTGGTGCAGCCAACAACCCAAGAACATCTCCCATGTTGTGTTCCTTGAAACGTTTCATCCGTTATGCCAGTCGATCGATGACGATCTTTGGCCGCCTCAACACTCTTCGAAGTGCTCGGACCAGTTAAAGTTTAGGGTTTCTGTGGGGCAATTGCCTCACCATGGGGTCAATATATATAATGATCAGCTCAAGTTACATACGTACACGTGTGTAAAACATGACAGAATACTACAACTAGACCTATTTTAACACTCCCCCTCAATCTGAACTTCTACTATGAACAAGATTCAGGTTGGTCTTAAATCGATCTAGCATCTGTCGAGTGACTGGTTTAGTAAACACATCAGCCAGCTAATCATCAGAAGATATGAACCTGACCTGCAAAGTTCCAGCGGCAACACGCTCCCGCACAAAATGAAAGTCGATCTCAATGTGCTTGGTACGAGCATGGAAAACTAGATTGGCGGTCAAATATGTTGCCCCTAAATTATCACACCACAACACAGGGGTGCGCTGCTGAGAAACACCTGGCTCCTTGAGTAGATACTCTACCCACATAGCTTCGGCTGCTCCATTTGCCAAAGCTTTATACTCAGCCTCGGTACTCGATCTCGGCACTGTGGGCTGCTTCTTCGAACTCCATGAGATGAGGTTCGGTCCAACAAACACCGTGAAGCCTCCTGTGGATCAGCGATCATCAACACATCCTGCCCAATCCGCATCGGTGAAGATACTGATGCTAGTGGAGGTAGACTTCCGAAAACTCAGCCCTGTACTCAGTGTTTCCTTCACATATCACAAGATACGCTTCACGGCCTCCCAATGAACATCCGTGGGCTGTGAGAGAAACTGGCAAACCTTATTCATCGCAAACGAGATATCTGGGCGAGTAAGAGTGAGATATTGTAGGCCTCCAACAATGATGCGGTACCGGAACGCATCATCAGTAGCAAGTGGAGTACCAGACTCACGGGATAAGCGACCTCTGGTGGCCAAAGGCATGGAAGTGGACTTGCAATTCTCCATACTCACACGGTGCAAAAGATCCAATGCATACTTCCTTTGAGTAACCATCATCCCCCTGAATTGAAAGACGCTTCTAATCCCAGAAAATAGTCCAATGGTCCAAGATCCTTGATAGGAAAAGTGGCAGAGAGAGAGCGGACCAAGACATCAATGGCATCGAGAGTAGAATCAGCAATCACAATGTCATCAACATAGACCAGCATATATATATGTATACCTTTCTGGGAGTAGATGAACAGGGAGGTATCCGCCTTGGAGGAGACAAAACCGAGCTGATAGAGGAGAGCACTCAGCCGAGCATACCAAGCACGAGGAGACTGCTTAAGACCATACAACGCCCGCTACAACTTGCAGACATGAGAGGGTAACAAGAATCCTCAAAACTAGGGGGTTGCTGCATGTACACATCTTCCGTCAAAAAACCATGGAGAAAGCATTACTCACATCAACCTGACGAAGACTCCATCCCTTGGACACAACGGGAGAGAGAGAACCAGACGAACAGTGGCAGGTTTCACAACCGGACTGAACGTGTCTCCATAGTCAATACCATGCTGCTGAGTAAACCCACGAGTAACAAGGCGCCTTGCGCTTATCAACCGAATCATCGGGACGCTGCTTGGTCTTGAAGATCCACTTGCAGCCAACCACATTCACACCACACGGACGAGGAACAAGGACCCATGTCTTGGTCTGCTGAAGTGCGTCGAACTCATCAGTCATGGCTGAAAGCCACGCAATGTCAGGGAGAGCATCGCGATGAGTCGACGGCATGGCGAAGAAGGCGTGACGCTGAGGGTTATAGCGCACCGTCCTGTCAGTGAACTACTTCTCATGACGTGTATGATCACGAGTGAGAGTAACCATGGTGTGGACAGGCTCAGCTGAGGGCGTCGCGGTCGGCGAGGGTCTCGCGAAAGGAGGCGACACGGGCTGAGCGGGAGACACCGGAGGCAACGGCCCAGTCAGAGGCGACGAGACCGAAGGCCTACCGTTATCTGCCACGCTGGGCGGCGAGGAGGGACAGGCCGGGGAGGGAGCCGGGCTCCCTGGCGCCGGATTGGCCTCGTGACGCATGCCGCCATGCACGTCGATCACGGGTGCACCATGCACGTCGATCGTGGCAGATGGCTGCGGCGAGACGGGTACCTGCATAGGATCAGCGCTGCCTGGGACAGGTGCATTAGTGTCCAAATAAGATAAGTCATATTTACGCATACAATCACTCGTCACCGGTTCATCGGAAGGAAAAGTGATGGCTTTTTCAAGAGTGGACACATCAACGGTTACACTAGGAGTAGCATAGGGAAACACCGTCTTATCAAAAACGACATCACGAGAAATATAAATACGTCCCGTGGAGCGATCCAAGCACTTATACCCCTTATGCATCGGACTATACCCTAAGAACACACACATAGTGGAGCGGAAAGACAACTTATGGGTGTTATACTTGCACAAACTCGGCCAACACGCACATCCGAAAACGCGAAGAGAGGAGTATGTGGGTGGAACTTTGAGGTGAAGATGGACGGGCGTGTCGTTTTGCAACACCGGAGTAGGCATGCGATTAATAAGGTAGCATGCGGTGAGGAAGGCTTCATCCCAAAAAACGCAATGGGAGAGATGAATGTGCAAGTAAAGCAAGCCCGTTTTCTACCAAGTGGCGGTGCTTGCGCTCGACCACCCCGTTTTGCTGCGAGGTATGAGGGCACGAAACGCGATGGGATATGCCAGCGCGCTGAAAATATTGGTGTAAATGGTGATACTCACCACCCCAGTCCGACTGGACAGCTTTGATTTTAGAGTCTAAGAGACGCTCAACATGAGCTTGTAAGTTGTAGAAAACTTGCTCAACATCAGACTTGTGCTTGAGAAGGTAAATCCAACAAAAACGAGAGTAATCATCGACAAAGCTAACATAATATTTATACCCCCCTGAGGATGCAATAGCAGGACCCCATACATCAGAATGGATTAACTCAAGAGGCATAGTAAAAACACGACTAGAATTATTATAAGACAATTGTCGACTTTTAGCATGCTGACAAGCATCACACACATAAGTATGATTATTGGAAAAACACTCTAAATCATTATTCCTAATAATAGATTGAACGACATTATTGGTAGGGTGCCCAAGACGATGATTCCACCGAGATGCGGTGGTTTTGATGCCGGAGGACGCCTGGCGGTGGGTGGCGAAAGCTCTCCTAAACGAGATGGGGTACAACCCGTTGCGACTCCTACCGTGAAGCAGAATTTTCCTCGTGGTTTTGTCCTTGACAAGAAAAAACAAACGATGAAACTCAATGAAGATGTCATTATCAGAACAAAGATGAAACACGGAGAGGAGATGTTTGTTGATATGAGGAACATGAAGAATATTTTTCAAACAGAGGGATGAACCGGGTAAATTCGAGTGACCAATATGCAAAATAGACAAACATGTACCGTTGGCAACTTGCAGTTGATCCTTGCCTCCGTAGCGCTCATGCATGTGGAGGCGCTCTAGTTCGCAGGTGAAGTGGTCCGAAGCGCCGGAGTCCATGATCCACTGCGGTGGCTCAGCGGCGGATGAGGTGGAGGCGGAGTTACCCGCACGGTTGTCGTAGTCGTAGCGCTTCCTGTAGTTGTCCGCCTCATGCCCCCAGTATTTGCAAATCTGGCACTAGGGGCGCCAGCGCCGGTTGCGGCCATTGTCGCCTCCTCCGTTGCGGTTGCGGTCATTACCGCCACCGCTGTTTCCTCCATTGTTGCGGCGGTCACCGCCGCCGCCCTAGCCATTGCCATGCTGGCCTTCGCCACCTTGGCCCTGTGGGGCACCACCCGCAGGACGTCCTCCTCCGCCTTGGCGCCCGGGATTGTTGTGGTAGACCGGGCGCGATACGACGTTAGCCAACGAGGACCAGTCGTCGACCTCCGCATGCTGCTGCTTCTGGAGGGCCTCGTAGCTGAGCATGTTGGCGTAGAACGTGCCGAGGGTGATCGCGACCGCCAAAAAATTCATCGAGGCGGCGATGGGATTGAAGGCCGGGCCGAGCCCGATCAACATGTAGTCGATGACCTCGTCATCACGGAGAGGGGATCCGGAAGCGGCCATGGCGTCGGCCATAGCCTTCACCTGGTTCATGTACTCGCTGGCGGACTTGTCCCCTTTGTGCAGCGCCTGGATCTGGCGCCAGAGGTGACGGACGTTGGCGCTATTTTCGGGGCCGAACATGGCAGCGACGGCTGCCCAAGCCGACGCGGCCGTCTTGCAGCCAATGAGTTGGGCTGCGATCTCCTCGGTCATGGACCCGAGAAGAAGACCGAGGACCTTCTGATCCAGGGTCCACCACTGCTCGTAGTCGGGGTTGCTAAAGAATGCAGGCGGCATCGCGGTGCGTGGTCACGGGCCGGCGGTGGTGTGGTGGCCGTGCCGTCGAGGAAGCCGTGGAGACGGGCGCCAGAGAAGTTGGGGAGGCTCAGCGCCCTCCACAACATGTAGTTGGTGCGGTCCAGGCGGACCGCGATCGGCGTCACGACGGGGACGGGAGCCGTAGACGACGGCGGGGCGATGATAGGGAGAGCGGGGGTTGTGGACAAGGAGCCCACGGTGGCCAGCGCGAGCGCTGACTCAGTCATCGCAGCGGCGGCGGCGGATCGCCCTAGCTAGGGTTTTGCGGCGGCGGCGCGGTGGAGAGGCTCGCGTGGCTCTGATACCAAGTTAAAGTTTAGGGTTTCCGTGGGGCAATTGCATCAGCACGGGGTCAATATATATAATGATCAGCTCAAGTTACATACGTACACGTGTGTACAAATACATGACAGAATACTACAACTAGACCTATTTTAACGGGACCATCATATTCAGAACAGGCCAAATGCCTGAGACCATGCTCACTTTGAGGTTTAACCACAGTGACAATGCATCCAAAAGTGCACAGCAGGTGCTGGCTTCGGTTGATATATATAGTTAGAGACACACGCACCAACCTCTCTTTATCAAAAGCTTGGAGAGTCTTGTCCTTCCTCTTCAGCATCTCCTTCCATCGACTAACATTGCTAGTTTCTGAAGGACCAAGTGCTGATGACTATTATTTCAGATTACTCATCAGCCACATATATACTGATAAATATGAAAGAGTAATGTATATATGCACTGTTGGAACATTTTAAATGTTATTCCACACGTTAGCAAATCATGAAGATTACAGGCATAAAGACAGACAGATAGGCATAGATGTAGATAGTACACAAATTATATATACAGAGGTCGAGGAGCAACAAAGAAAAGATGGAACCAATGGAAGAGGACAAACACAAGGAGGTAGAGGATTCTTGGTCCCCAATCTTTCTCACCTAGCTGATGAGTCCTGTCCGACTTGTCTCCTTCGTTCTCTACACAATTGCGTCACTTTCCATTGACAAAAGTTAAGCAATAAGATAAAGTTGCTCTTGCAGTCTTGCTCGCTGATACCTTTTGTTCCTCCTGCTCCATGGAATCCGCTGCCTTCCTCCTTGAAGGTTCAAACTACCACCGTATGTCGCAACACCATCTCTGCTGATGTCCAGTCAGATTGAACGAGTAACAACTCGCCTGTTGTTTTCTCCTGCTCATCGAGAGAGGTTTTTTTTTCGAGCAACCGGCAGGAGCAACTGCCTATTCATTAAGTGAGAGAAAAACCCCAAACAAGACGTACAGGGTGGTGGTGCATGGTGAGGTTCATGCCAGAGACGTCCAGAAAGGACACAAGCGAACAAAACGACTCAAATAACGTCTAATCTGGCTCCGCGGGGATTGCCTCCCCTACCGTCGCGAAAGCCCTAGCCCGTTGCCTACTGTCTTCCCTGGCAATCTCCGTGACCTCGACGAAGGTTAGGCGTTTCCCCGTGAAGATTCTTCGATTCCTTTCCTTCCAGGCGTTCCATATGACGTAAAGCAGGCGCCCGCTGATCGTACGACGTTCCTTTGCGGAGTGACCATCGGTGAGCCTGTCCCACCATTCCGAGATGGAGGGAATCCCCAGTCCTAGTGCCCCATTGGTATTATTGCTCCAGAGTTGGACGAGGCTCCAAACCGTGGCCGTGAAGGGGCAGTCTTTAAGCAGATGGTTGACCGTCTCGGGGGCAGAGGGCGCAGACAGGGTCATGATCCCATCCTCTCAATGCCAGGTTGTCAGCCGTTAGCAGCTTGTTGTGCAGGGCCAGCCAGGCGAAAAGCTTGCACTTCGGCTCCGCGTGCGCCTCCCAAATTTTTTCCGCTTTAAACTTAGGGTGGCTCCCAAGGAACTGAGTATGGTAGGCAGAGCTGGCGCTCTAGTTTCCATATGAAGTCAGAATCCACTTGATGGTGTCCGCTTGTTCGGCCGCCAGGGTCGTGTCCTGAACGACCTTCCAAAGGCGTAGGTACTGATTCAGCTGCGTCGGGGTGTTCAGATGTGCGATGGACCTGATCCATGTGTTATCATTTAACTCCTTGGCCACCAAGCAATTCTTTCTGGTCGCGATATTGTAGAGGTCCGGCAAAAGGTTGCACATAGGGCCCAGGCTGGACCAGTTGTCATGCCAAAATGAAGCGGTTTCTCCATTTTCCAAGGTGACTTTAGTTGTTGCTCTGAACAAGGCCATGTCCTTCTTATTGCAGGGAAGCTCAGAGCCCGCCCAAGTGCGCTGAGGGTCTGTCCACTATAGCCAAGGCCAACGAAGCACGAGGGCGCGGCCCTGCCTCAACAAGTCTAGCAAGCCTAGCCCGCCTAACCCTTTCGGCCTGCAGATCGTTGTCCAGCTGGCCAAGGCCTTGCCCTTAGCGGTGTGCTCCCCTTCTTCACCCGCCCAAATGAAGTTTCTCGCGACGCGGGTGATCTTATCTCTGACCCATTTTGAGAGGGGGATAGCCATGGCGTGGTAAACTGCAGTGGCCATAAGGACGGATTTGGCGAGAGCGATCCTTCCTGGTCGTGCGATGTTCTTTCCCATCCACCTAGGCAGCTTTCCAGAAATTTTGTCGATGAGGGGTTGAAGGTCGATCTTTCGAAGACGGCGGAAGTGAAGAGGCAGTCCCAGGTATCTTCCTGGGAAGCCGGCAATCTTTGCCGGGAAGGCGTGCAGGACGTCCCCAAGGTCGATGTCTGCACATCTGACAGGGAAGATCTCCGTCTTGTTCATGTTGGTGATGAGCCCGCTGGCCTTCCCAAAGCAGTCCAGGATGACCTTCACAGCTAGGAGTTCCTCTTTGACGGGGCTGACAAAGATTCCCGCGTCATCGGCATAAAGCGAGATTCTGCATCGGGGCGTGCGCGAGCGGATCTGGCTCAGGATACCTTGACTAGTGGCCAAGGAGAGAATTTGTTGCAGGGGGTCGATGGCGAGGATGAAAAGCATCGGGGATAGCGGATCCCCCTGCCTTAGCCCCTTGGCATGCGAAAAGGGTGTTCCGGGGTCGCCATTTAGAAGAACCCGAGAGGTCACCGAGGCAAGGGATCGACATACCCAATCTCTCTAGAGTTGCCCGAAGCCAATCGCCGCTATGACTTCCAGGAGATAAGCCCATCCCACTGATTCGAAATCCTTTGAAATGTCGAGCTTAAGGAAAAGGCTGGGGGTCCTGGAGGCGTGGAGCTCCTTGATCAGGTTTCTCACGTGGAGGAAGTTGTCGTGGATGATTCTCTTTTTAATGAATGCACTCTGGCATTTGGAGACTAGCTCAGGCAGAATGTCTGCCAGCCTTATGGCAAGCAGCTTGGAGAAGATCTTTGATAGATTGTGGATTAAGCTGATCGGCCTATAGTCGGTAATCACGGTCGCACCGGCCTTCTTGGGAATGAGGATGATATTGGCCGAGTTAATCAGGTTTGCACAGTTGCCAAGCAGACTCGCGAACTGAGTAATAGTCGCCATGATGTCATGCTTGATGATGTCCCAGCAGTTTTTGAAGAAAGCACCGATGAAGCTGGGGCCCGGGCCTTGATCGAAGGTAACGAAAAAACGGCCTCCTTGATCTCCGCTTCCTCGAACATGTCCTCGAGATCAGAGAGGTCTCGTGGCACGTAACCAAGCGCCTCCCAGTTAAGGCCCAACTGCCTTCTTGCTTTCAATCCCAACAAGCTCTGGAAGTGCTGCCTCTTTGTCTTCTTTCTTGATTGCCATACCCACAGCCGTAGAAATGCTCTGGATGTGTACCTTTCTCTGCCGCCCATTCGCATGGGAGTGAAAAAGCTTGGTTCTAGCATCTCCGAGTCTGATCCAAGTGAGGCGGGACCTCTGGCGGAGCTTTATTTTCTGGATGGCCAACAGACCCAAGTATGAGGCTTTTAGCTAGCGGCGTAGGGACCGCTCCTCCTCGGAGAGCGGTCTGGCCTCCTCCATAGAGTCAAGCCTCCAAATGATCTCCTTTGCCATGGGGATTTGGATCTTCAGATTGCCACAGATGTGCCACTGCCATTTCTTTAGTGCCTTAGCCGTGCGTGACAACTTGATGTGAATGCGCCTGATAGGGTCGAGAGCAAGTATCGGTTTGCCTGACCATCTCTTTGAAGCCATGCATGCAGAGCCAGAACTCCTCAAACTTGAAGGAAGGCTTGTGGGAAGATTCCACCGTCCCCTGCAGAAGAAGGGGGCGTGGTCCGAGCAAGCCGAGGTGATTGCCTGCAGGTTTGCGTTGGGGAAGATACTATCCCACCCGTCAGAGAAGAAGACGTGGTCGATCTTAATGAGGACCGGATCATTTTGGGAGTTCAACCAGGTGAAGCGACGGCCCTCCATACTCATGTCTTTTAGTTGTAGGTAGTCACGAGCAGCCCGAAACTTTCCTATCAGCTGTATGTTGATGTTTGCGTTGTTTTTGTCGGAAGCCTTTGTGATGAGATTGAAATCGCCCAGCAGCAACCAAGAATCGCGGACCACCGTCTTCAGATCGCGGATCTCATCGATGAACTCAATCTTATCTTGCTCCCCTTGAGGCCCATAGACAACAGTGATAGTCTAGCTCGAGCCGTCATCGAGCATGATGATCATTGTCGATAGCGTTCGAGCGGTGTTGCTGGCCTCCGAGATAGTGAAGTATGCTGACGAGGCAGCCAGAATCACACCGCCACGAGTTCCATCGACGGGCAGGAAAGCAAAACTGTCCGTGAAGGAGGGCCCCAAGGTGTATTAAATTTTTGCGGCATCCACGGTAGCGAGCTTTGTTTCCTGGAGACAGACGATGGTGGCCCTGGTGTCCCTGACCAAGTCGCGTACAGCGTCGCAGCGCACCTTGCTATTGAGTCCACGGGGTTCCAATTGAGCACGTTGACATTTTTTTGTGTCATTTATAAAAACTTGGTTGTACAGTGTCATGCTGGCAGGGCAACAAAATCAGTGTCCTCGCAGCTGACTTCGTGAAGCATGCAGCCCTAGCCCGAAGAGCCCAAGTGTATATAGATGCAGTTCAGTGGAGTTAGGTGGCTTCGGTCGAACTAGAGTTGAAATTGCAGTTACAGGGGTAGATGCAGTAGAAGGCGGTAGCGGCAGAAAGAAACGACAGCGAACAACTACGGATCTAGAGGCCGTGGGGATCAGACCCAGACGAATGTGACGACGGGGTTAGGCTAATCATCAGCACAGGGTAGCACGGTTACAGCAATACCCTTCTAATGACCCACAAGTATAGGGGGTGTATCGCAGTATTTTCAGGGAAGTGAAACCCAATTTATTGATTCGACACAAGGGGGGCTAAAGAATATTTATAAGCCTTAACAACTGAGTTGTCAATTCAGCTGCACCTGCAAACAATCTTGCTCACAGCAGTTTATTAGTAGCAACAGTTTTGTAGTAGGAATAGTAAAGTAATAGGAGTAGTAAAACTAAAGACGATAGTAACAATTGCAGTAAACAGTAGGATTGGAGCGCGGTAGGCATAGAGATGGATGGACGGGCGTTGCATGGACAAGACAATTCATATAGCAATTAGAACATAGGGCATTTGCAGATAAATAAGATAAAGCATCCAAGTAATAAATAATCCTAGGCATGTGTTCCATATATAGTCATACGTGCTCGCAATGAGAACTTGCACAACATCTTTTGTTCTGTCAGCCCGTTTGCAGCGGGGCCTCAAAGGAACTACTGGCAATTAAGGTGCTCCTTTTAATAGAGCACCGGAGCAAAGCATTAACACTCCATGAACACATGTGATCCTCACATCAAAGTCATTCCCTCCGGTTATCCCGATTTCTGTCACTTCGGGGCCATTGGTTCCGGACAACAACGTGTGTATACAACTTGCAGGTAAGACCATAAACAATACTATCATAATGAATCAATAACATGTTCAGATCTGAAATCATGGCACTCGGGCCCTAGTGACAATCATTAAGCATAACAAGTCGCAACAAAGTCAAAAAGCACTAATAGTAGATACTAGGCACCATGCCCTAACAATCTGATGCCATTACATGAACGATCTCATCTAATCCCTACCATCCCCACAGCCTACAGCGGGGGATTACTCACTCATAGATGGGGGAAACATGGATGGTCGATGGAGAAGCGATGGTGATGATGATGGCGATGATCTTCTCCAATTCCCCGTCCCGACAGGGTGCCAGAACGGAGTTTCTGGTTCCGAATCGCGGAATCTGGTGGTGGCGGTGCAGCGGAACTCTTTCTAGAAAAACGTCGAACCCCCTGAGTTTTTTAGGTCAGAAGGCAACTTATAGGCGAAGAGGGGTGTTCAGGCCTGACCACCCCTGGCAGCTTAGGCTAAGCCGTGTGGTGTGGCCTGGGCCCAGCCCCACTCCGTCTCGTATTCTGGCTCCGTGAGTCTTCTGGTGAAATAGGATTTTTGGCATATTTTCCGGGATTTTTCCTGATAGTTGATTTTCTGCACAAAAACTAGACACCAAGGCAATTCTGTTGAAAATAAAGCAATCGTGTTAGTTGTATCCAAATCACACAAGTTTAGAGGAAAAACAATAGCAAAAGTGTTCGGGAAAGTAGATATGTTTTGGACGTATCAACTCCCCCCAAGCTTAGCTTATTGCTTGTCCTCAAGCAATTCAGTTGAAAATTGAGTGCGATAAAAGAAACTTTCACGAACACATTTGCTTCGTATGATGTATATATTCTCAGCATGTGATCAACTACTTAAACAATTCATAAAAGGAGTATGCAACTAAGTTTACTTAATAGGCAATGCAAGCTATGAAGAGATTCCAACTCAAAAATAATAAGTAGCATGAAACATAAACATAAGCAACATTACAATGCTCATAACAAGGTATGATAGAGTGGTATCTCGCTTTTCTTTGATTGTGAATGCCAAGGCACCTCTGAAGTTCAGGTGAAGACTAGAAGTAAAGATATCAAAGATACAAGCATCAAAGTCGTAACACAAATACTCAAGTTTTGAGACAATCACATTACACTAAGAATGACAACTATTCTCTCAAGAAAGTGCTCAAAGAATGTGTGGAGACTCAACAAGGAAATGAAAAAGGTTTTGAATGATTTGAAAGGCTTCCATATGCTGAAAGTATGGTACTCATTAGCTTTGAGCTCTCATTGCCCGTATCATGAGCATCTTTAATGTGGTTAAGGTGAAAGTGAGGTCCAATCTGAGTTATATGCTTGATAGACTATAAACTGGAAATCTCATGTCCCTTGAGTACGAGGGCCGCTCCTCATGCTACTCAACTTTAGTTACCAGTAAGTTCTTGTCATTGTAAATACGTGCGTATCATAGAGAACCGCCAACGGGGTACCCCTTACCCGATGATACGGAAGAATCCCCATATCAAAATGACAAGGCAAGCAGACAACGAGTATCTCAGCAAACTCCTTATTTACCATGGGAAAATGGTGCTTTTTACAAGCTCCCCTTTTATTTTACACCGACGACATCCGCAAACAAAAGAGCATGGTATCAACTGGGTATATATTTACAGGTGTTGAAAGCGTTCCCCGTGATAGCACGGTTCTGCTAATCCCCAGCCTATAATTTGCAAGCATATAACTTTCATGGACATTCACAATGGTTTAGGTTTATTAAATGCAGGAAATAAAGTGTGCCATCAAGTTCGTGAGAGCTTTACTAACTAACTTTCTCATAACAAGCAAACATTTTATTCGGAAGAAAACAAGGCATATTGAATATGCACGGAACAGCAAATGATGCAAATAGGTAGGTATGGTGGACACTTTTGGCAATATTGGTTTTTGGGAGTTGGAAACACGAGTAAAGCATACTCAGTGTAAGTGAAGGCTAGCAATAGTAAGGGAGCGACAAACGAGAGAGTAATGGCTGTCATAATCATGCTTGCAACAAAACAGGACTAATCATGGCATGAAAGTGATTCAAGACCCTCAAGGCAAAATAATTCATCGAGGCTTAACTGATTATTTCAGTCATATGCATGCGTGAGCATGTGCCAAGTCAATTCAAGTGAAACATTCAAAGGAGGATACCACAGTGTCATACCAAGTTATGAATATAGTAATGCAAGCAAACATTCATATGACATGCTACATATTATTAGCGGGCTGGAGCTAATCATAAGAAAGCAAGAACTACTAAGCATCCATAAATAACATACACCCTACATCAACAGACTAAGGATGCCCACAATGATGAGTATATGTACAAAAATGAAAACAAATAGAGTTCGTTACTAGCCTCTTACCACACCTCAAGTTGTCATTAATCCTCATTATTGCCCTTCACTTGTGTGGCTTGAATAATAATATGAAACCAAATTCCACTGAGGACCGCTGAACCCTGCAACAAACTCACAAAACCAAAGAAGAACAACAAGTATTTTTGGTGTTTTCGATTTTTAAAGGAAGAGCCAAAAAGGAAGAACAAGCAAAGCAAAATCTTTTTGGGTTTTTCGAATAGTTCAAACAAATAAAAGAGGGAAAAACAAATTGAGGCAAAAAGAAGAAGAACCAAACAAAGAGAAACAACAGAAATATTTTTGGTCCTTTTGTGTTTTAGAAAGCAAAAGCAAAGAAAGAACGAAAACTAAAAAGAGAACGAAAACATGAATATACAAAGTACCAACGCAAAATGATATGCAGATGAGTGCGATGTCGGTGTACCTCCCCCCAAGCTTAGGCTTTTGGCCTAAGTGGGTGTCAATCCCAAGCTGGCCAGGATAGAGCGCCTCCGTAGTATGGTGAGGAGGTACCCTTGTCCTGGTGCAAGCTCGAGGATGCCCCACCATAGTGCGCAGAGTAATCGTAGGAGGGCACATCCTCCTGGTGCTGCCTGTGGAAACCCAGCAAGCGGAGCTGCTCGTCCACCTCCTCCTTGGAGTGCGACCATGTCCTGCTGTGAACACTGAACAAGGTAGATTGCGGCAAAGGAATCTCCCTTTCATCCCCGTCAGTAAACAACATCCTATATACTAAACTATCCATATCAGAATTAGTAGTGACAAAGTGATGTGTTTTCATGGCAGCAAGGTCAAGCCTTTGTGGTGCTAATATAGTACCACTGGGATCCACCGAAAGCTCTAATGCATGACCATACGTGAAGCGATGATGCCCCCATAAATAGGCCCCCTAGCAGCTAGGCGTCGAGCAATAAGAGAGCCAAGATTGTACCGAATATCATTGTTAAGCGCAGCAGCGAGGAAGGCTAAATGATAATTGGAGATATTACTCGTATTCTCCCTACCAAGAATGCTAGTAGCAAGATAATAGGCAAAGTATCTAAGAGCAGGGATTTGGATATTTCTTATCTTCCCGCGCTGAGCTACGCGGTCGTCGTCATTGGTCATACCCCGATAGAGCTCCAGCAAATCAGCGGGTCGCCCTTGAATCTTCTTCACGGTCCCTATCATGCCCACACCTATAATACTACAAAATCTTTCCAATGGCATGGTAAAGGGAAGATTATAAATTCTAAAAGAAATAGTTGACTGATAGGGGGTGTTAGTAAAAACAAAACTCTCAACAAAAGTTTTGGTGAGCATAGCATATTGCTCACTCTCATCTTGCATGTATCAGGTCAAACCAACCCTCTGAATCAGTATCAAGAAATCATCAAGAATCCCTACATCTTGTAAGAAAGTAAAACAAGGAAAAGTAGATGGGTGAGCATCCCCATCGTCTCCTTCATTACCAATGCGAGGTGCAATGAGATCTTCGTTGTATGATGGCCCAAACTGAGAGGCTGATCTTGAGGGCCTTGACCTCCTAGGTGCATCCCTCTCAAATATTTCTCCAAAGGGTTGTTCATGTTTGATATTCTGAAATTTAAACATCTATTAAACAAGTGATTGCAAAGTGAATATATAATGGAGAGCACTACTCATAGGGACTTGCAAGAGGCCTAAACATGCATCAAAACTATATCTCTAAGCATTGAACAAGCTTACAAGCTCTCATAACCTGTCACCTACAGCAGCAAAATACTCAAGATATAAGCCACTAAACACAAATCTACTTGGACAAGCGGAGGAGTCACATACCGGAGAACAAATGCTCCAAATTTCAGCAGCACAGATGGGTTGAGCAAGGAGATCGAAAAATCGAGGGCAAGAACAGCAAGAATGCGATTTTTAGCAATGAACTGGTGTTTTCTCGGGAGAGAGAAGAAAGTGGCAAGTGAGAGAGTGAGTGGAGGGCCAGGGGTGGCCCACACCATGGCCAGGCGTGCCCCTGGGCTGGCCGCGCCACTAGGTGGTGTGCCTGCCTGGTGGGCCCCCCTGGTACCTTCTAGGCACTTCTCTGCCCCTTTTTTCTCGTAAAAATTTAATATGAATTTTCTAGAATTTTTTGAGACACTTTATTTTTGGGCAATTTTCAGGTATAGATGAATGATTTTATGGCAGAAAGATTTTTTTGGAAACATGCAATGACAAAACAGGGCTAGAACTTCAGAAGTTCTAAGACACTCTAACATGCAAGCAACTAACAACACAAAAGAAAACTAAACGAAAGCAAAAACTAAAATGTAAGGAATAGAAGTAAACGGAGATAATCATGGTGAAAACATTGTTTTGTTCAATGAAATCCTTTTGTTAACAAGGTTGATCAGGTCTTGTTACCAAAACAATTTTATATGAAATAAAACTTTGTATTCCACTAATGATTATGTTACCTCAACCATGATAGCAATGGTCCCAATCATAATAGTTTGAATTTTTTCTCTTGGTATGAGACAATATATTTCTCCAACTTGAATGCCTTCAACATGTTCAATTGAATTTAAACCATAATTCCTATCAATCTTCTTGGGGAAATAGACAATATGTTCCTTGTCCTTAACATTGAAGGTCACCTTTCCTTGATTAACCAATTAATAACAGCTCCTACAGTATTAACAAAGGGTCTCCCAAGAATAATAGACATATTATCACCTTCACACATTTCAAGCACAACAAAATCAGTTAATATCAAGCAATTATGAGCCATTTGAACAGGTACATCCTGACATATACCAACAGGAATAGTGGTAGATTTATCAGCCATTTGCAAAGATATATCAGCCGGTATTAGTTTTTCCAGTTGAAGTCTCTTATAGAGAGAAAAAGGCATAACACTAACTCCTGCTCCCAAATCACACAAAGCAGTTCTAACATAACTATTTTTAATAGAGCAAGGAATAGTTGGAATCCCTGGGTCTCCAAGTTTCTTTGGAACCTTACCATTAAAGGAATAATTAGCAAGCAAAGTAGAGATTTCTTCATTAGGGATCTTCCTTTTATTCGAGACAATATCCTTCATATACTTTGAGTAACAAGGAAATTTAATAGCATCAGTCAAAGGAATTTGCAAGAATAAAGGTTTCATGCACTCACAAAATTTATTATAGTGTTCATCTTCCTTTGACTTGTGTTTCTTATCGGGGAAAGGCATAGGTTTTTGGACCCAAGGCTCTCTTTCACTACCATGTTTCTTAGCAACAAAATATTCTTTAGTGTATTTAGTATTCTTAGTGTGCCCTTCAGGTTCTTCTTCAACTTTTTCTTTATTAGGAACATCATTTTCTTCATTACCACTTTCAGTTTCAGCATCAGAGACAGATATACTATTAGGATCTTTAGCAGGTTCGAGAGGGTTCTACAATAGTTTTATGTTTCTTTTTTCTTTTCTTACGAGTAGTACCACTATTTTCACCTTGTTGAGAATCCTACTCGATTCTTTTAGGATCCCTTTCAGGATATAGAGGATCCTAGGTAGCAGCACCAATTCTAGTTCTAATTTCATAAGCATGTTTTTCTTTAGCAGCATTAACTAGCAAGTCTTTTTGCACTTTAATAAGTTGATATATTTGAGTTTGAACCATTTGAAAATGTTTAACAAGCATTTTAACATCATTAGAGGTTCTTTCCACAATATCCTTCAACTCAACAATAGCTCTAGAGTTTTCCATTAGATGATTTTGCACCCTTTTATTAAAATTATCTTGCTTAACAATAAAAATATCGAATTCTTCTAAGCATTGATCAGGAGGTTTAGAGTAAGGGATATCACCTTCATCAAAATGTTGGAGAGAGTGTACCTCAATAGTGGGTGAATAGGAGATTGGCTTACATAGTTCTTCTATAGGAGGTAAATTCTTGACATCTGCATCTTTAATTCCCTTCTCCTTAAGACATTTCTTAGCTTCCTTCATCACTTCATCATTCAGTTCAATAACTCCCCTCTTCTTTGATGATGGTATAGGAGCCGGTATAGCTGGTTCAGGTATAATTGTTTTAGGTATAGCTGGTTCAGGAGGAGTCCAATCTTCATAGTTCTTGCTTATTTTAGCCATTAATTCCTCAGCTTCCTTGGGAGTCCTATTCCTGAAAACACAATCAGCACAACTATCCAGGTATGTCCTAGATTCTTCAGTTAGTCCATTACAAAATATATCAAGAAGCTCATTCTTAGGTAATGGACATCCAACATGTGCATGAACCAAAGCACAAAACCTTTCCCATGATTCAGGCAATATCTCTTTTTCTCCCTGTTTAAAATCAAAAAGTTCCTGCAAAATAGCATGTCTAGCACTAGGAGGAAAATATTTTTGCAGGAAAGTATTAACCAAGCAATTGGGGTTATTAATAGATCCAGGAGGTAAATTACTAAACCAAGTTTTGGCTTCTCCTTTCAGTGAAAGGGGAAAATATTAGCAACAAAGTAGGTGCGCATCTTAATATCATCAGAAAATAGGCCACTCATGGTAGAAAGCTCAGTCATATGTGCTACCGCACTTTCATTCTTAGTCCCACAAAAAGGTTCTTTCTCAACAATAGCTATGTAGGATAAATCAAGAGAGAAATCATAATCTTTATCTTTAATGTTTATGGGAGACGCAGCAAACTTAGCATTAGGAGACAATTTGGGTTTAATAGTACGCCTCTCAAGGAGACTCTTAGCAGCTCTCCTATCATGGGTGTTTTGACATTCTTTAATAAATTCATCGGTCATCTCAATATAACCGTCTTCAATATCATAGCTCTCTCTAGACTCAGGTGAACTAACAGGTGTAGTAGTGTCTTCATTAGGAGTTTCGGTATTTCCAGCTATAGTTATAGCAATCGTAGCATCTAGGAAAGGACCTAATGAACTACTCTTATCAAGCACAGTAGAAGCAGCATCATAAGTATCAGAAGTTTCAGATTCAGCAGTAGTAGCAGTGGGTGTAGCGTGTGTATGTGTTGGTGTAAGGAACTTACTCATAACAGATGGTGAATCAAGAGCAACAGAGGTGTTTAGGACCGTACCTCTTCTTGTAGTGGATGGTAAAATAGGAACCTTGCCATCACGAGACTTACCCATGATGGATGGATGGCAGCGAACAGTAATGATTCCAAGTGGACTTGATAAATAAAGCTATGCTCCCCGGCAACGGCGCCAGAAAATAGTCTTGATGACCCACAAGTATAGCGGGTGTATCGCAGTATTTTTGAGGGAAGTGAAACCCAATTTACTGATTCGACACAAGGGGAGCCAAAGAATATTTATAAACCTTAACAACTGAGTTGTCAATTCAGTTGCACCTGCAAACAATCTTGCTCACAGCAGTTTATCAGTAGCAACAGTTTTGTAGTAGGAATAGTAAAGTAATAGCAGTAGTAAAAGTAAAGATGATAGTAACAATTGCAGTAAACAGTAGGATTGGAGCGCGGTAGGCATAGGGATGGATGGACGGGCGTTGCATGGACAAGACAATTCATATAGCAATCAGAACATAGGGCATTTGTAGATAAATAAGATAAAGCATCCAAGTACTAAATAATCCTAGCATGTGTTCCATATATAGTCATATGTGCTCGCAATGAGAACTTGCACAACATCTTTTGTCCTACTAGCCCGTTTGCAGCGAGGCCTCAAGCGAACTACTAGTAATTAAGGTGCTCATTTTAATAGAGCACCGGAGCAAAGCATTAACACTCCATGAACACATGTGATCCTCACATCAAAGCCATTCCATCCGGTTATCCCGATTTCTGTCACTTCGGGGCCATTGGTTCCAGACAATAACGTGTGTATACAACTTGCAGGTAAGACCATAAACAATACTATCATAATGAATCAATAACATGTTCAGATCTGAAATTATGGCACTCGGGCCCTAGTGACAAGCATTAAGCATAACAAGTCGCAACAAAGTCAAAAAGCACTAATAGTAGATACTAGGCACCATGCCCTAACAATCTGATGCCATTACATGAATGATCCCATCCAATCCCTACCATCCCCAAAGCCTACAGCGAGGGATTACTCACTCATAGATGGGGGAAACATGGATGGTCGATGGAGAAGCGATGGTGATGATGATGGCGATGATCTTCTCCAATTCTCCGTCCCGGCAGGGTGCCAGAACGGAGTTTCTGGTTCTGAATCACGGAATATGGTGGTGGTGGCGTAGCGGAACTCTTTCTAGAAAAACGTCAAACCCCCTGAGTTTTTAGATCAGAAGGCAACTTATAGGCGAAGAGGGAGACCGAGGGGGTGTCTAGGGCGGCTAGACCACCCCCTGGCGCGGCCAGACCTAGCTCGCGCGGCCAGGTGGTGTGGCCTGGGCCCATCCCAACTCCCTCTCGTATTCTGGCTCCGTGAATCTTCTGGTGAAATAGGATTTTTGGCATATTTTTCGGGATTTTTCCTGATAGTTGATTTTCTGCACAAAAACTAGACACCAAGGCAATTCTACTGAAAACAGCGTCGGTTCGTGTTAGTTGCATCCAAATCACACAAGTTTAGAGGAAAAACAATAGCAAAAGTGTTCAGGAAAGTAGATACGTTTTGGACGTATCAATTCCCCCAAGCTTAGCTTATTGCTTGTCCTCAAGCAATTCAGTTGAAAACTGAGTGCGATAAAAGAAACTTTCACGAACACATTTGCTTCATATGATGTATATATTCTCAGCATGTGATCACCTACTTAAACAATTCAAAAAAGAGCAATGCAAGCTATGAAGAGATTCCAACTCAAAAATAATAAGTAGCATGAAACATAAACATAAGCAACATTACAATGCTCATAACAAGGTATGATAGAGTGGTATCTCACTTGCCTTTGATTGTGAATGCCAAGGAACCTCTGAAGTTTAGGTGAAGACTAGAAGTAAAGATATCAAAGATACAAGCATCAAAGTCATAACACAAATAATCAAGTTTTGAGACAAGCACACATTACACTAAGAATGACAACTATGCTCTCAAGAAAGTGCTCAAAGAATGTGTGGAGACTCAACAAGGAAATGAAAAAGGTTTTGAATGATTTGAAAGGCTTCCATATGCTGAAAGTATGGTACTCATTAGCTTTGAGCTCTCATTGCCCCTATCATGAGCATCTTTAATGTAGTTAAGGTGAAAGTGAGGTCCAATCTGAGTTATATGCTTGACAAACTATAAACTGGAAATCTCATGTCCCTTGAGTACGAGGGCCGCTCCTCATGCTACTCAACTTTACTTACTGGTAAGTTCTTGTCATCATAAATACGTGCGTATCATAGAGACCGCCAACGGGGTACCCCTTTCCCGATGATACGGAAGAATCCCCATATCAAATTGACAAGGCAAGCAGACAATGAGTATCTCAGCAATCTCCTTATTTACCATGGGAAAATAGTGCTTTTTTCTCTCTTTCCTCTTTTCTCATATCTCTTTTTTTCTTTTCTCAATAGCTATCTTTTTTTATAAGAAGAATGCTTCATGGATACTCATTATGGTTACGCTGCAGGTTTCCACCATGATTAGGCATGGATTAAACTGGCAGCCCACGCGTTTCTCCAACACACATACATCACTCCATGGACTTACAAGCTCCCCTTTTATTTCACACCGACGACATCCGCAAACAAAAGAGCATGATATCAACTGGTTTATATTTACAGGTGTTGAAAGCGTTCCCTGCGACAACACGGTTCTGCTAATCCCTAGCCTATAATTTGCAAGCATATAACTTTCATGGACAGTCACAACGGTCCAGGTTTATTAAATACAGAAAATAAAGTGTGCCATCAAGTTCGTGAGAGCTTTACTAACTTTCTCATAACAAGCAAACATTTTATTCGGAAGAAAACAAGGCATATTGAATATGCACGGAACAGCAAATGATGCAAATAGGTAGGTATGGTGGACACTTTTGGCAATATTGGTTTTTGGGAGTTGGAAACACTAGTAAAGCATACTTAGTGTAAGTGAAGGCTAGCAATAGTAAGGGAGCGACAAACGAGAGAGCAATGGCTGTTATAATCATGCTTGCAACAAAACAGGACTAATCATGGCATGAAAGTGATTCAAGACCCTAAGGGCAAAATAATTCATTGAGGCTTAACTGATTATTTCAGTCATATGCATGCGTGAGCATGTGCCTAGTCAATTCAAGTGAAACATTCAGAGGAGGATACCAAAGTGCCATACCAAGTTATGAATAGAGTAATGCAAGCAAACATTCATATGACATGCTACAAATTATTATCGGGCTGGAGCTAATCATAAGAAAGCAAGAACTACTAAGCATTCATAAATAACATACACCCTACATGAACGTAACACCCTTGAATCGGCCCTATGCAAGTTTTAGCGATTCCCGCCAAACCCGCATAGAAACGATTCAAAGATGCCCACCAGGCACTTACATGCGGGTGGAAAACAAAGTAATAACATTACACAATAGTCCACGATGGAACCCACAGAAACATATATATACAATACAAAGATCCAAATCACCTTGAAAACGATACAACATCCGAGTACGGATAAGATGCAAATGGGGCTAAGAGCCCTGAAGAATAACCAATGGCGTACATAACCCTGCCCAGGCCAAGCCAGAAGGGTAACCCTGCTAACGACGTTGAACTTATACCTGCTAAAACAAAAGGGGTGTCGACAAAGGGCAAAGGAAAAAGAGAGCGGTCAGTACTGAGGCTAGTACACGGCAAGGCTAGAATTCGGCGGCTCTCGCCTACATAGGTATGGTGGACTGAAGCGGCAGCGCTGCATGCACTAAACAACCTATAGAGACTCGATTCAACTATTGGCTATTAGAGAGGGATAAGAAAGACCTATTCGGGACCAACCTGATACTAACACCAATCATACCCATCCTAGTATTCCCCCTCGAGACCAAATGAGAGAGTCAAACCGAGGAACTCACACAGTTGGCAATTTTATTCATTCCATTATAGTTGTAGCATTTACTAGTCAGATATAGATAGCATGAGTCATCCTGATAGCATAAGTAGTGGGCAATTTTAGTTAACCATTCAGTTGTAGTTGTAGTACTTACTAGTCAGATATAATTAGCATGTGACATCCCAAACCCAGAAGTTGTTGGCACTTTTATTTCATTCCATTGGAGTTGCGATACTTACTAGGCAGGTATACCATGACACGATACACCCCAGTTCCACCAGTTGTTGGCACTTTTATTATCCATTCCATTGTAGTGAAGCTGATTACTAGTCACATATTAAGTCAAATTTATAGCACTACTTTAGTTATGCTTGTCTATGATCGAGATACTGTGCTCCAAGTCGTCCATAACCGCGGACACGGCTTTCAGAAAGATTTACCCTGCAGGGGTGCACAAATAGCAACACACACATGATCAACCTCGGAAAAACCAAATCAAAACCCAACGAGGCTTTCACAAAAAAGCAATCACAAGATTCATAAATCATTTCAGGGGGCCACCCCACTAAGCTACCCGCAACGAAGTTGGCCGGCTCCGAGACAGACCCAGGGTTTGTGTCAATGGCTGTAAACGACTGGGAACCCGAAAGTGTGACTAGGCTTGTCGATACCGCGAAAATATTCCACGTTCCAAAACAGTACAGGTGCTCCACGCACAATCATAAATAAAGCAGTAAAGCATGGCATAAGTACAGGATAGTAATAAAGCCCCAAACTACTTTGTGGCCCCAAGAAATAAGAAATGAATCAAGCTCTGGCTAAAGGGGATCCATACGGTCTCCCAAATGTGGATAGTGCGAATAATCAAGGAACAGGTATCAAGTACTCAGGGCCTATGGGACACAAGTGGACATGAAAAACCAAATAACATATATTGCCCATCGATGCCTCTTTCATTAGTTATCCCAGCAATTTAATAGTTGTATTTAAATTCATGATCCTCTCCACTGTAAAGCATATGACAACATTCCAACAACTGTGTGCGACACGAGATCGCACCTGAGCAAGCAACTACGACTCGCAAGACCATCTATCTACCAAACAACAGGTAGTAGGAGGTGTCCAAGGCAATATAAAGGCTACACGGAATATATCGGGTACAGAACACTAAAGCATCACGACACGGATAGCAATAGATCAACAGGAGAAAATAAAGATTATAAATGCAAAATAGGTAGAAAGGGGGAGAATGCTCGCCTCGGAAACACTGCCAAAGGTTCATTATCCGAAGAACTTGTTGATACTCGCATCAACTCAACAGCCTAATCCGCGAAGAACCAAAGCACTAAAAGAAACACCAGATGCACTATTTAATACTATGGCAGAAGATCCGGCATGTTCATGATATGACGCATGACATGGCAATATGCAATGCAACTAGGCAATATTAAGCGGAACCGAGGGTCCCGACAATTAATTAGGAGTTTCATGTTGTTTAGTTACCCCACGATTCAAATGTTGTATTAACAAGGCAAAACATGGCATCAGTTCGCTACACAATTTTTAAATGGAGCCGGTATAAGATTAGAATACCGCATATAGTCTCCATATTTAATTATTAGGTGAATCGACATTATACCCCAAACAAATGAAGAAGTATGCAATATGATCAATTTATATGCAACAAGTGACAATGTCATATATTATAAAATATAGGGGTCTCAGATAGGGGTCATACATCAAGGTCCGAAGATCTTGGGGCTCGGAGGGGGTTCGACGGGGATCGGTCTTTAGATCCATGAAGGAGATCTTGTTGGTTCCATGTCTAAGATGTTTGGTGTCGGCTGCGGTTGACGGGCTTGGGTCGGCATCCGTGGTCTCCGGGGTCGATTTTGTTTGTTCGTGAGACTTCGTGTCCAAAGGCATCAGGGGATTTTCGGCAACATCTCCATCTGGGAACTCCTCTCACTATAGCCTGAAAGGGAACAAGCGGAGCGTCTAGGCAGTAGCACCAACACTTGGTATAGGCAACAAGGCACGAGCCAAGCGAGTACACAGCATCTCTACAAGCCATGTCCCATACAGAAGTATCCTCGAATACCTTCCATTCGTACTGCAACCAAAGAAAAAAAACTTGGTAGGGAGGACCTACAGGGGAAACAGAGGCGCGGGCAACACGGGCGAAGGAAGGTGAGGAGGACGCGCAGAGAAGAGGTCGATGGGCATAGTGGACGATGGTAGGAGAGCTCGGGGCAGCGGCAGGTGGAGGCCAAGGACGGCGGCCACGGGGATGCACGACGCACGCGGGGAGAACCTAGCGGCATGGCGAGCTCGGTGCGGCCGGCGCGGGGATGGCAGTGGCCAGGGCGGAGCCGCGCGGGGCCGGGGCGGCTAGGTGCTTGCCGGGGATGCGTGGCGCCCGCGGGGATGGTTCTAAGGTGCTCGGGGACAGAGGAGGGCGACCTCACGATGGCGGCGCATCTCCATGACCAGCAGGACGCGAGGCGGAGATGGCCGGCGCGGCGGCGGTTGCTTGCAGAGGCGGCAGGGAGGGTTCGCTCGCGAGGAGGCCAGGAAGTGGCGGTGGCCCAGAGAGGCTTTGAGGGTTGGGGATCAAGATCAGGGGAGGGGATGGCGATGCAGAGGTGTGCAAGGCTGGTGAGGACGAGCCGACGCGGAACAGGTCGCGGGAGTGGTGGGCCAGGGGCAAGGCCAGAGTGGTCAGCGGGGTGGGCCAGGCGGGGGTGAGCGTTGTACGCGTTGGGTCGGTGCCAGCGGGTCCGGTGTGGGCAGGGTCGCTGCCGCTCGTGCTTGGGGCTTGGGTGGTTCGGTCGGCTAAGGGTGGCTAGGTAGATAGGGTTAGGGTCTGGGGTTAGGTGGGGGTTAGGGTAGATGGGGATTAGGGTTTCATGTGGGGTAGTAGGCTCGCGGGCTGGGCCTTCAGGCCTAGCCAGCTGCCTTCCCCTAAAAATATTTTTATTTTTATTTGTTTTATTTTTAGAGAGGCTTTTGTAAATAGTTTCTAGACAAATAAAAGGCCCGAAAAACACTAGAGTTTTGATTTGAAATTAAGACGGGAGATATTTAGAAAACAAAACTAGGCTTTTAGAAAATAGTTTTAGGCGAACAAATGCATGATGACATGACGATGCTCAAATGCAATGTGGTATTATGACATGAGCATACGGTCATGATGATGCACAGAACAGAAATAGCAAGCGATTTTCTAGTAGTGGTTTTACCGGGGTGCTACAATTCGACACCACTAACAATGGATCTCGCCTTCGAGATCCGCCTCATGGTACGGGAAGAAGGATGACGGTCTGAATCTTCTCGCTTCATGTAGATCCTCGCGACACCACTAATAAGGAATCTCCCTCCATCTTGAAATCAGCGACACCACCAACAAGGTTTGTTGCTCACGATCATCGAGAGAACACTCCAGAGAAACAAATACGAAGGTAAAGGTATCGAAAGAAAAGTCCACCTCTAATTTCCGAGGAAGGAGTAAAGATTGCATTGGTCCACCAGTTCAATGTACAAGAGCGAATGATAAGAGTAGTCGGATGGTGATCAATCCATCACGCACCCAAAGCATTACTCCGTACATGAATAGAAGAATTATGCAACTAGCTCTCGAATTTAGACTGAAGATCTTGACGAGCGATGTTCCGAAAACTTCGGAAAACCAAGGAGTGATGCAGGCTCTTCATCGGATCTGACGCAGAAGACGTCGTCGCATTGGGAAAACACCGGAAGATACAAAAGAAAGATTTCAGTGGATTTTGATCCATCGAATGGTACAACAGATGAAGGGTTACTCAGATAACACGAAGACCGGAAGTGGAAACACCATTGCAAGAGAAAGGAATCGAAACCCTGAAGGTACAACGGAAACCCAACCACGAGAAATCCTAGACTCGAAGAGAAGATAAGAGTAGATTCAAAACACACGAAGGTAAGAGGAGAATAGAACAGAGGTAAGGAGTAAAAGCAGACCTAATCAGATATATCCAACCGTTTTTTCAAAATAGTTTTGACACTCTACAACTTCCGTTAGCTAGGTTATCCTACAGGATGGACCAGTGGGGTATCGCAACTGCTGAGCTCTAATACCACTTTGTAACACCCTCGAATCGGCCCTATGCAAGTTTTAGTGATTCCCGCCAAACCCGCATAGAAACAATTCAAAGATGCCCACCAGGCACTTGCCTGTGGGTGGAAAACAAAGTAATAACATTAAACAGTAGTCCACGATGGAACCCACAGAAACATATATATACAACAACGATTCCATGAGTCAAAAATACAGATATACAATACAAAGATCCAAATCACCTTGAAAACGATACAAAATCCGAGTACGGATAAGATGCAAATGGGGCTAAGAGCCCTGAAGAATAACCAATGGCGTCCATAACCCTGCCCAGGCCAAGCCAGAAGGGTAACTCTGCTAACGACATCGAACTTATACCTGCTAAAACAAAAGGGGTGCCGACAAAGGGCAAAGGAAAAAGAGAGCAGTCAGTACTGAGGCCAGTACACGACGAGGCTAGAATTCGGCGGCTCTCGCCTACATAGGTATGGTGGACTGAAGCGGCAGCGCAACATGCACTAAACAACCTATAGAGACTCGATTCAACTGTCGGCTATTAGAGAGGGATAAGAAAGACCTATTTGGGACCAACCTGATACTAACACCAATCATACCCATCCTGGTATTCCCCCTCGAGACCAAACGAGAGAGTCAAACCGAGGAACTCACACAGTTGGCAGTTTTATTCATTCCATTATAGTTGTAGCATTTACTAGTCAGATATAGATAGCATGAGTCATCCTGATAGCATAAGTAGTGGGCAATTTTAGTTAACCATTCAGTTGTAGTTGCAGTACTTACTAGTCAGATACAATTAGCATGTGACATCCCAAACCCAGCAGTTGTTGGCACTTTTATTTCATTCCATTCGAGTTGCGATACTTACTAGGCAGGTATAACATGACACGATACACCCCAGTTCCACCAGTTGTTGGCACTTCTATTACCCATTCCATTGTAGTGAAGCTGATTACTAGTCACATATTAAGTCAAATTTATAGCACTACTTTAGTTATGCTTGTCTATGATCGAGATAATGTGCTCCAAGTCGTCCATAACCGCGGACACGGCTTTCAGAAAGATTTACCCTGCAGGGGTGCACAAATAGCAACACACACACGATCAACCTCGGAAAAACCAAATCAAAACCCAACGAGGCTTTCACGACAAAGCAATCAAAAGATTCATAAATCATTTCAGGGGGCCACCCCACTAAGCTACCCGCAACGAAGTTGGCCAGCTCCGAGACGGACCCAGGGTTTGTGTCAATGGCTATAAACGACTAGAAACCCGAAAGTGTGACTAGGCTTGTCGATACCGCGAAAACATTCCACGTTCCAAAACAGTACTGGTGCTCCACACACAATCGTAAATAAAGCAGTAAAGCATGGCATATGTACAGGATAGTAATAAAGCCCAAACTACTTTGTGGCCCCATGAAATAAGAAATGGACCAAGCTCTGGCTAAGGGGGATCCATAGGGTCTCCCGAATGTGGATAGTGCGAATAATCAAGGAACAGGTATCAAGTACTCGGGGCCCGCGGGACACAAGTGGACATGAAAAACCAAATAGCATATATTGCCCACCGATGCCTCTTTCATTAGTTATCCCAGCAATTTAATAGTTGTATTTAAAGTCATGATCCTCTCCACTGTAAAGCATATGACAACATTCCAACAACTGTGTGGTACTTCATGACACGGGATCGCACCTGAGCAAGCGACCACGACTCACAAGACCATCTATCTACCAAACAACAGGTAATAGGAGGTGTCCAAGGCAATATAAAGGCTGCACGGAATATATCGGGTACGGAACACCAAAGCATCGCGACACAGATAACAATAGATCAACAGGAGGAAATAAAGATTATAAATGCAAAATAGGTAGAAAGGGGGAATGCTCGCCTGGGAAACACTGGCAAAGGTTCATTATTCGAAGAACTTGTCGATACTCGCATCAACTCAACGGTCTAATCCGCGAAGAACCAAAGCACTAAAAGAAACACCGGATGCACTATTTAATACTATGGTAGAAGATCCAGCATGTTCATGATATGATGCATGACATGGCAATATGCAATGCAACTAGGCAATATTAAGCGGAACCGGGGGTCCCGACAATTAATTAGGAGTTTCATGTTGTTTAGTTACCCTGCAATTTAAATGTTGTATTAACAAGGCAAAACATGGCATCAGTTCGCTACACAATTTTTAAATGGAGCCGGTATAAGATTAGAATACCGCATATAGTCTCCATATTTAATTATTAGGTGAATCGACATTATACCCCAAACAAATGAAGAAGTATGCAATATGATCAATTTATATGCAACAAGTGACAATGTCATATATTATAAAATATAGGGGTCTCAGATAGGGGTCATACATCAAGTCCGAAGATCTTGGGGCTCGGAGGGGGTTCGACGGGGATCGGTCTTTAGATCCATGAAGGAGATCTTGTTGGTTCCATGTTGAAGATGTTCGGTGTCGGCTGCGGTTGACGGGCTTGGGTCGGCATCGGTGGTCTCCGGGGTTGATCTTGTTTGTTCGTGGCACTTCGTGTCCAAAGGCATCGGGGGATTTTCAGCAACATCTCCATCTGGGAACTCCTCGCACTATAGCCTGAAAGGGAACAAGCGGCGCGTCTAGGCAGTAGCACCAACACTTGGTATAGGCAACAAGGCACAAGCCAAGCGAGTACACAGCATCGCTACAAGCCATGTCCCATACAGGCGTATCCTCGAACCCCTTCCGTTCATACTACAACCGAAGAAAAACAACTTGGTAGAGAGGACCTACAGGGGAAACAGAGGCGCGGGCGACACGGGCGAAGGGAGGTGAGGAGGACACGCAGAGATGAGGTCGATGGGCACAGTGGACGGCGGCAGGAGAGCTCGGGGCAGCGGCAGGTGGAGGCCACGGACGGAGGCCGCAGGGACGCACGGCGCACGCGGGGAGAACCTATCGGCATGGCGAGCTCGATGCGGCCGGCGCGGGGACGGTAGTGGCGAGGGCGGAGCCACGCATGGCCGAGGCGGCTGGGTGCTTGCCGGGGATGCGCGGCACCCGCGGGGACGGTTCTGAGGTGTTCGGGGACAGAGGAGGGCGACCTCACGGTGGCGGCGCGTCTTTGTGACGAGCAAGACGCGATGCGGAGATGGCCGGCACGGCGGCGGTTTCTTGCAGAGGCGGCGGGGAGGGTTCGCTCGTGAGGAGGCCAGGAAGTGGCGGCAGCCCAGAGAGGCTTTGGGGGTTGGGGATCAAGAGCAGGGGAGGGGATGGCAATGCAGAGGTGTGCGAGGCTGGTGAGGACGAGCCGATGCGGAACAGGTCACGGGAGTGGTGGGCCAGGGGCAAGGCGAGAGTGGTCTGCGGGGTGGGCCAGGCGGGGGTGAGCGTTATACGCGTTGGGTCGGTGCCAGCGGGTCCGGTTTTGGCAGGGTCACTGCCGCGCGTGCTTGGGGCTTGGGTGGTTCGGTCGGCTGCGGCTGGCTAGGTAGATAGGGTTAGGGTCTGGGGTTAGGTGGGGGTTATGGTAGATGGGGATTAGGGTTTCATGTGGGGTAGTAGGCTCGCTAGATGGGCCTTCAGGCCTGGCCGGCTGCCTTCCCCTAAAAAGATTTTTATTTTTCTTTGTTTTATTTTTAGAGAGGCTTTTGTAATTAGTTTCTAGACAAATAAAAGGCCCGGAAAAGACCAGAGTTTTGATCTGAAATTAAGACGGGGGATATTTAGAAAACAAAACTAGGAGTTTAGAAAATAGTTTTAGGCGAACAAATGCATGATGACATGACGATGCTCAAATGCAATGTGGCATGATGACATGAGCATGCGGTCATGATGATGCACATAACAGAAATAGCAAGCGATTTTCTAGTAGTGGTTTTACCGGGGTGCTACAATGAACAGACTAAGCATGCCCACAATGATGAGTATATGTACAAAAATGAAAACAAATAGAGTTCGTTACCAGCCCCTTACCATACCTCAGGTTGTCATTAATCCTCATTATTGCCCTTCACTTGTGTGGCTTGAATAATAATATGAAAGCAAATTCCACTGAGGACCGCTGAACCCTGCAACAAACTCACAAAACCAAAGAAGAACAACAAATATTTTTGGTGTTTTCGATTTTTAAAGCAAGAGCCAAAAAGGAAGAACAAGCAAAGCAAAATATTTTTGGGTTTTTCGAATAGTTCAAACAAAGCAAAGAGGGAAAAACAAACCAAGGCAAAAAGAAGAAGAAGCAAACAAAGAGAAACAACAGAAATATTTTGGTCTTTTTGTGTTTTAGAAAGCAAAAGCAAAGAAAGAACAAAAACTAAAAAGAGAACGAAAACATGAATATACAAAGTATCGATGGAAAATGATATGGAGATGAGTACGATGTCGGTGTACCTCCCCCCAGCTTAGGCTTTTGGCCTAAGTGGGTGTCAATCCCAAGCTGGCCAGGATGGAGCGCCTCCGTAGTACGGTGAGGAGGTACCCTCGTCCTGGTGCGAGCTCGAGGACGCCCCACCATAGTGCATAGAGTAATCATAGGAGGGCACATCCTCCTAGTGCTGCCTGTGGAAACCCAGCAAGCGGAGCTGCTCATCCACCTCCTCCTTGGAGCGCGACCACGTCCTACTGTGATCACTGAACAAGGTAGATTGCAGCAAAGGAATCTCCCTTTCATCCCCGTCAGTAAACAACATCCTATATACTAAACTTCCCATATCAGAATCAGTAGTGACAAAGTGATGTGTTTTCATGGCAGCAAGGTCAAGCCTTTGTGGTGCCAATATAGTATCATTGGGATCCACCAAAAGTTCTTCATTATCTTCTTGACCTGCTTGACTAGGGCATCGAGGGCCTGGATGGCCGAGGCCGCCAAGGGCCCCTAGAGGAACATCTGCTGGAAGGCCGCCTTGGGCACATCGTCGAAGCTAGCGGCTGGGGCAAGGATGCCACAAGCCTGGGTGATGATTTCCTGCATCACCTCACATCCCTCTGAGACCAGGCGTGCCTTCTTCTTCGAGGCGATTTTCCTGTTGCGCCTCGGGAGACCTGGATCGCAGGTCTGACCTTCTTCTTTCTTGCTGGAGGTGTGCCCATGATCAGCGGTGGGACCTCAGATGCGATGCCGCCGATGAACTCAACCAGAGGCCCCCCAGTTGGAGTTGGAGGGCGTGGCGAGTCAACCGTGTTCGCGTCCTGGGCCAGCGCGGTCGGGCTAGCCGGCAGCGTCCCTCCGCCACGAGCCACCACGTTCCAGGCTTCATCCCGCGACATGATCGCCAGTTTCTCCAAGAGGCCCGCCGCAGCATCAGCCTCCCTTGCTGCAGCCTCCAGGGCATCCGGCAGCAGGGCTGGCTCCACCGCCACGACGTGGGCGGCACACGGGGTGGGCGGGGTGTTGAAGATCACGTTCCCCCCATCACCGCTTCTTGGCACATCACCAGCTTCCTTTGGCGATGTTGGCATTGCCTGACGGAGGAAGCTAGTGGCGCGCAGCAGCCACCCACGAAGCTCTGCGGCCTCCTCGATGACCGGCCTGATGAGGCCCGCCAAGCACTATAGTAGCTCAGCCTTGAGCAAAGCCGCCTGCTCCGCCAGGAGCTCGCGAAGCATCCCCTGGGAGGCGTGGAAGGTGGCATCATGGACAACCGCCTCACGCATCACCTCATCTCCATCGCCATGGCGCCGACCGTGGCTGCCGCCGCCCGTGTCGCGGCGCTGCAGGGAGCGAGTCCGCTCCCGCCTGAAGGCACCCTAGGCGTCCTAGTGATCCTATACGCTCCTGTGGCCCCTGCGCGCCACGCCATCTCCATTGTGGTCATCATCGCGGCCGTCCCTTCAGCGCCTCAACTGGCACGGATGGTCGTCATAGGGTCCATGCCTGCCCCCGGCTCCCAAGTGCAGCCGCACGAGCAGCGTCCTCGTCGTCCTCTTCCACCGGCACGGGCACTGGCGGCATGCCATCGACCGTGAGGAACCGCCAGTCGAAGGAGATGGGCGTCGGCTTGAACGCGGAGGCGTCGCTGCTTGGCCCAAAGAACTCCAGCAGGGCCATGGAGTAGTCCTCCATTTTGTCCAGGTGCACCAGGATCTTGAACGTGGCGCCCCGCTTCGATCCTATAGCACCCGGGTAAAACCACTACTAGAAAATCCCCTGTCATTTCTACTTTGTGCATCATCATGACATTATAAGGCATCATCATGTTCACCATCTCACATTGCATGGAACACCTTTTAATTGTTGCATTATAATTTGACTCTTACATTTGGTTCTTGATAATTAAAGTTGTCATTTCTGTTTGCCTCTTTCATTTTACCCTCACTCTATTCTAATGCTAGTGGGTGTCATTTGATATGGAACCATGATGTCTAATTTTATCCTTTAGAGTCTTGTTATTTCTATTTGACAGTAATGCCCAAACTGATTTGGGGCATCATCTTTTAAATCTATTATATCACTAACTTGTTTTTTGAAGTCTTGCCATATGATCTATTCTAATTCTACTACATATTGGATAGATGGGTTCTTTTTATTTTGCCATATGGCTTTTAAATCAAGCCCATTTGAAAAGATGTGGAGCCATTCAATACTACCATCCTTCTTACTCTAGTGCCTATTCTCTAACTCTCCCAGATATACATGTGACCATTTTGTCATATCCATATCTATCTTTTTTTCTTTCTTATATTGTCAAGTTGGTTATTCTTTTGTGCCACATGAACTTCTCTCTAATGCTTCCATATGAAGCTCATGTGGTTTTTTTATTCGATCTTGCAAATGACCTTGTCATCATCGTGCATTTTTGGTAAAATTTGAATTTATTAAATCCTATTTTATTTTTCTAATATACACATATGGTCAATACATATAAAACCATTCTTCTTCTTTTTAAAAAAAATTGTAATATATACCAGACCGTTATAAGAACATAAAAGGTTTTCTTATTTTTGCTAAAATAAAATTAGGCAAAAAGCCCGTCTAAAGTTTTAGCCTAAAACTAGCCTCATCTAGTCTACTTTGGACTAGATAAATATCCCATTCTCCTTCTTTCTTCCCAAACCCTAGCCTCCAAATCTGAGCCAGATCCACCTATTGCCTTCCTTTCTTCCTCAAAATCCTGTTCCATTTTCTCCATACCGCCAAAGTGCTTTCCTCTTGCCCCAAATCAATTCCGTGCCACATGCAAGATCCTCAAACAAGCTAGTTAGCTGAAGAAAATCTCAATCGATCCATACACGACATGCCACAGGATCCTCGTTCTGGGGTTGATGTCTTCCTGGAGGTCGTGGCCTTTCGCGCGTCCAAGAAGCAGTGCTGGCCGACCATCTTGTTTCCATCCAGCTTTGTCCTGCCCCTGCTGTAGCAAGCCACTGCATGCCACCTTGTCCCCTGAAGCCTGTCTCCCCTTTGGATTTCTCCCCTCTCGTGTGTGGGCGCACACACTGGTTGACCGGCCGCCGCGGGCCTCCTGCACACCACCATGCGCACAACCAAGCAACAGCGAGTCGAGCAGTACAACACCGGTCTGGGGATCCTCTTCATGAGTGCGCACACATGCAGTCGACCGTTGCTCCTTTGCATCTTCGTGAGACAGCAATGCAACAAGCAGCTAGTCCGTGTTCTTTCTCTTTTGGAGAAGCTCAACCGAGCCAACAGTACTGTGGTGATCGTCCTCGACCCGTTCGACGAAATGAGTGCAAGAGCTGTTTCTGTCTTTTTCTTCCGCAACATATGTTGGCCTTGTTTGTATCACATCTATCGGTGGATATCTCCTCTGCCACATGTTTGATCAAAATTATTACAAGGAATTCAGCTTATTATTCTTCTACCCGGAGTCATTGATCCATGTCTTTTCAGTTGGGCTGCTATTATGTCAAGTCTGGCACCGATTTGTCACACTATCCTGATTTCGCCGCCCAACGCAGACACCCTTGCCACATTGTTTTCTTCTCGACGTCCACTTCTTCCATACTTTGGATATTCAGGTACATCTTCAACAACAACCTGAAGCCTATCTCTCCGACCCCGATACAAACCGTGAGATCTCGACCCAAACTCTATTTTTTTATAAAATGCCATGTACATCTTGTATGCATTAAAACCATTCATGTGTATCGCATATCTTGTGGGTTCATGTTAATTAGCCAATTCATCTAACAAATAAATATGGAGTCTATATTCGGACTTTTTGTAGTCTTATATTGACTTCAGTTAAATTTGTGTAGCTCATCGATGCCATGCTTTGCCTTGTTAATACAATATTTAAATTGCGGGGTATCTAAATAACATGAACCTTATAATTAATTGTCGGGACCCCGGTTCCGCTTAATATTGCCTAATTGCATTGCACCTTTGCCATGTCATACATCATACATGTATCATGCTTGATCTTCTGCCGTAGTATTAAATAGTGCATCCGGTGTTTCTTTTAGTGTTTTGCTTCTTCACGGTTAGGACGTTGAGTGGATGCGAGTATCGACAAGTTCTTCGGTGAACCTTCAGCAGTGTTTCCCAGGCGAGCATCTCCCCCTTTCTACCTATTTTGCTTTATAGTCTTTATTTCCTCCTATTGATCTATTGATATCCGTGTCGCGATGCTTTAGTGTTCCGTATCAGATATATTCCGTGCAGCCTTTATATTGCCTTGGACACCTCCTATTACCTGTGGTTTGGTAGATGGTCTTGCGAGTCGTAGTCGCTTGCTCAGGTGCGATTCCATGTCGTGAAGTACCACACAGTTGTTGGAATGTTGTCATATGCTTAATGGTGGAGATGATCATGATTTTAAATACAACTATTAAATTGCTGGGATAACTAATGAAAGAGGCACCGGTGGGCAATATATGCTATTTGGTTTTTTATGTCCACTTGTGTCCCGTAGGCTCCAAGTACTTGATACCTGTTCCTTGACTATTCGCACTATCCACATCCGGGAGGGTCTATGAATCCCCCTTAGCCAGAGCTTGATTCATTTCTTATTTCTTGGGGCCACAAACTAGTTTGGGGTTTTATTACTATCATGTACTTATGCCATACTTTACCGCTTTATTTACGATTGTGCATGGAGCACCTGTACTGTTTTGGACCGTGACATGTTTTCGCTGTATCGACAAGCCCAATCACACTTTCGGGTTCCCAGTCGTTTACCGCCGTCCACACAAACCCTGGGTCCGTCTCGGAGCCGGCCAACTTCGTTGCGTGTAGCTTAGTGGGGTGGCCCCCTGAAATGTTTTATGAATCATGTGATTGCTTTGTCGTGAAAGCCTCGTTGGGTTTTGACTTGGTTTTCCGAGGTTGATCGTGTGTGTTGTTATTTGTGCACCCTGCAGGTAAATCTTTCTGAAAGCCATGTCCGCGGTTATGGACGACTTGAAGCACAGTATCTCGATCATAGACAAGTATAACTAAAGTAGTGTTATAAATTTGACTTAATATGTGACTAGTAATTAGCTTCACTACAATGGAATGGAAAATAAAAATGCCAACAACTGGTGGATCTGTGGTGATCTGTGTCATACTATACCTGCCTAGTGAGTATTGCAACTCCAATGGAATGTGATAAAAGTGCCAACAACTGCTGGGTTTTGGGATTCCTCAGGACAATTATATCTGACTAGTAAATGTTCTAACTACCACGGAATGGTTAATTAAATCTGCCCACTACTTATGCTTCAGGATGACTCATGCTATCCATATCTGATTGTAAGTGCTGCAACTATAACGGAATGAGTAAAATTGCCAAATGTGTGAGTTCCTTGGTCCGACTTCCTCGTTTGGTCTCGAGGGGGAAATATCAGGATGGGTATGTTTGGTGTTAGTATAAGGTTGGTTCCGAATAGGTCTTTCTTATCTCTCTCTAATAGCCGACAGTTAATCGAGTCTCTATAGGTTGTTTAGTTCATGCTGCGCTACCGCTTCAGCCCACCATACCTATGTAGGCGAGAGCTGCCGAATTCTAGCCTCGCCATGTACTAGCCTCAGTATTGACGCTCCTCTTTTTTCCTTTGCCCTTTGTCGGCACCCCTTTTGTTTTAGCAGGTTTGAGATCATCGTCGTTAGCAGGGTTACCCTTCCCTTATTCGGGCAGGGTTATGGACGCCATTGGTTATTCTTCAAGGCTCTTAGCCCCATTTGCATCTTGTCCGCATCGGACGTGTATCGTTTTCAAGGTGATTCGGATCTTTGTAGTGTATATCTGTATTCTTGACTCTTGGAGTCGTGCTGTATATATATATATCTGTTCTGTGGGTCCCATCGAGGACTGTTGTGTAATGGTATTACTTCGTTTTCCACCCGCACGAAAGTGCCTGGTGGGCGTCCTTGAATCGTTTCTATGCGGGTTTGGTGGAAAGGGCTAAAACTTGCATAGGGCCGATTCGAGGGTGTTACAGAGTGGTATCAGAGCTCAGCAGTTACGATACCCCACTGGTCCAGCCTGTAGGATAACCTATCTCACGGACGTTGTAGAGTGTCAAAACTATTTTTGAAAATCGGTTGGATAGATCTGATTAGGTCTGCTTTTACTCCTTACCCCTATGCTATTCTCCTCTTACCTTTGCGTGTTTGAATCTGCTCTCTTATCTTTTCTCCCAGTCCAGGAATTCTCGTGGTTGGGTTTCCGTCGTACCTTCAGGGTTTCGCTTCCTCCTTTGGCAACGGTGCTTCTACCTCCGGACTTAGTGCTATCTGAGTAATCCTTTATCTATGGTACCATTCTCTGATCCTTGTTTGTGCCTTCCGGTGTTTTCCGACGCAACGACATCATCTACACCATATCCGATGCAGTCTCATTCCACCTTTGTTTCGAGCCTCGATTGTCGAGATCTTGATCTAATTCGAGAGTTGGTTGCATAATTCTCCTGTTCGTGTGCAGAGTAATGCTTTGGGTGTGCGATGGACTGATCACCATCCGACTACCCTTATCATTCGCTCTTGTACATCGACTCGGTGGATCAAGCAATTTACTCCTTCCACGGAAGTTAAAGGTGGACTTTTCTTTCAATACCTTTACCTTCGCCTTTGTTTCTCCGGAGTGCTCTCTCCACGATCATGAGCAACAAACCCAGTTGGTGGTGTCGTTGATTTCAATATGGAGCGAGATTCCTTGTTGGTGGTATCGCCGATTTCAAGATGGAGCAAGGATCTTTGTTAGTGGTGTCGCGAGGAACTACACTACACGAGAAGACTCAGATCATCGGCCTTCTTCCCCGTACCATGAGGCGGATCTCGAGGGCGAGATCCATTGTTAGTGGTGTCGAATTGTAGCACCCCGGGTAAAACCACTACTAGAAAATCGCTTGTCATTTCTACTTTGTGCATCATCATGACATCATAAGGCATCATCATGTTCATCATCTCACCTTGCATGGAACACCTTTTAATTGTTGCATTATAATTTGACTCTTACATTTGGTTCTTGATAATTAAAGTTGTCATTTCTGTTTGCCTCTTTCATTTTACCCTCACTCTATTCTAATGCTAGCGGGTGTCATTTGATATGGAACCATGATGTCTAATTTTATCCTTTACAGTCTTGTTATTTCTATTTGACAGTAATGCCCAAATTGATTTGGGGCATCATCTTTTAAATCTATTATATCACTAACTTGTGGTTTGAAGTCTTGCCATATGATCTATTCTAATGCTACCACATATTGGATAGATGGGTACTTTTTATTTTGCCATATGGATTTTAAATCAAGCCCATTTGAAAATATGTGGAGCCATTCAATACTACCATCCTTCTTACTCTAGTGCCTATTCTCTAACTCTCTAAGATATACATGTGACCATTTTGTCATATCCATATCTATCTTTTTTTTTCTTATATTGTCAAGTTGGTTATTCTTTTGTGCCACATGAACTTATCTCTAATGTTTCCATCTGAAGCTCATGTGGTTTTTTTCTATTCAATCTTGCAAATGACCTTGTCATCATCGTGCATTTTTGGTAAAATTTGAATTTATTAAATCCTATTTTGTTTTTTTAATATACACGTATGGTCAATACATATAAAACCATTCTTTTTCTTTTTAAAAAAATTGTAATATATACCAGATCGTTATAAGAACATAGGCAAAAAGCCCGTTTAAAGTTTTAGCCTAAAACTAGCCTCATCTAGTCTACTTTAGACTAGATAAATATCCCATTCTCCTTCTTTCTTCCCAAACCCTAGCCTCCAAATCTGACCCAAATCCACCTATTGCCTTCCTTTCTTCCCCAAAATCCTGTTCCATTTTCTCCATACCGCCGAAGTGCTTTCCTCTTGCCCCAAATCAATTCCGTGCCACATGCAAGATCCTCAAACAAGCTAGTTAGCTGAACAAAATCTCAATCGATCCATACACGATATGCCACAGAATCCTCGTTCTGGGGTTGATGTCTTCCTAGAGGTCGTGGCCTTTCGCGCGTCCAAGAAGCAGTGCTGGCCGGCCATCTTGTTTCCATCCAACTTTGTCCTGCCCCTGCTGCAGCAAGCCACCGCATGCCACCTTGTCCCCTAAAGCCTACCTCCCCTTGGGATTTCTCCCCTCTCGTGTGTGGGCGCACGCACTGGTTGACCGCCACGCCTCACGCACACCACCATGCTTTAAGCAAGCAATAGCGAGTCGAGCAAGACAACACCGGTCCGGGCTCCTCTTCGTGAGTGCGCACACATGCAGCCGACCGCTGCTCCTTTGCATCTTCGCGAGATAGCAATGCAACAAGCAGCTGGTCCGTGTTCTTTCTCTTTTGGAGAAGCTCAACCGAGCCAACAGTACTGTGGTGATCGTCCTCGACCCGTTTGACGAAATGACTGCAAGAACTATTTCTGTCTTTTTCTTCCGCAACATATGTTGGCCTTGTTCGTATCACATCTATCGGTGGATATCTCCTCTGCCACATGTTTGATCAAAATTGTTACAAGGAATTCAGCTTATTATTCTTCTACCCGGAGTCATTGATCCATGGCTTTTCAGTTGGGCTGCTATTACGTCAAGTCTGGCACCGATTTGTCACACTATCCTGATTTCGTCGTCCAACGCAGACACCCTTGCCACATTGTTTTCTTCCCGATGTCCACTTCTTCCATACTTCGGATATTCGGATACATCTTCAACAACAACCTGAAGCCTATCTCTCCGACCCCGATACGAACCGTGAGATCTCGACCCAAACTCTATTTTTTTATAAAATGCCATGTACATCTTGTATGCATTAAAACCATTCATGTGTATCGCATATCTTGTGGGTTCATGTTAATTAGCCAATTCATCTAACAAATAAATATGGAGTCTATATTCGGACTTTTTGTAGTCTTATATTGACTTCAGTTAAATTTGTGTAGCTCATCGATGCCATGCTTTGCCTTGTTAATACAATATTTAAATTGCGGGGTATCTAAATAACATGAACCTTATAATTAATTGTCGGGACCCCGGTTCCGCTTAATATTGCCTAATTGCATTGCACCTTTGCCATGTCATACATCATACATGTATCATGCTTGATCTTCTGCCGTAGTATTAAATAGTGCATCCGGTGTTTCTTTTAGTGTTTTGCTTCTTCACGGTTAGGACGTTGAGTGGATGCGAGTATCGACAAGTTCTTCGGTGAACCTTCAGCAGTGTTTCCCAGGCGAGCATCTCCCCCTTTCTACCTATTTTGCTTTATAGTCTTTATTTCCTCCTATTGATCTATTGATATCCGTGTCGTGATGCTTTAGTGTTCCGTATCAGATATATTCCGTGCAGCCTTTATATTGCCTTGGACACCTCCTATTACCTGTGGTTTGGTAGATGGTCTTGCGAGTCGTAGTCGCTTGCTCAGGTGCGATTCCATGTCGTGAAGTACCACACAGTTGTTGGAATGTTGTCATATGCTTAATGGTGGAGATGATCATGATTTTAAATACAACTATTAAATTGCTGGGATAACTAATGAAAGAGGCACCGGTGGGCAATATATGCTATTTGGTTTTTTATGTCCACTTGTGTCCCGTAGGCTCCAAGTACTTGATACCTGTTCCTTGACTATTCGCACTATCCACATCCGGGAGGGTCTATGAATCCCCCTTAGCCAGAGCTTGATTCATTTCTTATTTCTTGGGGCCACAAACTAGTTTGGGGTTTTATTACTATCATGTACTTATGCCATACTTTACCGCTTTATTTACGATTGTGCATGGAGCACCTGTACTGTTTTGGACCGTGACATGTTTTCGCTGTATCGACAAGCCCAATCACACTTTCGGGTTCCCGAGTTTACCATGTCCACACAAACCCTGGGTCCGTCTCGGAGCCGGCCAACTTCGTTGCGTGTAGCTTAGTGGGGTGGCCCCCTGAAATGTTTTATGAATCATGTGATTGCTTTGTCGTGAAAGCCTCGTTGGGTTTTGACTTGGTTTTTCCGAGGTTGATCGTGTGTGTGTTGCTATTTGTGCACCCCTGCAGGGTAAATCTTTCTGAAAGCCATGTCCGCGGTTATGGACGACTTGAAGCACAGTATCTCGATCATAGACAAGTATAACTAAAGTAGTGTTATAAATTTGACTTAATATGTGACTAGTAATTAGCTTCACTACAATGGAATGGAAAATAAAAATGCCAACAACTGGTGGATCTGTGGTGATCTGTGTCATACTATACCTGCCTAGTGAGTATTGCAACTCCAATGGAATGTGATAAAAGTGCCAACAACTGCTGGGTTTTGGGATTCCTCAGGACAATTATATCTGACTAGTAAATGTTCTAACTACCACGGAATGGTTAATTAAATCTGCCCACTACTTATGCTTCAGGATGACTCATGCTATCCATATCTGATTGTAAGTGCTGCAACTATAACGGAATGAGTAAAATTGCCAAATGTGTGAGTTCCTTGGTCCGACTTCCTCGTTTGGTCTCGAGGGGGAAATATCAGGATGGGTATGTTTGGTGTTAGTATAAGGTTGGTTCCGAATAGGTCTTTCTTATCTCTCTCTAATAGCCGACAGTTAATCGAGTCTCTATAGGTTGTTTAGTTCATGCTGCGCTACCGCTTCAGCCCACCATACCTATGTAGGCGAGAGCTGCCGAATTCTAGCCTCGCCATGTACTGGCCTCAGTACTGACGCTCCTCTTTTTCCTTTGCCCTTTGTCGGCACCCCTTTTGTTTTAGCAGGTTTGAGATCATCGTCGTTAGCAGGGTTACCCTTCCGGCTTGGCCTGGGCAGGGTTATGGACGCCATTGGTTATTCTTCAAGGCTCTTAGCCCCATTTGCATCTTGTCCGTACTCGGACGCTGTATCGTTTTCAAGGTGATTCGGATCTTTGTAGTGTATATCTGTATTCTTGACTCTTGGAGTCGTGCTGTATATATATATATCTGTTCTGTGGGTCCCATCGAGGACTGTTGTGTAATGGTATTACTTCGTTTTCCACCCGCACGAAAGTGCCTGGTGGGCGTCCTTGAATCGTTTCTATGCGGGTTTGGTGGAAAGGGCTAAAACTTGCATAGGGCCGATTCGAGGGTGTTACAGAGTGGTATCAGAGCTCAGCAGTTACGATACCCCACTGGTCCAGCCTGTAGGATAACCTATCTCACGGACGTTGTAGAGTGTCAAAACTATTTTTGAAAATCGGTTGGATAGATCTGATTAGGTCTGCTTTTACTCCTTACCCCTATGCTATTCTCCTCTTACCTTTGCGTGTTTGAATCTGCTCTCTTATCTTTTCTCCCAGTCCAGGAATTCTCGTGGTTGGGTTTCCGTCGTACCTTCAGGGTTTCGCTTCCTCCTTTGGCAACGGTGCTTCTACCTCCGGACTTAGTGCTATCTGAGTAATCCTTTATCTATGGTACCATTCTCTGATCCTTGTTTGTGCCTTCCGGTGTTTTCCGACGCAACGACATCATCTACACCATATCCGATGCAGAGTCTGCATTCCACCTTTGTTTCTGAGCCTCGATTGTCGAGATCTTCAGTCTAATTCCGAGAGTTGGTTGCATAATTCTCCTGTTCGTGTGCAGAGTAATGCTTTGGGTGTGCGATGGACTGATCACCATCCGACTACCCTTATCATTCGCTCTTGTACATCGACTCGGTGGATCAAGCAATTTACTCCTTCCACGGAAGTTAAAGGTGGACTTTTCTTTCAATGCCTTTACCTTCGCCTTTGTTTCTCCGGAGTGCTCTCTCCACGATCATGAGCAACAAACCCAGTTGGTGGTGTCGTTGATTTCAATATGGAGCGAGATTCCTTGTTGGTGGTATCGCCGATTTCAAGATGGAGCAAGGATCTTTGTTAGTGGTGTCGCGAGGAACTACACTACACGAGAAGACTCAGATCATCGGCCTTCTTCCCCGTACCATGAGGCGGATCTCGAGGGCGAGATCCATTGTTAGTGGTGTCGAATTGTAGCACCCCGGGTAAAACCACTACTAGAAAATCGCTTGTCATTTCTACTTTGTGCATCATCATGACATCATAAGGCATCATCATGTTCATCATCTCACCTTGCATGGAACACCTTTTAATTGTTGCATTATAATTTGACTCTTACATTTGGTTCTTGATAATTAAAGTTGTCATTTCTGTTTGCCTCTTTCATTTTACCCTCACTCTATTCTAATGCTAGCGGGTGTCATTTGATATGGAACCATGATGTCTAATTTTATCCTTTACAGTCTTGTTATTTCTATTTGACAGTAATGCCCAAATTGATTTGGGGCATCATCTTTTAAATCTATTATATCACTAACTTGTGGTTTGAAGTCTTGCCATATGATCTATTCTAATGCTACCACATATTGGATAGATGGGTACTTTTTATTTTGCCATATGGATTTTAAATCAAGCCCATTTGAAAATATGTGGAGCCATTCAATACTACCATCCTTCTTACTCTAGTGCCTATTCTCTAACTCTCTAAGATATACATGTGACCATTTTGTCATATCCATATCTATCTTTTTTTTTCTTATATTGTCAAGTTGGTTATTCTTTTGTGCCACATGAACTTATCTCTAATGTTTCCATCTGAAGCTCATGTGGTTTTTTTCTATTCAATCTTGCAAATGACCTTGTCATCATCGTGCATTTTTGGTAAAATTTGAATTTATTAAATCCTATTTTGTTTTTTTAATATACACGTATGGTTAATACATATAAAACCATTCTTTTTCTTTTTAAAAAAATTGTAATATATACCAGATCGTTATAAGAACATAGGCAAAAAGCCCGTTTAAAGTTTTAGCCTAAAACTAGCCTCATCTAGTCTACTTTAGACTAGATAAATATCCCATTCTCCTTCTTTCTTCCCAACCCTAGCCTCCAAATCTGACCCAAATCCACCTATTGCCTTCCTTTCTTCCCCAAAATCCTGTTCCATTTTCTCCATACCGCCGAAGTGCTTTCCTCTTGCCCCAAATCAATTCCGTGCCACATGCAAGATCCTCAAACAAGCTAGTTAGCTGAACAAAATCTCAATCGTTCCATACACGATATGCCATAGAATCCTCGTTCTGGGGTTGATGTCTTCCTAGAGGTCGTGGCCTTTCGCGCGTCCAAGAAGCAGTGCTGGCCGGCCATCTTGTTTCCATCCAACTTTGTCCTGCCCCTGCTGCAGCAAGCCACCGCATGCCACCTTGTCCCCTAAAGCCTACCTCCCCTTGGGATTTCTCCCCTCTCGTGTGTGGGCGCACGCACTGGTTGACCGGCCGCCGCGCGCCTCCTGCACACCACCATGCGCACAAGCAAGCAATAGCGAGTCGAGCAGTACAACACCGGTCTGGGGCTCCTCTTCGTGAGTGCGCACACATGCAGCCGACCGCTGCTCCTTTGCATCTTCGCGAGACAGCAATGCAACAAGCAGCTGGTCCGTGTTCTTTCTCTTTTGGAGAAGCTCAACCGAGCCAACAGTACTGTGGTGATCGTCCTCGACCCGTTTGACGAAATGACTGCAAGAACTATTTCTGTCTTTTTCTTCCGCAACATATGTTGGCCTTGTTCGTATCACATCTATCGGTGGATATCTCCTCTGCCACATGTTTGATCAAAATTGTTACAAGGAATTCAGCTTATTATTCTTCTACCCGGAGTCATTGATCCATGGCTTTTCAGTTGGGCTGCTATTACGTCAAGTCTGGCACCGATTTGTCACACTATCCTGATTTCGTCGTCCAACGCAGACACCCTTGCCACATTGTTTTCTTCCCGATGTCCACTTCTTCCATACTTCGGATATTCGGATACATCTTCAACAACAACCTGAAGCCTATCTCTCCGACCCCGATACGAACCGTGAGATCTCGACCCAAACTCTATTTTTTTATAAAATGCCATGTACATCTTGTATGCATTAAAACTATTCATGTGTATCGCATATCTTGTGGGTTCATGTTAATTAGCCAATTTATCTAACAAATAAATATGGAGTCTATATTCGGACTTTTTGTAGTCTTATATTGACTTCAGTTAAATTTGTGTAGCTCATCGATGCCATGCTTTGTGTTGTTAATACAACATTTAAATTGCGGGGTATCTAAATAATATGAACCTTATAATTTATTGTCGGGACCCCGGTTCCGCTTAATATTGCCTAATTGCATTGCACCTTTGCCATGTTATACATCATACATGCATCATGCTTGATCTTCTTCCGTAGTATTAAATAGTGCATCCGGTGTTTCTTTTAGTGTTTTGCTTCTTCAGGGATTAGGACGTTGAGTGGATGCGAGTATCGACAAGTTCTTCGGTGAACCTTCAGCAGTGTTTCCCAGGCGAGCATCTCCCCCTTTCTACCTATTTTGCTTTATAGTCTTTATTTCCTCCTATTGATCTATTGCTATCCGTGTCGTGATGCTTTAGTGTTCCGTATCAGATATATTCCGTGCAGCCTTTATATTGCCTTGGATACCTCCTATTACCTGTGATTTGGTAGATGGTCTTGCGAGTCGTAGTCGCTTGCTCAGGTGCGATCCCGTGTTGTGAAGTACCACAAAGTTGTTGGAATATTGTCATATGCTTAATGGTGGAGATGATCATGACTTTAAATATAACTATTAGATTGCTGGGATAACTAATGAAAGAGGCACCGGTGGGCAATATATGCTATTAGGTTTTTCATGTCCACTTGTGTCCCATAGGCTCCGAGTACTTGATACCTGATCCTTGACTATTCGCACTATCCACATCCGCGAGAGTCTATGAATCCCCCTTATCTAGAGCTTGATTCATTTCTTATTTCTTGGGGCCACAAACTAGTTTGGGGTTTTATTACTATCCTGTACTTATGCCATACTTTAACGCTTTATTTACGATTGTGCGTGGAGCACCTGTACTGTTTTGGATCGTGACACGTTTTCGCTGTATCGACAAGCCCAGTCACACTTTCGGGTTCGATCGTTTTGCCATCATTGTCCACAAACCCTGGGTCCGTCTTGGAGCCGGCCAACTTCGTTGCGGGTAGCTTAGTGGGGTGGCCCCCTGAAATCTTTTATGAATCATGTGATTGCTTTGTCGTGGAAGCCTCGTTGGGTTTTGACTTGGTTTTTCCGAGGTTGATCGTGTGTGTGTTGCTATTTGTGCACCCCTGCAGGGTAAATCTTTCTGAAAGCCGTGTCCGCGGTTATGGACGACTTGGAGCACAGTATCTCGATCATAGACAAGTATAACTAAAGTAGTGTTATAAATTTGACTTAATATGTGACTAGTAATCAGCTTCACTACAATGGAATGGAAAATAAAAATGCCCACAACTGGTGGATCTGTGGTGATCTATGTCATACTATACCTGCCTAGTGAGTATTGCAACTCCAATGGAATATGATAAAAGTGCCAACAACTGCTGGGTTTTGGGATTCCTCAGGACAATTATATCTGACTAGTAAATGTTCCAACTACCACGGAATGGTTAATTAAAACTACCCACTACTTATGCTTCAGGATGACTCATGCTATCCATATCTGATTAGTAAGTGCTGCAACTATAACGGAATGAGTAAAATTGCCAACTATGTGAGTTCTTTGGTCCGACTTCCTCGTTTGGTCTCGAGAGGGAAATACCAGGATGGGTATGTTTGGTGTTAGTATAAGGTTGGTTCCGAATAGGTCTTTCTTATCTCTCTCTAATAGCCGACAGTTAATCGAGTCTCTATAGGTTGTTTAGTTCATGCTGCGCTGCCGGTTCAGCCCACCATACCTATGTAGGCGAGAGCCGCCGAATTCTAGCCTCGTGTCTTGGCCTCGATCTTGGCGCCTCCTCTTTTTCCTTTGCCCTTTGTCGACACCCTTTTGTTTTAGCAGGTTTGAGATCGACGTCGTTAGCAGGTTACCCTTCCGCTTGGCCAGGCAGGGTTATGGACGCCATTGGTTATTCTTGTGGCTCTTAGCCCCATTTGCATCTTGTCCGTACTTTCGGACGCGATTGCTTTCAAGGTGATTCGGATCTTTGTAGTGTATATCTGTATTCTTGACTCTTGGAGTCGTGCTGTATATATATATATATATATATATATATATATATATATATATATATATATATGTTCTGTGGGTCCCATCGAGGACTGTTGTGTAATGGTATTACTTTATTTTCCACCCGCATGAAAGTGCCTGGTGGGCGTCCTTGGATCGTTCCTATGCGGGTTTGGCGGAAAGGGCTAAAACTTGCATAGGGCCGATTCTAGGGTGTTACAGATCCCACCGGCCTAGCCTCATTGACAAGGACCTCGCCGGCGAGGCCATTCCCCTTGCTAGTGAAGGTGAGCCAGACGACTTTTGGAATGGCGCTCGGGTTGGCTGTCCAAGCCCAGTAGTCCAGCGAGCGCGCGGAGGAGAGGAGGGCCGAGGTGGTGTCGAGGTGGTCGAAGGAGCACCGCCATGCGATGATGCACTCCACCACAAATGGCGTTAGGCCATAGACCGGCACCCCCTCCAGGCAGAGCCGCACCCGGAAGGACATCACCGCCCCGAAGGCATTCTCCAGCAGCCTCCAGGGGCGCAACTGCACTAGGGCGCCATCAGCCGCGATGCATCCCCGCTTGAGCACCTCGGCATAGTGGGATCCATGCATGAACTTGAGGAGGAACTGGCCCGGCTGGTTCGGGCAGACGTTGATGTCGCGGTGGCTGAGGCGGAACGTCTTCCTCGCAGCGCGGCCGATGGAGATGGCCTCCACCTTGCGGTTGCCGCTTATGACCCATCCAATGCCCGCGGTCGCCTCCCAACTTTTGATGTCCTGGTCGATCTCGAGGGACGTGGCGATGACCACGGTGTCCTCGTCTAGCCTAGTCGCCGCGGAGCCGATGCCGTTCAGGTTCTCCATTGGTGGGGGAGGCGGGAGCGCGTCCACAGCGGGCGATGCCAGAGAGACAGGAGGCACCGCACGACGAGGGGGGGGGCGGCGACCACCGCTGCCCAGGAGCGCGCGTCCGGAGCCGATGGGGAGGACGAGGGGTGGCGAAGAAGGGTCGGTGGCGCACGTCACTACCGCCTCCCTGCTTTCTTGGCGGTGAGGCGGAGAGGGCAGGCGCGCTCCTTGTGGCCTGAGAGGTTGCAGGAGAGGCACCGAATTGGGTCGCGGCAGGCGGGGGAGAGGTGGTGGTGGGCAGGGGCGAGGCAGCGAACACAGAGCCCCTCGGTGCGCCTTTTGAAGCGGAGGGCGGCATCCGTGGCCTGGGAGGAGCGCATCGTGGTCTCTGCCATGCCGTCGTCGCGTCGCCATGAAGGCCCGTCCCGTCACGGACAGCGCGGCCCAGCAGTTTTCCATCCCGCGTCGTCTTGGGAAGGGGGCGCCACGGGGCGATGGGATGCCTCTTGATATCTCTCCGTCCTCTGGTAGCTGGGAGGCACGACGATGAGGGAGCGCAGCCCATGGGCGGCCGCATTGAAGGCAGGCGTCGTACCGCTCGCGTTGAAGGCGCTTGCAGCTCTTGAAGGCGTCGTCCCGCCGCACACATTGAAGACGCACGCAGGTCTTGATGGCGTCGTCGCGGGCATAACAGGGTGGGGCCCCTCGTGACGAGGTGCGGGCGCGGGAGAGGCCGACGCGGAGCCAGGTACCACCTCGGAGTCGGAGCTAGGGGCCCGCGCCGGACAGGGCGGAGAGACAGCCGGCGGGGTCGGCACCTGATCCAGATTTGGGTCGATGACGAGCCTGGAGAAGCGCATCACACGGAGGTGCTGTTCCCCGAGGAACTAGGGTGCCTGGGGGGATAGGCGGATGGGCAGCAGGGAGGGGGATGGCCATGGGGTGGAGGGAGTGGGAGGAGGGGGCCGAGCCACCGCCGGTGGGGTAGGGGGCGACAACGTCGCCATGGTAACTATCCGGACGCTTTCTTCTTAGCTTATGTTCCCTCCATCGAGATACTCTATGATATTTCTGCACTATTTTCAACTCCTTGATTAATTACTAGTTCGTTAGTTATAGGTACGGTAATCAGCGAGATCGATATCGAGTCCGATAGAATGGTACAATACAGGAGTATATCCAGTTAATGATGGTTTCTCGTTTACGATTTACTACTACTTCCTTCGTTTTAAAATGTAAGATATTTTAGCTTTGTGAAAGGAGTGTATCTAGATTTCTTTTAGTGCATAGGTTCACTGCATTTTCAGACAGAGGGAGTAGTTAATTAAGTGGAGCTTTTGTACGTAGCTAGATTGATGCATGATTAGAGTTGAGCCGTCGTCGATCCCTGTCGCCGGTGGAGTCCTGGGCACGAACCCGTGCATCACTGCACTGTAACTGACAAGGAAATGGCGACGCTCGCTGATGATCAATATCAGGCCGGAGCGGGGCACACAGTGTCCTAGTAAACTCCTACCTTTAGGTTCAGTACTTCACTAGAGACAACCGAGCGAGGCCGTCTATCTGCATTGTAGTGTGATATGACGGCATCAGTGTTCTTTTTTTTTTGACATTACGGCATCAGTGTTCTTAATTACTTGCAAATCTACTCCCTAGCTCTGTTCTACGATATAAGCCTTTTTAGCAACTGTGCATTTTGTTGTGCTATTTCAAGAAGAGTTGTTTTGTGGTACCCTCAATTAAATAACAGCCATCCATTTCTATCCATCTAAAGGTCCAAAATAGTTTATACTACTGCCAAAAGGTTTACTAGTATAATTTATACTACTCATGAAAATGGGCATCGGACGGAAAAATATCCTAGACGGGCCCTGGCCCAAAGTAATCACCAGGCCTAACTCAATCCAACTCGTGTGACACTATGACATTCTATGTGTTCATCGTTCATCCCGTCGACGCCGCCTCCGTCGCCTCCCACCTATCGTCCAAGTTCCAGTGGCCATAATTGATGAGAGCACATAACCCTATCTTCTTCCACCATTGTCGCCCCTGTGAGGCTGTGACTACATGGGCTCCTAGGTGGAGATCAAATCCAAGATGCGGGCCATCCTCGCCGACTGGATCATCGATCTGCATCAAAAGTTCGATCTCATGTGGAAGTCCCTGTACCGTACGGTCTACATCATCGACCAGTACCTCTCGATGCAGTCGTGCTTCGGAGGGAGACGCAGCTGGTAGGCGTCTCGGCCCTGCTGATCGCCTGCAAGTACGAGGGACTACTAGGTACTAGAGTGAAGAACTTTGATTAAATTGCACTGTCAACTGTCCACTGAGTTCATGTTCTGATTAAATTGTTGTACACTTAATCTGGAGGTCAAGGACTTCATCTTGATATCAGACAGTGCCTACACTCGGGAGAAGATATTGAGGATGGAGAAGGCGATAATGAACAGGTTTCGGTGGAACCTGACTATTCCTACAACACGTTCCTTGTGCGCTTTGTAAAGGCAACGTCTTCATCTGATTAGAAGATTGATGAAGAGGTAAACATTGAATACACCACCATAAGTAAATTCAGATGTATTTGCACTATCAGATTGGATACATCGTAAAGTGAGTTTGTGTACTGAATAACTTTCTCGTGTTGATTGAATGCAGATGGAGAACATGTTGTTCTTCTTTGCTAAGTTGGCGCTGATGCAGTAATACTATCCAAGCCCTCCATGGTTGTTGCTGCTGCTGACTATGTAGCCAGGCTCACCCTCAAGAACACCCATCTGTTGACTGATTTTCTCAAGCATCATGCTGGTTTCACTCAATTGCAGCTAATGTAAGCAGAATACACCTAGACGAGAATGTGTCCCCCTGTATTCCGCAAGTCCAGCACGGTTGTGTTAGAGCCACCACGATGAGATCGACGGACGATGGTCTCTGTTCTGTCGCCGCTGCTGCGACAGGTCGTCGTCTTGCTTCTGCTGCCACCACCGCTCTGACGCGGTTGCAGGCCTCCCTTATGTCGCTGCCGCCGCCCGGCGAAGAGAGAGGGAGGCAGTCACGATGGAGTGGAGCTGCCCGGCGACGGGGTGGCATAGGGGAGGGGTGGAACTCAACAAAGTGGTGACCGATACTAGGAGGGCAGCGTTCTTCTGAATGAGAAGGAAATATTCAAAACTGTTTGTTTACATGGAGAAACATAACTCATGACTAATCACACGGCGAGATACTTGAAGAAGAGAAATGCCAATAGAGAAATACCATACAATATTCTTTTTTTCGAGAATTACCATACAATATTCTGGTTTATGCCACTCTTTTATGTAGCTTGAATAATAATTACCACTGTAGTTATGCAGTACTGAAATAACATCTGTGTCATACATTTTTGTAATGTATGAAACAGAATTCAGCCCAATTTTAAAATAAAATGTCAGAATCGACAATTGGATATTACTATTTCATAGAAATACTGATTAGCAAATGGAGTACATTCAACTGGTTCCATACAAATATGAAGTTTGCTTCCGTACATAACACAACAAATGAAGTACATTGTAAAACACTTGAAGTAGTATCCATCTTTTGCCGTCGAAGAGGCTTCTTTTTGTAATCCGAATGTTTGGACTCCAAAGGATGACACTGCAGGACATGCATGAACGATTAAATGATGACCGGGTGGAAGGGTCATATTAAGAAAAGCTACTTACATCAATTGCAGATAGAAATATCAATTTGTACTCAGTGTTAATCACAAAAGTAAAACATCCACACAGATGGCCTGTTATGTGTCGGTAAGAAAAAGAACCAAAATTATCACAACAAACTTAAACCGTAAGTTTTGGTCGCAGATGTATATTGTGTTGCAATTTACTGATCCCCACACAAAGATATGCCCCTGCTCAGTGATTCTTGCACTGTGTACTAGTTATTTCAGTGACTAGATGATAGCGACATCACATTTGTGTTCCAAAATAGCTAGAATATACAAGCTGCATTAGAACTGGTGACAAGATACTCCACCAAATGGCCAAATAACAAAGCAATTTTGTGATACAGAAGGTAATGCAAGATTGCGCGCTAGGGTATTAACTGGAGGATCTGAAATAAAAGTGACTACTGTTACTACCATGTACAATACCAAATGATGTAACGCTGCAGATGATGTATTATATAAACTTGTTTTAAAATGTCACATGTTACATCACAAACTAGTGGCACAGATAGTAGCATACTTTGATGCCACAAGGTTCAAATAATACAAAATTAAAAAGACTACTATAAACATGAGAATAATCAAGTTTGGACACGGTACAAAACAAGACCCGTTGATGCTCAACACACTCCATATAGCTCTTTAGCTCACCGGAATATATGAGTACCGCAGAATTGATTGCTTGTTTCCTCAAATCACAAACCTCTTGGTATATAAAGAAAAAGACACTATAAATAATATGCATAGTACACCAGGAATACAATTGGCAGAAAAACAGAGAGAAAACACTTGGTGTTCATCCCATGGAGCACATAAATAATTATTATCGTGCTCCACCGAAATGAGTTTCTTGTGGAATGCCTTAGGACTCTTCTTACATGTCTAAGAAAGTCCTCAATGTCTAAATACAGGGATAAACAACCTCTCTTTTTTCTCCTTACACATATCGTAAGAAGCCAAACACATGCAATTCCAAAATGAAGTTACAGTATGATTTCCCCTTTATATTAAAATGTACTTTCAAGGTGGTTTGCTTCCCTCGCCCTTTGCATTAATTGACCACTGAATCTCTTAACCCTCCCTATCTATGCTAATCGTATCCGACTATGACCTGATGCTCGTGTACCTACTGCAGTTCTTTGCACTGGACTTAGGACTGTATGAACACATTCAGCTGAGGTAGGACCTTGAATAATATTCAGCAAGTACGTGCAATCGTGCAGTTAGATCGAGGTGTAACACTGATCAACTATAATCCTAGCTTGAACAAATCCTCCCTAGAGTTAACTGAAAAATGGCAGCAGATTTGTGCTCGTGCCGTCGGATTCATTCTGCACAGGTTGATCTGCAGGTTAACTAACTGTTGTTTTCAAGTAAATTTGGTTGTATGTAACTACAGCTAGCATTGCACAAGTAAATTGTACTTGTAAAAATAGGTTGGTGTTAGCGAGCCTAATCAGAGTTGGATAGTATTATGCTACATGCATAAAAAAGTGTCTTCATTGTCAAGAAAATTCAAGTTGCCTAACAAAAATACCATAAGTCAATATTATCCGTGGAATCATGGCCGGTTGAACTTATATGGAGATTGTGCTACTACATCTGGATGCAGAAAAAGGAAGACAACATTCAATAACGCACCTGAAATTAAACCCCAAATCGAACAAGCCGTCGTGTGGTTGGAAGAGCGGAGAGGGGGTTCAACGGCGTCGTGCAGTGTCCACGGACAAGGCTTCCGGTGTGGAGGAGGTGACGTCGCCCTGGTCGTCCAGCGTCGACGGAGGCAACGTGCACGATGGAGCTGTCGGCGGAGTGCTGGGGCATGTGGGCGGTGTCCACGTGCGAGGTGGATGCAAGTGTTGCTCGTCCGATGTTGACGGAGCGACGTGCGCGGCGGCGGCGGTGGCGGTGGTGGTAGCGGCGGCAGCGTGCTCGGGCCCAGGATGCGGCGGCGGCGGATTATACTGTGTGTTATAAGCCACACACGTCCGGGAACAGCGGCGCCTCGCGCCCTATTCGGGGAGAAGCCTGGCGGCGGCGCCTCAAGTTGGGGAAGAAGCTTGGCGGCGGCGCCTTACGATTTCCCCTATGTTCCGGGTTCGACCAGTTTGGTCTTGTTTTTTCCAAGGATCGATCGTTTTTCCTACAAAATTATTATATGGGCTTATTAGGCTAAAATTATCCCAGCCATTAGATCGGATTATACTACTCACTTTTGAGTAGTAGTAAAAGGTAACCTTAAAAGTTGCCTTCAAGATAACTTTGAGGCTACTTTTCCCCTGCGCGCGCCTTCTTCTACAGGCTACATGTTCGGAAAAGCATGCAGAAATCTCTGTTAGATCATCAGGTATATGTTTAGAATCCTCTTTTAAAAAAATATCAACGTATGTATGCAGGATTTCAGTAGAGCACACGCCCCAGTATACCTATATGGCTGCTCGTTAGCACGTTGCTTTCCTAGGTCGCGAGGAACGCATGCAGATAGGCCCGTAGAGAGTAATCCATCCGTAGCATCCACGGGCGGGTGTTTTTTCTCAACTCCTATGTCCAACTTTGTAGGAAAGCTCTGACTTTTTTTTTCCTAACCGCTACTCGTCGGTCGATTCATGTACTCCCTCCCACTCATATTAGTTAACTCGAATTTGTCTAGATTCTATCTAGACATATTTTAGTACTAGATACATCCGAATCTGATAAATCCAAGTCAACTAATATGGGTCGGAGGGAGTAGCTTCCAGTCGAAGTTGGCAAATACTCCCTCCGTTTCAAAATATAAGACTGTTTTAGCTTTGTGAATGAAGTGTATCTAGACCTCTTTTAGGACATGTTCGGTTCAGCTAGGATTGAAGCGGATTAGAAGGGATTGAGAGAGATTAAATCCCTAGTAAGTCAAAATCCCTCAATTCCACCCCAATCCACCCTAATCCTCTTGGACAGGGGATTAACCGAACATGGCCTTAGTGTCTAGGTTTATTTAGATTTGGAGTGAACGTAGACACTAAAAAGGTCTAGATACACTTTTTTCATAAAGCTAAAACATCTTATATTTTAAAACGGAGGGAGTATATTCAGTCGCTGTCCTAGGCCACTTGCTGCAGGTGACTGCTGACACTACATATAGCTCTAACCATTTTGGTCACCATCTGGAAAATCACTTTGTTCCTCTCTCGTTTGAACTTTGTGCTATCCTACTCATTGGCGATGCTGGACCATCACCTGCATAGCACAGAGAAAGTTCAGCGTATTTATCTTAACACTAGTAAAATGCCCGTGCGTTGCTACGGACGAACAATATGACATCAGTAATAAGCACTTTGCACAACCCGTAAGGTTTTTGATTATCCAGTAAATATTGATGTATACTTGGTGATATAGGTCAACCATCTTTCTCTCGGTGAACAATATAGTAACCGATAAAATCGCGCCAAACTGAATTCAACAAGCAAGTCTATAAGGACTTTGCACAATCCATGAGGTTCTTGATTATTTACTAAACATTGATGTATATTTGGTGATATTGGTCAACCATCTTTTTCTCTCCCTACCACACAAGCCCACACGGCGGAAACCTCTCAACCTTAATCCATTCAACAAACTATCCTCTTGTTGTATGGACCAATTAAACAACTATTTTCAATTTCTCTAACTCGATGTGTCACACGACCCACACCCTTCGTTCACAGGCCGACACTCTCCTTACATAGGCGTTGCCTTCTTCAATGTTCCACGTAGTTGACATTAATTTCTTCTGATACAACATCAAGCAACACGAATAACTATTTCATTAAAAAGTAGAATCCTTCATAAATGCTAGCTATCAAGTAAGGTAGGTTTGTTCAATATCCAGAAACATATTAAGTGGCTAGTTCAGTTTTAGAAAATTACTTCTAGATCACACACTACCGATAGCATAAGAACTAAGATTATCCTACAAATTGTTCTTACAAACCAAAAAAAATGATAAGGTATACTTGCTTTAGAGATAAGATGCAATTTGCACTGCAATACAAAAAAGTTCTACCTCCAAAATAGTGCATCATAAGGATCCGATAATTTCAAGTTGTTTACTACACTGAGGAACACATCATTAGTATTACTACCTTGAATATATAGATCAGAAAGCTTACTTTTTTTTCACATATGACCCATTATACTTATTTTGTACTTCCATGCCACCAGGCATCTGGTCCAACTTGCCCCTCCTTCTCTATTGGTCATCTGGCAGTGAATGATATAATTACTTGAGAAAAAGTTAAGGCAACGAAGTGGGAATCAGAGAAGATGGCCTCATATTATTTAAAGTATGAAAAGAGTGGTATTTATAAACTTCATTATTTACAAAGACTTCAGTACTAAGAAATAAAATACATATAGTTTGTCGATGAATGAATAATACTTTGGCCCAAAGGTCGATCAACCCTGACTCTCGAAAATACAACAGGAGAAAAAACCCGACTCTCGAAAGAAAAACACGATCACGGCCCAAACTTTGTCCCAAAGGTCGATCAACCCGCCAAACCCTACCCTTAGTTCACCCCTTTGTTGTCCCTTTGCAACACATGTAAAATATACTAAACATTTAGGTTTGAGGTATATCTTGTATGTTGTATTATTATATAGCGATATAAGTATGTTAGGTTTCAATTGCATAGATCAATGATCGTGTCCACTACTTCTTCCTCCGCGTCCACAGGCTGTCAAAACAAAGCATAAGTCCATTCAGTATCACAAGCTCAAGTCTAAAGGTGTATTTTAAGAAAAACAAGATATGATGCCGAAATACCTTAAATTTCTCACTCAATATTTCATTAGTTGGCACAAACTACTCTTCATTTCACTTGACCTTCCACCGCAAATGCTGCATGACCAACAAAAGTTTCAGAAAATGCTCCAATCAACAAGCCTAAAATGCAAATTCTAGTTGTAACAAGCAGCTAAGCTATTATTTTGAATTGGCATCTTGTTTGTTGCTATTGTTACTGAAGGAGTGAAGGTCTAATGGATTTCTCAAACAAGTTCTTAGCGAGCATGCTCCATCATCCATCGGAGGCATCAACTTGTGGATCATCTCCATCTGTGGACCGTGTAGAGACGTTTGAGCCTCGTGGCACTTCTTGCTCTTGAGCCCATTATCCCTCATTAAGTGCTGCAAAAAACAGCTGTTGTGGTAAAAAGCGAACATTGAATCCAAAACTAAGCTTTTTGTAGTCTCCAAAATTTGAGCTTCTAGCACGAGAGATTTCTACTGTAGAACACTTATTTTATATGATAAATTAGCTCTCCAGAAAATTTCTCTACAAGGCCAACTAAAAATCACAAGAGAATGTTACAAAAAGTATAGTGGTAATTACACATGCTCAATATATCCATCTAAATAGTGTGTGTCTCTCTCACACAGCCGCTGCTGACCCATTGTAGTTGGGTGAGCACTTTGCCGGTGAGCCATCTAGGAGCTGCGTGCAGGTGGTGGTGCTCGTGGTCGTCATGCTTCATGTTCTCGACATCCTCGTGGCTCAGGAAGAAGGGTTGTTTCGTCGAGCATAGCACCCTCACCAACATTCTTTCACTGATCACAACATTTTTCTGCTTCTCGGTGATTCTCTGCAGAGATAACCAGAAGTTTCAGACTATTAGCATAAGGTTGATAGGACTAAGACTGAACGGTAGATTGATTGCAGTTTCATGGACTTAGAATGGGGTGTAAGCATGTATGTGGTTTATAGGCGTGATGGTGTAGCCAGTGTACCCTGCAATGGAGAATATCATTTTGCGGCCCGAAAGTTGGGGTGTCCAGGCAACGCGGTACCCGAATTCCCTGATATCATCCGCGATGACTATAGTTGACGTGCCAAATACTCAGAGGGTCTTTTTCGGCACGAATTCAACTTTATGTTTCAATACAAAAAATCACGCTAACGGCCGTCAAGTTGGGCCCCCTGTGTCAGTTCTCGCCGTTATGTCGCTCCCGTCGCTTAGGTGTCAATTAGGCTTGCAGCGTTGGCGCTTGCATCCATTACGCGTCTTCTTCTTCCTCGGAGCGGCAATCTGTGGGGCGTCGCAGCCATGGCGCGGAGCTGGGACGTGGACGAACCTGCTCGACCTAGCTCTCCTTCCTGTAGGCTTGCAGCGTTGGTGCCTCCATTACTCGTCTTCTTCCCCGGAGCGGTAATCTATGGTCGTGGCCATGGCGCAGAGCTGGGAAGTGACGAAGCTGCTCGGCCCCGCTCTCCTCCCCATCCTGAGTCGGAGCTCGCCCTCACCGTGGACGCACCCATGGCATGGTCGGGGACGAGAATTGGTTCCCGGTGAGATCTATCACCTTATCGACCATGCTTGGTTCTGTTTTCCTCCTCTAGAATCTAAGCTCGTCGTCGCCGTGGTTGCACCCGCACCAATTCTGCCACCTCTGCCGAGGTCTCTGTGGTAGCTCAAGTTCTGACGCTCTCCAAGTTCTGCCATGTTGGGCCTGTAAGTGTTGTTGTATGTTAAACTAGCAAATCTCTTTTGTTCAAATCTCTTGGGCTGTACCAACTTCATTGTGTTTGACTATGAAAGACAAAATATAAATGACTTCTCTCAATTTCTTGCATAGAAAAATGCACAGCTAATTTCATATTCTCGCAGGAACTAGCCCCACTTGTTGAACCGGCGGCACTGCCACGATCTCCACGTAATCACAGAGAGTTCTCGAACCGAAAGTTGCAGTTACCACGTTTCTTCTGCAGTCATTCCTCTTCCTCACCATTTCTCTGCTTTTCTGGCGCTTCTTCTTCCTCTGCTCGAACCGTCGGTTTATCTTCTTCTTCCTCTCAAGGCGCTTCCTTGCAGTGTTCCTTTCACCCATTTCCTTGCAGGCATGGACGATGGGAAACGCACAACAGAAACCCACTTGGTCCCTGCCCATGGCACCACGACTTTGACAGTGGTGTACACAAATGATGAAGCGACTGTGGAGACAACTCTCGCCAGGTTTGAGTAATTGCTTGAGAAAGAGAAGCACAAGTTTGTGGGGCTAGACTTGGAGTACACTCGTGCAAATAAGCGAAAAATCCTCCACAAGAGATCGCTGTCATGCAAATCGCCATACATGAGGAGGTCCTCGTTTACCACTTCTGCAGGTATGTGAAATTTAAATTTGAGATCACCACTTCTGCATCCCTTGTTCCCTTACATCCCTAGAACCATCTAAGTGCAGGAGTAAACCAACTGAGATGCGTTGTCCGACTCTGGTCGAGTTCTTGTGTAGGAAAGGGATAACTTTCACTAGCGTGGATATCACAAATGACACAATTATGCTTTCTCGTGCGTTGATAAAAATCCCAGAGGGACACCACATTGACATCCAAAATCTGTACAAGATCAAATCATACCTAGCGAAGGATGGCATGGGTGATCTGGCAGCAGAAATCATCGATAAATCCTATAAAAAACTGAAGAAATTGAAGCGACTCGATCACGACTACTGGGAGTGGAAGCCGATGAGCCAGGTGCGCCTCGAGTCTGCAGCCAGAGACGCCTATATGGCGTACGAGTTGTACAGTAAGCTCATTACCATGAAAGATGGGATGGTTAAGGCGGGGTTTTTCACGAGAGAGCTATGCCCTGGTTGCAAGCTAGCCCAGGAGAAGAAGCGCGAGGAGAACAGAAAGCGGTTTTAGGACGAGCAGGGATCTTGGGACGGTGGCGACATCAAGCGGCTGAAGGGGAAGCAAGTCAAGGACGACAACAAGTGGTGGTGATACATTATGTGTTTGAACTAGATTTTAGTTTCTAGTTTATTATGTGTGTGATACATTTAGTTACTTCAATACAAAATTTCGACCAATTTAACTTGTTGATATATTTCTTGACAATTATAATATAATCGAGCAGTAGAAATATTTTATAGTGTGCATGAGCATGATCAGTAAATATAATTGAACACTAGAAACTTTAAGGCACTCCATATAAAGGAATAGATTAATATATAAGGTTCACCAGAGACACCACGGATATATTGTCTTACATGCCACACACAGGTAATAATTAACTAGAACAAAATAAAAGCAGGGGCTGCAGCAGGAGGCCGGGACACGGAGACGCCTAGCAGGGCAGGGGTTTATCAGCAGGAGGCGTGACAGCCTAGTCGATGGGATCTGAGCCAGTCGACATACTTCCGGAGGAATTTGCCGTGAGGCTGCGTCGCCGCCAAGGTAATCGACCTATGGCTTCTTCTCGCCCTGCCTCGCCAACGCCCTCCGTCTTTGGATCATGCTGTTGAGGTCCATGTTGATTGCTCTGCCACAGAATGGGCAAAACAGTCTCCCCCTACGGTGGAAACGGATTAGCCCACACCGTAACCGTCTCAGCACGTAGCGGCTCTTGTTGTCCCTGGATTCCTTGCTATCGTTCACTTTATCATCATCCTCCCGTTGATTTTTAAGAACATAACTTAGAACTCGTACATATGATTGAATTGTATTACAACTCAAGAATTGACAACATGTATATGTAAGACAATATATCCGTGGATATCAACGATAAAGCATCTCAGCAATAGTTTGATCGGTTCATATATCATTTCATCTCAACACAATGACAAATAATTGCATCAGATTGCGGCCTCATAAGTTTATTTAGGGACGGCGTGAGTGAACCAAGTAACAATTGCAGAGCCTGTATTGTTGTTATACATCGCCTCAGGTTCACTAACTCGTCCCTGAAAAAATCTGACACCAATGTGTCTGCCTCTCTTTTGGGACAAATTTGAATCATTGGATACAATAAGAAATTGAAATGTAATCGTATAAAATATTATTCAGGGATATACATAGTCAGGTACAAAAACAAGCCTAAATATTGTAATTATAAATAAAAAACCAAACAATTAATCTTCAGGTGCATGTTAAAAATACTTATGATCAAAACCATTCATATACATATGCATCATACCAATCATTAAAAGATCAGAAACAATTCAAGCATCATATATGTAGTTCCACATGAGAATAAATCTAGGGCCTCATAATTTGTTTTAGAGATGGAGTAGGCAAACCAAAGTACCAACAGCACAACCTATATTGTTTGTGTGCATTGCTGCCTCAGGTTCACCAACCCATCCCTAAAACACGACACCATCATACGTGTCTCCCCTTGAACTCTTTTGGGGCAAATTTCAATCATCGGCCTTGGTGACAAACTAAAATATAATTCTTATACACTATGAATGTATGGAATAGATAATTCGAATATCATAGTTCTATGAATGTAGAATAAAGATTGTTGCCTCATAAGTTTATTCAGGGACGGCGTGAGTGAACCAAGTAACAATTGCACAGCCTATATTGTTGTTGTACATCGCCCCAGGTTCACTACCTCGTCCCTGAAAAAACTGACACCAATGTGTCTGCCTCTCTTTTGGGGCAAATTTGAATCATTGGCCACAATAAGAAATTGAAATGTAATCGTACCAAACAATATTCAGGGATGTACAAATGCATTATACAATGCATTCATAGATCAGAAACAATACAAATATTATATATTTAGGTTCCATATCAGAGAAAAAATTAGGGCCTCATTTTTTTCAGCGATGGAGTTGGAGAACCAAAATACCAACAACACAACCTATATTGTTTATGTGCATTGCTGCCTCAGGGCCACTAACCATCCCTAAGAAAACGAGACCATCAGATGCCCTTGCACTATTTTGGGGCAAAATTGAATCATTGGGCTCAGTAAGGAATAGAAATGTAATGTTATAGGCCTGCTGTGTATCGAAATCAATACTCAACTAGCAAACTCAACTAGATGGCAGATGAGCAGATTGGGGTTTTGTGACTAGACGGATTGGGGTTTTGTGACTAGATGGCAGATGCATCAATCAACCGATCGAATCATATATATACTACCCTACTTCAAGAGCAAAAGAACCTATACACGATTGAGCAAATCCTATGTATGAACAGTGAAAACTGCGGCTGCGACTAGAGAAGCTAGCAATGTAGTACCTCAGACTCCTCATCACGGACCTCCTCCTCAAACTCATCATTCTCCACGATTGCGTCGAAGATTTCTTGAACGGCGATGGGGTCGTTGATGTAGATCACCGGATTGCCTCCGCCTACCGCCTGCCCCCCATCGAGATCTGCAGCTGGCACCATGACGTTGTCGGCCACGACGTTGTCGACCACCTACTGCTCGGCGGCGATGGCTACTACCGGCTGCTCGGCGGCTATGGCTACCACCTGCTGCTCGGCAGCGACGGCTACCAACTGCTGCTCGGCAGCGACGGCTACCACCTGCTGCTCGGCAGCGATGGCTACTGGCTGGACGGATGAGTTCGCACCCTCGACGGCGCAGTGACGAGCGGCGTTCGTGCCCGGAGAAGACGACTCCGTCTGCTTGGCGATGACCGAGCCATCTGTTGCTTCGCCTTCAACTGGCTTCACCTCCGGATCTTCTCCATGCGTACGCTTCATGGCGCACCAAGGGAAGGAGGTAGTGCAAACGAGGGAGATTCGGCTCGCACGGCAGGTGTAGATTGGGGTCTTGGGACTAGACAGACTGGGGGGGAAATGACACAAGCTCATGGAAGAAGAAGGTCGAGGGGGGTTATAAACACCGGACCATTCGTAGTCCTCGAGTGGACACGTGTGGTGGGCGGGGGGGCTACCATGATCTCCACCCTTTTTTTCGGTTCCCTTTTTTTTGAAACAACCATGATCTCCACTTTAGAGCTGCATTGAAAACACGCTCATGGCAGACCTCGATTCCGCTGCATGCAAGTGGCACGGAACTAATTTCTAGCAACGTTAGATTTACTCGAGGGAGGCCCTTGACTCATGGAATTTACTAGCGGTAGGGCCCAGTTGGAAGTGAGATTGAGAGCGCTGCGTATAAATGGGATATGTCTGATTAAAATCAAGTGGCAATAAATTGCAGCGTCCCGTCAACAACCGTGCACTCGATGACCCTGTTGCCCTGTGCATGAGTTGTAGTAGCAGTAGTAGGCTTTTCAGACTTGATTAAACTTGACATGACCGCTCGACGACTTTTTCCATGGACGGCATCATGTTCCTTCCTATAGAAGTCTCGCGGAGGGAGACGTCCGTGCTGCCTCACGCTATACTATGAAGGGCACGAGGTGTGCAACGATCATCGTTGGATCACACAGAATCAACGGTTGGTGCGCACAATCCGTGTGACAACTATGACAACTAATCAGGGAATAGCAGACAGGGTGAGCACAGTTTTGGGCTTCTACGAAAGATAGAGAGGGGGTGGGCAAAACTAAGTAGTACCACATAAAACCAAGGGAAAAACTAAGTAGTATAAAAATGGAAAGTGTCTTGTATAATGAAATACATCATGGAATACATCAAATTATGTCAAGATAGATCCACTATAGTTCATTGGATGTGTGTTCTTCTCATAAACCACACATGGATCCACCAATGGTACTGCATGTGTGTTCTTCTAAACAAACCACATAAGGATCCACCAGTGTCATTGCATGTCTGTTCTTTTCACGAACCACACATAAGGATGGGCCCACTAGTGTCATTGCATGTCTGTTCTTTTCATGAACCACACCCAGTGTCAGTGCATGTCTGTTCTATTCATGAACCACACCCAGTTTCACTGCATGTCTGTTCTTTTCATGAACCACGTAAGGATCTACCACTGTCATTGCATGTCCATTACTTCCATAAACCACATATGGATCCACCTAGTGTGATTGCATGTCTGTTCCTCTAAACAAACCACATAAGGATCCACCAGTGTTATTGGATGTGTGTTCTTCTCATGAACCACACCTAGTGTCATTGCATGTGTGTTCTTCTAAACAAACCACATAAGGATCCACCAGCGTCATTGCCTGTCTGTTCTTTTCATGAACCACATAAGGATCCACCAGTGTCATTGCATGTTTGTTCTTTTCATGAACCACACCTAGTTTTACTGCATGTCTGTTCTTTTCATGAACCACATAAGGATCTACCAGAGTCATTGCATGTCTTTTACTTCCATAAACCACATATGGATCCACCTAGTGTGATTGCATGTCTGTTCCTCTAAACAAACCACATAAGGATCCACCAGTGTCATTGGATGTGTTTTCTTCTCATGAACCACACCCAGTGTCATTGCATGTGTGTTCTTCTAAACAAACCACATAATTCATTGCATGTCTGTTCTTTTCATGAACCACACCCGGTGTCATTGCATGTATGTTCTTTTCATGAACCACGACTTGAGTCATTGCATGTCTGTTCCTCTAAACAAACCACATAAGGATCCATCAGTGTCATTGTATGTCTGTTCTTTTCATGAACCACATAAGGATCTACCAGTGTCATTGCATGTCTGTTCTTTTCATGAACCACAACAAGTGTCATTGCATGTGTGTTACTTCCATAAACCACATTAGATCCACCTAGTGTGATTGCATGTTTGTGCCTTCCATAAACCACATAAGGATCCACCAGTGTCATTGCCTGTCTGTTCTTTTCATGAACCACTCCTAGTGTCAGTGCATGTATGTTCTTTTCATGAACCACACCCAGTGTCACTGCATGTCAGTTCTTTTCATGAACCACATAAGGATCTACCAGAGTCATTGGATATGTGTTCTTCTCATGAACCACACGTGGATCCACCGGTGTCATTGCATGTGTGTTCCTCTAAACAAACCACATAAGGATCCACCAGTGTCATTGCGTGTGTGTTCTTTTCACGAACCACACCCAGTGTCATTGCATGTGTGTTCTTCTAAACAAACCACATAAGGATCCACTAGTGTCATTGACTGTCTGTTCTTTTCATGAACCACATAAGGATCCATCAGTGTCATTGCATGTCTGTTCTTTTCATGAATCACAGCTAGAGTCATTGCATATATTTTAGTTCCATAAACCACATGTGGATCCACCTAGTGTGATTGCATGTCTGTTCCTCTAAACAAACCACATAAAGATCCACCAGTGTCATTGCATGTCTGTTCTTTTCATGAACCACATCTAGTGTCATTGCATGTCTGTTCCTCTAAACAAACCACATAAGGATCCACCAGTGTCATTGGATGTGTGTTCTTTTCATGAACCACACCTAGTGTCATTGCATGTGTGTTCTTCTAAACAAACCACATAAGTCATTGCATGTCTGTTCTTTTCATGAACCACACCCGGTGTCATTGCATGTATGTAATTTTCATGAACCACGGCTAGAGTCATTGCATGTCTGTTCCTCTAAACAAACCACATAAGGATCCACCAGTGTCAAAGTATGTCTGTTCTTTTCATGAACCACATAAGGATCTACCAGTGTCATTGCATGTCTGTTCTTTTCATGAACCACACCAAGTGTCATTGCATGTGTGTTACTTCCATAAACCACATATGGATCCACCTAGTGTGATTGCATGTATGTGCCTTCCATAAACCACATAAGGATCCACCAGTGTCATTGCCTGTCTGTTCTTTTCATGAACCACTCCTAGTGTCAGTGCATGTATGTTCTTTTCATGAACCACACCCAATGTCACTGCATGTCAGTTCTTTTCATGAACCACATAAGGATCTACCAGAGTCATTGGATGTGTGTTCTTCTCATGAACCACACGTGGATCCACCAGTGTCATTGCATGTGTGTTCCTCTAAACAAACCACATAAGGATCCACCAGTGTCATTGCGTGTGTGTTCTTTTCACGAACCACACCTAGTGTCATTGCATGTGTGTTCTTCTAAACAAACCACATAAGGATCCACTAGTGTCATTGCCTGTCTATTCTTTTCATGAACCACATAAGGATCCACCAGTGTCATTGCATGTCTGTTCTTTTCATGAATCACAGCTAGAGTCATTGCATATCTTTTATTTCCATAAACCACATATGGATCCACCTAGTGTGATTGCATGTCTGTTCCTCTAAACAAACCACATAAGGATCCACCAATGTCATTGCATGTCTGTTCTTTTCATGAACCACACCTAGTGTCATTGCATGCGTGTTCGTCTAAACAAACCACATAAGGATCCACCAATGTCATTGCCTATCTGTTCTTTTCATTAACCACACCCAGTGTCATTCCATGTGTGTTCTTCTAAACAAACCACATAAGTCATTGCATGTCTGTTCTTTTCATGAACCACACCCGATGTCATTGCATGTATGTTCTTTTCATGAACGACGGCTAGAGTCATTGCATGTCTGTTGCTCTAAACAAACCACATAAGGATCCACCAGTGTGATTGCATGTATGTTCTTTTCATGAACCACATAAGGATCTACCAGTGTCGTTGCATGTCTGTTCTTTTCATGAACCACACCCTGTGTCATTGCATGTGTGTTACTTCCATAAACCACATATGGATCCACCTAGTGTGATTGCATGTTTGTTCCATCCATAAACCACATAAGGATCCACCAGTGTCACTGCCTGTCTGTTCTTTTCATGAACCACTCCTAGTGTCAGTGTATGTATGTTCTTTTCATGAACCACACCCAGTGTCACTGCATGTCAGTTCTTTTCATGAACCACATAAGGATCTACCAGAGTCATTGGATGTGTGTTCTTCTCATGAACGACACGTGGATCCAGCGGTGTCATTGCATGTGTCCTCTAAACAAACCACATAAGGATCCACCAGTGTCATTGCGTGTGTGTTATTTTCATGAACCACACCCAGTGTCATTGCATGTGTGTTCTTCTAAACAAACCACATAAGGATCCACCAGTGTCATTGGATGTGTTTTCTTCTCATGAACCACACCCAGTGTCATTGCATGTGTGTTCTTCTAAACAAACCACATAATTCATTGCATGTCTGTTCTTTTCATGAACCACACCCGGTGTCATTGCATGTATGTTCTTTTCATGAACCACGACTTGAGTCATTGCATGTCTGTTCCTCTAAACAAACCACATAAGGATCCATCAGTGTCATTGCATGTATGTTCTTTTCATTAACCACATAAGGATCTACCAGTGTCATTGCATGTCTGTTCTTTTCATGAACCACACCCATTGTCATTGCATGTGTGTTACTTCCATAAACCACATATGGATCCACCTAGTGTGATTGCATGTCTGTTCCTCTAAACAAACCACATAAGGATCCACCAGTGTCATTGGATGTGTGTTCTTTTCATGAACCACACCTAGTGTCATTGCATGTGTGTTCTTCTAAACAAACCACATAAGTCATTGCATGTCTGTTCTTTTCATGAACCACACCCAGTGTCATTGCATGTCTGTTCTTTTCATGAACCACGGCTAGAGTCATTGCATGTCTGTTCCTCTAAACAAACCACATAAGGATCCACCAGTGTCATAGTATGTCTGTTCTTTTCATAAACCACATAAGGATCTACCAGTGTCATTGCATGTCTGTTCTTTTCATGAACCACACCAAGTGTCATTGCATGTGTGTTACTTCCATAAACCACATATGGATCCACCTAGTGTGATTGCATGTATGTGCCTTCCATAAACCACATAAGGATCCACCAGTGTCATTGCCTGTCTGTTCTTTTCATGAACCACTTCTAGTGTCAGTGCATGTATGTTCTTTTCATGAACCACACCTAGTGTCACTGCATGTCAGTTCTTTTCATGAACCACATAAGGATCTACCAGAGTCATTGGATGTGTGTTCTTATCATGAACCACACGTGGATCCACCAGTGTCATTGCATGTGTGTTCCTCTAACAAAACCACATAAGGATCCACCAGTGTCATTGCGTGTGTGTTCTTTTCACGAACCACACCTAGTGTCATTGCATGTGTGTTCTTCTAAACAAACCACATAAGGATCCACTAGTGTCATTGCCTGTCTGTTCTTTTCATGAACCACATAAGGATCCACTAGTGTCATTGCATGTCTGTTCTTTTCATGAATCACAGCTAGAGTCATTGCATATCTTTTATTTCCATAAACCACATATGGATCCACCTAGTGTGATTGCATGTCTGTTCCTCTAAACAAACCACATAAGGATCCACCAGTGTCATTACATGTCTGTTCTTTTCATGAACCACACCTAGTGTCATTGCATGCGTGTTCGTCTAAACAAACCACATAAGGATCCACCAATGTCATTGCCTATCTGTTCTTTTCATTAACCACACCCAGTGTCATTCCATGTGTGTTCTTCTAAACAAACCACATAAGTCATTGCATGTCTGTTCTTTTCATGAACCACACCCGGTGTCATTGCATGTATGTTCTTTTCATGAACGACGGCTAGAGTCATTGCATGTCTGTTCCTCTAAACAAACCACATAAGGATCCACCAGTGTCATTGCATGTATATTCTTTTCATGAACCACATAAGGATCTACCAGTGTCATTGCATGTCTGTTCTTTTCATGAACCACACCCAGTGTCATTGCATGTGTGTTACTTCCATAAACCACATATGGATCCGCCTAGTGTGATTGCATGTTTGTTCCATCCATAAACCACATAAGGATCCACCAGTGTCACTGCCTGTCTGTTCTTTTCATGAACCACTCCTAGTGTTAGTGTATGTATGTTATTTTCATGAACCACACCCAGTGTCACTGCATGTCAGTTCTTTACATGAACCACATAAGGATCTACCAGAGTCATTGGATGTGTGTTCTTCTCATGAACGACACGTGGATCCAGTGGTGTCATTGCATGTGTTTTCCTCTAAACAAACCACATAAGGATCCACCAGTGTTATTGCGTGTGTGTTCTTTTCATGAACCACACCCAGTGTCATTGCATGTGTGTTCTTCTAAACAAACCACATAAGGATCCACCAGTGTCATTTCCTATCTGTTCTTTTCATGAACCACACCCAGTGTCATTGCATGTGTGTTCTTCTAAACAAACCACATAAGTCATTGCATGTCTGTTCTTTTCATGAACCACACCCGGTGTCATTGCATGTCTGTTCTTTTCATGAACCACGGCTAGAGTCATTGCATGTCTGTTCCTCTAAACAAACCACATAAGGATCCACCAGTGTCATTGCATGTATGTTCTTTTCATTAACCACATATGGATCTACCAGTGTCATTGCATGTCTGTTCTTTTCATGAACCACACCCATTGTCATTGCATGTGTGTTACTTCCATAAACCACATATGGATCCACCTAGTGTGATTGCACATCTGTTCCTCTAAACAAACCACATAAGGATCCACCAGTGTCATTGGATGTGTGTTCTTTTCATGAACAACACCTAGTGTCATTGCATGTGTGTTCTTCTAAACAAACCACATAAGTCATTGCATGTCTATTCTTTTCATGAACCACACCCAATGTCATTGCATGTCTGTTCTTTTCATGAACCACGGCTAGAGTCATTGCATGTCTGTTCCTCTAAACAAACCACATAAGGATCCACCAGTGTCATAGTATGTCTATCCTTTTCATGAACCACATAAGGATCTACCAGTGTCATTGCATGTCTGTTCTTTTCATGAACCACACCAAGTGTCATTGCATGTGTGTTACTTCCATAAACCACATATGGATCCACCTAGTGTGATTGCATCTATGTGCCTTCCATAAACCACATAAGGATCCACCAGTGTCAGTGCCTGTCTGTTCTTTTCATGAACCACTCCTAGTGTCAGTGCATGTATGTTCTTTTCATGAACCACACCCAGTGTCACTGCATGTCAGTTCTTTTCATGAACCACATAAGGATCTACCAGAGTCATCGGATGTGTGTTCTTCTCATGAACCACACGTGGATCCACCGGTGTCATTGCATGTGTGTTCCTCTAAACAAACCACATAAGGATCCACCAGTGTCATTGCGTGTGTGTTCTTTTCATGAACCACACCCAGTGTCATTGCATGTGTGTTCTTCTAAACAAACCACATAAGGATCCACCAGTGTCATTGCCTATCTGTTCTTTTCATGAACCACACCCAGTGTCATTCCATGTGTGTTCTTCTAAACAAACCACATAAGTCATTGCATGTCTGTTCTTTTCATGAACCACACCCGGTGTCATTGCATGTATGTTCTTTTCATGAACCACACCCAGTGTCACTGCATGTCAGATCTTTGCATGAACCACATAAGGATCTACCAGAGTCATTGGATGTGTGTTCTTCTCATGAACCACATGTGGATCCACCGGTGTCATTGCATGTGTGTTCCTCTAAACAAACCACATAAGGATCCACCAGTGTCATTGCGTGTGTGTTCTTTTCATGAACCACACCCAGTGTCACTGCATGTGTGTTCTTCTAAACAAACCATATAATGATCCACAAGTGTCATTGCATGTGTGTTCTTTTCATGAACCACATAAGGATCCACCAGCATCATTGCCTGTCTGTTCTTTTCATGAACCACATAAGGATCCACCAGTGTCATTGCATGTCTGTTCTTTTCATGAACCACACCTAGTTTTACTGCATGTCTGTTCTTTTCATGAACCACATAAGGATCTACCAGAGTCATTGCATGTCTTTTACTTCCATAAACCACATATGGATCCAACTAGTGTGATTGCATGTCTGTTCCTCTAAACAAACCACATAAGGATCCACCAGTGTCATTGGATGTGTGTTCTTCTCATGAACCACACCCAGTGTCATTGCATGTGTGTTCTTCTAAACAAACCACATAATTCATTGCATGTCTGTTCTTTTCATGAACCACACCCGGTGTCATTGCATGTATGTTCTTTTCATGAACCACGACTTGAGTCATTGCATGTCTGTTCCTCTAAACAAACCACATAAGGATCCATCAGTGTCATAGTATACCTGTTCTTTTCATGAACCACATAAGGATCTACCAGTGTCATTGCATGTCTGTTCTTTTCATGAACCACAACAAGTGTCATTGCATGTGTGTTACTTCCATAAACCACATATGGATCCACCTAGTGTGATTGCATGTTTGTGCCTTCCATAAACCACATAAGGATCCACCAGTGTCATTGCCTGTCTGTTCTTTTCATGAACCACTCCTAGTGTCAGTGCATGTATGTTCTTTTCATGAACCACACCCAGTGTCACTGCATGTAAGTTCTTTTCATGAACCACATAAGGATCTACCAGAGTCATTGGATGTGTGTTCTTCTCATGAAACACACGTGGATCCACCGGTGTCATTGCATGTGTGTTCCTCTAAACAAACCACATAAGGATCCACCAGTGTCATTGCGTGTGTGTTTTTTTCATGAACCACACCCAGTGTCATTGCATGTGTGTTCTTCTAAACAAACCACATAAGGATCCACTAGTGTCATTGCCTGTCTGTTCTTTTCATGAACCACATAAGGATCGACCAGTGTCATTGCATGTCTGTTCTTTTCATGAATCACAGCTAGAGTCATTGCATATCTTTTATTTCCATAAACCACATATGGATCCACCTAGTGTGATTGCATGTCTGTTCCTCTAAACAAACCACATAAGGATCCACCAGTGTCATTGCATGTCTGTTCTTTTCATGAACCACACCTAGTGTCATTCCATGCGTGTTCGTCTAAACAAACCACATAAGGGTCCACCAATGTCATTGCCTATCTGTTCTTTTCATTAACCACACCTAGTGTCATTCCATGTGTGTTCTTCTAAACAAACCACATAAGTCATTGCATGTCTGTTCTTTTCATGAACCACACCCGGTGTTATTGCATGTATGTTCTTTTCATGAACCACGGCTAGAGTTATTGCATGTCTGTTCCTCTAAACAAACCACATAAGGATCCACCAGTGTTATTGCATGTCTGTTCTTTTCATGAACCGCATAAGGATCTACCAGTGTCATTGCATGTCTGTTCTTTTCATGAACCACACCAAGTGTCATTGCATGTGTGTTACTTCCATAAACCACATATGGATCCACCTAGTGTGATTGCATGTATGTGCCTTCCATAAACCACATAAGGATCCACCAGTGTCATTGCATGTCTGTTCTTTTCATGAACCACTCCTAGTGTCAGTGCATGTATGTTCTTTTCATGAACCACACCCAGTGTCACTGCATGTCAGTTCTTTTCATGAACCATATAAGGATCTACGAGAGTCATTGGATGTGTGTTCTTCTCATGAACCACACGTGGATCCACCGGTGTCATTGCATGTGTGTTCCTCTAAACAAAACCACATAAGGATCCACCAGTGTCATTGCGTGTGTGTTCTTTTCATGAACCACACCTAGTGTCATTGCATGTGTGTTCTTCTAAACAAACCACATAAGGATCCACTAGTGTCATTGCCTGTCTGTTCTTTTCATGAACCACATAAGGATCCACCAGTGTCATTGCATGTCTGTTCTTTTCATGAATCACAGCTAGAGTCATTGCATATCTTTTATTTCCATAAACCACATATGGATCCACCTAGTGTGATTGCATGTCTGTTCCTCTAAACAAACCACATAAGGATCCACCAGTGTCATTGCATGTCTGTTCTTTTCATGAACCACACCTAGTGTCATTGCATGCGTGTTCGTCTAAACAAACCACATAAGGATCCACCAATGTCATTGCCTATCTGTTCTTTTCATTAACCACACCCAGTGTCATTCCATGTGTGTTCTTCTAAACAAACCACATAAGTCATTGCATGTCTGTTCTTTTCTTGAACCACACCCGGTGTCATTGCATGTATGTTCTTTTCATGAACGACGGCTAGAGTCATTGCATGTCTGTTCCTCTAAACAAACCACATAAGGATCCACAAGTGTCATTGCATGTCTGTTCTTTTCATGAACCACATAAGGATCTACCAGTGTCATTGCATGTCTGTTCTTTTCATGAACCAAACCCAGTGTCATTGCATGTGTGTTACTTCCATAAACCACATATGGATCCACCTAGTGTGATTGCATGTTTGTTCCATCCATAAACCACATAAGGATCCACCAGTGTCACTGCCTGTCTGTTCTTTTCATGAACCACTCCTAGTGTTAGTGCATGTATGTTCTTTTCATGAACCACACCTAGTGTCACTGCATGTCAGTTCTTTTCATGAACCACATAAGGATCTACCAGAGTCATTGGATGTGTGTTCTTCTCATGAACTACACGTGGATCCAGCGGTGTCATTGCATGTGTTTTCCTCTAAACAAACCACATAAGGATCCACCAGTGTCATTGTGTGTGTGTTCTTTTCATGAACCACACCCAGTGTCATTGCATGTGTGTTCTTCTAAACAAACCACATAAGGATCCACCAGTGTCATTGCCTATCTGTTATTTTCATGAACCACACCCAGTGTCATTGCATGTGCGTTCTTCTAAACAAACCACATAAGTCATTGCATGTCTGTTCTTTTCATGAACCACAACCGGTATCATTGCATGTCTGTTCTTTTCATGAACCACGGCTAGAGTCATTGCATGTCTGTTACTCTAAACAAACCACATAAGGATCCACCAGTGTCATTGCATGTATGTTCTTTTCATGAACCACATAAGGATCTACCAGTGTCATTGCATGTCTGTTCTTTTCATGAACCACACCCATTGTCATTGCATGTGTGTTACTTCCATAAACCACATATGGATCCACCTAGTGTGATTGCATGTCTGTTCCTCTAAACAAACCACATAAGGATCCACCAGTGTCATTGGATGTGTGTTCTTTTCATGAACCACACCTAGTGTCATTGCATGTGTGTTCTTCTAAACAAACCACATAAGGATCCACCAGTGTCATTGCCTATCTGTTCTTTTCATGAACCACACCCAGTGTCATTGCATGTGCGTTCTTCTAAACAAACCACATAAGTCATTGCATGTCTATTCTTTTCATGAACCACAACCGGTGTCATTGCATGTCTGTTCTTTTCATGAACCACGGCTAGAGTCATTGCATGTCTGTTCCTCTAAACAAACCACATAAGGATCCACCAGTGACATTGCATGTATGTTCTTTTCATGAACCACATAAGGATCTACCAGTGTCATTGCATGTCTGTTCTTTTCATGAACCACACCCATTGTCATTGCATGTGTGTTACTTCCATAAACCACATATGGATCCACCTAGTGTGATTGCATGTCTGTTCCTCTAAACAAACCACATAAGGATCCACCAGTGTCATTGGATGTGTGTTCTTTTCATGAACCACACCTAGTGTCATTGCATGTGTGTTCTTCTAAACAAACCACATAAGTCATTGCATGTCTGTTCTTTTCATGAACCACACCCAGTGTCATTGCATGTCTGTTCTTTTCATGAACCACGGCTAGAGTCATTGCATGTCTGTTCCTCTAAACAAACCACATAAGGATCCACCAGTGTCATAGTATGTCTGTTCTTTTCATAAACCACATAAGGATCTACCAGTGTCATTGCATGTCTGTTCTTTTCATGAACCACACCAAGTGTCATTGCATGTGTGTTACTTCCATAAACCACATATGGATCCACCTAGTGTGATTGCATGTATGTGCCTTCCATAAACCACATAAGGATCCACCAATGTCATTGCCTGTCTGTTCTTTTCATGAACCACTCCTAGTGTCAGTGCATGTATGTTCTTTTCATGAACCACACCTAGTGTCACTGCATGTCAGTTCTTTTCATGAACCACATAAGGATCTACCAGAGTCATCGGATGTGTGTTCTTCTCATGAACCACACGTGGATCCACCGGTGTCATTGCATGTGTGTTCCTCTAAACAAACCACATAAGGATCCACCAGTGTCATTGTGTGTGTGTTCTTTTCATGAACCACACCCAGTGTCATTGCATGTGTGTTCTTCTAAACAAACCACATAAGGATCCACCAGTGTCATTGCCTATCTGTTCTTTTCATGAACCACACCCAGTGTCATTCCATGTGTGTTCTTCTAAACAGACCACATAAGTCATTGCATGTCTGTTCTTTTCATGAACCACACCCGGTGTCATTGCATGTATGTTCTTTTCATGAACGACGGCTAGAGTCATGGCATGTCTGTTCCACTAAACAAACCACATAAGGATCCACCAGTGTCATTGCATGTCTGTTCTTTTCATGAACCATATAAGGATCTACCAGTGTCATTGCATGTCTGTTCTTTTCATGAACCACACCCATTGTCATTGCATGTGTGTTACTTCCATAAACCAGATATGGATCCACCTAGTGTGATTGCATGTTTGTTCCTTCCATAAACCACATAAGGACCCACCAGTGTCATTGCCTGTCTGTTCTTTTCATGAACCACTCCTAGTGTGAGTGCATGTATGTTCTTTTCATGAACCACACCCAACGTCACTGCATGTCAGTTATTTTCATTAACCACATAAGGATCTACCAGAGTCATCGGATGTGTGTTCTTCTCATGAACCACACGTGGATCCACCGGTGTCATTGCATGTGTGTTCCTCTAAACAAACCACATAAGGATCCACCAGTGTCATTGGATGTGTGTTCTTCTCATGAACCACACCCAGTGTCATTGCATGTGTGTTCTTCTAAACAAACCACGTATGATCCACCAGTGTCATTGCTCATGCATTTCTTTTGATGAACCACATAAGGATCAATCAGTGTCCTTGCATGTCTGTTCTTTTCATGAATCACAACTAGAGTAATTGCATGTCTTTTACTTCCATAAACCACATATGGATCCACCTAGTGTGATTGCATCTCTGTTCCTCTAAACAAACCACATAAGGATCCACCAGTGTCATTGCGTGTCTGATCTTTTCATGAACCACACCTAGTGTCATTGCATGCGTGTTCTTCTAAACAAACCACATAAGGATCCACCAGTGTCATTGCCTATCTATTCTTTTCATGAACCACACCCAGTGTCATTGCATGTGTGTTCTTCTAAACAAACCACATAAGTCATTGCATGTCTCTTCTTTTCATGAACCACACCCGGTATCATTGCATGTCTGTTCTTTTCATGAACCACATAAGGATCTACCAGTGTCATTGCATGTCTGTTCTTTTCATGAACCACACCCAGTGTCGTTGCATGTGTGTTACTTCCATAAACCACATATGGATCCACCTAGTGTGATTGCATGTTTGTTCCTTCCGTAAACCACATAAGGATCCACCTGTGTCATTGCATGTCTGTTCTTTTCATGAACCACTCCTAGTGTCAGTGCATGTATGTTCTTTTCATGAACCACACCCAGTGTCACTGCATGTCAGATCTTTGCATGAACCACATAAGGATCTACCAGAGTCATTGGATGTGTGTTCTTCTCATGAACCACACGTGGATCCACCGGTGTCATTGCATGTGTGTTCCTCTAAACAAACCACATAAGGATCCACCAGTGTCATTGCGTGTGTGTTCTTTTCATGAACCACATCCAGTGTCATTGCATGTGTGTTCTTCTAAACAAACCACATAATGATCCACCAGTGTCATTGCATGTGTGTTCTTTTCATGAACCACTTAAGGATGGGCCCAACAGTGTCATTGCATGTCTGTTCTTTTCATGAACCACACCCAACATCAGTGCATGTCTGTTTTATTCATGAACCACACCCAGTTTCACTGCATGTCTGTTCTTTTGATGAACCACATAAGGATCTACCAGAGTCATTGCATGCCTTTTACTTCCATAAACCACATACGGATCCACCTAGTGTGATTGCATGTCTGTTCCTCTCAACAAACCACGTAAGGATCCACCAGTGTCATTGGATGTGTGTTCTTCTCATGAGAACACCCAGTGTCATTGCATGTGTGTTCTTCTAAACAAACCACATAAGGATCCACCCGTGTCATTGCCTGTCTGTTCTTTTCATGAATCACATAAGGATCCACCAGAGTCATTGCATGTCTGTTTTTTTCATGAATCACAACTAGAGTCATTGCATGTCTTTTACTTCCATAAACCACATATGGATCCACCTAGTGTGATTGCATGTCTGTTCCTCTAAACAAACCACATAAGGATCCACTAGTGTCATGGCGTGTCTGTTCTTTTCATGAACCACGCCCAGTGTCATTGCATGCGTGTTCTTCTAAACAAACCACATAAGGATCTACCCGTGTCATTGCCTATCTGTTCTTTTCATGAACCACACCCAGTGTCATTGCATGTGTGTTCTTCTAAACAAACCACATAAGTCATTGCATGTCTGTTCTTTTCATGAACCACACCCGGTGTCATTGCATGTCTGTTCTTTTCATGAACCACGGCTAGAGTCATTGCATGTCTGTTCCTCTAAACAAACCACATAAGGATCCACCAGTGTCATTGCATGTCCGTTCTTTTCATGAACCACATAAGTATCTACCAGTGTCATTGCATGTCTGTTCTTTTCATGAACCACACCCAGTGTCATTGCATGTGTGTTACTTCCATAAACCACATACGGATCCACCTAGTGTGATTGCATGTTTGTTCCTTCCATAAACCACATAAGGATCCACTAGTGTCATTGCTTGTCTGTTCTTTTCATCAACCACTCCTAGTGTCAGTGCATGTATGTTCTTTTCATGAACCACACCCAGTGTCACTGGGTGTCAGTTCTTTTCATGAACCACATAAGGATCTACCAGAGTCATTGGATGTGTGTTCTTCTCATGAACCACACGTGGATCCAGCGGTGCCATTGCATGTGTGTTCCTCTAAACAAACCACATAAGGATCCACCAGTGTCATTGCGTGTGTGTTCTTTTCATGACCCACACCTAGTGTCATTGCATGTGTGTTCTTCTAAACAAACCACATAAGGATCCACCAGTGTCATTGCCTGTCTGTTCTTTTCATGAACCACATAAGGATCCACAAGTGTCATTGCATGTCTGTTCTTTACATGAATCACAGCTAGAGTCATTGCATGTCTTTTACTTCCATAAACCACATATGGATCCATCTACTGTGATTGCATGTCTGTTCCTCTAAACAAACCACATAAGGATCCACCAGTGTCATTGCGTGTATGTTCTTTTCATGAACCACACCCAGTGTCATTGCATGTGTGTTCTTCTAAACAAACCACATAAGGATCCACCAAAGGTCATTGCTATCTGTTCTTTTCATGAACCACACCCAGTGTCATTGCATGTGTGTTCTTCTAAACAAACCACATAAGTCATTGCATGTCTGTTCTTTTCATGAACCACACCCGGTGTCATTGCATGTCTGTTCTTTTCATGAACCATGGCTAGAGTCATTGCATGTCTGTTCCTCTAAACAAACCACATAAGGATCCACCAGTGTCATTGCATGTCTGTTCTTTTCATGAACCAAATAAGGATATACCAGTGTCATTGCATGTCTGTTCTTTTCATGAACCACACCCATTGTCATTGCATGTGTGTTACTTCCATAAACCACATATGGATCCACCTAGTGTGATTGCATGTTTGTTCCTTCCATAAACCACATAAGGACCCACCAGTGTCATTGCCTGTCTGTTCTTTTCATGAACCACTCCTAGTGTGAGTGCATGTATGTTCTTTTCATGAACCACACCCAATGTCACTGCATGTCAGTTATTTTCATTAACCACATAAGGATCTACCAGAGTCATCGGATGTGTGTTCTTCTCATGAACCACATGTGGATCCACCGGTGTCATTGCATGTGTGTTCCTCTAAACAAACCACATAAGGATCCACTAGTGTCATTGGATGTGTGTTCTTCTCATGAACCACAACCAGTGTCATTGCATGTGTGTTCTTCTAAACAAACCACATAAGGATCCACCAGTGTCATTGCCTGTCTGTTCTTTTGATGAACCACATAAGGATCAATCAGTGTCCTTGCATGTGTGTTCTTTTCATGAATCACAGCTAGAGTAATTGCATGTCTTTTACTTCCATAAACCACATATGGATCCACCTACTGTGATTGCATCTCTGTTCCTCTAAACAAACCACATAAGGATCCACCAGTGTCATTGGGTGTCTGTTCTTTTCATGAACCACACCTAGTGTCATTGCATGCGTGTTCTTCTAAACAAACCACATAAGGATCCACCAGCGTCATTGCCTGTCTGTTCTTTTCATGAACCACACCCAGTGTCATTGCATGTGTGTTCTTCTAAACAAACCACATAAGTCATTGCATGTCTGTTCTTTTCATGAACCACACCCAGTGTCATTGCATGTCTGTTCTTTTCATGAACCACACCCAGTGTCATTGCATGTCTGTTCTTTTCATGAACCACACCCAGTGTCGTTGCATGTGTGTTACTTCCATAAACCACATATGGATCCACCTAGTGTGATTGCATGTTTGTTCCTACCATAAACCACATAAGGATCCACCAAAGTGTCATTGCATACATTCTTTTCATGAACCACTCCTAGTGTTAGTGCATGTATGTTCTTTTCATGAACCACACCCAGTGTCACTGCATGTCAAATCTTTGCATGAACCACATAAGGATCTACCAGAGTCATTGGATGTGTGTTCTTATCATGAACCACACGTGGATCCACCGGTGTCATTGCATGTGTGTTCCTCTAAACAAACCACATAAGGATCCACCAGTGTCATTGCGTGTGTGTTCTTTTCATGAACCACACCCAGTGTCATTGCATGTGTGTTCTTCTAAACAAACCACATAATGATCCACCAGTGTCATTGCATGTGTGTTCTTTTCATGAACCACATAAGGATGGGCCCAACAGTGTCATTGCATGTCTGTTCTTTTCATGAACCACACCCAACGTCAGTGCATGTCTGTTTTATTCATGAACCACACCCAGTTTCACTGCATGTCTGTTCTTTTGATGAACCACATAAGGATGTACCAGAGTCAATTTACTTCCATAAACCACATACGGATCCACCTAGTGTGATTGCATGTCTGTTCCTCTCAACAAACCACGTAAGGATCCACCAATGTCATTGGATGTGCGTTCTTCTCATGAGAACACCCAGTGTCATTGCATGTGTGTTCTTCTAAACAAACCACATAAGGATCCACCAGTGTCATTGCCTGTCTGTTCTTTTCATGAATCACATAAGGATCCACCAGTGGCATTGCATGTCTGTTCTTTTCATGGATCACATCTAGAGTCATTGCATGTCTTTTACTTCCATAAACCACATATGGATCCACCTAGTGTGATTGCATGTCTGTTCCTCTAAACAAACCACATAAGGAACTACCAGTGTCATTGCGTGTCTGTTCTTTTCATGAACCACACCCAGTGTCATTGCATGCATGTTCTTCTAAAGAAACCACATAAGGATCCACCAGTGTCATTGCCTATCTGTTCTTTTCATGAACCCCACCCAGTGTCATTGCATGTGTGTTCTTCTAAACAAACCACATAAGTCATTGCATGTCTGTTCTTTTCAAGAACCACACCCGGTGTCATTGCATGTCTGTTCTTTTCATGAACCACGGCTAGAGTCATTGCATGTCTGTTCCTCTAAACAAACCACATAAGGATCCACCAGTGTCATTGCATGTCTGTTCTTTTCATGAACCACATAAGGATCTACCAGTGTCATTGCATGTCTGTTCTTTTCATGAACCACACCAAGTGTCATTGCACGTGTGTTACTTCCATAAACCACATATGGATCCACCTAGTGTGATTGCATGTTTGTGCCTTCCATAAACCACATAAGGATCTACCAGTGTCATTGCCTGTCTGTTCTTTTCATGAACCACTCCTAGTGTTAGTGCATGTATGTTCTTTTCATGAACCACACCCAGTGTCACTGCATGTCAATTCTTTTAATGAACCACATAAGGATCTTTCAGAGTCATTGGATGTGTGTTCTTCTCATGAACCACACGTGGATCCACCGGTGTCATTGCATGTGTGTTCCTCTAAACAAACCACATAAGGATCCACCAGTGTCATTGCGTGTGTGTTCTTTTCACGAACCACACCAGTGTCATTGCATGTGTGTTCTTCTAAACAAACCACATAAGAATCTACCAGTGTCATTGCCTGTCTGTTCTTTTCATGAACCACATAAGGATCCACCAGTGTCATTGCATGTCTCTTATTTTCATGAATCACAGATAGAGTCATTGCATGTCTTTTACTTCCATAAACCACATATGGATCCATCTACTGTGATTGCATGTCTGTTCCTCTTAACAAACCACATAAGGATCCACCAGTGTCATTGCGTGTATGTTCTTTTCATGAACCACACCCAGTGTCATTGCATGTGTGTTCTTCTAAACAAACCACATAAGGATCCACCAGTGTCATTGCCTATCTGTTCTTTTCATGAACCACACCCAGTGTCATTGCATGTGTGTTCTTCTAAACAAACCACATAAGTCATTGCATGTCTGTTCTTTTCATGAACCACAGCCGGTGTCATTGCATGTCTGTTCTTTTCATGAACCATGGCTAGAGTCATTGCATGTCTGTTCCTCTAAACAAACCACATAAGGATCCACCAGTGTCATTGCATGTCTGTTCTTTTCATGAACCAAATAAGGATATACCAGTGTCATTGCATGTCTGTTCTTTTCATGAACCACACCCATTGTCATTGCATGTGTGTTACTTCCATAAACCACATATGGATCCACCTAGTGTGATTGCATGTTTGTTCCTTCCATAAACCACATAAGGACCCACCAGTGTCATTGCCTGTCTGTTCTTTTCATGAACCACTCCTAGTGTGAGTGCATGTATGTTCTTTTCATGAACCACACCCAATGTCACTGCATGTCAGTTATTTTCATTAACCACATAAGGATCTACCAGAGTCATCGGATGTGTGTTCTTCTCATGAACCACATGTGGATCCACCGGTGTCATTGCATGTGTGTTCCTCTAAACAAACCACATAAGGATCCACTAGTGTCATTGGATGTGTGTTCTTCTCATGAACCACAACCAAAGGTCATTGCATGTGTGTTCTTCTAAACAAACCACATAAGGATCCACCAGTGTCATTGCCTGTCTGTTCTTTTGATGAACCACATAAGGATCAATCAGTGTCCTTGCATGTGTGTTCTTTTCATGAATCACAGCTAGAGTAATTGCATGTCTTTTACTTCCATAAACCACATATGGATCCACCTACTATGATTGCATCTCTGTTCCTCTAAACAAACCACATAAGGATCCACCAGTGTCATTGGGTGTCTGTTCTTTTCATGAACCACACCTAGTGTCATTGCATGCGTGTTCTTCTAAACAAACCACATAAGGATCCACCAGCGTCATTGCCTGTCTGTTCTTTTCATGAACCACACCCAGTGTCATTGCATGTGTGTTCTTCTAAACAAACCACATAAGTCATTGCATGTCTGTTCTTTTCATGAACCACACCCAGTGTCATTGCATGTCTGTTCTTTTCATGAACCACACCCAGTGTCGTTGCATGTGTGTTACTTCCATAAACCACATATGGATCCACCTAGTGTGATTGCATGTTTGTTCCTACCATAAACCACATAAGGATCCACCAGTGTCATTGCATGTCTGTTCTTTTCATGAACCACTCCTAGTGTTAGTGCATGTATGTTCTTTTCATGAACCACACCCAGTGTCACTGCATGTCAAATCTTTGCATGAACCACATAAGGATCTACCAGAGTCATTGGATGTGTGTTCTTATCATGAACCACACGTGGATCCACCGGTGTCATTGCATGTGTGTTCCTCTAAACAAACCACATAAGGATCCACCAGTGTCATTGCGTGTGTGTTCTTTTCATGAACCACACCCAGTGTCATTGCATGTGTGTTCTTCTAAACAAACCACATAATGATCCACCAGTGTCATTGCATGTGTGTTCTTTTCATGAACCACATAAGGATGGGCCCAACAGTGTCATTGCATGTCTGTTCTTTTCATGAACCACACCCAACGTCAGTGCATGTCTGTTTTATTCATGAACCACACCCAGTTTCACTGCATGTCTGTTCTTTTGATGAACCACATAAGGATGTACCAGAGTCATTGCATGTCTTTTACTTCCATAAACCACATACGGATCCACCTAGTGTGATTGCATGTCTGTTCCTCTCAACAAACCACGTAAGGATCCACCAATGTCATTGGATGTGCGTTCTTCTCATGAGAACACCCAGTGTCATTGCATGTGTGTTCTTCTAAACAAACCACATAAGGATCCACCAGTGTCATTGCCTGTCTGTTCTTTTCATGAATCACATAAGGATCCACCAGTGGCATTGCATGTCTGTTCTTTTCATGGATCACAGCTAGAGTCATTGCATGTCTTTTACTTCCATAAACCACATATGGATCCACCTAGTGTGATTGCATGTCTGTTCCTCTAAACAAACCACATAAGGAACTACCAGTGTCATTGCGTGTCTGTTCTTTTCATGAACCACACCCAGTGTCATTGCATGCATGTTCTTCTAAAGAAACCACATAAGGATCCACCAGTGTCATTGCCTATCTGTTCTTTTCATGAACCCCACCCAGTGTAATTGCATGTGTGTTCTTCTAAACAAACCACATAAGTCATTGCATGTCTGTTCTTTTCAAGAACCACACCCGGTGTCATTGCATGTCTGTTCTTTTCATGAACCACGGCTAGAGTCATTGCATGTCTGTTCCTCTAAACAAACCACATAAGGATCCACCAGTGTCATTGCATGTCTGTTCTTTTCATGAACCACATAAGGATCTACCAGTGTCATTGCATGTCTGTTCTTTTCATGAACCACACCAAGTGTCATTGCACGTGTGTTACTTCCATAAACCACATATGGATCCACCTAGTGTGATTGCATGTTTGTGCCTTCCATAAACCACATAAGGATCCACCAGTGTCATTGCCTGTCTGTTCTTTTCATGAACCACTCCTAGTGTTAGTGCATGTATGTTCTTTTCATGAACCACACCCAGTGTCACTGCATGTCAATTCTTTTAATGAACCACATAAGGATCTTTCAGAGTCATTGGATGTGTGTTCTTCTCATGAACCACACGTGGATCCACCGGTGTCATTGCATGTGTGTTCCTCTAAACAAACCACATAAGGATCCACCAGTGTCATTGCGTGTGTGTTCTTTTCACGAACCACACCAGTGTCATTGCATGTGTGTTCTTCTAAACAAACCACATAAGAATCTACCAGTGTCATTGCCTGTCTGTTCTTTTCATGAACCACATAAGGATCCACCAGTGTCATTGCATGTCTCTTCTTTTCGTGAATCACAGATAGAGTCATTGCATGTATTTTACTTCCATAAACCGCATATGGATCCACCTAGTGTGATTGCATGTCTGTTCCTCTAAACAAACCACATAAGGATCCACCAGTGTCATTGCGTGTCTGTTCTTTTCATGAACCACACCCAGTGTCATTGCATGCGTGTTCTTCTAAACAAACCACATAAGGATCCACCAGTGTCATTGCCTATCTGTTCTTTTCATGAAGCACACCTAGTGTCATTACATGTGTGTTCTTCTCAACAAACCACATAAGTCATTGCATGTCTGTTATTTTCATGAACCACACCCGGTGTCATTGCATGTCTGTTCTTTTCATGAACCACTGCTAGAGTCATTCATGTCCATTCCTCTAAACAAACCACATAAGGATCCACCAGTGTCATTGCACGTCTGTTCTTTTCATGAACCACATAAGGATCTACCAGTGTCATTGCGTGTCTGTTCTTTTCATGAACCACACCTAGTGTCATTGCATGTGTGTTACTTCCATAAACCACATATGGATCCACCTAGTGTGATTGCATGTTTGTTCCTTCCATAAACCACATAAGGATCCACCAGTGTCATTGCCTGTCTGTTCTTTTCATGAACCACATAAGGATCCACCAGTGTCAGTGCATGTCTGTTCTTTCCATGAGCCACACCCAGTTTCACTGCATGTTTGTTCTTTTCATGAACCACATAAGGATCTACCAGAGTCATTGCATGTCTTTTACTTCCATAAACCACATATGGATCCACCTAGTGTGATTGCATGTCTGTTCCTCTAAACAAACCACATAAGGATCCACAATTGTCAATGGATGTGTGTTCTTCTCATGAACCACACCCAGTGTCATTGCATGTGTGTTCTTCTAAACAAACCACATAAGGATCCACCAGTGTCATTGCCTGTCTGTTCTTTTTATGAACCACATAAGGATCCACCAGTGTCATTGCATGTCTGTTCTTTTCATGAATCACAGTTAGAGTCATTGCATGTCTTTTACTTCCATAAACCACATATGGATCCACCTAGTGTGATTGCATGTCTGTTCCTCTAAACAAACCACATAAGGATCCACAAGTGTCATTGCGTGTTTGTTCTTTTCATGAACCACACCTAGTGTCATTGCATGCGTGTTCTTCTAAACAAACCACATAAGGATCCACCAGTGCCATTGCCTATCTATTCTTTTCATGAACCACACCCAGTGTCATTGCATGTGTGTTCTTCTAAACAAACCACATAAGTCATTGCATGTCTGTTCTTTTCATGAACCACACCCGGTGTCATTGCATGTCTGTTCTTTTCATGAACCACGGCTAGAGTCATTGCATGTCTGTTCCTCTAAACAAACCACATAAGGATCCACCAGTGTCATTACATGTCTGTTCTTTTCATGAACCACATAAGGATCCACCTGTGTCATTGCATGTCATTGCGTGTGTGTTCTTTTCATGAACCACACCCAGTGTCATTACATGCGTGTTCTTTTCATCAACCATAGCTAGAGTCATTGCATATCTGTTAGTTCCAGAAACCACACATGGATCCACCAATGTCATTGCATGCCTGTTCTTTTCATGAAGCACACCCAGTGTCACTGCATGTCAGTTCTTTTCATGAACCACATAAGGATCCACCCAGTGTCATTGGATGTGTGTTCTTATCATGAACCACACGTGGGTCCCCCGGTGTTATTGCATGTCTGTTCCTCTAAACAAACCACATAAGGATCCACCAGTGTCATTGCATGTATGTTCTTTTCATGAACCACACCAAGTGTCATTGCATGCATGTTCTTTTCATTAACCATAGCTAGAGTCATTGCATGTCCGTTACTTCCATACACCACGCATGGATCCACCGATGTCATTGCATGTCTGTTATTTTCATGAACCATACCCAGTGTCATTGCATGGGTAGCCGTTAGACCGAGTCTTCTAGAAGGCACGCCCTAACACAGTTGTTCTGCTTGATGATTGTTACATACCGTTCGATTCGGGCGCTTGGACGATTGGGATGGTCTTCGTGAGAGCGATCCGCGAGTAGGCTGTTCTGCGGCATGATTGGCCATGCTTTCTTTGGACAAACTGGCAACACCGGGAGCTCCCCTATTGCGAGTGTCACGTCTCACGAGTTCAGCGGGCCACATCCCAGTGTCACGTCCCCATTACTTCTCTTCCTCCCCGTACTTCTCTTCCTTACCCTCGAAGCCACTTTCCCCACTTCACTCCCATCCCGCCGTAGCCGCAAGCCGACGACGCCTCCATCCCAATCCCCTCTCCGGCAGCCACCCCCACCCCTCTCACCATGGGTTCAAGGGGAGACGACGAGGAAACGCTGCCGTGGCTGTGGACGGTGATTTTGATGTGAGTCGTCTCATCTCTATTTCTATCATCTGTGGCCAGTTATCTATTTTTTGAGCTAGATCTAATCTGTTTACTCATGCGCGTATGATGTGTTAGGCCAACCAGATGATGTATGAATCCGACTATCACGGTTTAGAGGATGAAGACAGTCCTCTCTCCTCTGGTATGTAAACATAGATATGTGCCCGCTAAATTTGTAGCCTTCGAAGGACGAAACGCAGGCAGGAGGTTTCTACGGTGTCAAGGACATCGTGCAATGATGCAAGGCGGAAGTTGCGGTGTTGTCAAATGGGTAGATCCAGAGTGGCCCAAATCGATGGAAAACGCTGGACAAACTATGGGAAATGACTGTAGAGTTGAAAGAATCCGTATTCAGCTCACTTCTTGATAGTGTTGAGATGAAGCTATGGGAATCAGTTGACACGACCAAGCATAAGCGAGATCTCAGGTGGGTGCAATACAAGGTTATCAAAGTCGAGAAGGAGAGGGACACGGCGTTGGCCCTGAAGGCTAAAGCAGAGCAAGAACTGACTCAAGCAAGGAACAATCTCCACCTGACCAAAGTCCTGCAGTACACAACTACGAGTATTGACAAGTGCATGAGGAAAAATACAGAGAAACAATTGAAGCTGTGCAAGGAAGATGCTAAAAGGAAGGAGCAGACAATTCGATCCTTGCTCTCGCAGGAAGATGCGCATCGTTCCAAGATTAGGAAGATCAAGGAGACGTGTGATAACTAGTTCTATTTAGCTTAAGCTCCGTGCCTTTTTAAGTTGTAATATTTATACTTGTTGACCTAGAGGTCTGAACTATTGGTCCCGGATTCCAGGGAGGAGAAAAATTGCTCTGACCCCGCATTAATTTGTGGAAGAATTTGTGATTTAGATCAATTTTTGCCTCGATTTAGATCTCTGTCCCGGATTTGGAATGTAACCATGGACCAAAGACACCTTTTCTACTAGTGTATTCTGACACTGGTGGTTTGTTTAAATGTAATCTACATGGATTGTGCCGCATGCAAATGGCACAACCACAATTTATAAAGTGGAAGCATGTACAACCGGTTAATGGAGATCCGGAAGCTTCGCTAGATGCAGGGGATGCAGGAGCAGAGAGGCGGTGAGATAGACGGGCTCAAGATTAGGCCAGAAAGTGGTACCCATTTCCTCCTCATCTGGGCATTATCGGTGAGAACATTGCTGTTTATGTTGCCACGTCGTTGTGCAGCATCTGAAATAAGTTGCTGCTTCGTGGAGTGTGGCAGCTTAAATAATTTATTTATGTGCCACTTACATTCCATCGTATTTGGAGACCTCCTGCCCCTCAGCAATCGTGGAACCGGTGGATCCTTGTTTTCAGATAGCAGTGGCACAATCATAATTTCGGATTCAACTACTGACTCGGGCATTTCTAAACCCTAAGTCGCGGTACATTTTACTCAGAGACCGTGGGTAGATTGTTTCGCCCAGCAACGTGCCACACACAGAGCGATCAGAATTTAATAGAATTACATATATAGGTTCAAGTTCAACATATTACTATGCATCTTCATTGCCAGCAGCCTTCTTCCGCAGCCTAGGTGCCAAGCCTTCACGTCCAATGGCTTCTTCATTTCCTGCCTTCTTCCTTTTCCTCGGTGCCAATTTTCTTAGCTTCACGTACTCTGTATCGCCGGGACAATGGGCACCAGAATCGTGTCCAACATCATCTTTCCACTCGTTTTTAATTTCTTCGGGCAGCAAAATGACATCTTTCCACTCGTTTTTAATTTTTTCGGGCAGCAAAATGACTTACCCGGCAGTCATGTTTCTAACCTTGCGGCGCTTCCTGTCAAAGAAACAAGACTGTTGCATAACTGCCTAATATCTATAGAGTAAATAAAACAAAAATTACAATTCAACACAAACATGCGAACCCTAATAGACCTTTGCTTACCAGGAGCTAATTGGGTTCGAGCAACCACCCTGTCCAAGAATAGAAGGGCGACTCCCAGTTGTAGCAGCTTCCACATCTAGTACATCACATTTCAGCTCAAACATGGCAGTTGAAGCATACCTTTTCATCAACCCAATTAGTTGACTGTCACACGTTATAGGAACCATGATGCCATGTTCATCCATGAAGCTGAACTTTGCAGTCTGCTTCGGTCATAATTCAACATGATTACGCAGAGCAGCAACCATACCAGATATAGTGTAGATCTGCGCAGGCACTTCTTCCATCGTGAAACAATGGTGTCCATACCTCTTGCCCTTAGAGTCGTACCTATAGAGGACTACCGTAACCAGGTAAGGGGGTCCGCGCAGATCCCACTTGATGTAAAATCAGGACAAAATATGTTTGTCAGCGTTGGGCTAACAAACAATTTGAGGTTCAATAGCCAGCTAGCAGTTGTAACTAGTGCGAATAGCAAAGAGAAGGGTAGATCACCCGCTTGTAGAAAGAACTTCTTCTTTCTTGATAGCAGGATCTGCCATCCTCCGAGCTGCTCGGCTCGTCGGTGGCGGAGGCGGGCTAGAGCCTCGCAACGGCGGCTACGACATGCGCCATTGGAGCTTGGGATCAGCGACTGGGCGCAGCAACTGGGCGCAACAACTTGGTGCCGAAAGTCAAATGTCCGAAGGGATCATCCTGCCTGGAGGGTGGATTCCGACGCCGCCGGTGCTAGAGGAAAGCTGGGAATGGATTTGTGAAATTGGTCAACGCATCCAATCCACTTAGCTGCTTGATTTTCCTAAGAGGTTGCCGCGTTACGCCACATGCATGATAACCGACATGAGGGTCCCGACCGTCTACTTCACGGGGCAGTTTAACAGAATGTTTGAATTTGGCAGGGGTGAGATGAGTTTGCCTCGAAATGGCCCTCTCAGTAGTTGGCGGCCCAACTTTTCAAAACGCGGTAATTTCTGGTAACTTAGGTACCGTCATGCGCTGGCCTGCCAACTTTGGTACCGCAGACGAACAAGCCCCCCTGCAATGGCGCCATGGAGGGTGTTGTGCGTAACCAGAGTGCAGTACACGTTGTCGGAGTAGTTTGACTGAGCTGCACGGATCATGCATGCTGGATCCAAGTACTTGAGAGTTATGAGGAAGTTGGTCTTCTTGAAATGATCCTTCATGATGAAGAAATACATGAAGTTCCGAGGTGGAATAAGTTTAGGACTTCCAAACTTTCAAGCCTCGTTTATCCCCACGATGACAAGGAAATTAAAGTTTGTACCAGAAATCTGACCTTGATCTTTCGGGATAGCAAAAGGCCAACATCCAGAAATAGCTTATTTCCAGAAGCATCCCGGGTGTCCAAAAAATCATGCTTTGGGCGATGAGATCTTGGCCAGCACCCTCGGACACTACATTGACCATATGACCACTGTACATGAGCCGTTTCTGAATGAACTCAAGGAGGCCTTCTATTCCTTCAAGGTAGAATGGAGATTCTCAGATTAAGCAACAATCCTGAGATAATAAGCAGAGAAAAGTGATTAATATTCCTGTGCATTCAGCTGGCAACAACAATCGTGATTGCCCTGCAATAAACAAATCACCTTGACAAACCAAAATTTAATCTTACACGTCCCATGTATGATTCATCTTGCGATCAACACACTCGGATATCGATCACATTATCAACCGGTGCTACTGCATATCAATTGTTATCCGCAACACCATCATATGGCCACAAATGACAAATCGATGACTCGCGAGCTAGCACCTCAGACCGCTGCGCCTGGCCTGCACCTTCCACCTGGCTACCTCTTGCCTGGTCGGCCTGGTTGCCGCCGAATGATCTGGTAGGTGCCGGTGATGAACCTCACCGCGACAATGAAACCAAAGGTGTTGAATACACCGCCATTCTAGCAAGATAAAGATCCAAATCCAATTCCAGTGTCAGCTACTCTATTAAAACAACATTGCCAAACTAAAATTTTGTAGCCATTAAAATCTCAGAGGTATACATAAATTAGAATCATTATCAATTGCCCTTCTTGTTTTCATACCAAATAACAAACATATTGGAGAAAACTGAATTCTTGCCATCTTTGACACTTGATGACATCTAGTTACTCAGAATAATTCATCACAGTATTTCTTGAATACGAATCTCTGTGCTCCATATAATCAGTGCAACATCTCATCAAGGAGTCCAAGGATGGACTTCCATTGAGCACTTAGCTATTAAAACACAGTAAACCATGAGAGCATAGCATCCAGGACAAATTGGAGTGAACCATAAGAGGAGAAGCCTATCAATCTAATGCTCAAATATCTATAGAACCTCATTGTGTAACACAAATTCTCACATGCATTTCCGCTCAGAAATCAATCTTACTCTGCTAACTGGTGGGAAGGAGGGCACACCTACGTGCGAAAATGCAGGGCATGCAGACACCAACGAATTCCTCAATCTCCACTTGCTCCCCGTCAATCTAGTTGACCCATCCAAACCATACCCCCGACTGCCCCATCTTCAGTCTTTGAGACAACAATTTTGACGGTAGTGAAGGTTTGGTGCCTTCCTCAACTTGTCGCTACCTACGAGGCACAAATCCAGCGAGCCGGCGCCGTCTCGGACCAATTTCTCGCGGTTAGACCCTCCCTGCCAGCTTTCGCATTGATTCTCGTTGACGACCGGCAGTATTCCAGGGCGTCACCAACACACGCCATGCAAGGGACGGTGGTAGCTCCACTAGACGCGTGCGATGGAATGGGGACGTTCCGCCAGCGGATCTTGAGACAGAGAAGGTGTCGCTGGTTTTTTTTGAAACGAGGCGAACGAGCCATTGCCTTATATTGATATAGGAGAAGCAAACATAGAGATGGCCAGAGCCATAAACAAAAGAAAGAAAGAGAGAAAGAGGGAGGGCCCAAAAGGCCCCTAGACAGGAGAGCAAGGCTAACCCACGAGCTCCGCCAGATTTTTCGCCCCAGCTAAGATCCAGTTCTTTCCATCCTCCCTGATCTTGTGCATCACGACCGAAGGCAGGGAAGATTTATTGTTGAAGACTCTTTCATTCCTCTCTTTTCAAATCTCTCAGGCAATGAGCATGATAGTGGTCCGCAGCCCTTTGGGAGAGGAGGAGGGGGTCTTGGCGACGGCGTGCCAGTAATCCAGCACCTTAGATCTTTGGGTCTCCACACTGTGGGAGGAGGTCGGTTGATTGGCACGCATAGCGGGCGGGCGAGCAACATCACGATCTGGTGCGGCGCCACACCCACGCAGTGACGCAGTCCGCCAGGAAAAGGGGCACGATCATGGGACGAACTGTGGCCCACATGTCGGTGCCGTTAACGTGGCTGAGGAGTAGGATGGAGGAGTGATGAACCATACCTTGAGGTAGACCTTGTTGCGGTGGTTGGACTCAATGACTGCGGATGAGATGACGTGCATGTCGCCGTGGAAATTTCTTGAAGGCCCCCAATTTGGTTGACCAGATCGGCAAGGTCATCTGCCCCTTGAGCCTGGAGGTTCCTCTGCTAGCAAGACTGAGCTACCAACAGATGGAGGTCAAACCTGAGAGAAGTTCACGAATCAACTAAAAGCAGTTCAAGTGGATCACAAACTTCTGAATCACAAAAAATATGCAGCCGGACCAACTTACCAGCATCCTAGACTGAAGAATAGATCAAATGCACTAAGTTGTGCTCTTTTCTTACCCTATTTTTTTCTTCCCACATCTGAATCGTAAAAATTAATGCATCTGACTAGGCACATCCATTTGTATGCTGCATTCCCGCAATGGATGAAGCCAAAGAAGTTCACAATAACCGACCACTAAACAAAAGAAGGGCAAGGTCAGATAGCTCACCACACGTCAGTGGTACGCACTGATGAAGACACTGGTTCTTCTCCTTCCATGTTTCCCATTGCAAAAGTGAAAATAGCCCTGGACGTGAAATCATATTTTGGTAGCATATATGCCTCTGAATAGACCTGCAAGTTAAATCATATTCTCATCACATGAATATGCCCTACAAGAGAGATAGTGCAGGTTAAAAGGAAATATGAAGGCCTACCCGCTCGCCATGGAAATGTACTTCTTATGGCTCAGACTAATTTTCCATCACAAGAAGAGCAGTATATAGCACAGGAAGAGGCAAGGCAACACATACATGCAAGCAATAAGAAACAACATTGTAAGAACCTACAAAGATTTCTAATGGTATTAAAAGAGATGCCTCGATATTTCCGTGGGTGTTAGCACTTAAGTATGGATTTGGTAACACATATATAGCAAAGAAAGAAATAGAAGTGTTGAGGATTAGATAGCACGACACACAAAACAATCAAGTAGAGGAATAACTACCATCCTTGGTAGGAAAAAAGCACGAAGGAGTGCCTCTTCACTAAAAAGAAGGGACACATAAAAATCCCTAAGAAATAGTCAGGACCAAACAAACCAAGAAAAACTAATCACCTTCGTATCTGGGAAGGTCTCCTATCTATCTGATCTGGATTCGTATCCTTTCCCATCTTCTCATGGTTAATCTCGCCTAGTCGCTCTAGACAGCATACAATTATTCACAGATGTATTTAACAAATGCATAGAATACAAGCACAAGGGGTCCACTTACATTAGGGATCTGAATGCATCAGGGGGCCGATACTTTGAAAGGATTCAACCCTACTGCTATGAAGAGGACGCCATTGCTCAAGCTCGAAGACGAGATCAATGAAGGCCATGGCCTGAAAGGATTCGACCCTACTGCTATGAAGAGGACGCCATTGCTCAAGGTCGAAGACGAGATCAATGAAGGCCATGGCCAGCACAGGGGTCTCCACATTCCATATCTGACCAATCCTATAATCCTGGGTATGGGCAGCAACGGCCTCCCCATACTCCTGAGAGATAGAGGGAGTTGTGGGGATCGAGGACGGAGAAGCAGAAGTCTGAGGAGATTCTTACATCAGCAGCGCGTACCACATCGCGTCGTTGAGCACCCCGGAGCGCTCGCTGGCCAGACAGCCGTGTTCATCGCAGCTTCACGGTCGCCCGCTCCCCATGTATGCCTTGAAGTCGAGCTCTGTAGTCATGGGGGCAGACACCGGAGCCGATGATGGAGGAGAAAATAATGGGGATTGACTGATGGTTGACTGAGCAAAACTTCATGAGAACACAAAATGTGTTGGGCTTGGCCCATCTGAGCATGTGCAGGGCAAGCGCTACGAGCGGGGCAGCAGAGAGAAGCGCGACAAAGGAATTTGACGTAGTGCGAGGCGGCAGAAAATGGAACCTCACAGTTCTTTTTAGATAGTATAATCTCGCCCAGTCGCTCTAGACAACATACAATTATTCACAGATGTATTTAACAAATACATAGAATACAAGCACAAGGGGTCCACTTACATTAGGGATCTGAATGCATCAGAGAGCCAATACCTTGAAAGGATTCAACCCTACTGCTATGAAGAGGACGCCATTGCTCAAGCTCGAAGACGAGATCAATGAAGGCCATGGCCTGAAAGGATTCGACCCTACTGCTATGAAGAGGACGCCATTGCTCAAGGTCGAAGACGAGATCAATGAAGGCCATGGACACCATAGGGGTCTCCATATTCCATATCTGACCAATCCTATAATCCTGGGTATGGGCAGCAACGGCCTCCCCATACTCCTGAGAGAGAGGGAGTTGTGGGGATCGAGGACGGAGAAGCAGAAGTCTGAGGAGATTCTTACATCAGCAGCGCGTACCGCATCGCGTCGTTGAGCACCCCAGAGCGCTCGCTAGCCGGACAGCCGTGTTCATCACAGGTTCACGGTCGCCCGCTCCCCATGTATGCCTTGAAGTCGAGCTCTGCAGTCACGGGGGCAGACACCGGAGCCGATGATGGAGGAGAAAATAATGGGGATTGACTGAGCAAAACTTCACGAGAACACAAAATGTGTTGGGCTTGGCCCATCTGAGCGTGTGCGGGGCAAGCGCTACGAGCGGGGTAGCAGAGAGAAGCGCGACAAAGGAATTTGATGTAGTGCGAGGCGGCAGAAAACGGAACCTCACGGTTCTTTTTAGATAGTATATAGTAGAGAGAGATAGAGATATATTGAGAAAGTTCAGTGTATATTAAGTAATTATGTATATGCAGATCACAAACGACTGTCGCGGTTTTACTGGTCTATAGCAATATTCACGCATTGCTTTCGGGTATTCAATGCCTGTCACAAAACTCCGTTAAGTTTGTATGCAGGTTGCAGATTTGCAGACAATCGATGTACATTTTACTACTACAGTCAAGGTGTCAGTCTATTAAGAAAAAAGGATAGTTAAGTTGTCGCAGCCATGTAGAGAAACATTATGTGTCACAACTGGGTCACATTCTGAGTGGTACCCTGGGTTGGGCTCTCCTAGGGCCGGCGCTGATGCACCGGGTCGCAAGGGGACGGTGGATGGGACCCAGCGCGACGCAGTCTTCGACACGGCATCGATGCTCTCGGTGCATCCGCTACGGATGAGGATTCGTTGGGAAAGGCTATGAGGAGGAAGGCGGAAATGAACCTTGATCCTCAGGGTACTAAGAGCTCTTCGAAGTCATTCCTTTCTTTTTCTAATCCTGTTATTGTTGATAAGCTCTCCAATGTTGGTATTAAGATGGGTAGTTCTGTAGCTGAAGTTAATATTTCTAGTTCTATTCTGAGGCATATGGAGGTTGACCGTTTAATGGTTACTCCTAAGGTTTCATTGTTACCTTACTATTTACCAATTGAGGAGGAGGAGTTGCATGCCACAGTAGATGGTCAACTCATTTCTCATTTAGTTGGTGAAGTGTCGGATGTGGGCTTTGATGAGACGGGGCTAGACGCTTTCTACGAGCTTAAAGCCTCAAGTCGGAAATCAAAGAGCCAGAAGGTTCGGAAGAGACCCCGTGTATCCAAACAACTATTGTTTCTCAATGAATGGCATATTTTCAAATAGCAGAGGTCTTCATGACTTAGCTAAGAATTTGTTTTTTGCCGATTGTGTGAGAGATCATCGTTTGGATTTTCTGGGTATTTCTGAGACGGGTAGACGAGACTATTCACAAGCTCTACTCAATCGCCTTTCTGGTGGAGTGGACTTTACGTGGGTGTCTCGTCCACCACGTGGTCGTTCCGGGGGAATTCTGTTAGGCATACGAGATGAAACCATGGAAGATTTAGCTAGTTCGGTTGGAGATTTTTTCATTAAACTCTATGTCCGCAACAAGGCTGATAATTTCACATGGTCTCTAGTTGCCGTATATGGAGCTGCCCAAGAAGTTTTTAAAGGTGATTTTTTGCGTGAGTTGGTAAATCTTGCAAAGGACAATCCGTACCCTATTCTTATAGGTGGGGATTTTAATTTGATGAGATACCCTCATGAGAAAAGTCGTGGCAGATTTGATGGTCATTGTCCCTTCATGTTTAATGCTGTCATTGACAGTTTGAACCTGCGAGAGGTTACAATGTTAGAAAGACAATTTACTTGGGTAAATAGTCTTCTGGAGCCGACATATGAAAAACGGGATAGGGTACTTATGGATACTGAATGGGAAGAGAAGTATCCCATGGTAACCGTAAGATCTCTAGAACGTATTGAGGCTTTGTCAGATCATGCCCCTTTACTTTAATTTGTTGGGTCGCCGCCATGACATCCCAGGCACGAGTTCAAATTTGAACTAGGCTGGTTGATTTGTGACGGGTTTTTTGAGTTGGTTAAGGCAATTTGGTTAAAACCGGTCGGTGGTCATACACCCATTCAACAATGGAATAACAAAATACGTGCTTTACGTAATTTCCTTCGTGGATGGGCTCGACATACTGCTGGAATTCTGAAAAAGGAGAAAATTCGCCTTTCCTCTATTATTGATGACCTTGAAGCCTCTGCGGAAGTTAGGCCATTATCTACACAGGAGATTGAGCTCAAAAGCCAATCAAATGCGGAGATGGCCAGACTCTTGCGTGAGGAGGAACTCAAATGGTATCAACGCTCCAAAGCGAAATTTATTTTGGAGGGAGATGCGAATACATGATATTTCCATGCTATTGCCAATGGCAAGCATAAGAAAAACTGTATCCATTCTCTCAACCAGGATGAAGGTATCATTGAGGGACAGGAACATCTCAAGTCATACATTACTAGTTATTATAAATCCTTGTTTGGGCCACCACCAGAGAACTCTTTTACTCTGGATGAGGCTCAAACATCGGATATTCCGCAGGTTTCTGTCGAGGAAAATAACTTTCTAACCGCCCCTTACATGGAGGAAGAGGTTAAGAAAGCGGTTTTCCATATGGAACATAACAAAGCACCAGGTCCTGATGGTTTCCCAGCAGAATTTTACCAACATTTCTGGGAAATAATTAAAATGGACTTGATAGATTTATTTAGTTTTATGCATGATGGGAAACTTGATATTTTTAGACTAAACTTTGGCAATATAATTCTACTGCCTAAGGTTAATAATGCAGAGCGTATACAACAGTATCGACCTATCTGCCTTCTGAACGTTAGCTTTAAGATTTTCACAAAAGCTGCCACATTTAGACTAAATTCAGTTGCTGATCATGTTGTCCGGCCTTCTCAAACTGCTTTCATGCAAGGACGAAACATCTTGGATGGTGTGGTAATCCTTCACGAAACAATCCACGAGCTACACTCCAAAAGGGGTACTGTTCAAGATTGATTTTGAGAAGGCCTATGATAAAGTTAATTGGTCTTTCCTTCAGCAAACACTCAGAATGAAAGGTTTTTCAAATGAGTGGTGTGCTCTCATACAATCCTTTGTGTCTGGTGGTAGCGTTGCCATAAAAGTCAATGACGATACTGGCAATTACTTCCAGACTAAGAAGGGCTTGAGGCAAGGGGATCCACTATCGCCGATACTATTTAATATAGTGGCGGATATGTTGGCTATTCTTATTGAGAGGGCAAAAGCTGAGGGCCAAATTGTAGGATTAGTCCCACATCTTGTGGATGGAGGACTGTCTACCATTCAATATGCTGACGACACAATTCTATTTATGGAACATGATATAGAGAAAGCTAAGAACCCGAAGTTAATACTTTCAGCCTTCGAGCAACTCTCTGGATTGAAAATTAATTTCCATAAGAGTGAATTGTATTGTTTTGGCGAGGCCTAGAGCGAGGGACACCTGTATGCTGAACTTTTTGGCTGTGAACAGGGGCAATTTCCAATCAACTATTTGGGTATTCCGATACACTATCGACGTCTCACTATTGCTGAATGGAAACTCGTTGAGGAAAGACTTCAAAAACGTCTTAATAGCTAGAAAGGCAAGTTACTATCCCTCGAAGGAAGACTGGTACTCATAAACTCAGTACTCACAAATATGGTACTGTATATGATCTCGTTTTTCCAACAGCCAAAAGGGGTCTTGAATAAAGTGGATTATTTCCGATCAAGATTCTTTTGGCAAGGGGATAGTGAAAAGAAAAAGTATCGACTGACCAAATGGAATGTGGTTTGCCGACCAAAACAATACGGTGGACTTGGTATACATGATCTTCAAGTCAAGAATACCGCCCTCTTAGGTAAATGGCTATTTAAGCTACTCACTAAAGAGGGAGTCTGGCAAACTATAATCTAGAGAAAATATGTTGGATCCAAAGCTGTGTCTCAACTGGTATGGAAACCTGGCGATTCACATTTTTGGGCTGGACTTATAGCGTCCAAGAAATATTTTTTCCGATTTGGTGCTTTTAATATTAATGATGGATCTCAAATTAGATTCTGGGAAGATAAATGGCTTGGTCATAATTCTCTCCGAGAACAATATCCGACTCTATATTCGATTGTTAGACACAAAGGGGACACCCTTTCCACCGTTTTTGAAACTACCCTCCTAACGTATCTGTCAGAAGAAGTCTCATTAGTCTTAGACTAATATCGTGGAATAATCTGTTAATTCGATTATCTACGATTCAATTGTCGGATGGTATAGACGAGTTCCGATGGAAACTACATGAGAGCGGTAATTTCTCTGTGGACTCGATGTATAGAGCTTTGGTTCAACCTAATATTTCAGTCGATGATAGTAGTAAAATATGGAAAATGAAAATCCGCTTGAAAACAAAGATATTTGCTTGGTATCTATGTAAAGGGGTAATTCTTACTAAAGACAATCTTGTTAGGCGGAATTGGCATGGAAGCAAACAATGTGTGTTTTGTCATCAGGACGAGACGATCAAACATTTGTTCTTCCAATGCAAATTTGCTCGTCATATATGGTCAATCATCCAAGTTGCCTCTAGTTTATCTCCCCCACGATCGGTGGCTAATGTATTTGGTAACTGGCTGCATGGGACAGATGATAAATATAGGATCTTGTTTAGGGTGGGAGCGCTTGCCATTATTTGGTCGCTGTGGATATGTAGAAATGACAAGATTTTTAACTCTAATGTGTCTTCAACGTTGCAGGTTATCCATCACGCTACGGCTCTTCTTCGGTCCTGGACTATTCTCCAAAGGTTCGAGTTCCGCAATTTGTTTGTGGAGGGGTGTACACGATTGGAGGCTACGGCGAGGGATATTTTTTCATGACATGGATGACCGCGTGATCTGCGGATTGAGTTACCTTAGTGTTTTGTCCACGTCAATGTTGAAGATTTTGTTTTGTGTGCTACTCTCTAGCTTAACTTTTGTATGAGATGTTTGGCTGTGTGCATCCCAGTTATGTAGAGGCCGGGTGTAAACATTATGAAAGTAATAAAGTGCCCATTTCCAAAAAAAATACAATGTCAACGATGGTTAAACTGTCAGCGTATCCGTGATGACATTGCAACTTTGACTGACAGCCATGTCAGAGAGAAACGAAGCAAGACTTTTGGGTAACAACTGGACAAGACTGGGACACGGGTTGGCGAGAACAGAAGTGATATTCAGGTGGCACCGCAGAGGTACAATGGACAAATTCTTATTCTCATTCTGGAGTATATATTGTGTGCAGGCGCTGGAATTCATCAGAAGGCTTATCAGAGCTAACTAGGTTGTCATATATATATATTTATGGAATCATGATATGTTATTCGTTCATATTTCGTCTAATTTCCTATTTTACCATGGTAATTGCAAGCTGACTAGCTAGGGTGAAAATCGTGAAAATACCAAACAATTAAGAGGATTTCTTCAGTGTCCTCCCCTAGCCCCCTCCCACCGAAAAGTTGAAGGGTTACAAACCCCGCGTTGGTTTGTGGATGTGTTTTGGCCAGTTCGAATCCGGTTAACAGAAATCCTATCCCTTCCGCATTCGATATGAGGCAGAGTCCGTATCACACACGTATTCGTTCCACTGCGTACAAGTGGCAGCGATTGGGTCCGCGGTCGCCGCTTTTTTAGGATTTCATGGTGCTGCTGACTCCTGTCGTGGCCACCATTGTTTGTCTCTGCTCCGATCTTCGAGGGCAGCGACTACCGTCGAAACCCTAACTCCAGAGCGATGGCCGAGCGACGCACAGGAAGATCAGCATGATAACCGCTATCTGACCCATCGTGTAGATCTGCTCTCCGTGAGAGGTGGGCAATTTAGGGTTTCAGTTGTCGGTTGCCTCCACCTCCTACCTCCTCCATTTTTGATCTGCGCGGAGGTAATACAGTCCACCCATCAGGGGAGGCATTGTCCATGTAGCTGTGGTCGGTATTATCGGTTAATGAGTTTCAATTTTGTAGGTAATGGTGGAATCAAGTAGGATGGAGGAAAATGGCGGATACACAGACAATGAATATTCTAGTTCAGTAGAGGGTGATTTGTCTTTTGATGAGAACGTACTTCCCGAAGAAGGGTCAGTCGATGTGGACGATACTGCCGATGCTGACACTAATAATGTTAGTGAACGTACAATTTATGTGCAGATGTTTTTAGGGTAATTCGCAATTTATGGGTAGTGTTTTTTCAGTTGTGTAGATTGAGATTGATACTAATGAAGAGAAGGAAGATGAGGATTTGGACACATAATTCATTAGTGAGGTATGCCGATTGTGATCTTTGAGTGATTTGTTATGGTTGCAATGATGAAATTTAAACTAACATGTTGTTTTTTGATTTGTTCACATATTAGTCGGTAGTGATAATGTGTATGACTATTACGGAGACTCAAACTTGGATACTTCTGAAAAATCTATTCAATCTTACTTAGTAAACAATAGTGAGGTACATATGTGAGTCATGCTTACTTTGTGTTTGCAGTAATGAATGCTATCCATATGCTTGTAGTTGTTTTCAATGTGCATATCATTGATTACGTCCAGATGAAGTATGAATCTGACAATGAAGGTAATGGAGTGAAGGAGGAAACATATTGGAAATAATGGATATGACTTTTGTTTTAGAAGCTGCGCTTATACTTTCTACAATAGCTATGCCACAGGACATGGATTCAGCATCTAAAAGAGCAAGAGAAAGTTTAGCAAACGCAAGAAAAGTTAAGTTCGTAGGAGACGGAGAACCGTACCCAAAGGTTAAGACCTCAGTGTCACTGTAAGTGCAAAGCGAAGATGGTTGTGAGGCATGTTAAACAAACAGGGTTATGGGAATTTGCAAGGTTCGTTCACACTCACAACCATATGTCAGCTAGACAGGACAAGGTGTCTTTTGTGTGGTCCCATAGGAATATAAAAGATTTCCAGAGAGCTGAGATGTTAGCAGTGGCAGCCGTAGGGATCAGAAAGCACATGATTATGAGTTCCTTCATTAAAAAATACGATCGTTACAGTAACTTTGGATTTACAAGGAAGGATTTGTACAACATGTGCTGCAAGAAGAAAAGGAAATTGCTTGTAGACGGTGATGCTACCTCATCCATTAGCCTGATGGAGGCCAGGAACAACAAGTTCCCTGACTTCTTCTTTAAGCACGAGGAAGATTCAAAAGGCCGTTTAAAAACTTATTTTGGTGTGATGCTCAGTAACGTGAGGACTACCAAGATTACTACGATGTCCTAGTGTTCAATAGCACTTACAAGATGAATAGTAATGATATGCCTTTTGTTTCGTTTGTTGGTCTCAACAATAACAATAAGACTATAATATTTGCATGTGCAATCTTATCGGATGATACCGAGGCTACATATGTTTGGTTGATAAGAACGTTTATGAAAGCAATGTGTCAGCGGAATTCTAGGTCTATAATCACGGACGCGGATGCTGTGATGATAAGAGCTATTCGTATCGTCTTGCCAATGTATGGCACCGTATTTGTTCATGGCATATTGAGAAAAGCATGGCAAAACACCTAAGTTTCAAGTCATTGCCAGAGTTTCGGTCACTTCTATATTACACTAGCTCACAAGCAATATTTTATGAACGATGGCACGCATTTGTCCAAAAATGGCAAACAGATAAGACAAAATCTTGGCAGAAGAAGATGTATAACAAAAAGAAACTATGTCAGCGGCGTACTCAAAGTGGGCTTTTGGCTAGGTATGAAAATCAACTAGAGGAGCGAAAGTCTGAAATCCTTCCTCCACCTTCACCTAGACTATGGGATGACCCTTTGTAGACCTTATTTTGCACTATGGGAATGCAATTATCTGTATTCGTGAAAACGAGGCGCACGATGACTATACGACTTCGCAGACTTTACCAGTGGTAGTTGATACGTTGCTAATGTATCCATAATTTTTGATGTTCCATGCTTAGTTTTATCTACTTTCTTATGTTTTGTTCTAACTTTGGAGTACTTTCTATACACTTTCTTGGACTAACCTATTAATAAGAGCCACAGTGTCAGCTGCCTGTTTTCTGCTGTGTTTGGTTCCAGGAAAGTCAGGAAATTAATATTCTCGGAATTGGACAGGACAAAAGCCAAAGTCAGTTTTTCACCGAGGGACACTCGGAGCCAGAATACGAGACGGAGAGGGGCCAGAGGGCGGCCACACTACCTGGCCGCGCGTCTAGGCCTGGCCCGCGCCAGGGGGTGGTGTGGCTAGCCTTGGCACCCCCTCGGCCTCTCCTTCCACCTATAAGATGCCTCCGATACAGAAACCCTAAGGACCCGATCAAAATTCCATGAAAGAGTCTGTAGCCGCCATCATCTCCATCCCTAGATCGAGAGGGATCTAAAGCTCTTCCCGGCACCCTGCCAGAGAGGGGAATTCACCCTGGAGGCCTTCTTCATCATCATGCAAGCCTCCGGTGTGATGCGTGAGTAGTTCATCTCTGGACTACGGGTCCATGTAGTAGCTAGATGGCTGGTTCTCCTCGTTTGTGCTATCATGTTTAGATCTTGTGAGCTCCGTTCATGATCAAGATCATCTATTTGTAATTTCTACATGTTGTGTTTGCGGGGATCTGATGGATATTGAGATGCTATTTTAGATTGATTATTGATTCTATCATGTCTTTGTTATTTGCGATCTTGCATGCTTTCCGTTGTTAGTAGCTATCTTGTCCAAGTAGACGCTAGCAACTCCAATAGTTAGTATTTATGCTCGATAGTGGGTTCATGCCTCTAGTAATCTGGGGAAGTGACAGAAATCTCTAAGGTACTAGATGTGATGTTGCTACTCGGGAGAAAACAACAATCCTTTGTTCATAGAACAATCGTATTGTTTAGTTTACACGCAATGCGTAATGCAATTATTTGTTGCTTGCAACTTAATACTGGAGGGGGTTCGGATGATAACCTGAAGGTGGATTATTAGTCATAGATGCAGTTGGATGGCGGTCTATGTATAATGTTGTAACGCCCAATCGAATCTCAAAGGAATCAAGATGAGTAGTATATGCATATTGCTTTCTCGATGTTTGTCAATTGCCCCGCTGTAATTTGTTCATCCAACATGTCATCTATCTTAAGAAGAGCCACCACTAGTGAACTATGGACCCCGGTCCTTTCTTTTACCATCAATCTACAATCAACTGTTTACTACTTTATGTTTACTTTCTGCAAACTATTACTTTCTTCCACTCGATACGTTTAATCCTTTGTTTTCAGCAAAACCGGTGAGATTGACAACCTCATCACAAGTTGGGGGCAAAGTTCTGTGGTTGTGTTGTGCAGGTCTCCATGTTGCTGCTGGCACCAGTAGTGCGCCCTGCCAAAGTTTAGCTAGTGTAACTACCTCGGTGAATTACGCTCTTAGTTACATGCCTGGATGAGCGAAAGTGGTTAAAATAGTACGGTGGGGCCGAGGGGCCACTCACAGGTAGACCTTTCGCCCCTAACCACTTCGTAACATCGACAAGAACGAAAGCATAATCGGCAGACGAAGGGATCAACTACATACACAAGTGAGTATGTATGCAATCCACCATACAACCCCTTCACAGAGCCATTCCATCTAAAAGAAATAGAAATATTGCAACGCCATAAGCCAAGATACAAATATCCTAGATAGAAATAATAGTTCAGGATAGCTCCTCATACATCAAACATCAGAGTATCAGGCGGAAGCGGAAAACAAGGTCCGAGTATGGATAAGAAGCAAATCGGCATAAGATGCCATATAAATAAACACATCCCGCCCATAGATCTCACGGATCCCCGTTCCCGGAATCTCTACACCGAGTGATCGTTGCCAACATCATCCGTCTCCTCCACCCAGTATCCATCTTGCGAGTACACATGTTCATCTGAATCAAACAATTTATCGTGTGAGACCCTAGGGGTACTCAGCAAGTCTTTATGCCTCTAAAGGGGACATAATCTGGGGTGACGCAATTGCAGCAAAAGATAATAACTAACAAGTCTATAGATACGCGCTAACCATCTGCCTAACCAACGATAGACGAATGTACGTTAATTAGTAACAACAGTTATAACAGTATAATTAACAGATCCATCCTCCTTCTCGCTTACCAACGAGAAAGCGGACGAACAACCCATCTGTTGGCAGTTTTGTTAACCATTCCATGAGTATTGCTCTATTTACTAGTTAGGTACTTAGTCAAATTAAAAGTGGTACTTTAGTTATACTTGTCTATGATCAAGAAATTGTGCTCCAAGTCGTCCATAACCGCGGACACGGCTTTCAGAAAGATTTACCCTGCAGGGGTGCACAAATAGCAACACACACTCGATCAACCTCGGAAAAACCAAATCAAAACCCAATGAGGCATTCATGACAAAGCGATCATAGGATTCAAAAATATTTCAGGGGGCCACCCCATTAAGCTACCCGCAACAAAGTTGGCCGGCTCCGAGACGGACCCAAGGTTTGCGCCAATGGCTGTAAACGACTGGGAACCCAAAAGTGTGACTAGGCTTGTCGATACCGCGAAAACACTCCGCAACCCTAAACAGTACAGGTGCTCCTCGCACAATCTTAAATAAAGCAGTAAAGCATGGCATAAGTACAAGATAGTAATAAAGCCCCAAACTACTTTGTGGCCCCAAGAAATAAGAATGAATCAAGCTCTGGCTCAGGGGGGTCCATAAGGCCTCCCGGATGTGGATAGTGCGAATAGTCAAGGAACACGAATCAAGTACTCGGGGTCCTACGAGACACAAGTGAGCATAAAAACCAAATAACAGATATTGCCCACCGGTGCCACTTTCATTAGTTATCCTGTTACTACTCAGGTTAAGTTGTTTAGGTACCTCGTTATCCATCAGACACTCACATACCCTACACATGTTGTGCTACGACTCGCATGGCTCAAACAACTCCTGTAGTAACGGCTCATGGGATGGAGGAACAAGCTCCGGTGGGGATTAAAAGTAAAGGCTATGCAGTACTTGGGATTCAATTTAATGCAATTGCGACTCAATGATGCAAGAATAAGATAGAGGCAATAGGTACTATATTTATGCAAGCATGTGGTAATGCTTGCCTGGCAGCTCAGTTGAAGCGAGAGAAGGATCTGGGTAGTGCTCCTGGGATTCCTGATATATCCCCTGCTCAGCGTCTATTCGAAGAAGAACCAAACAAACAAGGGCCAACATAAATAAAGTGCACAAGCATATGAATTAAAAATGCGACAAGCAAACAAGCATGCCATGATGAATGATGCACAATTTGCATGGCAATAAAGTAGCATGGCATGGGTGAGGTCTGGGGTACAAGAGGAAAGCATTTTATTAAGTTTTAGTCATGTTTTGCTCTCATAACACTTGCCGTATACTTTATATTTATATGATGCATGCTGCAATTCAGAACAAGGAGTGCATAGTTAGAACGGGCTCGTTGCGCTGATCGATTTAGACATATTATTTGTCGAATTTGGAGTTATAAAACTAAAGTTATTAATTAATTAAGAAAAGGGCAATTTCTTGTAATTTTAATCATATTGAAAATTAAAGTGATCAAATAATGTTTTGCATGGCATATTTGAATTCCTCACATTTTTCTGATTCGAAAACATATATTATTTGTGTTATTTGGAATTATAATTTTAAAGTTATTTAAAACAGATTTGAATTTGTATTTAAACATTTTCCAGAATCATTTTTATTAAACAGATAATCGAAAAGGGTTTTTGTACCCAGCCAGACCTAGACCCAGCTAAAGACATGGGGCGGCTGGGCGGCGACAATGCGCGCCAGACTTTTTCTTCACAAGGCTTTCCTAGCCCATGAGACCGATTGTGTGGGTCAATCGCGTGGATCCATCATGTGTGGCCAGTATGGCGACACGTGGTGGAACCGGGATTGCAGGTTAGGGCTTTTGGAACCTAGGGGGCTTTTTTGCTAAAGAGTTAGAGGGGCTGACTGGTGGGCCCAAAGGAAGCGCGGGTTAAGGAACTAAAAAGGGTGGTTTTTTTTGGAGAAGTACCACGCGGTACTGTTGTTCTTCTCTGAACCTACTGACGACCGATCGGTGATCGGCAGGGACAGAGCGCGGCGCGGGGATCGAACCCGCGACCTGCAGCATGCGCGCAGCAGGGCGGAACCAGTGCGGTAGGGCGTAGGATGTTGACAGGAGGGCGAACAGGGGCTAGCTCAGGCATGTCGCAGCGCGGCGACGGCCAGACGCCAGCGCCTTCCGCTGCACCGAGTGTGCTCGGCGCAACGTCCGGCGAGGCCAGAAGATTACGGCGGGGCAGAGGATGTCTGGGGGGCACAGGGGCTCACCGCGGGCTTGACGGAGGGCTCGGATCGGGACGGGGAGCAGCAGGCCGACGGCGTTGTAGACGGCCGGCGGCTAGGGTTTCGCGTCGTCTCGTCGGGGGCAGCGTGTACTGGACCTCCTCCTCCTTGATGCTGTGTACGGGGTCGACGCAGGGGTCCTTGTTGACTTCCTCGACAACCCAAACTCCACGCCCTCCTCCTGGATACGGTGTAGGTGGTGGACACCGACGGTGAGGCTGCCGGGGAACAGAGAGAGTGTGGCGTCGGGGGAGAAGGAGAGGGGAGGGCAAGGCCCTGGGGATGGATCTGGGCTGCTACCAGACGAGGGAGAGGGAGTAGATAGGGATGGGGAGAGAGGGCGAGGCCGTGGGGGATCGGTGGAGTAAAAAGGTGGCTCGGCCCCCTTCCCTCCTTCCTCACGTGCTGAGCATGGGGAGGCCAGGCAGGCCGCTGCAGGTGGGCCAAGCGAGGTGGAGGCGCGGGTGTGGGGCTAGCATGGCAGGGAGAGAGAGGGAAAAGGAGAGGGGCAGGCTCGGTTGGAAGCTAGGGTTAGAGTGAGGCTCGGGTTAGGGTTAGGCTAAAAGAGGGGGTAGATAGGGTAGCTGGTTAGGGTAGATGGGTGGTTAGGGTGTAAGAGAGGGAAAAGAGAGAGAGGGTAGGGTTTAGGGATGACCCTCCAAAATCAAGCAAAGATGGAGGGTGTGAAGATGGATAAGGATAAGCAGGGTAGGGTGGTAGAGTTCTAGGGTTTAGCATGGTCCAAGTTAGATCAAACAAGAAAAGGTGGTGAGATGGAGAGGTAGGGTAGGGCTAGGGTTTTGGTAATGCATGATCATGTGCACGGAAGCATACACAAGAGAGGGATGATGAGGGTGGAAGGGAGAAAAGAAAAAGGTGGTGAGGTTTGTGGTGCACACATGGTGGTGGTAGAAGATATATAAAGGAGGAGCTCAACCAAAGATTAAGAATCACTTGGGATGAAAACAAAAGACAAGACCCACTTTAAAAACAAAGACAAAACCCAAAGGAGAAAAGATGGTGGAGGTTTGCATGGCCCATGCATGGGCATTAAATGCCATGTTTTATTCTTGTGAAAACAATAATAATGTAACATGGCATGATTCCCATGCATTACCAAAATGTGGAGTAAAGGCCAAGCAAAAGAAAATAGAATTGTATCCATCCCAACTCCTATGAGCTAGATTAAATGCCAAAAGAAGTAAAAGCTCATGGGTAAGTAGGATGGTGGAATTATAAGGTGGTGACAAAGAAAGGTGGTGGAGTGGAATAAAAGATATGCCCCCAACTCAACTTGGGTATCAAGCATTTATCAAGATTCAAATACAATATATCAAGGGCCAAATACAATTAATAATGCATATGAGAGAAGAACCAAATGAAAAGGGGTTTTATATGATGCTCAAATGCAAGGTGGCATGATGACATGAGCATGATATATCATGATGCACAAATATATGTAGGAAGTAGCGATTATATTACTAAACCATGTAGCATTACATAAGTTAGACAGGTGGGATGCTACAGCTAGCAACACCTTTCGGGTGTTTCCTTGCTCCTACTGGATTGATAACCTTGGTTTTATAACTGAGGGAAAACTTGCTTATGTGCTCATCATACCTTCCTCTTGGGGTTCCCCATCGAGCTCGATATATTTTGGGCCATCAGTAGTGACTAGCTCAAAGGAAATTGAGAAAGCAGTGTCCCAGCTGTTCACTCCAGCGAAATTTTATATCTTTCAAGATGAGATCAACAAGATTGACAATATAGTGCTTTCAGAAAATAAGATCGGAGGTGATGATCACTCAACGCAATTTATCGTGGCATGGAAAAATAAACTTCAGTGTAGGTTCTACGTGGATTATACCCCAAACAATCCCAAGGAAGCTATACAATGCAGTTGTTGAAGGATGTTCCTTAAGGGGGTCCGTTGCAAGCATATCATGTTCGTGTTGAAAGAACTAAATTTTGGTGTAATACCTGAGTGTCTAGTCCTTCGGCGATTCTTGAAAAGCGCCAGAGGGGGGTTGCCAGCAAGCCGCACTAGCGATCTATTTGGATGGGGTTTTTCCGGATCAGAGGATCAAACCAGATATACTGAGCTTAATGTTTTATATTCTGAAGTTTTACATGTGGCATGCAACGACAAATTATTGTACAACCAGTTGAAGCCAAGTTTTGAGGACATATTATAAAATAAACAAGTGTATGATAACGCATTGCATGATTCCAGAAGCTTGGTAAACATAGATGCAGATTACAGTAGAATACATCCAACTCAGGTTGGTGATCCTGAAAAGGTATCCACCAAATGTGCTCCTAAGAAGAAGAAAAATAAAAAACATCCATGTGTCGAAACATGGGAGACCACTTTCATACAAGGAAATCTAGAAGAAGAGGAAGATAACCAAGTGTAGGATTTGCAAATTTATATGGCACAACAAACGGAGCATAAAATACAATGATCATCCTTAGTAAGTGTATTTGTTTATGTCCATTGAGACTATGCAGAAGATGATAGTAACAATTTCCTATTTCATCAAGTGCAGGCATATTGAACAAATGACACTATGACAAGATCAACAGTAGCTGCCACTTGGAAATCTATATGGAGTTCGAAGGTATATTTAATTATCACTTTTATTACTTTGTTTCAGTCTTGAATATTGGTATAGATTCAAGTTGTATTGAGACTTTGCACTGCCCATATTTTTGAAGGGGGCACGGTGCAGCCAGCGGGAGCTAAATGTGCGCGCCCCTCCCGCATACGCCATGGATTTTTTGCGTGCTACCAGGCCACACATGGGGTTGCCTGCAACTTGCATCGCCTAATTCATCGACGAGATTCGAAAATCACGGGACGGTTGCACCAGTCCCGCTATTCCTTCCATAATGTTTATCATGGTGGTTATTGTTAGTCATTTATTATCCGCGATCCATCTCCGCTGGCATATCGTCAAACGTGTAACCCTTCTGAGTAGGTTCCTGTTTCTCTAACCCTACTCCCCATGTCAAGAAGCGGCAGGACGTCGAGGGAGAAGGGCAAGTCTGACATCCACGATGGAATGAAGGATGAGGTCATCGGCGGTGACAGAACATCGAGGGCAAGGGCAAGTCTAACATCCGTGAGGGAATGAAGGGTGAGGTCGTCGGCAGCAGCGGGACGTCCAGGGCAAAGGACAGGTCTGGCATCCGTGAGGGAATGAAGGGTGAGGTCGTCGATAGCGAAGTTCTATGGCCAATTTCCGGGAGGGTGTGTTGGGAGGTCTCTTCGGGAGCAATAGTGGAGACGGAGCAGAGTGGGAGATGACTGTCGTCGCCTACTCGGACCCCCAATTTGGAGGCAAGGTTAGTGATGATTTGGATATGATACAACTGGTGATGCTCAATGTAATAGACTTTTTTGATGCTCAATGTTATATATTTTGTTGATGCTCAATGTAATAGATTTTTTGAGCTTTCTACTACGAGGAGTCCATTAAAACAAGGAAAACATAGAAAGATTTGGTCGCAATTCTATGGTTAGACAATTGGCATAATAAAACTGAATGAGATATGCCCTAGAGGCCAATAATAAAGATGTTTTTATTAGCATATCTCATTAGTTTGTAATAGTTTTGTATCATGTTAGAACTGTATTAAGTGAAAACATTAATACAGGTGTGATATATAAACAAACCAGGTCCCTATTATCCTCTAGACTAGTTCGTTGGGCAGCTGATGGTCGAGGTTTTCCGATCATGGACTTTACCACAACAACTAACAACGAGGTCACTTCATTAGATGAATGAAGTGATGGACACACACCCAACCCTAGTATTGCAATGTGATCCAGTCACAAAGTTCAATATTGCGATATCTAGCAAAGTGTAGTAACTCAGTACTTTGATCTTGAGATTATATTTAATCACTATCTCCCACGGCTGCTTTGATCATATCAACCATCATGACCGTAATTGGGTGACCATAAAAGTGTGTATTGGGTATTACAAAGGAATAGGTTCAGGAGTATGCATCGAGATCGTGATTTTCCCATCCGAGAGATAGATAGATACCCTGAGCCCACTCGATTAGATTACATTTATAAGTTTGTAAACATGTGACTAGATCACGGGGATATAATATCACGGGAACGGGTAAATATGTTTGTCAGCAACAAGATCTAACTAGGTATGGCAATACCAAAGATCAGATCTTGGACAAACTAGGTATCATAGATGTGGAGCCCCCAGATTAATCCGGCGAGAATCCCTATTATGCATACCACCATGATCCCATGATCAATCGGCCGTGGCACATAACCGACAAGTATCAAAGTAAACATCCATTACTTAAGCGGATACAAGTCATACATTATTTTCCATTATGGCTACATGGATCATCATCAAAGGAACTTTATCAAGCATAGAGTCTGAGCCATGACTTAACCTATAGGCAGATGACTGGGAGGACGATCTAGCTCACATAGACATCAACGCCACCTTCTTATTCACCTTTCTTTCCGAATCTGACCAAGTTAATAGTCATGTACAATGCCAGTGGATACTTTGAATGTACCTGCAAACCACCTTAATAGAACAATAATAATAAGAGGATTTGCAATATGGCTATGGTACTAGGAGGGCTCCATGAGATGTTCTTTTCTAAAATAGTTTCTCTTGTAGATAGAGCATCTACATATCCTTCTTGAAAACTTTTGTAGAACATTTTGAAAGTTATTTGAAAAGTTTTGGAAAAACACTAGGATTGGGTCACCCAACTTCATCTCGCCGTCTTCACTCGATCAGACTTTTTATCTTCCGTGATCCTCCGAGATCACCTCACCTCCTTTGTGGTCACCTCGGACCACCTATTTTTTAGAAAACTCTTTATTTTGCGAAATCCTTTTTAGAAATCAAAACTAGCACCACTCTACAGTAGTTTGTCCAACCATCCATAACCGTGGACAAGGCTATTGGAATATATTTACACTCTATTGAGGTTGTACACTTTACCCACACCATCCGGGTACCCAGCCCTGATCCCATATGGATCATGGGTCGAGTAACCGATTAGGACTCTCCGGATGCCACCCTAGCATAAGCCCTACCCTACGAGTTGTTCCCCTCAACACCGGGACGCCGGGTACCAACGGACCAACCGGAGCACATTCCGACTCCTCGAGAGTAGGCACTTTTAATGAGAGGCTCATAGTATCGTCCGACTGCTCCAGAAGGTGGTTCACACCTCCCCGGGTCATTGTTTCCACAGATGACCCTTTCTAATTAAGGGAAGCCCGACATTTGAGATGTGATCCCTTATAAGTGGTTGCGAGGAAACCCATACCAGAGTAGACAAACTTCAATTCGAGCCCTGTCCCTTACCAGGGTAAATGTGGTTGCATGGTTTAGTTGTTATAGCTAAAGCTGCAAAGAAACGGGTGCATTTTTGTAAACATTTTTCCTCGTTCTCCACTTCAGTATCACTTGTAAAACCAAAACCTTTTTACTTTCTCAAATTTCTCTTGGCAGGACAAAACCTCACCAAGGATTTACCATAAAACATTTTGTAAACTTTTTCGAGGTCTTCCCAACCTATAGATTTGCTTTGGCTAAAACGGGATCTCCAAAGAGACATGGTGTTATACACCATTTCAGATACAAGGGGCAGTTAGCTATCATCAGAGGGTTGTATGTAATAGTACGAAAGTGGTAATGGTTTGGAGGAGCCAATCCACTACCAAGTATAGATCATCAATATAGTAAAACAGTGCAGTTTAAATAAATGGTAGATAAAACATGCATAAGTAAAATAATAGGACAAGGCTTATAAGGAAGTAGGTGGCTTTCCCGTGATCAGAAATCTGGCAAAATGTCCCTAGGCTTCTTCTTAGAATACCATAATAACCATCTTCTTTTGGTCTTCGATATACTCGCAACTATCGTCGTCAAGGATAATACATGTAAGCAAATAAGATGACAATCAACAAAAGTCATACAAGCACCATTACAATACAGCAAACAAACATATCACACAATACTAACTTCAGTAGGTTTTGATAACTTGAGTTCATGGCATTTGGAAATACTATAATTTCATTTGTGGAACTCCTTTTATGATTTAATTATCAACCACCACTTAATGAAGGGGTTTTGAACTAAGGCTTGGGTCTGTATGATATCAATATACAAGAAGGATATCATCAGATAGGTGACATAACAAGTCCACCAAAAATGGTTTCATCATTTTATCAATTTTCTTTATTTAAATATGGATTTTCTAGTGGAAATTACCCTTGTTTTGGTGAATAAATCACTAGAACAGATCTGTATATACAATGAAATTGTCCTCGGAGGTTTTTGTAGACATTTGAGTTTATGAATTTTGAGAGTTTGATTCACTCCAATACAATTACCAAAATGCCATTGGGAAAATCCCAAAATCAGTTATGTTGGCAACTTGTCTTTTTCACTAAATAAAGTCTACAAAAGCTTTTGAATATGAATCCAAAGACACATAGTATACTTTAATTTAATTTGTGGAACTCATTTTATGATTTAATTATCAACCACCACTAAATGAAGAGGTTTTGAACTAAGGCATGGGTCTGTATGATATCAATATACAAGAAGGTTATCATCAGATAGGTGACATAACAAGTCCACCAAAAGTGGTTTCATCATTTTATCAATTTTCTTTATTTAAATATGGATTTTCTAGTGGAAATTACCCTTGTTTTGGTGAAAAACTCACTAGAACAGATCTATATATCAAATAAAATTATCCTCAGAGGTTTTTTTAGACATTTGAGTTTATGAATTTTGAGAGTTCGATTCACTCCAATACAATTACCAAAATGCCCTTGGGAAAATCCCAAAATCAGTTCTGTTGGCAACTTCTCTTTTTCACTAAATAAATTCTACAAAAGCTTTTGATATGAATCCAAAGATACATAGTAGGTATTACAAATACCTTTCTGTAGAAATTGGTTCATGAATTTTAGAGTTGTAAAACTCCTGTAGTGATTTATCTATTGAAATAACCACATGTAGAGGGTTTTAATTCACTATTGAAATAAACCATGATCTCCTCGTATCTGATAGATCTTTATGTACCACTTCAATGGGAGCTAGAATCAACTCAAAAGGTGCAGTAATTCTACCTTGGTAATTTCTCAAAGTCATATTTAGATGAATTTTGTTAATTTTTCTATAGTAGAACTTTAGATCCTCTTGGCATGAGACCAAGGCTATGTGGTAGATAATTCAAATACCTACAGGGGGAGATTTGATTCAATCCAAATGGATCTGTAAAACTACCAAAAAATATTAATGATTGAAAAGGGTTACTTTTTGGTGGATTTATTGCCAGAAAATGATAAAAGTTAATTTAGTTCTGGGGCTTAGTTAGCATGTTAGAGAAATCCCTAGGGAACATGTAAAAAATTGGATGTGGGAAAACTAGGTATTTTCCAATTTCATATTGAATTAAACCAACAGGAATAATTGTAGATCTGATAAGCAATTTGGAAAAAAGGAGAGAGGTGTGCGCGGGCCAGATCTACACTAGATGGGCCACGCTGTGCAGGAATTGGCCCACCCAGATAGCGTATCGCGCGAGAGAGGAGTTTGAACAGCCCGACAAATGGGGCCGGTTAGCCGAGAGGGAAGCTCAAAGAGGTAAGGGAGATCTGGGGCCATCCGATTAAGTTAGCATCGATGGCCCCCAACTCTTCTTCTACCTCCGAACAGGAGGAATAGAGGGCGAACCCTAGGAGGCAGTGGGGCTACTAGGGAGCTCACCTGGGCACTTCCTGGATGGGGCGAGGCATCGAGGATACGTGGTGCTCCAAGGCAATACCAACTATGGGCAGCAAGGCAGGGTTTGACGCCGGGAATGGGCTCACACGTCGATGACCAAGAGGAGCTCGACGGCGCCACTAGTGGGGCAATTCCTAGGCAAGAAGGAAAAGAGGATTAGATACAAGGGAGAAGGGGATCTCAACACGGTGACATGCGGGAGGGGAGATGCAGAGAGGAGACCGCACGGGCATGAACTCGACAATGACCGAGGGGGCAAGTTCTTCCTCTCGAGAGCCATGCAGGGGCAGGGGCGCTGTGAGCGAGTTGCAGGGAGCAAGGGAGAGTGGGCATGAGTGAATGGGTGAAGAGGGAGGCTAGGGTGGCCTAGAGCCTTTTTAACCGAGAGATGAGGGTGAAGGGAATATGCCAGAGAGACAATAATAAAGTGGTTATTATCTTATTCCATGTTTATGATAAATGTTTATTTTGCATGCTATAATTTTATTAATTGGAAACGTTAATACATGTGTGTTTAATAAACAAATAAATGGTTCCTAGTTATGCCTCTCTTATAAACTAGCTTATTGATTAACAATATGATCAAGGTTTCTTGATCATGGACATTGGATGTTGTTAATAACGAGGTCACATCATTGGTGAATGATGTGACGAACATTCATCTGAAGTAAAGCATTACAATCAAATTCATTGTGCTTAAATTGCTATAACATCATACGAAGTAATCTTAGTCCTTAGACCATGATATCATGTCAATTGCTAACACTAGAAAAGTAACTTGATAACATCAAACGCCACACCGTAACAGGGTGACTATAAAGGTGGGTTCAGATACTCCAACAGTGTTATGTTGAGGCTCATGGATCAAGAGTGGGATTTGTCCTTCTAGATGACAGAGAGATAGACTCTGGACCCTCTCGGTGATATCACATTGAAATAGCTTGCAAGCAAGTGATGTGATCACAAGAATGTTATATCACGGGAACGAGAAAAGAGTGCATCTCAGTAACAAGATCACACTAGGTATGGGGATACCGATGATCGAATCTCAGACATGTAATATATCGCGAGACAGAGGGCTTTGGTTACAACGTTAAAAGGTTCACACAATCACTAGAGTCATTGTTGAATGTGTGGGAGTCGGTACGGATCTCCAGGTCCCGCTGCTGATTATTGATCGGAGAGGGGGCTCGATCATTTTTGCATTATTCGCGAACCATAGGGTGACACACTTAAGGGATACCGACACCATTTGGAGAAAATATGTTTCATATAAAGATTTAAGAAAGGGCTAGAATCATTTCGATGGAAGCCGGAATTGTTTTGGGTGAAATTGCAGAAACTGGTTTTGCATGTGATATAGAAATGTTGCAGGGGGTTTATGTGAATGTTTGTTAATTAATGTAATTAACAATTCTGAATAAAATAAATAAACGAGTTTTATTAAATGAGAGTTTGCATTAAATTTGGTGGAAATTTAATGGAGGTGAGTGGAACTTTGAGTGGGAGGCTAATTATGTGAGTGGGAGCTCTACCCACATTAATATGGAAGAGGTGGGGGCACCTCCCTTGGCCGCTGGCCATGGTGAGCGGTAGCCCCTCTCTCCCTATAAAAGGCCCCCACTACCTCCTCTCATCTCACACCTCCTCATAAAGGATCTCTCTCCCCCTCTAGAAATTATTCCCCATGGTCTCGGATTAGTGAGATACATGTTCCTGGTGGCTTTATCTAGAAAGGAGTTGTTGCTTCCGCTGCATCACTGGAGCGAGGAGACGGAGGTTGTCAAGGTACCGGACGTGTATGCGATCACGGATGCAATGCTGATTTGCGGTACTAGACTTGCTGGTGTTGGACTTGCTGGTACTGGACCTTCTAGACTCGCTGGACTTCATCATGATCTTGAGATCAGCAAGTGTACGACTACATCAACCGCGAAATCATTTTCGTTAAAAATGCTTTTTCGCTCTTCAAGGGTATGATCTCTATGGATGTATATCCACCCGTTGCTTGTATCTAGTAGATAGATCTTGGTTCTTAGTAGTTCCCATCGTAGGAATTTTCTTGTTTTCTATGCTGCGAACCCAACAATGGTATCAGAGCCTGATCTATGAGTAGATGCTTTGCACGGGTAGTACACATATGAGTATGTGGGTGATGATGATCATGTTATTGCATCTTATATGTATTTTGGATATTGGTGGCATAGTGGGATGAAGCGACCCGGACTAACTTTACATGTCCTCGCACATGAGACCTATTCCACGCTAGACATGCAACTAGTTTTGCATAAGTGGCTAGCGGGTGTCTGTCTCTCCTATTATAGTCAATATCTGATTTACAACGAGTTTCTAATAATTTGGTTATCATCATTGTGGTTCCATGTTCATAGGTAAGACCGGTTCTATATTCGAAAGCCCTAAGCCACGTAAAACTTGCAATTGATAAATTAGAGGCGTCTAGTTTAGATTGTTGCTGGGATAGTTTCATGATATGGTAATGCTGTAAGTAGATGTATAGTTGATACTCTTACAACACACCTAACATGTAAGTTCCATAGACCTTGGCCTTACACTTAAAGGAATGATAAATATCTTACCACGATGCACATGATAGTGATCAAGTGCAAGAACCATATCATTTCACTTTACACATATGATGTTTGCATTTTATATTGCTTGTTTGGCGTTTTAGTAGCATTATAAGATGATCCCTCATTTAGATATCAAGATAAAAAATATGTTCTTCCTTAAGTACGCACCGTTTTATGTTTCTTAGCTTCAAGACATCACGTGATGATCGGGTGTACTTGAATCCACGTTCGTATAATGAGTGTAAGACAGTTTTACACACGTGAGTACTAAGGTTCTTCCTTGGCGAGCCTAGATTGTACATACATGGCCTCGGAACACGGACCGAAAGGTTAAGCATGAGTCATATAGTTGATATGATGCCATATAGATGCTCGTCTTTGACGCTACACCGACTCACGTGATGATCAGACTTGGTGTAGTGGATTTGGTTCATGTAATCACCAAAACAACTCGAGGGATGTTGGTTTTGAGTGGGAGTTCATTTGTAATTTGGATTAGTCGAACTCAATTTATCATAAACTAAAATCAAAGTGAATTTTCATAATTTGTTGTAGTCATTGGCATCCGTTTACTACCTTATAATTAGTTTTAATTGAGATACTAGAACTATAGAATTCTGGATATTTACTTTACGAACTGGTATCGTATTGTTTTAAGTGTCAATTTTAAGTTTAGAAGTCCTATTGCAAACTTTCAGCAAACTCTATTTACTCCATGAAGTTTAATAAGTAGTATTAAATCAAGAGTAACAATTCCAGTGTTAGTATCTAAAGTATCATGTTTGCCTCCATGATTCTTGATATTCAAAAGTTGTTTTAATATCAAGGTTATCTAGGAGCTGGAAGAATTGTTTTAGAAACCATCATGTGTGGAAGATATTGTGATGTCTGAAATAATGTTTATGGTTGTAATATGATACAGTATAATTTAGCAAAATACATGTTCTCATATTGTATAAGAATTTGCAAAGGTTAGAGACGCTAGGCATCCTAATCTCCCAAAAGGTTTTGGGTACTTACATTATACTCATGATTCATCCTTATAGGCTATAGTATCTTGACCATGAAAGTTTTCATGATAAGGATAAATAGAAGATGTAGGTAAAATGTTTACTACACTAATAGATTACTAAAGAATGGATTTTTGAAAGAACGCCAAACATTTGATGATGGTGATCAACTTCAAAGTGCAAGTCCAAAGGTATTAGTATTTGACTATACACGCTTTGGACTATGTGTCATGTGTATGGAGCCACTATTGATGTTGATATATTCTTTTAAAAGAAAAGGAAATGCTGAAAGAGAATCTATAAAATATTTGGCAGAAAAGAGAAAATACTGGAAATGTCCAGCTAAGGTATATAGATGATATACATGTTATGGTTGTATTCTTTGCTTGTTAAACAATGTGGTTCTTGGGTATTGGATACCTAATTGGTTGGTATGAAATGACATACAAAACGATATTCATGAACTATAATGGCCTAAGTAACGAGCAAGAGAATATGTGATGATGTTCATCAAAAACAAATAAAGTGTTATTGTGTTTCTCGTTGGCATCAAAGCTTGCCTTCAAGATTTGTATAAATAATTGTTATTTTGTTCCGGTATTATGAGAACAATGGTTGTTCAAATAATTACTGTATTCCATAGAATATGGATGAACTGTTACAAGTCTAGTTGGAGAAATCACATCCATAAAAACTAATGCTAAAATGTTACAAGACAAATGATTGAAAGATCACTTATGAAGTGGCATCACCTTTTAAATTATATTGGAAAGAAAACATGAAGAAACTCCATGTTGTTGGATTTTTAGAGTCTTTGATTTTGATCAATTAACGCTTGTGAGACTTTCCTCAAGATAATTGAAACTCAGCTCATATGCCAAAGAGGAATGGATGACTAAATTATTGGAAATTGTGCATGTTGGTGTATATAGTCCATTATGTGTAGACATGTGCGGTGGATCTTTCAGCTTCATATGCTTTCTCCAAAAATTTGAGTCAATATATCTGTATATTTACTCAATAAGGAAGAAGTATGAAACATTTGAAAATTGTTCAAAGACTTTCACGATGAAGTGGAAAATCATTGTAACAAGAAAATAAAGAGTTTATGATTTGATCATAATGGAAGATATTTGAGTTACATGTTTAGCAAAACACCTAAGATTTGAGGAATTGTTCCATGTATTTGCATTTCCCGATAAATCATAGGAGTATGGTATGTTCAAGTGATCAAATTGAACCTTGTTTGACATGGTAAGATCAAAGGTGTCATTTATAAAAATGCCATTATTTTTTAGGTATTAAAGCTTTAGAGACTACCACTTTTACACTAAAAAGAGCACCATCGTGATCCGTTGAAATAACACCGTAAAGGTTATGGTTTAGGATAAAACCCGAGTTGTCTTCTCTTAAATTTTGGAATTCTATGCATAAGTAAAAATGTTTACAATCAAGGTCGGATAAGCACGTCTTTGTAGGTTATCCCAAAGAATTTGTTGGGTATTCCTCCATAACACCGAAGATAAAAGAGTTTGTCACTTGGAATGTGAAGTTTCTTAAAGAAGGAAATTTTCACAAAAGTTAAGTGGGAGGACATTAGAACTTTGATTAGGTTGATGAACCTAAGCAACATGTGCTAAGTAGCGCAACATCAGAAAGTGTCCTGGAGGTAGCTGAAATGCTCATGGCTCTCGTGATTACAAAGGTTGTGATCTCGGTTATTAGAGTTCCTATTGAACCATGTGGGTTGGGTAAGAATCAAATAGTAAGATTTGAAACAGAAGTCGTTATTATTTTGACAATAATGAACCGACTGCATGCAAAGAAGCGATTATGGGCCCTGACTCCATAAAATGACTAGAAGTCATAAAATCTGTGATAGTATCCATACACGAGAAATCAAGTTTGTGAACTTGGAAGACCCTCCGGAAAGGCGTGAAGCCTATCGGCCATATTTGGATATATAAAGAAATAGACATGGATGCTTGACATCTATGAAATAGTTGACATGTCAGAAAGGAGTTTACAACAATGTTCAAGGAGTTGACTATGAAAAGATTTGATCTTTCATAGTGATATTTAGTCTTGACAGATTAATATAGCAACTAATACATATAATTTGGTATATGGTAGTTGAACAAACAAAACAAAGTTCTTCTAATAGAATGGTTACCTAGTATGTGTACATGACACAATCCGAAGGGTTTTGTTAATTCAAAGGATGCTAAAAGGGCATGCAAACTTCAATGGTTGAAGTAAGCATAACAAAGTTGGAATGTTCACCATGATGAAACTATTAAAAGGTTTAATTTCATCGGAGATGATGAATATGCTTGCATTTACAAGAAATTAAGTGGGAGCACTGAGACATATTTCTAATACATTATGTAGAGGACATGTTGTTGATTGGAAATGATGAATCTTTTATTAACACGGATTAAGAATTTCACTAAAATTGGATTCTGATGAAAGACTTGGGGAAAACCAGAATATTTGGCATCAACGTTTATATGGATAGATTGAGGCACTAATATGGTTGTGCCAGACATACATATATGAGATATTGAAAGGGTTCAGTATGGAAACAATAAGAAAGGTTCTTGGCGCATGGAAAGGGTTGAATCAAGATTCAAGTGTATTGACAATTGGTATGTGAAATGATATTCAAGTGTTTTGACTCTTGGTGAGTAAAATCACAGGAATATTTTGATCAATAATGTATACCATGATATGTACATATCTAGATATGTCCTATGCTCTAAATGTTATGTGCATATACCAGAATGATTCATAAGTTAATCATTGGACGATAGTAAAGATATTCTTATGAGTTTTGGAAGAACTAAGAATCTATCATGTATAGGTGACAAATAGTTAAAAGTAGTTTGTTGTAAAGTGTTACATTGATACTAGTTTGTCACAAGATACAAATTAAATTTATCTCAATTTAAACTATGGGTGGCACAATGTAATGGAAAGGAGGTTCCATGATGGATTTGGATGAGTTCGAAAGTTGATACATTGTGACGGATACTACAACAAAAGGCTAAGTATATGATTGTTATAGTAGTAGCAAAGGAGGGAATTTGGTTAAGTAGTTTGTTAACAAACTAGGTGTCATTCATAGTGGGCTAGTACTATGAAGATATATTGTGCGACAATTATATCAACATGTTGTAACCCAAAGTAACTAAACGTCTCACCAAAGGACTAAATTTATACAATGCCATCTCATTAGAGAATGAGTGATGTGTAAAGACGCATAGACATGCAAATACACACGAACCTGAAAGTGTTAGATCTAGAGATTATGTTAACCACTAGCAAACGCATATATACAACACTAGAAAGCCATAGGTTTTGAATGTGCAAGTTTTTCAAACTAGATTATTGACTCTAATGAAAGTGGGAGACTGAAGGGAATATGCCCGAGAGGCAATAATAAAGTGGTTACTATCTTAGTCCATGTTTATGATAAATGTTTATTTTGCATGCTATAATTGTATTAATTGGAAATGTTAATACATGTGTGTTTAATAAACAAATAAAGGGTTCCTAGCTATGCCTCTCTTATAAACTAGCTCGTTGATTAACAAGATGATCAAGGTTTCCTGTTCATGGACATTGGATGTTGTTAATAACGAGGTCATAGCAATGGTGAATGATGTGATGAACATTCATCTGAAGTATAGCATTATGATCAAAATCATTGTGTTTAATTTGCTATAACATCATACGAAGTAATCTTAGTTCTTAGACCATGAGATCATGTCAATTGCTAACACTAGAAGAGTAACTTGATAACATCAAATGTCACACTATAACAGGGTGACTATAAAGGTGGGTTCAGATACTCCAAAGGTGTTATGTTGAGGCTCATGGATCAAGAGTGGGATTTGTCCATCCAGACAGAGAGATATACTCTGGTCCCTCTCGGTGATATCACATTGAAATAGCTTGCAAGCAAGTGATGTGATCACTAGAATGTTATATCACGAGAACAAGAAAAGAGTGCATGTCCGTAACGAGATCAAACTAGGTATGGGGATACTGATGATCAAATCTCGGATATGTAATATATCGCGATACAAAGGAATTTGGTTACAACGTTAAAATGTTCACACGATCACTAGAGTCATTGTTGAATGTGTGGGAGTCAGTACGGATCTCCAGGTCCTGCTGTTGATTATTGATCGGAGAGGGGTCTCGATCTTGTCTGCATTATTCACGAACTGTAGGGTGACACACTTAAGGGATACCGACACCATTTGGATCAAATATGTTTCAAATAAAGATTTAAGAAAGTGATGGAATCATTTCGATGGAAACCGGAATTGTTTCGGGTGAAATTACAGAAACCGGTTCTGCATGTGATATTGAAATGTTGCAGGGGGTTTTATGTAAATGTTTTTTAGTTAAAGTAATTAACAAAATTCTGAATAAAATAAATAAAAGATTTTTATTAAATTAGAGTTTGCAATAAATTCTGCACACACGTCGGGCTAATTATGTGAGTGGGAGCTCCACCCACATGAATGTGGAAGAGGTAGGGGCACCTCCCTTGGCCACCGGCCATGGTGAGGGGCTTCCCCCCATCTCCCTATAAAAGACCCCCACTCCCTCCTCTCATCTCACACCTCCTCATGAAGGATCTCTCTCCCGCTCTAGAAAATTTCCCCATGGTCTCAGATTAGCGAGATACATGTTCTCGGTGGCTTTATCTGGAAAGGAGTTGCTGTTTCTGTTGCATCGATGTAGCAAGGACACGGAGGTTGTCGGGATACTGGACGTGTGTGCAATAACGGATGCACCGCTACTTTGTGGTGCTAGACTTGCTGGTGCTGGACCTGATGGACTTGCTGGTGCTGGACCTACTAGACTAGCTGGACTTCATCACGATCTTGAGATCGGCAAGTGTACGACTACATCAACCGCGAAATCAGTTTCGTTAACAATGCTTTGTCGCTCTTCAAGGGTATGATATCTATAGATGTATATCCACCCATTGCTTGTATCTTGTAGATAGATCTTGGTGCTTAGTAGTTCCCATCGTAGGAATTTTTTGTTTTCTATGATGTGAACCCAACAGAGGGTCTATGGTGGACAGGTAACTTGGGGAGAGAGTTGCTCACTGATTGGGCCTTGGGGGCAGTGGAGGGAGTGTGTGGGGCCGTAGAGAAGCAGAGGGTTTGCAGGAGGAGCATTGTTGGACAAGATGGTGTCCCTCACATGTTCGTAAGAAAACAAGGGAGAAAAATAATGGAGGAGGGTTTGGGGCTAGCTAGGGTTGTAGCCTGGGTGCTGGATGGTGGTGGGTGTGCTCTGGGTCAAGCAGAGAGGTGGGGAGAGCTAGTGATGGCTACTGCATTGAATAAAGAGGGGAGGACACGGCATAGCCTTTGTCTCCCTTTCATACAAGCACAAAGGACAAGAGCTAGGGTTAGCTCCAGTGGCCAGCTACAGTGTAGATCGACCAGAGGGTGTCCTGGTGCTATGGTGATCAGTGGTGGTGAAAGATGATGGTTTGATTTAGTGTTAGTTCAAGTTTTGTCAAAATAGCACTTTTTGCCATATTGATGATCATGGTGTAATTCTTGAGTTTTGATCTTAAAGGTGGGGTAGAGGTACTAGTAGATAGATATGGCCAAGATACACCTCCAAGAATTATTTGATATTTATGAGATGATTTTGGTTCCAGTTTATAACTATTCAAAAAGTGCTGAAACTGTTTACTTATTTTTAAAAAAAATTGAATTGGACAGGCAGGGTTTTTGGTTTGAGATGGTCCCAAATACCATTTCACACATTGGAGAATTTTTACAGGATTTATTAATGTAGAAAAGTATTAAACCAATTATTTTTGCCTTTCTGTCATTTAAGAAAATAGGCAAAAATAATTAAGAAAACTATTCAAAAATATTTATTTTTGAAGTGGGAAGATAGGGTATAAAATATAGGCCTCAATTGTGCCTAAATTTGGAGAAGTGTTTTGGAGAAAAACAAACTTTATTTTATAGGAGTTTTGATGTTTTTATAAAAATAAAGAATTAAATAGTTTTGGGGCAAAATAATTATGGAAAACATTTGATAGATTTTTATCTCCAAGGTATATGGTGTCCACATAATGTATCTACCATTAGGAACCTTGGGTTTTGAGAATCAAGCTTGATTTTGAAGGAAAGCAAGAGATAAAGGATCTTAGGCATTATTATTATTATACCTTCAAAACCTTGTTGGATTAAGGAGCTCAAAGCTCCCTTTGGGGCATGGGCTAGAGGGATGGATAGAAAAAGGTTATTTAAATCATCATGGTCTAGAGGTTTGGGGTTGATGATGAATGAGTTCTCCAATAATTGGTGCCAAACTTTGAAGAAATTAAGGGTGCCAAAACAGAATATTAAGTTGCCTTCAAAACATGTGGGTTTTAGAAGCACAAAGCTCCAATTGAAAAAATTGAAGTATGGTTGGATAGAAATTCATGATTAGATCACAATCATGCAAAGAGTTGGTCAAAAGAGGATGACATGGGGATGGGATCTTCTACCAAAGTAGGCATGTTGATACGATTTGCAGAAAATGTTATTTTCTTGCCTGCAAAACCATAAAGAACAAGTGGGTCAAAGGAGGATTTATTTAAGGGAAAGAGTGGGCTTTGGAAGTCCTTAAGATGTCCTACAAGATGGTTCAAGTGCATTTCCAAAAATACATAGGGGTTGAGAAAGAGAGTGACTCAAAGCTGTGATGTTGATATCAGTTTCATACTTAAGTCATTTTTGGCAGATTTGGGATTTTTGACTAGGATCCAAGAGGGGATGATTTTGGGAGGATGCAAGGTTCCAAACTCATCATCAAGTGGATGAAGTTGAAGTGTAGATTGGGCAGAAAGGATCCATTCTTAGTGTTGGTCTTCATTAACTTGGAAACTTCTAGATGGGATTACCTCTAAGTTGATTTAGTTAAGTAAATAGATGGTTAGTTTAGTCGCTAGAGATAAGATCAAGCTAGGGTAACTTGTTTAGGGTTGGTATTCTTAGATTAGCTAGATACTAGAGGATGAGATTCTAGGGTAGCTCATACTAGTTGAAAGGGAAATGGACGTCGCCTAGAGGGGGGTGAATAGGCGTTTTAAAATTATTACGGTTTAGGCTCTAATAAATGCGGAATAAAACTTGACATTTAATTATCAAGCCAAAACCTATATCCACTAGGTTCACTAAGTGCACCAACAACCTATGCTACACAAGACAAGCAACAAGGTGATAGCAAGATATAATACTTCAAGCATGATGTCTATCACAATGTAAATTGCAAAAGTAAATGGCTCGGTTGAGAGATAACCGATGGACACGGAGACGATGATTTGTTTCCGGAAGTTCACTTCCAAAGAAGCTATGTCTCCATTGGAGAGGTGTGGGGGCGCAATGTACTTCAAACGCCACAAGTGGCTCACCTCGAGGTGTGGTGGCTCGATGCTCACCCAACACCACACAAGACCTCACCCCAAGATGCGAAGGCACGCAACCTATTGATGCCACAAAAGGCTCACCCTATTCTCCCATGAGCTCGCCACAAAGGCCTACTCACGTTCCACTATGGGACACTTGAGGGCGGTCACCGAACCTATACAAGGCTTGGGGGAAAACTCCATAACTCAATTGGATACCTCCCAAGAAACTCCACAAAGGCTCCACAATGCCACAAAAGGCCAACAAGCTTGGGGAATCTCCACAACTCAATTGGAGGCCCCAAGAACACACCACCGCTCCACACAACCGTCTAGGGTTCCAAGAACCCAAGAGAAACGAGCCCAAGGGCTTGAACTCGCCAAATCTCCGAGGAGAACTCAAACCTTGCACCAAATGCAAGAGGCAAGTCCTTCTCTCTCAAACTCCACCAAAGCTACAAAAGCCATTGGGGGAATAAGAGAGGAAGAACACAAAAGGAGAGGAAGAACACAAAAGGAGAACACAAAACTCTCCAAGATCTAGATCCCAAGGATTCCTTCACAAAGAAGGGATTTGGTTTGGTGGGGTTGTAGATCTAGATCTCCTCTCTCAAATCCCTCAAAATGATGCAAGAATAATAGGAGGGAGAAGGGGAGAGGGCAAGCTCTTCAAGGTCAACAATGGAGGAGTGAGAAATCCAAAAACCAAGAAAGACCAAGTTGGACCCAAAGGGGAAAGGGGAGCTCCTTTTAAAGGGCTCCCCGATCTGCTCGTTAGTCACAGATACGCGCACGGCTGGTAGTACCGGTGGGTGGCCGGTACTACCGGTGGCAACCAACGGTCCAAAAAGAGGTGCAAACGAACACAAAAACGAGGCCGGCCGGTACTACCGGTGGGTGACCAGTACTACCGTCGGGGCCGGTACTACCGCCCAAGATTCCGACCGAAGTACCATCAAATAGCGCATACCAAGACAGAGAGAGTACTGAACCAAAATCGGATTTACCGGAATTTGGGCCAGAATTAACACCGGTACTACCGGCGGAAAAATGCCCTGGCGGTACTACCGGTGGCCCACCGGAACTACCGGTCAGGCAAGAACTCTAGAACCAAAACTAACACAACTTTTGCATCCGAACTCCAAATGAGATGGAACCAATTTTGTTGGAAAGATAACAATGTGTAGAAATATTGGGTATCACCAAGGGAGAAAATTCCATGAATATATATGTGAGATACCTCCCAAGGTGTGGAGCCGGAAAAACCCGCAAGACCAAAAACGCAATAAGATATTCAGGGGAAATCTGTTTTTGATGAACTAGAGCTTGTTATGATGATAACCACAAGCTCTAGATCCTCACATGGACAATAACCAAACAACAACCAAGAAATATGATGCTATGTATGCAAAGGTTTGAGCTCTCTCCGAAAGATACGAACGAGTCACCCACTGGAGAGCCCCTCTTGATAGTACGTATCTATCCTAAACCCGGTCTCCCAACACTACGAGAGACCGGTAAAATAGAAAACCTATCAAGATCATACCTTTGCCTTGAGAAATCCACTTGATCTTTATGTAGACCGGCTTGTCCTTCTCAAGATGGATCACTATTCTTGATTGCACTTGCTTGCTATTGCTTGATGAAGACTTGAGAAATGCTCCCCCATACTCCATGGGGAAGCCTCTTCTTCAAACTTGTCTTCGTCATTCCATGATGCCGAGGATGGAGAGCTTCAAGCATGAGATCTTCTAGAGATGATGCATCTTGAACTTGCACTTCAATTATTGATGATGTCTTGAAGATAGCCATGAGGAACTCCATCATATTCTTCTTCTTCAATACATACTTGATCTTCTTCTTCTTACTTGATTCCAATAAGCACAAAGCCCTTGGACGATGCTTCTTCTTTTTCATCCTTGAAACCAACACATGGTCCAAGCGATGCCAATGGACAAACCTACAAGTGAAACTCAATTTTCACATTAGTCCATAGGGATTGTTATTAATTACCAAAACCACACATGGGGGCATACATGCCCTTTCAATCTCCCCTATTTTGGTAATTGATGACAATCCCCTAGAGAGGGTTTAAATATGCAATTTAACGAACAAAATGGTTGCCCCAACATCAAATACTACACAAGTATGTGATGTTGGTACAACCATAATATATAGAGCAAACTCTCCCACAATCTATGCATGTGTGATGAACTTGAATTTCATTGCATAGATTGCCAACCATTACCGGTGGTTGAGTTTCCTCTATATATTTAACATGCAAAGCAACAACAAAGGTGCAAGATCATGCAAGTATAATGCTTAAGAACCAACTCAAAGCATAAACCAACTACCCTTAAACCCTCCAAAACTTCCCCCCAATTGGCATCGATTTCCAAAATGGGTGAAAAGTTCTAGACGGCCAATATAGTGAGAATTACTCCAAAGGTGTGCATATGCACATATCGAATGATGAATACTTGGGAGGAAGTAACACTATATTGAGGACCCAAAGATTGAAAAAATAAAACAAAAAGAAAGAAGCTTCAACAAATGAAGTGAGCAATCAAAAGATCCAAAAATACCAATTGACAACACCAATTGATACCAAAATAAAAACACAAGACATAATGATGCGAACAAATGAGTGTTTGATGTAATAGGGAAGCTCCCCAATTTTTGTGCACAAATTAGAACCATTGGTTTGAATACATCATGCACAAATAAGGAATCCTCACTCCCCCATAAACATCTAAACACAAAAAGATGAGAATGAAGGCAAATGAGCATTCTTAAAAGAATTCAAGAAGCTCCCCAAGGATTATGCACCAATTATAATAATTGTATTTGGAAACAAAGTGCACAATCATGGAATCCTCACTTCTACAAACTCATTTACCAATACACGGCAAGAGAGATCAAATTATGAGTGCCCGGAGATGCAAACAAAAGGGACAAGCACTCATAGGAAAATAAATTTAGAAGCCACTAAAGAATCAATAAGAAATAAAGGGTGGTCTCCAAGGAAGACAAAAACAACCAAAGATTTATCTTCTCTTGTGTGTATAAGTTTCTAGGTGGAAAATATCACAAAGACCTATGCTCACAAAGAAACATGCACACACAAAATAGATACACAAGAAGGCACTTGAACAACAAAAGGAAGTCATATAATATACCAATAAGATTTTTGCTTGAAAGCATGGCCAAAGGTCAAATATATCTTATTGTATATCAATGAAATTCCAACAAAAACACACTACATACATTACAACTATTGTGAAGGGAAAAATGAATAGTTGAAATATATGGAGAAAGGCAACAAGTATCACAAATAGAAATCAACTATGCAAAATACTCGCTATTGCACCTGAGAGAAAATTGAGGAAAATGATAGGCAATATAATTGCTAGATTGACATATTTGGGATGAGTGATCATGAACATGATTTTGTATAGTTCCCATTATATGTACTCATCTCAACATGCTCACATTTGCAATAGAGAGAACTCGTAAAAACCAAACAAAGGACCACAATATTAAAAACACACAAATTCATGCCAACAAGCAACCCACAAAAGGTTGGAAACAAGATATGTATGCATGAGAGAGATACTTGTTACCGAGATATAATTGGTAGGATGAGGAGGATAAGAATTTGTTGATCATCCTAGCTTGCCTCCAATTGACATGTAGGCACCACTTCTTCCTAATGGATGATACAAGAGACCAATATATATCTCCAATGTACCTAAAACAAAATTTACGCTATGGTCCCAAACAAATTGGGTCCAAAGTAGTTAGTGCAACTACAATACATAGGAGAAATTTCACATAAATATGTGCATATTGATGTGAAATTGAATTTCATGCACATCTTAGCCAATAGGATTTGGTGGAGTTTCCCCTATATATTGGATCAAACAAAGAAAGCATGCCATAATATATACATGAAGTAAATATGCATGCACAAGACTTTCAAGAACAAAAAGGAGATACAATTTGAACTAAAACACCAAGTAAACCAAGAAGTAGTACACAAGAGAGTGACACGATAAAAAGGTGTCCAAATTGTATCAAAGAGCCAAATCAACACATGAAAGGACACCAATTCAACAAATGAACAAGGCAAACAACAAAGAGCAAAAGATGCACAAAACACACAATGCTCAAGGATTTATCTCATTCTAAAAGATCAAAACAAGTAAAAAATAATGAGACAAAGCCAACTCCCAAATAGAGCAAGGTTCAAACACACAAACCCACACTCTCTACACTTTTCATGATGGCACAAAGTACCAAAAGAAAAGATCAAACTTCCAAGCACATAAGGGAGTGTTCTAAATAATATAGGAGAGCTCCCCCATGAATGGTGCATTATATAGAATTTTGCTTTTGAATGCAAAATGCACACAAATTAGATCATCACTACTACCTACGTTAAATAAAACATAAGAGAATACCAATAAACTAAAAGGATCCACAAGAGGCAAGGAAGACATGGTAGTAAAATAAAACAATTTCTTGGCCAAAGATAGGACAAAGAGAAGCCAAGGCCAAAGTGAACATGATCAATAAATCCTACCATATATGGAGTACCACTTGTCCAAGGACAATAATTATGGGGAAACTTTTCCCGCGATAGTTTGCAAGGAATCATGATCATATTCACACAAAGAAGCATGTAACAAGATATAAAAATTATTCTTGATGCTTCAAGAGAGATTATTGATAGCTCCAAATAGTCACACAATTATTAAAGATTAAAGTAACTTGAAGCAAATGGTTTCCATGGAGGATATGGAGGTCCAAATATGAGGAAACACATATCAAGAAAATCTCTCACAAACAAGATCCAAAAGATGAGCAATAAAAGAAACAAAGCAAATTAGAACTTGTTAGAGCTAAATGTGCCACATAGGAGCTAGATAATTCTCAATATCAATTCTAAGCGGCATTACCTCAAATGTCTACATTTTCTAGGTTTGTAATATGCACCAAGCACATGACTCTCCCATAATGTGATAAACCAAGAAATCTTGACAAGAGGCAAAAAGATAAAAATGGAGATGATTAATGGACATTATGGAATTCTAATTCTTCATGAGAATGACATACCACATAGAGACAAGATAAACATGCAATGTCAACACTAAGTGATATTCCTCATGTACACACATTTTAGGATTGTGGAATGCCCAAGCATAACACTCCCCCAAAATGGGATAGTCCATTAATCTCTCCCAAGAGCCAAATGAGATACCAAATGAATTCAACAAAGGCTCCAAACACAAACACAAATACATGATGTGCCAACCAACATACACAAATATACTTGATAACTCATGTAAGTACGAGGGAAGCACAACATATACAAATACATGCAAGGTACAAAACCACACATGCACAAGGGAGCAAGTAAATTTCAATGGAAGTGAGTTAAGCACATGTTATCGCAAGGAGGAACATTGGATATGAGATAGAGGCAAGATAATCCAATTGGCTTGACCTGACAAAACTAAATGATGAAGATCCCTCAATTCTTTATAATGTAGCCAAGCCTCCAATGCCCTCCAACAACACCTATTGATCAAGTTTTAGCTTGTTGGTCCCCAACCAAGTTGGGTCCTAAGAAGTTAGTCACAATAGGCTTGGCCACCAAATGGTTATTTTCTTGACACCATGTTGGGCACCAACATATTTGGCAAACACATTGCCCATCTCATCCTTACGAAGAGAATATACATTATCAATCAAGATAGGATGGGACGAGGAGTTACCCATTATGCATGAGGAAGAAAGGTGCCCCTTCTCGCGGCATATGTAACAAGTTCTTTTCTTGCTATCTTTCTTCTTAGAAGATGCCACCCCTTGAGGAAGAGCTTGAGTCTTGGGAAGAGGCCCGCTTCTAGCTTGAGGTGGAGCTTGAGATGGAGCTTGAGGCCGCTTCCCTTATTGCTTCTTATTCAATGGGAAAAATCTCACATGATGTCCTTCTTCCTTGCACTTGAAGCACACAATATTGGCCAGATTCTTCACTTGACCTTGGCCATTCTTCTTGTTGCCCTTGTGATTCAACAACTTGGTGGGCTTGTTCTTGTTGTTGGAGTTGAATCCAAGCCCACACTTGTCATTTGGGGATCTTCGCACACCCAAGATGTTTTTGAGTGTGGTCTTCCCTTCATGACACTTCTTCAAGTCACTCTTCAAAGAATTGACTTGAGACTTGAGCTTCTTGTTTTCCTCTACATGGTTAGTATCAACAACAATACTAGAGGAAGTAGATGCTACAATGTTAGAGCAATAAGGCAAGGAATGTAATTCATCACAATATGTAGCAATAGCATGAGTGGATGAACTACAAGGACTAACACATGGCAATATGACACTAGGAGTAGATGTCATGCTAATGTGCACATGAGGCTCACTAGATGTTACCTTTGACACAATAGCCTCATGAGCCAACTTTGGCCTACCATGGGAAACTAGAAGATCCTCATGCGAGCTTGAGAGCTTAGCATGAATCGCTTCCAATTTCCCATAGTTGCTAGTTAGCAAAGCAAGTTGAGGATGTAGCTCAATATTCTCCTTCACAATATATGCTTCACAAGAGATAGAGTTAGTAGCACAAGCATCATCGATAGTAGTAATAGGTGAGGGCAACTTGGAAAGCTCTTTAGAATATGAAGCTTTAAGTTGCTCATGTGACTCGGTGAGTTTGATGAGCTCCCCCTTGATGACCCTATATCCATTGTTGAGGTGCTCGAAATCCTCAAGGAGTTTGGCATAAGCAACTTCAAGCTCATCATCTTTAATTTGGAGGGCACTTGCCACCTCAAATTCTCTATCAAGAGATTTCTTCACTCTAGATATCTCTAGAGCAAAGGTCTCCTCAAGAGATTCCTTGGTGGTTTGTTCCTCTTATATATCTTCATTTAGGTTTGCAATGCCATTAGCATACTCATGCTCAAGACTACTCATTTTGTCAATTGTGTTATCATGCTCATAAATTAGTTGCTTACTTTAAATGGCTAAGTTCAAGATTCCAATGAAAGTAGAGCAAGCATTTTCATTTTTTGTAGAGCACGAAGGACTAGATCTCCCTTCTCTTTTAAAGAAGCAACATCATCATCTACTTCATCTAAGTCAACACTCACATAATCATTAGGTGCATTGGGATCCAAAGGAGAAGTTACCTTTGATTCCTTAGCCATGATGCATAAGTGCATGTTGGGAGAAGGTGATGATGGGGGAACACATGAAGATCCAATCACAACCTTGACTTGGACCACATGTTCTTCGATTTCCTCTTGTGATAACTCACATGTTGGTGTAGTGGAATACCAGTTGAAAGGGAAATGAATGTCGCCTAGAGTGGGGTGAATAGGCATTTTAAAATTATTACTATTTAGGCTCTAATAAATGCGGAATAAAACTTAACGTTTAATTTATCAAGCCAAAACCTATATCCACTAGGTTCACTAAGTGCACCAACAACCTATGCTACGCAAGACAAGAAACAAGGTGATAGCAAGATATAATACTTCAAGCACGATGGCTATCACAATGTAAATTGTAGAAGTAAAGGGCTCGGTTGAGAGATAACCGATGGACACGAAGACAATGATTTGTTTCCCGAAGTTCACTTCCAAAGAAGCTACGTCTCCGTTGGAGAGGTGCGGGGGCGCAATGTACTTCAAACGCCACAAGTGGCTCACCTCGAGGTGTGGTGGCTCGATGCTCACCCAACGCCACACAATGCCTCACCCCAACATGTGAAGGCACACAACCTACCGATGCCACAAAAGGCTCACCCTATTCTCCCGTGAGCTCGCCACAAAGGCCTACTCACATTCCACTATGTGACACTTGAGGGCGGTCACCGAACCTATACAAGGATTGGGGGCAAACTCCACAACTCAATTGGAAAGCTCCCAAGAAACGCCACAAAGGCTCCACAATGCCACAAAAGGCCAACAAGCTTGGGGAATCTCCACAACTCAATTGGAGGCCCCAAGAACACACCACCACTCCACACAACCGTCTAGGGTTGCAAGAACCCAAGAGAAACGAGTCCAAGGGCTTGAACTCGCCGAATCTCCGAGGAGAACTCAAACCTATGCACCAAATGCAAGAGGCAAGTCCTTCTCTCTCAAACTCCACCAAAGCTACAAAAACTATTGGGGAAATAAGTGAGGAAGAACACAAAAGGAGAACACAAAACTCTCCAAGATCGAGATCCCAAGGATTCCTTCACAAAGAAGGGATTTGGCTTGGTGGGGTTGTAGATCTAGATCTCCTCTCTCAAATTCCTCAAAAGGATGCAAGAATAATAGGAGAGAAAAGGGGAGAGGGCAAGCTCTTCAAGGTAAACAATGGAGGAGATAGAAAGCTAAAAACCAAGAAAGAGCAAGTTGGACCCGAAGGGGAAAGGGGAGCTCCTTTTAAAGGGCTCCCTGATCTGCCCGTTAGTCACAAATACACGCACGGCTGGTAGTACCGGTGGCACTCAACCAACGGTCCAAAAACGAGGTGCAAACAAACACAAAAACAAGGCTGGCTGGTACTATCGGTGGGTCGCCGGTACTACCGCCCAAGATTCTGACCGAAGTACCGTAAAATAGCGCATACCAAGACAGAGAGAGTACTGAACCAAAATCGGGTTTACCGGAATTTGGGCCAGAATTAACACCGGTACTACCGGTAGCAAAATGCCCTAGCGGTACTACTGGTGGCCCACCGGAACTACCGGTCAGGCAAAAACTCCAGAACCAAAACTGCCACAACTTTTGCATCCGAACTCCAAACGAGATGAAACCAATTTTGTTGGAAAGATAACAATGTGTCGAAATATTGGGTATCACCAAGGGATAAAATACCATGAATATATATATGTGAGATACCTCCCAAGGTGTGGAGCCAGAAAAACCCGCAAGACCAAAAACGCAATAAGATATTCAGGGGAAATCCGTTTTGATGAACTAGAGCTTGTTATGATGACAACCAAAAGCTCTAGATCCTCACATGGACAAGAACCAAACAACAACCAAGAAAGATGATGCTATGTATGCAAAGTTTTGATCTCTCTCCGAACTATATGAATGAGTCACCCACTTGAGATCCCCTCTTGATAGTACGGCTACCTATCCTAAACCCGGTATCCCAACACTACGAGAGACCAGTAAAATAGAAAACCTATCAAGATCATACATTTGCCTTGAGCAATCCTCTTGAGCTTGATGTAGACCATCTTGTCCTTCTCAAGATGGATCACTATTCTTGCTTGCACTTGCTTTCTCTTGCTTGATGAAGACTTGAGAAATTCTCCCCCATACTCCATGGGGAAGCCTCGTCTTCAAACTTGTCTTCATAATTCCATGATGCTGAGGATGGCAAGCTTCAAGAATGATATCTTCTAGAGATGATGCATCTTGAGCTTGCACTTCAATTCTTGATGATGTCTTGAAGATAGCCATGAGGAAATCCATCTTCTTCTTCTTCAATACATACTTGATCTTCTTGTTCTTCTACTTGATTCCAATAGGCACAAATCCCTTGGATGATGCTTCTTCTTTTTCATCCTTGAAACCAACACATGGTCCAAGCGATGCCAATGGACAAACCTACAAGTGAAACTCAATTTGCACATTAGTCTGTAGGGATTGTCATTAATTACCAAAACCATACATGGGGGCATACATGCCCTTTCACTAGTTCCTAAGCAAACAAGGCAAGCGACAGATAAAGGCAATTCATCAAGCAGCAGATCAAGGCAATTCATCTTAGCAAGAAACTCAAACTACTACTAGGGTTACCATCAATACTAGCTTGATGTAAAGATGATTTTTTGAAGATGTCGGAGTTTTGAAGAAGGTAAGGTCCTTGGTGATATTACGAAGTGTAGAATTCAAAAGCTTTATAAAAGGTTTTGGAAAAAACTAGAGGTAAGAGTATTTGGAATATCAGTTTTGATAACATAAGGAGATTATATCATACAGATCTATATAATTTTGTTAATAGAAGCTAGGGAAAACAATTGTTGTTGGAAGGGCATCTTGGCTCAGGTTTTGAAATGCTAGAACATTTGAGAATAAGCCAAGACAGTTTTGTTAAGTAGCGTTTGTAAACTAAGGGGAAGATAGAGGAGTGTATCCACTACTACACATTCAGATGCATAAGCACAAGAAAGCAAGTAGGCAAACACTGCATCACTAAACAAGAAAATGTTTTTCCCCTGATTTTTGCATCTTGGTCAACTAATCAGGGTTGCTGAAAGTGGGATGTTACAGACCTTTCCCCCTTAAAAGAATCTCACCCTAATATTCGAGAGAGTCGGGTTAGGGGTTTTGAGTCGGGGTTAGTGTTATCGGTTGCAAGTGTACTAGCTTACGGCTTCGTCTCTTAACTGGGTTACTATGTTGGTAGAGTTTAACTTCAAGATTCTGCGATGCACGGAGAGTTGGGCAAGATTCGGACGTGATTGTGATGGATGATCTTATTTTCTCTTCAGACTCAAACTCTAGAGGGCTTACATATTGGCGAACTACCTCTGTTTGGAACTTGGCGATGTACCCTTTCGAGGACAGAATACACATCTTGAAATCCTTTATAATAGTATCTATTGTGTTTTCCTTAGAGGCTCATTGCATCATATTTAATGAAATAGGGTCAAAACTCCTGGGGTTGTTTCTGGCAGATGGTTACTCTATTTTTGTGGGAAAGACACAGTCTTTCCCCCCTTGGGAATAAGCTAAGGTAGCTCAGAGATAACACCGTCCTTCCTTCTTGGAGTAGTACAGTGATGCTCTAAGATTATCACCAACTTTCCATCTGGAGTTTAAGTCTTCAGATGACATCCACAAAATAGGTCCTACGGGGCTCATATACTACTTTTATTAGTACTTACCCTATCAGGGAAGTTGAATTTGCAGATCTTCTAAATACTTCAAACTGAGAGGGTTAATGGATCGGAGGTCCTTCAGGCGGGTCTTCAGCTGAAGTAGCAGAGGGGCTCATAAAATCTTCAGTAAATGTTGTCTCTTTTGGTTGCTTCATACTCACTGGGGGCGGCTAGTCTGGTCAGCTTCAAGTATTCTTATCGTCTTGATTCCGAGCTTCTAGGGTACTAGAAAGGGTGAGTAGACTTCTGGCATGGTTACTAGGGTCTACCTTCGTTTCTTTCCTTGTTGAGGACTCTCGAGTTGATGATTGGAGAAGGTTATCATATCGGAAATCTTCATGAAGTATCTTCTGGTTGGCGGGTTCCTAGAATTGAGTGGAAATATGTAGTCTTTCCACCTTAGAGCTTTACTAGGGTTCTTCGAGAAGGGTGTAGATCTCTGTCTTGGAGTGTTGGCGTGATGCTAGAGGAGGGCTATATTTTACCTGAGTCTTGAGTTGAGGTCTTCGAGTGACGCCCTATTGCCAAAACCTTGGGGGTCATTTACTAACGAAGCCTTAAGGAGTTAACTCTGGGCAGGTTAGCGATTAGCGACACGTATTGCTAGTCTTCTGTCAGAGTAGGGGCATACAACTTCAAATGAGATGCCTTCACTTGAATTCTTGGCGTTGTTTTAGCTCGATGGTGAAGTAGACTCGTTGTCCTCATGCATTCTTTTCTTCAGAGTTTTGGAGTATTCTAGCCTTCTAGTGAGGAACTTCCCGTCAGTTGGGCAGAGGGGTCGAATAAAATAGTTAGTCTCTTGGGGTTGTCGGGAGCTCTAATATGCCGAAGGTTAGTGGAGTCAGGTCTTTACTTCTTGTCTTGGTTAGCAAGTCTTGTTGATGGTGGGGATCCTTCGGTGATTGACTTCCAACTTCAGCGGGACTCTTGCTATTGTCGGTAGGTGAATAAGGGTGTGCAATGTTGGTGACGAGTCTTGAGAAGGGAGCTTGACAAAGTCCTCTTGTCCAGCCATCCTATTGGGGTGAAGTCTTTGAGTTGTCTTGACTAACGATATCGAACCCTAGGGTCTTAAAATCCTCTATTCTTGTCTGCTCTTGGTTCTATACCCTAAGTTAGTATGGGTTTTCGATAGCAACAACTTAGAGGGGGTGCCTTAATTACTAGGTGGACTATTGATCCTCCAAAACCTATTTGACTTGGGTCAATCATGCCAGAAGATACATACGAGGTGAACAGAGCGAGGGGGTTGCAAAGTTCTTCGTAATCCAGAGATGCAAACAACACACATCAAGCAACAAATTACGCACTTAGGCAAGAAAACATGGCCTACTTTAGGGACAAAGGGGTTAACTACTCGCGAAATAAGGGAATCCTATCTTAGGACTATTGATCCTAGATATCATCGTTCTTAGGGTCTGGGTCACTAACTTGTGTAAGAAACTTTTGTCCTATCCTTGGACGCTTCTCGTTAGTGCAACATTTGATTCTTCTGGTCACGGGGATTTCGTTGGTAGGGCGATCTTGTTGTCTCCTTGTGTTTGCTGGTAGTCGCTCCTCTTCATCTTGTTATCATTGTATTCATTGGGTTCAAGGTCCTATTTGTTTGAAATTCGTATGTTTGAAATTTGGACGAGGAATAGAAGAAGTCATTTTTGAAATACTTTAAATTAGAGCGAGATAAGAAGTAGAACTTTTTGGAAAGCTTTTGAGAAAGTAGTTTTTGAAAGTCTGTGTTTCCAAAAAAGTTTTCCCTATCTAATGACCATGCTAACTAAGGTTCTTATACAGTCAGGATGGCTCTAATAACAAGTCTCTGGGGGCCTGGATTAATCCTTCGAGAATCCCTATTATGCGTACCACCACGATCCTATGATCAGTCGGTCGTGGCACATAACCGACAAGTATCAAGTAAACATCATTACTTAAGCGGATACAAGTCATGCCTTATTTGGCATTATGGCTACATCGATCATCATCAGCGGAACTTTATCAAGCATGGAGCCCGAGCCATGCCTTAACCTACGGGTAGCTGACTGGGAGAACGTCCTAGCTCGTATAGTCGTCAACATCACCTTCTTCTTCACCCTTCTTCCCAAATCTAACCAAATTAATAGCCAGGGACAATGCTAGTGAGTACTTCGAATATACTCTCAAACTACATTAATAGAACAATAGTAATAAGAGGATATGAAATATGGCTGTGGTAGTAGGAGTTCTCCATGAGAGGTTTATTTCTAAAATAGTTTCTCTTGTAGATATAGCATCTACATATCCTTGTTAAAACCTTTTGTAAAACATTTTGAAAGTTATTTGAATTTTTTTGGAAAAACACTAGGATTGGGTCACCCAACTTTATCTCACGGTCCTCACTCGATCGGACTTTTTTATCTTCCGTGATCCTTTGGGATCACCTCACCTCCTTTGTGGTCACCTCAGACCATCTTTTCAAAAAAAATCTTTATTTTCCAAAATCCTTTTTAGAAATCAAAACCAGCACCACTCTATAGTAGTTTGTCCAACCATCCGTAACCGTAGACATGGCTATTCGAATAGATATACTCTGCAGAGGTTGTACACTTTACCTACACCATCCGGGTACCCTTCCCTAATCCCATACAGATCATGGGTCGAGTAACCGATTAGGACACTCCGGATGCCACCCTAGTATAGGCCCTACCCTATGAGTTGTTCCCCTCAACACCGGGACGTTGGGTACCAACGGACCAACCTGAGCGCATTCCGACTCCTCGAGAGTGGGCACTCTCAATGAGAGGATCATAGTATCGTCCGACCACTCCTAAAGGCGGTTCGCACCTCCCCCAGGTCATTGTTTCCACAGATGAACCTTTATAATTAAGGGAAGCCCGGCATTCGATAAATGTGATCCCTTATAAGTAGTTGTGAGGAATCCCATACCAGAGTAGACAAACTTCAAGTCCAGCCCTGTCCCATACCGGGGTAAATGTGGTTGCACGGTTTAGTTGTTGTAGCTAAAGCTGCAAAGAAACGGGTGTGTTTTCGTAAACATTCTTCCTCCTTCTCCACTTCAGTTCACTTGTAAAACCAAAACGTTTTTCCTTTCTCAAACTTCTCTTGGCAGGACAAATCCTCACCAAGGTTTTACCATAAAACATTTTGTAAACTGTTTTGGGGTCTTCCCAACCTATAGTTTTACTTTGGATAAAACGGGGTCTCCAAAGAGACATGCTGTTATACACAATTTCAGATACAAGGAAAAGGTAGGTATCATCAAAGGGGTTGAACTTAATTGTACGAAAGTGGTAATGGTTTGGAGGAGCCAAGCCACTACCAAGTATAGATCATCAATATAGTAAAACAGTGCAGTTTAAATAAATGATAGATAAAAATGCATAAGTAAAACAATAGGACAAGACTTATAAGCAAGTAGGTGGCTTGCCTGTGATCAACAATCTGACAATATTTTTCTGGGCTTCTTCTTAGAATATCATAATTATGCATTTGGATGCATAGAAATAGGTCTGGAATCACGGAATTGGAATTTGGGTCTCTGATTCAGCTGTTTGGATGGGCTAAGAATCAGCGTATAGAAACGGGAATCAATTCCACCCCGAGCGACCCCACGTACAAAAAGTCTCTCGATCGATTCCGAGGTAGCGAGCTCTAAATTTGAGTGGAATTGCAAAGCGGTACGCTGGTGGACAGAACACGCGCCTGCGACTGATCTTGCCCGTCTGCAAAGAACCGGGCGGCAGCGACGCAGGTAACCGCCTTCCCCGGCCATCCTTTCCCCACCCGCTCCCCCCATCCCCCACACCCCCGGTCTCCCTGTCCACTGGCGCCCCTTCCCTGCATGTCCCCGTCCATCTTTCCTCTGGCCACCCTTCTCCCCGCCCGGTCCAAACCCTGAATCATGGGGCAGGACGCGGGAGCATGAATTACGGTGGCGGGAGGATGAACGGCGGCGACAGGTGGGCCCATTCCTCCGTGACCATATTATTCTCCAATGACTCACTTCCATTACAGCAGCCATCCATGGCAAAGATAAGAACCTCGACGCTTTCTGAAAGCTAATTAAGTCACCCTGCAGATCCTAACACATGGTTATCTGCGATTCCATGCCCACAGTTACAGATACAGAACCTGCATATGCATATGCATTGTGATCGGTTAGCGATTCTGATCTGACAGCAAGCCCACAGTTACAGATACAGAATCTGCAGATGCATTGTGATCGGTCGGTGATTCTGATCTGACAGCAAAATAAATAAGGATCGATGCAGCGAAGGGATAGCTGGATTAATTGTTGGACAAGCTGGAGCCCCTCATTTCCCTACACAACCACGATCCTTTTCCTCAATTAATCATGTAGTATTCCATTGCAGAATAATGATTATAGTCACCATGCATCGTCTACATACGCTACTTATTTAGCCTTTCTAATCGGTGATACAGTGGTGTACCATATATCAAACGGCAGCTGATGCAACGTTGAGGATATACATATATTCATGAACGCAGTTCAGCTGACTATCCAATAGTTAGTCCAGTTATCTTATTCATATTATTTTAATATTTCTATGGAAAACAATATATATACATTCTAATATACACATGTTACTATTTATATATGTATAAGTATATACTTCCTCCGTCCTAAAATAAGTGACGTGGGTCTGTCTAGATTCGCATATATCTAGGCTTAAAACATGTCTAGATATATACGTATCTCGACAAATTCAAGTCACTTATTTTGAGATGGAGGGAGTACATTGTCTTTTCCACAAAAAAATATATTTTTCCTAAAAGAAAGAAAACATTCATTTTCATGGTTTGTATATCCAAATAGAAATTGGAATTGAATGATGTCTCTGATTCCAAAAGTAAATTCTAAACCATCCAAACAACAGAATTCTAATCTAAAGTCATTTCCTTTCCAGACATGATTTGGAATTCCTGTCGAATTCAATTTTAGGATTAATTTCTGTGCAGCCAAACACGTAAACAATAATAACCATCTTCTTTTGGTCTTCGATATACTCGCAACTATCGTCATCAAGGATAATACATGCAAGCAAACAAGAGCACAATCAATACAAGGTATACAAGCACTAATAAAATACAACAAACAAACATACAACACAATACTAACTTCAGTAGGTTTGATAACTTGAGTTCATGGCATTTGGAAATACTTTAATTTCATTTGTGAAACTTCTTTTATGATTTAATTGTAAGACACCACTTAATGAAGGGGTTTTAAACTAAGACTTGGGTCTATATGATATGAATGTACAAAAAGGATATCATCAGATAGGTATTGACATAACAAGTCCACTAAAAGTGGTTTCATCATTTTATCAAAATAAAATAAAATATGAGTTTTCTAGTGGAAATTACCCTTGTTTTGGTGAATAAATCACCATAATGGATCTGTATCTCAAATAAAATTGAACTCAGAGGTTTTTGTAGATATTTGAGTTTATGAATTTTGAGAGTTCGATTCACTCCAAACTAATTATCAGAATGCCCTTGGGAAAATCCCAAAGTTAGTTATGTTAGCAACTTGTCTTTTTCACTAAATAAAATCTATAGAAGCTTTTGATATGAATCCAAAGACACATATTAGGTATTTCAAATACCTTTCTGTAGAAATTTGATTCATAAATTTTAGAGTTATAAAACTCTTGTAGTGATTTATCTATTGAAATAACCACATGAAGAGGGTTTTAATTCACTAAAATTCCCCAGAGGCTCAATAAACTATGATCTCCTGGTATCTGATAGATCTTGATGTACCACTTCAATGAGAGTTGGAGTCAACTCAAAAGGTGCAAAAATTCTACCTTGGTAATTTCTCAAAGTCAGATTTATAAAAATTTTGTTATTTTTCCTACAGTAGAACTATAGATCCTCTTGGCCTGAGACCAAGGCCATGTGGTAGGTAATTCAAATACCTACCAGCGGAGATTTGATTCAATCCAAATGGATCTGTAAAACTACTAGAAAATATTAATGATTGAAAAGGGTTACTTTTTAGTGGATTTATTGCCATAAAATGATAAAATTTTATTTTGTTATGGGGCTTAATCTGCATGTGATGCATATAAAATGCATCCATGAACTTTGTCGTTTATTGCATCAAAATTATTATTATTTTTCCAACATTATTATATTTATTGGTACTAACATACTAATAGTTGCAAAAATGCATAAGTTATTGTTTTACACTTTGTTATATAGAAAATACATAAATATGGAAGGAAACCGCTCATTATGGTGAAATCTAGAGTTCCATGAAATTTGTCTATGCGGAACAGTTTTCGAAGATTGCCACAGTAGTCCCTGAAGATGGCGTCAAATGGAAAAAGTCAAAACATACAAGTTGTGGGGAATTTTATGCCAAACGACTTAGACATAAAGTTAGCCTCAATCGAACTTTGGATGCAGTTTTTATAGCCATATTACTACAGAGGACAAATGCAGTTTTGGGACTCCGAAAATATGTGAACTGATTGACTCAAACTTCTTCCATCTTCGAGGATTTCGGCACAACCATGACTTTATGGACTCATTAAATACATAAGGTAGTCATATATTATGGGGGAACCCTACTTTTTGAGGCATCCACCCATAGCCACAAAAATTCCACCTCTTGACAGCCACCAAGGAGGGGGAGGGGCTCCTCCATTGCTGCACCATCTCCAAGGAAGAAGAGGGGGCAAGGGGCCTTAATCACCTAGGTCAGCCGCCGCCCTACAGATCCACCGATGCCGCTGCCCTGCGGGCTACCACCTCCTCCTCGCCGGTGCTGCCTCTCCACCTCAGGGAGGATCATCTCCATCACCACCCACAGTAAAATCCCCTCCATATACCTACTGTAGTATCTTGGCAAACATGATGTATGACTCAATATACTCTTTTCCCTTGATTTATTGTGTCTCCCCGTCTATGTTTGAGTAGTGATTTTTTCATGGCAAAAGTGAAATAGTTCATTCGTTGGTTGCATACAAGTGTTGTTATCTTCTATGATGATATTATTGTACTAGCGTATGAGTGCACACACATGTTGGGGATGCACAAGGTTGTCACTGTTGCATGATGATAGGTGGAGGGATGGCCGGAGTCCGATAGAAATCGTGTCCCAAGTCTTAAATATGTATGCTATGTTAAATCATGGTTAACTAACAGGAGGATATATATAGGAGACCCTAGAACTAAAGGCTATGGTGGGACATTTATGTCTTAATAACTCCTTTGTTTGCTCACGTACGTGGCCTTAGGACCCATCATAAGAGTTGTGTAATTTGCATATTTACTTGGCTACACCTACTTATGGCTCCTTCCTAGAAGAAACAATAAACAACCAAACGAACGAATGAAATAACAATTGCTAGAACATTTACTCCCTTGAGAAACTTGCCATCACTTCACTAACTCACTTAACTTGCACTAGTTTACCTATAGTTTTTACTTACAAAATTTTATTTGTTTTCTACCTAGTACCAAAAACAATCACACATACTTTAGATCCTAGCTTTGCATAGAAGGCCATATAAGTAGGTTATAGGGCTTTAGAGAATAGATAGTTTACCTTTAGCTCCTCGTGGGTTCAACACTCAAATACTTATCGAATTGTACTATGGCGATCTCCTGCACTTGGGGGTCACTACTAGGAAACTGCTTATATGTGGCGCATGGAAATGCATCTTATGTGGCGCATATCCTAGTCGCCACTGTTACCTCGCCACAGGAAGCAGATATCATTGGCGCATTTCGTCATATGCACCACAGAAAAATATGCGCCACGGACATATTTTATATATGCGCCACTGACTATAAAACACGTATTCAAAGTAAAATACGTTCCTGGTATATAATCAGGTATTTATACAGGATTTATACAGTATTTATTCAGGTGAGTATAAACAGTATATTTCACAAGTAGTAGATGCATGAAAACCGACATATAATACAAACACTTAGAGCTCGATCGAGATACATATATAGTGTCAAGTGCCGAATTTTTACACAAGTTCCGAATACAAAGTTCATATCATCTCACATTACAAATATGAAGTGGTCACCACCGCCTACACTAGGATCAAATAGAATACAATTGTGATGATGGTGACCAAGAGCATGAGCCCGACCAATATCTTCATTCGGTTCTTCTTCCACAGGTGGTTCCTCCACTTGGCTACCACCTCCTCTCTAGGCATGTATCCTTTGTAGATGTTTCCGCTGCACTTGTTCACTTGTTTGTGACAATCCTCCCACTCCTCGTAAACTCCTAGAACCCTACCCATGTACACCACATACCACCTCGTCGCCATCTCTATAGACGACAAGGCATATTAGTAAAAATACAACAAAAAGAATTAATAAAGGGTTCACATCCATATATATATATATATGTTCACAAAATATAAAACAAAGGATCCATAAACCTAAAAGATAGCATCTCGCGATCATCATCGAAGTAATAAGTTCAACGACAACACGACCACAAGATAGTTTAAGTCTAACAACAAAGACCATTTTGACCACAAGATAGTAAAGTTTATGACACACACACTACAACAGGCGTCCATCGAGAATATACACACACTGGATCATGCTAGAGGCACACATCGATCATGAAGACTTCTTCTTCTCGCTCGGCTTTGGGAATGGTAGATATCCCTCTTTCGTCATCCATGTCCTTGTGTCACCGTGCTTACGGAGGCGTTCTTCGATCTCCCTTGTAACATCCCAAAACTTCAATCCAAGCTTATCAAGACCAACTCATTCAAAATTGGGGTTAACAAAAACTTTTCCAAATTTAAAACGAAAGCATTTATATATGTGTGCATTTAAAATAGGAGTTGTTTGAATTGCCATGATTGATTTATCCAATGCTTGTAAAATGTTTCTTAGGTGATTTAAACATCATCTACATCATTCCCAAACTTTTCCTAAAGAAAATCAAATAAAAAAGAATTAAAATGAAAGAATGGTCATTTTGACAAATCTAACTCTCATGCCTACTTTGGCTATTCCTAGTACTCAATTCTTAACAGAAACAATTCTTGATCTTTGCACCCCTTGCCAGTACACATAATGAGGTACCAAGGCCCACCTTTTGATCTACTAAAAACATTCTGTAAACTATTTTAAATGACAGTTTAAAATTGAATCTAATGCATATGCATAGATCACCCCTATTTCAAAAACCATCTATTTGAGCTCCATTTTCAAAACCCTTGCAATCAGAGACTACCTATCACTAGTGGAGATCACCCAAAATTTTTGAACTCAAAATTCAAAACTTTTTCTCTTGCGGCTATTTCATCAAACACTTGGCAGGCAGAATCACACCTCTAATCCTAGCTCACTGTTTTGAACAGAGTTTTACCCCCAATTGATCTCCATTTAATCTCTATGTCCCCCTCTGATCAAACCATGCCATTTGCAACCCATCCCCTACACCCTAGTAGCAATGCCATGCCATGCCGAGCACCACTACTGGCCAAACTTGCCCCGCTGCAGCAGACCACCTCCTCGTTCCTCTCCATGTCTAGGAGGTAGCCAGCATCGCACCGCCCCTCTCTGTCCCTTGCCCGAGCCAAGACCAGCCGTGGACCACCGAGGAGAAACCGCGCCTAGTGCCACCGAACCATGCCGACGCCGCCCGCAGAGCGTGCACTGTCCCCGCTCGCACCAACCGCCCCTTGGCACCAGCCCGCACCCACCGCTCCGCCTCGACCTGGAGAACACCCCAGACATATCCGTTCGCCGCCCAAAGCCCCACAGCCACCGCTCGCCGTGGACACAGCCGCTTCGTCCGCGCAGAGCGCCACCTCGCCCCGACCGCATGCCACCGCCCCTACGGCCGCATTGAAGTCCTAGAGCACCGCCAGGGAACCGCCCACCGATTGCAATCCCCAGCCATGCCGCTAGCTCGCCGTAGCCATGTCGCCACCGTCGACCGCCCATCCTGCTCGGTCTCAACGTCGAGCCTATAAAAGGAGCCCTCCCCAGCACCAAAGACTCACACCATTCCACTCCCCTCACCTCTCTGAACCTCACCCACCTCTCGCCGGAGCCAGTGGAGCCACAGTTCGCCGGAATTGGAGCCGGAGCTGCCGCCTCGGGAGAAGAAGGGTGTCGTTGATTCCGGCCACCCCAAGCTCCGCCACGACCACGCCTCGCCTCGCCGTCGTCTTCCACTTCGTTCGCCCGCCTCGCCGACCCCGCTGGAGCCCTGGTACGCCCCCAATAGACCCCCACCGAGCCGCTAGGGTTCGAGCTCATGCGACCTGTCGTTGGCTGCTGACGACCCTCAGCCGTAGATCTAGCCTCTAATCGCACGACCCACAGCGCGCGTACCGCTTCGCGTTTTAAGTACCGCTGACAAGTGGACCCCTCCTGTCAGCTGAGCCCCGCGCCGCGTAGCGCCACTGGGCCGGCCCATTGCCTTTCCCGCGCAAGCCCGTAGATTCAAATCAAGATTTTTCTTTTTAGTTAGAATATAGTTTCTGTCCAGTGTTTAAAAGTTCAATTCTGTGAGTTTGACAAATCCAAATTACATGAAACTAATTTTGTCTAAAAGGTATTGAAATGCTCTATCCAAGCCCGTTGGATTTAATTCATTTAGAGTTATAGATTTCTCCTAATAAAAATAAGAAGACAGAAGCTTTTGCAACTTGAAACATTTTTATAAAATCAACCAAGTTAGCTTTTGAGTTGATTCCAACTCTAAAATATCACATTTCATCATATCTATCCAAATATGTAATAATATTAAGGTTTACAGGCAGTTACTTTGGACTAGTACCAAAATAATGCTATATAGGCATTTCTAGTCACTTTAAATCATTAAATAATAAACTTAAACCAAAGTAATATTGATCCAACCTTTAAATCTCATTCCCACTTGTTAGAATTTGTGGTGAGGACATGTGTCCACATGATCCCATATTTTGGTGGAGAATATTAAATTGTAGTTAATTTTTCAATGAGTAGAAATTACTTTTCCAAAATAAAAAGGTTGAAACTATTGAATTAAAACTTGTGATGTTTGGGATGATAATAGATCATCAATTGTGTGGTTTAGAATACTACTTAGCCTAAGTTAAGTATTGTTTGGTGATTGTGCACTCCCTATGTATTTCTAGACGATAGTACCGACCAAGCCTTCGAGGAGGAGGAGTTCTACCAAGAAGAAGAAGAAAACTTCAACCACTGCACCAACCAAGGCAAGCTATTAGTGGCAAGATAACCCTTGCAAAACATGCTTTAGTAAGCTATTGTTAGCAAGCTAGAATAAAACTAGATGGTTTAGTAAAGATGCCTTAAGCATGCTTTGATCACACCCCTTTAACTATTAGTACCCCAAGTCTTATTAACAAGTTTTACCCCCCTTAGTTTACACCAAGTTCTTTAATTAATTTTGAAGGTAGCATAAAGAGTATAAAACTTGACCTACTTAGAAACCTTTATATGTCATTCTATGGCATGAGGTTGATCCCACCTTTCCACCTTAGTGAACACTCTTAACTTAGTAGTTTAGAATAGCTCAAAAACTTGAGTCACTTTAGATGGGAACACTGGGTGAAAATGAGTTATGAAAACCTTGGAATGATGAGTCATTCTATTGAGATGTTTTGACATGTGTTGAGAAACACAATTGGTTTATGATGATGAAAATGATGAGGCATGAGCCTTAACCCTTTTATAAAACTGATGGTTGGATTCGGATGCGATACCATTCCAAATTTACCGTACAACCACATTAACTGAATTGGGTAAGGCTTAGCTGGAAATTTATATGCATTAGTATTAGTTCCCTCATGGGAGAGGTTTGAGGTGAGGCTACCTCTCAATGATGTCCACCTATGCAGTGCCCAAGATGACTGATGGTCATGGTTGGGAGGCCATGCTCATAGGAGAGGTGCTTGTACTAGGGTGTGTAAAGGCAAGGTTATGTTTGATTATCTGCATACTAAGTATGATGATTCAGGGTTATCCCTGACAGATGTATCGAATCTTGTGGTGAAAGTGTACCACCTGCGAGTGTCAAACTATTGAATAGCGCGTCATGTTATGGACAGTTGGAATGGCCATACTGTTTCGTTGTCAGATGTTTTCTAAATAACTTGAAATGAATGATGACCTTTGACTTGACCACAACAGGGTTGTGTTAATGAAATTAGCTTCCCAACTTAAGTGATTCTAGCACTTTACTTTATCTTTTCTTGCTTCAGAACTCAGCTTAGGTTTCAAACTTAACTTGATAGTTATTCTTTAAATTCCGTACTTTAACTTAGAATGGTAACCCTTGTTAGTAGTAGTTTGCGAGTATTTAAAGAGTACTCATGGCTTTTGTCCCTGGCTATTATTATGGCCAGACTATGAAGGAGATTATCAAGATGATGGTCAGCAGGACGGCTATGATAACTAGGACTATCTGCCTTCGTCAGCATTGCCTGTGCCCCTGAAGATGGACCCCACCGCTACGCTATCGTTTATTTCCGCTGCTTGTTGTATTAAAGACTGGATCATGAGATCCTTATTTGTGTAAAACCTTATGTATGGTTTGTAATGGATGATGTACTATGATATCCAATCCGTTATGTCTCACAAAAATGGTAATCCTGGGATTGCGAGGTATGGCATAACGGGCATCTGGGATTAAAAATCCGGGTGTTGACAAGTTGGTATCAGAGCCATCCTGACCATAGGAGACCCTAGTTAGAATGGACGTCCAAACCAAAAACTTAGCTTCAAAACCAAAGTGAGTATTTATGAAAAACTATTTCCCCTCTTACCCTTGTGAACTCATTCTTTCTCAAAAATACATGTTCCTCAAAATTCTTACATTACTACTTAAAATTTGACACACTTGATCACTTCACTAATTTCCTCATCCTAAATTCTTGTAGATGGAGACTCGGTTCAGCAAGTTTTACCAGTTGGGAAACAGAGGTCAGCTGATCTTCGAGAGGGATCTGGATTCACTGTGAGAGTTACTGGGACGCCCACATCCAGAGTTTCTTGGAGCTCAACTTCCAGGACCCCCAGGCGGAGACCTACAATGGCTAGTCACTGCAGCGAGGAAGCATTGAAGCACCAACTTCCGGGAGAATTCAGTTCTCTGTGAGAGAGAACAACTGGCTAGCTTCAAAACCAAAGTGAGTATTTATGAAAAACTATTTCCCCTCTTACCCTTGTGAACTCATTCTTTCTCAAAAATACATGTTCCTCAAAATTCTTACATTACTACTTAAAATTTGACAAACTTGATCACTTCACTAATTTCCTCATCCTAAATTCTTGTAGATGGAGACTCGGTTCAGCAAGTTTTACCAGTTGGGAAACGGAGGTCAGCTGATCTTCGAGAGGGATCTGGATTCACTGTGAGAGTTACTGGGACGCCCACATCCGGAGTTTCTTGGAGCTCAACTTCCAGGACCCCCAGGCGGAGACCTACAATGGCTAGTCACCGCAGATCTTCGAGGAAGCATTGAAGCACCAACTTCCGGGAGAATTCAGTTCTCTGTGAGAGAGAACAACTGGCTAGATGGATTAGCCAGGGCAATGCATGAAGCTCTCGCACGTCTGTGTGCCCTCAACGTCAACAAGATTCAAGGAACCCGTTTTGCCCACTATGCAAGACGTGACTTCATGGGAATGCCGATGGAGATGCCAAGTCACCCAGAGTTGAGGCGTCAAGTGGAGAACCTTGACTTCTTGCTTCATGACAGACAGCAGGAACTAGACAATGCCAGAGAGTTAGCCAACCAGAACCGTGCCATCGCCGACCAGAAGGCCCAGACTTTCACACTACTCGTCCAAGATCGCCAGTCTCTTCGTCTCCAGCGTGCAAAGAAGGATCGCACCATCGCCCGTCTTCCCAAGAAGGTGGCCGACCTCGAGAAGACCGTCAAGGAGCAGGAAGCTCAGCTGGCCGCCAAGGAAGAAGATGATGAAGGAGAAGACATCCAGGGAGATATGGATTCTTACCTCAGCAACGATGACGATTTTCTGGCAGAGGATGCTGTGGACTTCTACACTGATGATGAAGACTCTGACTTCATCGACGATGAGTAGATGCACTAGAGCACTGTCGTAGCATGAGATGTATCATCTCATTGTATCGTAGTTTGCAGAATGGTTCTTCAAACCATCTGTTTTCCCCTTTGCTTGTTGTGGTGTGTGTTGTATCGTGTGCTTGCTTGCATGAATGACAAAGAAGTTAGTTGAAAAACCTGAGTCTAACTCAAAGTTCTAGCTTTGAAAACCCAAAACCATGAACCTTAGAATTTCCCTCTTACCCCTATATCTATCTCAATCTTCAGATGACATGTGGAAACCAAGGAGGGAGCAGCTCGTCGCAGGACCCAATGCTGCAGATCTTGCAGAATCTCATCGCAGACCGTGAAGCAAGCAGGGCCGAGCGTCAAGCCAACTTAGCAACATTGCAGCAGATCGCCCAAATGGCTCTCAACAACCAAGGACATGGAAATCAGGATCACCATGGATCTAAACTCAAAAATTTTCAGAACACCAATCCCCCAATCTTCAACCAATCTGAAAACCCATTAGATGCTAATGACTGGTTACAGACCATGGAAAACAACCTCGAAGTTGCAGGAGTTGAGGAGAATGAGAAAGTTCTCTTCACCACCCACTATCTGGCGGGAGATGCAAGAGCTTGGTGGAATAGCATCCGCAACATGAACCATGGCCAGGTGATGACCTGGGAAGCATTCAAGGTCAAGTTCAGCCGCACCCACGTGCCGCAAGGTCTTGTCAACAGGATGAGAGATGAATTCCGTGAACTGAAGCAAGGAAGATTGACTGTAGTAGAGTACCGTGACAAATTCTTGTCACTTGCCAGATATGCACCGGTTGAGATCAACACGGAGGCCAAGAAGAAAGAGAGATTCTTAAACGGACTACATGATGAGATGCAGACTGTCCTCGTCAACATCCGTTTCCAGGATCTTGAAGAGCTAGTCGACTCTGCCATTCAGATGGAAGGGAAGATTAACCAGGCTAACGACAACCGCAAGCGTCATATGATGCAGCAGTCTGGATCCAGTAGTCACCAGAAGTACCGCCCTAACCCCTCACCAGGATATGCACCAAGGAACAACCGACCCCCAAGTTCTCGCCCAAGCTACCCCAACCGTAGCGGAGGAAATGTGAAGTCCGGAGGAAACAATCATCACCCCGGTAATGCCAACAACTTCAACCGTGCCCCTCCCAAGAGCAACAACAATAACACTGCCCCCAGAACTGGCATCAATGCTGTACCTGTCGCAGTCAAGGACAAGTCCCAGATCACTTGTTTCGAGTGTGGAGTGAAGGGCCACTACTCCAATGAGTGTCCCAAGAAGACTGCCGCCAATGCCCCTGTGAATGCCCCAGCTCAGCAATAGCGTCGTGTTCAACCAGGACGGAGATTTGCCCCAGGAAACCCGCACAACCGCAACGGTCGTCTCTTCCACATGAACGCAGAAGAAGCCCAGGAAGCACCAGATGTAGTGCTGGGTATGTTTTCTGTCAACTCAGTTTTAGCAAGAGTATTGTTTGATTCTGGAGCATCGCATTCATTTGTCACCGAAGAATTTGTATGCACTAGTAAGATTCGTCCAACCAACCTGAAGCATGTCATGATAGTTCAAATCCCTGGTTCAACTACAAAAGCTAGAAAAATTTGCAAAGTTGTACCTATCAGAATACATGGGATAGATTTTTATGCCAACCTAATTGTACTTGGAACCAAAGGTTTGGAAGTAGTACTAGGTATGGACTGGATGTCAAGGCATAAAGGACTGATAGACTGTGCTAAGAAATCCATCACCATGACCAGTAGTTCTGGAGTAACAGTAGAACATATCTCTGAAACCTTACCCCGTCAATTCAAGTGCAACAACAGTGTAGCCCTGCCTACCATTGACCAAGTCAGAGTAGTCTATGAATACCCCGCCGTATTCCCAGATGAATTGCCATGTATGCCCCCGGATAGGGATATAGAGTTCATTATCGAACTAATCCCCGGAACTGGACCTATAGTCCAGAGACCCTATACCATGAACCCCTCAGAGTTAATAGAACTGAAGAAGCAGTTGGATGCCATGTTAGTAACAGGCTTGATTCAGCCAAGTGCATCGCCATGGAGATCACCAGTGTTATTCGTCGACAAGAAAGATGGAGGCAACTGTCTGTGTACAGACTACAGAAAGTTGAATGATGTCACCATCAATAACAAGTACCCCTTGCCAAAGATAGAGGATCTATTTGATCGATTATTTGGAGCTCGGTATTCTCAAAGATTGATCTTAGGACTGGTTATCACCAACTTAAGATTCGTAACGGATATTCGAACCGCCTTTACTACTCGCTATGGTTTATACGAGTATACGGTTATGTCTTTTGGATTAACCAATGCCCCTGCTTATTTCATGAATCTCATGAATAAGATCTTTATGAATTTCTTAGATAAGTTTGTAGTTGTGTTTATCGACGACATCCTTATCTACTCCAAGTCAGAAGAAGAGCATGAGCAACATCTGAGAATCATCCTAGAAACCCTGAGAGAACATCAGTTATATGCCAAGTTCAGCAAGTGTGAGTTTTGGCTGAAAGAAGTAGGATTCCTAGGACATATTGTGTCTGCCGGAGGAGTCTCTGTTGATCCCAGCAAGATCAAAGATGTCGAAGAATGGGAAGCACCAACCAATCAAACCCAAGTTCGTTCATTTCTCGGATTAGCAGGATATTACCGCAAGTTCGTAGAAGGATTCTCAAGCATAGACCGACCAATGACCCAATTGTTGAAGAAGGACAAGAAGTTTGAATGGGCAGACAAGTGTGAAGCCAGTTTCCAGGAGCTGAAGAAGAGATTGATATCAGCCCCAATTTTGATCATGCCAGACATCAAGAAGCCGTTTGATGTGTATTGTGATGCATCCAAGATTGGTCTAGGATGTGTATTGATGCAAGAAGGCAAAGTCATCGCGTATCTGTCTCGACAACTGAAGCCGCATGAGCAGAACTATCCGACCCATGATCTTGAGCTAGCAGCCGTTGGTTCTAGCATTGAAGACATGGCGTCATTATTTGATGGGTAATCGCTATGAGATTTACTCAGATCATAAGAGCTTGAAGTATATCTTCACCCAGAAGGAGTTGAATATGAGGCAAAGAAGATGTTTAGAGTTAATCAAGGATTATGACCTTGACATTCACTATCACCCCGGCAAAACCAATGTGGTAGCGGATGCTCTTAGCAGATTGCCGTGTAGGCTAAACACCATGATCAAGGAGAAGCAACCAAGTTTGTATGAGGAGTTGGAACAGTTCAGGACTGAGTTAGTTAGCAAAGGATTCCTAGCTAGCATTGAACTTCAACCCACTTTGATTAGCCAAATCAAGGAAGCCCAGAAGGGAAATGAAAGTATCGACGGAATCAAACATCGTATTGGTACAGGCAAAGTACCTGGATTCACCGAAGACGAAGAAGGTGTACTGTGGTACAAGGGACGTATCTGTGTGCCAGCAGATTCAGAGCTGAAGGAAATTATCATGAAGGAAGCTCATGATACTCTTTATTCTATCCACCCCGGAGGAACAAAGATGTATCAGGATTTGAAAGAGCAATTTTGGTGGCACAAGATGAAGAGAGAGATCGGAAGCTACATCGCCAAATGTGACATCTGTCAAAGAGTCAAAGCAGAGCATCAGAGACCCGCAGGATTGTTGCAACCATTGCAGATTCCGAAATGGAAATGGGATTCCGTCGGAATGGATTTTATCACCGGTTTACCTACTTCTAGTAGGGGAAATGACTCAATCTGGGTCATAGTTGATAGACTATCCAAGGTAGCCCACTTCATACCAGTCAAGACAACCTACCAGAGTGCAAAACTAGCAGAGTTGTACATTGCTAGGATTGTTAGTCTGCATGGAACCCCCAAGACCATCATATCAGATCGAGGAACCCAGTTTACTTCAAGATTTTGGCAGAAAGTTCAGGAAGGATTAGGAACCAAGTTGAACTTCAATACCGCGTATCACCCGCAAACAGATGGACAGACTGAGAGGGTCAACCAGATCCTAGAGGATATGCTTAGAGCTTGTGTGTTGGAATACGGATCAAAATGGGAAGACTGCCTGCCTTTCGCAGAATTCTCATATAACAACAGTTATCAAGCTAGTTTGCAGATGGCACCATTTGAATTCCTATACGGAAGAAAGTGTCGTACACCTTTGAATTGGTCGCAAGTAGGAGAGAGTCAGATCTTTGGACCCGACATTCTCCGAGAAGCAGAAGAGAAAGTTCACAAAGTTCGTGAGCACCTCAAGACCGCCCAATCCAGACAGAAGAGCTATGCTGACAAGAGAAGGAGAGACCTGACTTCCAATGTCGGAGATTTCGTATATCTCAAGGTTTCACCATTGAAGGGAACTCAACGCTTTAGTCTGAAGGGAAAGTTAGCTCCTAGATATATCGAACCTTTCAAGATTCTGAACCGTCGAGGAGAAGTATCGTATCAGCTAGAATTGCCGGAAGAGATGTCAGCCATCCACAATGTGTTCCATATCTCGTTACTTCGCAAATGCTTGGAAGTGCCTGAGCAGACTGAAGTTTTCAAGAATATCAATCACAGAGCAGTGGAAATCAACAATAACCTGACCTATCGGGAAGTACCCATCCGCATCTTAGAAGAAGCCTACAGAACCACCAGGACCACGAGTATAAAGTTTCTCAAGATTCAGTGGAGCAACCATACCGAGGAGGAAGCTACTTGGGAGCGCGAGGATTACATTAGGACAGAGTTCCCAGATCTCTTTAGTTCCTAGTTTTCTTTGTAAATCTCGGGACGAGATTTTATTTAAGGGGGGAAGGTTTGTAATATCCCAAAACTTCAATCCAAGCTTATCAAGATCAACTCATCCAAAATTGGGGTTAACAAAAACTTTTCCAAATTTAAAATGAAAGCATTCATATATGTGTGCATTTAAAATAGGAGTTGTTTGAATTGCCATGATTGATTTATCCAATGCTTGTAAAATGTTTCTTAGGTGATTTAAACATAATCTACATCATTCCCAAAATTTTCCTAAAGAAAATCAAATAAAAAAGAATTAAAATGAAAGAATGGTCATTTTGACAAATCTAACTCTCATGCCTACTTTGGCTATTCCTAGTACTCAATTCTTAACAGAAACAATTCTTGATCTTTGCACCCCTTGCTAGTACACATAATGAGGTACCAAGGCCCACCTTTTGATCTACTAAAAACATTCTGTAAACTATTTTAAAGGACAGTTTAAATTGAATCTAATGCATATGCATAGATCACCCCTATTTCAAAAACCATCTATTTGAGCTCCATTTTCAAAACCCTTGCAACCAGAGACTATCTATCACTAGTGGAGATCACCCAAATTTTTTGAACTCAAAATTCAAAACTTTTTCTCTTGCGGCCATTTCATCAAACACTTGGCAGGCAGAATCACACCTCTAATCCTAGCTCACTGTTTTGAACAGAGTTTTGCCCCCAATTGATCTCCATTTAATCTCTATGTCCCCCTCTGATCAAACCATGCCATTTGCAACCCATCCCCTACACCCTAGTAGCAATGCCATGCCATGCCGAGCACCACCCTGGCCGGCCAAACTTGCCCCGCTGCAGCAGACCACCTCCTCATTCCTCTCCATGTCTAGGAGGTAGCCAGCACCGCACCGCCCCTCTCTGTCCCTTGCCCGAGCCAAGACCAGCCGTGGACCACAGAGGAGAAACCGCGCCTAGTGCCACCGAACCATGCCGACGCCGCCCGCAGAGCGCGCACTGTCCCCGCTCGCACCGACCGCCCCTTGGCACCATCCCGCGCCCACCGCTCTGCTTCGTTCTAGAGAACACCCCAGACATCTCCGTTCGCCGCCCAAAGCCCCACAACCACCGCTCGCCGTGGACACAGCCGCTTTGGCCGCGCAGAGCACCACCTCGCCCCGACTGCATGCCACCGCCCCTACGGCTACATTGAAGTCCTAGAGCACCTCCAGGGAACCGCCCACCGATCGCAATCCCCAGCCATGCCGCTAGCTCGCCGTAGCCATGTCGCCACCGTCGACCGCCCATCCCGCTCGGTCTCAACATTGAGCCTATAAAAGGAGCCCTCCCCAGCACCAAAGACTCACACCATTCCACTCCCCTCACCTCTCTGAACATCACCCACCTCTCGCCAAGAGCCAGTGGAGCCGCAGTTCGCAAGAATTTGAGCCGGAGCTGCCGCCTCGGGAGAAGAAGGGTGCCGTTGATTCCGGCCACCCCAAGCTCCGCCGCGACCACGCCTCGCCTCGCCGTCATCTTCCACTTTGTTCGCTCGCCTCGCTGACCCTGCTGGAGCCCTGGTACGCCCCCAATAGACCCCCACCGAGCCGCCAGGGTTCGAGCTCACCGGCGACCTGTCCGTCGTCGACGACGACCCTCAGCCGTAGATCTAGCCTCTAATCGCACGGCCCACAGCGCGCGTACCGCTTCGTGTTTTAAGTGTCGCTGACAAGTGGACCCCTCCTATCAGCTGAGCCCCACGCCGCGTAGCACCATTGGGCCGGCCGATTGCCTTTCCCGCGCAAGCCCGTAGATTCAAATCAAGATTTTTCTTTTTAGTTAGAATATAGTTTCTGTATAGTGTTTAAAAGTTCAATTCCGTGAGTTTTACAAATCCAAATTACATGAAACTAATTTTGTCTGAAAGGTAATGAAATGCTCTATCCAAGACCGTTGGATTTAATTCATTTAGAGTTATAGATTTCTCCTAATAAAAATAAGAAGACAGAAGCTTTTGCAACTTGAAACATTTTTATAAAATCAACCAAGTTAGCTTTTGAGTTGATTCCAACTCTCAAAAATCACATTTCATCATATCTATCCAAATATGTAATAATATTAAGGTTTACAGGCAGTGACTTTGGACTAGTACCAAAATAATGCTATATAGGCATTTCTAGTCACTTTAAATCATTAAATAATAAACTTAAACCAAAGTAATATTTATCCAATCTTTAAATCTCATTCCCACATGTTAGAATATGTGGTGAGGACATGTGTCCACATGATCCCATATTTTGGTGGAGAATATTAAATTGTAGTTAATTTTTCAATGAGTAGAAATTACTTTTCCAAAATAAAAAGGTTGAAACTATTGAATTAAAACTTGTGATGTTTGGGATGATAATAGATCATCAATTGTGTGGTTTAGAATACTACTTAGCCTAAGTTAAGTATTGTTTGGTGATTGTGCACTCCCTATGTATTTCTAGACGATAGTACCGACCAAGCCTTCGAGGAGGAGGAGTTCTACCAAGAAGAAGAAGAAGAAAACTTCAACCACTGCACCAACCAAGGCAAGCTATTAGTGGCAAGCTAACCCTTGCAAAACATGCTTTAGTAAGCTATTATTAACAAGCTAGAATAAAACTAGATGGTTTAGTAAAGATGCCTTAAGCATGCTTTGATCACACCCCTTTAACTATTAGTACCCCAAGTCTTATTAACAAGTTTTACCCCCCTTAGTTTACACCAAGTTCTTTAATTAATTTTGAAGGTAGCATAAAGAGTATAAAACTTGACCTACTTAGAAACCTTTAGATGTCATTCTATGGCATGAGGTTGATCCCACCTTTCCACCTTAGTGAACACTCTTAACTTAGTAGTTTAGAATAGCTCAAAAACTTGAGTCACTTTAGATGGGAACACTGGGTGAAAATGAGTTATGAAAACCTTGGAATGATGAGTCATTCTATTGAGATGTTTTGACATGTGTTGAGAAACACAATTGGTTTATGATGATGAAAATGATGAGGCATTAGCCTTAGCCCTTTTACAAAAACTGATGGTTGGATTCGGATGTGATACCATTCCAAATTTACCGTACAACCACATTACCTGAATTGGGTAAGGCTTAGCTGGAAATTTATATGCATTAGTATTAGTTCCCTCACGGGAGAGGTTTGAGCTGAGGCTACCTCTCAATGATGTCCACCTATGCAGTGCCCAAGATGACTGATGGTCATGGTTGGGAGGCCATGCTCATAGGAGAGGTGCTTGTACTAGGGTGTGTAAAGGGAAGGTTATGATTGATTATCTGCATACTAAGTATGATGATTCAGGGTTATCCCTGACAGAGGTATCGAATCTTGTGGTGAAAGTGTACCACCTCTGCAGAGTGTCAAACTATTTGAATAGCCGCGTCCACGGTTGTGGACAGTTGGAATGGCCATACTGTTTCGTTGTCAGATGTTTTCTAAGTAACTTGAAATGAATGATGACCTTTGACTTGACCACAACAGGGTTGTGTTAATGAAATTAGCTTCCCAACTTAAGTGATTCTAGCACTTTACTTTATCTTTTCTTGCTTCAGAACTCAGCTTAGGTTTCAAACTTAACTTGATAGTTATTCTTTAAATTCCGCACTTTAACTTAGAATGGTAACCCTTGTTAGTAGTAGTTTGTGAGTATTTAAAGAGTACTCATGGCTTTTGTCCCTGGCTATTATCATGGCCAGACTATGAAGGAGATTATCAAGATGATGGTCAGCAGGACGGCTATGATAACTAGGACTATCTTCCTTCGTCAGCATTGCCTGTGCCCCTGAAGATGGACCCCACCGCTACGCTATCGTTTATTTCCGCTGCTTGTTGTATTAAAGACTGGATCATGAGATCCTTATTTGTGTAAAACCTTATGTATGGTTTATAATGGATGATGTACTGTGATATCCAATCCATTATGTCTCGCAAAAATGGTAATCCTGGGATTGCGAGGTATGGCATAACGGGCATCTGGGATTAAAAATCCGGGTGTTGACATCCCTCTTACTCAACCCTCTGGCTTGTTGTAGGACCCACCCCTTGTGTTGACATCTTCAATGATGATTTGCGACAACTTCTGCTGAATGTGATGGAAGTCTTCTCTAAGATCATCATCGTCACTTCGCACCAAAGTTTCGGCCCATCCTCGGAGACTAGATGGCAGCGTTAGGTTCTGGCAATCCTGAACATAGTCTTTAAGGTGATGGAGGACGTAGAAGGCCTCCTTGGCGCCACCAGTAGCCGGCTGCTTGACGCAGGGGAACTCGAGCATGTGCTTGAACACGTGTTTGTCATCCTTGATACATTCCCCCTTATCTACGAAGGTGCATCCCTTCTTGGCGTAGCCCTCGAGAGCCTCATTGAGAACACCCCTTATTCTGGTGTAGTCTTTCTTCTTCGTCAAACTCCCCGAGTCGAAATACATGGCTAGCGAATACCTCGGGGTAAGGATGATGAGTCTGCAGTATTTGTCTCTACACAACACAATTGGACAGAATGTTGGAAAAAGAGCAAAGGAAGAAATCTATAAGAAATGCATAAGTTACGACGGCGATGAGTGAGTGTGTGTACTTACCCGGGAAAGAAAGGCAAAGGAAGTGTGGCCTTCCTCTTGTTGTCCACCATGAACTTCTCGTGGTATGTCGTCGCCTTGGTCCGTGTCTTTGATCCTTCGACCAACTGGTTGTCCCGCATGTAGTAGGGATCCACTATCGCGATTTCCGGGGTACTCTCTCTCTTGATCTTGATCACCAGATTGAGCGCGTATAGGCAGACCAAGTTATAGTCTAGCCGTTTCGTGAGAAACAGCTTGAATATGTCCTCATACACTATGAAGAATATATCCGCGGGGGGTTCATCGACGAAGCCCACGTCCAATGGCACCTTGGCCATGAAAACCGGGTAATTTGGATCTTTGTCTTTAAGAAGGATGCCCTCCAGTGTCTTAACACGCTCGTGCAAAGTTAACATGGGTCCAACGGTGATGTGGAGCATATCCGGAGTCAATATCGGATCACTAGCTACATGCACTCGGGGCAAGCCATATTGTGTGGATGGTACGACGATGGCGTCCTGAGCCTGGATCCTCTTTGGAAGAGGCTGGCTCGCACCCTTCTTATTATTATTACCCCTCTTCCTATGCTTCTTCTTCATAACAGTGTCCTCCACTGCCATCTGCTCATCGGCTGCCTTTCGGAGTGTGTTGGGGCTAAAAACCAATCCCGGTTTCTCCTATGGTGGATCGGTAAACGGAGGCGTCTCTTGAGAAAGACCATGGAAGACCAGGCGCTGCGTGCATGTATTAGGCCGACCAGCTTGATGGTCGTGAGTTGTGTAGGGTTCTTCATCCACAGAAGGCATATACAATCCTTTGTTGGCGCCGGTGTTGATGAAGTCGTCAATGTTGACCAATTCATCATCATCTTCATGGGTTCCATCATGTGGTGGTGGTAGAGGGGGCGACGGCGGTTGTGGCACGGCGTCTTCTCCATGGGGCGATACACACGCTGCCAAGAGTCGCTGGTGACGGCTGGTGGTGGCGACGACGGCGGCTGCTGGCTTCCGAGGTGGTGGCTGGGCGATCGATCGAGAGGTGGTGCCGGTGCTCCCCTCGCAAGATGAATCTGGATCTTCGGCCATGTCAAGGGCCAGTTGTAGCATTCTCCAAGGGTCTTGTGTTCGTCGGCTCCCTGAGGTTGAAAGGGGGTCCATGTCGTCGCACCCTAGCAACACCCGAGCCAACCTGACCCTCATCATGTCATCATCCATTGGATTTTTGTGCATCATGCGGCTCGTCGGTTGTATGAGAGTGCCCTTGGCAACATCCTTCAACTCACCACCGACATCTTTAAGCAGGAGTACGCAAGAAGTGTCCTGAGGCAAAACATGTTGTTGGGCATCATGAGATGGCAACAGTCATGCATCAAAGGCATAAAGAAGATGACGTGCACTAACTAATTAGTTACCTTGGTGATGGCGTGGAGATCGGCTAATGTAGAGACACAGCCGATGCCGGCGGCCGACCTATCATCATTTGCATTCTCCCGCTCGAGTGCCTCACGAAGCACCAACACCGTCGGCTGCGCCTTATTGGTATCTTTGGCGGGAGGGGGCGTCGATGTGAACAAAACGAGCGGCTGCGTCCCAGTGTTGACATCCGGCAGGTTCACCAGGTCCGGCGACACGTTAACGTTGATGCCCGAGTTGCTGCTGCTTAAGCTAGGCAGATGTATCAGCCCCTGTCGACCTCCCGCATTCCAAGCAGTAAGGCCCTCGAAAAACTCAAGGGGGGTCATCTCGTGGAGCTTCTCTTCCACTAACTCGTCCACTGTTTTCTCATCCACTGCCTTCTCCTCCAGTGTTTTCACCTTCATCTTCAGCTCTTTAACAACGGCTTTATCCTTAGCTGCCGTCTGGTTCTTCCTCTCCCTTCTTTTCTTGGCGTCCTCTTTGTAGTACTCTTTGAACTTCATGCTCATACCAAAGCTAGACACACGGCCAGCTGAGGATGGCGGCAACCCCTTGTCCCTCTTCTTGTAAGCATTCGTCGCCCTATTGAAAACCGTGTCCCACGGCTCTGTCAAATCCTGGGATGACTCTTTGGCAGGAGCGTTTAGTTCATCCTCCTGCAGAGACCAGGAAAGGTGAACCCATTTAGATTCTTGGCTTCATTATTTTAATTAGAACGCAATAGACTTGAGATCGGCGATAAATTCCTTACCAGCTTCTTCTCAAATTCCTTCACCTCCGGATCGTTGGTGATGAACTCCCATGTTTCCTTGTCCAGGTAGTAGCGGACCCGGACAAATTGCCTAAGCTGCAAGTCCGTGATTTTAAGCCAAGGGTTGTCTTTACCAAGGCGTTCAAGCTCGGCGTCCTCCTTGTCCCAAATGGCATGTTTCCCCCTATAACTGCTGCTTCCAAGGTGATGGTTACCTATGTTCTGTTCCCGCATAGTCCTGCCCCAGTTAGTCCAATGTATAGCGTCAGTGGTAGCTATATCCGCCTTGAATATCTTAAACTCCTCTTCGTCGAGCATCAGATTTTTCTTACTAATAACCTCCCAGCTTTCACCTTTGTCAATCCTATTCTTTACCTGGGTTTTCCAGCTACTCAAGTCGTTGCTCATCTTCGTGAGGGCTAGTTTGTTCACCGGGTTCTTTCTCTCCAGGTTTCTAAACCGCTCTAGGAATCTGTATTGCTTGTGAAGCTTCTTAAGGAGGTTATCGACCAAAGCTGCATTGTTAGCATGTCTGATGTACTTCGTGTTGATCTACATGCTTTCCCGGATGATGCACCTGAGTTGTAGGCTGTACCCTTTGGCAAACGCCTCTGGCGCAATGGGTTGGCCACTTTCTGTGACTTTAGTGAACTCATCGCAGACGGTGGCGAGCACTGGCACCTTACGATCCTTCTTTTCCTTCTTCTTCTTCTGAGAAGTGGTCGGGTTGCCGCTACCACCATCCGTGCGCTCGCTGCCATCGGTGCGGGCGCCGCCATCGGTGGTGTCATCCTCTTCGCCACTTCCTTCACTAGTTCCATCATAGTCATCTTTGTCCCCCTCGTAATCAGGATCTCCTCCCTCATTGCCCCCAGCAGCTCTGGCGACGGTCGCCTCCTCCTCCGGTGGTGGTGTCATCCTCATCTCCTCCTCCTCCTGTTGGGACCCCCGCCAGAATGACTCGTTGGCCTGTCTAGCTTGTTCTTTGATGCTCATGTGCTTAGAAGGGCCGGCCTCGTTGTTGCCCGACATGTTTGCACTACTCTATTAAAAAGAGGCAAAAAAGTTAGCACAAATCTCAGCCGAAAAATTCGGCATGACCTTTGCTAATTTTTTGACCTAGGAGTGCCCATTTCTCAACTAAAACGGAAGTGAACCGACACTTCGGAACAAATGGGCAACTGTCAACACCCGGATTTTTAATCCCAGATACCTGTTATGTCATACATCACAATCCTAGGATTACCATTTTTGTGAGACATAACAGATTGGATATCACAGTACATCATCCATTACAAACCATACATAAGGTCTGGGGAGAAGTGGGGACTGATCAGTGGCGAGAGGGGAGGTGAGTGGTGTGCAGAATAAGGCTGGGGGTGGCCTCCTTATATAGGCTCGACGACGGGACAACGTGGAGTTTCCAGGCGACGGTGGCGACATGGCTACGAGCTGCTAGCGGCATGGCGGCGAGCAGCGATTGATGCGCGGTCTCCTGGCGGTGCTCTACGGCGTAAATGCGCTGCTAGGGGTGGTGGCAAACGGTCGGGCGATGCTCACGCTCTGAGCGGCAGAGGCGGCGTTCGACACGGCGTGCGGTGGCTGCGGGTCAAACGGCAGCGAATGGGCATGTCCGGGCAGTTCCTGGGGTCGTGGCGACGCGGTGAGCACGGGCTGTGGTCGAGACGAGGCGTGTGCATGCTTCTCGGGTGTGGTGCTCTGGCGCATGCTCGGCATGGTGCAGACGCTCTGGGCGCGGCGCTGGGCGAGTGGTCCACGGCTCGGCTTTGCTCGGGGAGGGGACAGAGGGCGGCGGTGTGGTCTGGTCTAGCTCCTAGACATGGCGAGAGGGAGGGGCGGTTTGCTGCTGCGTTGGCAAGTTTGGCCGGCGAGCATGTCCTCGGGGTGGCGCGGCACTGCTGCTAGGGGATAGGGGATGGGGTGATTATTGCTTGGTTAGATCAAATGGAGACAGAGGGAGTGATTTGAGGTCAAATGGGTGGCAAAACCCTGTAGAAAACAGTGAGCTCATACTAGGTGTAAATCCAGTCTGCCAAGTGTGTGAAAATGGCCGAAAGAAATTTAGTTTCGAATTTTGAAAAGATTTTTGGTGGGTGTGTTAGTCATAAGCTTGATCATCTGTGGTTGCTTGTGTTTTGAAAATGAAGCTCATTTTAGTGGTTTTTGAAATAGGGTGATCTCGATACCTACACTAGATTCAATTTTCCAATGTTATTTAAAATTAGTGTTTGAAAGTTTTTGGCAGATCACAAAATGGGACTTGGTACTATATTATATGTACTAGCAAGGGGTGCAAAGATCCACATTTGTCTCTATTAAGAATTGAGTCCTAGGAATAGCCAAAGTAGGCATGTTGATTAAAATGGCACAAATGACCATTCTCTTCTTTTATTCATTTTGATTTGTTTTTCTTTGGGATTTGTTTGGGAGTGATCTATATGATGTTTATTTCACCTAAGAATCATTTTACAAGCAATGGATCACTTAATCATGGCAATTCAAAACAACTCCTATTTAAATGCACCCACATATGAATGCTTTAATAATTTTAATTGGAAAAGTTTTTGTTAACCCTAATTTTGATGATTTGGATCTTAATAACCTTGGATTAAAGTTTTGGGATGTTACAAACCTTCCCCCCTTAAACAAAATCTCGTCCCGAGATTTACAAAGAAAACTAGGAACTAAAGAGATCTAGGAACTCTGTCCTAATGTAATCTTCTCGCTCCCATGTGGCTTCCTCTTCGGTATGGTTGCTCCATTGAATCTTGAGAAACTTGATACTCCTGGTCCTGGTGGTTCTGTAAGCTTCTTCTAGGATACAGATGGGCACTTCATGATATGTCAGGTCATTGTTGATCTCCACAGCTCGGTGATCGATGTTCTTGAAAACGTCAGTCTTCTCTGGCACTTCTAGGCATTTGCGAAGTAACGAGATATGGAACACATTGTGGATGGATGACATATCTTCAGGTAGTTCTAGTTGATATGATACTTCTCCTCGATGATTCAGAATCTTGAAAGGCACGATATATTTGGGGGCTAACTTTCCTTTCAGACTAAAGCATTGGGTTCCCTGGGGCAAATCTTCTTCCTGGTTGAACACGACGCTACTGTTGAGCTGGGGCATTCACATTGGTAGTGGCGGCAGTCTTCTTGGGACACTCATTGGAATAGTGACCCTTCACTCCACACTCGAAACAAGTGATCTGGGACTTGTCCTTTGCTGCGACAGGCACATCATTGCTGCCAGTTCTGGGTGCAGTGTTGTTGTTGTTATTGTTGCTCTTGGGAGGGGCACGGTTGAAATTGCTGGTGTTTCCGGAGTTGTGGTTGTTTCCTCCAGACTTCACATTGCCTCCGCTACGGTTGGGGTACCTGGGGCGAGACATTGGGGGTAGGTTATTCCTTGGTGCATATCCTGGTGAGGGGTTGGGATGGTACTTCTAGTGATAGCTGGATCCAGATTGCTGCACCATACGACGTTTGTGGTTGTCATTTGCCTGATTAATCTTCCCTTCCATCTGAATGGCAGAGTCAACTAGTTCTTCAAGATCTTGGAAACAGATGTTGACGAGGATAGTCTGCATCTCATCATGCAGTCCGTTCAGGAATCTCTCCTTCTTCTTGGCCTCCGTGTTGATCTCATCAGGTGCATATCTGGCAAGCGAAAGGAATCTATCACGATACTCCACCACAGTCATTTTGCCTTGCTTCAAGTCGCGAAACTCATCCCTCATTCTGATGACTAGACCTTGCGACATGTGGGTGCGGCTGAACTTGATTTTGAAGGCTTCCCATGTCATCACTTGACCATGGTTCATGTTACGGATACTAGTCCACCAAGCTCTGGCATCTCCTGCCAGGTAGTGGGTGGCGAAGAGAACTTTCTCGTTGTCATCAACTCCTGCAACTTTTAAGTTGTTTTCCATTGTCTGTAACCAGTCATCAGCATCTAGTGGGTTTTTAGCTTGGTTGAAGATTGGGGGATTGGTATTCTGAAAGTTTTTGAGTTTGGATCCATGGTGATCCTGGTTTCCATGCCCTTGGTTGTTGAGAGCCATCTGGGAGATCTGTTGCAGTGTTGGTAGATTAGCTTGGTGTTCTTCCCTGCTTGCTTCTCTATCTGCGATGAGATTCTGCAAGATCTGCAGCATTGGGTCTTGCGACAAGCTGTTCCCTCCTTGGTTTCCACGAGTCATCTAAAGATTGAGGTAGATAAAGGGATAAGAGGGAAAGTTCTAAGGTTCATGGTTTTGGTTTCAAAGCTAAAACTTTGAGTTTGACTCAGGTTTTTGCAACTACTCCATTTCATTCATGCAAAGAAGCACACGATACAAACACACACCACCACAACAAAGGAAAACAGATGGTTTGAAGAACCATTCTGCAAGCTACGATACAGTGGGACCGATACATCTCATGCTATGATAGTGCTCTAGTGCATCTATTCATCGTCGATGAAGTCGAAGTCCTCATCGTCAGTGTAGAAGTCCACGGCATCCTCCTCTAGAAAGTCATCATCATTGGTGAGGTAAGAATCCATATCTCCCTGGATGTCTTCACCCTCCTCTTCTTCCTCCTTTGCTGCAAGCTGAGCTTCCTGCTCCTTGACGGTCTTCTCGAGGTCGGCCACCTTCTTGCAAAGACGGGCGATGGTGCGATCCTTCTTCTCGTGCTAGAGGCGAAGAGACTGAAGGTCCTTGACAACCAGTGAGAAAGTTTGGGCCTTCTGGGCGGCAATGGCACGGTTGTGGTTGGCGAACTCCCTAGCATTGTCCAATTCCTTCTGGCGATCGTACAATAGGAAGTCAAGGTTCTCCACTTGACGCTTCAGCTCTGGGTGACTGGGCATCTCCATTGGCATTCCCATGAAGTCACGTCTTGCATAGTGAGCAAAACGGGTTCCTTGGATTTGGTTGACGCTGAGGGCACATAGACGTGCGAGAGCTTCATGCATTTCCCTGGCTAATCCATCTAGCCAGTTGTTCTCTCTCACGGAGAACTGGATTCTCCCGGACATTGGTGCTTCTATGCTTCCTCGAAGATCAGTGGTGACTAGCCACTGTAAATCTCCTCCTGGGGGTCCTGGAAGTTGAGCTCCAAGAAACTCCGGATGTGGGCGTCCCAGTAACTCCGACAGTGAATCTAAGTACCTCTCAAAGATCAACTGGTCTCCGTTTCCCAACTAGTAGAACTTGCTGAACTGAGTCTCCATCTATAAGAATTAAGGATGAGGAAGTTAGTGAACTGATCAAGTGTGTCAAATTTTAAGTAGTAATGTAAGAATTTTGAGGAACATGAATTTTTGAGAAAGAATGAATTCCCAAGGGTAAGAGAGGAAATAGTTTTTTCATAAATACTCACTTTGGTTTGGAAATTAGGTTTTTGTTTGGACGTCCATTCTAACTAGGGTCTCCTATGGTCAGGATGGCTTTGATACCAACTTGTCAACACCCGGATTTTTAATCCTAGATGCCTGTTATGTCATACATCGCAATCCCAGGATTACCATTTTTGCGAGACATAACAGATTGGATATCACAGTACATCATCCATTACAAACCATACATAAGGTCTTACACAAATAAGGATCTCATGATCCAGTCTTAATACAACAAGCAATGGAATAATTAGTAAGCGTAGCGGTGGGGTCCATCTTCAGGGGCACAGGCAATGCTGACGAAGGCAGATAGTCCTAGTTATCATAGCCGTCCTGCTAGCCATCATCCTGGTAGTCTCCTTCATAGTCTGGCCATGAGAATAGCGAGCGACAAAAGCCATGAGTACTCTTTAAGTACTCGCAAACTACCACTAACAAGCAGTATAGTTCTAAGTTAAAGTGCTAACTCTAAGTTTAACTATAAAATTAAGTTTGAAACCTAAGCTGAGTTCAGAAGCAAAGCAAGATATCATAAAGTTCTAGAATCACTTAAGTTGGGAAGCTAGTGTCATAAACACAACCCTGTTGTGGTCAAGTCAGGATTCATCATTCCTTTCATAAGTTATTTTGAAAACATCTGACAACGAAACAGTATGGCCACTCCAACTGTCCATAACCGCGAACGCGGCTATTCGAATAGTTTGACACTCTACAGAGGTGGTACACTTTCACCACAAGATTCGATACATCTGTCAGGGATAACCCTGAAACATCATACTTAGTTTGCAGATAATCAAACATAACCTTTCCTTTACACACCCTAGTATAAGCACCTCTCCTATGAGCATGGCCTCCCAACCATGAACATCTGTCATCTTGGGCACTGCATAGGTGGACAACATTGAGAGGTAGCCTTAGCTCAAACCTCTCTTGCGAGGGAACTAATACTAATGCATATAAACTTCCGGCTAAGCCTTACCCAATTCAGGTATTGTGGTTGTACGGTAAATTTGGAATGGTATCACATCCGAATCCAACCATCAGTTTTTGTAAAAGGGCTAAGGCTAATGCCTCAACATTTTCATCATCATAAACCATTTGTGTTACTCAATACATGTCAAAACATCTCAATAGAATGACTCATCATTCCAAGGTTTTCATAATTCATTTTCACCAAGTGTTCCCATCTAAAGTGACTCAAGTTTTGGTTTAGCTCTAAACTACTAAGTTAAGAGTGTTCACTAAGGTGGAAAGATGGGATCAATCTCATGCCATAGAATGACATCTAAAGTTATCTAAAGAGGTCAAGTTTTATACTTTTTATGCTACCTTCAAAACAAGTAAGGGACTTTGCTAAAGTAAAGGAAGTAAAGCTTGAAAATAATACTTGGGGTAAACAAAAGTCAAAGTGGTATAACCAAAGCATGCCTAAAGCATCTTTGCTCAACTCATCTAGCTTAATCCTATCTTGTTAAGCATTATACTTGCAAGTGTTAGCTTGCATTGTTAATGATGGCTTGCCTTGTGCAATGAAGTGCTTGAAGTTTTCCTCCTCCTCTTGATAGAACTCCTCCTCCTCGAAAGCTTGGTCGGTACTATCGTCTATAAATACATACGGAATACACAATCACCAAACAATACTTAACTAGTCTAATTAGCACTCTAAGGCACACATTTGATGATCTATTATCATCACAAGCATCACAAGTTTTATTAACTAGTTTCATTCTTTTTATTTAAGAAAAGTAATTTCTACTCATTGAAAAATAACTAATATTTAATATTCACCACTTAAAATATGGGATCATGTGGACACATGTCATCACCACATATTCTAACATGTGGGAATGTTATTTAAAGGTTGGATCACAATTACTTTGGTTTAAGTTCATTATTTAATGATTTAAAGTGACTAGAATGCCTATATAGCATTATTTTGATACTAGTCCAAAGTCACTGTATGTAAACCCTAATATTATTACATATTCAGATAGGTATTGTTAAATGCGATTTTTGAGAGTTGGAATCAACTCAAAAGCTAGCATGGTTGATTTTATAAAAATGTTTGAATGTGCAAAAGCTTCTGTCTTGTTATTTTTACTAGGAGAGATCTCTAATTCTAAATGAATTATCTAACGTTCTTGGGTAGATCTTTTCAGGAGCTTTCTAACAAAATTGGAATCACTCCAATTGGATTTGTAAATATCTCTGAATTGATTTTCAAACTAGGGGACAGAACTAAGTTCAAACCTAAATAGAAAAACCTAAGTTTGAATTAAATGGGTCGCGCGGGAAAGCTAACGGGCCGGCCCAGTGGCACTCCGCGGCACGGGGCCCAGCTGACAGGGGGGTCTACTAGTCAGCGGCTCTTTACACGTGAAGGGGTACGGGGCTACGTGGGCCGTTAGATTAGAACTAGGTTCTACAGCTGGGGCTCGTCGTCGATGACGGACAGGTCATCGGCAAGGTCTAACCCCAGCGGCTCGGTGGGGGTGCTCAGGGGGCATACCAGGTCTCCAGCGACGACGGTGAGGCGGGCAAACGAACTGGTAGACGACGACGAACTCAGGGGTGGTCGCGGCAGCTCCTGGGGTGGACGAAATCAGCGGGGCCCTTCTCCTCCAGAAGCGGCCAGCTCCGGTGGAATTCCGGCGACTACGAGCTCGAGCGGCTCCGGGGAGAAGTGGGGACTGATCAGTGGCGAGAGGGGAGGTGAGTGGTGTGCAGAATAAGGCTGGGGGTGGCCTCCTTATATAGGATCGACGACGGGACAACACGGCGTGGCCAGGCGATGGTGGCGACATGGCTACGGGCTGCTAGCGGCATGGCGGCGAGCAGCAATCGATGCACGGTCTCCTGGCGGTGCTCTATAGCGTAAATGCGCTGCTAGGGGCGGTGGAAAACGGTCGGGTGATGCTCATGCTCTGAGCGGCAGAGGCGGGGTTCGACATGGCATGCGGTGGCTGCGGGTCAAACGGCGGCGAACGGGCATGTCAGGGCGGTTCTTGGGGTCGTGGCGACACAGTGAGCACGGGCTGTGGTCGAGGCGAGGCGTGTGCATGCTTGTCGGGCATGGTGCTCTGGCGCGTGCTCGGCATGGTGCAGACGCTCTGGGCGCGGCACTGGGCGAGTGGTCCACGGCTCGGCTTTTCTCGGGGAGGGGATAGAGGGCGGCGGTGTGGTCTGGTCTAGCTCTTAGACATGGCGAGAGAGAGAGGGGCGGTCTGCTGCTGTGTTGGCAAGTTTGGCCGGCGAGCATGTCCTCGGGGTGGCACGACACCGCTGCTAGGGGATAGGGGATGGGGTGATTATTGCTTGGTTACATAAAATGGAGACAAAGGGAGTGATTTGAGGTCAAATGGGTGGCAAAACCCTGTGGAAAACAGTGAGCTAATACTAGGTGTAAATCCTGTCTGCCAAGTGTTTGTGAAAATGGCCGAAAGAAATTTAGTTTTGAATTTTGAAAAGATTTTTGGTGGGTGTGTTGGTCATAAGCTTGATCATTTGTGGTTTCTTGGGTTTTGAAAATGAAGCTCATTTGAGTGGTTTTTGAAATAGGGTGATCTTGATACCTACACTAGATTCAATTTTCCAATGTCATTTAAAATTAGTGTTTGAAAGTTTTTGGCAGATCACAAAATGGGACTTGGTACATCATTATATGTACTAGCAAGGGGTGCAAAGATCCACATTTGTCTCTGTTAAGAATTGAGTCCTAGGAATAGCCAAAGTAGGCATGTTGATTAAAATGGCACAAATGACCATTCTCTTCTTTTATTCATTTTGATTTGTTTTTCTTTGGGATTTGTTTGGGAGTGATCTAGATGATGTTTATTTCACCTAAGAATCATTTTACAAGCAATGGATCACTTAATCATGGCAATTCAAAACAACTCCTATTTAAATGCACCCACATATGAATGCTTTAATAATTTTAATTGGAAAAGTTTTTGTTAACCCTAATTTTGATGATTTGGATCTTAATAAGCTTGGATTAAAGTTTTGGGATGTTACAGCAACTCAAATGAAATCCGTGCAAGAAAAAATAGCCCCAGCCCCATTGACAACCCCATCCCCGTTGACAACCCAAATCATCAATTTGCTCCTAGCACTAGTAGCACATCCCTGTAATAGCAGCACCATATAACAACACCATTTCACTCATATAACATCATATATAACAACATCATATATATGACAGCATCACCATATAACAGCATCACCATATAACAACACCATATATGATAGCACCATTTCATCTAGAGGCAACACCCTATATATAACAGCATGACCATATAAAATTTTAACCATCACTATAGGTAGTAATAGCAGTAACAGTAGCCAGTGAACTATCAACCAAGTAAAACTCCTAAATAGCAGTAGCTCAGTTTCATAGAAAACAAAGCATGCAAAATTGCAAGCAAATTTTGAACATCAATGGGCTGATGAATACATAAGAGGACAACAACTACTTATCCATCAAAAAATGATAGGTTCATTTTACTTGTAAACTTAATTGATGAACTAATTAGGAGAAGAGGCTTGACGTACTCAGTAATTTCTTAAATCTTAATGAGAAGAATTAGTGTTAAAAAATTAAGATGAATCCAGATGTATCAAATTCAAGAGAGGTTCCATGTTATGGACAAAACAATTCTGATTGTATGGGTGCCTGGGTGGCCATGGTGGTCTAACTTGGATTCAGTACTATAGCTAAAAAAACATCATTAAAGAAGAGACAAGTTATTAGTTCATGTACATCTAGTGCATTACATATGGGTGCTCCTGTATTGGGACTTCACATCAACACAACTAAAAAAATTGCTTGTACTCCACTAACCCAATTCTTGGTTCTTAATATTCATGTTCACCTTAATGATATTTCCTTGGTCTAGTTGAAATCAAGCCCCACAAAAAAGGTGTTGGCTCAGCCATCAGAAAGCGCATGTGGTCACAAGAGGCAAGTTATTAGATCATGTCAGAAGCCTTCGGTTTCATATTGTTGTATTCTTCAACAATTGAATTACTAATTAAAAAAGATTCTTTCAGGAAGATGATACTCTGCTTGAAATGGTAAATCTGCATGGCTCAAACAATTGGTCAACTGTTGCTCATGCTATTCCTGGTCTTAATCGCAACCAATGCCAAGATAGGTATAGTTCATAGAAAGCATGCTATTTGGCGGCTTCCATTTGATGTATTGAGATTCAAATGATTCAGCCTAGCATTTTCTTGTTCCTTAACTAAATTCAACTAAAGTGACTTATGCATGCTTAGTTAGGATTCCTTTACAGTACCTGTCAGGATCATATGCCACTGTTGTGTTACTGATCCTTGGGACCCTCATTGTTAGCATGGCTTACCTCTGTTGCCACACCTGCGCATGTTCTATGAGAAAAGAATAAGTTCCATTTTTACCCTTTAGCTCTGATATTGTGACAATGTTTACCCTATTTTAATATCAAGCCACATTTTACCCCTTAGATGAGACCACACATCTAAGGGGGTATCCCCTATGGTGCAGGAGGAGTGTGGTGCATCTGGCCACACATGTTTAGCAAAATTGGTGCTTTCGTGTAATTTGAGTGAATTTTAAATGTTTGGGGTTTGCATCTGACGAGTACATGTCTGAATTGTCTACCCAAGAAGCTTCCATGTCATCCTAACAAGTGGATCTAGCATGCTCAGTCAATAATGAAATGGGGTAAAAGCTCTCATAGTGTCTAAACCAAGGGATAAAATTGGCAATATTGCTAAATGAGGCGAAGGCTATCAGGACTAGAGAGTAGAATTTACCCTGTGAAAATAGTAACCATTGTTGTTTGACTCCATTTATGGCTCTATTATTATTGATAAAGGTTGGACAATTGTCTGTTACTAGTATTGGGAACATTACTATGTGAAAGCCTGTTCTTCCAATTTTCACAACCTCTAGTATTTCTACATAAAACTAAACAATGTATCTTAACGGAGCACAAGTTGGATAAACCACAATAATAGAAACCTTATAAGTTTTTTAACAGACCAATTTGAAAAAGAAAATGCCATGGGCTTGACAAAACAAGTTCTTAGTACTCACTCCAAGCTTTCCAAAGCATAATCACTAGCATGCTATCATTCTCAAACGTAATAGGCAAAAAATGGAACAGTTTCCACTATGAAACAGTGGCTCTCCAACCTCATTGAGCATAAAGAACTTGGGTTGGATTAAAATGGCAAGTTTATACCAATCCAGTTGAAGAATCATAAGAATGCTGCTCAATTTAGAGTTCAGAAGGGGGGGACAAACCGTGCGTGCTGCTGCTGTGGTGGTCGACAATGACGAGGGTGGCACCTCCTCCTCCTATTGCGGACGGGCTCTGACACGGTGGTGGTGGGCTTCAGCCAGGTTCCCTTCTCCTCCTCCTTCTGTTGTAGACAGGCTCTAGCGGCTCCTTCTCCATGGGCTCGGCGCTAGGGTTTTGGCACGGCGGTGGCTGCAGGGCTCTCCTCCACGGGTTCGTCGGGCGGTGCTTGGGCTCCGACGACGAGGGCGGTGCTAGGGTTTGCGCGCGGGCGACGACTGAGAAAGGGGAATTTGGCTAAGTGTGAATTGGATCGAGAGAAAGAAGGGGGATTAGGGGGAGAGGCCGAACTATTTATTTGGTTAAGTGTGAAAGTTCTGTGGCGCATTCCCATAACTTTTGGACATAGTCGAAAACAGCACGGCGTTGTAGTATGACAAGATCGCATACTTGTCCTAGTGGTCTTGCTCGCTAGCTCTCACCTGGGGCAGCCAGGTTCGAATCTTGGCTGTCTCACACCTTTTTTTTCCTTTTTTTAAAATATTTTTAATTACACACATATGCATATTTATTAAAAAAAAAGCAAGAACATATCCACACATGCATATTTATTAAAAAACCTCCCGAATCATATATATATATATATGTGTGTGTGTGTGCTTGTCACACACAAATATGAATTTGTATACCCACACGAATATCACATTATATGTTTTAGTCTCTAACTATTACCCACACTAATATCACATTATACCCACACGAATTAATACACCAAAAAGTCAAACAATTGCTAGCGTCTCTTCACAATATTCTTGCCATTTTTGTCGCGGTTGAACACTTTAGCCCGTGCACTTTGAGATTTCTTCTTGTGAATGGACAACCTTTAGTAGGTAGTGTGGTCTTCCTTCTTAATTTAGTAGTAGTAGGCAAGTCAAAGTACTTGTCGAATTCCTCTTCGATCTTCGGGTCGCCGTTTTTGTCGAAGTTTTGCTCGATTAAGCTTTTGTGCTCTTCCACCCAAGGGCCTGACCACTTCAATGTGTTGTAGCGCGACTCGGTGTGCCCTGTCAAAGTTGGTGCGTCGACCATTAATGCCGACATGCAGTGAGCAGCAGCCCTCGCGGTGACCATATCCACTGAGCCCGCCGAGGTGCTTCTTGGTGGGTATTCCAACATCCTCGTTCTCGGTGGTTAGATAATTCTGGCAGAAGGAGATGCACTCGTAGATCAGAAAGCCCTTGGCTATGCTTCCATCTGGACGGGACCTGTTGCAAACAAATCCTTTGATGACACCATTTAGCCTTTTAAACGGCATCATGTTGTGTAGGAATGTCAGCCTGAACTGGATGATGTCATCCACAACATGTACAAGCAGATGCACCATGATGTCGAAGAATGGGGGCGGGAAGTAAATCTCAAGCTCGCATGGTATCATCACGATCTCTTCCTGCAGCCTATCGAGATACTTCACACCGATCGACTTCCTAGATATGACGTCGAAAAACTTATAGAGGCCAAACAGCGTCTCACAGACATGCTCGTCCATTATCCCGCAGATCGCAATGGGGAGTATCTGCGTCATCAACACGTGACAGTCATGAGACTTCATACTGTTGAACCTCTTCTTCGCCGCATCCAAATATCTGCTTATCTTCCCCGAGTAACCGTGAGGAACTTTCACTCCTAGGAGGCACCTGAAAAATGCTCGAGCTCCTCCAGACTCAGAGTGAAGCAGGCAGCACGAAGCACCACCTCATTCTTCTTAACTCTTTTGCGGCAACCTTGAGTCCCTTCCATCTGATCATCATCATCACTATCAGGGTACTGAAGATCTTTCTTGATGCCAAGCAATTTAAGGTCCTTTCTTGCTTTCGGCCCATCCTTGGTCCTCTCCAGCATGTTCAGTAGAGTGCCAAGCAGACTCTCGGTAACGTTCTTCGTGATGTGCATTACATCGAGGCTATGGGGAGTGTGAAGGACCTTCCAGTATGGCAGGTCTGATGGCTCGTGATTGATGAGCTCGTTGGGGAACCCCAAGAGGAAGGTATGATGAGCACAGCAGCAAGTTTCCCTCAGTTATGAAACCAAGGTTTAATCGAACAAGTAGGAGCAAGGAAACACCCCAAAGGTGTTGCTAGCTGAGCCTTGGCGGTATGCTTGCCGGTAGTAGCAACGGAGACCTGCACAACACAACCATAGAACTTTGCCCCCAACTTGCGATGAGGTTGTCAATCTCACCGGTTTTGCTGAAAACAAAGGGTTAAACATATCGAATGGAAGGAAGTAATAGTTTGCAGAAAGTAAACGCAAAGCAGTAAACAGTTTGTAGATTGTATGTAAAAGAAAGGACCAGGATCCAGAGTTCACTAGAGGTGGCTCTCCTTAAGATAGATAACATGCTGGGTGAACAAATTACAGTGGGGCAATTGACAAACATCGAGAAAGCAACACAAGCATATACTAATCATCTTGACTCCTTTGGAACTTGATTGGGCATTACAACATTATACATAGACCGCCATCCAACTGCATCTATGACTAATAATCCACCTTCAGGTTATCATACGAACCCCCTCTAGTATTAAGTTGCAAGCAACAGATTATTGCTTTACGAATTGTGTGTAAAGTAAACAATATGATTGTTCTATGAACAAATTATTGTTGTTTTCTCCCTAGTAGCAACAACACATCTAGTACCTTAGAGATTTCTGTCACTTCCCCAGATTACCAGAGGCATGAACCCACTATCGAGCATAAATACTAACTCTTGGAGTTGCTAGCATCTACTTGGCCAAGATAGATACTAACAACGAAAAGCATGCAAGATCACAAATACCAAAGACATGATAGAATCAATAATCAATCTGAAATAGCATCTCAATATCCATCGGATCCCTACAAACACAACATGCAGAATTACAAATAGATGATCTTGATCATGAACGGAGCTCACAAGATCTAGACATGAAAGCACAAAGGAGGAGAACCAGCCATCTAGCTACTACATGGACCCGTAGTCCAGAGATGAACTACTCACGCATCACACCAGAGGCTTGCATGATGATGAAGAAGGCCTCCAGGGTGAATTCCCCTCTCTGGCAGGGTGCCGGGAAGAGCTTCAGATCCCTCCCGATCTAGCGATGGAGATGACGGCGGCTATAGACTCTTTCGTGGATTTTTGATCGGGTACTTAGGGTTTTAGTCTCGAGGGCAATATATAGGCAGAAGGATAGGCCGAGGGGGTGCTGGGGTCGGCCAGACCAACCCCTAGCATGGACCAGGCCTGGCCGCGTGGCCAGGTGGTGTGGCCGGCCCCCAACTCTTCTCCGTCTCGTATTCTGGCATCAGATGTCTTGCAGAAAAATAGGCACTTTGGCTTTTGTCCCGTCCAATTCCAAGAATATTCATTTTCTAACTTTCCTGGAACCAAAAACAGCAGAAAATAGGCAGCTTGCACTGTGGCTCTTGTTAATAGGTTAGTCCAAGAAATCATATGAAAAATACTCCAAAGTGTGGACAAAACACAAGAAAGTAGATAAAACCAAGCATGGAACATCAAAAATTATATATACATTTGCAATGTATCAACATCCCCAAGCTTAACTCCTGCTCGTCCTCGAGTAGGTAAGTGATAAAAAGAAAGAATAATTTTTGAGGTGACATGCACCATCAAAGACTTGATCAAAGTATTTGTAAAACAGTAAAAGCTAGGATCATAGTACTTCAATCATAACATGAAAGACAAAGTTCTAGCAATAAGAGAAAGAAACTATGATGCAACATGAAAAGGCATAAACAAAATATTCATGAATAACAATGCTTTGCAAGACGTTTGTTTGTTTCACATAAAGAAAACATAGCATAATAGCATTTAGCTTGGCCCTAATAGAGTAGCAAATATAAATGCATAGGACACCTTCAAAGTTCATAAGAGTGACTAGATACAAATAGTTTAAAACAAGCAATATCAAGATATGCATCAATCAACTAGTCTTGGGATAATGCACATAGAACTAAGAATGGCCACTATGCTCTCAAAGTAGGTGCATAAAGATAGAAGGTGGAGACTCAATATAATGGTGGAAGAAAGGCCTTTATAAAAGGAAGCAGGGATTCAAGTCTCATAAAGAGCTTCCAAAAATTATGGTACTTATAGCTTTCAGCTCTCATTGCCCCTATCATAAGCATCTTGAAGTGATTAAGGTTAAAGTGACACAACTAAGAGGATATGCTTGACAAGTTATAAATCAAAATCTCATGCCCCTTACTAACGAAGACCGAACCTCATGCTACTCAACTTTAGTCACAAGTAAGCTCTTGTCATTGTAAGTACATATGTATCATAAAGAACCGCCAACAGAGGACCCCTTGCACATGATACAGGAGCCATAATCAAAATGACAAGGCAAGCAAACAATGAGCATCTCAGCGATCTTTTTATTTGCTATTTGCATAGGTTTTTATTGAGGATGCTTAATAGAGTGCTCATTATGGTGATGCTGCAAGTTTCCACCGTGATTAGGCATGGCTTAGGCTAGCGGCCCAAGCGTTTCTCTAACACACATACAAACTCCATGATCATACAAGTTCCACTTTTATTTCACACCGCCGGGATCCATAAGCAAAAGAACATGATATCAACAGGGTACAAAGTACAAGTGCAATGTTGAAAGCGTTCCCCATGATACATGGATCTGCTAATTTCAACTTATAAAGCGCAAGCATATACGCAACAAAGAAGGACCCAATGGTTCAAGTTTATTAAGGGCAAGAAAAATAAAGTGTGCCATCAAGTTCGTGAGAGCTTTAATCACTAGTTTTCTCATAACAAGTTCAATTTGGAAGGTAAACAAAAGCATGAATATACTTGGAATAGCATAAGCTAGTAGGTAGGTATGGTGGACTCTTTGGAATAACTTGGTTTAGGGAGTTGGATGCATGAGTGGAACTCATACTTGGTTGCGGAGGCTAGCAAAAGACTGGGAGCGACAAACTAAGAGAGCAATAATGGCCATAATCATGCAGAGCGACAAAACATCATTGATCAAAGCATAAAGTGATACTAAAAGTTGAAAACTAAAGGATCATCAAAGCTATGGTGACTTGAGATAGTCATAACATGGTGTGAGCATGCGCCAAGTCAACCCAAATAAAGCATCAAAGGAGAATACCACTATACTATGCTTTAATATGCTAAAACAATGCATGATTCATTCAAGGCACATTAAGCAATCTCAATTGTTTATAACAAGTCATGCTACAACAAAGAATACTAAGCATAAATCCAAAACAATATCAAGCATGGCATGACAAAGCATAGGCCACAGTAAAAAACGAGCTCTCTTTTGCCACATGAGCATGAACTTTCCTACTCTTTTCCAAACCAAACCAAACAATTTGAAAACCAATGTATGAAAGAGGGGGTCCAACCAATTTATTCAGAAAACTAAGCAAACCAAGCAAACAAAAAACCAAAACGAAAACGAAAACGAAGACGCTCCAAGAACAACACAACTGTGCATGAAACAATAAAAATGAAGCGTTTGGAAGAAACCTGGGATTTTTATTGATGAAGAGGGGGATGCCTTGGGCATCCCCAAGCTTTGACGCTTGTACTTCTTGGATATTTCTTGGGGTGACACGCGTGGCATCCCCAAGCTTGAGCTTTAGTCCATCCTTCATCTCATTGCTCATTCCTTCCATACACCTGAAATTTTTCCTTCATACAAAACTTCACACAATCTTTATTAGCAACATTAGTGCACTCAAGATAATAGGTCTTAAGGTTTAGTTCTAACACCAAATAAACTTCCATTAGAACACTAGATACTGAAGTACTTCCCTCAAAAAGCTCAATTCCCCAAAAGAACTCAAAAGGAACCAACAAGAAGCAAATGCAGAAAATAGCAGAAATCTGTCAAAACAGACCAACAGGTAAAGAAGAATTTTTTCGAAGACCTTCTGTTGCTCAAATGAAAAAGTGTTGAACTAATGAAAGTTAGATAACAACCTGGGGCAGAAGCACAAAACTTCACACCTCAAAAAGACGTTCAGAGATTTTACACGAATTTTTACGGTGAAACAAAGTAATCTGTTTCGGACAACAACTTTCCCAATCATTACTTCTCTCTCATTAGAGGTTACTATTGGCACAAAAATCAAATAAAAGGATAAGGAGCGGTTATTACTAAAGTAATAAATTCCAAGACTCTTCTAAAACTTTTGGGTTATCTCCCAATAAGTACTTTTTTTAACGCCTTTAAGTTAGGCATAAGAAGCACGAAAGAATCAAGTGTTCTCGAATGAAGAAGCATTAAAACCAAATTTTGTTTTCATAGGAGAGGCAAAATAAATCTTCTCTCTCTTCTTAGGGAAGTGTTCTATACCTTTCTTGAGTGGGAGTTGATATTTAATGGTGCCTTCTTTCATATCATTAATGGCACCAACAGTTCTAAGAAAAGGTCTTCCCAAAGTAATAGGACAAGAAGCATTGTATTCAACATCCAAAACATAGAAATCAACGGGGACATAGGCATTGTTAACCATAATAATAACATCATTAAGACTCCCCATGAGTTTCTTTTTAGCATTATCATCAAGTGGGACATTTAAATAACAATCTTCAAGTGGAGGGAAATCAAGCATATCATAAATCCTTTTAGGCATAATAGAAACACTACTATCAAGTTCACATAAAGCTTTAAAATCAAAGTCATTCACTTTCATATTAATGATGGGTTCCCAACCATCTTGTTGTTTTATAGGAATAGAAGCTTTATGTTTCATCTTTTCTTCTTTAATCTTTATGAGAACATCAGTAATGTGTTTTGTAAAGGCCATGTTCATAGCACTAGCATTAGGACTTTTAGCAAGCTTTTGTAGGAACTTAATAACTTCAGAGATATTGCAACTATCAATATCAAAATCAAATTTATCATCTAAAGTAGTACAACTATTACTAGCCTCAACACTAGTGGTGGTGATAGTAGAAACACTAATGTTTCTAGCAATTTCATCTTCTCTCTCCCACTTAGCATGTAATTCAGCTAATAGTCTAACATTTTCATCAATTCTCACTTGTATGGCATTAGTAGCTGCAAAGGGATTATCATTAGTTTCAGGTTTAGCAGCCATTTTATTCAAAGAAGATTGAGCTTCAGCCAAAGATGCTATATTTCTTTCAGCATTAGAGAGTTTTTCCTCAATAGTTTTATTGAAAGCAGTTTGTTTACTAATAAAGTCTTTAAGCATAACTTCAAGTTCAGTGGGTGCACTCCTATTATTGTTATAGGAATTTCCATAAGCATTACCATTGTTAGGAGGATATGGCTTATAATTGTTGTTACCAAAATTATTCCTATAAGCATTATTGCCAAAATTGTTATTTCTCATGAAGTTCACATCAACTTGCTCTTCTTGAGCAACCAAAGAGACTAAAGGAACATTATTTGGATCAATATGGGCTTTCCCATTAATAAGCATAGGCATAATAATATCAATCTTATCACTCAAGGAGGAGGTTTCCTCAACAGAATTTACCTTCTTACCTTGTGGAGCTCTTTCAGTATGCCATTCAGAATAGTTAACCATCATATTATACTGAAGTTTGGTTGCAGCACCCAAAGTAATGGTCATAAAGGTACCTCCAGCAGCAGAGTCCAATAGGTTCCTTGAAGAATAGTTCAATCCTGCATAAAAGGTTTGGATGATCATCCAAGCAGTCAATCCATGAGTGGGACAATTCTTTACCGAAGATTTCATTCTTTCCCAAGCTTGAGCAACATGTTCATTATCAGATTGTTTAAACTTCATTATTTCACTTCTCATAGATATAATCTTAGCAGGAGGATAGTATTTTCCAATAAAAGCATCTTTGCACTTAGTCCAAGAATCAATACTATTACTAGTTAAGGAATTCAACCATTCTTTAGCTTTTCCTCTCAAAGAGAAAGGAAACAATTTCAGTTTAATAATATCACCATCTATATCCCTATGCTTTTGCATCTCACAAAGTTCAACAAAGTTATTTAGATGGGCAGCAGCATCTTCATTACCAATACCAGAAAATTGTTCTCTCATAACAAGATTGAGTAAGGAGGTTTTATCTCAAAGAAAGTAGCTTCAGGCACAGGTGGAACAATAGGTGTGCTCATAAAATCATTGTTGTTGGTGCTAGTGAAGTCACACAACTTAGTGTTTTCAAGAGTAGTCATTGTTTTTTTGTTTTCAAATAAGAAAGCAAACTAGTAAAACTAATTTTTTTGTGTTTTTGATAAAGAAACAAGCAAGCAAAGCAAAAGTAAACTAAGAAAAACAAAAATAACAAAGTAAAGAGATTGGTTATGAGGGACTCCCCTTGTTAAGATGTCCTTGACTCCCCGACAATGGCGCCAGAAAAGTGCTTGATGGCTCGTGATTGATGAGTTTGTTGGGGAACCCCAAGAGGAAGGTATGATGAGCACAGCAGCAAGTTTCCCTCAGTTATGAAACCAAGGTTTAGTCGAACCAGTAGGAGCAAGGAAACACCCCAAAGGTGTTGCTAGCTGAGCCTTGGCAGGGTGCACTACTGGTGCTAGTAGCAATGTGGAGACCTGCACAACACAACCACAAAACTTTTCCCCCAACTTGCGATGAGGTTGTCAATCTCATCGGTTTTGCTGAAAACAAAGGATTAAATGTATCGAATGGAAGGAAGTAATAATTTGCAAAAAGTAAACACAAAGCAGTAAACAGTTTGTAGATTGTATGCAAAAGAAAGGACCGGGATCCATAGTTCACTAGAGGTGGCTCTCCTTAAGATAGATAACATGCTGGGTGAACAAATTACAGCGGGGCAATTGACAAACATGGAGAAAGCAACACATGCATATACTAATCATCTTGACTCCTTTGGAACTTGATTGGGCATTACAACATTATACATAGACCGCCATCCAACTGCATCTATGACTAATAATCCACCTTCAGGTTATCATCCGAACCCCCTCCAATTAAGTTGCAAGCAACATATTATTGCTTTACGAATTGCGTGTAAAGTAAACAATACGATTGTTCTATGAACAAAGGATTGTTTATTTCTCCCTAGTAGCAACAACACATCTAGTACCTTAGAGATATCTGTCACTTCCCTAGATTACCAGAGGCATGAACCCATATCGAGCATGAATACTAACTCTTGGAGTTGCTAGCATCTGCTTGGCCAAGATAGCTACTAACAACAGAAAGCATGCAAGATCACAAATAACAAAGACATGATAGAATCAATAATCAATCTGAAATAGCATCTCAATATCCATCGGATCCCCGCAAACACAACATGCAGAATTACAAATAGATGATCTTGATCATGAACGGAGCTCACAAGATCTAGACATGAAAGCACAAAGGAGGAGAATCAGCCATCTAGATACTACATGGACCCGTAGTCCACAGATGAACTACTCACGCATCACACCGGAGGCTTGCATGATGATGAAGAAGGCCTCCAGGGTGAATTCCCCTCTCCGGCAGGGTGCCAGGAAGAGCTTCAGACCCCTCCCGATGTAGGGATGGAGATGAAGGCGGCTACAGACTCTTTTGTGGATTTTTGATCGGGTACTTAGGGTTTTAGTCCCAAGGGCCATATATAGGCGGAAGGAGAGGCCAAGGGGGTGCTGGGGTCGGCCAGACCACCCCCTGGCATGGGCCAAGCCTGGCCACGCGGCCAGGTGGTGTGGCTGGCCCCCAGCTCTTCTCCGTCTTGTATTCTGGCATTAGATGTCTTCCGGAAAAATTGGCACTTTGGCTTTTGTCCCATCCAATTCCGAGAATATTCATTTTCTGACTTTCCTAGAACCAAAAACAGCAGAAAATAGGCAGCTGGCATTGTGGCTCTTGTTAATAGGTTAGTCCAAGAAATCATATGAAAAGTACTCCAAAGTGTGGACAAAACACAAGAAAGTAGATAAAACCAAGCATGGAACATCAAAAATTATAGATACATTTGCAATGTATCAAGGTCCCAGAAAACAGACCTTGCTTTCCATACACCCAGCAGCGGCTTTGTCCTCGATCGTTTTTTCCCAGCGCAGGGCAATCTACCCAATTATTCAAAAGCTCCTCGATTTCTTCGCCGCTCCTCGGACGCGGAGATTTTTCGAGCTCGTCCTTACCGTTGAAGAGGTCACCACGTTTTCTCCACGGGTGATCCATGCGGAGCCACTTTCGAGTACCTTGGAACACGGTTTTCGAAGATCCGGGATCCCTTGGTAGCTGGAGATGCGGTGTCTCATCCATGCACTTGATGCATGCATTGTGGCTGTGATTCACCTGGGCTGATACATATGCGTAACCAGGATAGTCCTGCACCGTCGTGAGCAACGTGGCTCTCAGATGGAAATATTCTTTAGTGTAGGCGTCCCACGTACGGGCCGGCGTCTCCCACAAGCTGGCTAACTCCTCTCTCAACAGCCCGAGATACAGATGCATATCGAAACCTGGTTGTTTGGCCCCTGAATTAGAATGCTCATGTGTACGTACCTTTGCTTCGTGCACAGCCACGAGGGGAGGTTGTACGACCATACAAACACGGGCCAAGTGCTATGCGTGCTACTCTAGTTTCCAAAAGGATTGAGTCCATCAGTGATCATACCTAGCCTGACGTTCCTTGCATCGCCCCCGAACTCTTCAAACTCGATGTCTAATGCATTCCACTAGCTACCATCTGGAGGGTGTATCAGGATCTTGCCCTTCTTTGGATCATCTTCGGGTTTCTATCTTTCTGCGTGCCATTGCATGAGCTTTGCTTCCTTAGGATCTACGAAATATCGCTGCAGACGGGAGGTGATAGGAAAGTACCATACCACATTTCGAGGAACTTTCTTGTTACCTCTCTTGTACCGTTCTTGGCCGCACACCGGACATGTGGTTCTATCCGCGTAATCGTTCTGATAAAGTGCGCAAGCATTGATGCATGCGTGGTATTTAATGTGTGGTAGGTCGAGAGGGCACACGATTTTCTTGGCCTCCTCGATACTTGTTGGCAATGTGTTCCCCTTAGGAAGTCGGTCATGCCAGTATTCCATGTTCGCGTTGAAGCTCACATCGGTCCATTTGTGTTCGGCCTTCATCTCTAGAGCCTTGAGCGTTACACTCAAACGTGTATCCTCGGGGCAACACCCAGGATACAATGGAGTCATCCTATCCTTCCTCCATTTGGGCCAGCTTGGCTTTCTCTCTGGCTGCAGCGTTGTCATTGCTCGTCTCGTTGAGGAGAAGTTCTTGAACATGAGGGTCCTGCAAGGCCAAAGTTAGCCGCGTCTATGTGTTCGTGTCTTCTCCTTCTTCATGATGATCATGCCCGTCGCCATATCCTTCTTCATGCCGATCATGCCCGCCGGCATCTCCTTCGTCATGATGATCATGCCTGGTAGACTCTTCGTCTTCTCGCCCGCCCACGTCTTCGTGACCACCATGTCCTATCGGCGCCTCATTTAGGTCGCGCATGAAACCGCGCCTAAGCAGTTGACCCTCCAATTGTCCAGAATCAAGGTCGATCCAACGCTGGAGTTTACATGTTCGACATGGACATCTTATCATGGTCTTGTTGTTCAGAATCATGTCCTCCTTCGTGTCTTTCTTGTACCTAGCAATTCGACCTTCGCTCATCATGAGGACCATGGTTGCCTGAGCGGTCACAACAGAGAGTATAGGTTAGAACCACACCATATGCACACACACATGCATGAATGCTAGCCGGAAAAATTCGGCATGACCTTTCCTAAAATTAGGACATATGGGTTATGCAAAAATTTGCCGAAATGGAAATGAATCAACATTTCGGCAAACATCCATGCACCACACCGTCCGGGACAACAACAAGCAAGCAACAAAAAAATTCCTCCCAATGCAAACATTCATGCACCACACAAGCATCGTCTCGCCATGCATCGCACACACACCGCCCGCACGACAAGCTTCATCTACATGTTCATGGCCAAGTACTTACCTAGTAGACTCAATAATAGCAAGACGAGACCGCGCGATGAGAGAGTGTGAAAAAATAGATCTACAAGTTGGTGGAGAGGAAATTAGTAAACAAATAGAGATGTGAGAGAGAAAAGTAATGAACGTTTAGATCTACAAGTTGGAGGGAGGCTTCCACTTACCAATCTATGGACTAAAGTAGGTTTAGTTACAAAAAAATGGAGAAACTATGGGCAAATGGGGTCGGAGGGAGGAGGAAGACGAGCTGGGAGGAGGTAGAAAGGAAGAAGAGATGTGAAATGGATGGTGGTGGATAGACAGGGTGGGAGCTTGCCACCTTTTTCACATGGATCTGGACGCCCTCATCTGTGGCGCATATGGCAGAAATGCACCACATATGCTCAAAATTCCGTGGCGCATATTGCAATATGCGCCACAGAACAATGTGGTGCAGGTTAAAGTGGTGGGACCAAGGTTAGGTTTCTGTGGCGCATGTGTGGATATGCGCCACAGAAATCAAACATATATGTGGCACATATCCACACATGCGCCACAGAAAGTGGGTAAAATAGATTCCGTGGTGGGGCCCGCCTCCATGTTCTGTGGCGCATAATGAAATATGCGCCACAGATCTAGTCTCTTCTGTGGCGCATATGTCATTATGCACCACAGAAAGTGGATCACCCCACTCCGGCTGGTGGGTCCCACCTAACTTCTGTGGTGCATTTTTCCTAGTGCACCACTGATACATATCTGTGGAGCATGGTTTTACATATGCGCCACAGAATATCTTGTCTACCTATAACTGTTGTCCTAGTAGTGGGTTATCAAGATACTTTTCTGGCACAGTTGCTGGGGAGTGTAGCGCTAGGATTCTATTCTTGCTTGCAGTGCTAGTTTATTTTTAGTACCTTTTTATAAAACTAAAACCCAAAAAAATAGATAATGAAAAATTCTATGGAGCCTTTTTGCAAGGCTCACAATGAAATATATGATATGTTTGTCAAATATGTTTAAACCTTGAATATTCCCTTGGGCTATAACTTTTTGAATGCAAGGAATTATTTTGAAAGTGCCAAGGAAGGAGATGATAAAAGCCTAAGCTTTGGGATGTCCATTCCACCCCAAGAAGAGGAAAAGAAAGGACAAGTTTAGGAAGAATGGAGTAGCTACCTGACGAGGGTTTAACTCATAAATGCCCATTGTTATGGACTTAGGTTCAGGAATTGAGGAGCGCTAGAAGTCTCAATCGGCTAGCAAACAAGCACACATGGACGCAAGGTTTACCTAGGTTCAGACCTCATAGAGGACCCTACTCCTGCTTGTATACTCTTGATTGATGATGATCTGAAGGATTACAATGTCGCCGATGGCGGTGTATGCGCAGATTAGATCTGGCGTATGTTTTAGGTTTTGCGGTGTCTAGATCTATTGTCTATTGTGGGAGTCGCGATTGAGAGATTGCCTTCCCGTTGGACCCACCTAGCCTTTATATATGGGGAGGCTAGGTCTAAGGTACCAATACGAGTTGGTTACAAGTTGTATTCAAACTCTAGTCTTGACATTTCCTTGTCTTATGCGTTTGGGAGTCCGTGTCCATATGGGCTTCATATCAGTCGAACCGTCATGGGTGTCATGGACTTGTGCAGGTCGTCGAGTGCACCTTCCGTCGAGCCGCACCAGGTAGGTTGTAGTTGAGAGCCTATTGGGTATACCCATGTCAGTAGCCCCCGAGTGTCCATGCGAATCATAGATTCGGGTGGAGACTTAGAAGTCTTGAGTCTTGCATTTGGTAGTCGAAGTTGATAGTTATGTCGAGTGTGAAGCACTTCACCCGGAAGTTCATCGGGTCAGTCGAATTTGTAGTAGTTCATAGGGATGATGGTAAACGTGCCTGGTGCGCTCGATGGATCAGGACCAGTTAATTGCTCTAGTGCATAAACAATGCTACCTACTCAAACTCGAGTCCCCGGACACGAATTCGGAAATTGCTGGCGTAATTCGATGCGTCCGTCAAGGCTTATTTCATCGTACCTGTAGGCATGGATTATTTCTGGTAGAGCGCAGTAGGTGCGTTGCTAGGCCTTCTTGAGGTATTATCTTCATGCTGCTAGCGTGGCATCCGAATTTTGTCATCACGGAGATGATTCGGGTGGCCCAGGAGACGTAATCTCTTTGTAGGGAAAATACGAGGCGGAGTCGCCATAGCATTCGAGTGTGGATGTTATCGACACACAGTACGATGTACAAGGAAAAATAATCATAGGGTGCGTGACCAGCGCTCCCTATGGGAGTAGCCCCCCGAGTGCCCATTCGAGTCGTAGACTCGAGTGGGGACTAAAAACATTTGCGACTTCTGACGTCTTTTTTTGCTTGTTTCAGTCGAATATTGTAACATCCCAAAACTTCAATCCAAGCTTATGAAGAGCAAGTCACCCAAAAATGGGGTTAACAAAAACTTTTCCAAATTTAAAATGAAAGCATTCATATATGTGTGCATTTAAAATAGGAGTTGTTTTGAATTGCCATGATTGTGTGATCCTTTGCTTCTAAAATGTTTCTTAGATGATTTAAACATCATCTACATCATTCCCAAACTTTTCCTAAAGAAAATCAAATAAAAAAGAATTAAAATGAAGAAATGGTCATTTGGACAAATTTAACTCTCATACCTACTTTGGCTATTCCTAGTACTCATTTCGTAACAGAAACAATTCTTGATCTTTACACCCCTTGCTAGTACACATAATGAGGTACCATGGCCCACTTTTTGATCTACTAAAAACCTTCTGTAAACTATTTTAAATGACAGTTTAAAATTGAATCTAATGCATATGCATAGATCACCCCTATTTCAAAAACCATCAAATTGAGCACCATTTTCAAAACCCTTGCAACCAGAGACTACCTATCACTAGTGGAGATCACTCAAAATTTTTGAACTAAAAATTCAAAACTTTTTCTCTTGCGGCCATTTCATCAAACACTTGGCAGTGTAATCACACCTCTAATCCTAGCTCCTTTGTTTTGAACAGTTTTGCCCCATTTGATCCCCATATACTCCCTCAGACTCCCAATGATCTAACCAAAGCCTAAACACCCATCCCCTACACCCCTAGCAACAATGCCATGCCGACCCGAGCCATGCCTCGCCGGCCAAACTTGCAACCGCTGCAGCAGACCACCCCTCTCCCCCTCTCCATGTCTAGGAGGCAGCCAGCACCGCACCGCCCCTCTCTGTCCCTTGCCCGAGCCAAGACCAGCCATGGACCACAGAGGAGAACCCGCGCCCAGTGCCACTGAACCATGCCTACGCCGCCCGCAGAGCGCGCACTGTCCCCGCGTGCACAAGCCACCGCTCAACACCAGCCCGTGCCCACCGCTCCGCCTCGACCTAGAGAACACCCCAGACACCTCCGTTCGCCGCCCAAAGCCCCACAGCCACCGCTCGCCGTGGACACAGCCGCTTCGGCCGCGCAGAGCGCCACCTCACCCCGACCGCATGCCACCGCCCCTACGGCCGCATTGAAGCGCTAGAGCACCGCCAGGGGACCGCCCATCGATCGCCATCCCCAGCCATGCCACTAGCTCGCCGTAGCCATGTCGCCACCATCGACCGCCCATCCTGCTCGGTCTCACCGTCGAGCCTATAAAAGGAGCCCTCCCCAGCACCAAAGACTCACACCATTCCACTCCCCTCACCTCTCTGAACCTCAACCACCCCTCGCCGGATCAAGTGGAGCAGCATCTCGCCGGAATTGGAGCCGGAGTCGCCGCCTCTGGAGAAAAAGGGTGCCGTTGATTCCGGCAACCCCAAGCTCCGCCGCGACCGCGCCTTGCCTCGCCGTCGTCTTCCACTTTGTTCGCCCGCATCGCCGACCCTGCTGGAGCCCTGGTACGCCCCCAGTAGACCCCCACCGAGCCGTTAGGGTTCGAGGTCGCTGGCGACCCGTCCGTCGTCGACGACGACCCTCAGCCGTAGATCTAGCCTCTAATCGCACGGCCCACAGCGTGCGTACCGTTTCGCGTTTTAAAGAGCCGCTGACAAGTGGACCCCTCCTATCAGCTGAGCCCCGTGCCACGTAGCGCCACTGGGCCGGCCCATTTCCTTTCCCGCGCAAGCCCATAGATTGAAATCTAGGTTTTTCTTTTTAGTTAGAATATAGTTTCTGTCCAGTGTTTCAAATTCAATTCTGTGAGTTTGACAAATCCAAATTACATGAAACTAATTTTGTCTGAAAGGTATTGAAATGCTCTATCCAAGCCCGTTGGATTTAATTAATTTAGAGTTATAGATTTCTCCTAATAAAAATAAGAAGACAGAAGTTTTTGCAACTTGAAACATTTTTGTAAAATCAACCAAGTTATCTTTTTAGTTGATTCCAACTCTCAAAAATCACATTTCATCATATCTATCCAAATATGTAATAATATTAAGGTTTACAGGCAGTGACTTTGGACTAGTACCAAAATAATGCTATATAGGCATTTCTAGTCACTTTAAATCATTAAATAATGAACTTAAACCAAAGTAATATTGATCCAACCTTTAAATCTCATTCCCACATGTTAGAATATGTGGTGACGACATGTGTCCACATGATCCCATATTTTGGTGGTGAATATTAAAGTGTAGTTAATATTTCAATGAGTAGAAATTACTTTTCCAAAATAAAAAGGTTGAAACTATTGAATTAAAACTTGTGATGTTTGGGATGATAATAGATCATAAATTGTGTGGTTTAGAATACTACTTAGCCTAAGTTAAGTATTGTTTGGTGATTGTGCACTCCCTATGTATTTCTAGACGCTAGTACCGACCAAGCCTTCGAGGAGGAGCAGTTCTACCAAGAAGAAGAAGAAGAAAACTTCAACCACTGCATCAACCAAGGCAAGCTATTAGTGGCAAGCTAACCCTTGCAAACATGATTTAGTAAGCTCTTGTAGCAAGCTAGAATAAATCTAGATAGTTTAGTAAAGATGTCTTAAGCATACTTTGATCACACCCCCTTAGTTTACACAAAGTTCTTTAATTAATTTTGAAGGTAGCATAAAGAGTATAAAACTTGACCTACTTAGAAACCCTTAGATGTCATTCTATGGCATGAGATTGATCCCACCTTTCCACCTTAGTGAACACTCTTAACCTAGTGTTTTAGAATAGATCAAACTTGAGTCACTTTAGATGGGGACACTTGGTGAAAATGAGTTGTGAAAACCTTGGAATGATGAGTCATTCTATTGAGATGTTTTGACATGTGTTGAGAAACACAATTGATTTATGATGATGAAAATGATGAGGCATGAGCCTTAACCCTTTTATAAAACTGATGGTTGGATTCGGATGCGATACCATTCCAAATTTACCGTACAACCACATTACCTGAATTGGGTAAGGCTTAGCTGGAAATTTATATGCATTAGTATTAGTTCCCTCACGGGAGAGGTTTGAGCTGAGGCTACCTCTCAATGTTGTCCACCTATGCAGTGCCCAAGATGACTGATGGTCATGGTTGGGAGGCCATGCTCATAGGAGAGGTGCTTGTACTAGGGTGTGTAAAGGGAAGGTTATGTTTGATTATCTGCATACTAAGTATGATGATTCAGGGTTATCCCTGACAGATGTATCGAATCTTGTGGTGAAAGTGTACCACCTCTGCAGAGTGTCAAACTATTCGAATAGCCGCGTCCGTGGTTATGGACAGTTGGAATGGCCATACTGTTTCGTTGTCAGATGTTTTCTAAATAACTTGAAATGAATGATGAACCTTGACTTGACCACAACAGGGTTGTGTAGATGAAAATAGCTTCCCAACTTAAGTGATTCTAGACTTTTATTTTATCTTTTCTTGTTTCAGAACTCAGCTTAGGTTTCAAACTTAACTTGATAGTTATTCTTTAAATTCAGTACTTTAACTTAGAATCATAACCCTTGCTAGTAGTAGTTTGCGAGTACTTAAAGAGTACTCATGGCTTTTGTCCCTGGCTATTATCATGGCCAGACTATGAAGGAGATTATCAAGATGATGGTCAGCAGGACGACTATGATAACTAGGACTATCTGCCTTCGTCAGCATTGCCTGTGCCCCTGAAGATGGACCCCACCGCCACGCTATCGTTTATTTCCACTGCGTGTTGTATTAAAGACTGGATCATGAGATCCGTATTTGTGTAAAACCTTATGTATGGTTTGTAATGGATGATGTACTGTGATATCCAATCTGTTATGTCTCGCAAAAATGGTAATCCTGGGATTGCGAGGTATGGCATAACGGGCATCTGGGATTAAAAATCCGGGTGTTGACAAGTTGGTATCAGAGCCATCCTGACCATAGGAGACCCTAGTTAGAATGGACGTCCAAACAAAAAAAAAAACTTAGATTCAAAACCAAAGTGAGTATTTATGAAAAACTATTTCCCCTCTTACCCTTTTGAACTCATTCTTTCTCAAAAATACATGTTCCTCAAAATTCTTACATTACTACTTAAAATTTGACACACTAGATCACTTCACTAATTTCCTCATCCTAAATTCTTGTAGATGGAGACTCAGTTCAGCAAGTTTTACCAGTTGGGAAACGGAGGTCAGCTGATCTTCGAGAGGGATCTGGATTCACTGTCAGAATTACTGGGATGCCCACATCTGGAGTTTCTTGGAGCTCAACTTCCAGGACCCCCAGGAGGAGACCTACAATGGCTAGTCACCACAGATCTTCGAGGAAGCATTGAAGCACCAACTTCCGGGAGAATTTAGTTCTCTGTGAGAGAGAACAACTGGCTAGATGGATTAGCCAGGGCAATGCATGAAGCTCTCCCACGTCTATGTGCCCTCAGCGTCAACAAGATTCAAGGAACCTGTTTTACCTACTATGCAAGACGTGACTTCATGGGAATGCCGATGGAGATGCCAAGTCACCCAGAGTTGAGGCGTCAAGTGGAGAACGTTGACTTGTTGCTTCATGACCGGCAATGAGGCTGGACAATGCGGAGAGTTAGCCAACCAGAACCGTGCCATCGCCGACCAGAAGGCCCAGACTTTCACACTGCTCGTCCAAGATCGCCAGTCTCTTCATCGCTAGCGTACAAAGAAGGATCGCACCATCGCCCGTCTTCGCAAGAAGGTGGCCGACCTCGAGAAGACCGTCAAGGAGCAGGAAGCTCAGCTTGCCGCCAAGGAAGAAGATGATGAAGGAGAAGACATCCAGGGAGATATGGATTCCTACCTCAGCAACGATGACGATTTTCTGGCAGAAGATGCTGTGAACTTCTATACTGATGATGAAGACTCCGACTTCATCAACGATGAGTAGATGCACCAGAGCACTGTCATAGCATGAGATGTGTCATCTCATTGTATCGTAGCTTGCAGAATGGTTCTTAAAACCATCTGTTTTTCCCCTTTGCTTGTTGGGGTGTGTGTTGTATCATGTGCTTGCTTGCATGAATGAAAAAGAAGTTAGTTGAAAAACCTGAGTCTAACTCAAAGTTGTAGCTTTGAAAACCCAAAACCATGAACCTTAGAATTTCCCTCTTACCCCTATATCTATCTCAATCTTCAGATGACTCGTGGAAACCAAGGAGGGAGCAGCTCATCGCAGGACCCAATGCTGCATATCTTGCAGAATCTCATCGCAGACCGTGAAGTAAGCAGGGCCGAGCGTCAAGCCAACTTAGCGACATTGCAGCAGATCGCCCAAATGGCTCTCAACAACCAAGGACATGGAAATCAAGATCACCATGGATCTAAACTCAAAAAAATTCAGAACACCAATCCCCCAATCTTCAACCAATCTGAAAACCCATTAGATGCTGATGACTGGTTACAGACCATGGAAAACAACCTCGAAGTTGCAGGAGTTGATGAGAATGAGAAAGTTCTCTTCGCCACTCACTATCTGGTAGGAGATGCAAGAGCTTGGTGGAATAGCGTCCGCAACATGAACCATGGCCAGGTGATGACCTGGGAAGCATTCAAGGTCAAGTTCAGCCGCACCCACGTACCGCAAGGTCTTGTCAACAGGATGAGAGATGAATTCCATGGACTGAAGCAAGGAAGATTGACTGTAGTAGAGTACCGTGACAAATTCTTGTCACTTGCTAGATATGCACCGGATGAAATCAACATGGAGGCCAAGAAGAAGGAGAGATTCTTAAACGGACTACATGATGAGATGCAGACTGTCCTTGTCAACATCCGTTTCCAGGATCTCGAAGAGCTAGTCGACTCTGCCATTCAGATGGAAGGGAAGATTAACCAGGCAAACGATAACCCCAAGCGTCGTATGATGCAGCAGTCTGGATCCAGTAGTCACCAGAAGTACCGTCCCAACCCCTCACCAGGATATGCACCAAGGAACAACCGACCCCCAAATTCTCGCCCAAGCTACCCCAACTGTAGCGGAGGAAATGTGAAGCCCAGAGGAAACAATCACAACTCCGGCAACGACAACAACTTCAACCGTGCCCCTCCCAAGAGCAACAACAACAACACTGCCCCCAGAACTAGCAGCAATGTTGTACCTGTCACAGTCAAGGACAAGTCCCAGATCACTTGTTTCGAGTGTATAGTGAAGGGTCACTACTCCAATGAGTGTCCCAAGAAGACTGCCGCCAATGCCCCTGTGAATGCCCCAGCTCAGCAGCAGCGTCGTGTTCAACAAGGCAGGAGATTTGCCCCAGGGAACCCGCACAACCGCAACGGTCGTCTCTTCCACATGAGCATAAAGAAGCCGTGAAGCACCGGATGTCGTCTTTGGGTATGTTTTCTGTCAACTCAGTTTTAGCAAGAGTATTGTTTGATTCTGGAGCATCGCATTCATTTGTCACCGAAGAATTTGTATGCACTAGTAAGATTCGCCCAACCAACCTGAAGCATGTCATGATAGTTCAAATCCCCGGTTCAACAACAAAAGCTAGAAAAATTTGCAAAGCTGTACCTATCAGAATACATGGGATAGATTTTTCTGCCAACCTAATTGTACTTGGAACCAAAGGTTTGGAAGTAGTACTAGGTATGGACTGGATGTCAAGGCATAAGGACTGATAGACTATGCTAAGAAAGCCATCACCATGACCAGTAGTTCTGGAGTAACCGTGGAACATATCTCTGAAACCTTACCCCGTCAATTCAAATGCAACAAAAGTGTAGCCCTGCCTACCATTGACCAAGTCAGAGTAGTGTGTGAATACCCCGACGTATTCCCAGATGAATTGCCAGGTATGCCCCCGGATAGGGATATAGAGTTCATTATCGAACTAATCCCCGGAACCAGACCTATAGCCCAGAGACCCTATACCATGAACCCCTCAGAGTTAGTAGAACTGAAGAAGCAGTTGGATGCCATGTCAGCAACTGGCTTGATTCAACCAAGTGCATCGCCATGGATATCATCAGTGTTGTTCGTCGACAAGAAGGATGGAGGCAACCGTCTGTGTACAGACTACAGAAAGTTGAATGATGTCACCATCAAGAACAAGTACCCCTTGCCAAAGATATAGGATCTATTTGATCAGTTGACTGGAGCTCAGGTATTCACAAAGATTGATCTTAGGACTGGTTATCACCAACTTAAGATTCATGCAATGGATATTCCAAAGACCGCCTTTACTACTCGCTATGGTTTATACGAGTATACGGTTATGTCTTTTGGATTAACCAATGCCCCTGCGTATTTCATGAATCTCATGAATAAGATCTTTATGAATTTCCTAGATAAGTTTGTAGTTGTGTTTATCGACGACATCCTTATCTACTCCAAGTCAGAAGAAGAGCATGAGCAACATTTGAGAATCATCCTAGAAACCCTGAGAGAGCATCAGTTATATGCCAAGTTCAGCAAGTGTGAGTTTTGGCTGAAAGAAGTAGGATTCCTAGGACATATTGTGTCAGGAGGAGTCTCTGTTGATCCCAGAAGATCAAAGATGTCGAAGAATGGGAAGCACCAACCAATCAAACCCAAGTTCGCTCATTTCTCGGATTAGCGAGGATATTACCGCAAGTTCGTAGAAGGATTCTCAAGCATAGACCAATGACCCAATTGTTGAAGAAGGACAAGAAGTTTGAATGGGCGGACAAGTGTGAAGCCGGTTTCGGAGCTGAAGAAGAGATTGATATCAGCCCCAATTTTGATCATGCCAGACATCAAGAAGCCGTTTGATGTGTATTGTGATGCATCAAAGATTGGTCTAGGATGTGTATTGATGCAAGAAGGCAAAGTCATCGCGTATCTGTCTCGACAACTGAAGCAGCATGAGCAGAACTATCCGACCCATGATCTTGAGCTAGCAGCGGTGGTTTTAGCATTGAAGACATGGCGTCATTATTTGATGGGTAATCACTGTGAGATTTACTCAGATCATAAGAGCTTGAAGTATATCTTCACCCAGAAGGAGTTGAATATGAGGCAAAGAAGATGGATAGAGTTAATCAAGTATTATGACTTGACATTCACTATCACCCCGGCAAAGCCAATGTGGTAGCGGATGCTCTTAGCAGATTGCCGTGTAGGCTTAACACCATGATCAAAGAGAAGCAACCAAGTTTGTATGAGGAGTTGGAGCAGTTCAGGACTGAGTTAGTTAGCAAAGGATTCCTAGCTAGCATTAAACTTAAACCCACTTTGATTAGCCAAATCAAGGAAGCCTAGAAGGGGAATGAAAGTATCGACGGAATCAAACATCGTATTGGTACAGGCAAAGTACCTAGATTCACCGAAGACGAAGAAGGTGTACTGTGGTACAAGGGACGTATCTGTGTACCAGCAGATTCGGAGCTGAAGGAAATTATCATGAAGGAAGCTCATGATACTCTTTATTCTATCCACCCTGGAGGAACAAAGATGTATCAGGATTTGAAAGAGCAATTTTGGTGGCACAAGATGAAGAGAGAGATCGAAAGCTACATCGCCAAATGTGACATTTGTCAAAGAGTCAAAGCGGAGCATCAGAGACCTGCAGGATTGTTGCAACCATTGCAGATTCCAGAATGGAAATGGGATTCCGTCAGAATGGACTTTATCACCGGTTTACCTACTTCTAGTAGGGGAAATGACTCAATCTGGGTCATAGTTGATAGACTATCCAAGGTAGCCCACTTCATATGAGTCAAGACAACCTACCAGAGTGCAAAACTAGCAGAGCTGTACATTGCTAGGATTGTTGGTCTGCATGGAACCCCCAAGACCATCGTATCAGATCGAGGAACCCAGTTTACCTCAAGATTTTGGCAGAAAGTTCAGGAAGGTTTAGGAACCAAGTTGAACTTCAGCACCGCTTATCACCCGCAAATAGATGGACAAACTGAGAGAGTCAATCAGATCTTAGAGGATATGCTTAGATCTTGTGTGTTGGAATACAGATCAAAATGGGAAGACTGCCTGCCCTTCGCAGAATTCTCATATAACAACAGTTATCAAGCTAGTTTACAGATGGCACCATTTGAATTCCTATACGGAAGAAAGTGTCGTACCCCTTTGAATTGGTCGCAAGTAGGAGAGAGTCAGATCTTTGGACCCGACATTCTCCGAGAAGCGTAAGAAAGTTCACAAAGTTCGTGAGCACCTCAAGACCGCCCAATCTAGATGTAAAAGCTATCTTTGACAAGAGAAGGAGAGACCTGACTTTCAATGTCGGAGATTTCGTATATCTCAAGGTTGCACCATTGAAGGGAACCCAACGCTTTAGTCTGAAGGGAAAGTTAGCTCCCAGATATATCAGACCTTTCAAGATTCTGAACCGCCGAGGAGAAGTATCGTATCAGCTGGAATTGCCGGAAGAGATGTCAGCCATCCACAATGTGTTCCACATCTCGTTACTTCGCAAATGTTTGGAAGTGCCTGAGAAGACTAAAGTTTTCAAGAATATCGATCATAGAGTAGTGGAAATCAACAATGACCTGACCTATCGGGAAGTACCCATCCGTATCTTAGAAGAAGCCTACAGAACCACCAGGACCAGGAGTATCAAGTTTCTCAAGATTTAGTGGAGCAACCATACCGAGGAGGAAGCCACTTGGGAGCGCGAGGATTACATTAGGACAGAGTTCCCAGATCTCTTTAGTTCCTAGTTTTCTTGTAAATCTCTGGACGAGATTTTATTTAAGGAGGGAAGGTTTGTAACATCCCAAAACTTCAATCCAAGCTTATGAAGAGCAAGTCACCCAAAAATGGGGTTAACAAAAACTTTTCCAAATTTAAAATGAAAGCATTCATATATGTGTGCATTTAAAATAGGAGTTGTTTTGAATTGCCATGATTGTGTGATCCTTTGCTTCTAAAATGTTTCTTAGATGATTTAAACATCATCTACATCATTCCCAAACTTTTCCTAAAGAAAATCAAATAAAAAAGAATTAAAATGAAGAAATGGTCATTTGGACAAATTTAACTCTCATACCTACTTTGGCTATTCCTAGTACTCATTTCTTAACAGAAACAATTCTTGATCTTTACTCCCCTTGCTAGTACACATAATGAGGTACCATGGCCCACTTTTTGATCTACTAAAGACCTTCTGTAAACTATTTTAAATGACAGTTTAAAATTGAATCTAATGCATATGCATAGATCACCCCTATTTCAAAAACCATCAAATTGAGCACCATTTTCAAAACACTTGCAACCAGAGACTACCTATCACTAGTGGAGATCACTCAAAATTTTTGAACTCAAAATTCAAAACTTTTTCTCTTGCGGCCATTTCATCAAACACTTGGCAGGCAGAATCACACCTCTAATCCTAGCTCACTGTTTTGAACAGAGTTTTGCCCCCTTTTGATCCCCATTTACTCCCTCTGTCTCCCAATGATCTAACCAAAGCCTAAACACCCATCCCCTACACCCCTAGCAACAATGCCATGCCGACCCGAGCCATGCCTCGCCGGCCAAACTTGCAACCGCTGCAGTAGACCACCCCTCTCCCCCTCTCCATGTCTAGGAGGCAGCCAGCACCGCACCGCCCCTCTCTGTCCCTTGCCCGAGCCAATACCAGCCATGGACCACAGAGGAGAACCCGCACCCAGTGCCACCGAACCATCAACGCCGCGCCCTTGAGCGCCTGTCCCCGCGTGCACAAGCCGCCGCTCGACACCAGTCCGCGCCCACCGCTCCGCCTCGACCCAGAGAACACCCCAGACACCTCCGTTCGCCGCCCCAAGCCCCACAGCCACCGCTCGCCTTAGACATAGCCGCTTCGGCCGCGCAGAGCGCCACCTCACCCCGACCACATGCCACCGCCCCTACGGCCGCATTGAAGCACTAGAGCACCGCCAGGGGACCGCCCATCGATCGCCATCCCCAGCCATGTCGCTAGCTCGCCGTAGCAATGTCGCCACCATCGACCGCCCATCCCGCTCGGTTTCACCGTCGAGCCTATAAAAGGAGCCCTCCCCGGCACCAAAGACTCACACCATTCCTCTCCCCTCACCTCTCTGAACCTCAACCACCCCTTGCCGGAGCAAGTGGAGCAGCAGCTCGCCATAATTGGAGCCGGAGCCGCCGCCTCTAGAGAAAAAGGGTGTCGTTGATTCCGGCCACCCCAAGCTCCACCGCGACCACGCCTCGCCTTGCCGTCGTCTTCCACTTCGTTCGCCCGCATCGCCGACCCCGCTGGAGCCCTGGTATGCCCCCAGTAGATCCCCACCGAGCCGCTAAGGTTCGAGCTCGCCGGCGACCCGTCCGTCGTCGACGACGACCCTCAACCGTAGATCTAGCCTCTAATCGCACGGCCCACAACGCGCGTACCGTTTCGCGTTTTAAAGAGCCGCTGACAAGTGGACCCCTCCTGTCAGCTGAGCCCCGTGCCGCATAGCGGCACTGGGCCGGCCCATTTCCTTTCCCGCGCAATCCCGTAGATTCAAATCTAGGTTTTTCTTTTTAGTTAGAATATAGTTTCTGTCCAGTGTTTCAAATTCAATTCTGTGAGTTTGAAAAATCCAAATTACATGAAACTAATTTTGTCTAAAATGTATTGAAATGCTCTATCCAAGCCCGTTGGATTTAATTAATTTAGAGTGATAGATTTCTCCTAATAAAAATAAGAAGACAGAAGCTTTTGCAACTTGAAACATTTTTTTAAAATCAACCAAGTTAGCTTTTGAGTTGATTCCAACTCTCAAAAATCACATTTCATCATATCTATCCAAATATGTAATAATATTAAGGTTTACAGGCAGTGACTTTGGACTAGTACCAAAATAATGCTATATAGGCATTTCTAGTCACTTTAAATCATTAAATAATGAACTTAAACCAAAATAATATTGATCCAACCTTTAAATCTCATTCCCACATGTTAGAATATGTGGTGAGAACATGTGTCCACATGATCCCATATTTTGGTGGTGAATATTAAAGTGTAGTTAATATTTCAATGAGTATAAATTACTTTTCCAAAATAAAAAGGTTGAAACTATTGAATTAAAACTTGTGATGTTTGGGATGATAATAGATCATCAATTGTGTGGTTTAGAATACTAATTAGCCTAAGTTAAGTATTGTTTGGTGATTGTGCACTCCCTATGTATTTCTAGACGCTAGTACCGACCAAGCCTTCGAGGAGGAGCAGTTCTACCAAGAAGAAGAAGAAGAAAACTTCAACCACTGCATCAACCAAGGCAAGCTATTAGTGGCAAGCTAACCCTTGCAAACATGATTTAGTAAGCTCTTGTAGCAAGCTAGAATAAATCTAGATAGTTTAGTAAAGATGTCTTAAGCATACTTTGATCACACCCCCTTAGTTTACACAAAGTTCTTTAATTAATTTTGAAGGTAGCATAAAGAGTATAAAACTTGACCTACTTAGAAACCCTTAGATGTCATTCTATGGCATGAGATTGATCCCACCTTTCCACCTTAGTGAACACTCTTAACCTAGTGTTTTAGAATAGATCAAACTTGAGTCACTTTAGATGGGGACACTTGGTGAAAATGAGTTGTGAAAACCTTGGAATGATGAGTCATTCTATTGAGATGTTTTGACATGTGTTGAGAAACACAATTGATTTATGATGATGAAAATGATGAGGCATGAGCCTTAACCCTTTTATAAAACTGATGGTTGGATTCGGATGCGATACCATTCCAAATTTACTGCATAAACCACATTACCTGAATTGGGTAAGGCTTAGCTGGAAATTTATATGCATTAGTATTAGTTCTCACGGAGAGGTTTGAGCTGAAGCTACCTCTCAATGTTGTCCACCTATGCAGTGCCCAAGATGACTGATGGTCATGGTTGGGAGGCCATGCTCATAGGAGAGGTGCTTGTACTAGGGTGTGTAAAGGGAAGGTTATGTTTGATTATCTGCGTACTAACTATGATGATTCAAGGTTATCCCTGACAGATGTATCGAATCTTGTGGTGAAAGTGTACCACCTCTGCAGAGTGTCAAACTATTCGAATAGCCGCGTCATGATTATGGACGATTGGACTGGCCATACTGTTTTGTTGTCAGATGTTTTCTAAATAACTTGAAATGAATGATGAACCTTGACTTGACCACAACAAGGTTGTGTAGATGAAAATAGCTTTCCAACTTAAGTGATTCTAGACTTTTATTTTATCTTTTCTTGCTTCAGAACTCAGCTTAGGTTTCAAACTTAACTTGATAGTTATTCTTTAAATTCAGTACTTTAACTTAGAATCATAACCCTTGCTAGTAGTAGTTTGCGAGTACTTAAAGAGTACTCATGGCTTTTGTCCCTGGCTATTATCATGGCCAGACTATGAAGGAGATTATCAAGATGATGGTCAGCAGGACGGCTATGATAACTAGGACTATCTGCGTCACGCATTACTGTGCCTGAAGATGGACCCCACCGCTACGCTATCGTTTATTTCCGCTGCGTGTTGTATTAAAGACTGGATCATGAGATCCGTATTTGTGTAAAACCTTATGTATGGTTTGTAATGGATGATGTACTGTGATATCCAATCCGTTATGTCTCGCAAAAATGGTAATCCTGGGATTGCGAGGTATGGCATAACGGGCATCTGGGATTAAAAATCCGGGTGTTGACAAATATGTTTCCAGCGCTCCCTATGGGAGTAACCCGAAGTCCACAATCGAATCGTAGATTCGAGTGAAGGATTTTCATGATGCTTGGATATCTTCACAAATTTCTTCGGGTACGTGGATAGCGCTCCCTATGGGAGTAGCCCCCGAGTCCTTAGTCGAATCGTGGATTCGAGTGAGGATTCAGAGCGTGTCACTCGAAGATCCTGTATATGCATGACCAGCGCTCCAGTTTGGAGTAGCCCCTGAGTGTCTGTAGGAGTCGTAGACTCGGGCAGATACTCGAGACTTTTATCTTGTAGACGCAGTCGAAAATCATGCGATGAGAATCCACTGACCCGGAAGTGCATTGAGTCAGCGTCTCACGCATAAGGAGATTGAATAGAAGATGCAGTTGGAGTTGACACAGTCACTTCTGTCGGGTGCGTCGCTAGCACTGCGTCTTTGTAGTATCAAGCGATGCAACCATCCGAGGAGGAACTCGACTTGGGTCTTGAGTGTATGTCGTAGCCAGTTGTTTTATCGACTCCTGTTGGAGGACCTGATAGAATAGCTCGACGCAGTCGACGTCCTTGTAAGTTGTAGAAAATGCAAAGAATTGTGAAGTACTTGTATCTTGCAAAGAATATTTGCATGTCGGCTTGTGAAGTAAAATTCTGGTGCCAATCGAATCGATACTTTTGCACTGTATGCTAGGACTTTTCGTTAGCGTGATTACCCTTAGTCTCAGTACCTTGCCGAGGTACTCGGAGTTCAAGGATTCGATGATCAGGCAGAATCAGCAACTCGGGCTGTCGCGTATGAGGTGCTCGAGTGCGTGGAGTCGATGGCACATTAGGTTACTCGAATAGGGCGCATCCCCCGAGTGTTTCAAGTGTGATTAAATTAAGAAAGAAATCAACTTTAAGTAGAAAACTTAGCTTTGTTGGTTGTCGACGCGACAGAGGGGAGCCGATGCGTCCGGCAGGTCGTGGTCGAGGTCGACAAAGTCTCGTAGTGGATGATGGCAGGAGTCGATGCGACAGATGTTGATCCACACAATGGACGGAGTCGACGCAACAGCTTGTCGCGTGGTAGATGGAGTCATCGCTGCAGCGGGTCACACGGTGGATGTAGTCGATGCGGCAAACCAGAGTCGAAGATTGTAACGGGTCATCGAAGCCGAAGACCGCAGGGGTCACCGTAGCCAAAGACCGCAGCGAGTCGCGTGATGGAGTCGAAGACTCAGCACGTCAGTGGAGTCAAAGACCGCAGTGGGTCACCGCAGCGGGTTGCCGCAGCCGAGGGAGTCCCCGAGTCCCTGGAGCTGAAGATCGCAGCAGGTCTCCAGAATCGAAGGATCCCCCGAGCGTAATCAATTTGGTCGAGGCGATGTTTGAGAGCCGCTGTGAGGACCGGAGTCGACGTTGCAGTGAGTCGCCAAGGCCGATGGTGACAGTAGTTTGCCGTAATCGAAGATCGTAACAGGTCACTAGTGTCGAAGGAGCCCCCGAGTCACACGGCGGAGTCGTGCACCCCCTGGGTGTAGAATCGGCATGGTTGGCGGAGTCGCGCGATGAACACGGAGTCGACGCAGTGGCAGGTTGGTGGAGCCCCCGAGCATAGATGGTCGTGACAAAGTCAAAGTATTTTTCGAGTTTACCCATGCAGCCAGTGACTCGTCGGTGTACTATACTTCAATGGATACTTGTATGTATGTGCGAGCTAGCGTCTTGATCGCATTGTCTTTCCTTTCCTTTGCTTGAATTGTTGCACGACCTTGTCTTTATGTGGAGTAGCTAGCACCAGCACCCGTTTTTTTCTTCCTTTTTCTTTTTATGCTTCATCTGGTCCTCGTGAGGATGTGTAGTCCTCTCCACGGATTTTTTTCTCTCCTCTGATTTTGATCTCGCTGCTAGCTGCAAGGGGTGGCCTTCCTCTTTTTTAACGTGAAGCTCTTTCTTTTTTCAAAAATCCTTTCTGGGATGTACTAAGTTAGTACAGCCAAATCTAATCCGAGTACTCCTTTGATCTTGTCATCTTTTTTTTAATGCCTAAGACCACTTTGTGGTGTAGAATTAAAACTGCACTATCCCTGATCGTGCTTTCCATAAAATCATGAACATGACCGATGCACTTTTCCACCATATCCGTGCGCACTTTTTTTTATTCTTCTCTTTCCTTGCACCTTGAGCTTGACCGATTTGACAGGTTTAAATTCTAGTCGGTCACGACATGACATGAAAAGTGAATTTGGCAGGAGACATCGGGTTGCCCATATTTGATTCGAGCAATGTGCAGTAGACCTTCGGACCCGATGATTCCCGGCAATGAATGCTTACGACGGAGAATTGCTAGTTTTTTGATCGGCGTTGACCTGACATCATCTCCGAGTGTGAGATCTGTGGCAGCACAGTGCAGCGGACTTGAAGCACTATACCAGATTTTTTTATACACTCGCTTCCATAGTCTTTGTTGATCGGCGATAAATTTAGGCCAGGAGCAGCCTAGGTGTCGATGATTATGTTGACGCGCTGAGGTAGACGAATCAACCGGACGTGGTCCAATTGCTGCTGATGATGAGGGAGCCAAATTAGATCTGGCCTCCAATATACAATGAATCGCAGATCGCTAGTGATGGGGCCATCAAGATCGCAACATCAGCGCTCCCTGTTCCCACAGACGGCGCCAATTGACGAGGGTTTAACTCATCAATTCCCATTGTTATGGACTTAGGTTCAGGAATTCAGGAGCGCTGGAAGTCTCGATCGGCTAGCAAACAAGCACACAGGGACGCAAGGTTTACCCAGGTTCAGACCTCGTAGAGGACCCTACTCCTGCTTGTCTGCACTTGATTGATGATGATCCAAAGGATTACAATGTCGCCGATGGCGGTGTATGCGCAGATTAGATCTGGCGTATGTGCTAGGTTTTGCAGTGTCTAGATCAATTGTCTATTGTGGGAGTCGTGATTGAGAGATTGCCTTCTAGTTGGACCCTCCTAGCCTTTATATATGGGGAGGCTAGGTCTAAGGTACCAATACGAGTTGGTTACAAGTTGTATTCAAACTCTAGTCTTGAGGTTTCCTTGTCTTGTGCGTTTGGGAGTCCGTGTACATATGGGCTTCATATTAGTCGAACCATCATGGGCGTCATGGACCTGTGCAGGTCGTCGAGTGCGCCTTCCGTCGAGCCGCACCAGGTAGGTTGTAGTTGAGTGCCTATTGGGTATAGCCATGTCAATACCCATCTCCTACTCCCAACAATGGTAATGCACACATTCCTATTAATGATGATAATCTTTGATTATCTAGTAGTCCTCTATGTGGAACAATTGTGTCTAATATATGGGAGGATGAAAGTGATATAATTGAGTTAGATGATCCATTATGCTCATTAGATGATAAGTCTTTATGTGGTGATTCTATTCAAAACTATGTGGTTATGTTTAACTTTAATGCTTGCAACTATTATGAGAGGGGAAGAGATAAGAATCCTCTTTATATTTCTATGTTATTTAAATTGCAAGATACTGATCATTATATGCATTGGTTACCACAAAGTTGCTATTATTTATTCACATATAAAATTCCAATGCATAGGAAGAAAGTTAGACTTAAAATAAAATGGTTTAATATTTTGTGGTGTGTTCCTTATGCTTTCATTTCCTATTCAGTATGAGCACACCTTTATATCTTGGAAACATGTAAAATAACTTTACCTGCTGTTTCTAATAATTAGTTTAAAATTTTCACTTTATATAAATTTTGGTAAAGTAAATGAGAAGGATGAGCAATGGAGAAGTTGGGGTTGACCTTGAAGATGTGTTGTTCATTCTAATGGAACCATTGTAAAGTATCTATCATTAAATCTTCTCCCATTGTAAAACAAAATAAAAATAGTGTTTATTTTGTATATATTTGCTTTTCTTTTGCCTTTTTGCTAAATCAAAAAGAACAAAAATATTTTATTTATTCTTTGTTTGTTTCTCTTGATTCTTTATTAGTTCCTTTTGCTTCTTTTTTTATCTTTTTATATTCAGTTTGATTTTCGGTTTTTGAGTCAAGGTGCTTGATTACTACTGTAATGTAACACCCTCGAATCGGCGCTATGCAGATTTTAGCACTTCCCGCCAAACCCGCATAGAAACGATTTAAATATGCCCACCAAGAACTTGCGTGAGGGTGGAAAAATGAAATAATATCATTACACAATAATCCATGGTGGAACCCACAAAACATATATATATATACAACAACGACTCAGTTAGTCAAGAATATAGATATGCAGTACAAAGAACCAAATCACCCTGAAAACGATACAACATCCGAGTATGAATAAGATGCAAATGGGGCTAAGAGCCCTGAAGAATAACCAACGGCGTCCATAACCCTGCCTAGGCCAAGCCAGAAGGGTAACCCTGCTAATGACGTCGATCTCAAACCTGCTAAAACAAAAAGGGTGCCGACAAAGGGCAAAGGAAAAAAGAGAGTGGTCAGTACTGAGGCCAGTACACGGTGAGTCTAGAATTCAACAGCTCTCACCTATATAGGTATGGTGGACTGAAGCAGCAGCGAAGTGATATGTTGTAAACGTATCCATAATTTTTGATGTTCCATGCTTGGTTTTATCTACTTTCTTATGTCTTGTCCACACTTTGGAGTACTTTTCATATGATTTCTTGGACTAACCTATTAACAAGAGCCACAGTACCAGCTGCTTGTTTTCTGCTGTTTTTGGTTCCAGGAAAGTCAGAAAATGAATATTCTCGGAATTGGACGGGACAAAAGCCAAAGTCAGTTTTTCACCGAGGGACACCTGGAGCCAGAATACGAGACGGAGAGGGGCTGGGGCCCGTCCACACCACCTGGCCACGCGGCCAGGCTTGGCCCGCGCCAGGGGTGGTCTGGCCACCCCAGGCACCCCGTCGGCCTCTCCTTCCGCCTATATATTGCCTCTGATACGGAAACCCTAAGGACCTAATCAAAATTCCACGAATGAGTCTGTAACCGCCGTCATCTCCATCCCTAGATTGGGAGGGATCTGAAGCTCTTCTCGGTACCCTGCCAGAGAGGGGAATTCACCCTGGAGGCCTTCTTCATCATCATGCAAGCCTCCGGTGTGATGCGTGAGTACTTCATCTCTGGACTATGGGTCCATGTAGTAAACTAGATGGCTGGTTCTCCTCCTTTGTGCAATCATGTTTAGATCTTGTGAGCTCCGTTCATGATAAAGATCATTTATTTGTAATTCTGCATGTTGTGTTTGCGGGGATCCGATGGATATTGAGATGCTATTTCAGATTGATTATTGATTCTATCATGTCTTTGTTATTTGTGATCTTTCTTGCTTTCCATTGTTAGTAGCTATCTTGGCCAAGTAGATGCTAGCAACTCCAAGAGTTAGTATTTATGCTCGATAGTGGGTTAATGCCTCTGGTAATCCGGGAAAGTGTCAGAAATCTCTAAGGTACTAGATGTGATGTTGCTACTAGGGAGAAAAAACAATCCTTTGTTCATAGAACAATCGTATTGTTTACTTTACACGCAATTCGTAATGCAATTATCCGTTGTTTGCAACTTAATACTGGAGGGGGTTCGGATTATAACTTGAAGGTGGATTATCAGTCATAGATGCGGTTGGATTGCGGTCTATGTATAATGTTGTAATGCCCAATCGAATCTCAAAGGAGTCAAGATGAGTAGTATATGCTTGTATGCTTTCTCGATGTTTGTCAATTGCCCCGCTGTAATTTGTTCACCCAACATGTCATCTATCTTAAGGAGAGCCACCTCTAGTGAACTATGGACCCCAGTCCTTTCTTTTACTATCAATCTACAATCAACTATTTACTATTTTGTGTTTACTTTCTTCAAACTATTACTTTCTTCCACTCGATACGTTTAATCCATTGTTTTTAGCAAAACCGGTGAGATTGACAACCTCATCGCAAGTTGGGGACAAAGTTCTGTGGTTGTGTTGTGCAGGTCTCCACGTTGCTGCTAGCACCGGTAGTGCGCCCTGCCAAAGTTCAGCTAGCTACACCTTTGGGGTGTTTCCTTGCTCTTACTAGATTGATAACCTTGGTTTCATAACTGAGGGAAACTTACTGATGTGCTCATCATACCTTCCTCTTGGGTTTCCCCAACAAGCTCGTTAATACACGAGTCAACAAGTATTATTCTGGCGCCATTGCCGGGGAGTCAAGGACATCTTCACAAGGGGAGTCCCTCATAACCAATCTCTTTACTTTGTTATTTTTGTTTTTCTTAGTTTACTTTTGCTTTGTTTGCTTGTTTCTTTTTCAAAACACAAAAAAATTAGTTTTACAAGTTTTCTTTGTTTATTAAAAACACACACAAAAGACTACTCTTGAAAACACTAAGTTGTGTGACTTCACTAGCACCAACAACAATGATTTTATGAGCATACCTATTGCTCCACCTGTTCCTGAAGCTACTTTCTTTGAGATAAAACCTGCTTTACTCAATCTTGTTACGAGAGAACAATTTTCTAGTATTGGTAATGAAGATGCTGCTGCCCATCTAAATAACTTTGTTGAACTTTGTGGGATGCAAAAGCATAGGGATATAGATGGAGATATTATTAAGCTCAAATTGTTTCCTTTCTCTTTGAGAGGAAAAGCTAAAGAATGGTTGAATTCCTTAACTAGGAATAGTATTGATTCTTGTACTAAATGCAAAGATGATTTTATTGGAAAATATGATCCTCCTGCTAAGATTATATCTATGAGAAGTGAAATAATGAAGTTTAAACAATCTGATAATGAAGATGTTGCTCAAGCTTGGGAAAGAATGAAATCTTTGGTAAAGAATTGTCCTACTCATGGACTCACTGCTTGGATGATCATCCAAACTTTTTATGCAGGATTGAACTATTCTTCAAGGAACCTATTGGATTCTGCCGCTAGAGGTACCTTTATGACCATTACTTTGGGTACTGCAACAAAGTTTCTGGATAATATGATGGTTAATTACTCCGAATGGCATACTGAAAGAGCTCCACAAGGTAAGAAGGTAAATTATGTTGAGGAAACCTCCTCCTTGAGTGATAAGATTGATGCTATTATGTCTATGCTTGTTAATGTGAAAGCCCATATTGATCCAAATAATGTTCTCTTAGCCTCTCTGGTTGCTCAAGAAGAGCAAGTTGATGTGAACTTTATAAGAAATAATAATTTTAGCAACAATGCCTATAGGAATAATTTTGGTAACAATAATTATAAGCCATATCCTCCCAACAATGGTAATGCTTATGGAAATTCCTACAACAACAATAGGAGTGCTCCCTCTGAACTTGAAGTTATGCTTAAAGACTTTATTAGTAAACAAACTGCTTTCAATAAAACTATTGAGGAAAAACTCTCTAATGCCGAAAGAAATATAGCATCTTTGGCTGAAGCTCAATCTTCTTTGAATAAAATGGTTGCTAAACCTGAAACTATTGATAATCCCTTTGCAGCTACTAATGCCATGCAAGTAAGAATTGATGAAAATGTTAGACTATTAGCTGAATTGCATGCTAAGTGGGAAAGAGAAGATGAAATTGCTAGAAACATTAGTGTTTCTACTATCACTACAACTAGTGTTGAGGCTAGCAATAGTTCTACGACTCTAGATGATAATTATGATTTTGATCTTGATGGTTGCAATATCTCTGAAGTGATTAAGTTCCTACAAAAGCTTGCTAAAAGTCCTAATGCTAGTGCTATGAACATGGCCTTTACAAAACACATTACTAATGCTCTCGTAAAGATTAAAGAAGAAAAGATGAAACATAAAGCTTCTATTCCTATAAAACAAGAAGATGGTTGGGAACCCATCATTAATATGAAATGAATGATTTTGATTTCAAGGCTTTATGTGATCTTGATAGTAGTGTTTCTATTATGCCTACAAGGATTTATGATATGCTTGATTTGCCACCACTTGAAGATTGTTATTTGAATGTCCCACTTGATGATAATGCTAAAAAGAAACTCATGGCGAGTATTAATGATGTTCTTATTATGGTTAATAATGCCTATGTCCCTGTTGATTTCTATGTTTTGGATGTTGAATGCAATGTTTCTTGTCCTATAACTTTGGGAAGACCTTTTCTTAGAACTATTGGTGCCATTATTGATATGAAAGAAGGCACCATTAAATATCAACTCCCACTCAATAAAGGTATAGAACACTTCCCTAAGAAGAGAGAAAATATTTCTTTTGCCTCTCCTATGAAAATAAAATTTGCTCTTAATGCTTCTTCATTTGAGAACACTTGATTCTTTTTCTTGCTTCTTATGCCTAACTTAAAGGCGTTAAAGAAAAGTTCTTATTGGGAGATATCCCAAAAGTTTTAGATGAGTCTTGGAAGTTATTACTTCAGTAATAACTGCTCCTTATCCTTTTTATTTGCTTTTTGTGCCAAGAGTAACCTCTAGTGGGAGAGAAGTAATGATTGGGAAAGTTGCTGTCCCGAAACAGATTTCTGTGCTTCATCGTAAAAATTCTTGTAAACTCTCTGTAGGTCCTTCTGAGGCGTGAAGTTTTGTGCTTATGCCCCAGGTTGTTATCTAACTTTAGTTAGTTCAACACGTTTCGATTTTAGCAACAGAAGGTCTTCCAAAAAATTCGTCTTTACCTGCTGATCTGTTTTGATAGATTTCTGCCATTTTCTGCATTTTCTTCTAGTTGGTTCCTTTTTGAGTTCTTTTGGGGAATTGAGATTTTCGAGGGAAGTGCTACAGTAGCTTGTGTTCTAATGGAAGTTTTATTGGTGTTAGAACTGAACCTTAAGACCTATTATCTTGAGTGCACTAATGTTGCTAATAAAGATTGTGTGAAATTTTGTATGAAGGAAAAAATTTAGGTGTATGGAAGGAATGAGTAATGAGATGAAGAATGGACGAAAGCTCAATCTTGGGGATGCCATGCATGTCACCCCGAGAAATATCCAAGAAGTACAAGCGTCAAAGCTTGGGGATGCCCAAGGCACCCCCTCTTCATCAATAAAAATCCCAGGTTTCTTCCAAACGCTTCATTTTTATTGTTTCATGCACAGTTGTGTTGTTCTTGGAGCGTCTTCTTTTTCATTTTTGTTTTGGTTTTTCGTTTGCTTGGTTTTCTTAGTTTGCTGAATAAATTGGTTGGACCCCCTCTTTCATACATTGGTTTTCAATTAGTTTGGTTTGGATTGGAAAAGAGTAGGAAAAGTTCATGCTTAAGTGGTAAAGAGAGCTTGTTTTTGACTGTGGCCTATGCTTTGTCATGCCATGCTTGATATTGTTTTGTCTTTATGCTTAGTATTCTTTGCTGTAGCATGACATGTTATAAACAAGTGAGATTACTTAATGTGCCTTTGAAGAATCATGCGTTGTTTTAGCATATTAAAGCATAGTATTGTGGTATTCTCCTTTGATGCTTTAATTGGGTTGACTTGGCACATGCTTACACCATGTTATGACTATCACAAGTCACCATAGCCTTTATGATCCTTTAGTTTTCAACTTGCAGTACCACTTTATGCTTTGATCAATAATGTTTTGTCGCTCTGCATGATTATGGCCATTAATGCTCTCTTAGTTTGTCGCTCCCAGTCTTTTGCTAGCCTCCATAACCAAGTATGAGTTCCACTCATGCATCCAACTCCCAAAACCAAGTTATTCCAAAGAGTCCACCATACCTACCTACTAGCATATTCTATTTCAAGTATATTCATGTTTTTGTCTACCTTCCAAATTAAACTTGTTATGAGAAAACTAGTGATTAAAGCTCTCACGAACTTGATGGCACATTTTATTTTCTTCAATTTAATAAACCTGAACCATTGCGTCCATCTTTGTTGCATAGATGCTTGCGTTTTATAAGTTGAAGTTAGCAGAACCATGTATCATGGGGAACACTTTCAACAATGCACCTGTACTTTGTACCCCGTTGATATCATGTTCTTTTGCTTATGGATCCCAGCGGTGTGAAATAAAAGGGGAACTTGTAAGATCATGGATTTTGTATTTGTGTTAGAGAAATGCCTGGGCCGCTAGCCTAAGCCATGCCTAATCATGGTGGAAACTTGCAGCCTAACCATAATGAGCACTCTATGAAGCATCCTCAAAAAAACCCTATGCAAATAGCAAATAAAAAGATCGCTGAGATGCTCATTGTCTGCTTGCCTTGTCATTTTTATTATGGGATAGCTCCTGTATCATGTGCAATGGGTACCCCGTTGGCGGTTCTCTATGATACATATGTACTTACACTGACAAGAGCTTACTTGTGACTAAAGTTGAGTAGCATGAGGTTTGGTCTTCGTAAGTAAGGGGCATGAGATTTCGGTTTATAACTTGTCAAGCATATCCTCTTAGTTGTGTCACTTTAACCTTAATCACCTTCAATATGCTTATGATAGGGGCAATGAGAGCTGAAAGCTATTAAGTACCATAATTTTTGGAGGCTCTTTATGAGACTTGAATCCCTACTTCCTTCTATGAAGGCCTTTCTTTTACTTTTATGTTGAGCCTCCACCTTCTACCTTTATGCACCTACTTTGAGAGCATAGTGGCTATTCTTAGTTCTATGTGCATTGTCCCAAAACTTGTTGATTGATGCATACCTTGATATTGCTTGTTTTAAACTATTTGTATCTAGTCACTCTTATGAACTTTGAAGGTGTCCTATGCATTTATGTTTGCTACTCTATGAGGGACAAGCTGAATGCCACAATGCTATGTTTTCTTTATGTGAAACAAACAAACGTCTTGCAAAGTATTCTTATTCATGAATCTTTTGTTTGTGCCTTTTCATGTTGCAACATAGTTTCTTTGTCTTATTGCTAGAGCTTTGTCTTTCATGTTATGATTGAAGTACTATGATCCCAGCTTTGAATGTTTAAAAAATACTTTGATCAAGTTTATGATGGTGCATGTCACCTAAAAAATTATTCTTTCTTTTTATCACTTACCTACTCGAGGACGAGCAGGAGTTAAGCTTGGGGATGTTGATACGTTGCAAACGTATACATAATTTTTGATGTTCCATGCTTGGTTTTATCTACTTTCTTATGTCTTGTCCACACTTTGGAGTACTTTTCATATGATTTCTTGGACTAACCTATTAACAAGAGCCATAGTGCCAGCTGCCTGTTTTCTGCTGTTTTTGGTTCCAGGAAAGTCAGAAAATGAATATTCTCGGAATTGGACGGGACAAAAGCCAAAGTCAGTTTTTCACCGAGGGACACCTGGAGCCAGAATACGAGACGGAGAGGGGCTGGGGCCCGGCCACACCACCTGGCCGTGCGGCCAGGCCTGGCCCATGCCAGGTGTTGGTTTGGCTGCCCCAGGCACCCCCTCGGCCTCTCCTTCCGCCTATATATTGCCTCTGATACGGAAACCCTAAGGACCCGATCAAAATTCCACGAAAGAGTCTGTAGCCACCATCATCTCCATCCCTAGATCGGGAGGGATCTTAAGCTCTTCTCGGCACCCTGCCGGAGAGGGGAATTCACCCTGGAGGCCTTCTTCATGATCATGCAAGCCTCCGGTGTGATGCGTGAGTAGTTTGAGTAGTTCATCTCTGGACTATGGGTCCATGTAGTAGCTAGATTGCTGGTTCTCCTCCTTTGTGCTATCATGTTTAGATCTTGTGAGCTCCGTTCATGATCAAGATCATCTATTTGTAATTCTGCATGTTGTGTTTGCGGGGATCCGATGGATATTGAGATGCTATTTCAGATTGATTATTGATTCTATCATGTCTTTGTTATTTGTGATCTTGCTTGCTTTCCGTTGTTAGTAGCTATCATGGCCAAGTAGATGCTAGCAACTCCAAGAGTTAGTATTTATGCTCGATAGTGGGTTCATGCCTCTGGTAATCCGGGGAAGTGACAGAAATCTCTAAGGTACTAGATGTGCTGTTGCTACTAGGGAGAAAACAACAATCCTTTGTTCATAGAACAATCATATTGTTTACTTTACACGCAATTCGTCATGCAATTATCCATTGCTTGCAACTTAATACTGGAGGGGGTTTGGATGATAACCTGAAGGTGGATGATTAGTCATAGATGCAGTTGGATTACGGTCTATGTATAATGTTGTAATGCCCAATCGAATCTCAAAGGAGTCAAGATGAGTAGTATATGCTTGTATGCTTTCTCGATGTTTGTCAATTGCCCCACTGTAATTTGTTCACCCAACATGTGATCTATCTTAAGGAGAGCCACCTCTAGTGAACTATGGACCCCGGTCCTTTCTTTTACTATCAATCTACAATCAACTATTTACTATTTTGTGTTTACTTTCTGCAAACTATTACTTTCTTCCACTCGATACGTTTAATCCTTTGTTTTTAGCAAAACCGGTGAGATTGACAACCTCATCGCAAGTTGGGGACAGAGTTCTGTGGTTGTGTTGTGCAGGTCTCCACGTTGCTGCTAGCACCGGTAGTGCGCCCTGCCAAAGTTCAGCTAGCTACACCTTTGGGGTGTTTCCTTGCTCCTACTAGATTGATAACCTTGGTTCCATAACTGAGGGAAACTTACTGCTGTCCTCATCATACCTTCCTCTTGGGGTTCCCCAACGAGCTCGTTAATACACGAGTCAGCATGAAGCATGCACTAAACAACCTATAGAGACTCAATACGCTATCGGCTATCAGAGAGGGATAAGAAAGACCTATTCGGAACCACCTGATACTAACACCAAACATACCCATCCTGGTATTTCCTCCTTGAGACCAAACGAGGAAGTCATTCCGAGGAAACTCACAAAGTTGGCAGTTTTATTGATTCATTCTGTAGTGGTTATCCATCTTTGCTAGTCATATCAGATCCAAGTCATATTATAACAGCAATTCTTTAGTTATAGTTGTCTATGATCGAGAAACTGTGCTCCAGGTCGTCCATAACCGCGGGCACGGCTTTTCGAGAAGATTTAACCCTGCAGGGGTGCACCAAAGTATCCACACACACTTCAACCCTTGTTGTCAGATTTGAATATGAGCAAGATCCTGAACATACACCCAACAGTATGCGACCGGGCTTCGCACATGATGTTTCCCAGGCCCAAAGCAAGTACATGGGGGGCACCCCACTAAGCTACCCGCAACAAAGTCGACCGGCTCAGATATGAACCTAGGGTTTGTGCCAATGGCTGTAAACGACTGGGAACCTGAAAGTGTGACTGGACTTGTCGATACCGCAAAAACATTCCACATTCCGAAACAGTACATGCGCTCCACGCGCAATCGTAAATAAAGCAGTAAAGCATGGCATAAGTATAGGATAGTAATAACACCCCAAACTAGCTTGTGGCCCCCAACATATTACTCTGAAATCAGGTAGTAAGCCGATGGGGTGCCCACACGCCCACCTATGGTTAGCGCGCTCGATCTCGGAACAAGTGTCAAGAACTCGGGTCCTAGGTGGACACAAGTGGGCAGTTAAAAACCAAATATTGACTATTACCCACCGGTGCCTCTACTCTATTTCCAGCATTTTAATTAACAACTTATAATGAAAGCCATGTTCATCTCCACCATTAAGCATGTGCCAACCTTCCATCAACGATGGAACGACAACGACGCGAAGCAGCACCTGAGCAAGCAACTACGACTCGCAAGGGTGAATTTCTATCAAACAATAGGCAATAGGATGTGTACAAGGCGATATAGAGGCTGCAAGGAATATAAATGGTGCATGGAAACTAAAGCATCACAACACGGATAGCAATAGATCAATAGGAGTAAGTAAAGACTATAAATGCAAAATAGGTAGAAAGGGGGATAATGCTCGCTTGGGAAACATAGCCGACAGTTCATATCCGAAGAACTTGTCGATACTCGCATCAACTCAATAGCCTAATCAGAGAAGAAGCAAAGCACTAAAAGAAACTCCAGATGCACTATTTAATACTACGGCAGAAGATCGGGCATGATGCATGTATGATGCATGACATGGCAAAGATGTGATGCAACTAGGAAATATTAAGAGGAATCGGGGTCCCGATAATTAATTAGATGGTTCATGTTGTTTAGATACCCCGCAATTTAAATGTTGACTTAACAAGGTAAATCATGACATCGGTTCGCTACACAAATTTAAATGGAGCCAAGATAAGACTATATTAGCCCACATATAGTCTCCATATTTAATTATTAGATGATCCGACAAAATTCCCCCAAAACCCCAACATATGAATGGGAGCATGTACAATTCAATATGCACAATTAAATATTATGTTATAAAAATATAGGGGCTTAGGGTCACACATAGGGTTCCGGCGATCTTGGATTTCGAGGGTCTAGGGGTCGACGAGATCGGTCTTCACCTCCGAGAATGGGGTCTTGGAGTCCATGAAGGAGAGCATGAAGCCGATGCCGTGGTTCGGTCTTCAGTGTCCGGGGTCGGGCTCTTTGGATCCGCATTCGGGAAGAAGATCTTGGCGTTCCAGACCGGTCTTCGGGTCCGCGATCGGCCTCTAGAGGGGTTAAAATCTTCGAATCTGTGAAGGCAATCTTGTCAGGGTTCTAGGGTTTGTACGGTCTTCATCTTGCACTTCGGTACCATTGCAACACACATACATCATTGCTGCATAGGTTCACCACCACATCGATACACAAGAACACACGGGAGCCACGCAGCATCAGGAGCTCCTCACAAGGGAGTCGACATGGGGCTCGATGAAGATGGCCAGGCCGAGCAGCGACGTGGCGAGCGCCTTGGATGGATGCACTGGCATAGGGACAGGGCAGAGCGCGACACTGGGGATGAGGTCGATGGTGTGGAGGCCATGGAAGAACTTGGCAGTGGGTATGATGGAGGCGGCTTGCAGCAAGCACGCAAGTTGTAGTGTTGCGGGGTCGCAGAAGGCAGTCGAGGCGACAACGGAAGCAGAGGCCAGCGGGGGCTCGTGAGATGGGGCCCTAGAGATGGGGTGTTGAGCTTGAGGACGGGATTGCCGGTACCAAAGCAGAGGGCGGCCGGCGAGGTCGAGGAAGGCAGTCGTGGCACCAGGGAAGGGCCGAGCGAGGAGTCATAGGGAATCGGCGGGGGCTCGCGCGGCTCACGGAGAGATGGCGTGAGGGTGGTGAGGACCTCGCAGAGGAAGAGAGAGGCAAGGCGAGAGGTCATGCGGCAGGGTGGGTCCACGGGGCGCTATGGTGACGAGGGGTGCGCGGCGGCGGCAGTCGATCGCGGGGTGGGGAGCAAGGCAAGGAAAGGGACACAAGGTGGTTGGTGGGGTGAGCGGCAGGTGGGTGGGGTGGAGAGGTGTCGTGCGGGAGAGGGGGTTGCGGGGCCGAGCGGGGTGCCTAAACGATTGCATGCGCGCTCAGTGTACCGTGTGCGAGGTTGTGTTGCGTGGCGATAGGTGGTAGGCCAGGATGGATACGACACAACGTGTCGGTGCGGCTGCGTGCGCGTGTAGCTGGCAGCGCGCGGGTTGGGGCTGCGGTGAGTGAGGGTGGGGCGGAGGCCGCGTCGGTGCGACGGAGTCGTGTGCAACATGCATGGAGGGTGTGTGGCATGCGGGTTTAACCACGTCGAGCGGGTCGGGCTAGGGCGTTGCAGCGTGATACCTTCGATCCGGATTCACGGATCTAGTATAATAGCTTTTTCCCTAGAAGACCTAGTGATGAGGACATCCCTACAGTTACACCTACCCCAATTAATAATGAAGATGTTCCAATTGCAAAGAAGGGTAAACCCAATGAGATAAGGATTGGACCAATCACAAGAGCTCGTGCTAAGCTGCTAGAACAACAGGTGAACTTGTTTTAATTAATGAGAATTTTATACTACCTAAGTCTTTGAATTATTGCATGATCAGGTACTTAGGAGAAGAAGGCATAGCAAGGAGCGAGGAGCAAATGGAACAAGGCGTGTTGATCAATGAAGAATGCGCGAGAGAGGAGAGGGAGGAAGCGCAAGGAGATGTCCAAGACAAAGATCAACACGTGGAGGGAGTTCTCTGCCGCGGCAGAGAAAAGGCCCGTTTCTCTGCCACGGAAGGCTGCCGCTGTAGGAAAACCAAGTCCGGCTCTACCACGGCAGGCTGCCACGACAGAGAAACCGCGTGAAAATCTTCCACGGCAGAACATGTGGCCGGTTGTATCCCGTTTGGGTGGACCCAACTCGGGTTCCACCATAGGCCGCCACCCCTTGAACTAATAAATAGATGGGGGCGCCGTAGCTTAGGGTTTTAGACCATGTTAAAATATTTTGGAGTTGATTCTTTCATAGAACCTTTGAAATTACCCTGTGTTCGAATTCTACAACTATAATTGAGTGTAATCTGTTGTTCCATTGGGAATTAGTAGATTGCATACTACCGTTCGTGGTCACGACTGCGTGCGCAAGAGTGTGGTGTTGTGAATATCCTACAAGGTTTGAGAGCTGTTGGACTGGAATCAGGGATCGAGCGGGAGAGATCTAGCTATGCACTAGTTATCTAATCATCCACTATATCATCGATAAGAGCTTGCTGAGAAGATCGGGCCACCCCTTATCATCTTGGTATCAGATTTCCTCGTTGCCTTGGTAAGCAATCCGCAATCCATCCATAGATTAGAGAGTGTTTTTGTCCTATACAGAAAATAGCCCCACAAAAAGATTCGCCATAGCCTATATTACATCGTAAACGAGTAATAGTTGATGGTCGTGTTCATCAATTAGTCTAGATCTATTTTTGCTTTCATCATTTTCTTCTTTGTAGTCGTGTTCATCACCTGTTCTTCCATGCCATCTAGCAGATCCAATCTAGGTTGAGAGTCCATGTGTCTTACTCCAGGCCGAGTCGGTTTGCATTAATTAAAAAAAGTCCTAACCGATTCTGCTGCGACACGGAAACGCCCGCTTTTCCTGCCGTGAAACCTAGTCCGATAGCGACTCTGCCGCGACACGCTTTTTCTGCTGCGCGCGCGCCTGGCTGCCGCTGCTCTGCCGCGGCACAGATTTGCTGCCGCGCGCTGCCGCCGCTCTGCCGCGGCACGATTTCCGCCTGTTTTGCTGCCGCCGCTCTGCCACGGCAGGATTTCTGCTTCGTTTTCTGCCACGGCAGGATTTGTTCTGCCACGACAGGATTTTGAGCTGTTTTTCTGCCACGACACCATAATTACAAAGTGTGATCAATTTGCACTTTTCCATAACCCTTAGCCACAACCAATCTACTACATAGGTGTAGGAACTTGCCCATTGAGACTAGTTTCCGCTCCTACAGCCTGCTCTTAGGAATTTGGTGTTGTACTTTGTAATTAGCCGTGTGTTATCTATAAAATCAAAAAAAAGAGAAAAAAGAAATATAGCAAAATAAAACGTATAAAAAAGAGCTATACAAAAGAAAAAGAAAATTTGTGGAAAAAGAAAATTTGAGCAAGAGGCCTAGTGATATCTTTGTGCACCGGTAGATTGAGCAATCTTGTGCCTGTTTACTTTGAGCTTTGCTAGTGTCTCTCGAGAGTAGTGCAACACCCTTCATAGTTGCATTGCCACGTTTTTCTCCACGTGTGTGTTTCTTGGGTATTTGTACGATCAACACTAGGACTTGTTTGCGGTGTAGATACGGTACCATACCTATAGCTCCACCATAAATAACCTGTGTGCCCTGTGATTGTTCTCTATATCTTTGATATTCACTTCATCACATCAAGTGCATCAGTCTTGGATTTTGTTTGGTAGAGTATCTCTATTCACTTTGGAACGGTAAGATCTCCTTTCTTATTAGTTGTTAGTGAGTTGTGAGAGTTTTCCACCATACAAATTTTGATTTTTGCACTAACCTACTAATCATGTCTACTAGTGATGGTGATGTTGTGTCGTAGAAAAATAAGGATGAGGAGCTTGTCAATTGGCGTGAATATGAGGCTTTGAGGTCTCATTTGACACTTGTGTTTACTAACACCACATATGGTATTGACAAGAATCTCCAGGACATAAAATATGAGGCTGGATCAGAACATTGGAGCAGTTGATACTATCCAAACGCAAGTGGCTACACTCAATGCCAATGTCGCCAGTTTGCAGCGTTCCATTGAGGGTTTGACAGCCACCATACATAGACGGCAAGAACCTCAACCTGATGATGCTTTTGATGATTTTGATGAGGGTAGCACTGTGGATGTTGCTCCACATGTTGGCAGGGGACGTGCTATTCCCCCTGCCCATGCACCTGCTCATGGCCGTGGGCTTGCCCCCCTTGGTAGTGCTCAGCGTGTGCTCAACCAACCTGTTGATGATGGTTTGGGCAAGAAAAAATTCTCAATTCCCAAGTTTGATGGTTCCATTGATCCTGAAGATTACCTCACATGGGAGTTGAAGATTGAGAAACTCTGGCGCTTATTTGACTATCCAGAAGACAAGAAGGTCAAGCTGGCAGCATCTGAATTTGATGGTTATGCTTTTCGTTGGTGGGATGCTCTTGTGCAACATAGAAGGAAGGACAATGAACTTCCTGTGATGGATTAGCGCGATATGAAGCAAATCATGAAGGCTCGTTTTGTACCAACCAACTACTTGCGATCAGTTTTTGACAAATTAACGCAATTGAAGCAAGGCACAATGACAGTTGATGAGTACTACATGGAGATGGAGCTGCTTATGCAGCGTGCTAGAATTCGTGAGTCCATTGAGATGACAATGCAGCGATTCCTCAACAATCTGAAGTTACCAATCAAGAGCATAGTTCGTCATCACAAGTATGAGACCATGAATGAGCTATTGCACCATGCTAGAGAGGCCGAATCCCAGTTGGCAGAAGAGGCGAAGTCACGTGCTCGTTTTCCATCCTCCAGCAGATTTTTGGCCAGATCTACTCCTCCTACAGCCACGCCACCAACTGCTGCTCCGTTTACACCATCGGCCAAGCCAGCAAGTACTCCTTCGTTTGGTGGTTCTAATGCTCGGAAACCCGCTGCTCCTGCTGCTAGCTCGGGTTCCAACATGTCTACGGCACATACTCGTGATGTGGTGTGCCATACTTGTGGAGGTAGAGGGCACTACAAGAAAGATTGTCCAAACAACAAAGTTATGTTTATCAACGAACAAGACGAAGTAGAAAGTGGAGAAGAAGCTTCTGATGATGATGTTGATGATGCCGAGGATGGTGCTGATGCGTATCTTGAGCGTGCTCCAACTATTGTCGTCTCTTCACGTATACTGAGTTTGCAACCGATTGAGGAATCCCAGCGTTGCAACTTGTTCCAAACAAAAGCTCTAGTTGGACCTAACAAGGCTTGCAAGGTCATTATTGATGGTGGTAGCTGCAGAAATCTTGCAAGTAAGGAACTATGTACCAAAATGAATTTGATATATTTACCTCATCCCAAGCCATACTACATACAATGGTTAAACAACAATGGTGAGATGAAGGTAAATCATATGGTACGTGTGAATTTTCAAATAGGGCCATACAAAGATTCTATTGATTTTGATGTGGTTCCTATGACTGTTTGTCACGTATTATTGGGTCGGCCTTGGCTTTATGATCGCCATGTGCAACACAATAGCTGAGCCAATACATATCACTTGGAATTCAAAGGGAAGAAGATTACTATGTAGCCAATGACACCACAAGATATTGTGAATGATTCTCGCCAGAAGATAGAGGTGAACTTGGAGGAAGATTCTACCACTCAGCGAGATTGTGTGACAGCTGTTCCTAATGTATTGAGCCTAAATTGAGTGATATAACAAAAAGTGAGAGAGTGCCTGGGTTATTGGTACTAGCCACCAAGGAGGATATGAGAGAGTTTCGTGAGGATCCTATAGCCATGCCACTTGTGCTCATGTATAAGGGAGAGGTATTGGTTTGTAACGGCATGACCCCTATTTCTCTTGGTGTGTCTTCTGTTTTGCAGGACTTTGGGGATGTGTTTCCAGAAGATGTACCCGCAGGTTTACCTCCATTGCATGGTATAGAACATCAAGTGGACCTGATTCCTGGCGCCACACTTCCCAACCGTGCACCCTACAGGACTAATCCCGAAGAAACTAAGGAAATTCAGAAGCAAGCGTTGTTCTTTGGATAAAGGGTACATTCGTGTCTCTCTTAGCCCTTATGCTGTTCCTGTTATTTTAGTTCCTAAGAAAGATGGTACATGGCACATGTGTGTTGATTGTAGAGCGATTAATAACATCACTATTCGATATCATCATCCTATTCCACGCTTAGAGGATATGCTAGATGAATTGAGTGGTGCTGCTGTTTTCTCTAAAATTGACTTGCGTAGTGGTTATCATCAAATTAGGATGAAAGAAGGGGATGAATGGAAAATTGCTTTCAAAACTAAATTTGGCTTGTATGAGTGGTTAGTCATGTCGTTTGGTCTTACTAATGCACCTAGTACCTTCATGCGTTTGATGAATCATGTTTTGAGAGAGTTTATTGGTCGTTTTGTGGTTGTTTACTTTGATGATATACTCATATACAGCCACACCGAATCTGAACATTGCACTCATATTAGTCAAGTTTTGCAAGTGTTACGTGATAATAAACTGTATGCTAATCTTGAGAAGTGTACATTTGCAAAAGATAAGGTCATATTCCTAGGATTTGTTGTATCTAAACATGGAGTAGAGGTAGATCAATCTAAAATTGAATAAATTCAGAATTGGCCTACTCCAATGAATGTAAGTCAAGTGCGTAGTTTCCACGGTCTGATTGGTTTCTATAGGCGCTTTGTGAAAGATTTTAGCACCATTGCTTCACCATTAAATGATTTGACAAAGAAAGGTGTTCCTTTTGTATGCGGCGTGGCCCAAGACATTGCATTTGATACATTGAAACATTTGCTTACTTCTGCACCATTGCTTGCATTACCTGATTTTTTGAAGCAATTTAAAGTTGAATGTGATGCTAGTGGTATAGGCATAGGTGGCGTTTTGATGCAAGTGGGTCGGCCTATAGCTTATTTTTCTGAGAAATTGACCAGTGCTCGTTTGAATTATTCAATCTATGATAAAGAATTGTATGCACTTGTTAGAGTACTTGAGGTTTGGCAACATTATTTGTGGCCAAAGGAATTCATCATACATTATGATCATGAAGCATTGAAATACTTGAAAGCTCAATCAAACTTGCATAGAAGATTAGCTAAATGGGTTGAGTTCATTGAGTATTTTCCTTACATCATTAACTATAAGAAGGGAAAAGAGAATGTTGTTGCTGATGCTCTATCTAGGAAGAATATGCTATTAACCAATCTTGATGTTAAAATTCCTGGATTAGAAGCTATTTGTGCACTTTATGCAACTGACCATGTTGCTGAACCATATCATTTGTGTGCTATTAGAAACGCATGGGATAAGTATCATATCCATGATGGCTATTTGTTTCAAGCTAACAAACTATGTACTCTAGAATCATCGTTGCATTTGTTCTTAGTGCAAGAATCAACCGCTGGTGGTTTGATGGATCACTTTGGGTGTGAGAAGACGTTGCTCATGCTCGCTGATCACTTCTATTAGCCCAAGATGAGGCGTGATGTGTACAGATTTGTGAGCCGATGCATTACTTGCCACAAGTCGAAATCCAAGCTGAAGGCTCACGGTTTGTATACACCTCTCTCTGCACCTACTACTCCATGGGAAGACATTAGTATGGATTTTGTGCTAGGTCTACCTAAAACTCAGAGAGGTCATGATTCTATATTTGTGGTAGTGGATAGGTTCTCTAAGATGGCTCATTTTATTGCCTGCCACAAAAGCGATGATGCGTCGCATGTTGCTAACCTGTTTTTCAGGGACATCGTGAGATTACATGGAGTACCCAAGACGATTGTTTCTGACCGTGATGTGAAGTTCATGAGCTACTTTTGGAAGACCTTATCGGGGAAGCTAGGAACAAAGCTGCTGTTTAGTACTACATGTCATCCCCAAACAAATGGTCAAACGGAGGTGGTGAATAGAACATCGTCACAGTTGCTAAGGACCATGATTAAAAAGAATCTGCGGGAGTGGGAAGAGTGTTTACCACATGTTGAGTTTGCTTACAACAGGGTTGTGCATTCAACTACTCAACTTTGTCCTTTTGAGGTGGTGTATGGTGTCAAGCCATTGACGCCACTTGATATGTTGCGTCTGCATTGCATGAGCGAGTTGATATGGAGGCATCAAAATGTGCTGATTACGTGAAGAAAATACATGATAAGACTAGAGAGGCAATTGAGAAGAAAGGCAAGAACATTGCTGCTGTAAGGAATCAAGCAATGAAAGAAGTGTTGTTCGAGCCTGGAGATATGGTTTGGGTGCATCTACGCAAGGACAGATTTCCACTACTTCGTAAGTCCAAATTGAAGCCACGTGGTGCTGGTCCTTACAAGGTGCTAGCCAAAATTAATGATAATGCCTACTCAGTTGATATACCTATTGAGGAGTTTGGTGGCGCTAGCAACAACTTTAACGTTGCTGATTTGTCACCATATGCTGGAGAAGACCTTGGAGCGTCGAGGTCAATGCCTTTTGAAGGGGGGAGATGATGAGGACATCCCTACAGTTACACCTACCCCAATTGATAATGAAGATGTTCCAATTGCAAAGAAGGATCAATCCAATGAGATAAGGATTGGACTAATCACAAGAGCTCGTGCTAAGCTGCTAGAACAACAGGTGAACTTGTTTCTTAATGAACCTGGTGTTTTAATTAATGAGAATTTTATACTAGCCGAGTCTTTGAATTATTGCATGATCAGGTACTTAGGAGAAGAAGGCATAGCAAGGAGCAAGGAGCAAATGGAACAAGGCGTGTTGATCAATGAAGAATGCGCGAGGGAGGAGAGGGAGGAAGCGCAAGGAGCTGTCCAAGACAAAGATCAACAAGAGGAGGGAGTTCTCTGCCATAGCAGAGAAAAGGCCCCGTTCTCTGCCACGGCAGGAAAACCGAGTCTGGCTCTGCCACGACAGGCTGCCGTGATAGAGAAACCATGTGAAAGTCTACCACAACAGAACATGTGTCCGAGCCACTTTGTGGCCGGTTGTATCCCGTTTGGGTGGACCCAACTCGGGTTCCACCATAGGCCGCCACCCCCTGAACTCATAAATAGATGGGGGCACCGTAGATTAGGGTTTTAGACCACGTAAAAATATTTTGGAGTTGATTCTTTCATAGAACCTCTGAAATTACCCTGTGTTCGAATTCTACAACTATAATTGAGTGTGATCTGTTGTTCTATTGGGAATTAGTAGATTGCATACTACCGTTCATGGTCACGGCTGCGTGCGCAAGAGTGTGGTGTTGTGAATATCCTACAAGGTTCGAGAGCTGTTGCACTGGCATCAGGGATCGAGTGGGAGAGATCATAGCTACGCACTAGTTGTCTAATCATCCACCATATCATTGACAAGAGCTTGCTGAGAAGATCGGGCCACCCCTTATCACCTAGGTTTAATCAAACCTCGGAAAGCACTGCTAAAAGGTAATAAAAAAGGACACGTCTACAATACTTTGTTTGTTTGTTCTACCTTAGTTGACCGGACCAATCTAGTTTACTTTATAATGGGTTTGAATCAATGGATGGAGATAGGCCAGGGTTGAAGATCCACCTGCAACTGGACATCAAATGGGATAAAAGATAATCATAAGCATAGTCATGTATAATGTTTGAATCGAGATAATCTCTTGTGGGCAACACATCCTAGTATTCTAGATCCCCTGTGATGCAGCGGGCATAGCAATAGACTTTTAATCCAACCGATAATACACTGAAGCCACGGGTTACAAACGATTATTAAGTGCAAAACACAGATCAAAGCTTTAAGTGGTGATGTTGTTGTTGATCCCGAATGGGGCGCTAAGCGAAGACCATACTACCCTTTTTGTCACTGAAGTTCCTATGAGATCACCGCTAGCCAAGTATCTCACCTCAAACCTTTATCAATCTATGTGATCTTTGGTACCTACAAGTCCATAGATTGACATAAGAGATGAAGAAACAAAAGATACAAATCACAATATCAAACAAAATACAATTCTCCCATGATCTAGATGCACATAATTGCTGTGAGGTTTCTACCCAACCCGCAGCCCACGAGGAATACTCACTCATAACAAATAGATCAGAGATAGAAATCATCATGCAAATACTTAGATTGAAATCAAATATTCTTACAATGGTTGCCAAATCACAAGGAGGTCTAAAGTACAAAGCAATGTCTATGGATAGTGGATGTATGGATAGTGGAAGTGATGAACAATGGTGTGGATCTCTTTTGGTGGTGTTGTGATGCAATCTAAGAATGGCGGCTCTCTGGCCAGCTGCTGGAGCCTCGAAATATATAGGCGTCTTCATGAAAGTTATAGGGTTTAACGAGACAAAGTCGTCGCCACCTCGTACGGGCAAGCGGTACAGGTGGACCGCGCCCATACTAGTGATCGTTAAGCGTGATGATGCCCTGGGATGCTTCTCCAATTACTTGGCCATGTGTACTTCCTCAAAATCCTTCATTATGACTCCTTTTTTCGCAATAAAAGCCGTGATTTCCTGCACAACATAAATCAAAGAAGGGATTTGCATATCTTTGCAATTATTAGTCATGAGTGGCAATAGTTGAGAGTTTCTTTGGAAATTGCTTGACCAAAAACAACATTTAAATGTAGTGGAAGAAGGCAAAAATCGGAGCCATCAACTTCCCCAAACTCAAACCTTGATCGTCCTCGAGCAAGGAGAACCAAAAGAACTATAAGGAATTGAGCGTTTAAACTTGAAACAACGAGAATAAGAGCTCACATATAGTCAGTAGTCATATGTGCTCAATACTTCATTCATTTGCGAAGCTTATCAAAGTTACAGAGATGACAAGAATACTATACAAGCTTCGGTAAGTCAAGATAATCAAAGTAAAGTTTAATATAAGTATAAGTAACTAGAAGTGTAGCAATCAATCCAATTCCTCTAATTAACTCCCATCTTGCCAAGGAACACTAGGATGTTTAAATAGCATAATTGAGTAAGAGAGTTTCATGTCCCAAGTAGTATAACAATGAAGTGTATTATTTACACCCACATCAATATATCAAGTCTATCTAAAACACTTCTAATCCAATCATTGTCTTTCAAGAAGAATTTGTAAAGTAGTAATGAGACCATGCCAAGGACTTGTTATGTGGATCCTCATAGATATCTTTTTTCTTTCTTTCTTTTGTTTTTCAAGGATCACTAATTGTTTCTTTTGTAAATGTTTGCACAACCTTTGAGAGTAGAAATACTTTTTACCATACATTGACATGGATGCCACTCATGTCATCAACTCATAGCCAAAATTTGGGGTTATACCATTGATTGTTCAAAAGCTAGCGGAGTTGTTGGCATCCCAAAGGTGTGCATTAGAGACATAGAACAGAGTTGTATCACTTCTTTCCCTTTCTCTTTTTTTTGAGCTAGTACCGCGGTTTGATCCACAAGGTTAGCTTTGGCATGCATCACAATTACCACTAGACTTTATTTGAATCAAAAAACTCCTTTCATGAGTGTCGTCGAGACTATCAAAATATCTATGGTGTTAAGTGTCATCAAGGGTATACTCTCAAGACAATCATTCATCAAAAGGGTCGTAAATTTCAGAATTTTCTTATTGTACTTGTTTGGCATTATTATTTCCAAGGCAAGACTCGATTAACTAAAAGACCTAGAGCAAGAGCTTCAACAACTAATCATCATACCAATAAAAATCCTTACTCTAACCATATTAAATTCCCACTAGCATGGCATCTTAGCAAATCAACCAACTAAGATAAAAAATTCAAACTTCATAAGTGGGAGACATAGGACATACCTCTCATAAGTAACTTCATGATCCTCTTCCTTATAGGATGTGTTCCTTCAAAACTCAAACACGATTACTCTCGAAATGATATTAAAGCAAAGAGGCAAAGTATGAATCCACGTTTACGAAAAAGGATAAATGGAAAAAATTGTATTTTTGAGGATAGGGATTAAAGAATAGAAAAGAACTTGCGACCTAGCAAGGGTTTAAGAAAAGAAAAACAAATAAACTAAAATGAAAGCAAATTAAAAAGGCAAAGGAAAAAAAAGCAAAGTGTTGGAACAAGCCAACATGAGTGTTTCAAAGCTCTCAAGGAGCTGGAGTACAACCTCGTTATTACACAAATAAATTTTTCCGAGGGAACACATCCCCAAGATCAGGCTTTTGCAAGCCCTTTTGTTGCTCATTGTGATGGCGGTGGATAATCTCCCACGTTCCATTGGATGCTCCAATCATGGAACTGGGTGGCGAGGCTTGCAGTGGCATCTCGAAGGTTGATGGAGAGGTTGTTCATATTTTGAATGTTTCCTTCGAGTACATAGATATCTTAAAAGGTGTTGTAGTAGTATGGTGGCTGCAAATCTTGTTTGGGTCCTCCTTGTTATACTTCTTCATCTTCTCCTCCTCGCACGGGTATTTCTTTTTGGGGTAGATTAGCTTCAACCTGCGTGTCATAACGCAAACGTCCATCCTCGATAGAGAATAAACTGGTAGGCAAAGGAGCTGGGATCAAGTGAACCACTCCTGGTATATTGAAGAAATATCTACCATGATTTTTAGAAATCATACCACATGATCTTAGAGTAGAAAAACTGAGATGGTTACCTCTAGTCATTGGTTGGATGTTACCTAGGTTGATTGTAACACCCCAGTTTTAGCTAATCTTCAATTTAGGGTTTTATGTGCATTGCATGAGCATCATCTCTTTAAAATGCATGCAAAGAAGAACTAAAAGCAAAACTCTAAAACCCTACTTCATCCCTCTCTTTGAAAACCTCTCAAACGGTTTTAAATATATTTGAAAACTACAAAAATAATGGAGCCCAAATTGGATACAAGGGTCCCTGCAATACTTTCTTATTTTTGTAAGGCCTCTGGTATTTTTGAACTATTCAAAAACAGATTTGAAAAGAATTTACAAAAGTAGAAAAGGAGATTTGAAAAAGAAAACAGTTTTACAGAAAAAATAAGGAAAACCCAGCCAGCTAGGCCGGCCCACCGCCTCTTCTCCTCCTCGCCAAAGACGCATAGCCAGCAGCCCACGTGCAGCCCACCTAGCCCCCGACCCGGTACCCCTTCGACGTCATCGTCTTCCCTGTGACGCGAAGAAGCTCCGTGTCGCTGCTACCGCCATTGATCCGCGCCGCTCGCATGCGGCCGTCCATCGCGCTCTAGAGTGGAGATAAGACCGCCGCGCCGTGCCCTCCTTCTCCTCCCCTGCTCTTATCCCCTCCCCGCGTGCTCCCTCTCTCTCTGTGGCATGCCCAAACCCTAGCCGCTGTAGTAGCTGTGTCGTGCCGCCATTCAGGGCCACCCCGAGCCCTGCTGACGCTGCCACGCGCTCCGCCTCGTTGCCCTGACCGTCCTCGCCAACGGAATTGGACGCGGGTGCCTCCTATCGAGCTCCATCGACCGCTTCCTCTCCGCCTCCGACGAGCACCTCCGTCGCCATCACCGTCGACCTCGTCTTCCTCTAGTGAAGCCGACCTCACCGTCGTCTTCAGTGTGAGCCGCTGGTCCACTGAGACCCTTCCCTTCCTCCCCTAGCTCTCTGGTTCGCTTCGTCGTCGAACGCCACCGTTGGCCACCGCCAGAGCTCGCCGTAGACGCAGCTCCGGCGACCACCTCGTAGCGGCGCCGCCATATTTAGGTCCCTCCCTTCGCGCCTATTCGAACGAGCTAGCCCGCGCTTCCCAGATCGCCCCCTAGCACCACCAACCACCACGTGGCGCCGATGTGGCGGTTGACATATACAGCCCCAGCCTCGATCTGACACAGCCCCAGTGAGGAAAGTCCCTGCCCGCATGGATGTTGAGGTTGCCTCGGGGCCCTCTATCAGCCACTGTGGGTAGCCCCAGACCCGGTGGAAAATAACCCCCACCCCGAGCTGACGTCAGCGTGACGCGGTAATCCTATTAAATGGTTTAATTAAATCCAAAAAATTGTTTAAATCTTATAAATTCAATAAGTAATTATTTATAAGTCAGAAAAATATGTATAATATATCAAAATGTTCAGAAAAACAAAATATACACAATAGACTTATAATCATGCATTGTTAACCAACTTTAATGGCAAGTTTAATTAGAGAACTAAATCAACCCCTCACAGGTGTTCCGGGGTTCCCCTGTCCTAGGGTTTGTACCCTTCGGACCCTGTTTAAAATGATCAAGCATGTTCTAGGGTTTCAATTTCAATACAATTTAACCTGTCATATCATCATCCTTGCTTGAGCATTGCGTCGATGCCATGTGTTGATTGTTGTTTCCCATTTCTTTCTGTTGTTTGGTTCTTTCCGGTAGAATACGATATTGAGATCAAGATTGAAGACCGAGATCAACACCATAGAAGATCGATGAACAATACTTGACCAACTATAATCAAGTCAAGCACAAGGCTTTCGAAGATCTACTTTCTGGGTATCAACAAACAAGGCAAGCATTGCTCCACCATGATACAATCCTATGCTTTCAAAGTATTTACTTCTCTCCATGATACATACGATTCTACTGTGGTCTTTTATCCATAGATAGAGTATCCTATCTATTGCATTACTCCCTCTGAGCTTATATTACCGGATCCACTACTCCTAGCATAATTAGGTTTGGCTTGTGTGCACTGCTAGAGCTTATATCTGTGTCTTGATTAGCGATGCATAGCTGTCAGTGCTGGTTCATCCAGAAGATGTACCAAATGCAGAGAATCTAGTATAACAGGAGATCAAGGTATACTGATGAGGTAAGATCAGTGGTAAAGGTTAAACATGCTAAGGCTTGTATGGGAGGCCACGGTGGGATGTGGTTTTTCTAGTCCCATGCTCGCCACTACTAGGAACTGAGTTCTTGCCTTTGGAAGCAAGACGAGCGTACAGCCACACGGGGCTTGGGAACCCCTCTGCTGATTAACTTGCCTAGTAGATTCCATGAGTCACATAGTTTAGGTGTTCCATTCGACATATCCATAGAAAATGTTTTGAAAGATTTGGCGGGTGAAGGTGCATCATAACAGGTAGGTAAGCGTGGCCGGGGTTGCTTGGGGTTGATGGCGCCCCTAGTAAACCAACCTCGCCTCACATCTCTAGGGACCGGCTTTAGGATTTGACCCGTTACGGCGGAACCATCCTTAGGTCGTGACTCATGGTCTCGGTGAAAGCAAGGTAAAGGTCGTGTCTAACCACCCTCTATCGGCCTTCCAAGGAAGAGGGCTAAAACGTTGGCATTAAGAGTCGGTTGGTACGTGTGGGTAAAGTTGTACACCCCTGCAAGGTTAAATCTTTTCGAAAAGCCGTGTTCACGGTTATGAACGCTTGGTGACCGAATTCTAAGATCATAGAGAACATTAACCTAATCGTAAAACTTGGAGGTTTCAACGTGTGCTTAAGGATGCTTCCTCATGGGTACGAGGGGGTGATCCTAGTTGTGAGATGACGATTACTTTGGTGGATATCAAGATGATGATCAATTCTTCGGAGATGTCGCTCTCTTATCCCCTTTTAAATATTCTGATTAGACGAGCTTCTTCTCCCTCTTGTTTTATAAACAAAGATGGCTTTATGCAAAATAACCCTACTAGCCATAAGTCTTGCGGAGTACACCCTGTACTCACCCTTGCTTTGTTGATACTTTTGTAGCAGAATAAGTGTTCCCCTGAAGACAAGTTTGGTATGACATCAACACCGACGAGTAGCTTTGGGTTCCCAGCCGGCAGCCTGGAATCTATGGACTGGGACGTCATCGTTATGCTTCAGGCCTCTTAGGCCATTTGTTAAGTTTGCTATACTTAATAGCATAATTTGCCTTCCGTTGTTTGATGTTTGTGGTCAGTGATCTCTGCTTGTAATATTTTGGTTCTTCGCTTAGTTATGAGCTTGCCGTAATAATTTTTTGTGTCGCAGGGTTACTGTTGTGTTACCGATTTCTCACTGGATATCCTCGAGCTCTAGGTTAAGCTTATGTCAGACTAAGTTCTGGGATTTGTTTAACCCTGATCCCGGGGGTGTCACAAGTTTTGGTATCAGAGCAGTACCGACCGTAGGAAAACCTTGCTATTGGTCGATGTTGAGTCTAGTGCTTGTGAAAACTATTTCAAAGATGAAAATTATTTGCGAAAACTCTAGTATGCTTCTTTTTCTCCTTATCCAGTTTTGCTCTAACTCTAGGTCATATCATCTTGTGTTGATTTGGAAAAAGTTTTGATAACTCTAGGTCATATCATTCAAAACTTAGGTGCCTTTTGGGCATGTCGTTTCTCAGCCAGTGGACCTAGTGTTAAGTTCACTAGAGTTGTGTGTGTTGTGTTCTTTGTGTCCCCTTTGCTCTGCTTCATCTGAGAGATTCCTTTCCATCATGATCTCTCTACCTTATGGACCCACAATATTATATTATAGGATCCACAGTGTTCTGTTCTAGGCTTCGAGGTTTCCTTTCACCTTGTATGCCTCCTTTTTATTTGTCTGGGTGCTTCAGAAGTCATTTCTTCTCTTGGAAGCTACCTCATTATTACTATCTTGCAGTGTACGCTGTGTCACCCAAGTAGTAATTACTTCTTTCTCGGTTTTTAACCCATGGACTTGAACCGAAGATCCTAGATTGTGCTGGATTCTAGTGTTATGAATCTTGTACATGAAGCTGATCTTTAACCAAAGGTCCATTCTGTGGCCCCTGTCGTAATGTTCACACATCACCTCAGGATGGCTGATGGCTCGGTGTTGATGTGGAGCTCGTTGGGGAACCCCAAGAGGAAGGTATGATGAGCACAACAGTAAGTTTCCCTCAGTTATGAAACCAAGGTTTAATTGAACCAGTAGGAGCAAGGAAACACCCCAAAGGTGTTGCTAGCTGAGCCTTGGCAGGGCGCACTACCGGTGCTAGTAGCAACGTGGAGACCTGCACAACACAACCACAAAACTTTGCCCCAAACTTGCGATGAGGTTGTCAATCTCACCGGTTTTGCTGAAAACAAAGGATTAAACGTATCGAATGGAAGGAAGTAATAGTTTGCAGAAAGTAAACACAAAGCAGTAAACAGTTTGTAGATTGTATGTAAAAGAAAGGACCGGGGTCCATAGTTCACTAGAGGTGGCTCTCCTTAAGTTAGATAACATGCTGGGTGAATAAATTACAGCGGGGTAATTGACAAACATCGAGAAAGCAATACATGCATATACTAATCATCTTGACTCCTTTGGAACTTTATTGGGCATTACAACATTATACATAGACCGCCATCCAACTGCATCTATGATTAATAATCCACCTTCAGGTTATCATCCGAACCCCCTCCAGTATTAAGTTGCAAGCAACAGATTATTGCGTTACGAATTGCGTGTAAAGTAAACAATATGATTGTTCTATGAACAAAGGATTGTTGTTTTCTCCCTAGTAGCAACAGCACATCTAGTACCTTAGAGATTTCTGTCACTTCCCTAGATTACCAGAGGCATGAACCCACTATCGAGCATAAATACTAACTCTTGGAGTTGCTAGCATCTACTTGGCCAAGATAGCTACTAACAACGAAAAGCATGCAAGATCACAAATAACAAAGACATGATAGAATCAATAATCAATCTAAAATAGCATCTCAATATCCATCGGATCTCCGCAAACACAACATGTAGAATTATAAATAGATGATCTTGATCACAAATAGACATGAAAGAACAAAGGAGGAGAACCAGCCATCTAGCTACTACATGGACCCGTAGTCCAGAGATGATCTACTCACCACACTGGAGGCTTACATGATGATGAAGAAGGCATCCAGGGTGAATTCCCCTCTCCGGCAGGGTGCCGGGAAGAGCTTCAGATCCCTCCCAATCTAGGGATGGAGATGACGGTGGCTATAGACTCTTTCATGGATTTTTTGATCGGGTACTTAGGGTTTTGGTCCCGAGGGCAATATATAGGCGGAAGGAGAGGCCGAGGGGGTGCTGGGTCGGCCAGACCACCCATTGGCACAGGCCAGGCCTGGCCGCGTGGCCAGATGGTGTGGCCGGCCCCCAGCCCTTCTTCGCCTCGTATTCTGGCATCAGTTGTCTTTCGGAAAAATAGGCACTTTGGCTTTTGTCCCATCCAATTCCGAGAATATTCATTTTCCGACTTTCCTGGAACCAAAAACAGCAGAAAACAGGCAGCTGGCACTGTGGGTCTTGTTAATAGGTTAGTCTAAGAAATCATATGAAAAGTACTCCAAAGTGTGGTAAAAACAGAAGAAAGTAGATAAAACCAAGCATGGAACATCAAAAATTATAGATACATTTGCAATGTATCAACATCCCCCAGCTCAACTCCTGCTCGTCCTCGAGTAGGTAAGTGATAAAAAGAAAGAATAATTTTTGAGGTGACATGCACCATCAAAGACTTGATCAAAGTACTTGTAAAACATTCAAAGCTGGGATCATAGTACTTCAATCGTAACATGAAAGACAAGGTTCTAGCAATAAGACAAAGAAACTATGATGCAACATGAAAAGGCACAAACAAAAGATTCATGAATAACAATGCTTTGCAAGACGTTTGTTTGTTTCACATAAAGAAAACATAGCATAATAGCATTCAGCTTGTCCCTCATAGAGTCGCAAATATAAATGCATAGGACACCTTCAAAGTTCATAAGAGTGACTAGATACAAATAGTTTAGAACAAACAATATCAAGTTATGCATCAATCAACTAGTCTTGCGACAATGCACATAGAACTAAGAATGGCCACTATGCTCTCTAAGTAAGTGCATAAAGGTAGAAGGTGGAGACTCAATATAATGGTGGATGAAAGGCCTTCGTAGAAGGAAGTAGGGATTCAAGTCTCATAAAGAGCTTCCAAAAATTATGGTACTTATAGCTTTCAGCTCTCATTGCCCCTATCATAAGCATCTTGAAGGTGATTATGGTTAAGGTGACACAACTATGAGGATATGCTTGACAAGTTATAAACCGAAATCTCATGCCCCTTACTTACAAAGACCGAACCTCATGCTACTCAACTTTAGTCACAAGTAAGCTCTTGTCATTGTAAGTACATATGTATCATAAAGAACCACCAACGGGGTACCCCTTGCACATGATACATGAGCTATCGCATAATCAAAATGACAATGCAATCAGACAATGAGCATCTCAGCGATCTTTTTATTTGCTATTTGCTTAGGTTTTTATTGAGGATGCTTCATAGAGTGCTCATTATGGTGATGCTGCAAGTTTCCACCATGATTAGGCATGGCTTAGGCTAGCGGCCCAGGCGTTTCTCTAACACACATACAAACTCCATGATCTTACAAGTTCCACTTTTATTTCACACCGCCGGGATCCATAAGCAAAAGGACATGATATCAACGGGGTACAAAGTACAAGTGCAATGTTGAAAGAATTCCCCATGATACATGGTTCTACTAACTTCAACTTATAAAACACAAGCATATACGCAACAAAGAAGGACCCAATGGTTCAAGTTTATTAGATGCAAAAAAGTAAAGTGTGCCATCAAGTTCGTGAGAGCTTTAATCACTAGTTTTCTCATAACAAGTTTAATTTGGAAGATAAACAAAAGCACTAATATACTTGGAATAGAATAAGATAGTAGGTAGGTATGGTGGACTCTTTGGAATAACTTGTTTTAGGGAGTTGGCTGCTTGAGTGGAACTCATACTTGGTTCTGGAGGCTAGCAGAAGACTGGGAGCGACAAACTAAGAGAGCAATAATGGCCATAATCATGCAGAGCGACAAAACATCATTGATCAAAGCATAAAGTGATACTACAAGTTGAAAACTAAAGGATCATAAAGGCTATGGTGACTTGAGATAGTCATAACATGGTGTGAGCATGTGCCAAATCAACCCAAATAAAGAATCAAAGGAGAATACCACTATACTATGCTTTAATATGCTAAAACAACGCATGGTTCATCCAAGGCACATTAAGCAATCTCAATTGTTTATGAGAAGTCATGCTAAAGCAAAGAATACTAAGCATAAAGCCAAAACAATATAAAGCATGGCATGACAAAGCATAGGCCACAGTAAAAAACGAGCTCTCTTTAACACTTAAGCATCAACTTTCCTACTCTTTTCCAAACCAAACCAAACTATTTGAAAACCAATGTATGAAAGAGGGGGTCCAACCAATTTATTCAGCAAAATAAGCAAACCAAGAAAACGAAAAACCAAAACGAAAACGAAAAAGAAGATGCTCCAAGAACAACATAATTGTGCATGAAACAATAAAAATGAAGCGTTTGGAAGAAACCTGGGATTTTTATTGATGAAGAAGGGGATGCCTTGGACATCCCCAAGATTTGAATCTTGTACTTCTTGGATATTTCTTGGGGTGACACGCGTGGCATCCCCAAGCTTGAGCTTTAGTCCATCCTTCATCTCATTACTCATTCCTTCCATACACCTGAAATTTTTCCTTCATACAAAACTTCACACAATCTTTATTAGCAACATTAGTGCACTCAAGATAAATAATTCTTAAGGTTCAGTTATAACACCATATAAACTTCCATTAGAACACTATATACTGAAGCACTTCCCTCAAAAAGCTCAATTCCCCAAAAGAACTCAAAAAGGAACCAACAAGAAGCAAATGCAGAAAATGGCAGAAATCTGTCAAAACAGATCAGCAGGTAAAGATGAATTTTTTCGAAGACCTTCTGTTGCTCAAATCAAAAAGTTTTGAACTAACTAAAGTTATATAACAACCTGGGGCAGAATCAAAAAAATTCACGCCTCAAAAAGACGTTCCGAGATTGTACACGAATTTTTACGGTGAAGCACAGAAATCTATTTCGGGACAGCAACTTTGCCAATCATTACTTCTCTCTCATAGAGGTTACTCTTGGCACAAAAAAGCAAATAAAAAGGATAATTTGCGGTTATTACTGAAGTAATAACTTCCAAGAATCATCTAAAACTTTTGGGTTATCTCCCAATAAGTACTTTCTTTAACGCCTTTAAGTTAGGCATAAGAACCAAGAAAAAGAATCAAGTGTTCTCAAATGAAGAAGCATTAAGAGAAAATTTTGTTTTCATATGAGAGGCAAAATAAATCTTATCTCTCTTCTTAGGGAAGTGTTCTATACCTTTCTTGAGTCAGAGTTGATATTTAATGGTGCCTTCCTTCATATCAATAATGGCACCAACAATTCTAAGAAAAGGTCTTCCCAAAGTAATAGGACAAGAAGCATTGTATTCAACATCCAAAACATAGAAATCAACGGGGACATAGGCATTGTTAACCATAATAAGAACATCAGTAAGACTCCCCATGAGTTTATTTTTAGCATTATCATCAAGTGGTACATTCAAATAACAATCTTCAAGTGGTGGCAAATCAAGCATATCATAAATCCTTCTAGGCATAATAGAAACACTACTATAAAGATCACATAAAGCTTTGATATCAAAGTCATTCACTTTCATATTAATGATGGGTTCCCAACCATCTTGTTGTTTTATAGGAATAGAAGCTTTATGTTTCATCTTTTCTTCTTTAATCTTTATGAGAGCATCAGTAATGTGTTTTGTAAAGGCCATGTTCATAGTACTAGCATTAGGACTTTTAGCAAGCTTTTGTAGGAACTTAATAACCTCAGAGATATTACAACCATCAAGATCAAAATCAAATTTATCATCTAAAGTAGTAGAACTATTACTAGCCTCAATACTAGTGGTAGTGATAGTATAAACACTAATGTTTCTAGCAATTTCATCTTCTCTTTCCCACTTAGCATGTAATTCAGCTAATAGTCTAACATTTTCATCAATTCTTACTTGTATGGCATTAGTAGATGCAAATGGATTATCATTAGTTTCAGGTTTAGCAGCCATTTTATTAATCAATTAAGATTGATCTTTAGACAAAGATGATATATTCCTTTTAGCATTAGAAAGTTTCAATTGTAAACTAGGAATTTCCCTATTTAGACTCTCAAGTTGATGGCTAATCTTCTTCAAAATGGTAGATTGTTCCTCCATAGTCTTAGTGAATAGTTGATTTTTCTCATATTGCATTTGCATGAAATTCTTAGTGGCTCTTTCAACTTCTAAAATTCATCCTTCACTAGGTAACCCAGGTTTGTCATTATAACCATAAGTATTAATAGGAGGGTAAGGCCTATAATTGGTACTTCTTATGAAGTTCACATCAACTTTCTCTTCTTGAGCAACCAAAGAGGCTAAAGGAACATTATTTGGATCAATATGGGATTTCCCATTAACAAGCATAGACATAATAATATCAATCTTATCACTCAAGGAGGAGGTTTCCTCAATATAATTTACCTTCTTACCTTGTGGAGCTCTCTCAATATGCCATTCAGAGTAGTTAACCATCATATTATCTAGAAGCTTTGTTGCAGCACCCAAAGTAATGGTCATAAAGGTACCTCCAGCAGCAGAGTCCAATAGGTTCCTTGAAGAATAGTTCAATCCTGCATAAAAGGTTTGGATGATCATCCAAGTAGTCAGTCCATGAGTGGGACAAATCTTTACCAAAGATTTCATTCTTTCCCAAGCTTGAGCAACATGTTCATTATTAGATTGTTTAAACTTCATTATTTCACTTCTCATAGATATAATCTTAGCAGGTGGATAGTATTTTCCAATGAAAGCATCTTTGCATTTAGTCCAAGAATCAATACTATTCCTAGTTAAGGAATTCAACCATTCTTTAGCTTTTCCTCTCAAAGAGAAAGGAAAGAATTTAAGCTTAATAATATCACCATCTATATCCCTATGCTTTTGCATCTCACAGAGTTCAACAAAGTTATTTAGATGGGCAGTGATACATCGCAAATGTATCTATAATTTTTTATGTTCCATGCTTAGTTTTATCCACTTTTTTGTGTTTTGTTCCAACTTTGGATTACTTTTATTATGATTTCTTGGACTAACCTATTAACAAGAGCCATAGTGCCAGCTGCCTGTTTTCTGTTGTTTTTGGTTCCAGAAAAGTCAGAAAATGAATATTCTCGGAATTGGACGGGACAAAAGCCAAAGTGCCTATTTTTTGGAAGGGATCAAGTGCCAGAATACGAGAAGGAGAGGGGCCAAGGGCCACACAACCGCCACGCCAGGCCTGCCCGTGCTGTGGGTGGTCTGGCCGACCCCAGCACCCCCTCGGCCTCTCCTTCCGCCTATAAGTTGCCCTCAGGACGAAAACCCTAAGTACCCGATCAAAAATCCACGAAAGAGCCTATAGCCGCCGTCATCTCCATCCCTAGATCAGGGGGGGATCTGAAGCTCTTTCCGGCACCCTGCCGGAGAGGGGAATTCACCCTGAAGGCCTTCTTCATCACCATGCAAGCCTCCGGTGTGATGCGTGAGTAGTTCATCCTTGGACTACGGATCCATGTAGTAGCTAGATGGCCGGTTTCTCCTCCTTTGTGCTTTCATGTTTAGATCTTGTGAGCTCCGTTCATGATCAAGATCATCTATTTGTAATTCATACATGTTGTGTTTGCGGGGATCCGATGGATATTGAGATGCTATTTCAGATTGATTATTGATTCTATCATGTCTTTGTTATTTGAGATCTTGCATGCTTTCCGTTGTTAGTAGCTATCTTGGCCAAGTAGAAGCTAGCAACTCCAAGAGTTAGTATTTATGCTCGATAGTGGGTTCATGCCTCTGGTAATCTGGGGAAGTGACAGAAATCTCTAAGGTACTAGATGTGTTGTTGCTACTAGGGAGAAAACAACGATCTTTTGTTCATAGAACAATTGTATTGTTTACTTTACACGCAGTTCGTAAAGCAATAATCTGTTGCTTGCAACTTAATCTTGGAGGGGTTCGGATGATAACCTGAAGGTGGATTATTAGTCATAGATGCAGTTGGATGGCGGTCTATGTATTATGTTGTAATGCCCAATCAAGTCTCAAAGGAGTCAAGATGATTAGTATATGCATGTATTGCTTTCTCGGTGTTTGTAAATTCCCCCCTGTAATTTGTTTACCCAGCATGTTATCTATCTAAGGAGAGCCACCTCTAGTGAACTATGGATCCCGATTCTTTTCTTTACATACAATCTACAATCTTTTACTGCTTTGTGTTTACTTTCTGCAAACTTTTACTTCTTTCCATTCGATATGTTTAATCCTTTGTTTTCCGCAAAACACGGTGAGATTGACAACCTCATCGCAAGTTGGGTACAAAGTTCTGTGGTTGTGTTGTGCAGGTCTCCACGTTGCTACTAGCACCGGTAGTGTGCCCTGTCAAAGCTCAGCTAGTAACACCTTTGAGGTGTTTCCTTGCTCCTACTGGTTCGATTAAACCTTGGTTTCATAACTGAGGGAAACTTGCTGCTGTGCTCATCATACCTTCCACTTGGGGTTCCCAACGAGCTCTACATCAACACCACGCACCAAGCACTTTTCTGGGCGCCGTGTACTGAGCCATCAAGGGATTTTCTGGCGCCGTTGCCGGGGAGTCAAGGACATCTTCACAAGGGGAGTCCCTCATAACCAATCTCTTTACTGTTGTTTTTGTTTTTCTTAGTTTCCTTTTTGCTTTGTTTGCTTGTTTTGTTCTTCAAAAAAATCCAAAAAAATTAGTTTTACTTGTTTGCTTTCTTATTTGAAAAACACAAAAAAATTAGTTCCTATCTTGAGTTGCCACTATGTCTAGCCTTGCTCCAATCACTTTGTCACCCGAGGAAATGATTCTCACTTTTAAACAAGGAATTGAGGAAAGTTTTAAGGAAGCTTGGTGTAGAATCTCTGATCTACATGAAAAGACCGAGCCTAAAATGATTCAAGGCTTGTTCCTTAGCAGTTTTTACCTTGGGATTGCTCTTTGCTATAGATATTCTTTAGATGCTATTGTGGGAGGAGATTTCCTCCAAAGTAATAAGGATGATGCCATTAATGCTATAAAGAAATTGATCCTCACTTACAACTTGCCTAGCCAAACTGATACTTCTTTTGCAAAAATATTTGCTAGGTTGGACACTCTTGAGGCTAGCACTACTAGATTAGAAGGGTGCTATAATACGCTTAGGGAGCATCACGATTATGTTCCAATAAACTCTGAACCATCAAAGGGGTTCCCTATAGTAAAGATTGAGATAAACAATGAAACTTTTCAAGCCCGTTGTGACATCATGTCTGAATTTTGCCTTATGCCCAAAGATATTTATAAATCTCTGAATACTTGGGGGCTCATTGAAGGAGGAAAAGAAATATATCTTACTAATAATACTACCATATTACCTCTTGGAATTGCTGAAGGAGTGTTTACAAAGATCCTCGGGAAAACGATTTCTATTGATTATCTTGTTATTGAATGTGCAGGAAAAGGACACATTACACTTGGAAGGTCCCTATTAGAACTCATTGGAGCAATAATAGATGTGGGAAAGGGGACCATGCACCTTTCTTCTCCACCAAACAATCACATTTTCCCAAAGGTTGAGAATAAAAATAAGAGAGGTAAAGGCAAGAAAGTTGGTTTTAATGCTTCTTCATTTGAGAACACTTGATTCTTTCTTTGCTTCTTATGCCTAACTTAAAGGCGTTAAAGAAAAGTACTTTTTGAGAGATAACCCAAGAGTTTTAGATGAGTCTTGAAAGTTATTACCTCTGTAATAACCCCTCCTTATCCTTTTTATTTGCTTTTTGTGCCAAGAGTAACCTCTAATGAGAGTGAAGTAATGATTGGGAAAGTTGCTGTCCCAAAACAGATTTTTGTGCTTCACCGTAAACATTCCTGAGAGAGCTCTGTATGTCGGATTGAGCTGTAATGTTTTCTGATTCTTCCCCAGGTTGTTATATCATTTTTGTTAGTTCAACACTTTTTGATTTGAGCAATAGAAGGTCTTCGAAAAAATTCGTCTTTACCTGCTGGTCCGGTTTGATAGATTTCTCCCATTTTCTGCATTTGCTTCTTGTTAGTTCCTTCTTGAGTTCCTTTGGGGAATTGAGATTTTTGAGGGAAGTGCTACAGTAGCTAGTGTTCTAATGGAAGTTTATTTGGTGTTAGAACTGAACCTTAAGACTTATTTATCTTAAGTGCACTAATGTTGCTAATGAGATGGTGTGAAGTTTTGTATGAAGGAAAAATTTCAGGTGTATGGAAGGAATGAGTAATGAGATGAAGGATGGACTAAAGCTCAAGCTTGGGGATGCCACGCGTGTCACCCCAAAAATATCCAAGAAGTACAAGCGTAAAAGCTTGGGGATGCCCAAGGCATCCCCTTCTTCATCAATAAAATTCCAGGTTTCTTCCAAACGCTTCATTTTTATTGTTTCGTGCACAGTTGTGTTTCTCTTGGAGCGTCTTATTTTTTGTTTTCGTTTTGGTTTTTAGTTTGCTTGGTTTGCTTAGTTTTCTGAATAAGTTGGTTGGACCCCCTCTTTCACACTTTGGTTTACAAATAGTTTGGTTTGGTTTGGAAAAGAGTAGGAAAGTTCATGCTTATGTGGTAAAAAGAGCTCGTTTTTGACTGTGGCTATGCTTTGTCATGCCATGCTTGATATTGTTTTGGCTTTATGCTTAGTATTCTTTGCTGTAGCATGACTTGTTATAAACAATTGAGATTGCTTCATGTGCCCGCAGCATAGAAAACAAAAAAATTCCTACGATGTGAACTACACGCCAAGATCTATCTAGTAGGTACAAAGCAACGGATGGACATACATCCAACGAGAACTTACCCTCATAGACAGCGAGCTTTGTTAATGAGTAGGAACTTGTGGTTGATGTAGTCGTACACTTGCCGATCTCAAGATCGTGAGGAAGTCCGAGCGCCGCAACTCAGCAGCGCATCCGCACTCGCGCACACGTTCAAGCCATCGGACAACCTCCACCTCCTCGCTCCAGCGATCCAGCAGAAGCAGCAACCCCTTCCAGACGAAATGCCACCGGGAACATGTATCTCGCTAATCTGAGACCATGGGGGAATAATTCTAGAGGGGGAGAGAGATCCTTCATAAGGAGGTGTGAGGATGAAGGAGGGAATGGGTGGCCTTTTAAGGTGGAGGGGGGGTGCCCCCTCTCTCCCTGGCCGGCACATGGGGGGGTGACCCCTCACCTCCCCCATTCATGTGGTGGTAACCCCTCCACATTAAAATGCCTCTTCACATTCCCTTTTAAAGTCTCCACTTTAAATGCATTAAATTTCTCCAAATTTAATGCTCTCTCATTTAATAAAACTCTTTTTATTAAATTTATTCAGAATTTTGTTAATTACTTCAATTAACAAACATTCACATATAGCCCCTTGCAATATTTCAATATCACATGCAGAACCAACTTCTGCAATTTCACCCAAAATAATTTTCGGTTTCTATTGAAACAATTCCTGCGCTTTGCAATTCTTTCGTCTGAAACATATGTGCTCCAAAATGGTGTCCGGTAACTCTTAAGTGTGCCACCCTACGGTTCGCGGATAATGCAGACATGATCGAGACCCTTCTCCGATCAATAATCAGCAGCGAGACCTGGAGATCCGTACTGACTCCTACACATTCAACGATGACTCCTGTGATCATGAGAACCTTTAACGCTTGTAACTAAATCCCTTTGTCTCTCGATATATTACATGTCCGAGATTCGATCATCGGTATGTCCATACCTAGTTTGATCTCGTTCCCGTGATATAACATTCTAGTGATCACATCACTTCTTGCAAGCTATCCTAATGTGATATCACCGAGAGGGCCCAGAGTATATATATCCGTCATCTGGATTGACAAATTCCACTCTTGATCCATGAGCCTCAACATAACAGCTTCATAGTACTGAACCCATCTTTATAGTCACCCTGTTATGGTGTGACGTTTGATGTTATCAAGATACTCTTCCGGTGTTAGCAATTAACATGATCTCATGGTCTAAGGATAAAGATTACTTCGTATGATGTTATAGCAATATAAACATAATGACTTTATCGTAATGCTATACTTCGGATGAATGTTCATCACATCATTCCACCAATGGTGTGACCTTGTTATTAACAACATCCAATGTCCATGATCAGGAAACCTTGATCATCCTGTTAATCAACAAGCTAGTCTATAAGAGAGGCATGACTAGGAACCCTTTTTGTTTATTAAACACACATGTATTGATGTTTCCGAATCAATACATGTCTAGCATGTAAAATAAACATCTATCATGTATAAGGAATATATAATAACAACTTTATTATTGCCTCCCAGGGCATATTTCCTTCAGTCTCCCACTTGCACTAGAGACAATAATCTAGTTCACATAGTGATAAATCTAACACCCACGGAGTTCTGGTGTTGATCATGTTTTTCCCTAGGGAGAACTTTAGTCAACGGATCTGCTACATTCAGGTCCGTGTGTACTTTACAAATCTTTATATCTCCATCCTTGACATGCTCGCGGATGGAGTGAAACTGGCGCTTAATATGTTTGGAATTCTTGTGAGACCTTGGTTCCTTTGCGTTGGCTATGGCTCCATTGTTGTCACAATAGATCACCATCAGGTCCTACGCACTGGGAACCACACCCAGTTCCGTAATGAACTCTTTCATCCAAACTGCTTCCTGCGCCGCTTCTGAAGCAGCAACATATTCCGCCTCCGTTGTTGATCCAGCCACCACAGGTTGTTTGGAACTCCTCCAACTAACTGCTGCTGCGTTCAAGAGAAATACGTATCCGGATTTAGACTTAGAGTCATCCGGATCGGTGTCAAAGCTAGCATCGACATAACACTTAGCAACTAGCTCTTCTTCACCTCCGTATATGAGAAACATATCCTTAGTTCTTCTCAAGTACTTGAGGATGTTCTTTACTGCTATCCAGTGTTCCGAACCTGGATCAAATTGGTACCTACTAGTCAATCTAATAGCATGTGCCACATCCGGTCTTGTACATTGCATGGCATACATAATAGAGCCTATGGCCGAGGCATAGGGGATCTTATCCATCATCTCTCTTTCTTCCGCCGTAGCCGAACATTGAGTCTTACTCAATGTCTTGCCTTGCAACATAGGTAAGAACCCCTTCTTACTTTTATCCATATTAAACTTCTTTAATATCTTATCAAGGTATGTACTCTGCGATAGCCCAATTAGGCGCCTTGATCTATCTCTATAGATTTTAATGCCTAATATATATGATGCTTCACCAAGGTCTTTCATCGAAAATTTGCTGTTTAGATAACTTTTAACACTGTTTAAAAGATCTATATCATTTCCAATCAATAATATGTCATCCACATATAATATCAGAAATGCCACATTGCTCTCACTCACTTTCTTGTAAATACAAGCCTCTCCATAAGTTTGGACAAATCCAAACTCTTTGATCACCACATCAAAGCGGAGATTCCAACTTCGTGATGCTTGCTTCAGTCCATAGATGGATCGCTGAAGTTTGCACACCTTATTAGCATCCTTAGGATCGACAAAACCCTTAGGTTGTATCATATACAACTCTTCTTCAATCTTACCATTGAGGAAAGCAGTTTTGACATCCATCTGCCATATTTCATAATCGAAATATGCAGCAATTGCTAACATAATCCTAACCGATTTAAGCATCACTACGGGAGAGGATGTCTCATCGTAATCAACTCCTTGAATTTGTCGAAACCCCTTTGCGACAAGTCGAGCCTTATAGATGGTCACGTTACCATCAGCATCAGTTTTTCTTTTGAAAATCCATTTATTCTCAATGGCCTTTCGGTCGTGAGGTAAGTCCACCAAGTTCCAAACTTGGTTCTCGTACATGGATTCCATCTCGGATTTCATGGCTTCTAGCCATTTGTTGGAATCCGGGCTCATCATCGCTTCTTCATACGTCGCAGGGTCATCCATTTCATCAACCATGAAATTCACAACAGGATTGCCGTACAGTTCAGGAGCTGCACGTGTCCTGCTTGACCTGCGAGGTTCGGTAGTGTCCTCTTTCGGAGTTTCATGATCATTATCATTAGCTCTCTCTTCATCAGGTGAAGTCAACTCCGAAACAACTTCCGGTGCTGCGCCACTCGCCATTCCATGAAGAGAAGGTTCAATAACCTCTTCGAGTTCTACCTTCCGACTACTCACACCTTTCACGAGAAACTCCTTCTCAAGAAAGGATCCATTCTTGGCAACAAAAACCTTGCCCTCGGATCTGTGATAGAAGGTATACCCAATTGTTTCCTTAGGGTATCCTATGAAGACGCATTTTTCCGCTTTGGGTTCGAGTTTATCCGGTTGAAGTTTCTTCACATAAACATCGCATCCCCAAACCTTAAGAAATGACAGCTTAGGTTTGTTTCCAAACCATAATTCATACGATGTCGTTTCAACGGATTTAGATGGTGCCCGATTTAAAGTGAATGCAGCTGTTTCCAGTGCATAACCCCAAAATGACAGAGGTAAGTCAGTCAGAGACATCATAGATCGAACCATATCCAATAAGGTACGATTACGACGTTCCGACACACCATTACGTTGTGGTGTTCCGGCAGGCGTGAGTTGTGAAACTATTCCACACTCTTTCATGTGTGTGCTAAACTCGTAACTTAGATACTCTCCTCCACGGTCAGACCGTAGAAACTTGATCTTTCTATTACGATGATTTTCCACTTCATTCTGAAATTCCTTGAACTTTTCAAAAGTTTCAGACTTGTGTTTCATCAAATAGATATACCCATATCTACTCAAATCATCCATGAAAGTAACAAAATAACGATATCCACCTCGCGCCGACACACTCATTGGTCCACACACATCAGTATGTATGATCTCCAACAGATTTGTCGCCCGTTCCATTGAACCGGAAAACAGCGTTCTAGTCATCTTGCCCATAAGGCATGGCTCACATGTATCAAATGATTCAAAATCAAGTGATTCCAAAAGTCCATCAGAATGGAGTTTCTTCATGCGTTTAACGCCAATATGACCTAGACGGTAGTGCCACATATATGTAGACATATCATCATCAAGTTTAATCTTTTTAGCATTAACATTATGAATGTGCGTAATATTACTATCGAGATCCAATAGAAATAAACCATTCAACATAGGTGCATGACCATAAAAGATATCATTCTTATAAATCGAACAACCATTATTTTCAGATTTAAAGGAATGACCACTTTGCATCAAACACGATCCAGATACAATGTTCATGCTCAGTGCAAGCACCAAATAACAATTATTTAGGTTTATAACTAATCTCGATGGCAAATGGAGAGGTAGCGTCCCGACGGCGATCACATCAACTCTTGATCCATTGCCGACCCGCATCCTGACCTCATCCCTTGCTAGTTGTCGCTTGTTCCGTAGCCCCTGAACCGAGTTACATATATTAGCAACCGATCCGGTATCAAATACCCAGGTGCTACTGCGAGTACTAGTCAAGTACACATCAATAACATGTATATCACATATACCTTTGTTTGCCTTGCTGGACTTCTTGTCCATTAAATACTTAGGCGATTCTTCAATGGCCGATCCCTTGCAATAGTAGCACTTTTCGATTATGGACTTAGGGCCAGCCCGGGATTTCTTTTCAGGCGTGGCACAGACTTGCCACCCTTCTTTCCCTTGTGCTTGCCTTTCTTGTCCTTCTTGAAACCAGTGGTCCTATTGATCATCAACACTTGATGTTCTTTCCTAATCTCCACTTCTGTAGTCTTAAGCATTGACAGAAGCTCGGGAAGAGACTTCTTCATGCCCTGCATATTATAGTTCATCACGAAGCTCTTGCAGCTAGGTGGCAGAGATTGGAGAACACGATGTATGCCTAAGTCAATGGGAATCGTTATTCCCAAGGACACAAGCTTATCGGCGTACCTAGACATTTTGAGTACATGCTCACTAACGGAGCTGTTTTCCTCCATCATGCAGCTAAAGAACTTTTCTGTAGCATTATAACTCTCTATGGCAGCATGGGTATCAAAAATCATTTTCAATTCTCCCATGGTATCAAAGGCATTGCCATTTTCGAAACGCTTTCGAAGTTCTGGCTCTAGCCCATACAGTATGCCGCAATGAACTAAGTAGTGGTCCTCCTGATGAGTCACATAGACATTCTTTTCCTCGTCAGGGGCATCTAGAGCTGGTGGGGGGCCTAGCGGCGCATCTAGCACATATTGCTTTTATGCAGCAGTAAGGAGAATCCTCAAATTCATAGCCCAGTTGGTGAAGTTGCTACCATTCGCAGCAAGTTTCTCTTTCTCCATGCACACATTGAAATTAAAAGCAGGTGGTGCCATCTACAATAGAATTTGTAAAGTTTATTTAGACTAAGTTTATGATATATTGAGTTCAACTAATCCAAATTACTAATGAACTCCCACTCAAAAACGACATCCCTCATGTCCTTTTGGTGATTACATGAACCAAATCCACTATAGCAAGTCCGATCATCACGTGAGTTGATATAGCTTCAAAGGCGAGCATATATATGGGCATCATATCAACCATATGACTCATGCTTAACCTTTCGGTCTGTGTTCCGAGGCCATGTCTGTACATGCTAGGCTCGCCAAGTAAGAACCTTAGTATTCGCGTGTGTAAAACTGTCTTACACCCGTTCCTATGAAAGCGTAGATTCGAGTACACCCGATCATCACGTGATGTCTCGAAACACGATCCATAAAACGGTGCATACTCAAGGAAGAACACATTTTTATCTTGATATCTAAAAGAGGGATCATCTTATAATGCTATCAAACGCGCCAAACTAGCAGTATAAGATGCTAACATCTAATGGGTAAAGTGAGATGATATGGTTCATGCATTTGATCTCTATCACTTGCATCGTGGTATGATCTCTATCATTCCTTTGTGTGTAAGGCCAAGGTCTATGGAACTTACACGTTGAGTGTGTTGTAAGAGTATCCACCATACATCTACTTACAACAATACCATATCAACACACTAGCCCAGCAACGATCTAAACTAGACGCCTCTAATTTATCAATTGCAAGTTTTACGTGGCTTAGGGCTTTCGGAGTGGAAAACCGTTCTTACCTACGAACATGAACCACAACGAGGATAACTAAGTTATTCGAAACTCGTTGTAAATCAGATATTGACTATAGTAGAAGAGACAGACACCCGCCAACCACTTATGCAAAACAAGTTACATGTCAGTCGTGGAACCGGTCTCATGTACGATGACATGTAAGGTTGGTCCGGGCCGCTTCATCCCACTATGCCACCAATATCCAAAATACATAGAAGATGCAATAACATGATCATCATCGCCCACATATCAACCATATGTGTACTACCGTCCTAAGCACCTATGCATAGACCTGGCTCTGATACCACTATTGGGTCCGCAGCATAGAAAACAAAAAATTTCCTACGGTGTGAACTACACGCCAAGATCTATCTACTAGGTACAAAGCAACGGGTGAACATACATCCAACGAGAACTTACCCTCGTAGACAACGAGCTTTGTTAACGAGTAGGAAATCGTGGTTGATGTAGTCGTACACTTGCTTATCTCAAGATCGTGAGGAAGTCCGAGCGCCGCAACTCAGCAGCGCATCCACACTCGCACACACGTTCAAGCCACCGGACAACCTCCACCTCCTCGCTCCAGCGATCCAGCGGAAGCAGCAACTCCTTCCAGACGAAATGCCACCAGGAACATGTATCTCGCTAATCCGAGACCATGGGGGAATAATTCTAGAGGGGGAGAGAGATCCTTCACAAGGAGGTGTGAGGATGAAGGAGGGAATGGGTGGCCTTTTAGGAGGAGGGGGTGCCCCCTCTCTCCATGGCCGGCGCATGGGGGGTGACCCCTCACCTCCCCCATTCATGTGGTGGTAACCCCTCCACATTAAAATGCCTCTTCACATTCCCTTTTAAAGTCTCCACTTTAAATGCATTAAATTTCTCCAAATTTAATGCTCTCTCATTTAATAAAACTCTTTTTATTAAATTTATTCAGAATTTTGTTAATTACTTTAATTAACAAATTCACATATGACCGGTTGCAATATTTCAATATCACATGCAGAACCACCTTCTGCAATTTCACCCAAAACAATTTCCGGTTTCTATTGAAACAATTCCCGCGCTTTGCAATTCTTTCGTCTAAAACATATGTGCTCCAAAATGGTGTCCGGTAACTCTTAAGTGTGCCACCCTACGGTTCACGAATAATGTAGACATGATCGAGACCCTTCTCCGATCAATAATCAGCAGCGGGACCTGGAGATCCGTACTGACTCCTACACATTCAACGATGACTCCTATGATTGTGAGAACCTTTAACGCTTGTAACTAAATCCCTTTGTCTCTCGATATATTACATGTCCGAGATTTGATCATCGGTATCTCCATACCTAGTTTAATCTTGTTACCGACATGCACTCTTTGCTCGTTCCCGTGATATAACATTCTAGTGATCACATCACTTGCTTGCAAGCTATCCTAATGTGATATCACCGAGAGGGCCTAGAGTATATCTATCCGCCATCTGGATTGACAAATTCCACTCTTGATCCATGAGCCTCAACATAACACCTTCGTAGTACTGAACCCATCTTTATAGTCACCCTGTTACGGTGTGACGTTTGATGTTATCAAGATACTCTTCCGGTGTTAGCAATTAACATGATCTCATGGTCTAAGGATAAAGATTACTTCGTATGATGTTATAGCAATATAAACATAATGACTTTATCGTAATGCTATACTTCGGATGAATGTTCATCACATCATTCCACCAATGGTGTGACCTTGTTATTAACAACATCCAATGTCCATGATCAGGAAACCTTGATCATCCTGTTAATCAACAAGCTAGTCTATAAGAGAGGCATGACTAGGAACCCTTTTTGTTTATTAAACACACATGTATTGATGTTTCCGAATCAATACATGTCTAGCATGTAAAATAAACATCTACCATGTATAAGGAATATATAATAACAACTTTATTATTGCCTTCTAGGGCATATTTCCTTCAATGCCTTGGATGAATCATGCGTTGTTTTAGGATATTAAAGCATAGTATAGTGGTATTCTCCTTTGATGCTTTATTTGGGTTGACTTGGCGCATGCTCACACCATGTTATGACTATCTCAAGTCACCATAGCCTTTATGATCCTTTAGTTTTCAACTTGTAGTATCACTTTATGCTTTGATCAATGATGTTTTGTCGCTCTGCATGATTATGGCCATTATTGCTCTCTTAGTTTGTCGCTCCCAGTCTTTTGCTAGCCTCCACAACAAAGTATGAGTTCCACTCATGCATCCAACTCCCTAAACCAAGTTTTTCCAAAGATTCCACCATACCTACGTACTATCTTATGCTATTCCAAGTATATTCATGATTTTGTTTACCTTCCACTTGTTATGAGAAAACTAGTGATTAAGGCTCTCACGAACTTGATGGCACACTTTACTTTATTGCCTCTAATAAACTTGAACCATTGTGTCGTCTATGTTGTATATGCTTGCACTTATTTGTTGGGAATTAGCAGAACCATGCTTTCATGGGGAACGCTTTCAACATTGCACTTGGTACTTGTACCTAGTTGATATCATGCTCTTTTGTATATGGATGTCGTCGGTGTGAAATGAAAGGGGAGCTTGTAAGTCCATGGAGTTATGTATATGTGTTAGAGAAATGCCTGGGCTGCTGGTCTAATCCATGCTGACATGGTGGAAACCTGCAGCGTAACCATAATGAGTTGTCTATGAAGCATTCTTCTTATAAAAAAAGTCCTATATTGAGAAAAAAAGAAAAAAAAGATATACTATGAAAAGAGGAAAGAGAGAAAATAGCACCATATTCCCATGGTAAATAAGAAGAATGCTGAGATGCTCGTTGTCTACTTACCTTGTCATTTTGATATGGGGATTCTTCCGTATCATCGGGAAAGGGGTACCCGTTGGCGGTTCTCTATGATACGCATGTACTTACGATGACAAGAACTTACCGGTGACTAAACTTGAGTAGCATGAGGAGCGGCCCTTGTATACAAGGGACATGAGATTTCTGACTTATACTTCGTCAAGCATGTACACCATAGTTTGTTCACTTTAACCTTAATCACTTCAAGATGCTTATGATAGGGGCAATGAGAGATGAAAGCTATAAGTATCATAATTTTTGGAAGCTCTTTATGAGACTTGAATCCCTACTTAATTTTTACAAAAGGCCTTTCTTCCACTTATATTGAGTCTCCACCTTCTATTTTTATGCACTTACTTTGAGAGCATAGTGGCCATTCTTAGTTCTATGTGCATTGTCCCAAGACTGGTTGATTGATGCATAACTTGTTATTGCTTGTTTGAAACTATTGTATCTAGTCACTCTTATGAACTTTGAAGGTGTCCCATGCATTTATATTTGCTACTCTATTGAGGGACAAGCTGAATACTATTATGCTATGTTTTCTTTATGTGAAACAAACAAACGTCTTGCAAAGCATGTTATTCATGAATCTTTTGTTTGTGCCTTTTCATGTTGCATCATAGTTTCTTTGCTTAGTGCTAGAACTTTGTCTTTCATGTTATGATTGAAGTACTATGATCCCAGCCTTGAATATTTTGCAAATACTTTGATCAAGTCTTTGATGGTGCATGTCACCTCAAAAATTCTTTCTTTTTATCACTTACCTACTCGAGGACGAGCAAGAGTTAAGCTTGGGGATGTTGATACATTGCAAATGTATCTATAATTTTTGATGTTCCATGCTTAGTTTTATCCACTTTCTTGTGTTTTGTTCTAACTTTGGAGTAATTTTATTATGATTTCTTGGACTAACCTATTAACAAGAGCCACAGTGCCACCTGCCTATTTTCTGTTGTTTTTGGTTCCAGAAAAGTCAGAAAATGAATATTCTCGGAATTGGACGGGACAAAAGCCAAAGTGCCTATTTTTTTGGAAGGGATCAAGTGCCAGAATACGAGAAGGAGAGGGGCCAGGGGCCGGCCACACCACCTGGCCGCGCGACCAGGCCTGGCCCGCGCCAGGGGGTGGTCTGGCCGATCCCAGCACCCCCTCGGCCTCTTCTTCTGCCTATAAGTTGCCCTCGGGACGAAAACCCTAAGTACCCGATCAAAAATCCACGAAAGAGTCTGTAGCCGGCGTGATCTCCATCCCTAGATCGGGGGGGATCTGAAGCTCTTCCGGCACCTCCGGAGAGAATTCACCACAGGCCTTCTTCATCACCATGCAAGCCTCCGGTGTGATGCGTGAGTAGTTCATCCTTGGACTACGGATCCATGTAGTAGCTAGATGGATGGTTTCTCCTCCTTTGTGCTTTCATGTTTAGACCTTGTGAGCTCCGTTCATGATCAAGATCATGTATTTGTAATTCATACTTGTTGTGTTTGCAGGGATCCGATGGATATTGAGATGCTATTTCAGATTGATTATTGATTCTATCATGTCTTTGTTATTTGAGATCTTGCATGCTTTCCATTGTTAGTAGCTGTCTTGGCCAAGTAGATGCTACAAACTCCAAGAGTTAGTATTTATGCTCGATAGTGGGTTCATGCCTCTGGTAATCTAGGGAAGTGACAGAAATCTCTAAGGTACTAGATGTGCTGTTGCTACTAGGGAGAAAACAACAATCCTTTGTTCATAGAACAATCATATTGTTTACTTTACATGATTTAAATAGCAATAATCTGCTTGCAACTTAATACTGGAGGGGGTTCGGATGATAACCTGAAGGTGGATTATTAGTCATAGATGTAGTTGGATGGCGGTCTATGTATTATGTTGTAATGCCCAATCAAGTCTCAAAGGAGTCAAGATGATTAGTATATGAATGTATTGCTTTCTCGGTGTTTGTAAATTGCCCCGCTGTAATTTGTTTACCCAGCATGTTATCTATCTAAGGAGAGCCACCTCTAGTGAACTATGGATCCCGGTCCTTTTCTTTACATACAATCTACAATCTTTTACTGCTTTGTGTTTACTTTCTACAAACTTTTACTTCTTTCCATTCGATATGTTTAATCCTTTGTTTTCCGCAAAACACAGTGAGATTGACAACCTCATCGCAAGTTGGGGACAAAGTTCTGTGGTTGTGTTGTGCAGGTCTCCACGTTGCTACTAGCACCGGTAGTGTGCCCTGCCAAAGCTCAGCTAGTAACACCTTTGAGGTGTTTCCTTGCTCCTACTGGTTCGATTAAACCTTGGTTTCATAACTGAGGGAAACTTGCTGTTGTGCTCATCATACCTTCCTCTTGGGGTTCCCAACGAGCTCTACATCAACACCACGCACTAGGCACTTTTCTGGGCGCCGTGTACTGAGCCATCAGGCAGCAGCATCTTCATTACCAATAACAGATAATTGTTCTCTCATAACAAGATTGAGTACAGCAGGTTTTATCTCAAATAAAGTGGCTTCAGGCACAGGTGGAGCAATAGGTGTGCTCATAAAATCATTGTTGTTGGTGCTAGTGAAGTCACACAACTTAGTGTTTTGAAGAGTAGTCTTTTTTGTGTTTTTTGATAAAGAAAGCAAACTTGTAAAACTAATTTTTTTGTCTTTTTGATAAAGAAAGAAGAAAACAAAGCAAAAAGAAACTAAGCAAAACAAAAATAACAAAGTAAAGAGATTTGTTATGAGGGACTCCCCTTGTGAAGATGTCCTTGACTCCCTGGCAATGGCGCCGGAAAAATACTTGATGGCTCGGTGTTGATGTGGAGCTCGTTGGGGAACCCCAAGAGGAAGGTATGATGAGCACAGCAGTAAGTTTCCCTCAGTTATGAAACCAAGGTTTCATCGAACCAGTAGGAGCAAGGAAACACCCCAAAGGTCATCTCTAGGTCATCTCACCTTGTGTTGATTTGGAAAAAGTTTTGATATCTCTTCTAGTATTTCAAAACTTAGGTGCCTTTTGGGCATGTCGTTTCTCAGTCAGTGCACCTAGTGTTAAGTTCACTAGAGTTGTGTGTGTTGTGTTCTTTGTGTCCCCTTTGCTCTGCTTCATCTGAGAGATTCCTTTCCATCATGATCTCTCTACCTTATGGACCCACAATATTATATTGTAGGATCCACAGTGTTATGTTCTAGGCTTCGTGGTTTCCTTTCACCTCGTATGCCTCCTTTTTATTTGTCTGGGTGCTTCAGAAGTCATTTGTTCTCTTGGAAGCTACCTCGTGATTACTATCTTACAATGTACGCTGTGTCACCCAAGTAGTAATTACTTCTTTCTCGGTTTTTAACCCATGGACTTGAACCGAAGATCCCAGATTGTGCTGGATTCTAGTGTTATGAATCTTGTACATGAAGCTGTTCTTTAACCAAAGGTCCATTCTGTGGCCCCTGTCGTAATGTTCACACATCACCTCAGGATGGCTGATGGCTCGGTGTTGATGTGGAGCTCGTTGGGGAACCCCAAGAGGAAGGTATGATGAGCACAATAGTAAGTTTCCCTTAGTTATGAAACCAAGGTTTAATCAAATCAGTAGGAGCAAGGAAACACCCCAAAGGTGTTGCTAGCTGAGCCTTGGCAGGGCGCACTACCGGTGCTAGTAGCAACGTGGAGACCTGCACAACACAACCACAGAACTTTGCCCCCAACTTGCGATGAGGTTGTCAATCTCACCGGTTTTGCTGAAAACAAAGGATTAAATGTATCGAATGGAAGGAAGTAATAGTTTGCAGAAAGTAAACACAAAGCAGTAAACAGTTTGTAGATTGTATGTAAAAGAAAGGACCGGGGTTCATAGTTCACTAGAATTGGCTCTCCTTTAGATAGATAACATGCTGGGTGAACAAATTATAGCGGGGCAATTGACAAACATCAAGAAAGAAATACATGCATATACTAATCATCTTGACTCCTTTGGAACTTGATTGGGCATTACAACATTATACATATACCGCCATCCAACTGCATCTATGACTAATAATCCACCTTCAGGTTATCATCCGAACCCCCTCCAGTATTAAGTTGCAAGCAACAGATTATTGCTTTATGAATTGCATGTAAAGTAAACAATACGATTGTTATATGAACAAAGGATTGTTGTTTTCTCCCTAGTAGCAACAATACATCTAGTACCTTAGAGATTTCTGTCACTTCCCTAGATTACCAGAGGCATGAACCCACTATCGAGCATAAATACTAACTCTTGGAGTTGCTAGCATCTACTTGGCCAAGATAGCTACTAACAACGGAAGACATGATAGAATCAATAATTAATCTGAAATAGCATGTCAATATCCATCAGATCCCTGCAAACACAACATGCAGAATTACAAATAGATGATCTTGATCATGAACGGAGCTCACAAGATCTAGACATGAAAGCACAAAGGAGGAGAACCAGCCATCTAGCTACTATATGGACCTGTAGTCCAGAGATGAACTACTCATGCATCACACCGGAGGCTTGCATGATGATGAAGGCCTCCAGGATGAATTCCCCTCTCCGGCAGGGTGCCGGGAAGAGCTTCAGATCCCTCCCGATCTAGGGATGGAGATGACGGTGGCTACAGACTCTTTCGTGGATTTTTGATCGGGTACTTAGGGTTTATGTCCTGAGGGTAATATATAGGCGGAAGGAGAGGCCGAGGGGGTGTTGGGGTCGGCCAGACCACCCCCTGGCATGGGCCAGGCCTGGCCGCGCGGCCAGGTGGTGTGGCCAGCCCCCAGCCCTTCTTCATCTCGTATTCTGGCATCAGATGTCTTCCGGAAAAATAGGCACTTTCGCTTTTGTCCCGTCCAATTCCGAGAATTTTCATTTTCTGACTTTCCTGGAACGAAAAACAGCAGAAAATAGGCAGCTGGCACTATGGCTCTTGCTAATAGGTTAGTCCAAGAAATCATATGAAAAGTACTCCAAAGTGTGGACAAAACACAAGAAAGTAGATAAAACCAAGCATGGAACATAAAAAATTATAGATACATTTGCAATGTATCAATGGCTAGAACTATATTTCTGGTCTTCAAGCTTGTGGATATTGTCGCGATTGAATTTCAACAATTAAGGACTTCCCCTACCACTAGCTATGGAAGATGTTCGTTAATGGAACCAAATAGATAACGACGAGAGTACTCATCGTAAGTCTCGCATCTATACTCGTGACTCTGCCACACCCTCCCTTCTATGCATTGGTTTTCGGAAGGTTGATAATTTATGCATCCACATCTCGGGATTCCATCCTAAGCATGTTCCTTCTACCTTGTTATTTTCTGACCTTTGTCTATCAGTTGGTACACAAGTAGTAATGTGCATGGGTGTCTTCCGATGCAAGATACTCTTGTGGTCCTTCATGGCAAACCATCTCAGGATGTCAGGAGAAACAAACTCCAGTACCTTGTCATATCTAGGACCAGGTCAAAGTATTGTATTCTGCAGATTAAGAGGCATGATTAGCTTCTATCTGTTGTACCTTAGCGTATCACACCCTTATATACTAAGAGGTCGTGCTTAGTTTCATTACCCTCTTAATGAAGTGATGCTCTTACACATATTATTACCCACCCTTCCTCCGAGCTTTCATGCTCGAGAATGATGCGTGTGCGTACTAATGTGGCCATTTGAGATTCTTAGCAATTCTTACTACTTCGAACTCCAAGGACATTTGTGTCATTCTTAGCGTGATTGGTTAATGTTATCACTAAGAAAAGAATAATTGTGCTATCGAGTCCGTTATTCTGGTGCACTCTTCTCGGTCAAAGAGTTAGGCTTGTGCTGAAGCTCCAAGACTATGTCTTCTTGCCTTACCAAGCAAGTTTCCTCTCAAACTAAGTGACATATCGGTGGTTCGTAATGTTCTAGATGTCTTTCAAGAAGTATCGCCATGTCTCCACATGACCGTGTTGTCAAGTTCTTGAGTAAGCAAGTTCTCCGAACTGCTCCTTTCTCCAAGGATCTATACTGGATACCCCTGAACTAGTTAATTGAGCTTAAACAACAACTTGGAGAGTTGTAAAGACAAAAGTTCTATCTAACTTAGTTCATCTTAAAGGGGATGTTTACTTTCATTTGTGCTGAAGAAAGATAGTATTTCCTTCGTGGATATGTTATCTTCCCCCACCTTTGATTTGATTTGGGTTATCGTCAAATCAAACTCAGTTCCAAGGACTACCTTGATGATGCTGCTCCTCGTGATGTTTCACTTGAGTACATCTTCATGTTCTTTGGTCTGACCAATACGTATGCCTTGTTAAAGTAACATATGAGTTCATCATCTGGAGTATCTCGATAAGTTTGTTGTTGAGCCCATCGACAATATCCTTATCCTCTCCATGCTAGAATAGATTCATATGGAACATTTGGCATTATAGTTGGAAAACTTTTGAGAACCATCTTCGGGTTATCTTGAAGTATGTGTTCTGGATGTTAGAAGTAACCTTCTCCGATAAACGCGCAATGGTAGAAAGATGTCGCCGTGGATTTGAGTAAAGTTAACTCCATATCTTAATGACACAGTTGTATTTCATTGCAAGTACTCGATGTATGAGCAATTGTCCTCTGACAAGTTGTTAATACCTTGGTCTAGCAATGTAGCTCAGTCTATTGGAGCTTGACACTGAAGTCCATGTCTTGAGAATCTAGTAACTTTATCTTTGTGGTAAACGTTGCAAGCTTTCTATTCGGACACGCTGAGTCTGAATTATCTTTTCACCTAACCAAATCTGAATCTCAAGCAGATATGATGGTTGGTGTTCTTCAAGGTTTTGACATTGGTCTCTTTGTAAATCCGGCAAGATTGAGGTAATGGTTGACACACCTAGTCGGAAGGTCTATTGCCATATTCTCTTGGTTCAGCAATAACAACCAGCCTTCATGAGGCATCTTCTATGATTCATTATAGGAGTTGTGCTTATGTTTCCTTTGTATCCGAAGTCTGACCTTTACTTAATGTTTGGTGCCTCGAACATTAAGGAGAACATTTAAATTAGTGTTGCTAAATGTCTCTTGGTCGATCCTCCAGACCCTTTTATGTTGGCAAGCTTCTTGTCATGCCAAGTAATTGAAGTCTGAGAATGAAGTTTCTTTTTCCTCGTGTCATCGGGAATCTTCTTACCTATTCATCTAGTGGTGTAAAGTGATACCACGATCTTTGGCAAAGATTTTAATAGACCTAGATGAATAAAGAGTTTCCTTCATTTTCTTAAACATGTTTAGGAGTGACGATGATTTTGGTAATCAGAAATTCCTCTTGTTACATGTTCCTTGTGACTCTTATGAGTCCTCGCCACAAAACACCTTTCTGTCTTAACCTTCTGTTGAATGAAGAGTGATCCTTCTATATGAAAAGTAGATCAACAGTTTGGTTATCAGTATCTCTGTATCCCTGGAAGCTCTGGTTAAGCCGTCTAGCAGAGTTTCATATCTCTCGAAGTCTGTGGTTTTGTTCTTTCTATTGTAAGCTTTCCTTTTCAGAAGCATAAACTCTTCTGAACTCCATGGTCTCAATCCTTATGAAGACCAATTATCTAACAACTTGAAAACCTATCTCCTTTTGTTTCCTCCATTACCTTGATGTGTTTCATGTTTAGTTATTTTGAACACTCCTTTCATGAGTTGACCACGAGATACTCTGTGTGTTATTTAGTGTGTTTCCCTCTTATCTTTAGAGTGACCCTGTTTCTTTCTCCCTCTGTCTCTATTCCTACCTTTGGAATCTCGGGTCGAGTTTCTCGTAAGGGGGATAGAGCTGTAACACCCCAGTTTTAGCTAATCCTCAATTTAGGGTTTTATGTGCATTGCATGAGCATCATCTCTTTAAAATGCATGCAAAGAAGAATTAAAAGCAAAACTCTAAAACCCTACTTCATCCCTCTATTTGAAAACCTCTCAAAGGGTTTTAAATATATTTGAAAACTACAAAAATAATGGAGCCCAAATTGGATACAAGGGTCCCTGCAATACTTTCTTATTTTTGTAAGGCCTCTGGTATTTTTGAACTATTCAAAAACAAATTTGAAAAGAATTTACAAAAGTAGAAAAGGAGATTTGAAAAAGAAAACAGTTTTACAGAAAAAAATAAGGAAAACCCAGCCAGCTAGGCCGGCCCACCGCCTCTTCTCCCTCCCTGCCGCTCAGCACGCAACAGCCAGCAGCCCACGTGCAGCCCACCTAGCCCCCGACCCGGTACCCCTTCGACGTCATCGTCTTGCCCGTGACGCGAAGCAGCTCCGTGTCGCTGCTACCGCCATTGATCCGCGCCGCTCGCACGCCGCCGTCCGTCGCGCTCTAGAGTGGAGATAAGACCGCCGCGCCATGCCCTCCTTCTCCTCCCCTGCTCTTATCCCCTCCCCACGCGCTCCCTCTCTCTCTGTGGCGCGCCCGAACCCTAGCCGCTGCAGTAGCCGTGCCGTGCCGCCATTCAGGGCCACCCCCAAGCCCCGCTGACACCGCCACGCGCTCTGCCTCATCGCCCTGACCGTCCTCGCCAACGGAATTGGACGCGGGTGCCCCTATCGAGCTCCATCGACCGCTTACTCTCCGCCTCCGACGAGCACCTCCGCCTCCATCACCGTCGACCTCGTCTTCCTCTGGCCAAGCCGATCTCATCATCGTCTTCAGGGTGAGCCGCTGTCGGGTTCGCTCCCCTAGCTCTCTGGTTCGCTCCGTCGTCGAACGCTGCTGTCGGCCACTGCCAGAGCTCGCCACCATGATACAATCCTATGATTTCAAAGTATTTACTTCTCTCCATGATACATACGATTCTACTATGGTCTTTTATCGATAGATAGAGTATCCTATCTATTTCATTACTCCCTCTCAGCTTATATTACCTGATCCACTGCTCCTAGCATAACTAGGTTTGGCTTGTGCGCAGTGCTAGAGCTTATATCTGTGTCTTGCTTAGCCATGCATAGCTGTCAGTGCTGGTTCGTCCAGAAGATGTACCAAATGTAGAGAATCTAGTATGACAGGAGATCGAGGTATACTGATGAGGTAAGATCAGTGGTAAACGTTAAACATGCTAAGGCTTGTATGGGAGGCCATAGTGGGATGTGGTTTTTCTAGTCCCATGCTCACCACTACTAGGAACCGAGTTCTTGCCTTTGGAACCAAGACGAGCGTACAACCACACGGGGCTTGGGAACCCCTCCGCTGATTAACTTGCCTAGTAGATTCCATGAGTCACATAGTTCGGGCATTCCATTCGGCATATGCATAGAAAACGTTTTGAAAGATTTTGGGGGTGAAGGTGCATCATAACAGGTAGGTAAGCGTGGCCGGGGTTGCTTGGGGTAGATGGCGCCCCTGGTAAACCAACCTCACCTCACATCTATAGGGACCGGCTTCGGGATTTGACCCGTTACGGCGGAACCATCCTTAGGGCGTGACTCATGGTCTCGGAGAAAGCAAGGTAAAGGTCGTGTCCAACCACCGGCTGCCGGCCTTCCAAGGAAGAGGGCTAAAACGTTGGCATTAAGAGTCGGTTGGTACGTGTGGGTAAAGTTGTACACCCCTGCAGGGTTAAATCTTCTCGAAAATCCATGTTCACGGTTATGAACGCTTGGTGACCGAATTCTAAGATCATAGAGAACATTAACCTAATCGTAAAACTTGGAGGTTTCAACGTGTGCTTAAGGATGCTTCCTCATGGGTACGAGGGGGTGATCCTAGTTGTGAGATGAGGATTACTTTGGTGGATATCAAGATGATGATCAATTCTTCGAAGATGTCGCTCTCTTATCCCCTTTTAAATATTCTGATTAGACAAGCTTCTTCCCCCTCTTGTTTTATAAACAAAGATGGCTTTATGCAAAATAACCCTACTAGCCATAAGTCTTGCGGATTACACCCTGTACTCACCCTTTCTTTGTTGATACTTTTGTAGCAGAATAAGTGTTCCCCTGAAGACAAGTTTGGTATGACATCGACACTGATGAGTAGCTTGGGGTTCCTGGCCGGCAGCCTGGAATCTATGGGCTGGGACATCATCATTATGCTTCAGGCCTCTTAGGCCATTTATTAAGTTTGCTAGACTTAATAGCATAATTTGCCTTCCATTATTTGATGTTTGTGGTCAGTGACCTCTGCTTGTAATATTTTGGTTCTTCACTCAGTTATGAGCTTGCTGTAATAATTTTTTGTGTCGCAGGGTTACTGTTGTGTTACCGATTTCTCACCGGATATCCTCGAGCTCTACGTTAAGCTTATGTCAGGCTAAGGTCTGGGATTTGTTTAACCCTGATCTCGGGGGTGTCACATTGATGTGAAGTGCGCGTGCAAGAACGGTCACAACTCCTCCACATATGGGTCCTAGAGATTGAAGAGCCTGATACTTAAGGTAAAACACAAGAAAAGCACCCAAATTTAGCGTTAAGTTACAATTGAGAAGTGTAGCTTTTGCAAGGATCAACATGTCCTCCTCATTAACTCTAGTAAACTCACCACTTGCCTGCAATGTGTTAGCAATAACATAGAATAAATATCGAATAGAAGGATGATCAGTTTGGTTCCTCTTGGGTGTGTTTCCACGAATTATCATCAAATTAAAATATTGTGAAGGGGAAGGATCTAAAACAAAGGTAGTTGTACATACATCAGTGGTGTTGTTGGCAAACCCACAGCATTGAGCCCATTGGCTAAGTGTCAAAGTATATTCACAGTTCATAAGGCAGAATTTAATTTGATCAACTCCGGGCCTTTGTTCCTCCGAACAACCATAAGGATCCACCGTGTGTGTCAAGGTGTTGAAGAACTCAAGCATCAAGCGGCGATATGTCACAACATCCTGAATGGAAAAATTGTACAAACCAACATTGTTGCAAAGTAAATCGAAATCAACATGAATGCCAAGTTGGTTTAGGATATATGGACACGCCCACTTGGTGGACTTGATCTCTTGAATCTTGACATGATCGAAACGGGTTAGATGGAACTCCTCGGTGAACTCGATGCCAAGTGACTCGGGGGTTAACGTATCAACGGCAGGTGCGGAGGATTCCACATCCATCTCACGTGTACGACTTCTCGTGTTCATATAATAAATAAAAACAAGACAAAGTAAATAAAGATTACTAATAATTGTTTTGTCTAATAGAAACATAGCATAAGTGATTATCTACACTAACTACAAAAGAAACTCATCTAAAAGCAATGCTAAGCATAATTAATATCAAGATTGAATCAAGAACAACACCTATATCTAGATTGGCAATGATGAATGATTAAGTGAAGCTTTTGCACGAATAAGTTGGGGACCAGAGGAGAATCATATGTTAGATGGAGTGAGTGCAAAGAATCGAAGAAAGATTGAGTAAGTTTGAAGATCCAATGGAGGTGGTTTGAAGTTTGGAGGAAGAAGAAAGAGAAAAAATGATTTGGGGATTTTTAGGTTACCTCCTCGGGGTGGTTATGGCGGCCGAATACTCGGTACGGGCGGGCGGTACAGCCGTAGCCCGCTCGTACTGGGTGACTTACCTTGGGGGCGACGACTGCTCCCAGGAGGTGCACTCGGTACGGGCGTGCGGTACGGTCACGCGCGTTCGTACTATTGGTCGTTAATGATGTAGTGACTTTTGCTTAAAATATGATGTTTGCTCGGGGGTACGGTACGGGCGCGCGGTACGGGCGCGTCCGGCCATACCAGTGGTCGTTATCAACACTGTTCCTTTCGGCAAACATCAAAATCTTATCCTCATTTGCCCTGAGGTGGTACGGGTGCACGGTATGGTCCACTTTGGCCGTACCAGTGGTCGTTATGAACACTGTGAACTACAAAACTCAAGAAATTTGATTAGTAGCTCATTGCACCTTTGCACATCTTATCAAAGGGTTAGATAACAACAAAATTACTAAGTAACGATCCAACAATACTTGTTAGGCCATGTGTTAGTAAAATAAAATCATAGAGGATTACCTCATTTCTTCTCCTCTCTCCATAGGTCTTCTTGAACACTATTTATTTAAAAGAAAACAAAACTAACACAATACTAATACAATATAAAATATAAAGAAAGAATTTTATTTCACATGGGTTGCCTCCCATGAAACGCTTCTAGTTAAGGTTAATTAGGTTGACCTTGATGAAAATCACTTACGTTTGTGAAGTGGAACACCCACTCCAAAGTAGTTTGCTTTTAAAGTAATTACACCATCATCATCATTAGGCTTGGCCTTCTTTTTCCTAGGGAAGTGGTCTACAAAAGGCACTACAAGAAAAGTTGGCTTTTACAACGGATGATTTTCGTGCTTGAAGGCCCGTTTTTCGTGGCCAAACAGGTTTGCACGACGGATGGCCTTCATGGTAAAATCCCCGTCACAAATGAATTAACCATGGGTTTATTTTACCGTGGCGGATCGCACCCTTCAGCCATGAAAACTTGTTCCGTCGTAGATCTGTTCACCAGCCACGCCCAGCCAAGGCCTGGTAAAATACTAACTTGGACCGTGGCAGCTACCGTTAGCGGCCAGTTACCATCGTTAACGGTCATAGAAACCGTGCCAGAAGCCAGGCCCAGCCAAGGCCTGCTAAAATACTAACTGGTCCATCCCATCAGGGGAGCCCATCAAGAAGATGGCCCGTTACTGTTTTGTCCTGCGCTATTTGAAATGGGCCCAAAAATGCAGCCAGGAGCGGCCCGCAAACTTTCAGGCATGATTCTGTTTCGGCCTATAGGAGGCTCATGTTGGTCCAACATTGTGCTGCAACTTGAGGCCTGCACAAATCCGGCCTGGCACTGTTTAGGCTTGTTGCCAATTTAGCCTTTTACTGTTCAGTCCTGTTACTGTTCTAGCCTTTTAGGAATTCCGACCCGTTACTATTTGGGCCCTTTAGTGTTTGGTATTTTGCCTGTTCAGGCCGGCACTGATTGGCTTGTTACTGTACTGGCCTGACACCGTACTAGCCTTTTGTTGTTGATACCTTTTACGGTTCCGGCCTTTCACTGTTCCGGCCTTTTCTTTGTTCTGGCCTTTTACTGTTCTAGACTTTACTATTCTAGCCTTTTGTTGTTCTAGACTTTTACTGTTCTGCCATTTTACTGCTACGGACTTTTACTGTTCTGGCCATTTATTGTACTGGCCATTTACTGTTCTGGCCTTCTATTGTTCTGGCCTTTTCCTGTTCTGGCATTTTACTGTTTTGTCTTTTTCTGTTCTGGTCGTTTTGGGCCATCCATGTGCATGTTGTTTCAACGTTCGGCATGCTACTGCTCCAGCCTGTTACTGTTTCGTACTTTGCTAGTGCCTACTTTTCACATAATAGGTGAATATCAAGACATCAATTAATAAACACACAGAAATTAAAATTACTTATTACACAACAATAAAAGTTTGTTACAACAGGTTATACAACAAGATCGTAATTCCGATATATTACAACATGTCAGTACCATCAATAAGATATCGGTACATGGCGAATTGCTTCAATGTATCATCTGTCCTCTTCTTCAACATTTCAGCTACAGATCTAAGAGCAGCTACACCCTTTCGTTATGCATGCAATACAACATTTATAAATTTATCACCTCCAGGAGTTGTTCTAGGTGAACTGTTAAGTAAGTTGTTTGCTTTGAAAATGTAATGGGATAATGAATGGGACGAAGGATCACAACTTTCACTCCTGCCTTCCAAGGACTCTTGCTTGGTTTTAACTGCAGTCTGCTAAAATATGGTGAAACAGGTTAAAACAAACAACAAGGGAAACAAGTAGTATTATATAAAGTAGAGATCATTTAAAGTAAGTATGAACTTATAGTAGCAATTTCAGGCTGACAGTAGCTCCTTCTCGAGTCAGTGCGACTCCTGGTCAATCTGGCAGAAGAATCTGAGCAGAGAAGTTGGAACTCTGGTCCTTGTACTCCATTGTCATTTCTCTTCATGACATTTGAAACCAAGTTGGTTGGTTCGGAAGGATGAAAACTCTTGAAAAACACCAAAAACACAGCATTAAAAATTACCAGATGTATGTTTCAAACTAGATAGCTGGTTTGGAAGGATGAAAGTAGGTGAAAATGCCAACATATAGCATTAAAAATGACTAGATATATCATCCAAACTAGATGGACATTTTCCGAATTAAGCATTCGCACATATATTCACAATTGAACATAAATGCAAATGTCATTAAAAGTTCTTAGGTAGAATGACTTATTAACTTATTAGGCATACATGTTATACAACTAATTAACATGACAAGAAACTGGCCTAAGTAACACAAGGACACAAGGCAACCTCACGATTCAGCCTTGATGGGTGTCAGATTGTCAGTGTTGGATCCTTTATGATCTGTTTGCATGACTCGTGCGAGCGCTCGAAAAGAATAGAATCTATGAGTTCGTGTTGGAGGATTAAACCGATAGCATGAGAATAAAGAAAGAGAATAAAAGCGAGAAGCTAATGAGGTGGATAGGACCTACAAGATGAAGGGTGCAAATGAAATGGCAATAGCATCCAGGATATTGAGCAACATCCTAAAGATTTCGTAGTTTACGAGTACCAAAAATATAGTAAACGGGCAAGAGAAATTACCACTACATGGCGAGGAAGGGTGGGACGAGCAAGTGGGTGGCGGGGGCGGTGGCTCGGCATTTCGGGGTCAGCAATGAATGATTCAGTGAAGTGGCCCTGGTAGGGTAGACGACGATGTTGGCGAAGCAGATCTGGTGCTGCGAGGGAGTCGGTGAAATAGTTCCGGTGAAGAGCACCTGCAGTGGAAGAGCTCTGGTGTGGAAGAGAGGTCCTATGGTGAAGCATCTAGAGGAAGGTCAAGGTTGGAGGGGTGTGGGTGGGGAAGAGACGATGGGGGATATAGGTGGTATGACGCACATTTATGACCTATGACCCTATATTATTGTAGTACTCCCATGGTCCTTGTTTCCTGAGCAGGGATAGAAGAGAAATTTTGCATTTGCAAAAAGCAGGGCGGGATATTTAAATAGATGCACGAGATATTTGATTATATGTGCGCGGGATGTTTCGGTGCCATGCGGAAATTTTGAGGTTGAAGCTTCCGACGTACGCTACTCCGACGCGGCCTCTCTCACATGTTGGCCCCGTCTAGACCCACATGCCAGCGGCAGTATGCTTACCAACATATAAATGAGTTTCCACACATTTTCCAAAATTAATAAACAATATATTTTGAAGGCTTTCATACAAGATGACCAAGGTCACGGCCATATCTTTGTTATAGTTTATAATAGCGTGTCCATATCTGGTAGATAGCTGCATCTTGGCATTTCAAAAGAAGATTCTATATTTGATGAACAATGCCCATCTTTCATGAATTTCTAAACTTTCTAGCTAAATCTATGCAATAAAATGACTTTTTGACAATCTGAAGTAAATATGTCTAATTTTGAACTAGAAAGTCTGTGATATACCTTGCTCTTGACTTTTTAAAATAATTCAAAGATATCAAGTAGTCAAATATTGGAGAACGAAGAGAGTTTTGGAAAATTCAACTTTTTGATATGAATGGCAATGACACCTAATTTCGGCCATTTTTAAAAAATACAAAGAAACAAAATATAAAAAGAAATGCATCCATTATTTTCTCTCTGCGTGTCTCACTATGTGCACTAGCTAGTTTCCATGGAAAAATGTAATCTTGAAATTTGACAATTTCTGAGAAAAAATTGTATCACAATATATGGAGTACCATGTAAGAATATGCATGGCTTTCAAACCAGATGACCAAGGTCATGGCCTTATCTTTTCTATAGTTTTTAATAACCTATCCATATTTGTTATGGTGTGTATTGACATTTAAAATATTATTTACAAACGAAGCTTCCAAATTGGAAGTTATTTCAATTTTCTAAGGCACAACAATGGCTTTAGTCATGAAGCTGCTACAAAACATGGCTTAAAATCCCACTGCCCCGGTTTTCACTCAAAGTATATATAGCCTAGGGTTAAGTTTACGGTTCGGGGTTTTATTTTGGGTTGAGGGTTTAAGGGTTCATGATTGATGGTTTAGGATTTTAGGGTTTAGGCTTTTAGGGTTTAGTGGTTTAGGGTTCATGATTTAGGGTTTAGGGTTGTTCAGGGTTTTAGGGTTTATGATTGTTTAGGTTTTAGGGTTTAGGGAATTTTCAATAATAATGTTCAATCTTCATATATATATGGTTATATTCATGGAATAGAATGGCGTTATCACAATTTAATAAAAGTATTTCAAAATTTGATATGTAAGTGCATTATACCTCCTTGGTAAGGGTTTAGGGTTCTAGGGTTAGGAAGTTAGGGTTCTAGGGTTAGGAGGTTATTAGGGTTTATGGTTAAGAGTTTTTGATTTTCAATAATGTTCAAGCTTTATGCTTATATTCATGTAATAGAATGGCGTTACCACAATTTAACGAAAGTATCTCAAATTTTGATCTATAAGTGCATGGTACCTATTGGTTTAGGGTTTATGGGTTGATGATTTAGGGTTTTACGGTTTAGATTTTATGGGTTGTTTATGGCTTAGGGATTAGCGAATTTTCAATAATGCTCAAAGATTTATGCTTATATTCGTCCAATAGAATGGTGTTACCTGCTTTAATGAAAGTATCACAAATGTTGATCTATAAGTGCATGATACCTGCTTGGTTAGGGTTTTATAGTTTAGGTTTTATGGTTTTGTAGGGTTTAGAGTTTAGCGAATGTAGAATAATGCTCAAGCTTTATTGTTATATTCGTCGAATAGAATGAGGTTACCTAATTTATTGAAAGTATCTCAAATTTTGATCTATAAAGTGCATGATACCTGCTTAGTTAGTGTTTATGGGTTGAGGGTTTGGGTTTTTAGGGTTTAGGTTTTAGGGGTTGTTTAGGGTTTAGGGAATTTTTGATAATGCTCAATATTTATGCTTATATTCGTCGAATAAAATGGCGTTACCAAATTAAACGAAAGTATATCAAATTTTGATCTATAAGTGCATGCTACGTGCTTGGTAAGGGTTTAGGGTTTCGGGTTTTAGGGGTTTTGGGTTTTGGGTTTTAGGAATTTTCAATAATGTTCAAGTTGATTTATGCTTATATTCGTGGAATAGAATGGCATTACATCAATTTATTGAAAGTATCTCAAATTTTGATGTATAAGTGCACAATACCTGCTTTGGTTAGGGTTTATGGGTCGAGGGTTTAGGGTTATAGGTTTTTACAGTTTAGTTTTATGGGTTGTTTAGGGTTTAGAGTTTAGCGAATTTTCAATAATGCTTAAGATTTATGCTTATACTCATAGAACAGAATGGGTGTTAGCTGATTTAATGAAAGTATCTCAAATTTTGATCAATGTGTGCATGACACCTGGTTGGTTAGGGTTTATGGCTGAGGGTTTAGGGCTTTAGGGTTTAGGGTTGAAGTTTTAGGGGTTGTTTAGGGTTTAGGGAAATTTTGATATTACTCAGGATTTATGCTTATATTCATCAAATAGAATGGCGTTACCCAATTTAACGAAATTATCTTAAATTTTGATCTATAAGTGCATGTTACGTGCTTGATGAGGGTTTAGGGTTTAGCGTTATCGGGTTTAGGGGTTTAGGATTTGGGTTTTAGGGGTTTCAGTTTTCGAGAATTTTCAATAATGTTCAAGCTTTATGCTTATATTCATGGAGTAGAATGGTGTTACCCAATTTAACGAAAGTATGTCAATTTTTGATCTATAGTTGCATGATACCTGCTTGGTCAGGGTTTAGGGGTTTAGATTTTATAGTTTAGGATTGCGTGAATGCTCAATAATATTTTCAAACTTTATGGTTATATATATTCGTGGAACAGAATTGTGTTACCGCAATTTAATGAAAGTGTCTCAAAAATTGATCTACAAGTCGATGATATCCTGCTTGGTCATATTTTTTGTTAAATAAAATTTAAGGTACCCAAGTACTAAAACAAGGGAGAAATAGGAAGAGTTCCTTGAGATTTAGGCTTTATTTGGTTGGGCTCTAATTCTGGCTTTTGATTTTTGGCTTATAAAGCTACGAACGTGTTTTTGGATTTGTTTTTTTAGCTTTTACTCTGACATTGTGGAATGATAGTATAAGCCAGGTTGGATGATTTTAACGATTTTATCTCGATTTAGCGAAAAATGTTTGAATTTTGAACAACAAGCGGTGGGAATCTCTACTTCCCGTAATTCTGGCTCACTGACATGTGGGTCACTTGCAAAGTGGGTCCAAAAAGTCAGTGTAGGTCGGAGTGGGCGGGCAGGTAAATATTGAAGAAGGGTTGGGAAACGTGGATGGGGTGATGCACTTGGGAGAACGCAAATTTACCACCTATATCCCTCTGTTATTGCAGTGCTCCCTCGGATTCTTATTTCCGGAGCAGGGATATAAGATGAATTTTGCATTCTAGAAAGTGGTGAAGCATGTTTGAATGGATGCGCGGGGTATTTTAACGGATGGGTGCGATGTTTGGGCGCCGTACCGAATTTTGAGGTCGAAGCTTCTAGCATACGCTACTCTGACAAGGGGCCTCTCAGACGCGCTATCACCGTCTAGACCCACATGCAAGCGAGAGTTGCTTCCCAGCATTTAAACAAGTTTCTAGGCATTTGCTGAAATTTTCGAACAATTTAAGGCTTTCAAGAAGATGACCATCGTCCAAAAAAAAGTTGACCAAGGTCATGGAAATAGTTTATGATGACGTGTCCGTATTTGGTAGATCGGTGCATCTTTGAAAATCAACCAATATGTCTGCTTCCAAATTTGAAGTTTGTTTTCGAATTTCCAAGTAACAACAATGTGTTTTGTTGTGAAGAAACTACAAATATGATGGCTCAAAATGCCACCGCCCCCTTTTTTCACACAATGTATAACGCCCTTTCAAGCTTCCAGGCTAAATTTGTGCAATAAAATAATTTTTGGGGTTGGATGTTTGAATGGGTGAGCGGGATATTTCGGTGCTCTGCCAAAATTTTGAAGTTGAAGCTTCTAAGGTACGATACTCCCACTTGGGATGCTGTCCCCGTAAGATAGACCCACAGGCCTGTATGCTTTCCAGCATTTAATGAGTTTACAGACATTTGCCAAAATTAATGAACATTAATTCAAGGCTTTCAAACAAGAGAAGCATGGTCACAGCCATAGTTTCTGTACCTTTTTCATGTTTTGTACAACTCCATACATTGAAGCATCTTCACCAACCAAGCTTACAAACTTGTCCGTCTTTGGTAGATCAGTGCATCTTGGCATTTCAAGCAATTGTTTGCAAAGGAGATTCCAGATTTGATGGATAATGCCCTACTTTCATGAGTTTCCAAGCTTCCTAGCTAAAGATGCTGAAATTAAATCACTTTTTGACGATTGAAAGTAAGTATGTCTATTTACGAACTACAAAGTGTGTGATATAGCTTCCTCTTGACTTTTTAAAAATAGATTTAAGGTACCAAATTAGTCAAATATTGGAGAACCACCGAGAGTTTTGCAAGATTTCAATTTTTTGATATGAATAGTAATGACACCAAATTTGGGCCAGTTGTTTTTAAAAAATAAAGAAACAAAATATAAAACGAAATACAACCATTCGTTTGTCCGTTGGTGTCTCACTGTGTGCATTGGCTAATTTCCATGAAAATATATAAAATTTGATAACTCTTGAAAAACTCGTTTCATAATATGGTGTACCATGTTTGAACATTTAGGCTTTCAAAAACTTGATGACCAATGTCAAGGCCATATGTGTTACCATACTTTATGATAATGTAACCATGTCTGGTAGATTGGTGCATATTGGTATTTAAACATTATTTAGAAAATGAGATTCCATATTTTGGAGTTATTTTAAAAGCTCCAATCGATAATAATGGCTTTAATTTTGTCATACGATATATGGCGTACCATGTATGAATTTGCATGGCTTTCAAACCAGGTGATCAAGGTCATGGCCACACCTTTGCTATAGTTTATAACAACATGTTTGCATTTGGTAGATTTGTCTGTATTATTGGCATTTAAAATATTACTTACAAAGGAAGCTTCTAAATTTGAAGTTATTTTCAATTTTTCAAGCGACGACAATGGCTTTTGTCATGAAGAAACTACAAATAAGTATGGCTCAAAATCCCATTGCCCTAGTTTCCACACAAGATATATTAGCCTAGGGTTTAGGGTTTGTGTTTTTTGGGTTAAGGGTTTAGGGGTTTATGGTTTATGGTATATGATTTAGGATTTTAGGGTTTAGGGCTTAGGAGTTTAAGGTTGGTATTTAGGGTTTAGGGTTTTCTAGGTTTTAGGGTTTATGAATTTTCAATAATAATGTTCAAGCGTTTATATATATATGCTTATATATATTGAATAGACTGGTGTTATCGCAATTTAATGAAAGTATCTCCGATTTTGATCTATAAGTGCATCATACCTGCTTTGTAAGGGGTTGAGGGGATGAGCATTTAGGGTTTATGGTTTTTGGGGTTTAGGTGTTTAGGGTTTAGATTTTTTGGGAATTTTCGATAATGTTCAAGCTGCTTTATATATGCTTATATTCATCGAATTGAATAGCGTTAGGACAATTTGAGGAAAGTTTTATCTGAAATTTTGATCTACAAGTGCATGTGATACCTCATTTGCCAATGTCGTTTAGGCGGGGTTGAGGGTTTAGGGTTTTAGGGTTTAGGGCATTTTCAATAATGTTCAAACTTTATTGTTATATTCGTGTAATACAATGGCGTTACCGCAATTTAATGAACGATCGAATTTCAGATTTTGATCTATAAGTCCATGATACCTGCTTGGTTAGGGTTTATATGGGTCCAGGGTATAGGGTTTTATGGTTTTACAGTTTAGGTTTTATGGACTGAATAGGGTTTAGGGGGTTTATCGAATTTTCAATAATACTCAAGATTTATGCTTATATTCGTCGAATAGAATATGGCGTTACCTAACTCATTGAAAGTATCTGAAAATTTGATCTATAAGTGCATGATACCTGATTGGTTAGGGTTTATGGGTTGAGGGTTTGGGGTTTTAGGTTTAGGTTTTATTAGGGGTTGTTTAGGGTATTTTCAATAATGCTCAAGATTTATGTTTATATTCATCGAATAGAATGGAGTTACCAGTTTAACGAAAATATATCAATTTTTGATCGATAAGTGTATGCTACGTGCGGGGTTGAGGGTTTCAGGGTTTAGGGCATTTCCAATAATGTTCAAACTTTATTGTTATATTCGTGGAATAGAATGGCGTTACTGCAATTTAATGAAAGATCGAATCTCAGATTTTTGATCTTTAAGTCCACGGTACCTGCTTGGTTAGGGTTTATATGGGTCGAGGGTTTAGGGTTTTAGGGTTTTACGGTTCAGGTTTTATGGACTGAATAGGGTTTAAGGGTTTTAGGGTTTTAGGGTTTTAAAGCTTTATGCTTATATTCGTCGAATAGAATATATATGGTGTTACCTAACTCATTGAAAGTATCTCCAAATTTGATCTATAAGTGCATGATACCTGATCTGTTAGGGTTTATGGGTTGAGGGTTTGGGGTTTTAGGTTTAGGTTTTATTAGGGGTTGTTTAGGGTTTAGGGTATTTTCGATAATGCTCAAGATTTATGCTTATATTTTTGATAGAATGGAGTTACCAGTTTAATGAAAATATATCAATTTTTGATCGATAAGTGCATGCTACGTGTTTGGTAAGGATTTAGGGTTTAGTGTTTAGATTTTAGGGTTTCGGGTTTAAATAATGTTCAAGGTTTATGCTTATATTCGTGGAATAAAATGGCGTTACCGCAATTTAATGAAAGTATCTCAAATTTTGATATATAAGTGCATGGTACCTGCTTGATTAGGGTTTATGGGTCGAGGGTTTAGGGTTTTACAGTTCAGTTTTATGGGTTGTTTCTGGTTTAGGGCTCAGAAAATTTTTGGTAATGCTCGGGATTTATGCTTATATTCGTCTAATAGAATGGCGTTACTTGATTTAATGAAAGTATCTCAATTTTTGATCTATAGTTGCACGATACCTGCTTGGTCATGGTTTAGGTTTTATGGTTTAGGATTCCGTGAATTCTCAATAATTTTTTTAAACTTTATGGTTATATATATTTGAGGAACAGAATGGTGTTACCGCAATTTAATGAAAGTATCTCAAAATTTGATCTACAAGTCGATGATATCCTGCTTGGTCATATATTTTGTTAAGTAAAATTGAAGGTGCCCAAGTACTAAAACAAGGGAGAAACAGGAAGAGTTCCTTGAGATTTAGGCGCTGTTTGGTTGGGCTCTAATTCTGGCCATTGATTTTTGGCTTATAAAGCTACGAACGTGTTTTTGGCTTTGTTTTTTTTAGCTTTTACTCTAACATTGTGGAATGATAGTATAAGCCAGGTTGGATGATTTTAACGATTTTATCTCGATTTAGCGAAAAATGTTTGAATTTTGAACAACAAGCGATGGAAATCTCTACTTCCCGTAATTCTAGATCACTGATATGTGGGTCACTTGCATACTAGGTCCAAAAAGTTAGTGAGGTCCGAGTGGGCAGGCAGGTAAATATTGAAGAAGGGCTGGGAAACGTGGATGGGGTGATGCACTTGGGAGAACGCAAATTTACCACCTATATCCCTCTATTATTGTAGTGCTCCCTCAGATTCTTGTTTTCGAAGCATGGATAGAAGAGGAATTTTGCATTCTAGAAAGAGGTGAAGCATGTTTGAATGGATCGCGGGATATTTCAATGGATGGGTGCAATGTTTGGGCGTCGTACCAAATTTTGAGGTTGAAGCTTCTAGCATACGCTACTCTGACAAGGGGCCTCTCAGACGCGCTGTCACCGTCTAGACCCACATGCAAGCGAGAGTTGCTTCCCAGCATTTAAACAAGTTTCTAGGCATTTGCTGAAATTTCCGAACAATTTAAGGCTTTCAAGAAGATGACCATCGTCTAAAAAAAGGTGACCAAGGTCATGAAAATAGTTTATGATGACATGTCCGTATTTGGTAGATCGGTGCATCTTTGCAAATCAACCAATATGTCTGCTTCCAAATTTGAAGTTTGTTTTCGAATTTCCAAGTAACAACAATGTGTTTTGTTGTGAAGCAACTACAAAGATGATGGCTCAAAATGCCACCGCCCCAGTTTTTCACAGAATGTATAACACCCTTTCAAGCTTCTAGGCTAAATTTGTGCAATAAAATATTTTTTGGGGTTAGATGTTTGAATGGATGGGCGGGATGTTTGAATGGGTGGGCGGGATATTTCAGCGCTCTGCCAAAATTTTGAAGTTGAAGCTTGTAAGGTACGCTACTCCCACTTGGGATGTTGTCCCCATCAGATAGACCCACATGCCTGTATGCTTTCCAGCATTTAATGAGTTTGTAGATTTCTGCCGAAATTAATGAACATTAATTCAAGGCTTAAAACAAGAGGAGCAAGGTCACAGCCATAGTTTCTGTACCTTTTTCATGTTTTGTACCACTCCGTACATTGAAGCATATTCGCCAACCAAGCTTACAAACCCGTCCATATTTGGTAGATCGGTGCATCATGACATTTCAAGCAATTGTTTACAAAGGAGATTCCAGATTTAATGGATAATGCCCTACTTTCATGAGTTTCCAAGCTTCCTAGCTGAAGATGCTGAAATTAAATAACTTTTTGACATAAAGCCATTCGTTTGCAAAGTGCAATGCTATGTGCATTAGTTTCCATGGTAAAACATAAACTTGTATTTTGACAAGTTTTGGATCAATTTTGATCTATGGTGACTAGTAGGTGGGCCACATATATGGTGGTGCCCAAAGTAGGGTAGGTCAGAATTTCCAAAGTTATCCCTCCGCACCCCTTCGCACTATGTGTTAACTTCCACCCTCCACCGCTTAGGCCTCACCCCCTTCCCAACAAAACATACGTGCTTACAGCCGCTCCTCATCACCAACATGCGCGAAGAAGCTTTCCCCACCCATCCGTCTTCTTGAGACGCACCGGTGGGCACGTTGATCCCACGGTAGTCCTTCTATCTCTAGCTCGATCTGGTTGGCATTTTATTGCCCTTTCAAATACTCCTACATAGTTTAATTTATCCTCAGTCTGCATGGTCATATTTTATTCTGCGTTGGATCTGTGTTAATACCTTCGGCAATTTTTGCTATCAATATGTTTGCTGAAACGCATAGGCATATATAGTTTTTGTACTCCATCTATATGTTTCCTGCTTTTCTTTTAATAATAACCAACCTTGTATGTCATAATTAAACAGATTGGCAGATTTTGGATAGAGATTGCTCCATTAGGCAGCACTAAACGTATCCTTCATGTTCTACGATTTATGGGATTTGTTAGAGCTCATTGTGACAACTCAAAAGTACATTGCCCCTGCCGGTTGTGTGTGAATCGTAGGGTGCTGCCTCAAAGTATAGTGGAAGACCATATTTTACATTTGGGATGCTAAGCACATATGTTAGATGGGTATTTCATGGTGAACCATATGTCCTCCATATGAACCGGGGGAAGCACATCTTTATCATCAAGATCAAGTAGGGGAAGAAGATGTTGATCAACTAGATCAACTGACAGAGGCAGCTCCTGAGCATCTAGATCAACTTGGAGAAGGGGGAGGAGAGAAAAAGCGCAAGCTACATGAAACAGGTTTCATTTATGGTACTACCTCTATGCCAGATGACAAGGTATATCTGTAGAATAACAAATGTTCAGGTTGTGTGTCTTTGATATTTCTCTATAAACATATATGTTAATCTATTAATCACAGAAGTAGACGACCCAAGAGGACTTTGATGGTAATGATAATGACCTGTTCATTAATGAGCCTGTACCTGAGGCTGTGGATCGGGTACACTGCTTTTGGATGGACCATGCACTGATTTTGGTGTTCTTCACTTCTGTAACCTTTAGTTGCTACTTGTAATGTGCAATGGATTTTGCGTCAGATTCTGTATGGAGAACTATGGGTCAGTGGCGCGCACGGCCACTACGGACAGGGATGGTCCTGTCAGTTCCCTTAAAAGTTGCCTAAAAAGGTAATGTAGCAGTATATTTGTTGCATTCTTCCATTCTTTCCAATGCTGAAAGTGGTTGGCTGTAACGTGGATGTATCCATGTGCTAAAAGTTGTCTTTGTCTGCATCCTATTTTTATGGAAGCCTCTATGACACCATCTCTTCTTCATTTACTGTAGCACAGTGGTACATACCTGCGAACGTGCGGTGCTCTAGGTGCGGCAAATTGGATGGTACCCCCACATGCGCAGGATCCGGCAAGTACCACTACTCACCAAAAAACAAGCGCAAGGCCACAGACCAGCTGGGAGGGCCCAGCTTAAAGATAAAGCTATTTGTTCTTAATACCCTCATTACAATGGTGCAGTCAGATTTAAGTATTACCCGCTTGGTGTGATGCATGCTTATCAGATGTTTAGAAACATATGTGTGATTTTATTAATTCTGGCACTATGTTTATGTGAATCCAGATCTGGATGTGTCAGACTGTCTCATATAGTTAGTATATGACTACTATGTACTGTACTCCCTCCATCCCAAGGCTTAGGCATATACTGTATTTTTTTTAAAAGTTAAGCGACAGAAAGTTTGACCAAACTTTACATAGTATTGAATTAATGAGCTCTGTTTCTATTTATGCAGATTGAAGGTGCTACTGCGGAGGCTGAGGCTGCTGTAGAGGCTAGTAGATTTCTGATGCCCGCACCAAAAGAGGACATCCTCTACACAACGAGGAAGCGCCAACATAGTACCCAGGTGGGCAGTGACCTCTCTAAGAAGTGGGTATAATTTGGAAATCCACAATTTCACATGTTATGATTTTCCATGTTATTGTTATCAGCTAGTACTATATGTTTATGCTCATTAGAAGTTCACCAAAATAAAATATGTTTGCTTTACAGGCAATGGTTTTGTCTTATATTATTAGATTTACTTGCTCTTTACATAATTTAACCTTTCAACTTAATTTCAATCAGTACCACGCACCAGCTGCTTAGCCCTTTCTGCTAACCTCCTCTTGTCAAGCTTGTGGACTGAAAGGGGCCCCCTGTATGCCATTCCAAAGGCAGAGGGACGAAAAATGGTCCATGGCCACCCTTCGCAAAGGGTACCCATGGTATCAGGTAAGGATTCCAAGTGGTTTAGACCGACTTGATGTAAGATCTTGTATCTCACTTTTTTTGCTATCGCCTTACTTCTCTATCAATTTTCTAATGAAGGTTGTCCCTTGTGTCGCTCGCCCCATTATAAACAAGATGTTCGGAAATGACAAGTTTCTAACTCTGTATAGCAAGGTCCCTAAAGGCATGTGGAAACTATATGATGTGGATGTCTCCCAAACGATGGGCACCACCTATTTGGGTGGCCGAGGTTGGTCCAAGTATGTCCGTGAGAATGGTCTGAGCCAGGAGACGAGGTAACATTCTATTTTAGCAAGCCTGGGCAGATACATGCACGCCATCGTACACCTGTTGACCGAAGGACCAAGAACAGTGGTAGTACTAATTAATTTGATTCTCCACTCATCACAACCTCTAATGATTTTCTTGTGACTAACTATTCTGCACTGATACGTTGCAAACGTATCTATAATTTTTGATGTCCCATGCTTGTTTTATATCTACTTTCTTATGTTTTGTCCACACTTTGGAGTATTTTTATACACTTTCTAGGACTAACCTATTAACAAGATGCCACAGTGCCAGTTGCCTGTTTTCTTCTGTTTTTGGCTCCAGAAAAGCCAGAAAATGAATATTCTCGGAATTGGACCAGACAAAAGCCAAAGTCAATATTTTATGGGAAGACTCATGGAGCCAGAAGACGAGACGGAGAGGCGCCAGGGGATGGCCACACCATGTGGTGGCGCGGGTCCCCCTGGCCGCGCCACCAGGTGGTGTGGGCCCCTGGTCCACCCTCTGATATCGCCCTTTCTCCTATAAGAATCCTCCGATGCAGAAACCCTAAAGAATTCAGCCTCCAGCCACAAAATGTTCCGCAGCGCTGCCGCCAGCGAAGGGGAGATTCGGGGGACAGAAAGTCTCTATTCCAGCACCCTGCCGGGACGGGGAAGTGCCCCTAGATCCATCTCCATCGATCTCCACCACCATCTCCATTGTCGTTGCTGATTCCCATGATGAGGAGGGAGTAGTCCTTTCTCGAGGCTAAGGGTTCTACCGGTAGCTATGTGTTCATCTCTCTCTCTCTATGCATGATCATATTGTGATCATGAGCTTTGTAATCAAGTAGATCTACCTTGCTACTCAAGTGCTTTAATAGATCTTTGGCTCTCCCCACATGTGTGAAAGTGATAGCATGCACACCATGGTGGCACTTAGGCTAGAGATCATAAATACTTGTTATGAGTTATATTTGGAGTTGGATGTCTCTATGAAATTGTGGTGTTTGTTGGAACCATCTAGCGCTCAAGGTATCTAGATGGGGAAAGCAGACTTTTAGGTGTGATGTTATAGCCCTACCATGCATTAGAGTGTCCAACCGGAGAGTATTTTAGAGTAGTATCATGAAGAGAAGATATTTATATGAGAGTGTTCACTAGCGAAAGTATGATCCCTAGGCCTTTTTCTAAACATTGAAACACCATTTTCAACTAGATATGTTACATGTTTGCTTGCTTCCATCTTTATTTTAATTGCCTTTAGTATCTTCCTACCCGTCAAGCTCTTTTCTGGCACCGTTACCACTTATAATTATCTATACCACTTGTATTTTACTATCTCTTCGCCGAACTAGTGCACCTATACACCTGACAAGTGTATTGGGTGTGTTGGGGACACAAGAGACTTCTTGTATCTTGATTGCAGGGTTGCTTGAGAGGGGATACCTTTGACCACTTCCTCCCTAAGTTCGATAAACCTTGGGTAATCCACTTAAGGGAAAACTTGCTGCTGTTCTACAAGCCTCTGCACTTGGAGGCCCAACAACTGTCTACAAGAATAGAAGTGCGTAGACATCAAGCTATTTTCTAGCGCCGTTGCTGGGAGTCAAGGACATCTTCACAAGGGGAGTCCCTCACAACCAATCTCTTTAATTTGTTTTTTGTTTTGCTTAGTTTATTTCTGCTTTGTTTGCTTGTTCTTTTTATCAAAAATATAAAAAAATTAGTTCCTACTATAGTTGTTATTTTCGTTAGTATGTTATTGTCTTGCTTTATCATGCTTTCTATCAATGGTTGGTTTCTTTGAAACTGAATCTAATTGGCAAGGTGGGTTAATGGAAGAACAAAAATATTATTATGAGGAACACCGCTTGTCACAAAAAGGGAAACACTTATGGGAATAAATTGTATACCATTGCTAGAAACGTGTGCTCTACTTATAATGTTACTTATTGCTTTGATAAATCTTGTTGCTGTAAGAGGTATAAACACCTCCCTATTCAATGTGAGTATAATGATGATGTTACCATATCTTCTTATGTTAAGGGAAATTATGACTTTTATGATGTGGAACAAATTGAAGAATTTATTGCTTGGAAGGGTGCATTCGAAATAGCTTATTTGCTTGAAAATACTGATGATGCACCTTATAAATATGAGGTTTATGATATACTTAAATTTTGCTTTTATAATTACAAGGAAGAAAATGGCTATATTCTTGAATACCTTAATAGATGCTCTCCACCAGCAAAAGAGACTAGTGCCTTGCAGGAGCCTATAGAAGAAGAAATTGATGAAACTGGAAGCTCATTGGATGAAAAAGAGGAGGAGAGTGATGATCAAGAGGATGAAGAATGGATCTATCCATTCCTACCTTCTAATGAGAGTAACTCTTTACCCCTTGCAATATTTGATTGTCCCCCATGCTTACTAAAGGTGGATGAATGTTATGTTCCTGTGGATTCTTTTGAAAATGTTTATAATAAAGCTCTAGATGATGGTCCTATATTGGTTGATAATATTAATTGTACTACTATTGAGAATGAGATTGATCAGTCATCTTGTTATAAATTGTTAAAAGTGGGTTTGAAGGTTTTAGTCCCACTATTTTTGAGCTTGATAAAAATTATGTGTTTGTAGATCATGAAAAGCATGATTTATGTGATACTTGTATTGTTGAGTTTATTCATCATTCTACTGAAAATTATTATGAGAGAGGAAAATATGGTTGTAAAAGTTTTCATGGTACTTAAACACCTCTCTATTTGCTGAAAGTTTTGAAGTTACTCTCGTTTTATCTTCCTATGCCTGTCACTTTGTTCTTTGGGAATTTATTTGCGTATAATATTCCTATGCATAGGAAGTGGGTTAAACTTAAATGTGTTTTGAATTTGCTTCTTGATGCTCTCTTTTACTTCAATTCATATTTCTTATGTGAGCATCATCGAAATTCTTATGCCTAGCTCAAAGGCGTTAAAGAAAAGCACTTATTGCGAGATAACCCAAATTTCATTAGGAGTCTTTTTTGTTTAGTCTTGGTTGTTATTGCTTAAGTAATAACCTCTCCTTATCATTTTTGTGTGGTTTTTGTGCCAAGAGTAACCTCTAATGAGAGAGAAGTAATGCTTGGGGAAGTTGTTGTCTGGAGACATATTTTTGTGCTTTGTTGTAAAAAAATTGGAAAATCTCTGTACATCGGTTTGAGCTGTAATTGTTTGTGCTTCTGCCCCAGGTTGTTATCCAACTTTCGTTAGTTCAACACTTTTCGATTTGAGCAACATAAGGTCTTCGAAAAAATTGGTTTTTACCTGCTGGTCTGTTTTGACAGATTTCTGCCATTATTTGCATTTGCTTCTTGTTGATTCCTTTTTGGGTTCTTTTTGGGGAATTGAGATTTTTGAGGGAAATGATACAGTAGCTTGTGTTTTAATGGAAGTTTTACTTGTGTTGGAACTGCAACAAAAGAATTATTATCTTGAGTACACCAATGTTGCTAATGAAGATTGTGTGAAGTTTTGTATGAAGAAAAAATTTCAGGTGTAAGGGAAGAATGATGTAATGAGATGAAGAATGGACTAAATCTCAAGCTTGGGGATGCCACCCATGTCACCCAAAGAAATATCCAAGAAGTACAAGCGTCAAAGCTTGGGGGTGCCCAAGGCATCCCCTTCTTCATCAATAAAAATTTCAGGTTTTCCAAACACTTCATTTTTATTGTTTCATTCACAGTTGTGTTGTTCTTGGAGTGTCTTCGTTTTTGTTTTTGGTTTTCGTTTGCTTGGTTTGCTTAGTCTTTCTTGAATAAATTGGTTGGAGCCCCTCATTCATACATTAGTTTTCAAATAAGATTGGTTTGGATTGGAAAAGAGTAGGAAAAGTTCATGCTTAAGTGGTAAAAAAGGGAGCTTGTTTTTGACTATGGCCTATTCTTTGTCATGTCATGCTTGATATTGTTTTGGCTTTATGCTTAGTGATTTTTGATATAGCATGACATGTTATAAACAATTGAGATTTCTTAATGTGCCTTGAAAGAATCATGTGTTGTTTTAGCATATTAAAGCATAGTATTGTGGTATTCTCCTTTGATCCTTTATTTGGGTTGACTTGGCGCATGCTCACACCATGTTAAGACTATCCCAAGTCACCATAGCCTATATGATCCTTTAGTTTTCGACTTGTAAAATCACTTTATGCTTTAATTAATGATGTTTTGTCACTTTGCATGATTATGGCCATTATTGCTCTCTTAGTTGGTCGCTCCCAGTCTCTTGCTAGACTCCATAACCAAGTATGAGTTCCACTCATGCATCCAACTCCAAATAAAACCAAGTTATTCCAAAGAGTCCACCATACCTACCTATTATCATTTGCTATTCCAAGTATATTCATGTTTTTATCTACCTTCCGAATTAAACTTGTTATGTCAAAACTAGTGATTAAAGCTCTCATGAACTTGATGGCACATTTTACTTTTCTTGCTCCTAATAAACTTGAACCATTGTGTCATCTATGTTGTATATGCTTGCACTTATATGTTGGGAATTAGTAGAACCATGCTGTCATGGGGAACGCTTTCAACATTGCACTTGTACATTGTACCCAGTTGATACCATGCTCTTTTGTTTATGGATGTCATCGGTGTGAAATGAAAGGGGAGCTTGTAAGTCCATGGAGTTATGTATGTGTGTTAGAGAAACGCCTGGGTGGCTGGTCTAATCCATGCCTAATCATGGTGGAAACCTGCAGTGTAACCATAATGAGCAATCTATGAAGCATTCTTCTTATAAAAAAAGAGATAGAGATTGAGAAAAAACGAAAAAAAAAGATGAAAAAAGAGGAAAGAGAGAAAAAAGCACCATTTTCCCATGGTAAATAAGAAGATGCTGAGATGCTTATTGTCTGCTTGCCTTGTCATTTTGATATGGGGATTATTCCGTATCATCGGGCAAGGGGTACCCCGTTGGCGGTTCTCTATGATACACATGTATTTACTATGACAAGAACTTACCGATAAGTAAACTTGAGTAGCATGAGGAGCGACCCTCGTATTGAAGGGACATGAGATTGCCAACTTATACTTTGTCAAGCATATACTCCATAGTTTGTTCACTTTAACCTTAATCACTTCAAGATGCTTATGATAGGGGCAATGAGAGCTTAAAGCTAATAAGTACCATAATTTTTGGAAGCTCTTTATGAGACTTGAATCCCTGCTTCCTTCTATGAAGGCCTTTTCTTTTATTTTTATGTTCAGTCTCCATCTTCTATCTTTATGCACCTATTAAAAGAGCATAGTGTCCATTCTTAGTTTAATGTGCATTGTCCCAAGACTTGTTGATTGATTCATAACTTTGATATTGCTTGTCCTTAAACTATTTGTATCTAGTCACCCTTATGAACTTTGAAGGTGTCCTATGCATTTATGTTTTGCTACACTATGAGGGACAAGCTGAATACCATTCTCTTTATGTTTTCTATATGTGAAACAAACAAACGTCTTTCAAAGCATTGTTATTCATGAATCTTTTGTTTGTACCTTTTTCATGTTATGACATAGTTGCTATGTCTTATTGTTAGAACTATATCTTTCATGCTATGCTAGAGTACTATGATCCCAGCTATAATTGTTTTACAAATACCTTGATCAAGATTATGATGGTGCATGTCACCGAAAAAATTATTCTTTTTTATCACTTACCTACTCGAGGACGAGCAGGAGTTAAGCTTGGGGATGTTGATACGTTGCAAACGTATCTATAATTTTTGATGTTCCATGCTTGTTTTATATCTACTTTCTTATGTTTTGTCCACACTTTGGAGTATTTTTATACACTTTCTGGGACTAACCTATTAACAAGATGCCACAGTGCCAGTTGCCTGTTTTCTTCTGTTTTTGGTTCCAGAAAAGCCAGAAAATGAATATTCTCGGAATTGGACCGGACAAAAGCCAAAGTCGATATTTTATCGGAAGACTCATGGAGCCAGAAGACGAGACGGGGAGGGGCCAGGGGCTGGCCACACCATGTGGTGGCGCGGGTCCCCCTGGTCACGCCACCAGGTGGTGTGGGCCCCTGGTCCACCCTCTAACATCGCCTTTTCGCCCATAAGAAGCCTCCGATGCAGAAACCCTAAAGAATTCAGCCTTCAACCACGAAAAGTTCTGGAGCGCCGCCACCACCGAAGGGGAGATTCGGGGGACAGAAAGTCTCTGTTCCAGCACCCTTCCGGGACAGGGAAGTGCCCCTGGAGCCATCTCAATCGATCTCCACCACCATCTCCATCGCCGTTGCTGATTCCCATGATGAAGAGGGAGTAGTCCTTTCTCGAGGCTAAGGGTTCTACCGGTAGCTATGTGTTCATCTCTCTCTCTATGCATGATCATATTGTGATCATGAGCTTTGTAATCAAGTAGATCTACCTTGCTACTCAAGTGCTTTAATAGATCTCTGGCTCTCCCCACGTGTGTGAAAGTGATAGCGTGCACACCATGGTGGCACTTAGGCTAGAGATCATAAATACTTGTTATGAGTTATATTTGGAGTTGGATGTCTATGAAATTGTGGTGTTTGTTGGAACCATGTAGCGCTCAAGGTGACAGTGTGGGGTTATCTAGATGGGGAAAGCGGACTTTGAGGTGTGCTGTTATAACCCTACCATTTAGAGTGTCCAATCGGAGAGTAGTTCAAAGTAGTATCATGAAGATAAGATATTTATATGAGAGTGTTCACTAGCGAAAGTATGATCCCTAGGCCTTGTTTCTAAACATTGAAACACTGTTTGCAACTAGATATGTTACATGTTTGCTTGCTTCCATCTTTATTTCAGATTGCCTTTAGTCTCTTCCTACCCGTCAAGCTCTTTTTTGGCACCGTTACCACTTATAATTATCCATACAAATTGTATTTTACTACTCTGTTCGCCGAACTACTGCACCTATACACCTGACAAGTGTATTGGGTGTGTTGGGAACATAAGAGACTTCTTGTATCTTGATTGCAGGGTTGCTTGAGAGGGATACCTTTAACCACTTCCTCCCTGAGTTCAATAAACCTTGGGTGATCCACTTAAGGGAAACTTGCTGCTGTTCTACAAACCTCTGCACTTGGAGGCCCAACAACTGTCTACAAGAATAGAAGTGCGTAGACATCATGCACCATTGTCTTTACTCATCATATGACCCTCACCACTTTCTGAAGTCCGCTTCCCCTTATGTACCACCTAGAAGGGTGCTAGCATCAAGCTACTGGCACCGGCACCAGCACCGGCACCAGTTCCTACAATGGCACATGTTGACCTCAGTAGGAGAAAGAATAGAGGTAGGAACTTAATTTGCTTGTGTACTCTCATTTATGTCTAGGAGTTACTGTTGTATAAGAAACCATTTTGCTTCTCCACATCTCATATGCCTTTCTAACCACTCCTGTAGTCCCCTTACCTACCCCTCAGAAGGTAACCAGCACCAAGCTGCTGGCACTCCCAACGGCACTGGCCCTAGTTCCTGCTCCGGCACCTGTTGACCTAAGTAGAAAGAATGGAGGTAGTAACTTAATTTGCCTATATACTCATCATATCCTCTAATCACTGTCTTGGGAGTAATTGTTGTATAAGAGACCATTTTTCTTGTACACTTCTCATCTGCCTCTACCATCCCTATAGTCGGCTTAGCTACCCCTCAGAAGGCATCTAGCATCAAGCTGCTAGCGCCATTACCGGTTCTGGGCCTTCTGGCTCCTGCACCAGCCCCTCTACAATTATTAGCACCATCTCCTGCACCAGCACTAGCCCCAGCACAGACACCAGCACAAGCTCCTTCATCACCCCGGGTAGCACCTTGTCAGACCATATCCTACACATGTGTCATCACAAGGTCGCACCGCATTATGTTTGTGAGTATATGGCGGCAGATAAACTGTTCTGAATGTCTTTTCAAGTTTCACATGATTCAGTGCATTGCTCTTAGTAATTATGCGTCTATCTCTTGCTTTGACTCAGAAATTGCCTAAGAGTGCCACAAAGCAACTCCAAGCCAGATGAAAAGGCACAATAGTCTTCATGATGCAGAGCGAAGGATTGCGAATCGAGGGATGCTACGCCATTAACTCGAGTGATGGGCGCTTGGCAGATACTTCTAGGTGGATAAAGTTCCAGAAAGCAGCCAAACTTACTATTGGAAGAACGGTCAAGGTCGATGTATCTCGCTGCCCTGAATGCAGCATGTTGTTCATGAACTTCCTAGCTGTCTAGCTCTTTGGCCGCATGATATTATAATTAATTATGTGGTTATCTTATTTCCACTGATCATATATGGGTGGTAAAACTGTGATAACCTTTTGCTGGATTGGAGCTATGACTAGTATGTACTGGTATGGTATATTTGTACCTATATGACTGTTCCCTATATGACCAAATATTATGACAATGATTGTCTTCCAATGATCGAGTGTGTTTGGAGAAAAGGGCAAATTGATCACGTGACACGGTTTTTAGAGCTGAAACAAGAACTGTCTCTCTCTGTAGTGATATTGAATTTCAGTGTTTGTATTGCTGAATCAACCATTTTGAAATACTTCTGAATTGGTCAAGTGTTGCTGAATATGAACTAGGAATCTATCGATTTTTTATGTCTTATTATTCTGTACTCCTTAATCTTTCAAATGGTATTGAATTTTTCAAAAGTTCCGTCGTTGCTGTTGGCTGCTTGCTCTAGAGATTTTGCCATTGTGTCATCGGAAGCGTTGGATGCATTTTGGATAGAGATGAGAGGGTAAAGATATACAACGTGATTTCACCAAGTGAAGTCATTGGATACCAGCCCTATTTTGGCGCATGTGGTGTGTGTTCATTAGATATTTTTACATGAATATCTGTCAAAGGAATTATCGCTTTTTCCTCCCTCTAAGTGGTTTGTGTTTGAATCTAGAAACACACATCCCAGTGAAATTTGAGATAGGATCCCATTGAGCATAGCCCAAAAACTTTTTAATTTGGCCTTTTTGGCATTGCCCCCCACCTGTAAAAAACACTGCCTACCCATATTTTTAAGAAATTAATCCATTATGTGGATTTTTATAAATCTAGGTTCCAGTAGCACTGCTCTTTTATTTTAAGAGAGATAACATGGAAACACAACAATATTTTTTAGAAGACTGATACATAAGTTGTAGTACTAATACATGTTTAATGATTCAATTTCTATTAGTATCTTCGGTATTGTGGCAAAACAATCAGTTTATGTCTATTTGATTTGATTTGAAGGTCTTTAGTTCAAATCCACTATGTGTACATATTTATATATATCTTGGGTTTACTTTTTTGAGAAAGGTTTTACTTTTTAATATTGCATTATGGAGAGGCTGACATTGCGGACCCACCAGCCTACAGCATCCCTCGAGTTTAATGGTCGGGTTTGAACAAAAGTTAAATACTTGTACAGAGAGGCTAGCATCAGGTACCCACCCGCCAGAACATACCAGAGAGGGTGACATGGGGGCCTCAGCAGCAAGACCATACACGGCTACCACATCGAGCAACGTTGCCAAGGTCAAAACAGCGAACGTGGCCAAAAACAAGTCCATCATACGCAGGTTTGATATACAGAGAGACCGACATGTGGGACCTAGTAGCGTGGCCTTATAAAGGGTCTGCCTTGAGCGACGTTGCCAAGTTCGAAACAGGGAGGCGCGAGCGAGAAGAAAGTCTAGCATGCACACATTTCTTCTAATGAAAGGCTCACATGGGTGACTCAGCAGCCTGGAAAAACGGCTGATTCATCGAGCAACGCTATCAAGTTCGAAACACAGAGGCGTGACCGATAGCAAAAATTTCATCATACATATGTTTCTTCTAATGAGTGGATGACATGTGGCGGTGGGTCCCAGCATCATGATTAAACAGTAGATGCAGCGAGCAACGCTATCAAGTTTGGAACACGGAGGCACGACCGAGGGAAAAAATTCTATCATACACACGTTTCTTCTAATGAGAGGATGACATGTGGGATCCAGGAGTTTGATTAAATGGTAGATGCATCGAGCAGAGCTATCAAGTTCGGAACAAGGTAGCACGAGCGAAGAAAAAAATCCATCATACACATGATTCTTATAATGTGAGGCTGACATGGAGGACCCGACAGCATGACTAGACGGCAGATAGATCGAGCAATGTTATTGATTTGAAATCAGGGAGGCAATAGCCAAGGAAAAAAATTCCATTATACACACGTTTCTTCTAATGAGAGGATGACATGTGGGTCCCAGGAGGTTGATTAAATGGTAGATGCACCGAGCATCGCTATCAAATTCAGAACAGGGTAGCGCGAGCAAAGGAAAAAAATTTCATCATACACACGGTCCTTCTAATGAGAGGCTGACATGTGGGACCTAGCAGACTAACTATGCGTCAGACACATCGAGCAACGTTATCAAGTTCAAATCAGGGAGGCATGACCGAAAGTATGGTCTGCTAGAGACACTGACGTCCGGGACACACACGCCTCAAAAGACTTCAGCGAGTCAACATCGCGCGAGGAAATGAAAATCTTGCTTCTGCCACGTGCCAGCTAAGCTTCCTCCATGCTTTTAGCAGATCCGTTGTAGTACAGGGCCGCGAAACCAGAAAAAAAAGTTTTCCATCGACCACGGCCGAGCCGAGAATTTCGTCGCCGAAGACGCGCCTTCTACAACGACCGTCGGGCCAAGTCGTTGCGGAAGGAAACTTTTCTTGTAGTGAGGATCTCTAGATGGTAGCCCTATTCTCACATTCCCTTCATGTAAATTAATCAAAGATTTAATAGTTCTTAGAAATGGCCTACCTAGAATTATTGGTGCTATGGGATCTTCAGGCATGTCCACAATAACAAGATCAATAAGAGTAGGACTACCTTTAATTCAACAACTATATTTTCTTTTATCCCAACAGCTTGTTTATAAGTTGAATCGGCTAGATGGAGTCTTAATTTAGTTGTAACAAATGGCCCCAAGTTTAACTTATCGAATAGGCTTTTGGAAATTGTTGAGACGCTTGCACCAAGATCACAAAGTGCAGATATCTTATTCAATCCCAACTTAATTTTAATAGTAGGCTCAAATATATCATCTAGCTTAGCTGGAAGTTTATCAGCTAGTCTTTTATACTCCATCTCTAAATCACGAACCTTAGATGCTACTTGTTGTATAAATTGTTGGTACATAGCATAATTACCTTGTTCTATACCTGGATTCTTAACGGTGATCATCTTTAATAGATCTTTCACGGTATATTCCTGTGTCGGCACGTTGCTATAATCCAGCTCTTCAGGGTTTTCATCATTGGTTACTACCCTCATCATTTTGAGGTCTTCTACCGGATTTGGCTCGAGTTTTCCAACAAAATTTGCTAGTGTGAGAGCTTGGCTCTCAGCTACCTTACCCAGCTGAGCCTCCACGATCTTTGTTCTTTCCTATAGAGCATGCACATTATTTCTAATTGCAATGGCTTGGTTAGATAATCTCCCTATACTACTTTCATGGTTCTCTGTAATCTTAATAAGCATATTATTTTTCTCAGTTTGATCTTGTATAAATGTTCTAACGGTTTGCTCAAACGGGAGATTGCTATGATTTGCTCCATTAGTATTATCATAATTATTATAAGGATCTCCTTTAGGATTAGCATGATATATTTGAACATTAGAAGCATAATTATTTTTCCATGCAGGATTAAAAGGAGTGTGATCTATAAAATTAACATCATTAACATCGGTAGCGATAGCATTAACTTGGGCATCTCCCTTATCCTTTATTAAGCTAAGCAAATCATCTAACTTAGATGTAAGCTCCTCATTGTTTACCTCGGTAATTGAACTTACTCTCTTTGTGGTTCTTTCCACATGCCATTAGGCATGGTTATTTTGCATATCATCAAGTAACTTCTTTGCAACACTCAGATGTTTTCCCATGATCGTTCCTCCTGCTGTAGTATCTAGCATAGACTTAGACATTGGGTTAAGACCATTATAAAATAAATGTAATATAAGGCACTCTTCCATCCCATGATTAGGACAGTTCATTACGGCTTCTTTCATCCTTTCCCACGCAAGCGCTAGTGGCTCACGATCTTCTTGTTTAAAACTTGTAATGTTGGATCTTAGCTGCATAGTCTTAGCTGGGGGAAAAATTTAGTCATAAAAAAATTAGTACATTCCTCCCAAGATTTAATAGTGCCCTTTGGTAGAGCTAGCAACCAATCCTTAGCCTTTCCTCTAAGAGAGAAAGGAAACAATCTTAGCTTAATAGCATTTGGATCTACATCCTTAATACGCATCATGTCACAAATTTCAGTAAAAGTATTTAAGTGCAATCCCGAATCTTCAGTAGATGAACCCCCAAATTGGTTTTGTTGAACCAAACTTAAAAGGTTAGGTTTTATCTCATATGTTTCCGCATCAACTGTGGGCTGAGTGATGGGTGCACAAATAAAATCATCAGTGTGAGTAGCATACTCCCCTAATCTCTTTTGATCCAGGGCACTTATCTTTTTGGTAATTTTTAATTAATGAAAACAAATAACAAGTAACTAATTTTGTTGGGTTTTCAAATAGATAACAAGAAATTAAACTAACAACAATAATTAATCTGCGATTAATAATAAAACTAAAAACAAGGTCTCTAAGGACCTCACCAGGATAGCGAAATTGCTTCCCCGGCAATGGCGCCAGAAAAAGGGTTGATACCTTCGATCCGGATTCATGGATGTAGTATAATAGCTTTTTCCCTAGAAGACCTAGGTTTAATCGAACCTCGGAAAGCACTTCTAAAAGGTAATAAAAAGGCATCGTCCACAAGACTTTGTTTGTTAGTTTTACCTTAGTTGACCGGACCAATCTAGTTTACTTTATAACGGGTTTGAATCAATGGATGGAGATAGGCTAGGGTTGAAGATCAACCTGCAGCTGCACATCAAGTGGGATAAAAGATAATGATAAGCGTAGTCATGTATAATGTTTGAATCGATATAATCTCTTGTGGGAAACACATCCTAGTATTCTAGAGCCCCCATGATACAGCGGGCATAGCAATAGACTTTTAATCCAACCGAGAGTACACCGAAGCCACAGGTTACAAATGATTATTAAGTGCAAAACATAGATCAAAGCTTTAAGTCGTGATGTTGTCATTGATCCTGAATGGGGCGCTAAGCGAAGACCGTACTACCCTTCTGTCACTAAGGTTCCTATGAGATCACCGCTAGCCAAGTATCTCACCTCAAGCCTTTATCAATCTATGGGATCTTGGGTACCTACAAGTCCATAGATCGAGACAAGAGATGAAGAAACAGAAGATACAAATCACAATCTCAAACAAAATACAATTCTCCCATGATCTAGATGCACATAATTGTTGCGAGGTTTCTCCCCAACCCGTAGCCCGTGAGGACTACTCACTCATAACAAATAGATCTGAGATAGAAATCAGCATGCAAAAATAAAATTATCTTACAATGGTCGCCAAATCACAAGGAGATCTAAAGTACAAAGCAATAGATATGGATAGTGGATGGATGGATGGTGGAAGTGATGAACAATGGTGTGGATCTCCTTTGGTGGTGTTGTGATGCAATCTGAGAATGGTGGCTCTCTAGCCAGCCGCTGGAGCCTTGAAATATATAGGCGTCTTCATGAAAGTTGTAGGGTTTGACGAGATGAAGCCGTCGCCACCTGGTACGGGCAGGCAGTACGGGCGGACCATGCCCGTACCAGTGGTCATTAAGCGTGCTAACGCCCTTGGTTGCTTCTCCAATTACTTAGCCATGTGTACTTCCTCAAAATCCTTCATTATGACTCCTTATTTCGCATTAAAAGCCGTGATTTCCTGCACAACATAAATCAAATAATGGATTTACATATCTTTGCAATTTTAGTAATTAGTGGCAATAGTTGAGATTTTCTTTGGCAATTGCTTGACCAACAACTTTTAAACACAGTGGAAAATGGCAAAAATCGGAGCCATCATAGTGCGATGCGGTGCGACGTGGGTATGGGTATGGGGTAGTTAGGTGGCGGATAGGGTTAGCTTAGGTGGGGATTAGGGTTTGAGGATCTAGGGTTTGTCTAGATTAGGATGGAGGTGGTCGGCTCGGATTTTGGGCCTGGCGAGCTGCCTCCAAAAATAATACAAATTTTTAGTTATTATTGTAAATGACTTTTGTAAACTAGTTTTAGATAAACAAAATATCCAGGAAGACCTGGGGTTTGTACTTTGAATAACAGGGAGGGGACTAATGTAGAAAAACAAAGTAGGGCTTTAGAAAAATAGTTTTTAAACAAACAGTATGCATGCAGTCATGAGGATGCTCTAATGCAATGTGGCATGATGACATGAGGATGCAGTCATGATGATGAAGGTAAAAAACAACAAGAGATTTTCTAGTAGTGGTTTTACACGGGGTGCTACAATTCGACACCACTAACAAGGTATCTCGCCCTCGAGATCTGCCTCACACTATGGGGGAAGGGCGACGACCGGATTCTTCTTACTTCATGTAGTTCATCGCGATACCACTAACAAAGATTCTTGCTCCATCTTGATATCGGCGACACCACCAACAAGGGTCGTTGCTCATGTTCATCGAGAGAACACTCTGGAGAAACAAAGGACGAAGGTAAAGGTATCAAAAGATAAGGTCACCTCTAACTTTCGTGAAAGGAGTAAAGTTGCATTGATCCACCAGTTCGATGAACAAGAGTGATGTTCCGAGAACAAAGGAGTGTTGCCGGCTCTTCATCGAATCTGATGCAGATGAGGTCATCGCATTGGAAACCATCGGAAGATACAAAGAAAATCATATGAAAAGATATAATGATTAGGTTCCACGATGGTTTCATTGGCATGAACAACCCATGTTCAAGGTATACTCCAACTTCACCAATGCTCATCCTTCTCATATGTTTTTCAACAATACGGATATCCACCAAGGTGCAGATACAAATAAAGAGTTCAAGGATCAAAAGATTGGATAAAGAGTACAACAAACGAGAGGCATATTAGATGATTGTAGCTCCACCGTTATAAAAGGGAGAAAGAGAAACCCTAAAGGTACGACGAAAACCCATCCACGAGAATTCCTGGACTCGAAGAAAAGATAAGAGAGCAGATTCAAAACACGCAAAGGTAAGAGGAGAATAGCATAGGGGTAAGGAGTAAAAACAGACCTAATCAGATATATCCAACCGATTTTGCAAAATAGTTTCGACACACTACATTGGCCGTTAGCTAGGTTATCCTACAGGCTATACCAGTGAGATATCGCAACTGCTGAGCTCTGATACCACTTTGTAACACCCTCGAATCGGCCCTATGCAGATTTTAGCACTTCCCGCCAAACCTGCATAGAAACAATTCAAAGATTCCAACCAAGCACTTGCGTGCGAGTGGAAAAACAAAGTAATATCATTACACAATAGTCCATGATGGAACCCACAAAACATATATATATACAACAATGACTCAGTGAGTCAAGAATACATATATGATGTACAAAGATCCAAATCACCTTGAAAACGATACAACATCCAAGTACGGATAAGATGCAAATGGGGCTAAGAGCTCTGAAGAATAACCAATGGTGTCCATAACCCTGCCCAGGCCCAGCCAAAAGGGTAACCTAGCTAACGACATCGATATCAAACCTGCTAAAACAAAAGGGGTGCCGACAAAGGGTAAAGGAAAAAGAGAGCGGTCAGTAATGAGACCAGTACACGGCGAGTCTAGAATTTGGTGGCTCTCGCCTACATAGGTATGGTGGACTAAAGTGGCAGCGAAGCATGCACTAATCAACCTATAGAGACTCAATACAACTGTCGGCTATCATAGAGGGATAAGAAATACCTATTCGTAACCACCTGATACTAACACCAAACATACCCATCCTGGTATTTCCCCCTCGAGACAAAACGAGAAAGTCATTCCAAGGAAACTCACACAGTTGGCAGTTTTATTCATCCATTCCATGGTGGTTATCCATCTTTACTAGTCATATCAGATTCAAGTCATATTATAACAGCAATTCTTTAGTTATAGTTGTCTATGATCAAGAAACTGTGCTCCAAGTCGTCCATAACCGTGAACACGGCTTTTCAAAAAGATTTAACCCTGCAGGGGTGCACCAAAGTATCCACACGCACTTCAACCCTTGTTGTCAGATCTGAATATGAGAAAGATCATGAACATACACCCAATAGTATGCGACAGGGCTTCGGACATGATGTTTCCCAGACCCAAAGCAACTACATGGGGGCCACCCCACTAAGCTACCCGCAACAAAGTCAGCCGACTTTGATACGGACCCAGGGTTTGTGCCAATGGCTGTAAATGACTGGGAACCCGAAAGTGTGACTGGGCTTGTCGATACCGCAAAAACATTCCACATTCCTAAACAGTAGAGGCGCTCCACGTGCAATCGTAAACAAAGCAGTAAAGCATGGCATAATTACATGATAGTAATAACACCCCAAACTAGTTTGTGGCCCCCAGCACAGTACTTTGAAATCAGGTAGTAAGCCGATGGGTGCCCACACACCCACTTATGGTTAGCACGCTCGATCTGGGAACAAGTGTCAAGAACTCGGGTCCTAGGTGGACACAAGTGAGCGGTTAAAAACCAAACATTGACTATTACCCACCAGTGCCTCTATGTTATATCTATTACTAGCATTTTAATTAACAAGTTATAATGAAATCCATGTTCATCTCCACCATTAAGCATGTGCCAACCTTCCATCAACTGTAGAACGACAACAACGCGAAGCAGCACCTGAGCAAGCAACTACGGCTCGCAAGGTCGACTGTCTATCAAACAATAGGCAATAGGACGTGTCCAAGGCAATATAGAGACTGCAAGGAATATAAATGGTGCACGAAAACTAAAGCATCGCAACACGGATAGCAATAGATCAATAGGAGGAAGTAAAGACTATAAATGCAAAATAGGTAGAAAGGGGGAGAATGTCGCCTGGGAAACATAGCCGATGGTTCATATCCGAATAACTTGTCGATACTCACATCAACTCAATAGCCTAATCTGTGAAGAAGCGAAGCACTAAAAGAAACACTAGATGCACTATTTAATACTACGACAGAAGATCGGGCATGATGCATGACATGGCAAAGATGCAATGCAACTAGGCAATATTAAACAAAAGTGGGGTCCCTATAATTAATTAGATGGTTCATGTTGTTTAGATACCCCACAATTTAAATGTTGACTTAACAAGGTAAATCATGACATCGGTTTGTCTACACAAATTTAAATGGAGCCAAGATAAGACTAGATTAGCTCGCATATAGTTTCCATATTTAATTATTAGATGATCCGAAAAAATTCCCCCAAAACCCCAACATATGCATGCGAGCATGTATAATTCAATATGCACAATTAAATATTATGTTATAAAAATATAGGGGCTTAGGGTCACACATAGGGTTCTGGCGATCTTGGGTTTCGAGGGTCTAGGAGTCGACGAGATCGGTCTTCGCCTCTAGGAACGAGGTCTTGGCGTCCGTGAAGGAGAGCATGAAGTCGATGCTGGGGTTCGGTCTTCAAGGTCTAGGGCCGGGCTCTTCGGATCCACATTCGTGAAGAAGACCATGGCATTCCGGGCCAATCTTCGGGTCCGTGATCAGTCTCTAGATGGGTTCGGATCTTTGAATCCGTGAAAGGCGATCTTGTCGGGGTTCTAGGGTTGCTACGGTCTTCATCTTGCACTTTGGTGCCATCACAACACACATACATCATCGCTGCACAAGTTCACCACCACATCGGTCCACAAGAACACACGGGAGCCACACAGCATCAGCAGCTCCTCACAAGGGAGTCCACGTGGGGCTCGAGCAAGATGGCCAGGCCGAGCAGCGACGTGGGGAGCGCCTTGGATGTGCCCGCTGGTGTAGGGACGGGGAAGAGCGCGACACTGGGGACAAGGACGACGGTGTACAGGCCATGGAAGAACTTGGCGGTGGGTACGATGGAGGCGACTTGCAGCAAGCACGCAAGCGGTAGTGCTGCAGGGTCACAGAAGGTAGCCAAGGCAACGGCGGAAAGAGAGGCTGGTGGGGGTTCGCGAGGTGGTTCCCTAGAGATGGGGCACTGAGCTCGAGGACGGGTCGTCCGGTACCGGAGCAGAGGGCGGCCGACGAGGTCGAGGAAGGCGGCCACGATGCCAGGGATGGGTCGAGCGCAGGGTCGGCCCTTGGGAGGGACCCGCGGGGCAGCCGCCCTGGGCCCAAAAAACGTAGGGGCCCTCCTAGAAATATGCTATATAGGCAAGCCTAGTATCGTAAAACAAGATTTTTTATTGGGCTGGTGGATTAATTGGGCATTTTTTCCGCTGTCGTAGACTCTGAGCCAAGGCGATTGATACGGGTACAAGGCGAGGTCGAGGCCGAGGCGGAGGCTAACCGCTCGACTCCTAGTCCTAGATGGTGTCGGTCACTTCTCTTCCTCCTAAGCAAACAAAACCAACAATTGATCGTACGCCTCCTGCCCGAGTCATGTCGTCTCCACTGAATCGGAATATAGGATCAGGATACGGGAACAGGGAGCCTCGAGTCCCTTGATGATCGACACCAGGCGCGAAGGCCAGACCATCGACGAGATGATCGACCGCCTGGCTGCTGGTCTAGTGGTCCGCTTCTGCACATGTCTCTGCTGGTTACGCCCTAATTCTTAGTTCTTAAATCTTAATTCTAATTAGAATTCATAGCGTAGTTGAAGAACTCCAGTCATTAAAAAGTATATTTGGGTTTTTAATAAGTTCAATATCCTTGAAGACATTGGATGGTTCTATACTGAAAGAACATTGCACTATATTTGCAAAAACTTTTACTCGGCCTGGTACAAATGGTAAACCTGATATATGTGATGTTGAGTTAAATGCACTTATTTATGAGTTAAGTGTTATGAAGTTCACTTTGCCAAATACATCAATGTCTGCTATGGAGCCTTTTGAGTATGTCAGGGAAGCGGATTGTTATCATAATATTTGTATCGCTTATCGGATCTTATTTATTTACTATGCCCGTGACTATTGAATCAACTGAAAGAAGCTTTTCAAAGTTGAAATTATTAAAAACTATTTGAGATCTATAATGTCTCAGGAGAGGTGAAATGGTTTGGAGACTCTAAGCATCGAGAAGAAGTTAGTGGACGAGATTGATATTCATTCCATCGTCACGGACTTTGCTTCTACGAATTTTTGGAGGAAATTTTAAGACATCATATAAACATTGTTATTTTTATATGAATATTATAGTTAAAAGTATACTTAAACTATTTATTTTGCATCATCTCATATATCCATAAAAAATTATAATAAGGGGCTCAAAATTATAGTTTCACGCCGGGCACCCGAAATCTCAGGACCGGCACTGGTCGAGCGAGGCATCGTAGGGCACCGGCGGGGGCTCGCGCGGCTCGCAAAGAGACGGTGTTAGAGCGGCGAGGATCTTGTAGAGTAAGAGAGAGGTCACGCGGTGGGGTGGGTCTACGGGGTGCTGTGGCGACGAGGGGCGCGCGGCGGCGGCAGTCGATCATGGGGTGGGGAACGATGCGAGGAAAGGGACGTGAGGTGGTTGGTGGGGCGGGCGGTAGGTGGGTAGGGTGGAGTGGTGTCGTGTGGGAGAGGGGGTTGCGCCGTTGCGGGGCCGAGCGAGGTGCCTGAACGATTTTAGACAAACAAAGTATCCAGGAAGACATTGGGTTTGTACTTTGAATAACAGGGAGGGGACTAATGTAGAAAAACAAAATAGGGCTGTAGTAAAATAGTTTTTAATATGCATGCAGTCATGAGGATGCTCTAATGCAATGTGGCATGATTACATGAGGATGCAGTCATGATGATGCACAAAGTAAAAAAACAACAAGGGATTTTCTAGTAGTGGTTTTACCCGTGGTGCTATAATTCGAGATCTGCCTCATGGTACGGGGGAATGGTGACGACCGGATTCTTCTTACTTCGCGTAGTTCATCATGACAGCACTAACAAAGATTCTTTCTCCATCTTGATATCGGCGACACCACCAACAAGGGTCGTTGCTCACGTTCGTCAAGAGAACACTCCGGAGAAACAAAGGACGAAGGTAAAGGTATCAAAAGATAAGGCCACCTCTAACTTCCGTGGAAGGAGTAAAGTTGCATTGATACACCAGTTCATTGAACAAGAGTGAACAGTAAGAGTCGGGTAGGGTGATCAGTCCATCCCGTAAGAAAACTATTAACTCCGTACATGAATAGGAAAACTGTGCAACACAACTCTCGAAATTTAGACTGAAGATCTCATCAAGCGATGTTCGGAGAACAAAGGAGTGTTGCCGGCTCTTCATCGGATCTAATGCAGATGAGGTTGTCGCATTGGAAACCACCGAAATATACAAAGAAAATCATATGAAAATACACAATGATTAGGTTCCACAATGGTTTCATTGGCATGAATAACACATGCTCAAGGTATACTCCAACTTTACGAATGCTCATCCTTCTCATATATTTTTCAATGATACGGATATCCGCCAAGGTACAGATACAGATAAAGAGTTCAAGGATCAAAAGATTGGATAAAGAGTACAACAAACAAGATGTAGATTAGACGATTGTAGCTTCACCATTATAAAAAGGGAGAAATAGAAACCCTGAAGGTACGACGGAAACCCATGCACGAGAATTCATGGACTCGAAGAAAAGATAAGAGAGCAGATTCAAAACATGCAAAGGTAAGAGGAGAATAGCATAGGGGTAAGGAGTAAAAACAGACCTAATCCGATATATCCAACCGATTTATTAAAATAGTTTTGACACTCTACATCGGTCATTAGTTAGGTTATCCTATAGGCTAGACGAGATCGGTCTTCGCCTCCGAAAACGGGGTCTTGGCATTCGTGAAGGAGAGCATGAAGCCAATGCCAGGGTTCGGTCTTCAGGATCCGGGGTCGGGCTCTTCAGATCCGCATTTGTGAAGAAGACCTTAGCGTTCCGGACCGGTCGTCGAGTTCGCAATCGGTCTCTAGAGGGGTTTGGATCTTCAAATCTATGAAGGCAATCTTGTCACGGTTCTAGGGCTGGTACGGTCTTCATCTTGCACTTTGGTTCCATCGCAACACACATACATCATCGCTGCATAGGTTTACCACCACATCGGTACACAAGAACACACGGGAGCCACACAGCATCAAAAGCTCCTCACAAGGAGTCCACATGGGGCTCGAGCAAGATGGTCAGGCCGAGCAACAATGTGGGGAGCGCCTTGGATGGATGCGCAAGCATAGGGACGGGGCAGAGCACGACACTAGGGACGAGGAAGATGATGTGCAGGCCATGGAAGAACTTGGCAGCAGGTACGATGGAGGCAGGTTGCAGCAAGCACGCAAGCGGCAGTTCTGTGGGGTCGCAGAAGGAAGCCGAGGCGACGGAGGAACCAGAGGCCAGCAAGGGCTCGCGAGGTGGAGCCCTGGAGATAGGGCACTGAGCTCAAGGACGGGTTGGCCAGCACCAGAGCAGAGGACCGTTGGTGAGGTCGAGGGAGGCGGCCGCGGTGCCGGGATAGGGCCGAGTGAGGCGTCCTAGGGCACCGGCGGGGGCTCGCGCGGCTCGCGGAGAGACAGCGTGCGGGCGGTGAGGAGCTCACAGAGGAAGAGAGAGGCGAGGCGAGAGGTCACACGACAGGGTGGGTCCACAGGGCGCGGTGGTGAAGAGGGGCGTGCGGCGGCGACAGTTGATCATGGGGTGGGGAGCGAGGCGAGGAAAGGGACGCGGGGTTTTTTTTTTGAGAGAGACGCTGGGTGGTTTGTGGGGCAAGCGGCAGGTGGGTGGGGTGGAGTGGTGTCGTGCGGAAGAGGGGGTTGCGGGGCCGAGCGGCGTGCCTGAACGATTGCGTATGCGCTCGGTGTACCACGTGCCAGTTTACGTCATGTGGCGATGGGTGGTGGGCCAGGCAAGATACGACACAGCGTGTCGGTGCGGCTGTGTGTGCGTGTAGTTGGTGGCACGTGGGGTGGGGCTAGGGTGAGCGACGGTCGGGTTGAGGCCGTGTCGGTCGACGGAGTCGCGTGCAACCCGCGTGGCGAGTGTGTGGTGTGCGGGTTTGACCATGTCGAGCGGGTTGGTCTAGGGTGCTGCAGCGCCATGTGGTGCGACGCGGGTGTTTTTCTGGGGTAGGTAGGTGGGTGGAGGCTAGGGTTAGCTTAGGTGGGGATTAGGGTTTGAGGATCTAGGGTTTGTCTAGATTAGGATGGAGGTGACCGGCTGGGCTTTTGGGCCTGGCTAGTTGCCTCCAAAAATAATACAAATTTTTAGTTATTATTTTAAATGTCTTTCGTAAACTGTTTTTAGACAAACAAAATATCTAGGAAGACCTAGGGTTTGTACTTTGAATAACAGGGAGGGGAATAATGTAGAAAAAAAATAGGTCTTTAGCAAAATAGTTTTTAAACAAACAATATGCATGCAGTCATGAGGATGCTCTAATGCAGTGTGGCATGATGAATGAGGATGCAGTCATGATGATGTGCAAAGTAAAAAAACAAAAAGAGATTTTCTAATAGTGGTTTTACCTGGGGTGCTACATGTAACATCACCTTTGTATCTTATTTTTTCATCGTTGTGCCAAGAATAACCTCTTTTGAGAGGTAGAATCAAACAATTGCGACTTGCTATCCAGAGAACAGATTCCTCTGCTTAACTACTAAAAAAATTAAAATCACAGAAAAGGAATTTTGACTTGACATTTTACATCAGAAATATTCAGTTATTTATCGACATTTCATTAGTTCAAAGTTTTCTGATTTGATCAAAGTAAGTGCCTCTAACAATTCACTTTTTACGGACTGTCCAGTTTTTGACAGATTATATCCCTATTTTGCATTTATAACATCCCAAAACTTTAATCCAAGTGATCAAGATCAAATCTACCCAATTTAGGGTTAACAAAAACTTTTTTCATTTAAAAATCTATAAACATTCATATGTGTGTGCATTTAAAATAGGAGTCGTTTTGAATTGCCATGATTGAGTGATCTATTGGTTTTAAAATGACTCTAAGGTGAATTACACATCATCTAGATCATCCCCAAGCAAATCCCAAAGAAAAAGAAATCAAAAAGAATTAAATAAGCAAATGGTCATTTTTGCCATTTTAATCACCTAGCCCACTTTGGCTATTCCTAGCACTCAATTTCCAAACAGAGACAATTGTGGATCTTTGCACCCCTTGCTAGTACAAGTAGTGATGTGCCAAGGCCCACTTTGTGATCTCCCAAAAACATTTGAACTCCAAATTTAAATGACATTTGAAAATTGAATCTAGTTCATATGTCTAGATACCACTTTTCAAAAACCACTCAAATGGACTCCATTTCAAAATCTCAAGCAAACCTAGAAGCTTAAGTATAAGATAAACCACTCCACTAAAAATCATCTCAAAATTAAAATATTTTGTTCATGCGGCCATTTGATCGAACAGGTGGCAGGCAAGATTTTTCTGCCTAACTAATACTGTTTATGCATCAATGCTTTGTCGAGTTTTTAGCCTCCATTTGGTTCCCTTGTCTCCCCCAGATCTAACCAAGTCCTCACCAGCCTACCCCTTAGCTTGGAGCAGCAGTTGCGCGTCACCCGTTTGTGGTCACCGCCGGCCGAGCATGCGCAGCTCGCAGCAGACCGCGCTGTGCCAAACCAGCGTGCTCCTAGATCCGCCCAACCCTACCGCGACTCCCTGTCCATCCCACGGCCAAAGCCAGCCCCTGGACCACCCCAGAACCGCGCCGCACTACCCTCTATGCGCCACGCCAGAGCACTCCAGAGTGCCCTCGCCGCCAGCACGCCATAGACCATGCCTCGACACCAGACCATGCACACAGCTCCGCCTTGAACCCACCAACCCGCCAGACATGGCCGTGCACCGCCACGCGACCCACACTTGCCGAGAGCCGCGTCGAGAACCGCCTATGTCCCCTAGAGCGCGGGAAGCCCCCGACCAATTTCCACCGCCCCTAGCCACGCCATTATGCCGTAGAGGACCGCCAGCAGACCGCCCACCGTCCGCCTACCTCGCCCATGCTGGTAGCCCCTGTGACGCTGGCCACCGACGAAGCTCCCACACCCAGTCCCTCGTCGAGCCTATATAAGCAAGCCTCCCCAGCACCATTTCTTCACACCATTCCACTCCCCTCTCTCCACTGAATGTTCCCCTCTCTCGCCGGAGCCGCTCGAGTAGCCCATCACCGGAATTCCACTGGAGGTAGCCGCTATAGAGGAGAAGTCCCCGTCGATTTCATCCACCTCAGCCCCTGCCGCGACCTCGCCTGAGTCCGTCGGCGTCCATCAGTTTGTTAGCCCGCCTCGCCGCACTAGCTAGAGCTCTAGTACGTCCCCAGTAGACCCCCACCGACCGCGTTAGGGTTCAGTCTCGCCGGCGACGTGTCCGTCGTCGACGACCACCGTGGACTGTTGATCGGTGTTCTAATCGTGTGGTCCTCAGCGCCCCGTACCGCTTCATGTTTTATGAGTCACTGACAGGCGGGACCCCCCTGTCAGCAGCCCTCAGCGTCGTGGAGTGTACACAGGCTGGCCCATTTAATTTCCCGCGCTGACTCAGTAATTCAAATATAGGTTTTTCTATTTTAATTAAAACCTAGTTCTATCCCTTAGTTCAAAAATCAATTCAGAGAGTTTTACAAATTCAAATTGAGTGATTCCAATTTTTTTGGAAAGGTAATGAAAATATATATCCAAGCCCGTTGGATTTAAATTATTTAGAGTTAGAGATCTCTCCTAGTAAAAATAACAAAACAGAAGCTTTTGCACATTCAAACATTTTTATAAAATCAACCCTAATAGCTTTTGAGTTGATTCCAACTCTCAAAAATCACATTTAACCATACCTATCTGAATATGTAATAATATTAAGGTTTGCATGCAGTGAATTTGGACTAGTAGCAAAATAATGCTATATAGGCATTTCTAGTCACTTTAAATCATTAATTATTAAACTTAAACTTATTACAATATGATACAACCCCTTAAATCACATTCCCATATGTTAGAATATGTGGTGATGACATGTGTCCACATGATCCCATATTTTAATTGGAGAATATTAAATATTAGTTAATTTCAATGAGTAGAAATTACTTTTCTCAAATAAAAAAGAATGAAACTAGTTCATTAAACCTTGTGATGCTTGTGATGATAATAGATCAGCAAATGTGTGCCTTAGTATGCTAAGTAGACTAGTTAAGTATTATTTGGTGATTGTGTATCTCGTATGTATTTATAGACGATAGTACCGACCAAGTCTACGAGGAGGAGTTCTACCAAGAGGAGGAGAAAGAGAATTTCAACCACTGCACCAACCAAGGCAAGCTATTATTGGCAAGCTAACACTTGCAAGAATTATACCTAGCCAGCCATCTTTAGAAATGCAAGCTAACCATTACAAGCTAGATAACCTAAGCAAAGGCATTAGGCATGCTTTGGTTATATCATTTTGACTTATACCTACTCCAAGTATTATTTACAAGCTTTACTTTTTTTACTCTACCAAAGTCCTTTATTTGTTTAAAGGTAGCATAAAGAGTATAAAACTTGACCTATCTAGTGAGACATAGATGTCATTCTATGGCATGAGATTAAGATTAGCATCCACCTTAGTGAACACTCTTAACTTAGTAGTTGGAACAAAACCAAAACTTGATTTACTTTAGATGGGAATACTTGGTGAAAATGATTTGTGAAAACCTTGGAATGATGAGTCATTCTATTGAGATGTTTTGACATGTGTTGAGAAAGACAAATGGTTCATGATGATGAAAATGTTGAGGCATGAGCCTTAGCCCTTTATTAAAAACTGATGGTTGGGTTCGGATGCGATACCATTCCAATTTTACCGTACAACCACAATACCTGAATTGGGTAAGGCTTAGCCAGAAGTTTATATGCATTAGTATTAGTTCCCTCACGGGAGAGGTTTGAGCTGAGGCTACCTCTCAACGTTGTCCACCTATGTAGTGCCCAAGATGACAGATGGTCATGGTTGGGGGGCCATGCTCATAGGAGAGGTGCTTATACTAGGGTGTGTAAAGGAAAGGTTATGTTTGATTATCTGCATACTAAGTATGATGATTCAGGGTTATCCCTAACAGATGTATCGAATCTTGTGGTGAAAGTGTACCACCTCTGCAAAGTGTCAAACTATTCGAATAGCCGCGTCATGATTATGGACAGCTTAGTGGCCATACTGTTCCGTTGTCAGATGTTTTCAAAATGACTTATGAAATGAATTGTGACATGACTTGACCACAACAAAGTTGTGACTATGACAACTAAGTTCCCACTTAGGTGTTTTCAAACTTCTTTTATCTTTCTTTGTTTTTGAACTCAGCTTAGGTTTCAAACTTAACTTTACAAACAAACTTAGAGTTAGCATTTCCTACTAGAACTATCCTATTTGTTAGTGGTAGTTTGCGAGTACTTAAAGAGTACTCATGGCTTTTGTCCCTGCTATTCCTATGGCCAGACTATGAAGGAGATTACCAAGACGAAGGATAGCAGGACAGCTATGATAACTAGGACTATCTCCCATCGTCAGCATTGCGTGTGACTCTGAAGATGGACCCCACCGCTACGCTATTCATTCCGCTACTTGTTTGTACTAAGACTGGATCATGAGATCCTTTATTTGTGTAAGACCTTATTATGGTTTCTAATGGATGATGTACTATGATATCCAATCAGTTATGTCTCGCAAAAATGGTAATCCTAGGATTGCGATGTATGGCATAACAGGCATCTGGGATTAAAAATCCGGGTGTTAACAAGTTGGTATCAGAGCCATCCTGACCATAGGAGACCCTAGTTAGAATGGACGTCCAAACAAAAACTTAGTTTCAAAAACCAAAGTGAGTATTTATGAAAACTATTTCCTCTCTTACCCTTGGGAATTCTTTCTCTCAAAAAAAATTCATGTTACTCCAAATTGTTACATTACTACATTAAACTTTGACACACTTGATCACTTCACTAACTTTCTCATCCTAAATTCTTATAGATGGAAGCCCAATACAACAAGTTCTACCAGTTGGGCAACGGAGGCCAACTGATCTTCGAGAGGGATCTTGACGCTCTGTCTGAGTTCTTGGAGCATCCTCATCCGGAATTCCTTGGAGCTCAACTCCGGGGTCCACCAGGAGGAGATTTACAATGGCTAGTGACTGCTGATCTTCGAGGCAAGATAGAAGCACCAGTATCTGGGAGGATTCAGTTCTCGGTGAGAGAGAACAACTGGCTAGATGGATTAGCCGGGGCAATGCATGAAGCTCTCGCACGTCTGTGTGCCCTGAGTGTCAACCTAATCCAAGGAACCCGCTTTGTTCACTATGCAAGGAGTGATTCCATGGGAATGCCGCTAGAGATGCCAAGTCACCCAATACTGAAGCGTCAAGTGGAGAACCTCGACTTCCTATTGTACGACAGACAGAAGGAGTTGGACAATGCTAGAGAGCTCGCCAACAACAACCTCGCCATTGCCGCCTAGAAGGCCCAGACTTTCTCACTGCTCATCAAGGATCGCACCATCGACCGTCTTCGCAAGAAGGTGGCTGACCTCGAGAAGACCATCAAGGAGCAAGAAGCTCAGCTTGCCGTAAAGGAAGAAGAAGAGGAAGGTGAAGATATCCAAGGAGATATTGACTCGTACCTCAGCAATGATGATGACTTTCTGGAGGAGGATGACGTGGACTTCTACACCGACGATGACGACTCCGACTTCATCGATGATGAGTAGATGCACTCGAGCACTATCGTAGAATGAGGAGTATCGGTCCCATTGTATCGTAGCTTACAGAATGGTTCTTAAAACCATCTGTTTTCCTTTGATGTTGTGGTGTGTGTGTGTGTTTGTATCGTGTTCTTTGCTTGAATGAATGAAAACACGTTAGTTGCAAAACCTAAGTCAAACTCAAAGTTTTAGCTTTGAAACCAAAACCATAAACCTTAGAACTTTCCCTCTTACCCCTTTATCTACCTCAATCTTCAGATGACTCGTGGAAACCAAGGAGGGAGCGGCTCATCACAAGACCCAATGTTGCAGATTCTGCAGACTCTCATTGCAGACCGGGAAGCAAGCAGGGCAGAGTGCCAAGAAAATCTAGCAACACTGCAGCAGATCGCCCAGATGGCTCACAACAATCAGAACCATGGAAATCAGGATCATCATGGATCCAAACTCAAAAACTTCCAGAATACAAATCCCCCAATCTTTAGTACTTAGGAGAACCCACTGGATGTTGATGACTGGTTGCAGACAATGGAGAACAACTTAGAAGTAGCAGGAGTGGATGCCAACGAGAAAGTTCTTTTTGCCTCCCACTATTTGGCAGGCGATGCAAGAGCATGATGGAACAGCATCCACACAATGAACCATGGTCAAGTGATGACATGGGAAGCCTTCAAAATCAAGTTCATCCGCACCCACATGCCGCAGGGTCTAGTCACCCGAATGAGGGATGAATTCAGAGAGTTGAAGCAGGGCAGAATGACTGTAGTGGAGTACCGTGACAGATTCTTGTCCCTAGCCAGGTATGCACCCGATGAGATCAACACGGAGGCCAATAAGAAGGAGAGATTCTTGAAAGGACTGCATGATGAGATGCAGACTGTCCTCGTCAACATCCGTTTCGAGGATCTCGAAGAGCTAGTCGACTCTACCATTCAGATGGAAGGGAAGCTTAATCAAGCAAACGACAACCACAATCGTCAAATGATGCACCAAGATGGATCCAACAGTCACCATAAGTACCGCCCCAACCCTTATGCGGGATATGCACCGAGGAACAATCAACCCCTAATGTCTCGCCCAAGCTACCCCAACCGTAGCGGAGGAAATGTGAAGTCCGGAGGAAACAACAATCACCTTGGCAACGCCAGCAATTTCAACTGTGCACCTCCTAAGAACAACAACAACAACACTGCACCCAGAACTGGAAGCAATGTTGTGCCCGTGGCAGCGAAAGACAAGTCTCAGATCACTTGTTTCGAGTGTGGAGTGAAGGGTCACTATTCCAATGAGTGCCCGAAGAAGATTGTCGCCACTGCCAATGTGAATGCCCCATCTCAACAGCAGCGTCGTGTTCAACCAGGAAGGAGATTCGCCCCAGGGAACCCTCACAACCGCAACGGCCGTCTCTTCCACATGAACGCCGAAGAAGCCCAAGAAGCGCCCGATGTAGTGCTGGGTATGTTTTCTGTCAACTCAATTTTAGCAAGAGTGTTGTTTGATTCTGGAGCATCACACTCATTTGTCACCGAAGAATTTGCATGCACTAGTAAGATTCACCCAACCAACTTGAAGCATGTCATGATAGTTCAAATCCCTGGTTCAACTACAAAAGCTAGAAAAATTTGCAAAGCTATACCTATTAGAATACATGGGATAGATTTTTATGCCAATCTAATAGTACTTGGAACCAAAGGTTTGGAAGTAGTACTAGGGATGGATTGGATGTCAAAGCATAAAGGACTGATAGACTGTGCCAAGAAAGCCATCACAATGACCAGTAGCTCTGGAATATCAGTAGAGCATATATCTGAAACCATGCCCCATCAATTCAAGTGTAATAAGAGTCTAGCCCTGCCCACCATTGACCAAGTCAGAGTAGTCTGTGAATACCCCGACGTATTCCCAGATAAATTGCCCGGTATGCCCCCGGATAGGTATATTGAGTTCATTATTGAACTAATCCCCGGAACCGGACCCATAGCCTAGAGACCCTATAGCATGAACCCCTCAGAGTTAGTGTAATTGAAGAAGTGGTTGGATGTTGTAACTACCTCGGTGAATTACGCTCCTAGTTACAAGCCTGGATGAACGGAAATGGTTGAAATAGTACGGTGGGGCCCAAATGCCACTCATAGGTAGACCTTTCGGCCGTCCCAACCATTTCCAAACATCGGGACAAGAACGGGCGGCGTAATCGGCAGGCAAAGGGATCAACTACATACACAAATGAGTATGTATGCAAGCCACCATACAATAGTACATCAGAGCCATTCCATCTAAAAAGAAAGGAAATATAGCAACGCCATACGGCAAGATCCAAATATCCTAGATAGATATAATAGTTTAGGATATCTCCTCATACATCAAACAACAGAGTATCAAGCGGAAGCGGAAGACAAAATCCGAGTACGGATAAGAAGCAAATCGGCATAAGATGCCCCATAAATAAGCAGATCCCGCCCACAGATCTCACGGATCCCCGTTCCCGGAATCTCTACACCGAATGATCGCTGCCCACATCGTCTGCCTCTTCCACCCAAAGATCCATCTTGCGAGTGTACATGTTCATCTGAACCAATAATTTATCATGTGAGACCCTAGGGGTACTCAGCAAGTCTTTATGCCTCTAAAGGGGACACAACCTGGGGTGACGCAATTGCAGCAAAAGATAAACCCTAGAAATTCTATAGAAACTCGCTAACCATCCGCCTAACCATAGATAGACGGATGTCCGTAAAGTAATAACAATAGTTATAACAGTGAAACGGTAATCTTAACAGATCCATCCTCCTCCTCGCTTACCGACGAGGAAGCGGACGAACAACCCCCCTTCCGTTGGCAGTTTTATTATCCATTCCATGAGTGTTGCACTATTTACTAGTCAGGTACCTAGTCTAGTCAAATTAACAGCGGTACTTTAGTTATGCTTGTCTATGATCGAGAAACTGTGCTCCAAGTCGTCCATAACCGCAGACACGGCTTTCAGAAAGTTTTACCCTGCAGGGGTGCACAAATAGCAACACACACTCGATATGCCTCGGAAAAACCAAATCAAAACCCAACGAGGCAGTCACAACAAAGCGATCACAGGATTCAGAAATATTTCAGGGGGCCACCCCATTGAGCTACCCGCAACGAAGTTAGCTGACTCCGAGACGGCCTCAAGGTTTGCGCCAGTGGCTGTGAACGACTGGGAACCCGAAAATGTGACTGGGCTTGTCGACACTGCCAAATCACTCCGCTTTCCTAAACAGTACAGTGTGCAGTACCTCGCACAATTTAAACAAAGCAGTAAAGCATGGCATAAGTACAGGATAGTAAATAAAACCTCAAACTAGTTTGTGGCCCCAAGAAATAAGAATGAATCAAGCTCTGGCTCAGGGGGGTTCATAAGCCTCCCGGATGTGGATAGCGCGAATATTCAAGGAACAGGAATCAAGTACTCGGGGTCCTACGGGACACAAGTGAGCCTGAAAAACCAAATAGCGAATATGGCTCACCGATGCCACTTTCATTAGTTATCCCACTACTACTCAGGTTAAGTTGTATAGGTACCTCGTTATCCATCAGACACTCACATACCCTACACATGCTGTTCTACGACTCGCATGGCTCAAACAACTCATGTAGTAATGGCTCATGGGATGGAGGAACAAGCTTCGGTGGGGTTTAAAAATAAAGGCTATGCAATACTTGGGATTCAATTTAATGCAATCGCGACTCAATGATGCAAGAATAAGATAGAGGCAATAGGTACTATATGTATGCAAGCATGTGGTAGTGCTTGCCTGGCAGCTCAGTTGAAGCAAGGGATAGATCTGGGTAGTGCTCCTGGTTCTCTTGATATATCCCCTGCTCAGTGTCTATTCGAAAAAGAACCAAACAACAAGGGCCAACATAAATAAAGTGCACAAGCATATGAATAAATGCGACAAGCAAACAATCATGCCATGATGAATGATGCACAATTTGCATGGCAATAAAGTAGCATGGCATGGGTGAGGTGTGGAATACAAGAATAAATCATTTTATTGAGTTTTGGCCCCATTTAATACCCATATTAGTTGCTGTACACATTATATTTATATGATGCATGCTGCAAAACAGACAAAGGAATTCATAAACAGAAAGGTCTCGTCGAGCTAATCATTTTAGACATATCATTTGTTAAATTTGGAGTTATAAAACAAAAGTTATTAATTTATTAAGTCAAAAGGGCATTTTATTGTAATTAAACCAACTTGGAATTTTAAAGTGTTCAAAATATATTTTGAAGGGCATATTTGAATTCCTCCTATTTTTCTGATTTTAAAACATATATTATATGTATTATTTGGATTTGTATTTTAAAAGATATTTAAAAACAGAATTAAATTTGAATTTGAATTAATTTGAAAAAGATTGAATTAAAACAGAACACTGAAAGCATTTTGTACTCAGCTCTAGGCTAGCCACAGCCAATGACCAGTGGGCCCCTGCTGACTGGGACACACGTGCGCAGAAAATGATTCTGTCACCGCGAGCTAGGCCAGCCACAGAGACCGACAGGTGGGGTCAGGGCCACAGGCGACCACGTGATGTAGGCGAAGTGCCAGGACAGGTGGGGCTAGGCTGGAGCGCGGGTTAAGGGTTACAAAAAGGCAGGGGGTTTTCTGGGAGAATTCCGCGGCGGCTTACTAGTGGGCCAGGCGGACCGCGGGTTAAGCATCAAAAGACGCAAGGGGTATCTGCAAAACGAGCATAGCCGTACTGTTCCTCTTCTCGCGTGCAGTGGACAGATCGGTGCGCGACGAAGGGCAGGCGCCGCGGCGGGGCTCGAACTCGCGACCTGGCTGCAGAGCGGAGCCACACCGCGGTGGGTTAGGGTAGCTGCGGAGAGGTAGGCGCGGTTCAGGTATGGTTACTGCGGCGGAGCGAGCAGTAAACATGCGGCGCGCAGAGGGCGCTCGGCGTAAGGTCCGGCGGATCTAGGGCTTCGCGGCGAAGGGGACCATGTCAGGGAGGTTGCGTGGCTCACCGAAGGTGTGTCAGTGTGGTCGGATCGGCTCGACGCGCAGGGGAGCGGCGACGACACAGACGGACCGAGGACTAGGGTTTCACGTCGGGTCGGTGGTGGTCCAGCGCTCCTGGGGCTCCTCCTCCTCAACAGCGAGTACCGGACGATGCAGGGGACCTTCCTCGATCTTCCAGGCCACTTCACGGACGTGCGGCTCGACTGGACCAACGGAACGGAGTAGAGGCCTATGGTGGGCGGCTATGGGGTAGCTGGTGGCGGTGGAGAAGAAGGGAGGAGAGGGGCCGGCTTGGGGCGGATCTGGCGAAGCAGAGGCGAGGCAGAGAGGTGGGAGAGGATAGGAACGGAGAGAGGGAGTGGGTAGATGGCGTGGTGGAGGGGAAAGGTGGCTCGGGCACCTTTTTCCTCCTCTCCTACTCACGTGCTCGGGCAGGGGCAGGACCAGGGCGAGGTGGTGAAGGGGTAGGGAGCTGGCAGGTGGGGCAAGGCAGGCCAGGCTCGGGTGGTGGGGTCCTCAGGCAGAGAGAGAAAAGAGAGGGAGGGAGGAGCTCGGGTTGGAGCTAGGTTTGGAGCTAGGGTGGTGGCTCGGTTAGGGTTTTGGGGTAGCTAGGGTTGGGGCTTGAGGAGAGAGGGGGCCAGGTGGGACCAGCTGGTAGAGAGAAGAGGGAGACCGAGAGAGGGGAAGGTGTAGAGAGGGACTAGGGCTTAGCTAGGATGGGGTAGGTGATGATGGGGTAGGTGATTAGGGAGGACCTAGATAGAGGAAAGAGGGAGAGGGTGAGAGCTAGGGTTTTAGCAAGATCCAAATAGATCAAGCCAAAAGAAAGGATAGAGATAGAGATGATCCACTCAAAATTCCAAATAAAATCCAAATGACAAACAAAAGGTGGTACTTGCATGGCCCATGCAAAATATTTATTGCCATGTTGATTCTTGTAAAAACAATATTATCACATGGCATTATTATTATGCATTCCCAAAATTGGGATAAAAGCCAAGCAAAAAGAATTAAAAGGAAGGTCCCAAGTGGAATATATGGAGATGGCCATGTTTGAAATAAAATGGGACATGCTAGTGTGTATGTTCCACTAGATGATCAATAGTCCCAAAATATTCCAACATGAGCATAATTCCATGATAATCCATATGGAAGCTAGGAGAAAGGGTCCCACTCACAAGGCATGCAAAGGTGGCCAAGTGGCTCTCATATATCAATGATGTGGAAACAACATGATGCTAAGATGAGAGCATGTGGAAAAGGATTGGATCCATCCCAACCCACATGAGCTAGAAGTAAAACCAATAAATGCCAAGCTCATATTTAGTTGGATGGTGGAATTATAAGGTGGTGAAAGAAAAGGTGGTGGAGTTAATAAAAGATATGCCCCCAACTCAACTTGGGCATTTAAACAATATATCAAGAACCAAATAAAATATCAAGAGGCAAATACAATTAATAATGCATATGAGACAAGAACCAAATGAAAAGGGTTTTATATGATGCTCAAATGCAAGGTGGCATGATGACATGAGCATGATATGATTATGATGCAACAATTATATATATGAAGTAGCCATTATATAGACTAGGCTAGTAGCATTGCAATTGTTAGACAATTGGGATGCTACAACTCTCCCCCACTAAACAAGAATCTCGCCCCGAGATTCCTAGGAAAAGGGAACAACACAAGAAGAGGCGGGTGTTCGAACGAAGGTGACCCTCACGTTCCCAAGATGGTGAAGAAAGGAATGGTGCGACCACTACACCTTGCAAAACTTGCTAGACTTGTTGCGAGTCCTGCGTTTTGCTTGAGAAACAACGGGTTAGAAGAGTTGAAGGATTGTCGTGAGACAAGAAGGATAGGATGGACATAGCTTCGGTTTTCTCAAGACACATGATAAAAGAATAGAACCACTTATGATAGAAAAGGAAAAGATGATGTATCATGGATAAAGAGAGACACACCAATAAGATTAAAGATTTACCGATACTAGAGAGGATGAATCTCTGTCTCGCCGGAAGGAATGAGCTAGATTGGAGAGGTTTTGAACCACTATGACAATAGCATCGTATCTTCTCTCGGATTTGAGAAATGCATTTCGGAAACAATATTTCCTTCAAACAATAGAGTCCCTTGATATCAACAGAAAGATTTAGTTAGACATTGTCGGATTAGATTCTTCTTGCGCCGGTAAGAACTGAAGGATCACGCAATTGAGGTGCGCGGATAAAACTTCCAGAGACGGATGTGAAGCCAGGTCATGGTGGACTCCCGAGAAGCAAAGAATATGGAGGATCTGGAGTTTATTGTAGAGATACTTATTGCTTTCTTTAGCCTTGAGGCTAACGCAATAGATTTGCGACTGATGGCCTCAACCATAATTGGCTTTACCACAGAGAAAGAATTGATGAAACACAGAGAGAGATAGTTCCCTTTCATCTTGTTTGGGGATGTAGAGCACCGGTAGAAAGACGAGGATAGAAAAGAGTTTGTGTTTGTTTCCACCAGATAATTGTAGATTTTGCTCCGTTTAGGAAAAGACGAGATCACCAACAAGAGATTATTGATTACTTTCTTCGAGAGAGCACTCCGGAAAACAAGGACGGAAGTAAAAGTATCGAGGGATAAAGGCCACTTCTATCTTCCGTGGAATGAGTGAAATCACATTAATTCACCAATTCAATGTACAAGAGCGAATGATGAGAGTAGTGGTATGGTAGCTACTCCATCCCGCACTCAAAGCATTACTCCGCACATGAATAAGAAAACCATGCAACCCAACTACCGAAACAGACTGAAGGTATTGACAAGAATAGCTCATGCACTTCGTTAGGAGACAAGGATAGATGCAAACGATTCACTGGATCCAAGATAGATAAAGATGATGATGTTGTCGTCATGTCAGAAGTGACAAGCCACCGGAAAGATACGAAGGAAGATCCGGAGACAACTGCAAGATTCCACAGATAAAGAAAAAGATAACACCAATTTGAACAGAAGGATTACGAAAGATCTGAAAAGTCTTCATGGCCTCCGGTGGATTGAGCATAGACGATAGAGCGAGAGGTTTTCAAAGGATCACTTGATGAGACTAAGGTGAAAGAACTCCATGTTGTTCTTGAAATGATTGAGAGAGATTTAGCAATTTTGAGGAAAATCTTTAGCGGAACGACGATGATAACTTGCCTACAAGGAAAACTCTGGGTTTGATTGAAGATGGAAGATGGAATTAACAATGAACTTGCTGATTCCAGAATTGAAGCAATGTATTTAGCAGAAGGACGTGGTCGAGATAGGTAACTTCAAAAAGCCAGAATTCTCACTTTGAGACTTGCACACAGGCAGTGCTCACGAAGCTTGAGAGAAAGAGACACAGATGATCTTCCATGTTCTTCCATTGATATCGAATAGGCAAGCATATTATCAACATATACCACCATGGATTAACAGGATATTCCCAGAATACCAAGTTCAAAAGGCGAGAGAAACGAACAAATGCTCGAACACTTCCTGAGCTCAACGCTCTTAGAAAGATCAATAGTAAGAGCATGGGTTCGTGTTGAAGAAGATGCACTGGAAGAATAGATTATCTGGTCCTTCGGAAGAAAAGAGATGTCACCTGGTTCACATTGTCGATCGGATCACCGGTTACAAAGATAAGGAGATCTTGGATAACTAAAAGATGATAGATCATACCTTAAGCAAAGCTACCAGAAGAGAAAATATGCAATTCCCTCGTATCCAGGAGAATTGTGCAGATCTGGGGGTTGAAAAAGATGTGCAGCATGATGGACAGATGATAGACCGCCGTAGTGCCTTGAGAAACTCCGGATTGCCAAAGATGCTTGAATATGCATAGATATGATCACGGGGTACTCAAAATCACAGGAGATAACCTTATCCTCCAGATGGTGATGGTTGATAGCATTTTTCCATATTCCAATTGACACTTATCATGAGTGGAATATAGCTATGCCGAGAGCCAAATTACAATCACCAGCATCGGATCGACACACGTTATGTAATTAGCCCAAGAGAAAAGGAGAAGAAAAGGAACTCCAGGATTAAGCGCCGGTGACAAAAGAATGAGTTAGCATGTAGATGCTGATAAAAGGAAGATAGATGATGTCTCACACACGACTGCAAAGGAGTGTGGAAACACAGATGTATCAAAGAAAATTTTTCCGCATTTTTCGGCATTAAAATACCAATAGATGCACAAAATCACTTATCAGGTAGAGATTAGCAACTGATGGTTGCACCGAAAGAGGAGTTGCTAGAAGGAAGAACACCCTTAAGAAGATGGCACCGGTTAACAAGGAGTCGGATAGATCGCGCCGGTTTTTCAAAAGCCTGTCAGTATGGAATGTACCAACAGTTGATAACCAAAGGCAGATTGAGATAACAAATTGGATGCAACAGATAGACAAGGAATTACACACACACACACACACTTTCTATGGTACTACGGAAACCCAGAACACGTGAATCCTAGTTTGAATTTTAAGAAGAGGATTGAAAACGTTACACTTCCTTACCAGAAAAGGGTGGTGGGTGGGTAAGAAGAAAACTGGAAGCAGTCCGACTCTCGCGTTTTGTTTTTCCCTAGTATACATAGCTACCAAAAATATTTGCTAGACTGACAACGACCATTTGGCTGAGACCCTGAAGGGCGGGATGGCTCTGATACCAATTGTAACTACCTTGGTGAATTACGCTCCTAGTTACAAGCCTGGATGAACGGAAATGGTTGAAATAGTACGGTGGGGCCCAAATGCCACTCACAGGTAGACCTTTCGGCCGTACCAACCATTTCCAAACATCGGGACAAGAACGGGCGGCATAATCGGCAGGCAAAGGGATCAACTACATACACAAATGAGTATGTATGCAAGCCACCATACAATAGTACATCAGAGCCATTCCATCTAAAAAGAAAGGAAATATAGCAATGCCATACGGCAAGATCCAAATATCCTAAATAGATATAATAGTTTAGGATATCTCCTCATACATCAAACAACAGAGTATCAAGCGGAAGCGGAAGACAAAATCCGAGTACGGATAAGAAGCAAATCGGCATAAGATGACCCATAAATAAGCAGATCCCGCCCACAGATCTCACGGATCCCCGTTCCCGGAATCTCTACACCGAATGATCGTTGCCCACATCGTCCGTCTCTTCCACCCAGTATCCATCTTGCGAGTGTACCTGTTCATCTGAACCAATAATTTATCGTGTGAGACCCTAGGGGTACTCAGCAAGTCTTTATGCCTCTAAAGGGGACACAACCTGGGGTGACGCAATTGCAGCAAAAGATAAACCCTAGCAATTCTATAGAAACTCGCTAACCATCCGCCTAACCATAGATAGATGGATGTCCGTAAAGTAATAACAACAGTTATAACAGTGAAACGGTAATCTTAACAGATCCATCCTCCTCCTCGCTTACCGATGAGGAAGCGGACGAACAACCCCCCTTCCGTTGGCAGTTTTATTATCCATTCCATGAGTGTTGCACTATTTACTAGTCAGGTACCTAGTCTAGTCAAATTAACAGCGGTACTTTAGTTATGCTTGTCTATGATCGAGAAACTGTGCTCCAAGTCGTCCATAACCATGGACACGGCTTTCGAAGTTTTACCTGCGCAGGGTGCACAAATAGCAACACACACCATATGCCTCGGAAAAACCAAATCAAAACCCAACGAGGCGACACGACAAAGCGATCACAGGATTCAGAAATATTTCAGGGGCCACCCCATTGAGCTACCCGAACGGTTAGCTGACCGAGACGGACTCAAGGTTTGCCAGTGGTCGGAACGATCGGGAACCCGAAAATGTGACTGGCTTGTCGACACCGCGAAAACACTCCGCTTTCCTAAACAAGCAAAGTGCGACTCGCACAATTTAAACAAAGCAAGAAAGCATGGCATAAGTACAGATAGTAAATAAAACCTCAAACTAGTTTGTGGCCCCAAGAAATAAGAATGAATCAAGCTCGCTCGGGGGTTCATAAGCCTCCCGGATGTGGATAGCGAATATTCAAGGAACAGGAATCAAGTACTGGGTCCTCAAGGACACAAGTGAGCCTGAAAACCAAATAGCGAATATGGCTCACCGATGCCACTTTCATTAGTTATCCCACTACTACTCAAAGTTAAGTTGTATAGGTACCGTTATCCATCGACACTCACATACCCTACACATGCTGTTCTACGACTCGCATGGCTCAAACAACTCCTGTAGTAATGGCTCATGGGATGGAGGAACAAGCTTCGGTGGGGTTTAAAAATAAAGGCTATGCAATACTTGGGATTCAATTTAATGCAATCGCGACTCAATGATGCAAGAATAAGATAGAGGCAATAGGTACTATATGTATGCAAGCATGTGGTAGTGCTTGCACGGCATTTTCTTGAAGCAAGGGATGGATCTGGGTAGTGCTCCTGGTTCTCTTGATATATCCCCTGCTCAGCGTCTATTCGAAGAAGAACCAAACAACAAGGGCCAACATAAATAAAGTGCACAAGCATATGAATAAATGCGACAAGCAAACAATCATGCCATGATGAATGATGCACAATTTGCATGGCAATAAAGTAGCATGGCATGGGTGAGGTGTGGAATACAAGAATAAATCATTTTATTGAGTTTTGGCCCCATTTAATACCCATATTAGTTGCTGTAGACATTATATTTATATGATGCATGCTGCAAAACAGATAAAGGAATTCATAAACAGAAAGGTCTCGTCGAGCTAATCATTTTAGACATATCATTTGTTAAATTTGGAGTTATAAAACAAAAGTTATTAATTTATTAAGTCAAAAGGGCATTTTATTGTAATTAAACCAACTTGGAATTTTAAAGTGTTCAAAATATATTTTGAAGGGCATATTTGAATTACTCCTATTTTTCTGATTTGAAAACATATATTATATGTATTATTTGGATTTGTATTTTAAAAGATATTTAAAAACAGAATTAAATTTGAATTTGAATTAATTTGAAAAAGATTGAATTAAAACAGAACACTGAAAGCATTTTGTTACTCAGCTCTAGGCTAGCCACAGCCAATGACCAGTGGGCCCTGGCATTTTTGGGACACACGCTTGTGAAAATGATTACATCACCATGAGCTAGGCCAGCCATAGAGACCGACAGGTGGGGTCAATACAGGGGACCACGTGAGGCTGCGGGCGAGGCCGGCAGTGGGGCTAGGCTGGAGTGCGGGTTAAGGGTTACAAAAAGCCAGGGGGTTTTCTGGGAGAATTCCGCGGTGGCTGACTAGTGGGCCAGGCGGACCGCGGGTTAAGCATCAAAAGACGCAAGGGGGTATCTGCAAAACGAGCATAGCCGTACTGTTCCTCTTCTCGTGCGATGGGGACAGATCGGCGCGACGGCGCCTTGGCCAAGGGCTCGAACTCGCGACCTGGGCGCGCGCGCAGAGGGCGGAGCCACTGCGGTGGGTTGGGGTAGCTGTCAGAGAGGTAGGCGCGGTCTAGGTATGGTTCTGTGCGGCGGGAGCGAGCAGACAGAAACATGCGGTGGCGCGCAGAGGGCGCTCGGCGTAAGGTCCGGCGGATCTAGGGCTTCGCGGCGAAGGGGACCATGTCAGGGAGGTTGCGTGGCTCACCGATGGTGTGTCGGTGTGGTCGGATCGGCTCGACGCGCAGGGGAGCGGCAACGACGCAGACGGACCGAGGACTAGGGTTTCGCGTCGGGTCGGTGGTGGTCCAGCGCTCCTGGGGCTCCTCCTCCTCGACGGCGAATACCGGACGATGCAGGGGACCTTCCTCGATCTTCCAGGCCACTTCACGGACGCGCGGCTCGACTGGACCAACAGAACGGAGTAGAGGCCGACGGTGGGCGGCTATGGGGTAGCTGGTGGCGGTGGAGAAGAAGGGAGGAGAGGGGCCGGCTTGGGGCGGATCTGGCGAAGCAGAGGCGAGGCAGAGAGGTGGGAGAGGATAGGAACAGAGAGAGGGAGTGGGTAGATGGCGTGGTGGAGGGGAAAGGTGGCTCGGGCACCTTTTTCCTCCTCTCCTACTCACGTGCTCGGGCAGGGGCAGGAGCAGGGCGAGGTGGTGAAGGGGTAGGGAGCTGGCAGGTGGGGCAGGCGTGCCAGGCTGGGTGTGGTGGGGTCCTCAGGCAGAGAGAGAAAAGAGAGGGAGGGAGGAGCTCGGGTTGGAGCTAGGTTTGGAGCTAGGGTGGTGGCTCGGTTAGGGTTTTGGGGTAGCTAGGGTTGGGGCTTGAGGAGAGAGGGGGCCAGGTGGGACCAGCTGGTAGAGAGAAGAGGGAGACCGAGAGAGGGGAAGGTGTAGAGAGGGACTAGGGCTTAGCTAGGATGGGGTAGGTGATGATGGGGTAGGTGATTAGGGAGGACCTAGATAGAGGAAAGAGGGATAGGGTGAGAGCTAGGGTTTTAGCAAGATCCAAATAGATCAAGCCAAAAGAAAGGATAGAGATAGAGATGATCCACTCAAAATTCCAAATAAAATCCAAATGACAAACAAAAGGTGGTACTTGCATGGCCCATGCAAAATATTTATTGCCATGTTGATTCTTGTAAAAACAATATTATCACATGGCATTATTATTATGCATTCCCAAAATTGGGATAAAAGCCAAGCAAAAAGAATTAAAAGGAAGGTCCCAAGTGGAATATATGGAGATGGCCATGTTTGAAATAAAATGGGACATGCTAGTGTGTATGTTCCACTAGATGATCAATAGTCCCAAAATATTCCAACATGAGCATAATTCCATGATAATCCATATGGAAGCTAGGAGAAAGGGTCCCACTCACAAGGCATGCAAAGGTGGCCAAGTGGCTCTCATATATCAATGATGTGGAAACAACATGATGCTAAGATGAGAGCATGTGGAAAAGGATTGGATCCATCCCAACCCACATGAGCTAGAAGTAAAACCAATAAATGCCAAGCTCATATTTAGTTGGATGGTGGAATTATAAGGTGGTGAAAGAAAAGGTGGTGGAGTTAATAAAAGATATGCCCCCAACTCAACTTGGGCATTTAAACAATATATCAAGAACCAAATACAATATCAAGAGGCAAATACAATTAATAATGCATATGAGACAAGAACCAAATGAAAAGGGTTTTATATGATGCTCAAATGCAAGGTGGCATGATGACATGAGCATGATATGATTATGATGCAACAATTATATATATGAAGTAGCCATTATATAGATTAGGCTAGTAGCATTGCAATTGTTAGACAATTGGGATGCTACAGATGCTATGTTGGCAACAGGCTTGATTCAACCAAGCGCATCGCCATGGAGATCGCCAGTGTTATTCGTCGACAAGAAAGATGGAGGCAACCGTTTGTGCATAGATCACAGGAAGCTAAATGACGTCACCATCAAAAACATGTACCCTTTGCCAAAGATAGAGGATCTATTTGATCAGTTGACTGGAGCCAATGTGTTCTCTAAGATCGATCTTAGGACTAGTTATCACCAACTTAAGATCTGTGCAATGGATATTCCGAAGACCGCCTTTACTACTCGTTATGGTTTATACGAGTATACGGTCATGTATTTTGGATTAACCAATGCCCCTGCTTATTTCATGAATCTCATGAATAAGATCTTTATGAATTTTTTGGATAAGTTTGTCGTGGTGTTTATCGACGATATCCTTATCTACTCCAAGTCAGAAGAAGAGCATGAGCAACATCTGAGAATCATCCTTGAAACCCTTAGAGAGCATCAGTTGTATGCCAAGTTCAGCAAATGTGAGTTTTGGCTGAAGGAAGTAGGATTCCTAGGACATATTGTGTCTGCCGGAGGAGTCGCTGTTGATCCTGCCAAGATCAAAGATGTCGAAGAATGGGAAGCCCCAACCACTGATACATTGCAAATGTATCAATAATTTTTGATGTTCCATGCTTGGTTTTATCTCCTTTCTTGTGTTTTGTCCACACTTTGGAGTACTTTTCATATGATTTCTTGGACTAACCTATTAACAAGAGCCACGACGATGCCTATTTTCTGCTGTTTTTAGTTCCAGGAAAGTCAGAAAATGAATATTCTCGGAATTGGACGGGACAAAAGCCAAAGTGCCTATTTTTCCAGAAGACTTCAGGAGCCAGAATACGAGATGGAGGAGGGCCAGGGGCTGGCCACACCACAACCAAGCGCGGGCTAGGCCTGGTCGCGTGATACATTGCAAATGTATCTATATTTTTTGACTTTCCATGCTTGGTTTTATCCACTTTCTTGTGTTTTGTTCCAACTTTGAAGTACTTTTCATATGATTTCTTGGACTAACCTATTAACAAGAGCCATAGTACCAGCTGGATGTTTTCTACTGTTTTTGGTTCCACGAAAGTCAGAAAATGAATATTCTCGGAATTGGACGGGACAAAAGCCAAAGTGCCTATTTTTCCGGAAGAGATCAAGTGCCAGAATACAAGACAGAGAGGGGCCACGGGCCAGCCACACCACCTGGCCGCGCGGCCAGGCCTGGCCCGTGCCAGGGGGTGGTGTGGTGGCTTCTAGCACCCCCTCGGCCTCTCCTTCCGCCTATATATTGCCCTCAGGACGAAAACCCTAAGTACCCGATCAAAAATCCACGAAAGAGTCTGTAGCCGCCGTCATCTCCATCCCTAGATCGGGAGGGATCTGAAGCTCTTCTCGGCACCCTTCCGGAGAGGGGAATTCACCCTGGAGGCCTTCTTCATCACCATGCAAGCCTCCGGTGTGATGTGTGAGTAGTTCATCCTTGGACTACGGATCCATGTAGTAGCTAGATGGCTGGTTTCTCCTCCTTTGTGCTTTCATGTTTAGATCTTGTGAGCTCCGTTCATGATCAAGATCATCTTTTTGTAATCCATACATGTTGTGTTTGCGGGGATCCGATGGATATTGAGATGCTATTTCAGATTGATTATTGATTCTATCATGTCTTTGTTATTTGAGATCTTGCATGCTTTCCGTTGTTAGTAGCTATCTTGGCCAAGTAGATGCTAGCAACTCCAAGAGTTAGTATTTATGCTCGATAGTGGGTTCATGCCTCTGGTAATCTGGGGAAGTGACAGAAATCTCTAAGGTACTAGATGTGCTGTTGCTACTAGGGAGAAAACATCAATCATTTGTTCATAGAACAATCGTATTGTTTACTTTACACGTAGTTCGTAAAGCAATAATCTGTTGCTTGCAACTTAATACTGGAGGGGCTTCGGATGATAACCTGAAGATGGATTTTTAGTCATAGATGTAGTTGGATGGCGGTCTATGTATTATGTTGTAATGCCCAATCAAGTCTCAAAGGAGTCAAGATGATTAGTATATGCATGTATTGCTTTCTCGGTGTTTGTCAATTGCCCCACTGTAATTTGTTCACCCAGCATGTTATCTATCTAAGGAGAGCCACCTCTAGTGAACTATGGATCTCGGTCCTTGTCTTTTACATACAATCTACAATCTTTTACTGCTTTGTGTTTACTTTCTGCAAACTTTTACTTCTTTCCATTCGATACGTTTAATCCTTTGTTTTCCACAAAACATGGTGAGATTGACAACTTCATCGCAAGTTGGGGACAAAGTTCTGTGGTTGTGTTGTGCAGGTCTCCACGTTGCTACTAGCACCGGTAGTGCGCCCTGCCAAAGCTCAGCTAGTAACACCTTTGGGGTGTTTCCTTGCTCCTACTGGTTCGATTAAACCTTGGTTTCATAACTGAGGGTAACTTGCTGCTGTGCTCATCATACCTTCCTCTTGGGGTTCCCAACGAGCTCTACATCAAGCATGAGCCATCAACACTTTTCTGGGCACCATGCATTGAGCCATCAAGCATTTTTCTGGTGCCGTTGTTGGGGAACGAAGAAGAAGAAACTCCCACGTCAACTACACGCCATTAAAGATTTTTCTGGCGCCGTTGCCGGTGAGTCAAGGACATCTTCACAAGGGGAGTCCCTCATAACCAATCTCTTTACTTTTTTGTTTTTGTGTTGCTTAGTTTTATTTTTGCTTTGTTTGCTTGTTTTGTTCTTTAAAAACACAAAAAAAAATAGTTTTACTTGTTTGCTTTCTTATTTGAAAACCCAAAAAATGACTATTCTTGAAAACACTAAGTTGTGTCACTTCACTAGCACCAACAACAATGATTTTATGAGCACACCTATTGCTCCACCTGTGGCTGAAAATACTTTCTTTGAGATAAAACCTGCTTTGCTCAATCTTGTTATGAGAGAACAATTTTCTGGTATTGGTAATGAAGATGCTGCTTCCCATCTAAATAACTTTGTTGAACTTTGTGAGATGCAAAAGCATAGGGATATAGATGGTGATATTATTAAACTGAAATTGTTTCCTTTCTCTTTGAGAGGAAAAGCTAAAGAATGGTTGAATTCCTTAACTAGGAATAGTATTGATTCTTGGACTAAGTGCAAAGATGCTTTTATTGGAAAATACTATCCTCCTGCTAAGATTATATCCATGAGAAGTGAAATAATGAAGTTTAAACAACTTGATAATGAGCATGTTGCTCAAGCTTGGGAAAGAATTAAATCTTTGGTAAAGAATTGTCCCACTCATGGATCGATCGCTTGGATGATCATCCAAACTTTTTATGCAGGATTGAACTATTCTTCAAGGAACCTATTGGATTCTGCTGCTGGAGGTACCTTTATGACCATCACTTTGGGTGCTGCAACAAAACTTCTAGACAATATGATGGTTAATTATTCTGAATGGCATACTGAGAGAGCTCCACAAGGTAAGAAGGTAAATTCTGAGGAAACCTCCTCCTTGAGTGATAAGATTGATATTATTATGTCTATGCTTGTTAATGGGAAAGCCCATATTGATCCAAATAATGTTCCTTTAGCCTCTTTGGTTGCTCAAGAAGAGCAAGTTGATGTGAACTTCATAAGAAATAACAACTTTGGCAACAATGCTTATGGTAATAATGCTTATAGGAACAATTTTGGTAACAATAGTTATAAGCCATATCCTCCCAACAATGGTAATGCTTATGGAAATTTCTACAACAATAATAAGAGTGCTCCCTCTAAACTTGAAGTTATGCTTAAAGAGTTTATTAGTAAACAAACTGCTTTCAATAAAACTATTGAGGAAAAACTCTCTAATGCAGAAAGAAATATAGCATCTTTGGCTGAAGCTCAATCTTCTTTGAATAAAATGGCTGCTAAACCTGAAACTAATGAGAATCCCTTTGCGGCTACTAATGCTATACAAGTAAGAATTGATGAAAATGTTAGACTATTAGCTGAATTACATGCTAAGTGGGAAAGAGAAGATGAAATTGCTAGAAACATTAGTGTTTCTACTATTACCACCACTAGTGTTGAGGCTAGCAATAGTTCTACTACTTTAGATGATAAATTTGATTTTGATCTTGATGGTTGCAACATCTCTGAAGTTATTAAGTTCCTACAAAAGCTTGCTAAAAGTCCTAATGCTAGTGCTATGAACATGGCCTTTACAAAACACATTACTGATGCTCTCATAAAGATTAAAGAAGAAAAGATGAAACATAAAGCTTCTATTCCTATAAAACAAGAAGATGGTTGGGAACCCATCATTAATATGAAAGTGAATGACTTTGATTTCAAAGCTTTGTGTGATTTTGGTAGTAGTGTTTCTATTATGCCTAGAAGGATTTATGATATGCTTGATTTGCCTCCTCTTGAAGATTGTTATTTGAATGTCCCACTTGATGATAATGCTAAAAAGAAACTCATGGGGAGTCTTAATGATGTTCTTATTATGGTTAACGATTCCTATGTCCCCGTTGATTTCTATGTTTGGATGTTGAATACAATGCTTCTTGTCATATTACTTTGGGAAGACCTTTTCTTAGAACTATTGGTGCCATCATTGATATGAAAGAAGGCACCATTAAATATCAACTCCCACTCAAGAAAGGTATAGAACACTTCCCTAAAAAGAGAGAAAATATTTCTTTTGCTTCTCCTATGAAAACAAAATTTGGTCTTAATGCTTCTTCATTTGAGAACACTTGATTCTTTCTTTGCTTCTTATGTCTAACTTAAAGGCGTCAAATAAAAGTACTTGTTGGGAGATAACCCAAGAGTTTTAGATGAGTATTGGAAGTTATTACCTCTGTAATAACCTCTCCTTATCCTTTTTATTTGCTTTTTGTGCCAAGAGTAACCTCTAATGAGAGTGAAGTAATGATTGGGAAAGTTGCTGTCCCGAAACAGATTTTTGTGCTTCACCGTAAAAATTCCTGAGAGAGCTCTGTATGTCGGATTGAGCTGTAACTTTTTGTGATTCTGCCCCAGGTTGTTATCTAACTTTCGTTAGCTCAACACTTTTTGATTTGAGCAACAGAAGGTCTTCGAAAAAATTCGTCTTTACCTGCTGGTCTGTTTTGATAGATTTCTGCCATTTTCTGCATTTGCTTCTTGTTGATTCCTTCTTGAGTTCTTTTGGGGAATTGAGCTTTTTGAGGGAAGTGCTACAGTATCTAGTGTTCTAATGGAAGTTTATTTGGTGTTAACTGAACCTTAAGACTTATTTATCTTAAGTGCACTAATGTTGCTAATAAGATTGTGTGAAGTTTTGTATGAAGGAAAATTTTCAGGTGTATGGAAGGAATGAGTAATGAGATGAAGGATGGACTAAAGCTCAAGCTTGGGGATGCCATGCGTGTCACCCCAAGAAATATCCAAGAAGTACAAGTGTCAAAGCTTAGGGATGCCCAAGGTATCCCCTTCTTCATCAATAAAAATTCCAGGTTTCTTCCAAACGCTTCATTTTTATTGTTTCATGCATAGTTGTGTTTTTCTTGGAGCGTCTTCTTTTTTTTCATTTTGGTTTTTATTTTGCTTGGTTTTCTTAGTTTTCTAAATAAATTGGTTGGACCCCCTTCTTTCATACATTGGTTTGCAAATAGTTTGGTTTGGTTTGGTTTGGAAAAGAGTAGGAAAGTTCATGCTTATGTGGTAAAAAGAGCTCGTTCTTGACTGTGGCTATGCTTTGTCATGCCATGCTTGATATTGTTTTGGCTTTATACTTAGTATTATTTTCTGTAGCATGACTTGTTATAAACAATTGAGATTGCTTAATGTACCTTGGATGAATCATGCGTTGTTTTAGCATATTAAAGCATAGTATAGTGGTATTCTCCTTTGATGCTTTATTTGGGTTGACTTGGCACGTGCTCACACTATGTTATGACTGTCACAAGTCACCATAGCCTTTATGATCCTTTAGTTTTCAACTTGTAGTATCACTTTATGCTTTGATCAATGATGTTTTGTCGCTCTGCATGATTATGGCCATTATTGCTCTCTTAGTTTGTCGCTCCCAGTCTTTTGCTAGCCTCCACAACAAGGTATGAGTTCCACTCATGCATCCAACTCCCTAAACCAAGTTATTCCAAAGAGTCCACCATACCTACCTACTATCTTATGCTATTCCAAGTATATTCATGCTTTTGTTTATCTTCCACTTGTTATGAGAAAACTAGTGATTAAAGCTCTCACGAACTTGATGGCACACTTTACTTTATTGCCTCTAATAAACTTTAACCATTGGGTCCTTCTTTGTTGCGTATATTCTTGCGCATTATAAGTTGAAATTAGCAGAACCATGTACCATGGGGAACGCTTTCAACATTGCACTTGTACTTTGTACCCCGTTGATATCATGTTCTTTTGCTTACGGATCCCGACGGTGTGAAATAAAAGTGGAACTTGTAAGATCATGGAGTTTGTATGTGTGTTAGAGAAACGCCTCGGCCGCTAGCCTAAGCCATACCTAATCATGGTGGAAACTTGCAGCATCACCATAATGAGCACTCTATGAAGCATCCTCAATAAAAACCTATGCAAATAGCAAATAAAAATATCGCTGAGATGCTCATTGTCTGCTTGCCTTGTCATTTTGATTATGGGAAAGCTCTCGTATCATGTGCAAGGGGTACCCCGTTGGCGGTTCTTAATGATACACATATACTTACAATGACAAGAGCTTACTCGTGACTGAAGTTGAGTAGAATGAGGATCGGTCTTCGTAAGTAAGGGGCATGAGATTTCGGTTCATAAATTTTCAAGCATATCCTCTTAGTTGTGTCACTTTAACCTTAATCACTTCAAGATGCTTATGATAGCGGCAATGAGAGCTGAAAGCTATAAGTACCATAATTTTTGGAAGCTCTTTATGAGACTTGAATCCCTACTTCCTTTTACAAAAGGCTTTTCTTCCACCATTATATTGAGTCTCCACCTTCTATCTTTATGCACCTACTTTGAGAGCATAGTGGCCATTCTTAGTTCTATGTACATTGTCCCAAGACTAGTTGATTGATGCATAACTTGTTATTGCTTGTTTGAAACTATTGTATCAAGTCACTCTTATGAACTTTGAAGGTGTCCTATGCATTTATATTTGCTACTCTATTGAGGGACAAGCTGAATACTATTATGCTATGTTTTCTTTATGTGAAACAAACAAACGTCTTGCAAAGCATGTTATTCATGATTCTTTTGTTTGTGCCTTTTCATGTTGCATCATAGTTTCTTTGCTTATTGCTAGAACTTTGTCTTTCATGTTATGATTGAAGTACTATGGTCCCAGCTTTGAGTGTTTTGCAAATACTTTGATCAAGTCTTTGATGGTGCATGTCACCTCAAAAATTATTCTTTCTTTTTATCACTTACCTACTCGAGGACGAGCAGGAGTTAAGCTTGGGGAGTTTGATACATTACAAATGTATCTATAATTTTTGATGTTCCATTCTTGGTTTTATCCACTTTCTTGTGTTTTGTTCGAACTTTGGAGTACTTTTCATATGATTTCTTGGACTAACCTATTAACAAGAGCCACAGTGCGGTACTGTTTTCTGCTGTTTTTGGTTCCAGGAAGTCGAAATGAATATTCTCGAATTGGACGGGACAAAAGCCAAAGTGCCTATTTTTCCTAAGGGATCAAGTGAATACGAGACGGAGAGGGGCAGGTCGGCCACACCACTTGGCCACGCTGGCCAGCGCCCACGCCAGGTGGTGGTGGCTCCGGCACCCTCGTCCTATCCTTCCGCCTATATATTACCCTCGGGACGAAAAACCCTAAGTACCATCAAAATCCACGAAAGAGTCTATAGTCCGTTATCTCCATCCCTAGATCGAGGGATCTGCTCTTCCCGGCACCGCCGAGAGGGAATTCACCACGAGGCCTTCTTCATCACCATGCAAGCCTCCGGTGTGATGCGTGAGTAGTTCATCCTTGGACTACGGATCCATGTAGTAGCTAGATGGCTGGTTTCTCCTCCTTTGTGCTTTCATGTTTAGATCTTGTGAGCTCCGTTCATGATCAAGATCATCTTTTTGTAATCCATACATGTTGTGTTTATGGGATCCGATGGATATTGAGATGCTATTTCAGATTGATTATTGATTCTATCATGTCTTTGTTATTTGAGATCTTGCATGCTTTCCGTTGTTAGTAGCTATCTTGGCCAAGTAGATGCTAGCAACTCCAAGAGTTAGTATTTATGCTCGATAGTGGGTTCATGCCTCTAGTAATCTGGGGAAGTGACAGAAATCTCTAAGGTACTAGATGTGCTGTAGCTACTAGGGAGAAAACAACAATCCTTTGTTCATAGAACAATCATATTGTTTACTTTACACGCAGTTCGTAAAGCAATAATCTGTTGCTTGCAACTTAATACTGGAGGGGCTTCGGATAATAACTTGAAGGTGGATTATTAGTCATAGATGCAGTTGGATGGCGGTCTATGTATTATGTTGTAATGCCCAATCAAGTCTCAAAGGAGTCAAGATGATTAGTATATGCATCTATTGCTTTCTCGGTGTTTGTCAATTGCCCCGCTGTAATTTGTTCATCCAGCATGTTATCTATCTAAGGAGAGCCACCTCTAGTGAACTATGGATCCCGGTCCTTGTCTTTTACATACAATCTACAATCTTTTACTGTTTTGTGTTTACTTTCTGCAAACTTTTACTTCTTTCCATTCGATACGTTTAATCCTTTGTTTTCCGCAAAACACAGTGAGATTGACAACCTCATCACAAGTTGGGGACAAAGTTTTGTGGTTGTGTTGTGCAGGTCTCCACGTTGCTACTAGCACCGGTAGTGCGCCCTGCCAAAGATCAGCTAGTAACACCTTTGGGGTGTTTCCTTGCTCCTACTGGTTCGATTAAACCTTGGTTTCATAACTGAGGGAAACTTGCTGTTGTGCTCATCATACCTTCCTCTTGTGGTTCCCAACGAGCTCTACATCAACCACGAGCCATCAACACTTTTCTGGGCGCCGTGCATTGAGCCATCACCGCGCCAGGGCATGGTGTGATGGCCCCAGGCACCCCCTCGGTCTCCCTCTTCACCTATAAGAAGCCTTCTGACCTAAAAACTCTGGGGGTTCGATGTTTTTCTAGAAGGAGTTCCGCTCCACCGCCCACCACCAGATTCCACGAAACAGCACCAGAAACTCCATTCTGGCACCCTGCCGGGACAGGGAATTGGAGGAGATCATCACCGTCATCATCACCATCGCTTCTCCTTCGACTATCCATGTTTCCCCCATCTATGAGTGAGTAATCCCCCGTTGTAGGCTATGGGGATGGTACGGATTGGATGAGATCGTTCATGTAATGGCATCAGATTGTTAGGGCATGGTGCCTAGTATCTTTTGTTAGTGCTTTATGACTTTGTTGCGACTTGCTGTGCTTAATGCTTGTCACTAGGGCCCGAGTGCCATGATTTCAGATCTGAACATGTTATTGATTCATTATGATAGTATTGTTTCTGGTCTTATCTACAAGTTGTATACACACATTGTTGTCCGAAACCTATGGCCCCGAAGTGACAGAAATCGGGATAACCGGAAGGGAATGGCTTTGATGTGAGGATCACATGTGTTCACGGAGTGTTAATGCTTTGCTCCGGTGCTCTATTAAAAGGAGCACCTTAATTGCCAGTAGTTCCCTAGAGGCCCCGCTGCAAACGGGCTGGCAGGACAAAAGATGTTGTGCAAGTTCTCATTGCAAGCACGTATGACTATATATGGAACACATGCCTAGAATTGTCTAGTACTTGGATGCTTTATCTTATTTATCTGCAATTGCCCTATGTTCTGATTGCTGTGTCAATTTTCTTGTCCATGAAACGCCCGTCCATCCATCCCTATGCCTACCGCACTCAAATCCCACGGTTACTGCTTTTGTTACTATTGTCTTTGCTTTACTACTGTTATTACTTTACTATTCCTACTACAAAACTGTTGCTACTGATAAACTGCTGTGAGAAAGATTGTTTCCAGGTGCAGCTGAATTGACAACTCAGTTGTTAAGGCTGATAAATATTCTTTGGCTCCCCTTGTGTCGAATCAATAAATTGGGTTTCACTTCCCTCGAAAATACTTCGATACACCCCCTATACTTGTGGGTCATCAAGACTATTTTCTGGCGCCTTTGCCGGGGAGCATAGCTTTATTTATCAAGTTCACTTGGAATCACTATTGTTCAAGCTAAGTTTATATTTCTCCTTGTTTGCTTGTTTCTTTATCAAAAATACAAAAAAAATTAGTTCCTACTCTAGTTGTTATTTTCATTGGTCTGTTATTGTCTTGCTTTATCATGCTTGTTGGCAATGGTTGGTTTCTTTGAAACTGAAGCTTATTTGCAAGGTGGGTTCACGGAACATCAAAAATATTATTATAAGGAACACCGCTTGTCACAAAAAGGGAAACACTTATGGGAACAAATTGATAGATTGTATACCATTGCTAGGAACGTGTGCTCTACTTATAATGTTACTTATTGCTGTGATGAGTCTTGTTGCAGAAAGAGGTATAAACACCTCCCTTTTCAATGTGAGTATAGTGATAATGATACCATATCTTCCTATGCCAAAGGAATTTATGACTTTTATGATGCGGAACAAATTGAAGAATTTATTGCTTGGAAGGGTGCTTTTGAACTTGCTAGTTTGCTTGAAAATATTGATGATTCACCGTACAAATATGAGGTGTATGGTATACTTAAATTTTGCTTTGATAATTACAAGGATGAAAATGGCTATATTCTTGAATATTTTAATAGATGCTTTCCACAAATGGAGGAGACTAATGCCTTGCAGGATCCTATGGAAGAAGAAATTGATGAACCTGGAATCTCATTAGATGAAAAAGAGGAGGAGAGTGATGAACAAAAGGAGGAAGAATGGATTAGATACCCATGCCTACCTTCTAATGAGAGTAACTCTTTATCCCTTACATTATTTGATTGTCCCCCTTGCTTACTAAAGGAGAATGTATGTTATGTTCCTGAGGTTTCTCTTGAAAATGTTTATAATAAAGCTCTAGTGCTTGTAGATCATGAAGAGCATGCTTTATGTGATAGTTATATTGTTTAGTTTCTTCATGAGGCTACTGAATATTATTATGAGAGAGGAAAATATGGTTGTGGAAGTTTTCATGGTATTGAAACACCTCTCTATGTGCTGAAAGTTTTGAAATTACTCTTGTTTTATCTTCCTATGCTTGTCACTTTGTTCTTTGTGAATTTATTTGCATACATGATTCCTATGCATAGGAAGTGGGTTAGACTTAAATGTGTTTTGAATTTGCTTCTTGATGCTCTCTTTTACTTCAACTTATATTTCTTATGAGAGCATCCTCTCAAACTTTTATACCTAAAGACGATAATATGTCTATTATTCTTGGGAGACCTTTTCTTAAATACTGCAGGAGCTGTTATTAATTATAATCAAGGAAAGGTGACCTTCAATGTTAATGACAAGGAACATATTGTCTATTTCCCCAAGAAGATTGAAAGTACTTATGGTTTGAATTCCATTGAACATGTTGAGGGCATTCAAGTTGGAGAAATATATTGTCCCATACCAAGAGAAAAATTCGAAACTATTATGATTGGGGCCATTGCTATCAAGGTTGAGGTAACATAATCATTAGTGGAATACAAAGTTTTGTCTCATATGAAATTTTTTTGGTAAAAAGACCTGATCAACCTTGTTAACAAAAGGATTTCATTGAACAAAACAATGTTTTCACCATGATTATCTTCGCTTACTTCTATTCTATCCACTTTAGTTTTTGCTCATGCCTAACTTAAAGGCGTTAAAGAAAAGTACTTATTGGGAGATAACCCAAAAGTTTTAGATGAGTCTTGGAAGTTATTACTTCAGTAGTAACCACTCCTTGTCCTTTTTATTTGCTTTTTCTGCCAAGAGTAACCTCTAATGAGAGAGAAGTAATGATTGGGAAAGTTGCTGTCCTGAAACAGATTTCTGTGCTTCACCATAAAAATTCGTGTAAAATCTCTGAACGTCTTTTTGAGGCGTGAATTTTTGTCCTTCTGACCCAGGTTATTATCTAACTTTCATTAGTTCAACACTTTTTAATTTCAGCAACAGAAGGTCTTCGAAAAAATTCGTATTTACCTGCTGGTCTGTTTTGACAGATTTCTGCCATTTTCTGCATTTGCTTCTTGTTGGTTCCTTTTTGAGTTCTTTTGGGGAATTGAGCTTTTTGAGGGAAGTGCTACAGTAGCTAGTGTTTTAATGGAAGTTTATTTGGTATTATAACTGAACCTTAAGACTTATTTATCTTGAGTGCACTAATGTTGCTAATAAAGATTGTGTGAAGTTTTGTATGAAGGAAAAATTTCAGGTGTATGGAAGGAATGAGTAATGAGACGAAGGATGGACTAAAGCTCAAGCTTGGGGATGCCACGCATGTCACCCCAAGAAACATCCAAGAAGTACAAGCGTCAAAGCTTGGGGATGCCCAAGGCATCCCCCTCTTCATCAATAAAAATACCAGGTTTCTTCCAAACACTTCATTTTTATTGTTTCATGCATAGTTGTGTTGTTCTTGGAGCGTCTTCTTTTTCGTTTTGGTTTTTTGTTTGCTTAGTTTTCTGAATAAATTGGTTGGACCTCCTCTTTCATATATTGGTTTTCAAATAGTTTGGTTTGGTTTGGAAAAGAGTAGGAAAGCTCATGCTTAAGTGGTAAAGAGAGCTTGTTTTTCACTGTGGCCTATGCTTTGTCATGCCATGCTTGATATTGTTTTGGCTTTATGCTTAGTATTCTTTGTTGTAGCATGACTTTTTATAAACAATTGAGATTGCTTAATGTGCCTTGGATGAATCATGCGTTGTTTTAGCATATTAAAGCATAGTATAGTGGTATTCTCCTTTGATGCTTTATTTGGGTTAACTTGGCACATGCTCACACCATGTTATGACTATCCCAAGTCACCATAAGCTTTTGTGATCCTTTAGTTTTCAACTTGTAGTATCACTTTATGCTTTTATCAGTGATGTTTTGTCGCTCTGCATGATTATGGCCATTTTTGCTCTCTCGTTTGTCGCTCCCTTACTATTGCTAGCCTTCACTTACACTGAGTATGTTTTACTCAAGTTTCCAACTCCCTAAACCAAATATTGCCAAAGTGTCCACCATACCTACCCATTAGCATCATTTGCTACTTCCGTGCATATTCAATATGCCTTGTTTTCTTCCGAATAAAATGTTTGCCTGTTATGAGAAAGTTAGTTCGTAAAGCTCTCACGAACTTGATGGCACACTTTATTTCCTGCACTTAATAAACCTGAACCATTGTGAACTCTCCATGAAAGTTATATGCTTGCTAATTATAGGCTGGGGATTAGCAGAACTGTCATCACGGGAACGCTTTCAACACTTGTAAATATATACCCAGTTGATACCTTGCTCTTTTGTTTGCGGATGTCGTCGGTGTGAAATAAAAGGGGAGCTTGTAAGTCCATGGAGTTATGTATGTGTGTTAGAGAAACGCCTGGGCCGTTGGTCTAATCCATGCTGACATGGTGGAAACCTGCAACGTAACCATAATGATATCTATGAAGCATTCTTCTTATAAAAAAAGAGAGATAGTTATTGAGAAAAATAAAAAAAAAGAGAATTATGAAAAGAGGAAAGAGAGAAAAAAGCACCATTTTCCCATGGTAAATAAGAAGATTGCTGAGATACTCATTGTCTACTTGCCTTGTCATTTTGATATGGGGATTCTTCTGTATCATCGGGCAAGGGGTACCCCGTTAGTGGTTTTCTATGATACGCACATACTTACGATGACAAGAACTTACCAGTACCTAGAGTTGAGTAGCATGAGGAGCGGCCATCATACTCAAGGGACTTGGGATTTTCAGTTTATAGTCTGTCAAGCATATAACACAGATTGGACCTCACTTTCACCTTAACCACATTAAAGATGCTTATGACAGGGGCAATGAGAGCTCAAAGCTAATGAGTACCATACTTTCAGCATTTGGAAGCCTTTCAAACTTTTCAAAACCTTTTCATTTCCTTGTTGAGTCTCCACACATTATATGAGCACTTTCTTGAGAGCATAGTGGCCATTCTTAGTTCTATGTGCATTGTCCCAAGACTTGTTGATTGATGCATACCTTGATATTGCTTGTTTTAAACTATTTGTATCTAGTCACTCTTGTAAACTTTGAAGGTGTCCTATGCATTTATGTTTGCTACTCTATGAGGGACAAGCTGAATGCCACTATGCTATGTTTTCTTTATGTGAAACAAATAAACGTCTTGCAAAGCATTGTTATTCATGAATCTTTTGTTTGTGCCTTTTCATGTTGCATCATAGTTTCTTTGTCTTATTGCTAGAACTTTGTCTTTCATGTTATGATTGAAGTATTATGATCCCAGCTTTGAATGTTTTACAAATACTTTGATCAAGTCTTTGATGGTGCATGTCACCTCAAAAATTATTCTTTCTTTTTATCACTTACCTACTCGAGGACGAGCAGGAGTTAAGCTTGGGGATGTTGATACATTGCAAATGTATCTATAACTTTTGATGTTCCATGCTTGGTTTTATCTCCTTCCTTGTGTTTTGTCCACACTTTGGAGTACTTTTCATATGATTTCTTGGACTAACCTATTAACAAGAGCCACAGTGCCAACTGCCTGTTTTCTGCTGTTTTTGGTTCCAGGAAAGTCAGAAAATGAATATTCTCGGAATTGGACGGGACAAAAGCCAAAGTGCATATTTTTCCAGAAGACTCAGAGCAGAATACGAGGCGGAGGAGGGCGGCTGGCCACACCACCCCAGTGGCTGGCTGGGCCATCACGCGCCAGGCATGGTGTGGTGGCCCAGCACCTCGGTCTCCTCTTCGCCTATAAGAAGCCTTCTGACCTAAAAACTCCGGGGTTCGGCTTTTCCAGAAGGAGTTCCTCCGCCGCCACCACCAGATTCACAAACTGCACCTGTAAACTCCGCTTCACACGGGTGGAAGGAGATCACCACCGTCATCATCACCATCGCTTCTCCATCGACTATCCATGTTTCCCCATCTATGAGTGAGTAATCCCCGCTGTAGGCTATGGGGATGGTAGGGATTGGATGAGATCGTTCATGTAATGGCATCAGTTGTTAGGGCATGGTGCCTAGTATCTTTTATTAGTGCTTTATGACTTTGTTGCAACTTGTTGTGCTTAATGCTTGTCACTAGGGCCCGAGTGCCATGATTTCAGATCTGAACATGTTATTGATTCATTATGATAGTATTGTTTCTGGTCTTATCTACAAGTTGTATACACACGTTGTTGTCCAGAACCTATGGCCCCGGGATGTAAAGCGGAAGGAATGGCTTTGGTGTGAGGATCACATGTGTTCACAGAGTGTTAATGCTTTGCTCGGTGCTCTATTAAAAGGAGCACCTTAATTGCGATAGTTCCTAGAGGCCCCTGCAAACGGGCGGGACAAAAGATCATGTGCAAGTTCTCATTGCGAGCACGTATGACTATATATGGAACACATGCCTAGGATTGTCTAGTACTTGGATGCTTTATCTTATTTATCTGCAATTGCCCTATGTTCTGATTGCTATGTGAATTGTCTTGTCCATGCAACGCCCGTCCATCCATCCCTATGCCTACCGTTTCGAATCCCATTCTTGCTTTTGTTACTCTTTTGCTTTACTACTCTGTTATTACTTTACTATTCCTACTACAAAACTGCTACTAATAAACTGTTGTGAGCAAGATTGTTTCAGTGCAATTTGAATTGACAACTCAGTTGTTAAGGATGATAAATATTCTTTGGCTCCCCTTGTGTCGAATCAATAAATTGGGTTTCACTTCCCTCAAAAATACTGCGATACACCCCCTATACTTGTGGGTCATCAACCACTCAAACCCAAGTCCGTGCATTTCTCGGATTAGCGGGATATTACCACAAGTTCGTAGAAGGATTCTCGAGCATCGCCAGACCCATGACCCAATTGTTGAAGAAGGACAAGAAGTTCGAATGGACCAACAAATGTGAAGAAATTTTCCAGGAGCTGAAGAAGAGATTGATTTCAGACCCAATATTGATCATGCCAGATATCAGGAAGCCGTTTGATGTGTGTTGTGATGCATCCAAGATTGGTCTTGGATGTGTATTGATGCAAGAAGGCAAAGTTATCGCTTATCTGTCTCGACAACTGAAGCAGCATGATCAGAACTACCCTACCCATGATCTTGAGTTAGCAGCCATAGTTTTGGCATTGAAGACATGGCGTCATTACCTTATGGGTAATCGCTGTGAGATTTACTCAGATCACAAAAGCTTTAAGTATATTTTCACTCAGAAGGAGCTAAATATGAGACAAAGAAGATGGATAGAGTTAATCAAGGATTGTGACCTTGACATTCAATATCACCCCGGCAAAGCCAATGTGGTAGCGGATGCTCTTAGCAGATTGCCGTGTAGGCTAAACACCATGATCAAGGAGAAGCAAACAAGTTTGTATGAGGACTTGGAGCAGTTTAGAACTGAGCTAGTTAGCAAAGGATTCTTAGCTAGCATTGAACTTCAACCCACTTTGATTAGCCAAATCAAGGAAGCCCAGAAGGGAAATGAAAGTACCGACAGAATCAAACATCGTATTGGTACAGGAAAGGTACCTGGATTCATCGAAGAAGAAGGATTTATGTGGTACAAAGGCCGTATCTGTGTCCCAACAGATTTGGAACTGAAGCACGTTATCATGCAAGAAGCTCATGATACTCTTTATTCTATCCAACCCACAAGATGAAGAGAGAAATCGGAAGCTACATCGCCAAGTGTGATATCTGTCAAAGAGTCAAAGCGGAACATCAGAGACCCGCAGGACTGTTACAACCATTGCATATTCCGGAATGGAAATGGGATTCCGTCGGAATGGACTTTATCACCGGTTTGCCTACTTCTAGTAGGGGAAATAACTCAATCTGGGTCAATGTTGATAGACTGTCCAAGGTAGCTCATTTTATACCTGTCAAGACAACCTACCAGAGTTCGAAGCTAGCAGAGTTGTACATTGCTAGAATTGTTAGTCTGCATGGAACCCCCAAGACCATAGTATCGGATCGAGGAACCCAATTTACCTCGAGATTTTGGCAGAAAGTCCAAGAAGGATTAGGAACCAAGTTAAATTTCAGCACAGCTTATCACCCGCAAACTAATGGATAGACTGAAAGAGTCAACCAAATCTTAGAGGATATGTTGAGAGCTTGTGTGTTAGAATATGGATCAAAATGGGAAGATTGTCTGCCTTTCATAGAATTCTCATACAACAACAGTTATCAAGCCAGTTTGCAAATGGCACCATTTGAGTTCCTGTATGGAAGAAAGTGTCGTACCCCTTTGAATTGGTCGCAAGTAGGAGAGAGTCATATTTTTGGACCCGACACTCTCCGAGAAGCTGAAGAGAAGGTTCACAAAGTCCGTGAGCACCTCAAGACCGCCCAATCCAGACAGAAGAGTTATGCTGATAAGAGAAGGAGAGACTTGACTTTCAATGTCGGAGATTTTGTATATCTCAAGGTTTCGCCATTGAAGGGGAACCCAACGTTTTAGTCTGAAAGGAAAGTTAGCCCCCAGATATATTGGACCCTTCAAGATTCTGAACCACCGAGGAGAAGTATCTTATCAACTGGAACTGCCTGAAGAGATGTCAGCCATCCACAATGTGTTCCATATCTGGTTACTTCGCAAATGTTTAGAAGTGCCAGAGAAGACCGAAGTTTTCAAGAACATCGATCACCGAGCTATAGATATCAACAAGGACCTGACGTATCGTGAAGTGCCCATCCGTATCTTGGAGGAAGCCTACAGAACCACCAGGACCAAGAGTATCAAGTTTCTCAAGATCCAATGGAGCAACCATACCGAAGAAGAAGCCACTCGGGAGCAAGAAGATTACATTAGGACTGAGTTCCCAGATCTCTTTAGTTCCTACTTTTCTTTCTTAAATGTCAGGACGAGATTTTGTTTAAGGGGGGAAGGTTTGTAACATCCCAAAACTTTAATCCAAGTGATCAAGATCAAATCTACCCAATTTAGGGTTAACAAAAACTTTTTTTCATTTAAAAATCTTTAAGCATTCATATGTGTGTGCATTTAAAATAGGAGTTGTTTTGAATTGCCATGATTGAGTGATCTATTTGTTTCAAAATGACTCTAAGGTGAATTACACATCATCTAGATCATCCCCAAGCAAATCCCAAAGAAAAAGAAATCAAAAAGAATTAAATAAGCAAATGGTCACTTTTGCCATTTTAATCACCTAGCCCACTTTGGCTATTCCTAGCACTCAATTTCCAACAGAGACAATTGTGGATCTTTGCACCCCTTGCTAGTACAAGTAGTGATGTGTCAAGGCCCACTTTGTGATCTCCCAAAAACATTTGAACTCCAAATTTAAATGACATTTGAAAATTGAATCTAGTTCATATGTCTAGATACCACTTTTTCAAAAACAACTCAAATGAACTCCATTTCAAAATCCCAAGCAAACCTAGAAGCTTAAGCATAAGATAAACCACTCCACCAAAAATCATCTCAAAATTCAAATATTTTGTTCATGTGGCCATTTGATCGAACAGGTGGCAGCCAAGATTTTTCTGCCTAACTAATACTGTTTATGGATCAATGCTTTGTCGACTTTTTAGCCTCCATTTGGTTCCCATTTCTCCCCTAGCTCTAACCAAACCCTCACCAGCCTACCCCTTAGCCTGGAGCAGCAGTTGCGCGTCGCCCATTTGTGGTCACCGCCGGCTGAGCATGCGCAGCTCGCAGCAGACTGCGCCGCGCCAAACCAGCGTGCCCTAGCTCCGCCCAACCCTACTGCGACTCCATGTCCACCCCACGGCCAAAGCCATCCCCTGGACCACCCCAGAACCGCGCTTCACTACCCTCTCTCTACGCGCGCCAGAGCTGCCAGAGCCCTGTAGACACCACAGGCCAGGTGCCTCGACACTGCATCAGCGCACAGCTCCGCCTTGAACCCACCAACCCGCCAGACACGGTCGTGCACCGCCGCGCGACCCACAGTAGCCGGGAGCCGCGTCGAGCACCGCCTCTGTCCCCCAGAGCGCGGGAAGCCCCCGACCAATTGCCACGCCCCTAGCCACGCCATTATGCCGTAGAGGACCGCCAGCAGACTGCCCACCGTCTGCCTACCTCGCCCACGCTGGTAGCCCCCTGTATCACCGTCATCGACGAGCTCCGCTCACACCCGTCGGTCCCCTCGTTGAGCCTATATAAGCAAGCCTCCCCAACACCATTTCTTCACACCATTCCACTCCCCTCTCTCTACTGAACATTTCCCCTCTCTCGCCAGAGCCGCTCATGCAGCCCATCGCTGGAATTCCGTCAGAGGTAGCCGCTGTAGAGGAGGAGAAGTCCCCATCGATTTTGTCCACCTCAGCCCCTGCTGCGACCTTGCCTGAGTCCGCCGTCGTCCACCAGTTCATTTGCCCGCCTCCCGCACTAGCTGGAGCCCTGGTACGTCCCCAATAGACCCCCATCGACCGTGTTAGGGTTCAGTCTCGCTGGCGATGTGTCTGTCGTTGACGACGACCGTGGACTTTTGATCTGTGTTCTAATCATGTGGTCCTCAGTACCCCGTACCGCTTCGCGTTTTATGAGTAACTGACAGGCGGGACCCCCCTGCCAGTAGCCCTCAACGCCGCGGAGTGTACACTGGCCGGCTCATTTAGTTTCCCGCGCTGATCCAGTAATTCAAATATAGGTTTTTCTATTTTAATTAAAACCTAGTTATGTCCCTTAGTTCAAAAATCAATTCAGAGAGTTTTACAAATCCAAATTGAGCGATTCCAATTTTGTTGGAAAGGAAATGAAAACATCTATCCAAGCCCGTTGGATTTAAATCATTTAGATCTAGAGATCTCTCCTAGTAAAAATAACAAACCAGAAGCTTTTGCACATTCAAACATTTTTATAAAATCAATCCTAATAGCTTTTGAATTGATTCGAACTCTCAAAAATCACATTTAACCATACCTATCTTAATATGTAATAATATTAAGGTTTGCATGTAGTGACTTTGGACTAGTACCAAAATAATGCTATATAGGCATTTCTAGTCACTTTAAATCATTAATTATTAAACTTAAACTTATTACAATATGATCCAACCCCTTAAATCACATTCCCATATGTTAGAATATGTGGTGATGACATGTGTCTATATGATCCCATATTTTAATTGGAGAATATTAAATCTTAGTTAATTTCAATGAGTAGAAATTACTTTTCTCAAATAAGGAAGAATGAAACTAGTTCATTAAACCTTGTGATGCTTGTGATGATAATAGACCATCAAATGTGTACCTTAGTATGCTAAGTAGACTAGTTAAGTATTGTTTAGTGATTGTGTATCCCGTATGTATTTATAGACGATAGTACCGACCAAGTCTACGAGGAGGAGGAGGAAGAGAATTTCAACCACTGCACCAACCAAGGAAACCTATTATTGGCAAGCTAATACTTGCAAGAATTATACCTAGCAAGCCATCTTTAGAAATACAAGCTAACCACTGCAAGATACATAACCTAAGCAAAGGCATTAGGCATGCTTTGGTTATATCATTTTGACTTATACCTACTCCAAGTCTTATTTACAAGCTTTACTTTTTTACTTTACCAAAGTCCTTTATCTGTTTTAAGGTTGCATAAAGAGTATAAAACATGACCTATCTAGTTAGACTTATATGCCATTCTATGGCATGATTTTGAGATTAGCATCCCACCTTAGTGAACACTCTTAACTTAGTAGTTGGAACAAAACCAAAACTTGATTTACTTTAGATGGGAATACTTGGTGAAAATGATTTGTCAAAACCTTGGAATGATGAGTTATTCTATTGAGATGTTTTGACATGTGTTGATAAACACAAATGATTTATGATGATGAAAATGTTGAGGCATGAGCCTTAGCCCTTTATTAAAAGGGTTTTTATCAGTCTTGCCACTATGACCAACCCCAACCTCAAAAACACCCTTTGGCCGATCAAAACCTCAAAAACACCACCGTTCCGTTAGTTTGTCAATCAATTTTGCAATTCCGTTTATACACCGTTAGATACGTGCAGGAAAGTCCACCATACCCCTTGGCATCTGACATGTGGGGAAAAATGATGAGACGCTGACAATATGGCCGCATGTAACAGGCAGTTAGACAACACGATTTCGCCCCAAATCCCTGGAAATTTCTCATCTTATCTCGTCGCTCGCGAACCCTGGCCAAATCGAACTCCCTGTTCCCTCTGTTCCCCCGATCTGCTGATGGTTTAAGGCATCCAGTCGTGCCGACGACCATTAGCAGCGACGGCAGCTCTGGAAAACCTGTGATGATGGTGAGCAGCGAAGGTGAAGGCGGCGGCGGCTTGGAAAATCCAGCGACGGCGGTGTGCTGTGGAGGTGGCAGCGGCTTGGGCATGTCGGCGATGGTTGCGGGAAGTGGAGGCGGCGTCGACTCAGAAAATCCTGCGACGGTGGCGAGAAGCAGAGTTGGTGACAGCTTGGTCAAGCCCGCGACAGTGGCGAGCGGCAGCGACTGCTCGGTCAAGCCTGCGACAACGGTGACCGGTGGCGGCAACTCGGGCAAGTCTGTGATGGCGGCGAGCAGTGGCAGTAGCTCTAGAAGGGCGATGCTGCATGGGATTGAAATTCCCGAAGGGTATGTGAGCTATCCTCTACTTCTTCCAATGGCGTTAGTAACGCTATTTCCGACAGAGACTTAAACAGTTAACCATGACCAATTCTCAATTTCTCACTACCAATTCTGTAGCTGCTGTTGTACCTGCCATTTCTGCAACATGAATCATGTTTATTCTGCTATGCTATAAACACTGTACACAATAATTCCCAGTCACTTGGCAAGTTCTTTCTATGCTTGAAAGAGAACATTGCATTCAGGATGTTTGGAGCTCACGCCCATAAGTGTAACTTACAAAGATGTGTAGCTATTGAGGGTAGCAGCTTAGTTTCTCCCCATCGTGTGTAGACTTGTAGATTAGCTATGTGAACTATGATATTTTGGGTAGATTAAATAAGGCGACGTGGCATATTGATGTCAATCTTTCTCATGTATTTCATTTTCTGCTGATTGCTAGGATGGATCCTGCTATATCTTTTATGCTGACTATTAGGATGGATACATACCAAGTAGCTCTTGGTGGCAGCATGAGAAGGTGCTCTGAATTTGACTATCCGTTGATTGTGGAATCATCCATGAATTTCAATGAGGTGCAGCAAGCAATGTGCAACAAGTATCCCTGGGGTATAAATGATCTTGTGCTGATTAGGTATTTCGATAGAGATACAAACTGCTATGTGGATGTGAAAAGAGATGATGACTTGGCTCTCATGTTCAGGAAATACCAAGGAACAAGGAGTGTGGTTGTCCAGTTATTTGCTTACTTCAAAACTTTGCTGCGTACGGTAATTGACTGTGATACAGTCCATGTTATTCCTCAAACTCCTACTCCGGTGAATGTAAGTGATAGACAACCTCCATCCCCTGCTGGTGCATCTTAACAAAATCGGAGGAAAGTATCATCTTCTAATGCTAATGACATCCTAAATGCTGACTGTGATGGTGTATTATCTGATGGGGTACATTCAGAAGATGAGGATTCAGAAGATGAGGATGAGAAGATGTATCCAGATTTAGCTCGCTTTGATCATAATTATATTCCTGCTATATATGCTTCCACTGACGATGAGGAGGACCAAGAGGACATTGACATGGGGGGGTTCATAGATGAAGAAATAGAAGCTGATGTTGACAGACCAATTGTCGAGTATGACAAAAATAACCCAAGCATGGAGGAAGGAACTGTCTTTCCTTCCGTTATTGACTACTGAAACGCTCTTGCTACCTTTGCAATAGTTAAAGAATTTGACTATATTACAGAGAAGAGTGATCCAACCAGACTTAGAGCTCATTGTGCATTTGAAGGCTGTCGATGGAGAATTCATGCTTCATTTATGAAGAATAGCAAGCTATTTCAGGTAGTACTATGTATAATATAATGCGGTATTTTTCTACACGCATATAGATATGTCCTAATTGTACTATTTTGTACATGTGCAGATTAAGGTGAATCCTTATAAACATAGATGTCCAACTGCGCTTGAGAGTGAAAAATTGCTTGCAGCCAAGAGCAGATGGGTTTGTGATGTTGTTCTTGAGTGGGTGAGAAAAAATCCAGCAATTGGTGTTTCAACATTGATCGAGAAGATTCAAGATAAATATAAGATAACAGTGCCATACATGAGAGTGTCCAACGGAAGAGAGAAGGCACTTGACAAGCTTCTAGGAAAGTGGGCTGAGAGCTTCCATCTGTTGTACACATTCAAGGCTGAAGTTGAGAGGTGCTCACCAGGTAGTGTTGTAGACATTGATAGACATACTGTGCAATACAAGGTGAAGGGTGTAACAAAGGAGAAGGAGTGCTTTAGGAGGGTTTTTGTATCATTTAAGGCTTGTTGGCAGGGATTCAAGGATGGGTGCAGGCCATATTTGGCGGTGGATGCAACTGCACTAAATGGAAGAGTTAAAGGGCAATTAGTAGCCGCATGTGCCGTTGATGCACACAACTGGTTGTTCCCTGTGGCCTATGGTGTATTGGAGACAGAGTCCACCGAGAGTTGGACATGGTGGCTTGAACGGTTACATCAAGTTGTAGGACATCCAGAAGGTCTAGTTATTCATACTGATGCATGTAAAGGACTTGAGACTGCTGTAGAAAGTGTGTTCCCAGGAGCGGAGCATAGAGAGTGCATGCGCCATCTTGCAACAAATTTCTCAAAGAAGTTTAGAGGAAAGATATTTGATGACAATTTATGGCCAGCTTCTCTTACGTGCAACCCGAGAAAGCACGCTTACCACCTTAGACAAATGTATTCCAAGCCAAAAGTTCAGGAGTACCTGGAGGCGTGTCACACTAAGTTATGGGCAAGAAGTAAGTTCGACGAAGTTTGTAAGGTTGACTATGTAAACAACAACCTTGCTGAGTCATTTAATAGCAAGTTGAAGAAAGTTAAAGCCTTGCAAATGGTAGATATGTTTGATTGCCTTAGGCAGAGGTCCATTTTCAAATTTAACTTAAGGCGAAGGATAGCTGAAAAGCTTGAAGGTCACCGTATTCTTCCATCCGTGGTTAAGGCACTGAATGAAAAGACAAGAGGTAGTCTTGTTTCAGCTTACTCTTTTCTCAATTTTATTGCTTTATCTGACTATTGGTCTATTTCTGTCAATTTTGCAGGCTTGAATTTGACTTGTTTGAAGCACAATGATTATGAAGCAGAAATAACTGGAACTGACAAAGAGGGCAGACAATGGAGGTACCCTGTCGACATTAAGAACAAGACTTGCAGCTATAGGCAGTGGCAGATTACAGGATTGCCATGCATCCATGCACTAAAGTTTATCACTTCACTTAGAGGTCCACGAGGTGATATTGAATCATATGTACATGATTTCTACTCGGTTGCCAGGTTTAAAGCTACCTATGCTAAGGACCTACCGGCTATGGTTGGCAAAGAGCAATGGGAGCCATTTAATCCAGGTTTCATGCTATGTGCACCTCTCATGAAAAGGCCACCTGGAAGGCCAAGGACCAAACGAATTAGAGCTATTAGTGAAGGAGGCAGACTAGGAGCTAGGAAGAGAAAGTGCAGGCGTTGTGGTGGTTTTGGTCACATACAAAGGACCTGCAAAGAGTCTGTTGACCCAGCATTTGCAGAAGAAGGATACGAAGAACCAGAGCATGAACCTGAACCAATTGATGTCGCTAGTTCTTCGAGGTATGTGTTATGTTTATTGTTCTCACTATCCTTTACAAATATATTTGACACAATAACCAACCGACTGACTTGTCACAACTCTAGGAAAGGTGCCAAAAAAGTTGTGAGAAAGGATACATCGAACAAGATAAAACCACATGATTCTACAAATGTTAATGCGTCTGCAAGTGGATCAGTTTCCCTTGATAGCCCAGCAAAGAATACCCGAAGCAAGACAACAAAGGCACACGATAGTCCAGCAAAAAATACTCGCAACAATAAAAAATTGTTCCTTTGAGTTGAAGTTCCATTTACTTTTGCTTATGTCATATTTAATGGCATATTTGAACTTGTAGTGTGTTGCGTTTGGTTTAGTCCCCGAATTTCTGTGTCATGTGAATCAGGATGATGCTACTTATAGAATGTGCGAGTTTTATCTTATACTCACTAATATTTTTGAAATTATCTGCACTTATATTGAGTTACTTCTAATTTGTGATCCTCTGTCTTGTATGAAAAATATTTGTTCAGATGCTATCCAGATTGAATTAAGAATTTTAGCACATATCATGCCAATTTTCAGTAATGGCAAAACTAATTAGAGGCTAACGGTAGAGAGATAACGGAGTTGCAAAACTGATCACCAAACTAACGGAGTAGTGGTGTTTTTGAGGTTTTCATCAGTCAAAGGGTGTTTTTGAGGATGGGGTTGGTCATAGTGGCAAGAATGATAAAAACCCTTATTAAAAACTGATGGTTGGGTTCGGATGCGATACCATTCCAATTTTACTATACAACCAAAATACTTGAATTGGGTAAGGCTTAGCCAGAAGTTTATATGCATTAGTATTAGTTCCCTCACGGGAGAGGTTTGAGCTGAGGCTACCTCTCAACGTTGTCCACCTATGTAGTGCCCAAGATGACAGATGGTCATGGTTGGGGGGCCATGCTCATAGGAGAGGTGCTTATACTAGGGTGTGTAAAGGAAAGGTTATGTTTGATTATCTGCATACTAAGTATGATGATTCAGGGTTATCCCTGATAGATGTATCGAATCTTGTGGTGAAAGTGTACCACCTCTGCAGAGTGTCAAACTATTCGAATAGCCGTGTCCGCGGTTATGGACAGTTGGAGTGACCATACTGTTCCGTTGTCAGATGTTTTCAAAATGACTTATGAAATGAATTGTGACACGACTTGACCACAACAGAGTTGTGACTATGACAACTAAGTTCCCACTTAGGTGTTTTCAAACTTCTTTTATCTTTCTTTGTTTCTGAACTCAGCTTAGGTTTCAAACTTAACTTTACAAACAAACTTAGAGTTAGCATTTCCTACTAGAACTATCCTACTTGTTAGTGGTAGTTTGCGAGTACTTAAAGAGTACTCATGGCTTTTCTCCATGGCTATTCCTATGGCTAGACTATGAAGGAGATTACCAAGACGAAGGACAGCAGGATGGCTATGATAACTAGGACTATCTCCCATCGTCATTATTGCCTGTGACTCTGAAGATGGACCCCACCGCTACGCTATTCATCCTGCTACTTGTTTGTACTAAGACTGGATCATGAGATCCTTTATTTGTGTAAGACCTTATTATGGTTTGTAATGGCTGATGTACTGGGATATCCAATCTGTTATGTCTTGCAAAAATGGTAATCCTAGGATTGCGATGTATGGCATAACAGGCATCTAGGATTTAAAATCCGGGTGTTGACAGCATTAGTCTCGTTACTATTGTTTTGTGCGGTTCCTTTTTGTCAAAGAGCTATACACAACCATAGTAATAGTAGCTAATGTTTATGATCAACTTCATGATATGTCTTGGTTGTACCTATGGAGATTTAATTTATGTAAGCACTAACCACTCTAATCAAGTTTTATGATTAGTTTTGTGTGGAAAGAGTTTTGAAGTAAAAGAGTTGAGGGTGATGAATGAAGATTAAGAGGGACAAACGCTCAAGCTTGGGGATGCTAACCCTGGGAGCACCCCACATATATAAAAGGAGTACAAGCATTTAAGATTGGGGATGTCCAAGCTACCTCATAAGCTCAAACCATCTTGATACCAAGTAAGTGAGCCTAGCTATATGGCTATAAAGAAAGCGTTTTAGGGAGGCAACCCGATTTTTAAATTTTGATTTTCTTTGTGTCCTCTTGCTATAACAAGAGACTTTAGTTTTTGTTTTTGTTCTGGAATTTTTAATAAAGTACCAAGTTTTACCCATTTTGGATTGGAAAGTTGAACTTATATATGGAGTTGCATGTTCCTACACGAATCTATTCACCGTATTTTTTTCTTTTTTCTCTGTACCTCCGATTGAGCTCAAATTTTAACTGTAGTTACAACTTTTTATCCTTTGTATGCTCAAAAATTGACGTGATTTTAGGACATGTCTAATTAGGGTAATTAACTATGTTTTGGTGCTACTGTTTTTCTGGACAGATTCTATCCTATTTTGTTTGTTGCATTCTTTAAACTTTTAAGTTGAATCTTTTTGATTAATTTGAATTTATCAGAAAGCCTACAAAATTATATACCTACAGGACACTTTATATAGACTTATGTTTAGGAATTTCTTGCAGAAAGCATAATGTCTTCTGTACCTACTAATGTCACCCCACGGAAAAGAGATGGGGGAAATTTTGTGTTGAAGTTTTTTCACAGGGATTAGAGGAGATGCACCAAGAGCTATCCAAGGATGGTGAAAACCATAAGCTTGGGGATACCCAAGGCACCCCACTGGACCAACCACACTCTCGGTTTGCACATGTCTACTCTCTATTTTTCGAGCAACATAAGATTTCTGCATAAACTTGGAGCGTTTGTATCTTACTTCATTTATGTTAAGTTTTCATTTTGTTCATGTTGCCAACACTATTATCAATATATATTTGCTGTAGAAATAAATTAGGTTGGATGCTATAAAATAATTGGGATTGGGATGTTGAAGTTGATTTAAAAAGAATACATATAGTTGCACGATTCATATGCTTTGAATGAATATTAATTTGCAAATGCATTATGTAGGGTTATCTTTTATTCATGTTTTGATGCTTGCTATTGATTTACATTGTTTAACATGGATTGGTTAGCAATATGGACACTTATGAATGCATGTAGACGGTCAACTTTGTCCCTCTTGCTAGCCCAAAAATAATTCCAACAAGTTAAAATTTGTTTATCCAACTCCTTTGGACCAATTTATTCTAGAGTGTCCACCATATCTATCTATTGGTGTTATTTCTATTCCAAGTATATTTCTCATGCTTTATTGTTTTATCTATCTTCCAAATTAAAATGCTTATGGTTATGTTTGTCAAGGGAAAATTTGTTATTAAAGCTCTCACAAACTTGATGGCACATTTTATTTCTTGTACATAATAAACCTGAACCATTGTGAATAAATTATGAAGCTATGTGCTTATCACAGTATAAGTTGGGAGTTAGCAGAACCATAATTTCATGGGTACATTTTCAACATTGCACTTAATTCATGGTTAACTAATGGGGGACATATAGAGAGGACCATAGAACTAAAGGCTATGGTGGGACATTTATGTCTTAATAACTCCTTTGCATGCTCACATACGTGGCCTTAGGACCATCATAAGAGTTGTGTAATTTGCACATTTACTTGGCTACACTTACTTATGGCTCCTTCCTGGAAGAAAAAATAAGCCACCAAACGAACGAATGAAATAACAATTGCTAGAACATTTACTCCCTTGAGAAACTTGCCATCACTTCACTAACTCACTTAACTTGCACTAGTTTAACTATAGCTTTTACTTACAAATCTTTATTTGTTTTCTACCTAGTACCAAAAACAACCACACACACTTTAGATCATAACTTTGCATAGAAGTCCATATAAGTGGGTTATAGGGCTTTAGAGAATAGATAGTTTACCTTCAGCTCCTCGTGGGTTCGACACTCAAATACTTATTGAATTGTACTATGGCGATCCCCTGCACTTGGGGGTTATCAGCATGTTAGAGAAAACCCTAGGGAACATGTCAAAAATTGGATCTAGGAAAAACTAGGTATTTTCCAATTTCATATTGAATTAAACCAACAGGGATAATTGTAGATCTAAGAAGCAATTTTGAAAAGAAAAAGGAGAGAGGCGTGCACGGGCCAGATCTACACCGGATGGGACGCTCTGTGCAGGAATCGGCCCACCTAGAGAGCGTATCATGCGGGAGAGAAGTTTGAACGGCCCGAAAAACAGGGCCCATCGGTCAACAACTAGGGAAGCTCGAAGAGGTACGGGAGATATGGGGCCGTCTGATTAAGTTAGCATCGACATCCCCCATCTCTTCTTGTACCTCCAGATGGAAGGAACAGAGGGCGAACCCTAGGAGGCGGCAGGGCTACTGGGGATCTCACCTAGGTGGTTCCCGGACAGCGGCGAGGCGACGCAACGCTCCAAGGCGATACCAACGGTGGGCGATAAGGCAGGGTTTGACACAGGGGGTAGGGTATCTCAACACGGTGACATGTAGGAGGGGGGTGCAGAGAGGAGACCGCATGGGCATGGACTCAACAACGAACGAGGGGGCGAGTCCTTCCTCTCGAGAGCCATGTAGGGGCAGGGGCGCTGGGAGGGAGCTGCAGGGAGCAAGGGAGAGTGGAGAGGAGTGAATGGGGGTGGAGAGGGAGGCTCGGGTGGCCTGGGGCCTTTTTAACCGAGAGATGAGGGTCCATGGTGGGCATGGTGTATAGGTATCTTGGGGAGAGAGGTGCTCGCTGATTGGGCCTTAGGGCGGTGGAGGGAGTGTGTGGGGTCACAGAGAAGCAGAGGGTTTGTAGGAGGAGCATTGTCAGACAAGCTAACGTCGCTCACATGTTTGCAAGCAAAAAAGGGAGAAAAATAATCGAGGAAGGTGTGGGGCTATCTAGGGTTGTATCATGGGTGATGGAGGGTGGTGGGTGTGCTCTGGTTCGAGAAGAGAGGTGGGGAGAGCTGGTGATCACTGCTGCATTGAATAAAGAGGGGAGGACAAGACATACCCTTTGTCTCCATTTCATACAAGCACAAAGGACAAGAGCTAGGGTTAGCTACAGTGGCCAGCTACAGTGTAGCTCAACCAGAGGCTGTCCTGGTGTTGTGGTGATTAGTGGTGGTGAAACATGATGGTTTGATTTAGTCTTAGTTCTAGTTTTGTCAAAATAGCACTTTTTGCCATATTGATGATCATGGTGTAATTCTTGAGTTTTTATCTTGATAAGGTGGGGTAGAGGTACTAGTAGATATATATGGCCAAGATACACCTCCAAGAATTATTTGAGATTTATCAGATGATTTTTGGGTCCAGTTTATATCAACTATTCAAATAGTGTTGAAATTGTTTTATTGAATTTTTTTGAAAATTTTGAATTGGACAGGGAGGGTTTTTGGTTTTATATGGTCCCAAAGACCATTTCACACATTGGAGAATTTTTCCAGGATTTATTAAGGTAGAAAAGTATTTAAAACAATTATTCTTTTCCTTTTCTATCATTTAATAAAGTAGGCAAAAAGAATTAGTAAAATTCTTCAAAAATATTTATTTATTTTTGAAGTGGGAAGATAGGGTATAATATATAGGACTCAATTGTGCCTAAAGTTGGAGAAGTGTTTTGGAGAAAAAGAAACTTTCTTTTATATGAGTTTTGAAGTTTTTGTAAAAAGAAAGAACTAAATAGTTTTGGGCCAAAATAATTATGGAAAACATTTGATATATTTTTATCTCCAAGGTAGATGGTGTCCATATAATGTATCTACCATAAGCAACATTGGGTTTTGAGAATCAATCTTGATTTTGAAGGAAAGCAAGAGATAAAGGATCTTAAGCATTATTATTTTTATACCTTCAAAACCTTGTATGATTAAGGAGCTTGGAGCTCCCTTTGGGGCATGGGCTATAGGGATAGATAAACCAAGTTATGTAGATCATAATGGTCTAGAGGGTTGGGTTTTATCATGAATGAGTTCTCCAAGAATTTATGCCAAACCTTGAAGAAATTAAGGGTGCCAAAACAAAATATTAAGTTGCCTTCAAAACTATGTGGATTTTAGAAGCACAGAGCTCCACTTGAAACAAGTGAAGTATGGTTGGATATAAATTCATGAGTAGTTCACAATCATGCAAAGAGTTGGTCAAAAGAGGATGACATGGGAATGGGAGCTTCTTCCAAAGTAGGCACGTTGATACGATTTGCAGAAAATATTATTTTCCTTCCTATAAAACCATCAAGAACAAGTGGGTCAAAGGAGGATTTAGTCAAGGGAAAGGGTGTGCCTTGGAAGTCCTTAAGATGGTTTACAAATTGTCTCAAGTGCATTTCCAAAAAAACAGGGGTTGAGAAAGAGAGAGAGACTCAAAGATGTGATGTTGATATCAGTTTTAGACTTAGTCATTTTTGGCAAATTTGGGTTTTTTGACTAGGATCCAAGAGGGGATGATTTTGGGAGGATGCAAGATTCCAAACTCATCATCAAGTGGATGAGGTTGAAGTGTAGATTGGGTAGAAAGGATCCATGCTTAGAGTTGGTCTTCATAACATGGAAATTTCTAGAAGGGATTAACTCTAAGTTGATTTTGTTAAGGAAATGGATGGTCACTTTAGTTTCTAGAGATTAGATCAAGCTTGGGTAACTTGCTTAGAGTTGGAATTCCTAGATTATCTAGATACTAGAGGATGAGCTCCTAGGTTATCTCATAATAGTTCCTAAGCAAATAAGTCAAGCAACAGATCAAGGAAAATCATCTTAGCAAGCAACTCAAACTACTACTAGGGTTACCATCAAGACTAGCTTGAGGTAAGGATGATTATTTTGAAAATGTTGGATTTTTGAAGAAGGTAAGGTCCTTGGTGATTTTACCAAGAGTATAATTCAAAAGCTTTATAAAAGGTTCTAGAAAAACCTAGAGGTAAGAGTATTTGGAATTTCTGTCTTGATAACATAGTGAGATTATATCATACACATATCCATAATTTTGTTAATAGAAGCAAGGGAAAACAATTGTTTTTGGAAGGGCATATTTGCTCAGGTTTTGAAATGCCAGAACATTTGAGAATAATCCAAGACAGTTTTGTTAAGTAGCCTTTATAAACTGAGGGGAAGATAGAGGAGTGTATCCACTACTACACATTCAGATGCATAAGCACAAGCAAGCAAGCAGCCAAACACTGCATCACTAAATAATAAAAATGTTTTGTTCCCCCTGATTTTTGCATGTTGGTCAACTAATCAGGGTTGCTGAAAGTGGGATGTTACAGTAGAGCAAAGGGAATGAGACTCGACGTTCAAGAGATCAAGTTATTTGAAGAATGCATGGGAGCCATAATGAGTTTCCAGACACCGTTGTTGGTCATTGATCATAGGGTGTCTAGATCATGTCTGTATATTCCCGAACTGTAGGGTGTCACACTTAAGGGGAGATGACGTTTAGGGATTGATCCAAGATCGTAGGAGAAATGAGAGAGAACTCCGGAGTTGTTCCGGGGTGATACCGAAATGGTTCTGAGATATCCGACGATGATCGTGAAGGAGATATGCCCTAGAGGCAAATAATTAATGGATTGTATCATCATATCTCAATTAGTTCGTAATAGTTTCATATTGTGCTATAACTATATCAAGTGTAAACATTGATAGAAGTGTGGTATGAAACAGACTAAGTCCCTAGTAGCCTCTATTTATACTAGTTCGTCGGGCAGATGAAGATCGAGGTTTCCCGATCATGAACTGACTTTAAAGTCAACTGACAACAAAGTCACTTCATTATGAATGATGTGACGGACATTACCCAAGATAATTATTGCAACACGATCAAGTCACAAGGTTCATCGTTTCAATAGTTAGAAGCATAGTTTCCTTCTCCTTAGACCATGAGATCGTATTAATCACTATCTCCCGGGGCTGATTTGACTGCATCAACCATCATGACCGTAACTAGGTGACTATAATAGTGTATGTTGTGTATTCTAGAGGAATATTTGAGGCCTATGTATCAAGACCGGGATTTTTTCACCCATGTGATGGGAAGATACACATAGTAGACTCAATGAGATTACATCCTTAAATGTTGCAAAATGTGACTAGGTCATGGGATGGAATATCACGGGAATGAGTAAAACAGAATTTGTCGATAACGACATAGAACAAGGTATAGTACCGATGATCGGATCTTAGACAAGTCAATATCGAAGTAACAAAGAGAATTGGATTCGATGTTTACCCTTCAAACGACATTACATCGTGGAATGTACGGGGGTCATTATGGGCATCCCGGTCCCGCTAATGATCATTGGTATGATAGGAGTATCGATCATGTCTATGATGTTCTCGAGCCATTGGGGTAACACTCTTAAAGGTATGATGACACTTAGAGATTGTTCTGTAAGACGGAATCACGGGATGAGAGAAGAGAGAAACCGGAAGTGTTCCGTAAGAGAACCAGAATCGTTCCGGGAGAGTTCAAAGTCATTCGGAGGGAACGCAAAGGTGCTTCGGATCAAATGGAATATGATAATATGTATTTCATATTAATTAATGTAATTAATTTTAAATATATTATTAAAATCTAATTTGAAAGGGTAATTCCACTAATGGGCAAAGTTCCCGAAGGAACAAGGCCCAAGAAGGGAAGCCGCCCTAGGGAAAGCCCTAGCCGGCAAAGGGGGGCAGCCGTCGGCCAAGGCAAGCCCACCCGACCAGCCTAGGGCTGCACGCAGGGTGGGGCACACCTGGCTCAGCCGACAAGCCATGGTGGCCGATGGCGCCTTCCCTCCCCTCTCCTTGGTTTAGTCACACATTAGAAACCTTCGGCGGAGAGTACACCCCCTCCACCTATATAAAGGGGTGCCCATGGGTGGGAATAAACACACAATAGTTCACTGAGACATTTTCCTCAAGAAACTCTCTCTCATTATCCTCTCGTGATGGTACAATCCTTGGAAGGACGGCACATGCAAGAGACGACGGACCTGCCGCACACCGTTGCGCTCTAGGGATTCCAGCTAGAGGATCTACTTCCGCACTCTCAGCAGGGATCAGGGAACCGGAGGTTGTCATCGTACACTGTATGTGTGCGAAACCACGAGGGTGATGCCTGATACCTTCAATCCGGATTCACGGATGTAGTATAATAGATTTTTCCCTAGAAGACCTAGGTTTAATCGAACCTTGGAAAGCAATGCTAAAAGGAATTAAAAAAGACACATCTTGTTTGTTCGTTTTACCTTAGTTTATTGGACCAATCTAGTTTACTTTTATAATGGGTTGAATCAATGGATGGAGATAGGCCAGGATTGAAGATCCACCTGTAGCTGCACATCATATGGGATAAAAGATAATAATAAGCATAGCCATGTGTAATGGTTGAATAGGGATAATCTTTTGTGGGCAACACATCCTAATATACCAGAGCCCCCGTGATGCAGCGGGCATAGCAATAGTCTTTTAATCCAACCGAGTGCACACCGAAGCAACGAGCTACAAACAATTATTAAGTATAATACACGGATCAAAGCATTGATGTTGTTGTGATCCCGAATGGGTCGCTAAGCGAAGACCGTACTATCCTTTCTGTCACTAGGGTTCCTTTGAAATCACCTCTAGCCAAGTATCTCATCTGAAGCCTTTATCAATCTATGCGATCTTGGGTACCTATAAGTCCACAGATCGATACAAGAGACAAAGAAACAAAAGATACAAATCTCTATTTGCGAACAAACCATAATACTCTCATGAATTAGATGCAAATAATTGCTGCGAGATTTCTTCCCAACCTGCAGCCCATGAGGACTACTCACTTATAACAAATAGATCGGAGATAGAAAAAATTGTGCAAATACTTAGACTGAAATCGAATATTCTTACAATGGTTGCCAAATCATAAGGATATCTAAAGTACAAAGCAATGGTTGTGGCTAATGGATGGGATAGATGATGGAAGTGATGAACAATGGCGTGGATCTCCTTTGGTGGTGTTGTGATGTAATCTGAGAATGGTGGCCCTCTAGCCGGTGGCTGGAGCCTCAAAATATATTGGTGTCTTCACGAAAGTTGTAGAATTTGACTAGACGAAGTCGTCGCCACGTGGTACGAGTGGACGGTACGGGCGGGCCCTGCCCGTACCAGTGGTTGTTAAGCTTTCTGTCTCCTGAGAATGGCTGCCTAATTACTTGGCCGTGTGGATTTCCTCAAAATCCTTCATTATGACTCCTGATTTCGCATTAAAAAATATGATTTTCTGCACAACACAATTCATCTTTGCAATTATTAGTCATTAGTGGCAAGGATTGAGAGTTTCTTGCTAATTGAACCAAAAACAATGTTTAAATGCGATGGAAGATGGCCATTTTTGGAGCCATCACTGCCATTTCTGGCACCTTGATTATCGTGAGCTGAACTGTTGCATGATGGAGCAAGTTGTGACTTGCGAGGAGCTTAGCGACCTTTAGGTCGGCTGATACCTTTGATCTGGATTCACGAATGTAGTATAATAGTTTTTTCCCTAGAAGAGCTAGGTTTAATCGAACGTTGGAAAGCAATACTAAAAGGAAATAAAAAGAAAACATCTACAAAACTTTATTTGTTTGTTTTACCTTAGTTTACCGGACTAATCTAGTTTACTTTATAATGGGTTGAATCAATGGATGGAGATAGGCCAGGGTTGAAGATCCACCTACAACTGCATATCATATGAGATAAAAGATAATAATAAGCATAGTCTACCTCATCTATACCTAATAATAAAGAACGGATTGTTTCTCCTGGTCCAATATTTTTTATACTATTTTGCCCTCCATCAAAGTAGGTATTATCCACCGATACCACTGGTGAGTAAAAAAAGTTTTCGTAGTTAGTTTTGTGTGCATGGAGGCGCCGGATCAAGACGATGGCGGTGCCGTTCAGCCGGCCGGGAGCGCGCGGCTCGAGAGTGGAGGTCAAGAGGGGGCCGTTCTGTTGGCAGACAACAGCATGAGAAGAGGGCGAAGCTGGGCATGGAGGCGGGAGAGGATGTGGACTGCTTGCTTGGCGCTGGGATGATGGGAAAATAATTAAATGATATCGTACTGATATCGTACTAGGATCTTCGTGGCGAGTGACGGTCCGTGTCAGTACTATACATCCTGCTCTGGGTTTGCTATTGCTGCTACTAGAAATCATCTGAGTTCTAAAACCCACTTTGTTCCGTTGGAACCACATGTTCCCTGCATGCTCCTTGCCGATTTGGTTGATGGTCGACATGGTCTAGAAATTCAGGATGCTCGTGAAAGCACAAAGAATCTCATGACTACAAAAGCACATAAGAGGAGTGAGCATCCATGTAGCGATACAGGTACAATATAATTTGTCTTAGAGTTTGTCTTGAACTGAACTGTACAACAACATCAATACAGTTTAATCTGCGTTAGTTTTCAGGAGCTGCAAATATATCTTTCGTGTCGTATCCTTTCCTTGCCGCCTTTTTTCCTTAATTATATCTTCAAAAGTCGAAAGCTTATAATGAGTTTATTTCATGTAGTATATACAGCCTACAATATCAGTTTATAGATGTTTGTATCCGGTTCTAGAGAAAACACTCTAGGCAAAATTTTCAATTTTCCGACTTGATATTAAAAATACTATGGCCTTGAAATCTAATTGTTTGCGTTTGATTAAAATGACCTCTACCGCGACAATATTTCAGCGACATGTCTTCCGTTACAACGCACGGACATCTTTGCTAGTCTATACCTAATAATAAAGAATGGATTGTTTCTCCCGGTCCAACACTTTTTTTTTACCCTTTTGCCCTCCCACAAAAATGTTATTTTTTCTTTTCGTCGGCCGAACCGGGTCCGTGTCCTGAAAATCTGGCCTTTTCATCCGTTATTTGGGCCACCGCACGCGCAGGTGACTGCTCCCTCCGGCAAACGAACAACCGCTAATCTCCGTAGGTCCGTAGGCGATGAGAGGACGCGAATAATCCCACCTCGCTACTTTACCATGGATTCAACCGGTTTATATATGCTCTCAAGGTGCCTAAAATCAGCAAGCGGACCGGAAATTAAATAAGAAGCACCACTGTTGATTGATCTTTGAAATCAAGTGATAGAAAGGAATTTAATTCCACATATTTCCCAGCGGGGGAAGAGAGGGCAAAGGCCGGAGGAAGACGAGGTCGGGTGGGGGACGGAACGAGGAGAATCGGGACTTCCTTGTCAACGTGCGGTGGCGAACAGGTTAGGGACGAGCTCGTCGAGGACGGGGTGGCGCCGGTCATGGTCGAGGCGGAGGGAGCCCGCGGCGGCGCGCTCAGGTGCCGCGCCCTGCAGAGTCGTGGTTGGGACGGGGAGCACCATGAATGAGTACGAGCGGCGCGATGGTGAAGGCGGGTCCTGGCCGGCGGGGAACGGGGAGGCGAGCTCGAGTTTGGGACGGGACCCTCTGCAGGAGGCGGCGAGGTTGAGGTGCAAGAGGAAGCGAGGTTGGTGGGGGGAGGGCGAGCGCGCGGGGGCTTGGGAGAGGAGCAGTGCAAAGCCAGCGGCAATGGGGAATCGAAGAGATGAGGCGATGGGATGGGCGGGGGTAGGTGACGACCGCGTGCTGTGCGCGTGTGACCGGGAATGGGCCTGCGTGGTGTGTCGCGTGCAGCGGTGCGTGGTAGCGTGGGAGATAGTAGTGGATTAGCTTAATCAGTTCCCAGCTCTGAGTTTGCTACCGCTACTGCCTTGACACATTTTTGTTTTTGAGCCTCTCTCTTCATGTGTATCAGCGTCCATATACAGACATGGACATGTATTGCGACATGTATTGCTGCAAAATAATCTAGACATGGACATGTATTGCTGCAAAATATTTTCGTAAGGACTCATTCTATTGGCTGTACAGTATGTAGTGTTTAGTGCAAGTTGTAAAAGAATAGATCTGCAATGTGTTCCATTACTCTCCTAAATTATAAAATACAATATATAGACATTTGAAGATTATGATAATTTGTTATTATATTGTAATAAAAATAGTTCCACAACTACAACGATTATCTGAAAATTAAATATTTTGTCACAATACTGGTGCAAACCGAAGTGACGGTTTATTAAAAGAGTTTTTCAAGTGTACATAAAGAGAGCTGAATTTACGGTTTTAGTTGGACTTTCTATAAGTTTAGGGCATGTCCATTGCAAAGCGCTTAGGCAGACTCTTAAAAAGTCAATTTTAGATTGTGCGCTAGCTTCTAGCGCTAGGGGCATAATTTTTAACGTGTTTTGCTAGCGTATGCCTCGATGCACAAAATACGTCGAGATTTTCGTTATGATTGTCTTGTATATGTCCTTAGAAACCATTTCTCGTGTTCTGCTCAAGGAGAGAATGGAGAAAGGGTAAACCGAGTATAGAGCTACGCGGACCACCACGAGCCAACAAGAAAATTCGTCCGTAGTAACGCATGGGTTTGTTTCCTAGTAATAATAAAGGACGGATTGTTTCTCCCGGTTTAACACTTTTCTAAACGATTTTATCCCTCCACTCAATGAAAATAACCCACGCTGCCATCGGTAAGTACAAGAGATGTACGGCGGGGAAAAATCATGCAAGCGGACGTGCTGGTGTCGCGTACTCGCGAATCAGGCAAGCGGACGTGCTGGTGTCGCGTACTCGCGTTTTTTCGACGTACTCGCTTTTTTTTAGACAACCGAAACGCTTTTTCAATTTCAACCGGGAAAAAACAGCATGGTGTTGCGTACTCGCGTTTGACGGCAAACCAACGAGCGAGCCAGCCTTGATCAGTATTATTGAGGCAGTGCGACGCGAGGTCGATGACGATGCGGTAGTTTCCGTTTATTTTGTTGGGGTGGGGTTCGCTCGTATTTGTTTTCTTGACTGGATTGGTATGGGCCATGCAGATGGGGCCAGCCGTGCCGGGTTTGTATCTAAACTACTTATAAAGGCAAGAACATGGCAGGAACATTAGATCTGGGCCATCCATTCTTCACCATCTAACGGCTGGTTTCTCTCCAATGACGTTTCTCTTCAATGACATAGAAAAACTAAACCCACGCGCAAGTATGCAGCCCCGCAGAGTTGCCGGTTCCCTGCACAAATCACGAACGGAAACTACCCCGCTAATCATGGTCCACCCCCAATCCTCCGCTCCCTACGATGCCTCGGTGAGATCGCGCCGCCTCCTTTCCACTGTGTCGTGATCTCAACACATCGACCTTAGCCAGAGCCCGCATACACGACTGCCTAGATGCCACGGCCGTATGGCTCGGCCACGGACCAGGCCGTCAGCAATACGATGCAATCGTGTTCATCGGCCGCGCATGGATCAAGCCCCGGCATCCGCATCCGCACCTACACCACCATATCGCCGTATCCATATCGTCAACCATGTACGGGAGCCAATGATTTTATGAACAACGATCGTTCTATCGTTCTAGACTGCCAGTAAATCAAGTATGCCTAGCCTGATCTCTTTCTTCATGGTGCCACGATGGAGTATTTTCTGAAGCTGGCTTCTTGCTGATTGTTCAGTAGAGGCCGGCCTCGCATGCCAACAATCTTCAGAAGCAGAAAGTCGTGGATCTTGTCTGGTATGACATCAATTTCTTCCTCTGTTTGTAGTTTCCTTCCCTATTTCCACGTGATTTTATTGATACCGAATCTGGAAACATAACTTTAATGGATATAGATCTAATGTTCAATCTTGATAGCTATTGCAACACGAAAATGTAAGTATGCCTGGCCAGTGGCCTGATCTCTTTCTTCATGATGCAAGGATGGAGTATTTTCATCCACTGAGAAACAATCTGCTGACATTTTCATTTATTAGAATACCAGATTTCATATCACTCTTTTGTGGTTAGGCACGATGGCGTGCACACTCCTAAGATGGATGAATCACACACGGCCAAACATAATTCAAGCTAGGAACCAGCAGCACCACCAATTCCCAACCTATTTTCTTCATCATAACAGATCGTGTTGCGAGGCTACATACAATAAGTAGTTTTTGGTGGAATATTGGTGCTCACGTGTTTGTATTGTACCAATTTTCTGTAGATCGTGGGAGGGATCTGGTCACTCTAGATCTCGGCTTTTCTACACGTTCTTGCTTTCTTGGTGAGCGAAAACTCCTTCCCATCCCTGAATATAGAAACAAGGGAATGCTTCGTGCTGTCAAATATGTCATTAGGCTCTCAACCTTCGTTGGTATGTACAAATCATGCATGTTTTTATTGAGGACTGATCACCGCCAAATTTGCAGATGGGGAGTCGCTGACTAAGTGTGCTGGTATGTGGAATGAACAAGCGTTGTTTCGGCAACTACATATCTAATTCGCTTGAACAACCCATCAATATCTCGATGAACCAGTAACCTCTGCGAGGAAAACCTCAATTTGATGTTGAAGCTAATGTGAGTTTCTTAACATAGGGGACATGTCACTTTCTAGGTGATGCTACTTTTAGTGCCTACACATGAGTACAATATTAGTTATGATTTCTTATCACATAGTTGGAATGTTGTCATGCCATTTAACAGCTATTCCAAAATCTATTTGGTCAAATTACAATTGTTTAAAAGGCACTTCTAATTCTACATGTAACATGGTTAATACTTTCTAATTCGTGGATATGACTGGTTTGTTGAATTTACACAGCTTGCAGTTGTGCACAGCTAAAGCCTCCTCCGGCAGCGCAAGGATTTTCATGGCTAAGTGGGCGGGATATGCAGAGGATATGGAGCAAGAGCAGTTGTATGTTTAATTCACACAACTCAGAAATATGGCCCTAGCATTGGTGTTTTCCTTTTACTTTAATGCATGTCAACTTATCCCATCAGAAAAAATGATTTCTATACCAAAAGCAATTAGCTTGTGAAGGGTTTTAAAAAATTATGTTTGTTCATTATGTGCAAATTTAGTCCTTAGCGTGGTGGAGCAAGGTTGGAGTTGATATCTTTCTAGGTTCTTGTCAAAGTGTTCCCTGTATTTTTGTTGATGCTCAATAGTTAGGCACATATATTTACTGGAGTTCTTGTATACAGTCTTTGTTATCAACTCTGTTGTTACATGTATTTCTAAAAATAATGGGTAGTCCTTGCGTGTATTTCTTAAAATAATTGGACTTTTCAGGTATGCAGTGTGACAACGTGTTCTCACGTTTCATTTGGTAAAATTTAGAATGTAAATAAAAGCACATATTGTTTCTTATTTTCTGTGGCTCCATCCAATTTTCCTAAGCACTCTATATTTAGCAAACAACATGCTACTTTCATTAGCTTTTTTGCGCCTTCAAGTTGTCAGTTATGTGTTATGTGCCTTCTTGAAAATGACTTATGATTGAGATCAAGCAATCGGAATGTTGCTATGCTTGTTCCGATCCTTAGCATATAAGAGCAAGAAATTTCACCATATTGCGATTGCTTGTCTGTGGAATTAATCCTTCACATTTTCCTTCTTTTACTGTAGTTTTCTGCAGCGCTTGATGCTCTTGTAGGTATTGTTGACAGAAAAATAAAAATTCATGTTCTCATGGCTTTTGCGGCATTTGCTTCTATATTTATGGGAAACTTATTGGATGGATTTTGCGGCATTTGCTTCTATGTTTAATTTAGCTCTGATGTTGATATTTCTTACAGCAGAGTACTTCACAATCAAGTCAATGTATGATGTGCGGGGGCTTAAGAAAAATCATTCAGAATTTGCATTGTTGTTAAAAACAATTATGGGGACGAATCGTCAGAGTTCTCAAATCTAAAGTCACACGAAAATTCCCGTGGTTGTTATTTCATTGGTGATGTCACTTGATTGTTGTGCTATAATTTGGAAATTTAAATGTTTGCTATATGGCCATCTCATTCTGCTCCAAGCTTAAATGTTGTTCAATACTATTTTTTGTACAATCTGTTCTTAGGTGAATCTTTTACAGGAAGTGAAGAACTTCCATTAAGAGATTTTCTTAATAGAGTTTTCAATGTGAACAGAAATGAAACAAGGATAATCAAATTATTTCCAACTTTGGGATGTAAATTCCTGAATCAAGATGTATTAACGACAACATGCTCCCCTGCAGAAAAAGAGAAAAAAACCACAACATGCTACGTGCTTTTTCCGAATCAAGAAGTGTATGCTATCCGTGTTTTCTTGAAGACGACTTGATGATTGAGATCAAGTATAGATAGGAATAACTAGCTTCTTTTTCAAGAGGCCAGATAAAACATGTGCGGTAACATCTATGTGTGCATGAAAATCTTTTTAGTCAGCCCGTGAAAGATGGATTACCTAGATTTGCCCTAATATAATATTACACGTGCGTTGCACGTGCACCATTACTAGTTTCCTATAATTAACTAACCTAAGTCCCTCACATCTCCCTGTCCAGGTCTCGGGCTCAACGGCAAATAGGGGCTGCTTGCTTTGACCGTGGAACAAACTTGGTACCCTTGCCTTTAGTCCCACACTGCTGTGTTATAAGGAGTAATACCAGTTTATATACACAATTGTTTGGACGTGGTATCAACAAGCCTAATAGAAAATCAACAGGGTAGCAATTAAACATAGGGATTTGTGGGCTGATTAAAAAGGAATACATGGGCTTATTGAAGCTGCTGGATAAACAGAGGGATTTGTGGGCTGATTAAAGGAATACAAGGGCAACGGAGGGATTTACGGTGCTTCAAATCAGCAAGCTAATCAGGAACCAAATAAGCAGCACTACCGTTGATCCATCTTTTAAATCAAATGAGATGAGATAAAGAAATTAAATCCCAATGTCTCAACGGGAAGATAAGGCAATGGCCTAGACTGGCGGGAGGAGAGGCTGCAGTGATGCTCAAAACGGGGCCGCTGGCGGCTTGTGGAGGCGGAGGTGCTAGGTCGGCTAGTCTCCGGTCGAGGAAGGCAGAAGGGTGCCCGTGGCGGCTTTGGTGAGGGGAAGCAGAGGAGGAGGTGACAATGGGATGCAGAGGAAGGAGGAGGCGTCCGGACGGCGGCAGGGCGCCTCGGGCTCAGGCGGCGCACGGGGCGGAGCGACCCTGCGACGCTTGGGGAGGTGGTTGGGGAGGAAGGGATGGCGGCGATGGTTCTCTGCGGGAGGGGAAGCATGGTATGGGGAGGAAGAAGCGGCCGTGTGAGAAAGAGAGGCGGGGTGGGGCCGGGGTGTTGCGGGAGAAGGAAGCGGGGTAGGACGCAAGCGAGACGGGATGGTGGCGTGGCGTGCGGACGGCATTGTAGGCCGCGGGGTGGGGCCAGGCAGGGACGTGTAGGTGGAAGCGTATCGAGGAATTTATAGAAATTGGCGGGATCTATTCCTTTTTGGAAATTAAGTATGATGGCTTCTTCGTTAAAGCAGACCACGAGGAGATGAAAGGAAAGCACGTCAAAAAAGTTTGTGAACTAGAATAATCAATTGATCGAGGAGCGGATGTCACCAAGCGAGTAAAAAACTGTCTATGCTGCGACGTGCCACTAATTTAAAAAAACTAACTGTCGGCACAATAACTACAAACTTTTCCTGCCGCAACGCGCGGGCATTTTACTAATAATAAAAGAAGGAGTGTTTCTCACCGTTCGTACATTTTTTTTGAACCGTTTTACCTTCTCACAAAAAAGTATTGCCTCCAATGCCACGAGCAAGTAAAAAACTGTTCGTACCGTTTTGATCGTGCATCAGATTCTCTCAACATCCTAAACTTTGGTCGCGCGCGTGACGCGAGTCCCTGGTCCAGTCCGGGACGTACTGATGGGGATGTGTACCAGTGCCATCTCATGTTACATATGTTTTCTGTACCAAACAGATCGTGAGAAATCCAATGTAGCTAGGATGTGTCGGGCCAGAGTGACTCCAAAGCCTGATGCACCAGCGGCAGTTGAGGCCTTGGTTGCTTTGATTGTGGAATCACGAGCTGGTACACCACATTTTAGTCCCACGATGTGGCAAGTTGTTCTAAAAAAGTCCCACGATGTTCCCTTATACGGAGCTTCACCGGTTCATAAATGTTGACAAGTTGACTGAGTATTAGTAAGAGGATTTAGCAGTCAATAACAACCACAGTGTTAATGGTTTGAAGATATATGATTGTCTGATTATTCTCTCATGTTAGCTAATTAAACAGAAGGATACGTGGTGTGAGCTAATTATAAACAGGAGGAGTTGTGGCACGCAGTGGCGGAGCTAGCCAGCTTAGAGAGCCGGGGCAAAGCTATCACAAACCACACTGGCCAGCTATTTGCCCCAGCATACATCGTTGCTAATCACCATACTTAGGCTAATTAACAGCGGGCACTCGCCGGACGAGCCCGGGCAGCCGCCCGGGGTCGCCGGGAGGTGGCTCCGCCCATGGTGACACGCTGTCTAATGCGCATGAGGTGTGATATGTGATAACTATTCGCAGTAATTAAATGGGATTGTGTCCGATTCGGCTTGGTTGGCAAACTTTGAATTGGTACTATGAACATGTAGTTTAGGCCGGGCAAGCACATGGGGGCGGTGCTAATGATAGCGGGGGTAGGCCTTCGGGGGTCGTCATGAACATGCTAGAGACACGCCGATACACATATTTTTCTCTATCATTGTAAAGTAGATGTTTGCAGTCTATGGACATAACTTGGAAAAATATTATTCAAGAATTAGCAAGAACTTGTAAACTTTCGTGACGTAGATTTTTTTCTCCGGTGCAACGCGGAGGAATTGTTTGCTATATAATAATAATCTATATCTATCTATACCTAATAATAAAGAAGGAATTATTTCTCCCGGTCTAACTCTTTTCTGGACCAATTTGTCCTTCCACCAAACCACGTATTACCTAACGCCACCGGTAAATAAAATACGCCTCCGTAAGGAAAAAATAGCTCGTGGGAGGCCCTCGGCAGCACACGCAGATAGCTAATCGCCATCAAACCTGATCGATTGTATGCTCCAAGCTAGGCACGAGCAGAATCCTACGTGAACCTGATTGATCGTCCGTTCGAGGGTGTCCCTTCCGCCTACATTCGCTTGCTCGCGATCCGTGTATGTGCCGCCTCTGAAAACCCCGTGCGCGCCGCCGAGCCGCCCTCAATGCCCTCACCGCTACCGTCGAGGTCCGTCGTTGTCGTAATGCTCCACCGTCCTTCTGCATGTGGTTGTATCATAGGTCAATCTCGGTGGTCGCCCCTCAGCCCGCCGTCGACCTGCACTAACGGCGAGATCCCAACGCCTGCCTATATTTGTGCATCTTCCTGGTCTAATTACTATTTGTTTGTGTTAATCTGGATTTTAGTGGACAGCTCAAAGAATTCAAGTTCAACATGGTATGCTTCTAATCACTGTTTTCTGATTTTATTTTGTGGATCTATTTCGGCAGATCCTCATCTATACTGCATATGAGTCGGCGAGGAATTGCTGGCCTTGGGCACCTATTGTTCCAGGTTCTTCCCGGGAGCCCTCACGTACCTCAGTTGGTGGTCAATCAAAGACAAAGCGGATATGGTAGTCAAGCGCAAGGTCTGCACCGAGCTTCGACCCCTTCCCTCCCTCGGTTCGGCATCACAGCATATGCCGTCCATGACCAAAGGACCGCGAGCACGGAGGTATGACCCTACTCCAAGCTTGCTAAGTAGTGATGTTTTTTTTTCTTTTCCCCACCTTAGCACTGAATCTGGTTGTTGATGGATATGCTGATGTTGCTGCAACAGCTGGAGATCAGCATTGGTGCTGCCAAAGGGTTGGCGTTTCTCCATGAAGCCGAGACACCGGGTCATGTAGCTAGCGGGACTTGAAGAGCTCTAACATCCTTTGCTACTCATCGGTACGCGATCTTCACGTTGATTCAGTTCACTAATTAGCAGAGTTGTTGTTGGAGCGTAGTGGAAGTCCGTGTGCATTTGGTTTGGTTCAATCTTTACCGCTTACTCTTAGCACTGATGCATGTATATTGCATTTGACTGATTTGATTCAGTCAGATAATTCAATTCATTCTTTAGCTCCAGAAATATACGTGCAGTTTGAGTAGCAATATATATTGACATTCGATATGCTGTACATAGATATTCTATAAAAGTAACTCGCTGTTCATGTCAAATCTATATCAAATGAAAACCATCAAGAATGGGATAGCAATGGGCAAGAAGAAAAAGATTCGAATGGGCTCATGTAGCTCACTACTTGATTCAGTTATCGGAATAAGTTATTTTGAATAACAACTAGATGTCCAAGGCACCGCAAGGAGAATTTGGTGATTGTTCCGGGAAGGAGAAGTGGTGAGATAGTGCGTGAAAAATTAGTTTATGCTCGAGGCTTGACTTCTATTAGTCTAAAATTAGGTTCTGCTTATTTTGTGAGACCTAAAAGAGAACATAGATATCCGTTTTATTAATTGCAAATCTTTGTTTTATTTGCCACATGTAGAAAGCTACAAATTCATTGGATTCCTATGCATATCATTGTGGCCGATGCCGACAATTGAGATGCCTAGCCATGATTACATTCGTTGGCCAGCTCATCTATTTATTGGACCCCAACAAAGTGAGTGGGGGTGTCGTTGACCTTAGAGTTTGAGGTGTACATGCTATAAAAATAGACCCGTAGCATCGCACGGATAATTTTGCTAGTACCTAATAATAAAAGAAGTAGTATTTCTCGCTGTTCCTACATTTTTTTGGACGCTTCTATCCCTGCCAATTTGGAAATATTATAGACACTACCACCGCTGAGTTAACTTAACCGTTAACTGAACCATCCATGCATGCGGTCGGAGCCTCCTACTGCTGAAGCTGCCATCGAGCGACCTGGCCCTCTTCTTCCTCCACCGGTACCCCACGCCGCCATATCCAAACGCACGCGGTCGCAGCCTCCTGCTGCTAAAGCTGCCATCGAGCGACTTGGCCCTCTTCTTCCTCCACCGGTACCCCACGCCGTCATATCCAATTAGTGTTGGAGCGCTGCCCGTCACCGGCGTCGCAACAGAGGTGGGTACGACTGGCGTCGTCAAGGGGAAGGTGCTGTTCCGAGCGCCTGCGGACATGGTTGGCGCTGTCGAGGGGAAGGTGCTGTTTCGAGCGCCTGCGGACACGGCAATGCCCGACATGGTCCAACCTACCTTCTCATGGAGGCCAAGTTCTCCGGCGCACTCGATCTGGCACCTGGAGAGACCAGCGCCGAAAGTCCTGTCGTGATGCGTGTATACCTATACAACATCCTGGAGGCCATGAAGAGTGCGTCTCTAGTCGAATTCTTCTAGGACTTTTGGAAGCGATGCAGCGTTCAAATCCCATGGGAAAACAAAGCACGTTTAAACTGCTAGCGGCACCAGCATTTTGCGAGTGCTTAGGTTGGTGTTGATAGTACACATGTCTTCAATTTTTTGTCCTCTGATCAGCACTAGATTATTCCTTTTGGTCTTGAAACCTCCTCTGACATTGGTTTTTGCATGGCCAATTTATTGATGTCCGTCGCTCTTATTGGTGAATCTGCTAGCTACTGCGGTGCAAATTAAGTCCCCAAAACACCTAAGTTGGTGGTAAAATATGAGGTAGTAATTCAATCATTTTTTACAAGCCATGTTTTGATGTTTCTCCAGTTCCTCATAGTCTGAAACCTAAACCCAATTTTCTTTATTGTTGATATTTGGTGGCCACCATTTACTCAATTAAAAATCTAACCTTTCACGATGTAATGTTCTCCCTCCCGGTGCAACGCACGGGCATTTTTCCTAGTCATGTGTAATGTTTGAACAAAGATAATCTCTTATGGACAACACATCCTAATATGCTAGATCCCCGGTGATGCAGCAGGCATAACAATAGCCTTTTAATCTAACCGAGTGCACACCGAAGCAACGGGCTACAAACGATTATTAAGTGTAAAACACACATCAAAGCTTTAAGTGGTGATGTTGTTGTGATCCCGAATGAGGATAAAAATTGTAAATATAATTCCTATCTTTATGAATTTCATGAGGAGGATAAAATTTAGAGTAAAAGAAAAATTCAAGTTCCTTTCACTCCAAATGATGAGGATCGTCTAGTACCTCATACCACTCCCTTGCTTTGCCCTCAAGTGATAAAGGGAATAGCTTCATCTTAACTTGGTTCATTGAAATACCTGCACACTTGAACAACTCGCATAATTCATGTATACAGAGTAAATGATCACTAGGATGGACAGTTCCATCTCCAAAATAACAGTTATTCATAACACGTTCAACAATTTCCATAGGTATTTTAAAAGGGACGCTTTTAGTATGTAGATTTAAAATATCACAAGTATTATTTGAATTACCACATAAGGGAGATAAAGTATCATCAGAGCAAATTTTCTTCTTTAAAGCTGGGGAACTAAAAAGATCATTTTCATAAAAACTAACTTTCCTAAGCTTAGACGTTTCCATAGCATTAGTAACAAAGGTGTTCAAAAAATTCATACTAATAACATTGCTATTAGCATGCAAAGAAAGTTCCATGGGTTTTTTAATTTTCTTTTCAGGCCATTCATGTTCTATCTTAGGAAAAATACTAAAAAGCTCTCTAATTTTGTTGTTATTTTCCATTAAGCCTAACTAGTAAAAATAAAAACAAGAAACAAAAAGATATAATTGCAGAATCTAAAGGAAATAACTTCGAGCACTCACACACCAGCAACAATACTAGAAGATAGCTTAGTAGCCAGAAGATGTGAGTACCTTTTACCTTACCTCCCCGGCAACGGCGCCAGAAAATAGCTTGATATCTACGCACGCTTCTATTCTTGTAGACAGTGTTGGGCCTCCAAGTGTAGAGGTTTGTAGAACATCAGCAAGTTTCCCTTAAGTGGATCACCCAAGGTTTATCGAACTCAGGAAGGAAGTGGTCAAAGGTATCCCTCTCAAGCAACCCTGCAATCAAGTTACAAGAAGTCTCTTGTGTCCCCAACATACCCAATACACTTATCAGGTATATAGATGCACTAGTTCGGCGAAGAGATAGTAAAATAAAAGTAATATAGATGATTATAAGTGATAATTGCAATCTGAAATAAGAGTGGCAGCAAGCAAACATGTAACATAATTGATTGTAAACGGTGTTTCAATGCTTAGAAACAAGGCATATGGATCATAATTTCACTAGTGGACACTCTCATATAAATATCTTCTCTTCATGACGCTATCCTAAACTACTCTCCGGTTGGACGATGTAGGGCTATAACAGCACACCTTAAAGTTCACATTCCCCATCTAGATAACCCCTCACTATCACCTTGAGCGCTAGATGGTTCCAACAAACACCACAATCTCATAGAGACATCCAACTCAAATTATACTCATGATAAATATTTATGTAACCTTAGCCAAAGTGCCACACGGTGTGCACACTGTCAACTTCACACACCTGGGGATAAGCCGAGATTAATTAAAGCACTTGAGTAGTAGAATAGATCTATTACAAAGCTCATGATCTCAATAAGATCACGCATAGAGAGAGAGAGAGAGAGAGAGAGAGATGAACACATAGCTACCGGTAGAGCCTTTAGCCTCGAGAGAGAACTACTCCCTCCTCATCATGGGAGTCAGCAACAGCGATGGAGATGGTGGTGGAGTCGATGGAGATGGATGCGGGGGCACTTCCCCGTCTCGGCAGGGTGCGGAACAGAGACTTCTGTCCCCCGAATCTCCTCTTTGGTGGCGGCGGTGCTGCGGAACTTTTCGTGGACTTCTAATCTTGTCTTTAGGGTTTTCGTCCTGGGGGATATATAGGTGAAGAGGCAAGGTTGGTGGGCGCTCGAGTGGCCCACACCACCCCCTGGCGTGGCCTGGGCTAGCCCGCACCACCAGGTGGTGTGGCCACCTCGTGGCCCCTCTCCGTCTCGTCTTCTAGCTCCGTGAGTGTTCTGGTAAAATATTGACTTTGGCTTTTGTCCGGTCCAATTCCGAGAATATTTCTTTCCCAGCTTTTCTGAAACCAAAAATAGCAGAAAATAGGCAACTAGCACTGTGGCATCTTGTTAATAGGTTAGTCCCAGAAAATGTATAAAAATACCTCAAAGTATGAACAAAACATAAGAAAGTAGATATACAACAAGCATGGAACATCAAAAATTGTAGATATGTTTACGACGTATCAACATCCCCAAGCTTAACTCCTGCTCATCCTTGAGTAGGTAAGTGATAAAGAATAATTTTTGAGGTGACACGCACCATCACAATCTTGATCAAGGTATTTGTAAAACATTGATAGTTGGGATCATAGTACTCTAACATAGACATGAAAGATATAGTTCTAACAATAAGAGATAGTAACTATGTTGTAACATGAAAAGGTACAAACAAAAGATTCATGAATAACAATGCTTTGAAAGACGTTTGTTTGTTTCACATATAGAAAACATAATGAAAATGGTATTCAGCTTGTCCCTCATGTTGTAGCAAAACATAAATGCATAGGACACCTTCAAAGTTCATAAGGGTGACTATATACAAATAGTTTAAGAACAAGCAATATCAAAGTTATGAATCAATCAACAAGTTTTGGGACAATGCACATTAAACTAAGAATGACCACTATGCTCTCTCAATAGGTGCATAAAGATAGAAGATGGAGACTCAACATAAAAGTAAAAGAAAGGCCCTTCATAGAAGGAAGCAGGGATTCAAGTTTCATAAAGAGCTTACAAAAATTATGGTACTTATTAGCTTTCAGCTCTCATTGCCCCTATCATAAGCATCTTTAGGTGATTAAGGTTAAAGTGAACAAATATGAGGATATGCTTGACAAGTTATAAGCTTACAATCTCATGCCCCTTGCTTACGAGTACTGTTCCTCATGCTACTCAACTTTAGTCACAAGTAAGTTTTTGTCATTGTAAGTACATGTGTATCATAGAGAACCACCAACGAGGTACCCCTTGCCGGATGATACAGAAGCTTTCCCATATCAAAATAACAAGGCAAGTAGACAATGAGCATCTCGGCGATCTTTTCGTATGCTATTTGCATAGGGTTTTCCCTTTTTCTTTTTTTTATTTTTTCTAGGATGCTTCACAAATTGCTCACTATGGTTATGCTGCAAGTTTCTACCATGATTAGGCATGGCTTAGACTAGCCGCCCAGGCGTTTCTCTAACACATATATGAACTCCATGAGCCTTACAAGCTTCCCTTTCATTTCACACCGCCGGGATCCATAAGTAAAAGAACATGATATCAACTAAATAAAGTGCAACGTTGAAAGCGTTCCCCATGGTAACATGGTTCTGTTAATTCACAACTTAAAAAACGCAAGCATATACACAACATAGATGGGCACAATGGTTCAAGTTTATTAAGTGCAAGAAAGTAAAGTGTGCCATCAAGTTCGTGAGAGCTTTAATCACTAATTTTCACATAAACAAGTTTAATTTGGAAGGTAGATAAAAACATGAATATACTTGGAATAGCAATAATGCTAATAGGTAGGTATGGTGGACTCTTTGGAATACTTAGTTTTATTTGGAGTCGGATGCATGAGTGGAACTCATACTTGGTACATGTGGAGGCTAGAAAAAGACTGGGAGCGACCAACTAAGAGAGAAATAATGGCCATAATCATGCAAAGCGACAAAACATTATTAATTAAAGCATAAAGTGATATTACAAGTCGAAAACTAAATGATCATAGAGGCTATGGTGACTTGGTGTAGTCTTAACATGGTGTGAGCATGCGCCAAGTCAACCCAAATAAAGCATCAAAGGAGAATACCACAATACTATGCTTTTATATGCTAAAACAACGCATGATTCTTTCAAGGCACATTAAGCAATCTCAATTGTTTATAACAAGTCATGCTACAACAATGATCACTAAGCATATGGTTAAAGCAACATCTATCATGACATGATAAAGTCTAAGTCACAGTCAAAACAAGCTTCCTTTTGTACCACTATAAGCATGAAATTTCCTACTCTTTTCCAACACCAATCGAAAACTAAAGCTAAACGCAGTGCTAGCAAAGGAGAACACTCGTAGAACAATAAGAGTTAAAACTAGAGTGTTCTAGGCAATGAATAACGAGGTGTGTCTCTCTCCAAAAGAAGTGTGTTGGGATCCAACCAACTTATTGAAGCAAATCAAACAAAAGAAAACTAAAAAAACAAAGACGCTCCAAGAACAACATATAGTGCATAAGATAATAAAAATAAAGTGTCTTGAAAGAAGACCTGAGGTTATTGATGAAGAAGGGGATGACTTGGGCATCCCCAAGCTTTGACGCTTTTACTTCTTGAATATTTCCTTGGGGTGACACAGGTGGCATCCCCAAGCTTGAGCTTTTATCCATACTTCATCTCATCACATTATTCTTCCCTACACTTGAAAATTTCCTTCATACAAAACTTCACACAATCTTTATTAGCAACATTAGTGTACTCAAGATAATAAGTCTTTGGGTTTAGTTTCAACACAAGTAAAACTTCCATTAAAACACAAGCTACTGCAGTAATTGCTTCTAAAATCTCAAGTGATCGAAGAGAACTCAAAGAGAAAGAGATTAAGAGGCAAATGCAAATAATGGCAGAAATCTGTCAAAACAGACCAGTAGGTGAAAACCAATTTTTCCGAAGACCTTATGTTGCTCAAATCGAACAGTACTAAACTAAAGAAAGTTGGGTTATAACCTGGGGAATGAGCACAAAAAATTACGACTCAATTCTACATACAGAGATTTTTCACGAATTTTTACAGTGAAGCACAAAAATCTGTTTCGGGACAGCAGCTTTCCCAAGCATTATTTCTCTCTTATTAGAGGTTATTTTTTGAACAAAAACCACACAAAAAGGATAAGGAGAGGTTATTACTGAGGCAATAACTTCCAAGACTTACCAAAAGTAAAATTTATTGACTAAAAATTTGGGTTATCTCCCAATAAGTGCTTTTCTTTAACGCCTTTGAGCTAGGCATGATAATTTCAGTGATGCTCACATAAGAAATATGAATTTAGAGTAAAAGAGAGCATCAGGAAGCAAATATAAAACACATTTAAGTCTAACCCACTTCCTATGAAAAATAATCTAGTAAAGAAACAAGTCATGAAAGCACAAAGCAACAAGCATACGAAAGCAAAACAAGTGCAACTTCAAAATTTTCAACATAAAGAGGGGAAACTTGATATTGTTGAGATACATAAAACCATGTTTTCCTCTATCATAATAACTTTCAGTAGCATCATGAATAAAATTAACAATACAACTATCACATAAAATATTCTTATCACGAGCCACATGCATAAAGGAGTTAATACTCCCCACATAAACATAGTCATTCTTATTAATTGTAGTGGGAGCAAATTCAACAAAATAGCTATCATTATTATTCTCATGACCATAATCATCAAATATAGGAGGCATAATGTAATCATAATTAATTTTCTCCTCAATAGTAGGTGGACTGAAAATATCATATTCATTATTGTAATCATCATATATTGGAGGTATTGTATCATCATAAGCAATAGAATAGTTATCTTCCAAAGTGTGTTCATTTGTAGACATATCATCATTGGAAGGAACGTGGATAGTACTAATAGTGCAGCAATTATTAACATCATCATTTTCAAAATTGGTACCGAAGAGATTTCAATATCAAAAGTAGTGTGCTTTTCCCAATCATGATCACTATTATAGGTAATAGGCATAGGAATATCATCGAGTTCAGACTCATCAAAAACTATAATAGGAGCAACGTGCTTAGGGGGAAATACCGTTTCCTCTCTCCTTTTACTCCTCCTTTTCTTGTTTTTCTTCTTCTCTTTAGGAGGGAGAGGCTTGAAAGGAAGCTTCTCCATATACCCTGGTTTATTGTTAGAGATAATAGAAGAAACTTTGGAGGATTCCTCCTTTTCATTAATAAGAACAAAACACGTATTAGTCCTGTCATATTTTGGTAAAACCTCATCTTTTATAATATTGTGTATGTAAGTATTTGTGTGGATATTATCAACATAATAAAGATGACAACCATGCAGGATGCTATTCATATCAAAAGCACTCATATCTACCAAAGGAGTTTTTCTTGATAACTCTTCACACCCCAAAAATAATGTAACTTCATCATGCTGATTAGGAGTGACCAAGTCATCACAATATAAACTTGCAGTACTCATTGGATTAGAAGGGCTATTATTATGGCCTAAGCATTGAAAATTGAAATGACCCACTTCAAAGCAAAGTTCACACATAAAATGATAGAGGGCACAAACTTTTTTACCAAGATCATTTAGAGCCCTATACCACGTTCTAGCTTTTTCATTCCTATGGGTCATACAATATTCTTCTTCAATTTGATTCTTTTCACAAGGTATATGTATTCCACAAAAATTAACATGCTTATAAAAAATAGTAATTTTAGAGGTTTGAGCATGTTTATTGCTATCATTAATAACAATTTCATTTTTCATGCAAGTGTCTTTAAAAGGCTCATGATACATGTCCCATTTTTCTTTAGGAGCATTAATGTGAGAAGCAAAGGCTCTACAACAATCAACAAGGATTTGAGGATTAAGACCATATTTAGCACTAAGCTCTTGAAAATCAGCAGTTTCACCGAAAGACTTAATGCAATCATACTCATAGTTTATACCTGGTTCTTTACCTTCGTCGTTATCACGATCTTCGGTATTGCTTTGAATTGTTTCAAGAAGATCCCACTTAGCTTTGACCTCCTTCTTTGTGAAGGATCCCTCTAAACAGGTATCTAGATAGTCCTTGTAATGTCTTGAAAGCCTTGCATCAAAATTATTAATAACAATATTACTGGGGAGCTTATGAATGGGACATTTGAGCATTAGTGACTTCAATATCCCCATGCTTGGGCAATACTTTCTCCATCACGAGGATGAAAATTGTAAATATAATTCCTATCTTTATGAATTTCATGCGGAGGACAAAATTTAGAGTAAAAGAGAGATTCAAGTTCCTTCCACTCCAAATGATGAGGATCGTCTAGTAGCTTATACCACTCCCTTGATTTGCCCTTAAGTGATAAAGGGAATAGCTTCCTGTTAACTTGGTTCATTGAAATACTTGGACACTTGAACAACTCGCATAATTCATGTATACAGAGTAAATGATCACCAGGATAGACATTTCCATCTCCAAAATAACAGTTATTTATAACAGGTTCAACAATTTCCATAGGTATTTTAAAAGGGACGCTTTCAGTATGTGGATTTAAAATATCACAAGTATCATTAGAATTACCACATAAGGGAGATAAAGTATTATCAGAGCAAATTTTGTTCTTTAAAGCCGGGGAACTAAAAAGATCATTTTTATAAAAACTAACTTCCCCAAGCTTAGACGTTTCCATAGCATTAGTAACAAAGGTGTTCAAAAAATTCATACTAATAACATTGCTATTAGCATGCAAAGAAAGTTCCATGGGTTTTTTAATTTTCTTTTCAGACCATTCATATTCTACCTTAGGAAAAATACTAAAAATCTCTCTAATTTTGTTGTTGTTTTCCATTAAGCCTAACTAGTGAAAATAAAAACAAGAAACAAAAAGATATAATTGCAGAATCTAAAGGAAATAACTTCGAGCACTCACACACTAGCAACAGTACTAGAAGATAGCTTAGTAGCCAGAAGATGTGAGTACCTTTTACCTTACCTCCCCGGCAACGGCGCCAGAAAATAGCTTGATGTCTACGCACACTTCTATTCTTGTAGAAAGTGTTGGGCCTCCAAGTGTAGAGATTTGTAGAACATCAGCAAGTTTCCCTTAAGTGGATCACCCAAGGTTTATCGAACTCAGGGAGGAATTGGTCAAAGGTATCCCTCTCAAGTAACCCTGCAATCAAGTTACAAGAAGTATCTTGTGTCCCCAACACACCCAATACACTTGTCAGGTGTATAGGTGCACTAGTTTGGCAAAGAGATAGTGAAATAAAAGTAATATGGATGATTATAAGTGGTAATTGCAATCTGAAATAAGAGTGTAAGCAAGCAAACATGTAATAGAACTGATTGTAAATGGTGTTTCAATGCTTAGAAACAAGGCCTAGGGATCATAATTTCACTAGTGGGCACTCTCATATAAATATCTTCTCTTCATGACGCTATCCTGAACTACTCTCCGGTTGGACGATGTAGGGCTATAAGAGCACACCTTAAAGTTCGCATTCCCCATCTAGATAACCCCTCACTATCACCTTGAGCGCTAGATGGTTCCAACAAACACCACAATCTCATAGAGACATCCAACTCAAATTATACTCATGATAAGTATTTATGCAACCTTAGCCATAGTGCCACACGGTGTGCACACTGTCAACTTCACACATGTGGGGATAAGCCAAGATTAATTAAAGCACTTGAGTAGCAGAATAGATCTATTACAAAGCTCATGATCTCAATAAGATCACGCATAGAGAGAGATGAACACATAGCTACCGGTAGAGCCCTTATCCTCGAGAGAGAACTACTCACTCCTCATCATGGGAGTCAACAATGGCGATGGAGATGGTGGTGAAGTCGATGGAGATGGATTCGGGGGCAGTTCGCCGTCCCGGCAGGGTGTCAGAACAGAGACTTTTGTCCCCCGAATCTCCTATTCGGTGGCGGCGGCGATGCGGAACTTTTCATGGAATTTTGATCTTGTCTATAGGGTTTTCGTCCCGGGAGAATATATAGGTGAAGAGGCAAGGTCGGTGGGCGCCTGAGGGGCCCACACCACCCCTAGCGTGCCCTGGGCTGGCCCGTGCCACCAGGTGGTGTGGCCACCTCGTGGCCCCTCTCCGTCTCGTCTTCTGGCTCCGTGAGTCTTCTGCTAAAATATTGACTTTGGCTTTTGTCTGGTCCAATTCCGAGAATATTTCATTTCCAGTTTTTCTGAAACCGAAAACAGCAGAAAACAGGCAACTGATACTGTGGCATCTTGTTAATAGGTTAGACCCAAAAAAATGTATAAAAATACCTCAAAGTATGAACAAAACACAAGAAAGTAGATATAAAACAAGCATGGAACATCAAAAATTATAGATACGTTTACGACGTATCAGACATACCTCTCATAAGTGACTTCATGATACTATTCCTTATAGGGATGTGTTCCTTAAAAACACAAACACGATTATTCTCATAATAATATTAAAGCAAAGAAGCAAAGTGTGAATCCACATTTATGAAAAAGGAAGAACAGAAAAATCTTTTTATATTTTCGAGGATATGGATTAAAGAATAGAAAAGAACTTGTGACCAAGCAAGGGTTCTAAGAAAAGAAAAACACACGAAAAACAAAGCAAACTAAAAAGTAAAGTGTTGGAACAAGCCAACACGAGTGTTTCAAAGCTCTCAAGGAGCTAGAGTACAACCTTGTTATTTCACAAATAAATTTGTCGGGGGAACACATCCCCAAGCGCAGGCTTTTACAAGCCCTTTTGTTTCTCATTATGGTGGCGGTGGATAGTCTCTCATGTTCCATTGGCTGCTCCAATCATGGAAATGGGTGGCGAGGCTTGCAGTAGCATCTTGAAGGTTGATGGAGAGGTTGTTCATTTTTTGAATATTTCCTTCGAGTGCATAGATGTCTTCATAGGTGGTATAGTAGTTTGGTGGATGCTCATCTTGTTCGGATCCTCCTTGTTCTACTTCTTCATCTTCTCCTCCCATGGGTATTTCTTATTGGGGTAGATTAGCCTCAACCTGCGCGTCAAAACACAAACGTACATCCTCGATAGAGAATAAACCATTAGGCAAAGGAGCCGGGATCAAGTGATCCGCTCTAGGTATATCTAAAAAGTATCTATCATGAGTTTTATAAACCATACCACATGCTCTTAGAGTAGAGAGACCGAGATGGTGACTTCCTGTCAATGGTTGGATGTTACCTAGGTTGATGCGAAGTGCGCGTGCAAGAACGGTCACAACTCCTCCTCCGCATATGGGTCCTTGAGATTGAAGAGCCTGATGCTTAAGGTAAAACACAAGAAGAGCGCCCAAATTTGGTGTTAAGTTACAATTAATAATAGCAGCTTTTGCAAGGATCAACATGTCCTCCTCATTAACTCTAGTAAATGCACCATGTGCCTGCATAGTGTTAGCAATCTCATAAAATAAATATCGAATAGAAGGGTGATCAATTTGGTTTTCCTTGGGTGTGGTTCCACGGATTCTCATTAAATTAAAGTACTCCCAAGGTGCAGGATTTAAAACAAAAGTAGTTGTGCATACATCGGTAGCGTTGTTGGTAAAACCAAAGCATTGAGCCCATTGGTTGAGTGTTAGAGTGTACTCATAGTTTATAAGGCATAATTTGATGCGATTAACTCTGGGCCTTTGTTCCTCGGTACAACCGTAAGGGTCCACTATATGTGTCAAGGTGCTGAAGAACTCAAGTGTCAAGCGGCGATACGTGGCAACATCCCGAAAGACAAAATCATACAAACCAACATTGTTTCACAGTAAATCGAAATCAGCACAAATGCCAAGTTGGTTTAGGATATAGGGACATCCCACTTGGTGGACTTGATTTCTCGGAGCTTGAGACAATTGAAACGGTTCAGCTGAAACTCCTTGGTGAACTCGATACCAAGTGACTCGGGGGTCAACTTATCAATAGGTTGTGTGGAGGACTCTGTAGCCATATCACGTGTACGGCTCCTTGTGTTCATCTAAAAATAATAAGATCAAGTAAATAAAATTGCTAATGATTTTTTAGTCCAATAGAAGCATAGCATAAGCGATTCTTTACACTAATTACAAAAGAAACTCCTCTAAACTAATACTAAGCATGCTTAATATCAAGATTGAATCAAGAACAAGACCTAAGTCTAGATTGACAATGGTGAAATATTGAGTGAAGCTTTTGTACAAATAAGTTGAGGATCGGAGGAGAATCATACCTTAGATCGATTGAGTGCGAGTAATTTTGAAGATCCAATGGAGAAGGTTTGGAGTTTGGAAGAATAAGAAAGAGAAGATTTGTTTTGGGGAATTTTAAGTTACCTCCTCGGGCTGAATATGGCGGCCACATACGTGGTATGGGCGGGCAGTACGGCCGAAGTCCGCCCGTACAGGGTGACATACCTTGGGGGTGATGACTCCCTCCTAGAGGTGCACTCGGTACGGGCGCGCGGTACGGTTGTGCGCGCCCATACTGCTGTTCGTTATCCAATCTGTAACTTTGCTTAAAATCTAATGTTTGCTCGAGGGTACGGTATGGGCGCGCGGTATGGGCACGTCTGGTCGTACCAGTGGTCGTTAAAAGCACGATTCCCTGCGGCAAAAATCAGAATTTCTATCTTCCTACGGTTCGATGTGGTATGAGCATACGGTACGGTTCCTTCCGGCCGTACCAGTGGTCGTTAAGAGCACTGTGAGCTGCAAAAGTCAAAATTTTTGATTAGAAGCTCCGTGTGCCTTTGCACATCTTATCAAAGGACAAAATAACAGCAAATATACTACATAAAAATCAGCAATACTTCTTAGGTCATGTGTTAGTAAAATGAAAGATCGAGGATTACCTTATTTCTTCTCCTCTCTCCAAAGGTCTTCTTGAACACTCTTTATTAAAAACAAAAACAAAATAAAAACAAACAAACAAAACTAACACAAAAGTAAAAACTTTATTTCATATGGGTTGCCTCCCATGAAGTGCTTCTAGTTAAGGTTAATTAGCTTGACCCTGATGGTAATCATTTAGGTTTAAGAAGTGGAATACCCACTCCAAAGTAGTTGGCTTTTAAAGTAATTATACCATCATCATCATTAGGCTTGGACTTCTTTTTCCTATGGAAGTGGACTATAAAAGGATCTTTCGATGGTAGCCTATTCTCACATTGCCCTCATGTAAATTAATTAAAGCCTTAATAGTTCTTAGGAATGTCCTACCTAGAATTATAGGTGCTATACGATCTTCAGGCATGGCCACAATAACAAGATCAATAAGAGCGGGACTACCTTTAATTTCAACAACTATATTTTGTTTAATCCCCACAGCTTGTTTATAAGTTGAATCAGCTAGATGGAGTCTCAATTCAGTAGTAACAAATGGACCCAAGTTTAATTTGTCAAATAAGCTTTTGGAAATCATTGAGACACTCGCACCAAGATCACAAAGTGTAGATATCTCATTGACTCTCAACTTAACTTTAATAGTGGGCTCAAATATATCATCTAGCTTAGCTGGAAGCTTATCAGCTAGTCTTTTATACTCATCTCTAACTCGCAAACTTTAGATGCTACTTGTTGTATAAATTGTTGGTACATACCATCATTACCTTGTTCTATACCTGGATTCTTCATGGTGATCATCTTTAGTAGATCTTCCATGGTACATTCCGGTGTTGGCGTATTGCTATAATCCAGCTCTTTAGGCTTTTCTTCATTGGTTACCACCCTCATCATCTTGAGGTCTTCTACCGGATTTGGCTCGGGTTTTCCAGCAAACTTTGCTAATATGAGAGCTTGGATGTCAGTTACTTTACCCAGCTGAACCTCCACGGTATTTGTCCTTTCCTGTAGAGCCTGCACATCATTTCTAATTGCAACGGCCTAGTTAGATAATTTTCCTATAGTACTTTCATGGTTCTCCGTGATTTTAATAAGCATATTATTTTGCTTGGTTTGAGCTTGTATAAAGGCTCTAACAGTTTTCTCAAACAAGAGATTTCCATGATTTGCTTCATTAGTATTATCATAATTGTTGTAAGGAGCTCCTGCAAGATTAGGATAATGTTTTTGAACATTAGAAGCATAATTATTTTTTCATGCAGGATTAAAAGGAGTGCGAGCTATAAAATTGACATCATTAACATCGGTAGAGATAGCATTGACTTTGGTATCTTCTTTACCTTTAACTATACTAATTAACCCGTCTACCTTAGATGTAAGATCTTCATTATTTACCTCGGTAATTGAAGTTACTCTCTTCGAGGTTCGTTCAACATGCCATTGGGCATGGTTGTTTTGCATATCATCAAGTAACTTCTTTGCAACACTCACTTGCTTTCCCATGATTGTTCCTCCTGCTGCAGTATCTAGCATAGACTTAGACATTGGGTTAAGACCATTATAAAACAAATGTAGTATAAGCCATTCTTTCATCCCATGACTAGGACAGTTCATTACGGCTTATTTCATCCTTTACCACGCAAGTGCTAGTGGCTCACGGTCTTCTTGTCTAAAGCTTGTAATGTTGGATATTAGCTGCATAGTTTTAGCTGGGAAAAAAATTTAGTCATAAACAAGTTAGTACATTCCTCCCAAGACTTAATAGTGCCCTTTCGTAGATCTAGCAACCAATCTTTAGCCTTTCCTCTAAGAGAGAAAGGAAACAATCTTAATTTAACAACATTTGGATCTACCTCCTTAATACGCACCATGTCGCAAATTTTAGTGAAAGTGTTTACGTGCAAACCCGAATCTTTAGCAGATCAGCCCCCAAATTGGTTTTGTTCAACCAAACTTAAAAGGTTAGGCTTTATTTCATATGTTTCCGCATCCACAACAGGCTGAGTGATAGGTGCACGAATAAAATCATCAGCGGGAGTAACATACTCCCCTAATCTCTTTTGAGCCATGGATCTTATATTTTTGGTAATTTTTAAGTATTGAAAACAAATAACAAGTAACTATTTATTTTGGGTTTTCAAATAGATAACAAGAAAGTAAACTAATAACAAGAAATAAACTACAAACTAATAATAAAACTAAAAACAAGGTCTCTAGTGACCTCACCAGGATAACTAAATTTCTTCCCCGACAACTGCGCCAGAAAAAGGGTTGATACATTAGATCCGGATTGACGGATGTAGTATAATAGATTTTTCCCTAGAAGACCTAGGTTTAATCGAACCTTGGAATACAATGCTAAAAGGAAATAAAAAGGACACATCTACAAGACTTTGTTTGTTCGTTTTACCTTAGTTTACCAGACCAATCTAGTTTACTTTATAATGGGTTGAATCAATGGATGGAGATAGGCTAGGGTTGAAGATCCACCTGCATCTGCACATCATATGGGATAAAAGATAATAATAAGCATAGTCATGTGTAATGTTTGAAAGGAGATAATCTCTTATGGGCAACACATCCTAATATAATAGAGCCCCCGTGATGTAGAGGGCATAGAAAATTGTATTTTAATCCAACCGAGTGCACACTAAAGCAACATGCTACAAATAATTATTAAGTGTAAAACACAGATCAAAGCTTTAAGTGGTGATGTTGTTGTGATCCCGAATGGGTCGCTAAGCGAAGACCATACTACCCTTTCTGTCACTGGGGTTCCTATGAGATCACCACTAGCCAAGTATCTCACCTCAAGCCTTTATTAATCTATGGGATCTTGGGTACCTACAAGTCCACAGATCGAGACAAGAGACAAAAAACAAAAGATACAAATCTCAATTGCAAACAAAATTCAATATTCCCATGAATTAGGTGCACATAATCGCTGCAAGGTTTCTCCCCAACCCGTAGCCCTTGAGGACTACTCACTCATAACAAATAGATCAGAGATACAAAACATCATACAAATACTTAGACTGAAATCAAATATTCTTACAATGGTCACCAAATCACAAGGAGATCTAAAGTACAAAGCAATGGCTATGGCTAGTGGAGGGGATGGATGATGGAAGTGATGGACAATGGATGAAAAATGATGTGAATCTCCTTTGGTGGTGTTGTCATGTAATCTGAGAATGGTGGCTCTCTGGCCGGCGGCTGGAACTTTAAAATATATAGGGGTCTTCATGAAAGTCGTAGGGTTTGACGAGACGAAGCCAACGCCACCTGGTATGGGCGGGCCCTTCTTGTACAATTGGTCGTTAAGCTTGCTAATGCCCTGGAATGGCATCCCAATTACTTGGCCGTGTAGACTTCCTCAAAAACCTTCATTATGACTCCTGATTTCGCATTAAAAACTGTGATTTCCTGTAATTCAAAGAAAGGTTTTGCATATCTTTGCAATTATAAGTCATTAGTTGCAAGGATTGAGAGTTTCTTGTCAATTGCTTGACCAAAAACAATGTTTAAATGTGGTTGATACATTGCAAACGTATCTATAACTTTTGATGTTCCATGCTTGTTTATATCTACTTTCTTATGTTTTGTCCACACTTTGGAGTATTTTTACACATTTTCTGGAACTAACCTATTAACAAGATGCCATAGTGCCAGTTCCCTGTTTTCTGCTGTTTTTGGTTCCAGAAAAGCAAGAAAATGAATATTCTCAGAATTGGACGGGACAAAAGCCAAAGTCAATATTTCACTGAGGGGAACACGGAGCGTAAGGCGAGACGGAGAGGGCGGGGGCCACACCACCTAGCAGCGGCCAGGTCAGCGCACTGAGGTGGTGGCCGCCTCGGGCACCCCCTCGGCGTCCCCTTTCGCCTATAAGAAGCCTCTGATACAGAAACCCTAAATAATCAAGCCTCTAGCCACGAAAAGTTCCACAGTGTTGCCGCCACCGAAGGGGAGATTCACGGGACAGAAAGTCTCTGTTCCGGCACCCTGCCGGGACGGGGAAGTGCCCCCGGAACCATCTCCATCGACTCCACCGCCATCTCCATCGCCGTTGTTTATTCCCATGATGAGGCGGGAGTAGTTCTCTCTCGAGGCTAAGGGTTCTACCAATAGCTATGTGTTCATCTCTCTCTATGCATGATCATATTGTGATCATGAGCTTTGTAATCAAGTAGATCTACCTTGCTACTCAAGTGCTTTAATAGATCTCTGGCTCTCCCTACGTGTGTGAAAGTGATAGCGTGCACACCATGGTGGCACTTAGGCTAGAGATTACAAATACTTGTTATGAGTTATATTTGGAGTTGGATTTCTCTATGAAATTGTGGTGTTTGTTGGAACCATCTAGCGCTCAAGGTGATAGTGAGGGGTTATCTAGATGGGGAAAGCAAACTTTGAGGAGTGCTGTTATAGCCCTACCATGGATTAGGATGTCCGACCGGAGAGTAGTTCAGAGTAGTATCATGAAGAGAAGATATTTATATGAGAGTTTTCACTAGCAAAAGTATGATCCCTAGGCCTTGTTTCTAAAAATTGAAAAACCATTTGCAACTAGATCTGTTACATGTTTGATTGCTTCCATCTTTATTTCAGATTGCCTTCAGTCTCTTCCTACCCGTCAAGCTCTTTTCTAGCACCGTTACCACTTATAATTATCCATACCACTTGTATTTCACTATCTCTTCACCGAACTAGTGCACCTATACACCTGACAAGTGTATTGGATGTGTTGGGGACACAAGAGACTTCTTGTATCTTGATTGCAGGGTTGCTTGAGAGAGATACCTTTGGCCACTTCCTCCCTGAGTTCGATAAACCTTGGTTAATCCACTTAAGGGAAACTTGTTGTTATTCTACAAACCTCTGCACTTGGAGGCCCAACAACTGTCTACAAGAATAGATGTGCGTAGACATCAAGCTATTTTTCTGGCGCCGTTGCCGGGGAGGTAAGGTAAAAGGTACTCACATCCTCCGGTGTGAGTGCTCAAAGTTATGTCCTTTAGATTCTGCAATTTTGTCTTTTTGCTTCTTGTTTTCACTAGTTAGGCTTAATGGAAAACAACAAAAAATTTAGAGAGCTTTATAGTATTTATCTTGAGTTAGGACATGAAGTGTTTGAAGAGAAAATTAAAAAACCTATGGAACTATATTTGAATGCTAATAGCAATGTTGTTAGTATGAATTCTTTGGACACCATTATTGCTAATGCTATGGAAAAGTCTGAGCTTGGGGAAGCTAGTTTTTATGAAAATGATCTTTTTATTTCTCCAGCTTTGGAAGATAGCTATTCTATTGCTTATGATGATACCAAACCTCCAATATATGATCATTACAATGATGAATATGATTTTTTTAGTCCACCTACTATTGAGGAGAAAATTAATGATTACAATATACCTCCTATATTTGATGATTATGGTGATGAGAATAATAATGATAGCTATTTTGTTGAATTTTCTCCTACCATAATTAATAAGAATGACTATGCTTATGCGGAGAGTAATAATCATTTTATGCATGTGGCTCATGATAAGAATGTTTTATGCGATAGTTATATTGTTAATTTTATTCATGTTGCTACTGAAAGTTATTATGAGAGAGGGAAACATGGTCTTATGTATCTCAACATTATTAAGTTTCCCCTCTTTATGTTGAAAATTTTGAAGTTGCACTCGTTTTGCTTTCCTATGATTGTTGCTTTGTGATTTCATGACTTGTTTCTTTACAAGATTATTTTTCATAGGAAATGGGTTAGACTTAAATGTGCTTTGAATTTCCTTCTTGATGCTCTCTTTTACTTTAATTCATATTTCTTATGTGAGCATCTTCTCAAACTATCATGCCTAACTTAAAGGCGTTAAAGAAAAGTACTTATTGGGAGATAAACCAAAAGTTTTAGTTGAGTCTTGGAAGTTATTACTTCTGTAATAACCTCTCCTTATCATTTTTGTGTGGTTTTTATGCCAAGAATAACCTCTAATGAGAGGGAAGTAAGATTTGGGGAAGTGTTGTCCCGAAACAGATTTTTGTGCTTCAGTGTAAAAATTTGTGAAAAATCTCTATATGTTGGATTGAGCTGTAATTTTCTTAATAAATCCCCCATGTTGTTAGATAACTTTTGTTAGTTCAACAGTTTTCGATTTGAGCAACAAAACGTCTTCGAAAAAATAGGTTTTCACCTGCTGGCCTGTTTTGACAGATTTCTGCCATTATTTGCACTTGCCTCTTTATCGATTTCTTTTTGGGTTCTTTTTGGTGAATTGAGCTTTTTGAGGGAATTGCTACAGTATCTTGTGTTTTTAATGAAATTTTTTCTGTTTTAAAACTAAACCCCAAAGGTTTATTATCTTTTGAATGCACTAATGTTGCTAATGAAGATTTTGTGAAGTTTTGTATGAAGGAAATTTTCAGGTGTAGGGAAAGAATGATGAAGAATGGACAAAAGCTCAAGCTTGGGGATGCCACCCCGGGTCACCCCAAGAAATATTTAAGAGGTACAAGCGTCAAAGCTTGGGGATGCCCAAGGCATCCCCTTCTTCATCAATAAACATCTCATGTCTTTCTAGACACTTCGTTTTTATTGTTTCATGCACTGTTGTGTTGTTCTTGGAGCATCTTCATTTTTGTCTTTAGTTTTTGTTTGCTTAGTTTTATTGAATAAGTTGGTTGGATCCCAACACACTTCTTTTGGAGAGAGACACACCCCGTTATTCATTGCCTAGAACACTCTAGTTTTCACTCTTATTGTTCTGCGAGTGTTCTCCTTTGCTAGCACTGCGTTTAGCTTTAGTTTTCAATTGGTGTTGGAAAAGAGTAGGAAGTTTCATACTTATAGTGGTACAAAAGGAAGCTTATCTTGACTGTGACTTAGACTTTATCATGTCATGTTTGATATTGTTTTGACTTTATGCTTAGTGATTATTGTTGTAGCATGACTTGTTACAAACAATTGAGATTTCTTAATGTGCCTTGAAAGAATCATGCGTTGTTTTAGCATATAAAAGCATAATATTGTGGTATTCTCCTTTGATGCTTTATTTGGGTTGACTTGGCGCATGCTCACACCATGTTAAGACTATATCAAGTCACTATAGCCTCTATGATCATTTAGTTTTTGACTTGTAATATCACTTTATGCTTGAATTAACAATGTTTTGTCGCTTTGCATGATTATGGTCATTATTGCTCTCTTAGGTGGTCTCTCCCAGTCTTTTGCTAGCCTCCACATGTACAAAGTATGAGTTCCACTCATGCATCCAACTCCAAATAAAACCAAGTTATTCCAAAGAGTCCACCATACCTACCTATTAGCATTATTTCTATTCCAAGTATATTCATGTTTTTATCTACCTTCTGAATTAAACTTGTTATGTGAAAATTAGTGATTAAAGCTCTCACGAACTTGATGGCACACTTTACTTTTCTTGCCCCTAATAAACTTGAACCACTGTGTCATCTATGTTGTATATGCTTGCACTTATATGTTGGGGATTAGCAGAACCATGCTGTCATGGGGAACGCTTTCAACATTGCACTTGTACATTGTACCTAGTTGATATCATGCTATTTGTCTATGGATGTCGTCGGTGTGAAATGAAAGGGGAGCTTGTAAGTCCATGGAGTTATGTATGTGTGTTAGAGAAACGCTTAGGTCGCTGGTCTAATCCATGCCTAGTCATGGTGGAAACCTAGAGCGTAACCATAATGAGAAATCTATGAAGCATTCTTCTTATAAAAAAAAGAGAGATAGAGACTGAGAAAAATAGAAAAAAATATGAGAAAAGAGGAAAGAGAGAAAAAAGCACCATTTTCCCATGGTAAATAAGAAGATGCTGAGATGCTTATTGTCTGCTTGCCTTGTCATTTTGATATGGGGATTCTTCCGTATCATCGGGCAAGGGGTACCCCGTTGGCGGTTCTCTATGATACACATGTACTTACTATGACAAGAACTTACAGGTATCTAAACTTGAGTAGCATGAGGAGCGACCCTCGTATTCAAGGGACATGAGATTGCCAACTTATACTTTGTCAAGCATATACTCCATAGTTTTTTCACTTTAACCTTAATCACTTCAAGATGCTTATGATCGGGGATAAGTATCATAATTTTTGGAAGCTCTTTATGAGACTTGAATCCCTGCTTCCTGATGGCTCTGTGTATGGCGCCCAGAAAAGTGCTGGTGTGTGGTTGATGTAGAGCTCGTTGGGAACCCCAAGAGGAAGGTATGATGAGCATAACAGCAAGTTTCCCTCAGTTATGAAACCAAGGTTTAATCGAACCAGTAGGAGCAAGGAAACACCCCAAAGGTGTTACTAGCTAAGCTTTGGCAGGGCGCACTATCGGTGCTAGTAGCAACGTGGAGACCTGCACAACACAACCATAGAACTTTGTCCCCAACTTGCGATGAGGTTGTCAATCTCACCGTGTTTTGCGGAAAACAAAGGATTAAACATATCGGATGGAAAGAAGTAAAAGTTTGCAGAAAGTAAACACAAAACAATAAAAGATTATAGATTGAATATAAAAGACAAGGACCGGGATCCATAGTTCACTAGAGGTGGCTCTCCTTAAGATAGATAACATGCTGGGTGAACAAATTACAGCGGGGCAATTGACAAACACCGAGAAAGCAATACATGCATATAATAATCATCTTGACTCCTTTGAGACTTGATTGGGCATTACAACATAATACATAGACCGCCATCCAACTACATCTTTGACTAATAATCCACCTTTAGGTTATCATCCGAACCCCCTCCAGTATTAAGTTGCAAGCAACAGATTATTGCTTTACGAACTGCGTGTAAAGTAAACAATATGATTGTTCTATGAACAAAGGATTGTTGTTTTCTCCCTAGTAGCAACAACATATCTAGTACCTTAGAGATTTCTGTCACTTCCCCAGATTAGCAGAGGCATGAACCCACTATCGAGCATAAATACTAACTCTTGGAGTTGCTAGCATCTACTTGGCCAAGATAGCTACTAACAACGGAAAGCATGCAAGATCACAAATAACAAAGACATGATAGAATCAATAATCAATCTGAAATAGCATCTCAATATCCATCGGATCCCCGCAAACACAACATGCAGAATTACAAATAGATGATCTTGATCATGAACAGAGCTCACAAGATCTAGACATGAAAGCACAAAGGAGGAGAACCAGCCATCTAGCTACTACATGGATCCGTAGTCCAAGGATAAGCTACTCATGTATCACACCGGAGGCTTACATGGTGATGAAGAAGGCCTCCAGGGTGAATTCCCCTCTCCGGCAGGGTGCCGGGAAGAGATTCAGATCCCTCCCAATCCAGGGATGGAGATGACGGCGGCTACAGACTCTTTCGTGGATTTTTGATCGGGTACTTAGGGTTTACGTCCCGAGGGCATCTTATAGTCGGAAGGGGAGGCCGAGGGGGTGCTAGGGCTGGCCTCACCACCCCCTGGCGCGGGCCAGGCTAGGCCGTGCGGCCAGGTGGTGTGGTGGCCCCCTGGCCCCTCTCCGTCTCGTATTCTGGCATCTGATGACTTCTGAAAAAATAGGCACTTTGGATTTTGTCCCGTCTAATTCCGAGAATATTCATTTTTTGACTTTCCTGGAACCAAAAAACAGCGTAAAACAGGCAGTCACATCGTGGCTCTTGTTAATAGGTTAGTCCAAGAAATCATATGAAAAGTACTCCAAAGTTGGAAAAAAGACAAGAAAGTGGATAAAACCAAGCATGGAACATCAAAAATTATAGATACATTTGCAATGTATCAACATCCCCAAGCTTAACTCCTGCTCGTCCTCGAGTAGGTAAGTGATAAAAAGAAAGAATAATTTTTGAGGTGACATGCACCATCAAAGACTTGATCAACGTATTTGCAAAACATTCAAAGCTGGGATCATAGTACTTCAATCATAACATGAAAGACAAAGTTCTAGCAATAAGCAAAGAAACTATGATGCAACATGAAAAGGCACAAACAAAAGATTCATGAATAACAATGCTTTGCAAGACGTTTGTTTATTTCACATAAAGAAAACATAGCATAATAGTATTCAGCTTGTCCCTCAATAGAGTAGCAAATATAAATGCATAGGAAACCTTCAAAGTTCATAAGAGTGACTAGATACAAATAGTTTAAAACAAGCAATATCAAGATATGTATCAATCAACAAGTCTTGGGACAATGCACATAGAACTAAGAATGGCCACTATGCTCTCAAAGTAGGTGCATAAAGGTAGAAGATGGAGACTCAATATAATGGTGGATGAACGGCCTTTTTATAAAAGGAAGTAGGGATTCAAGTCTCATAAAGAGCTTCCAAAAATTATGGTACTTATAGCTTTCAGCTCTCATTGCCCCTATCATAAGCATCTTGAAGTGATTAAGGTTAAAGTGAACAAACTATGGTGTACATGCTTGACGAAGTATAAGTCAGAAATCTCATGTCCCTTGTATACGAGGGCCGCTCCTCATGCTACTCAAGTTTAGTCACCGGTAAGTTCTTGTCATTGTAAGTATATGTGTATCATAGAGAACCGCCAACAAGATACCCCTTGCCCGATGATACGGAAGAATCCCCATATCAAAATGACAAGGCAAGCAGACAACGAGCATCTCAACAATCTTCTTATTTACCATGGGAATATGGTGCTTTCTTCTCTCTTTCCTCTTTTCATAGTAACTTTTTTTCTCTTTTCTCTTTTTTTCAATATAGGACTCTCTTTTTTTATAAGAAGAATGCTTCATAGACAGCTCATTATGGTTACGCTGCAGGTTTCCACCATGTTAGCATGGATTATACCAGCAACCTAGGCGTTTCTCTAACACATATACATAACTCCATGGACTTACAAGCTTGTAACACCCTCTAATCGGCCCTATGCAAGTTTTAGCGATTCCTGCCAAACCCGCATAGAAACGATTCAAGGACGTCCACCAGGCACTTGCGTGCGGGTGGAAAATGAAGTAATACCATTGCACAATAGTTCACGAAGGAACCCATAGAAACATATATATATACAATACGACGCCATGAGTCAAGAATACAGATATACAGTAGAAAGATCCAAATCACCTTGAAAACGATACAACATCCGAGTACAGATAAGATGCAAATGGGGCTAAGAGCCCTGAAGAATAACCAATGGCATCCATAACCCTGCCCAGGCCAAGCCGGAAGGGTAACCCTGCTAACGACGTCGATCTCAAACCTGCTAAAACAAAAGGGGTGCCGACAAAGGGCAAAGGAAAAAGAGGAGCGTCAGTACTGAGGCTAGTACATGGCGAGGCTAGAATTCGGCGACTCTCGCCTACATAGGTATGGTGAACTGAAGCGGCAGCGAAGCATGCACTAAACAACCTATAGAGACTCGATAAACTGTCGGCTATTAGAGAGAGATAAGAAAGACCTATACGGAACCAACCTTATACTAACACCAATCATACCCATCCTAGCATTTCCCCCTCGAGACCAAACAAGGAAGTCAAACCGAGGAACTCACATAGTTGGCAGTTTTATTCATTCCATTATAGTTGAAGCACTTACTAGACAGATATAGATAGCATGGGTCATCCCGATAGCATAAGTAGTTGGCAGTTTTAGTAAACCATTCAGTTGTAGTTGCAGTACTTACTAGTCAGATACCATTAGCATGTGACATCCCAAACCTAGCAGTTGTTGGCACTTTTATTTCATTCCATTGGAGTTGTTATACTTACTAGGCAGGTATAACATGACACGATACACCCCAGTTCCACCAGTTGTTGGCACTTTTATTATCCATTCCATTGTAGTGAAGCTGATTACTAGTCAGATATTAAGTCAAATTTATAGCACTACTTTAGTTATGCTTGTCTATGATCGAGATACTATGCTCCAAGTCATCCATAACTCGGCTTTGCTTTGAAGATTTACCCTGCAGGGGTGCACAAATAGCAACACACACACGATCAACCTCGGAAAAACAAAATCAAAACCCAACGAGGCTTTCACGACAAAGCAATCACAGGATTCATAAAATATTTCAGGGGGCCTCCCCACTAAGCTACCCACAACGAAGTTGGCCGGCTCCGAGACGGACCCAGGGTTTGTGTAGACGGCGGTAAATGACTGGGAACCCAAAAGTGTGACTGGGCTTGTCTATACAGCGAAAACGTGTCACGATCCAAAACAGTACAGGTGCTCCACGCACAATCATAAATAAAGCAGTAAAGCATGGCATAAGTACAAGATAGTAATAAAGCCCCAAACTAGTTTGTGGCCCCAAGAAATAAGAAATGAATCAAGCTCTGGCTAAGGGGGATTCATAGAGTCTCTCGTATGTTTTTTTTGAGGATGAACAGTGAGCAAAAGCCCACTACAATTTTTATATTAAATTATAAGCAGAGTACAAGAATAATTACAGAGGCCTAACTAACAAAGGCAGAAAAAACTAAGTCTGAGATTGGAGCCAAGCTTTAAAGTTTTCAGCAAGGTCTCTCTTGATTCTAAAGCTAATCCATCTTAGCTCTTCCTTATAAATTGCCTTCCAATTTTTGAAACTTGGTCTTTGATTATTGAAAATCTTATTATTTCTGATAATCCAAATCCCCCAAGCAGCTAGGATGATGATTTCCATAGCCAAGGGTAAATGCAATTTCTCCTTAATATCTTCATTGGCCTCAAACACTGATAAACCTCTGTGTCTTTGCGGGCAAATAAAGTCCCAACAGTTTTCAGCAAAAGGACAAGTCCAGAATAAATGAGAAAGGGTTTCTTCTTGTGAACATTCCATAACAGCACATGAATAAGACTGGAGTTGCATATTTTTTCTTCTAAGGAGATTCCTTGTGTTCAAACGGTCTTGAAGTAGTAACCAAAAAAAGAATTTGTGTTTTGGTTGACAGGAGGTATTCCAGATCCAAGAGAAATGTGAGGGGGTAGGTTGATACCCAATCATGACTTTGTAGGCTTTTCGAGATGCGAACTTGTTGTTTCCCCAAATGTATGACCAATTGTCTTGTCTGCCTTCTTGAATCTTAGCCAAAGCTTGTTGACAAATAATTTCCATCTGTTCAAACTCATTGTAGGCTTGTTGGGATAAGGGTAAGTGAAATAAGTCTTCTAGGAACTCAGATTGTACCACTTCTTTTATAGTGTAGTTTGTATTTTTTGCAAATGATAGCAGATGAGGGAATTTTTGGTGAAGACACTGCTCCTCCCAAAGATCAGTCCAGAATAAAATTGAGTCCCCATTACCTAGATTTCCTCTAGCCATGGCTTTGTATGAATCAATTAGTTTTAGATGAGATCTCCACCAGAATGAGCCTTCAGGGTTATGACTAGGGACAGACCCATCCACATAATAAGAGCTTTTCACCAGTTTCACCCAAGGAATGTCATGATCATTATAGAACTTATCCAAGTTTTTTAGAAGTAAAGCATTATTCTGGATGGTTATATCTAGGACACCCAATCCTCCTTGATCCTTTGGCCTACAGATTTTTTCCCAAGCCACCAGGGCAGATCCTTTTGCTTGAACTTCAACACTTTCAGAACTTTTTTTTCTCCATAAGCAATGTCTGAAGTATTTGATTAATTGGTTTTTGATGGTTGGTGGAATCTCAAGGCAGCTCATGTAAAACATTGGTAGGGAAGATAACACTCACTTAACCATTTCAAGTTTACCACCATAATTGAGGAAATAAGCAATTCCACTTAGCCTCTTCTCCACTCTTTGAACCATTGGTATGAAATGTTCTAAAGAGGGCTTGGTAAGGCCAAGAGGTAGTCCAAGGTAAGTAAAAGGAAAAGTACCTTTTAGGCAATTCAGTGTTTTTGCAAAGTGGTCCACTCTTGCATTCTCCAGATTGATGGGTATTAGACTTGATTTTTGATAATTGACTTTCAGTCCAGTTGAATCAGAGAAAGTGTTTAGCAAGGATTTTAGATAGATCAATTCTTTGACATCATATTTCATGACCAGAAGTATGTCATCAGCATACTGAATTACAGGGAAATCAGGGCATGCAGGGCAGTTGAGGGGGGCAGAGATTAAATTCAGATTCATTGCCTTATTCAAGATGGATTGGAGTAAATCAGCAGCAAGGACAAACAGAAGTGGTGATAAAGGATCCCCTTGTCTAACTCCCCTTTTACAGTAAAATGTCTTCCCAGGAATACCATTTAGTAGAACAGATGATGTGCTAGAACATAGTAACATTTGTATCCATTTTATCCACTTTTCTCCAAAACCTCTAGCCTTGAGAATCCCAAGTAATGCAGAATGTTCAATCTTGTCAAAAGCCTTCTCAAAATCTAGTTTTAAAACAAGAATCTCCTCCTTTGATTGGTGACATTGGAAAAGATATTCAAATCCCCATCCAAGGTAATCATGTATAGATCTTTGTTGTAGGAATCCATATTGATATTTATGGACAAGCTTTAAAATAATCTTCTGCAATCTATTTGCCAGGATTTTAGTGATGATTTTTAACACACTATTGAGAAGAGATATGGGTCTAAAATCTGAGGGAGTCTCAGGGCAACTCTTTTTAGGAATCAGAGTAATGAAAGAGGAGTTAATGCTCTCAAGTGAGATTTTCTCATCATAGAAGTCCTGAATCATCTTTCTTATGTCTTTACTAATTATAGGCCAATAGCATTTGATGAACTCATTATTAAAACCATCTGGACCAGGGGACTTGTCATTGGGTAGATCCTTCAAAACATCATCAATTTCTTTGTCTAAAAAAGGGGTTTCCAAACTTTCTCTTAAGTTTGAGCTCATGCCATCTCCAAAAAAATCAGCCAGGTTGAAATGCATAGCAGTATTGTCAGAAGTGCCCATTATATTTTTGAAAGCATTCCATAATAAAGTAGCTTTACCCTCATGATCAGAGATTTCATCCCGATTAGCATTCTTGAGAGCAGAAATGTAATTATGTCTGTAGTTGATAGTTGCCTTTGAGTCAAAGAACTTTGTGTTACCATCCCCAAGTTTGACCCATTTAATCTTCCCCCTTTGCTTCCAATAGGACTTTTGGTTCTGTAATAAGGTAATGACATGGGATTTCAACATATCTCTCAGGTTCCATTCCAGTATGTTCAGACATCTAAGCTCTTCAAAATTATCCAGGAGTTCAATGACCAGATTAACCTTGTCAATCAAATGTTTGAGGCAAGGAAGGTTTTTTGTCCAAAGTTTTAAGCCTCTTCTCACATTTTTGAACTTGGCATTTACATTCTTTGAACTGTCATGATAAGCAACTGGAATATTCCAAGCATTTTGAACAATACCAAGAAAATCACTGTGCTGTAGCCAGTAATTTTCAAATCTAAGAACATTTGCCTTGGGAATTTTGGTACCAATGTTAATAACACAAGGAGTGTGATCAGATGTAGGTTTGATCAGAGGATAAACAAATGTTGATGGATAGGAGGAAGTCCAAGAGCTTGAGGTGAAAAACCAATCAAGTCTTTCAAGAAGGGGATCCTTTTGCATATTGCTCCAGGTAAACTGTTTTCCTTTCAGAGGTAACTCAACCAACCCAAGATTACTAATAGCTTCATTGAATAGTAACATATCATTGATATCACCTCCTCCTTTATTTCTATCAGAAGGTTTTCTTATTAAGTTAAAATCCCCCACCACAAGCCAATTCACACCATCATTAAAATCAATATTATGAAACCACTGAATAAAAACAGCTTTTCTATAAGAGTCACAGGGGCCATAGATATTGGTAAGGTTCTAGGTCCCATTGGATAAATTGGACTGAAACTTGATGGAGATAGAGAAGTCATTTTTAAATTCCAGGTTCCCAGAGAATAGAGTCCCATTCCAAATAGTTATAATTCCACCAGATGCACCAACTGATGGCAAAAACTCAAACTTATTGAATTTTTATGGGCAGAATTTCTTTATGTACTCTAGATCAAAGCAATCTATTTTTGTTTATTGCAGGCAAATGATATCACATCCTGATTCAACAATTTTATCAAATAGGGCTACCCATTTTTTCTCAGAGTTTATCCCTCTAATATTCCAGTTCATAACTTTCCAACTTCTTGTGTTATCAGTAAAAAAATGTGTGATGTAGATCTATTTTAGGAAGCAAAGTATACTTCCAAACAGAAAAGATGCCAAAGTAGTGGAAATAACTTTCAGAATATTCAGGGAGCCATCTCATCATCCACAGAAAGTAACATTGCATCAGAAGGCAAGAGAGACTAGGTCTATTACAGCTCCCATGACAACAAAAGTAGTTCCTCCCACCACACTGATAAAAGGAGATGCAAACCATTAAAATCATTTCTTGGGTGGCTTCTTGTGCTGCTGAGAGCCAACTCCAGCAATAGCATTTCTCTTTTCAATGACCTTGTCAGAGTTTGTAGCAAGTTCTTTCCCTCTAACAGCAGTGGATGAAGAAGTTCTTGGACCTGGTGCCACCTTCACCTTTTCAACAATCGTACTTTTTTTCAGTAACCTCTTTTCAATTCCTTCTTCATCAACCTTGCAAAAGGAGGTAGCAAGCTTTTTAACAATTTTTTTGCTAATATCAGGTGGAACAGCATTGCATGTAAGATAGTCTTTGCTAGTACAATGAGCATGACTCTTAAAATCATCATTTAATTCAATGATCCTAGGACTCCTCCTCACCTCATTTTCAACAAGAGTAGAGGTTCCCCTCCTCTTCCCTATGGGGGTAGCGAGTGAGCTGGGGGCTATCTGAGTTTCAGTTCCAAGAATACTTTCTCCTTGAAGAATACAAGTAGGTGCTGATTGAGTGACACAAGTATCAGAAATCGAGAAAGGGATTGTCTGCTCATTTAAACTGGGCTCCTTTAAGATATCCCACAAAGAAGATTGCAAGAAATGATTTGTCCAATCAAAATTTTCAGGTGTCAAGAGTAATAGAGTGATGTAATTGAACGAACTTACATGGATATCAAAGTTTCTGACCCTGCCATTGACTTTGCAATGAGGAGCAAAGAATTTGTCCCATAGGTCTAATCCTTGCTTTGAGAAAGTCAATTTTGCAGCATGAAGATCAGGAATCTGAGCAAAATGAGTATGCACAAACCCAACCTGGAAGTGAGCCAAGTTGGGTGAAAGCATCTCAGAGTCATCCAGGAACCCTCCTGGGTTATCCAAATTAATGTTATCAGTGTTGTCCACATTCTCAACCTCTTCTGATTCTGAGTTGTAGGCATTCATTAACTGTTCCAAACCTTCTCCAAGTGCTGCATTCAGATTTTCTTGTAAGACCTCATCCTCATCAAAGATAATTGTTATTTTGGGACATACCCCCACTGTTTTCAGAGCCATTGTGAGCATGGATAGAAGAGGAAATGGTAACAACATTGTTGTCTTGTGGGGGGATGCAGGGGATCCTCAGGTAGGACATCCTCCATAATGGCATCCAAAAGCTGGTTGAAAGCAGCATTTGGTTGACTTTGTTGGTTTTCATTCTGGTCATTTCCCATGGCCCAATGTCCCCAACCTTCATCATCATTGTTGTCAGCAACCAGAGGATTGACAGGGAGTGGAACAAAATTATTGGTAACAGGGTTTAAGTTGGGAATTGGGTGTGGGTCAATCCCCTCATCAGGTAATGGGTCCTCATCTGGTGGGCCACCTCCCAGCATATTCTACAACAGAACCTCTATAGAGAAGGTCCAGGACTGAGAATCAGGAGCATCTCCTTTAGTAAACCTGACACTTTTAGGAATGTCCTCAAGATCAGTGACTCTGACCTTAGCCATGATTCTTCCTTTGTGGTTGGGGATGTTTTCCCACATAATGAGCTTGCCAAAATCATAGAAAATAGCATCTAGATCCTCGGTATACCAATGATCAAGAGGTGGACCAACAAGAAGAACCCAAACTTCCCTATTAAACTGAGCCCTTCTCCAATTGATGCCTTCATTGTGCTTGGAAAAGGAGATGTGTACCTCTTCAAACGGAATAGGGCTTTCTCGAATTAACCTGTATCTGTCACTGGTGAGTGCAAATTTGACATATGCAGACCCAAAAGGACAAGCTTGAATGTCCCTAAAACCCACATGCATCTCATTGGCTAGAAAATCTTTCAGAACCTCCTCAATGTTTGCAAACGGAATCTGACATGGAGAAACTGGATCAATGGTGGCGATGGCGTACTGTTCATGAAGCAGTGGTCGGTGGGCCATGACCACCCGCTTGATTCCGACACGGCCAGGTATCTGAAGAATCTCGAAGCCTTGAGGAACGAAAGGCCTAGGATCAATGGGAATGTTCGCCATTGCAGCCGGTGAAGTGGTCGATGAAGCAGAACCAGGAGGAGAGCAATCAGCGGAACTGGGGTTTGTACCAGGCGAAGAAGGCGAGAAGACAGGGTCTTGATTTTCTTTTCCTTTAGAGAAAATATCGAATTCCCTAAAACTAGAAAACTGCCTGGGTTCTTGGGCTTTGAACCAAGTTAGATAGCTATTATTGGGCCAAGCCCGTTTAGGGAATGAAGCATATTCCCGAATAGGCAACTTTTGTTGATTATTCGCCGCCTAATTAACGCCCAGGTTGACCTGGCGTGGCCCATTTAAAGCAGGCGGGAAAGACGCGTCGTCCGAACAATTATCATTAACATTGGCATTTAAGCAAATGGCTTGATTGACGCCCTGAGATGAATGCCAATTAAGCTGTCCAACGGGAACATTATTGGGAGAGGAAAGGAAATTCAAATTTTCTGAAGTGACGTGGGGCTTGGTTAGGCGATTGAAAACTGAGTTCTTCACTTTCTTTTTTAAAACCATAGTCCATTTCGAGGCCAATTCATGATAATATTTTTCTCCTCAGCTTGCCAATTAGGACCACCATTTCCCTAGAGATTAAAAAAACATTCAAACATATCTCCTGAAAAATACCCATATTGTATATTTCAAATCCCACAGCTCTAGAGGCAACCGAGAACTTAATTCTAACATGCAAGAGTTTGACACGATAAGAAGAAGCCTTTCCTCCAAAAATAGCCTGGATGGCCAATCCAACAGAATGAATATTGAGCTTGAATTTTGCTCTTCCAAAAGAAATAACCAAAATGAATTCTCTTCTCCTAAAATCCCCAATGAAGTTGACTGCATAACCAAACTTTTTCAAGATGCTAGCTTCAAATTTTAGGCCAACAGAAAAATCCAGGGCAGGCGCAGGAACAGGAGTATAAGCCTTTGAATTTTCTGGAGTTTTAACTTCGGCAGATTCTAATGAATTCAAAAGAGCTTGATCTCCCACAATAACTTTATGAAAAGGCATAACAATGATACTACCTTTATCAAATGATTCTTCCTTCAAAAGAAACCTTGCATCAAGAACTATTTCCTTATGATCAAGCAGAATAATTCTTATAGTCTGAGGTCTTATAATAAGAAAAGCATCTCGTATGGAATTGACATCAGAGTTAAAAGATCCACAAGTGACTTTCCATCTCAAAGGGGGAATAACCAATCCAGAGGAAGATCTAGGAGATCTAGGGCCAGATTCATGAGCACCAACTTGCAACTCATTGATCCTAACCAAATGAAAAGGGAGACGTACCACTGTGCTGATGTTGAGACTTTCATCCTCTAGGGATTCTCTACCTTCTAGAGCAAATCCTTTAGCATTGTTTAGCACCAACCAATTCTTAGAAGGACAAAAAACCAAGGAACCCTCAAGAAACTTTCCTTCTTCTGAAGCCCCAGTGTAGGAAACCTTCCAAGACCTAGCCAAAACCTCCATGGAAAAAACACCGACAAGAGATGGGTAGGTGGATCAGGAGGAGGGGAAACAATGATTGGAGAAGAGGGAGAGTTTGGACGCCGGGGAGGGAGATCGCTGGCGGTGGGGGCTAGCACGGTGGGGCTAAGGTGGAGCTCTCATCTTAGAAGTTGGCAGATTTTTGATAGTCTCCCGTATGTGGATAGTGCGAATAGTCAAGGAACAGGTATCAAGTACTCGGGGCCTACGGGACACAAGTGGACATGAAAAACCAAATAGCATATATTGCCCACCGGTGCCTCTTTCATTAGTTATCCCAGCAATTTAATTTAAAGTCATGATCCTCTCCACCGTAAAGCATATGACAACATTCCAACAACTGTGTGGTACTTCACGACACGGGATCACACCTGAGCAAGCGACTATGACTCGCAAGACCATCTTTCTACCAAACAACAGGTAATAGGAGGTGTCCAAGGCAATATAAAGGCTGCACAGAATATATCTGGTACGGAACACTAAAGCATCACGACACGGATAGCAATAGATAAACAGGAGGAAATAAAGACTATAAATGCAAATAGGTAGAAAGGGGGAGATTGCTCGCCTGGGAAACACTGCCGAAGGTTCATCCGAAGATCGAATCGGCACTCGCATCAACTCATCGGCCTAGTCCGTGAAGAAGCAAAGCACTAGAAGAACACCGGATACACTATTTAATACTACGGCAAAAGATCTAGCATGATGTATGTATGATGCATGACATGGCGAAGATGCGATGCAATTAGGAAATATTAAGCGGAACCGGGGTCCCGGCAATTAATTAATAGGTTCATGTTGTTTAGTTACCCCACAGTTTAAATATTGTCTTAACAAGGCAAAACATAGCATCAGTTCGCTACACAAATTTAAATGGAGGCGGTATAATACAAGAATAACCCGCATATGTGCTCCATACTTAATTATGAGGTGAATTTTCTAAATACCCCCAAACAAATGAATATGTATGCGAGCATGAGCAATTTAATATGCAACAAGATAGATGTCATATATTATAAAAATAGGGGTCTCGGATAAAGGGGTCACACATTGGCGTTCAGATCTGAGGGTCTCAGGGTTCGGTCTCGATCTTTGGACTCAAGGATCGAGGTCTTTGAAACCGTATCCATGAAGAAGACCTTGGCGTTCCGGATCGATCTTCGGGTTCGTGTCGGTGAACTTGTCGTTCTGAAAGGTTCGGGTTCCATGAGGCAGTCCTTGCCAGTCTTCTCGGAATCCCTCGAGTTCATCTTCAAACGATGGTCTTCGAGTGGCACCGGGTCAGGGTCGACCTTGACAGATAAAACAACTACGTCGAAGACCTTGAGTCTCAGACTTCCCTCCGGAGATCTGCAATGTCGGTCAAAGAGATTGTGGTCACGTCAGTGGCCGAGCTTGCACACACACAGATGTTGGAGTTAAAACAAGCAAAGGAAAACCTTGACTAGAGGCTTGGCCAACAATGCACTATAAACATGTTCAGTGTCACCACGGTAACAACAGACTGACACAACATCACATAGGCAGAGGAGTGCCCTTGTGACCGCCAGGTCGAGGGCGTGCTTGAGGGCACCGGCGTCGAGGACGGCCGGCTGCCAGTGGCGGGGCTTCAGGAACCTAGGGAGGCAGGACGAGGACCGGTGGTGGGGCTTGCTGGACGGTGCAAAGAGGTGGCGGGGCGACCACGCGGCCGACGTGGCTCTGCATGGAGAAACCGGATGGCGAGCCGCTAGTAGAGGATCTCCAGGTCGGTGATGAGACAGGCATCAAGGCGTTGGGTCACGTGAGGCCAGGAGAAGGGGCTACAGCGGCGGAGCTCCTGGCGAGCCCACGGCAAGACGCCGGAGGACGGGCGGCAGATCATGGCGACAGAGGCGATGACGCTCGGGCTCGAGAGGAGGACGGTCGCGGCTCCGGCAGGAGGATGCACTGGAGGCGAGGCTAGGAGCACGTGCGGGTGGCGGCGAGGATCGATGGCAACGGCAGCTACTACGAGCAGGGAGACGCTCGGGAGCTCAGGCTCCGTCGCGTACAGGAAGAGGATGGGGAGTTGATTGCGTTTTTGCAGCTGGCGGCGGGGTGGTTTCTAGAAAAAGACCAAGGAGAGAGGGTGGCCGGCGGATTAGGTGGCTGTGGCGTGTCGTGCATGTGTTGCACCGTCATAGTGGTTAGGGTGACGCGCGCGCGCATGTGAGGGTGCTCTGCTGGCGGCGGCAGGTGAGAATAGTCCAGGGTTAGGAATGTTTGGTTGGGGATTAGGGTTTGATCTGAAACAGGTTGGGCCAGCCGGGGTAGTAGGTGGCTTGGCTTACGGGCTGGGCTGCCTTCCCCAGTACAAAATATTTTGTTATATGTTTTATTTTTGAAATACTTTTGCAAATACTTTTAGGCAAATAAAAGTTCCAGAAGAGGCCGAAGTTTTTATTTGAAATAAAGAGGGGTATTTAGAAAACAAAGATAGGATTTTAGAAAATAGTTTTTAGGCAAACCAATGCATGATGACAACGATGCTCAAATGCAATGTGGCATGATTACATGAGCATGCGGTCATGATGATGCACAAAACAAAAACACAGCGATTTTCTAGTAGTAGTTTTACCGGGGTGCTACAAAGCTCCCCTTTCATTTCACACCGATGACATCCATATACAAAAGAGCATGATATCAACTAGGTACAAGTACCAAGTGCAATGTTGAAAGCGTTCCCCATGAAAGCATGGTTCTGCTAATTCCAAACAAATAAGTGCAAGCATATACAACATAGAAGACACAATGGTTCAAGTTTATTAAGGGCAAGAAAAGCAAAGTGTGCCATCAAGTTCATGAGAGCTTTAATCACTAGTTTTCTCATAACAAGTTTAATTTGGAAGGTAAACAAAAGCATGAATATACTTGGAATAGCATAAGCTAGTAGGTAGGTATGGTGGACTCTTTGGAATAACTTGGTTTAGGGAGTTGGATGCATGAGTGGAACTCATACTTTGTTGTGGAGGCTAGCAAAAGACTGAGAGCGACAAACTAAGAGAGCAATAATGGCCATAATCATGCAGAGCGACAAAACATCATTGATCAAAGCATAAAGTGATACTACAAGTTGAAAACTAAAGGATCATAAAGGCTATGGTGACTTGAGATAGTCATAACATGGTGTAAGCATGCACCAAGTCAACCCAAATAAAGCATGAAAGGAGGATACCACTATACTATGCTTTAATATGCTAAAACAACGCATGATTCATCCAAGGCACATTAAGCAATCTCAATTGTTTATAACAAGTCATGCTATAGCAAAGAATACTAAGCATAAAGCCAAAACAATATCAAGCATGGCATGACAAAGCATAGGCCACAGTCAAAAACGAGGTCTTTTTACTACATAAGCATGAACTTTCCTACTCTTTTCCAAACCAAACCAAACTATTTGCAAACCAATGTATGAAAGAGGGGGTCCAACCAATTTATTCAGAAAACTAAGCAAACAAAGCAAACTAAAAAACGAAAAAACAAAAACGAAAAAGAAGACGCACCAAGAACAACACAATTGTGCATGAAACAATAAAAAAGAAGCGTTTGGAAGAAACCTGGGATTTTTATTGATGAAGGAGGGGATGCCTTGGGCATCCCCAAGCTTTGACGCTTGTAATTCTTGGATATTTCTTGGGGTGACATGTGTGTCATCCCCAAGCTTGAGCTTTAGTCCATCCTTCATCTCGTTACTCATCCCTTCCATACACCTGAAATTTTTTCTTCATACAAAACTTCACACAATCTTTATTAGCAACATTAGTGCGATCAAGATAAATAAGTCTTAAGGTTCAGTTCTAACACCAAATAAACTTCCATTAGAACACTAGCTACTGTAGCACTTCCCTCAAAAAGCTCAATTCCCCAAAAGAACTCAAAAAGGAACCAACAAGAAGCAAATGCAGAAAATGGCAGAAATCTGTCAAAACAGACCAGCAGGTAAAGACGAATTTTTTCGAAGACCTTCTGTTACTCAAATCAAAAAGTATTGATCTAACGAAAGTTAGATAACAACCTGGGGCAGGAGCACAAAAATTCACGCCTCAAAAAGACGTTCAGAGGTTTTACACGAATTTTTACGGTGAAGCACAGAAATCTGTTTCAGGACAACAACTTTCCCAATCATTACTTCTCTCTCATTAGAGTTTACTCTTGGCACAAAAAGCAAATAAAAAGGATAATGAGCGGTTATTACTGAAGTAATAACTTCCAAGACTCATCTAAAACTTTTGGGTTATCTCCCAATAAGTACTTTTCTTTAACGCCTTTAAGTTAGGCATAAGAAGCAAAGAAAGAATCAAGTGTTCTCAAATGAAGAAGCATTAAATCCAAATTTTGTTTTCATAGGAGAAGCAAAAGAAATCTTTTCTATCTTCTTAGGGAAGTGTTCTATACCTTTATTGAGTGGGAGTTGATATTTAATGGTGCCTTCTTTCATATCAATAATGGCACCAACAGTTATAAGAAAAGGTCTTCCCAAAGTAATAGGACAAGAAGCATTGTATTCAACATCCAAAACATAGAAATCAACGGGGAAATAGGCATTGTTAACCATAATAAGAACATCATTAAGACTCCCCATGAGTTTCTTTTTAGCATTATCATCAAGTGGGACATTCAAATAAAAATCTTTAAGTGGAGGCAAATCAAGCATATCATAAATCCTTCTAGGCATAATAGAAACACTACTATCAAGATCACATAAAGCTTTGAAATCAAAGTCATTCACTTTCATATTAATGATGGGTTCCCAACCATCTTCTTGTTTTGTAGGAATAGAAGCTTTATGTTTCATCTTTTCTTCTTTAATCTTTATGAGAGCATCATTAATGTGTTTTGTAAAGGCCATGTCCATAGCACTGGCATTAGGACTTTTAGCAAGCTTTTGTAGGAACTTAATAACTTCAGAGATATTGCAACCATCAAGATCAAAATCAAAATTATCATCTAAAGTAGTAGAGCTATTACTAGCCTCAACACTAGTGGTGGTGATAGTAGAAACACTAATGTTTCTAGCAATTTCATCTTCTCTTTCCCACTTAGCATGTAATTCATCTAATAGTCTAACATTTTCATCAATTCTTACTTGTATAGCATTGGTAGATGCAAAGGGATTCTCATTAGTTTCAGGTTTAGCAGCCATTTTATTCAAAGAAGATTGAGCTTCAACCAAAGATGCTATATTTCTTTTAGCATTAGAGAGTTTTTCCTCAATAGTTTTATTGAAAGCAGTTTGTTTACTAATAAACTCTTTAAGCATAACTTCAAGTTCGGAGGGAGCACTCGTATTATTGTTGTAAGAATTTCCATAAGCATTACCATTGTTGGGAGGATATGGCTTATAATTGTTGTTACCAAAATTGTTCCTATAAGCATTATTGCCAAAATTGTTATTTCTTATGAAGTTCACATCAACTTGCTCTTCTTGAGCAACCAAAGAGGCTAAAGGAACATTATTTGGATCAATGGGCTTTCCCATTCACAAGCATAGACATAATAATATCAATCTTATCACTCAAGGAGGAGGTTTCCTCAACAGAATTTACCTTCCTACCTTGTGGAGCTCTCTCGGTATGACATTCAGAATAATTAACCATCATATTGTCCAGAAGTTTTGTTGCAGCACCTAAAGTGATGGTCATAAAGGTACCTCCAGCAGAAGAATCCAATAGGTTCCTTGAACAATAGTTCAATCCTGCATAAAAAGTTTGGATGATCATCCAAGCAGTCAGTCCATGAGTGGGACAATTCTTTACTAAAGATTTCATTTTTCCCAAGCTTGAGCAACATGTTCATTATCAAGTTGTTTAAACTTCATTATTTCACTTCTCATGGATATAATCTTAGCAGGAGGATAGTATTTTCCAATGAAAGCATATTTGCATTTAGTCCAAGAATCAATACTATTCCTAGTTAAGGAATTCAACCATTCTTTAGCTTTTCCTCTCAAAGAGAAAGGAAACAATATCAGCTTAATAATATCACCATCTACATCATAATGCTTTTGCATCTCACAAAGTTCAACAAAGTTATTTAGATGGGAAGCAGCATCTTCATTACCAATACCAGAAAATTCTTCTCTCATAACAAGATTGAGCAAAGCAGGTTTTATCTGAAAGAAATATCTTCAGGCACAGGTGGAGCAATAGGTGTGCTCATAAAATCATTGTTGTTGGTGCTAGTGAAGTCACACAACTTAGTGTTTTCAAGAGTAGTCATTTTTTTGTGTTTTCAAATAAGAAAGCAAACTTGTAAAACTATTTTTTTGTGTGTTTTTGATAAAGAAAACAAGCAAACAAAGCAAAAAGAAACTAAGCAAAACAAAAATAACAAAGTAAAGCGATTGGTTATGAGGGACTCCCCTTGTGAAGATGTCCTTGACTCCCCGGAAACGACGCCAGAAAAATGTCTTTTTTGATGGCGTGTGGTTGACGTGGGAGTTTCTTCTTCTTCTTCGATCCCCGGCAACGGCGCCAGAAAAATGCTTGATGGCTCTGTGTATGGTGCCCAGAAAAGTGCTGGTGCGTGGTTGATGTACAGCTTGTTGGGAACCCCAAGAGGAAGGTATGATGAGCACAGCAGCAAGTTTCCCTCAGTTATGAAACCAAGGTTTAATTGAACCAGTAGGAGCAAGGAAACACCCCAAAGGTGTTACTAGCTGAGCTTTGGCAGGGCGCACTACCGGTGCTAGTAGCAACTTGGAGACCTGCACAACACAACCACAGAACTTTGTCCCCAACTTGCGATGAGGTTGTCAATCTCACCGTGTTTTGCGGAAAACAAAGGATTAAACATATCGGATGGAAAGAAGTAAAAGTTTGCAGAAAGTAAACACAAAACAGTAAAAGATTATAGATTGAATATAAAAGACAAGGACCGGGATCCATAGTTCACTAGAGGTGGCTCTCCTTAAGATAGATAACATGCTGGGTGAACAAATTACAGCGGGGCAATTGACAAACACCAAGAAAGCAATACATGCATATACTAATCATCTTGACTCCTTTGAGACTTGATTGGGCATTACAACATAATACATAGACCGCCATCCAACTGCATCTATGACTAATAATCCACCTTCAGGTTATCATCCGAACCCCCTCTAGTATTAAGTTGAAAGCAACAGATTATTGCTTACGAACTGCGTGTAAAGTAAACAATACGATTGTTCTATGAACAAAGGATTGTTGTTTTCTCCCTAGTAGCAACAGCACATCTAGTACCTTAGAGATTTCTGTCACTTCCCAGTTACGAGGCATGAACCCACTATCGAGCATAAATACTAACTCTTGGAGTTGCTAGCATCTACTTGGCCAAGATAGCTACTAACAACGGAAAGCATGCAAGATCACAAATAACAAAGACATGACAGAATCAATAATCAATCTGAAATAGCATCTCAATATCCATCGGATCCCTGCAAACACAACATGCAGAATTACAAATAGATGATCTTGATCATAAACGGAGCTCACAAGATCTAGACATGAAAGCACAAAGGAGGAGAACCAGCCATCTAGCTACTACATGGATCCATAGTCCAAGGATGAACTACTCACGCATCACACCGGAGGCTTGCATGGTGATGAAGAAGGCCTCCAGGGTGAATTCCCCTCTCCGGCAGGGTGCCGGGAAGAGCTTCAGATCCCTCCTGATCTAGGGATGGAGATGACGGTGGCTAGAGACTCTTTCATGGATTTTTGATCAGGCACTTAGGGTTTACGTCCCGAGGGCATATTATAGTCGGAAGGGGAGGCCGAGGGGGTGCCAGGGCTGGCCTCACCACCCCCTGGCGTGGGCCAGGCTAGGCCGCGTGGCTAGGTGGTGTGGTGCCCCCCTGGCCCCTCTCCGTCTCATATTCTGGCATCTGATGACTTCCGGAAAAATAGACACTTTGGCTTTTGTCCCGTCCAATTCCGAGAATATTCATTTTCTGACTTTCTTGGAACCAAAAACAGCAGAAAACAGGCAGCTGGCACTGTGTCTCTTGTTAATAGGTTAGTCCAAGAAATCATATGAAAAGTACTCCAAAGTTGGAACAAAACACAAGAAAGTGGATAAAACCAAGCATGGAACATCAAAACTTATAGATACATTTGCAATGTATCACTTCCTTCTATGAAGGCCTTTCTTTTACTTTTATGTTGAGTCTCCATCTTCCATCTTTATGCACCTATTGAGAGAGCATAGTGGCCATTCTTAGTTTGATGTGCATTGTTCCAAGACTTGTTGATTGATTCATAATGTTGATATTGCTTGTCCTTGAACTATTTGTATTTAGTCACCCTTATGAACTTTGAAGGTGTCCTTTGCATTTATGTTTTGCTACTCCATGAGGGACAAGCTGAATGCCACTATGCTATGTTTTCTATATGTGAAACAAACAAATGTATTTCAATGCATTGTTATTCATGATCTTTGTTTGTATCCTTTCATGTTACATGCATAGTTACTATGTCTTATTGTTAGAACTTCATCTTTCATGCTCATGTTTAGAGTACTTTGATCCCAGCTTTCAATGCTTACAAATACTTTGATCCAGATTATGATGGTGCATGTCACCTCAAAAATTATTCTTTATTTTTATCACTTACCTATTCGAGGACGGGCAGGAGTTAAGCTTGGGGATGTTGATACGTTGCAAACGTATCTATAATTTTTGATGTTCCATGCTGGTTTTATATCTACTTTCTTATGTTTTGTCCACACTTTGGAGTACTTTTACACATTTTCTGGAACTAACCTATTAACTAGATGCCACAATGCCAGTTGCCTGTTTTCTGCTGTTTTTGCTTCCAGAAAAGCCAGAAAACGAATATTCTCGGAATTGGACGGGACAAAAGCCAAAGTCAATATTTCACCGAGGGGAACACAGAGCCAGAAGACGAGATGGAGAGGGGCCAGGGGCCATCCACACCACCTGGCCGCGCGGCCAGGCCTGGGGGTGGCGCAGCTGCCTCGGGCACCCCCTCGGCCTCCCCTTTTGCCTATAAGAAGCCTCCGATACAGAAACCCTAAATAATCCAGCCTCTAGCCACGAAAAGTTCCACAACGCCGCCGCCACCTAAGGGGAGATTCAGGGGACAGAAAGTGTCTATTCTAGCACCCTGCTGGGACAGGGAAGTGCCCCTGGAACCATCTCCATCTACTCCACCGCCATCTCCATCGCTGTTGTTGATTCCCATGATGAGGAGGGAGTAGTTCTATCTTGAGGCTAAGGGTTCTACCGATAGCTATGTGTTCATCTCTCTCTATGCATGATCATATTGTGATCATGAGCTTTGTAACCAAGTAGATCTACCTTGCTACTCAAGTGCTTTAATAGATCTCTGGCTCTCCCCACGTGTGTGAAAGTGATAGCGTGCACACCGATACGTTGAAAACGTATCTATAATTTTTGATGTTCCATGCTTGTTTTATATCTACTTTCTTATGTTTTGCCCACACTTCGGAGTATTTCTATACACTTTCTTGGACTAACCTATTAACAAGATGCCACAGTGCCAGTTGCCTATTTTCTTCTGTTTTTGGTTCCAGAAAAGCCAGAAAATGAATATTCTCGGAATTGGACCGGACAAAAGCCAAAGTCAATATTTTATCGGAAGACTCACGGAGCCCAAAGCAGAGACGGAGGAGGGCCTGGCCACACCATATGGTGGCGCGGGTGACCCCTAGGCCATGCCAGGGCATGGTGTGGGCCCCCTGGCCGCCCACCAACCTTGCCTCTTCGCCTATAAGATGCCTCCCGATGCAAAAACCCTAAATCAAACATCCTCTAGCCACGAAAAGTTATGTAGCACCGCCGCCATCGAAGGGGAGATTCGGGGGACAGAAAGTCTCTGTTCCGGCACCCTGCCGGGACGGGGAAGTGCCCCTGGAGCCATCTCCACCACCATCTCCATCACCGTTGCTGATTCCCATGATGATGAGGGAGTATTCTCTCTCGAGGCTAAGGGTTCTACCGGTAGCTATGTGTTCATCTCTCTCTCTATGCATGATTATACTGTGATCATGAGCTTTGTAATCAAGTAGATCTACCTTGCTACTCAAGTGCTTTAATAGATCTCTGCTCTCCCCATGTGTGTGAAAGTGACAGCGTGCACACCATGGTGGCACTTAGGCTAGAGATTACAATTACTTGTTATGAGTTATATTTGGAGTTGGATGTTTCTATGAAATTGTGGTGTTTGTTGGAACCATCTAGAGCTCAAGGTAACAGTGTGGGGTTATCTAGATGGAGAAAGCAAACTTTGAGGTGTGCTGTTATAGCCCTACCATGGATTAGAGTGTCCAACCGGAGAGTAGTTCAGGGTAGTATCATGAAGATAATATATTTATATGAGAGTGTTCACTAGTGAAAGTATGATCCCTAGGCCTTGTTTCTAAGCATTGAAACTTCGTTTGCAACTAGATCTATTACATGTTTGCTTGCTTCCATCTTTATTTCAGTTTTCCTTTAGTCTCTTCCACGCCATCAAGCTATTTTCTGGCACCGTTGTCTTATATCCATACCACTTGTATTTTACTATCTCTTCGCCGAACTAGTGCACGTATACACATGACAAGTGTATTGGGTGTGTTGGGGACACAAGAGACTTCTTGTATCTTGATTGCATGGTTTCTTGAGAGGGGATACCTTTGACCACTTCCTCCCTGAGTTCGATAAACCTTGGGTAATCCACTTAAGGGAAAAATTGCTGCTGTTCTACAAACCTCTACACTTGGAGGCCCAACAACTGTCTACAAGAATATAAGTGCGTAGACATCACACACCATGGTGGCAGTTAGCTAGAGATTACAAATACTTGTTATGAGTTATATTTGGAGTTGGATGTCTCTATGAAATTGTGTTGTTTGTTGGAACCATCTAGCGCTCAAGGTGATAGTGTGGGGTTATCTAAATGGGGAAAGCGAACTTTGAGGAGTGCTGTTATAGCCCTACCATGGATTAGAGTGTCCGACCGCAGAGTAGTTCAGAGTCGTATCATGAAGAGAAGATTTTTATATGAGAGTGTTCACTAGCGAAAGTATGATTCCTAGGCCTTGTTTCTAAACATTGAAACGCCGTTTGCAACTAGATCTGTTACATGTTCGATTGCTTCCATCTTTATTTCAGATTGCCTTTAGTCTCTTCCTACCCGTCAAGCTCTTTTCTGGCACCGTTACCACTTATAATTATCCATACCACTTGTATTTCACTATCTCTTCGCCGAACTAGTGCACCTATACACCTGACAAGTGTATTGGGTGTGTTGGGGACACAAGAGACTTCTTGTATCTTGATTGCAGGGTTGGTTGAGAGGGATACCTTTGGCCACTTCCTCCCTGAGTTCGATAAACCTTGGGTAATCCACTTAAGGGAAACTTGCTGTTGTTCTACAAACCTCTGCACTTGGAGGCCCAACAACTGTCTACAAGAATAGAAGTGCGTAGACATCAGTGGTGGAAGATGGTTAATTTTGGATCGATCATCGGTTATGAGTACGACTATGTCATCCACATTCCCCTCGGAACATCAACCACTTTCAGACTAAAATGGTATGTATCCGAAATTCCGCAGTTACAGTATTACTCCTAGATAGATCTTGGCAGTTATTTGTGTTCACGTAGGAAAAATTTGTGTTTTCTACCCTGAACCCCTTTAGTGGTATCAGGGATGATCTGTGTGTAGTAATGCATGTATGGCCAGTACACATGAGGATTGTAGGCATTGATCCTATAGTTGTTACCCTCTAACGTGTACTTGCTAATATTGCAGTATTGCTTGATGAAGCGGCCTGGCTCAACCTTACACGTAATCTTACGCGAGACGGTTTCCACACTCAACATATGGCTTGTACCGTATAAGTGGCTAGCAGGTGTCTGTCTATCATTCAATAGTTGATATGGCATTTACAATAGAGGGCCCCAAGAGGGGTATAATAGATACAACTGCTTGATCCATGTTGTGGTTGGAAAGTTCGAAGATAGGAAACAGTTCTATCGTGAATGTCCTAGCAGCCACATAAAACTTGCAAAAGATAAAGTAGAGGCATCTAACTTTATTTTGTAGGAAGGCATGTGATTTGATATGGTTTTGGTTAATCAAGGTAAAAGTAGTTAACTTTTCTGTTACTAAGTAGTATAGTAATAGTCATTGTTTTTATGGACGACCAACTGGCAGCGTCGTGGACTTGGCGCCTAATCGGTGGAAAGATGGAGATCATGTCAGAGCGCATGATGGAAATCATGGCGCGCGAAGAAGGACCATATCATATCACAAATATACATGTGATGTTATACAAATATACATGCTCGTATTAGATACTCAACGGTAGCATTATAAGATGATCCCTATTAATACTAATAATAGTGTTTCCTTAGTGTGCACCACCAGGAAAGTTATAAAGAAGGTCATGATGGTCAGCTGCTAGACATCTCTGCATTCACATATGGTGAGTGCAAGCCATGTATGCACTGTGAATACACTAAGGTTGGATTGGCGAGCCTAGCATGTACAGACATGGCCTCGGACGAGAGATCAAAAGATCAAGCATGAGTCACATGGATGATGTCATTGACGGATATAGTCCACCCTAGCAGCTATATGAAAGATAGTGATGGTTGGGGATGATATGGTGTAAAGGGATCATGTGATCACCATAATCGTCCAAGGGATGAAAATTTTAGTGGGATCTCAATTATAGAATTGAACTCGTATTATGAACTTAGTCTAGATGTCTTTTGCGAATATCCTTGTAGATCTTGGCCTATCCCATTGAGGTACTTTGCGACCATGGGAATTTTATTTCTATTGTCAAACTTTAGAAGGGTCAAACTTCATAGATTGAATACCCACGCCTGAGGGATATCCTCATAATAGATGATCTTCTCCTCTTGATATAAGAACCATTAGGGCATATTCCAATGAATCCACAAAGTATTGTGTCTTCTCCATTATCGTCCAATGAAGCCACTCCCCATTTTATGGAGGTTTGGCTACCACGGTTATGTTTCTTCAACATCAACATAGTCAATGAAAAAGAAACATCTCGTGAGAAAGGCTCATTGAGTATGAACTGTTGGATGAGTTTCCTTCCAAACTAGGTGGAAGAAAATGGAAGCTTGGAGAATTACTTAGCAATCATGCATGAGCATGATGAATGCCTCACATACGATGTGAACTACTAGATGATGGACTACTTTGCGATAGATTGGGGTGTAGCACTCGCTTCCTCCCATCTACAAAGAAGTTGTTGGGGTTAAATCATGAAAGATGAATCAGTGACCTTTCATGAGTTCGTGCCAGAGTTGAAAACTCTCAAAGTAGCCTTGATCGCAGTGGGAGTAATGTATGAATAAAGTATATATTAGATATATGAAATTATAAATGTTATTCTTGCATAACTCGTTGTAGTTTACAAAGTATTTGATACTTGTCCTGTTTATGGAAATGGGATGGTCTGCTTGAGAATTGTTGATAGAAATTAGTTAGTGTGGTATGGTGACAACAATCAAGATAGTTGATGGCTGACATCACTCCTTCCCTCAACATTTATCATTTGGATTAGTCGATTTGAATAAAGTTTGTATTTGTTGTGTTTTGTGACTTTATTAATGTGTCTTGCTTTAGCGAGACTATTATTCATATAAGTGAGAGACAATCTAGTTGTATCACTATTATGAATAGTATCTTTTATAGTCACATTACAATTATGAATAATTTATTCTCAACACTATGTTAATGATAATAGTTTAAGCATTTATAAAGGATTAGAATGCTAAAAGATATTCGAGTTTAATAATGACATCATTTTGAATGACACTATTGTTTAAGTCATGTTTGAGTTTAATGCATATTTTCATTCTGATGAAAATAAAGTCTTGAAGATATCTGATATTTTGACTTGTGCAAAACCATGCCTCATTGGGCAAAGTGACTGAAACTCCGCATTCTGGTAAAACGGTTATATGCAAAGAATTGTTGAATACCATACATAATGATGTATTTCATTTAAAAAATAATGGAAATCATTATTTTATAAACTTCATAGTGAGTTTAAGAAAATATGTGTATTTAATTAATGACACACAAGTCTGAAAATATTTGAGTTGTTCAAATGATTTAGAAATGAAGGAGGATAATAAATTAATAGGAATACAAAGTCTTTATGATTTGATCGATATGACTAAGTATTTGAGTTAATTTTTGGCATAAAAGACTTGTGAAAGTTGTTTCACAAATTGCGATGATTGGAAAATTCAAAGTGTATTGACATGTCTAAACATCATAATCGCATTGTATTATATACATATGGTCTTGAAATTATCTCTTACAAGGTTATATTTATCATTTAGAATTAGAGATCAAATAAGCAAACACTCATTTGAAATATAAGGAACATTTAAAAGATTTGTGAAAACAACACTATCGTCGGATTGAATACATGTACGCCGAGGGGGTCCTCGAGGCGTGTGGAGAAAGGGGGTGTGAGGCGATGGTATTCCGGGACGGTGAGCACACAAGCTTTACCCAGGTTTGAATCTGCCGACGGTGGGCGGATCCTACTCCTGCTAGTAATCCAGTAATACAGCAGAGCCGGAAGTACAGATTACAAGAGAGGTTTCACATGTGCGAGTTGAGGTTGTAAGTTGTGGGTTCCCTAAAGGCTGGTCCCTAGGATGACTTATATAGATGTCTGGACTAGGGTTACAATAGATACCTATTCAGCTATGATACAGAGTCGGTTATGAGTACATCTTGGACTACAAGTAACTATACATGCCTAAGTAGGTAAGTCTTCTGGGCCTTCCCATAGCCATATGGACTTCCGTCTTATCTCCCTGACTGTCCTACCCGTGAAGCAAAGCTCTAACCCAAAGTGGGCCACCCTGATCAACGAGTCATAGTGGGTATACTCGGAAAGTATATCCCCAACAGTAGCCCCTAGAAGCCTCCAAGATCCAAAGTTGAATTTCATCGTCTAGCTTGATATTTCTTCGGCTGTAGAGTCTTGAAGGGTTCCTAAAACTCCAAAACAAAAGTAGGATCTAGATCTCAGAAATGAGTCAGACCTATGAATATTCCATTATGGTTTTCCCTAGCTTGATTTCAAACTAAGCCAGAAAGTCGTCTCTGACGTAACCTGGCATCAGTCAAGGTCAAGTCTTGTCATTGAAAAACATTCCTATCAGTGTGACCGTTGGAGGGTGCGCTTCGCGTGGAACCGAGGCGCCGTTTAATTGCACGCATGGAGATTGAGGAGGGGTAATCTTCTCGAGGAAGTTGCCCAGTTCCTTCCATGACGCGTGGGACAAACTACTGTTCGTTCACACGAATCTTGGCATAGGCGTGGTTCATAAGGGGTTGATATCCTCTTATTCTCCTCTCACCTGCCTTTACCCTCTTCTTCCTCCAAGCAACACATCACCCTTGCCTCCTTTTCCTTCCTAAATCCCACAGTGCCGCCCACCAAAGGTCACCCTCTCTGACTAGGTGGCTGACGCATCAACTTCTGGTACAGCGGTGACGACGGCGGTGACAACTGCGGCAGCACCGATGGAGAAGGAAAACTTCTGTGGGTTCTGGATCCCTTGTGTGATCGATGATGAGAAGTTATGCGGCAATCGAGAAGGAAGGCCTCCTCTGCGCTGGTGAATGGAGGAGCAGTTTCAATGAAATCGTCCCCACCCCTCATGCCGGTAGAAGGGTCCACTTCGGCACCCATCTAGACCGAGGTTTGAGTTTTCCTCCCTCAGAGTTCTTCTCTGAGGTTATAGATTACTATGGAGTTCAACTCCACAATCACCTCCCAATACAATTCTAGAGCTTAGCGCCCACACATCCTTTTGCGAGGGCTATCTCGGAATAAAACCGAGTCTCACTTTGTTCCGGTACTACTTCGGTACCAGGAAAATTCCATCACCGTCAGTAATCCTTACATTACTGGGACGATGATCCTGACCCTTAGGAGAGACCCAGTCTATCCTAAAGTTATAGCCAGTGAGTCGGTGAAATGGTGGCCGTCCACGTTATTTTACCATAAGGACAAACCGGCTCCCGGCAAGCAAGAAGCTATGCCGGTTTTCATTGATGGTGCCGCTGCTCCCCAAGAATCTTGGGACGCAGAGGTGATTGCTCTCTCTGAAGATTTGATCCGTGCCAAGAGGTAGATTGAATTCCTGATGAAGCACAAAGGCCGAAAGCGATCCGACCTAGTCCACTGCTAGTTGGCACGTCAGTACCATGGTGACCATCTCATGCACACAATCACCAAGAGTAAGAAAGACAGCCTGAGGATCAGCCCGCTCCCAATCCCTGATAAGGATTACGAGACCCGGGTCATGTGGTTGATCAAGGAGCGGGTGGAAAATAAGATTCTAGAGATCTCTCTGGACATGTTCACGACTAATAATCCCTTGACACCAGTAAGTTTTCCGATTGATTCTTTCACACTCAATGATTTGCTCATCTATATTTTATTATTTGCAATGCTGAGATAATCCAACTTTCAGCTTGCTCACCTCCCCGAGTCAAAGCTTGCTCCTCTCGATGGATATCCACTTGAGGATCTAGTTCCTCGGGAGGATGAAGATCTTGAATTGCTGCTGGAGGCGCTAACCCGGAAGCGCAAAACTCCAACTATTTTTGTCGGCACACGGAAAGTGCTTATTGCAAAGAGGTAAACTTCTTCACAGGATTTTGTATATCAATTTGTATTCTTTCTGAATTGCAACGATCTTAATCTGTTACCATCTAGAGCTAAAACAATCACCAAGGGCAAGGGAAAAGGACATCCGGGGAAGACTTTGCGCCAGCAAAAGTTGACTCTAGCATTGCCTACTGTCCACCTCCGACTCCTACTCCAAAGCCATCATCAACACCAGAGGATACTTCATCTCCATGTGATGAAGGTGTTCCGACTCATTCTTTAGAGCCAGCGAACCTTGGTTCACAAACCAACGTCACCATGAGTGACTCAGCAGTTGATAAGGGTGAACCCTCAAAGGGTAATGATCCCTCAACTGAGACCTTCACAGAGAACCTTTTGCAAAATCTAGGTGTCGCCAAACTTGGCCTCACTCGGAAAAGCGCAGAAGAAATCTAGAAGCTGGATCTCCATTGCCTGGAGACCGAAATATCATAGCTGAGGAGGAGGCTCAAGAAGCCGAAGATGTCAAACTCGTTGATCTTCTTGATCAAGTTCGTCTTCACGACGAGAAGCTAAAGGCCGGTGTGGCTCCACCACCACCAATAATTCCTTTAACCCTTGCCGAGAAGGTTTCTGCTAAGGTTAACATGAGCCTCAACAAACTGACATATGAACATCATGTAAGTCATATTCTGACTCTTTTTATTACATTTCATATCATATCCTCTATCCCCCAAGCATGAAGTTCGATAGGTATTAGGATTCATGCTTTTATAGGATGCCAAAGAATGAACTAGTATAGCCCCTAAGGCTCATGCTGATATTTAACTTAGTTAAAATATTAGCCTGAGTCTTACTAGACTTCTGACTTACAGAAAGTTAATGATTATAACTAGGAGCTTTTGAAGAATATCTGCAACAAGCGGAGAGAGATCAGAGCTCTCTGACTTGAAAATGTGCAACTTAAAGTTGCAAAAGATGAAGCAGAAGTTAAGCATTTCCGACTTCATTCTCATAGTCTATTTTGAGAGTTGTGGTCGAATGTTTATTCGACTTTTTTTCTTGCTACTCCAGATCTTGTGAAGCATCCCTGTAAGATGATTGAAAAAGTCGGAGATTTTAAAGTCTTGGAAGATGAAAATGCTGACTTGCATGCTGAGATGAACAAACTCAAGGTAGACCATGAGTGCAGCATCAACATCATTCTTGAATCCAGTAGCATGGCTACTGAAGAGCGTGATCGCAAAATAGCAAAACAAGACAAAACTATCTCGGACTTGAAGGACGAGTTGGATAGGGAAAAAGATACCATCGAAGCTGTTCAGAATGAAGTCTGAAGTCTTCGAGAGGAGAAGACCAAAGTAGATGATACTATCTTTGGTAAGTTTGTTGTCTCTGAATTGTTGTTTTTCTGACTTTATTTATTCAGATATATTGTTGACCTTGCTTTCTTATTTTCAGGTTGTCTCAACATTCTTGATGCCTCTTCGTCCAAGTCTTGTACCATCCGGCTTGTTGTTATTGGAGACCTGATCCATGACTTCCGCCAATTTTTGGAGGAAATCGGTGACTTTGTCCAGCTCTCCAACTTAGACAAAATGTCTGCCTTTGAAGTACGAGACAAGGCTACGGATATGCCCAAGCTTGTTAAGGATTGGAACATGTCCTATGCACTCAAGGTGGCACAGAATGCCCTAACAATGGTAATGAGCCACCATGGATGCATGGAGATATGGCAAGTTACCAAGGATTATTCGACTATCGATGAAGACGATAAACCAGAGAATATCAAGGAAATCTAGGATGCTTACACCAGATATGCTTGTCGCATGGCCGAGCTAACCATCTATGATAATCCGTTCTTCACGCCCATTGAAGTGCCCCCTCCCCCTCCCAAAGAAGAAGTTGCTAAAGTTTCCGAAGACGACGAACATACTGAGTATGAAATACTTGTCTCAGAAAGATATCGAGGTGATATAGACAATGTCTCCAGCGAGCCGGAAAATCCTTCGTCTTCACTTGCATCATAGAGTTCGCTAGAAAAATAATGTGTTATTCTGGAAAACAATTTGATGTAATAGCTAGAATATTATTTTGATGTGCTAGCTTGTAAGAACTTATGCTTTACTTCTTAGCACTTTTGGTTTTTTACTTTTGTGCTTCAAAAATACTAAAGCACATTTTTGTCTATACTTTTTGTTTATCTGGCTTTCTGCCTCATCCCTTTCGTGAGCCAGCTAACCTTCAACACATAAACTTTACCGAGCAATGGAGTTCTATTGCTAAACCAGTTTAAACCCGGAATCAAAGCCGGCTTCTAGTACCAACAATTCACTACTCAGAAATACAGGCGTCGAGCAATCCGACAAAAACCCATGTATAAACTAGAAAATTTAGACTTATACCCGAAGGTAGCATTTTTAGAATCGAAAATCTAACCAGAACAAACATGAACATAAAATACATTCAAGTATCTTGGGATTTTCGACTATGACATGATCATTCAGAAATAAGATGGTACTTAAAAAACAACCCAGAAAAACATTGCGGAGACCAATACTTTATTTCACTTTGAACATGTACATTGATATGATTAGAAAGAAAGAAATTTAAGAATAAAAGGGACGTAGTTGAGCAATATTCCATGGACGGTTGCTGACTCGTGTACTAACGAGCTCGTTGGGGAACCCCAAGAGGAAGGTATGATGAGCACAATAGTAAGTTTCCCTCAGTTATGAAACTAAGGTTATCAATCCAGTAGGAGCAAGGAAACACCCCAAAGGTGTAGCTAGCTGATCTTTGGCAGGGCGCACTACCGGTGCCAGCAGCAACGTGGAGACCTGCACAACACAACCACAGAACTCTATCCCCAACTTGCGATGAGGTTGTCAATCTCACCGGTTTTACTGAAAACAAAGGATTAAACGTATCGAGTGGAAGAAAGTAATAGTCTGCAGAAAGTAAACACAAAACAGTAAACAATTGATTGTAGATTGATAGTAAAAGAAAGGACCGGGGTCCATAGTTCACTAGAGGTGGCTCTCCTTAAGATAGATGACATATTGGGTGAACAAATTACAGCGGGGCAATTGACAAACATAGAGAAAGCATACAAGCATATACTACTCATCTTGACTCCTTTGAGATTCGATTCGGCATTACAACATTATACATAGACCGTAATCCAACTGCATCTATGACTAATAATCCACCTTCAGGTTATCATCCGAACCCCTCCAGTATTAAGTTGCAAGAAACGGATAATTGCATTACGAAGTGCGTGTAAAGTAAATAATACGATTGTTCTATGAACAAAGGATTGCTGTTTTCTCCCTAGTAGCAACAGCACATCTAGTACCTTAGAGATTTCTGTCACTTCCCAGTTACGGAGGCATGAACCCACTATCGAGCATAAATACTAACTCTTGGAGTTGCTAGCATCTACTTGGCCAAGATAGCTACTAACAACGGAAAGCATGCAAGATCACAAATAACAAAGACATGATAGAATCAACAATCAATCTCAAATAGCATCTCAATATCCATCGGATCCCCACAAACACAACATGCAGAATTACAAAAGGATGATCTTGATCATGAACGGAGCTCACAAGATCTAAACATGATAGCATAAAGGAGGAGAACCAGCCATCTTGCTACTACATGGACCCGTAGTCCAGAGATGAACTACTCACGCATCACACCGGAGGCTTGCATTATGATGGAGAAGGCCTCCAGGGTGAATTCCCCTCTCCGGCAGGGTGCCGGGAAGAGCTTCAAATCCCTCCCTATCTAGGGATGGAGATGATGGCGGCTACAGACTCTTTCGTGGAATTTTGATCAGGTACTTATGGTTTCCGTATCAGAGGCTACTTATAGGCGGAAGGAGAGGTCGAGGGGGTGCCTGGGGCGGCCAGACCACCCCCTGGGGAGGGCCAGGCCTGGCCGTGCGGCCTGGTGGTGTGGTCGGGCCCCAGGCCCTCTCTGTCTCGTATTCTGGCTCCAAGTGTCCCTCGGTGAAAAACTGACTTTGGCTTTTGTCCCGTCCAATCCTGAGAATATTCATTTTCTGACTTTCCTAGAACCAAAAACAGCAGAAAACAGGCATCTGGCACTGTGGCTCTTGTTAATAGGTTAGTCCAAGAAATCATATGAAAAGTACTCCAAAGTGTGGACAAAACATAAGAAAGTAGATAAAACCAAGCATGGAACATCAAAAATTATGGATACGTTTGCAACGTATCAACATCCCCAAGCTTAACTCCTGCTCGTCCTCGAGTAGGTAAGTGATAAAAAGAAAGAATAATTTTCGAGGTGACATGCACCATCATAAACTTGATCAAAGTATTTGTAAAACATTCGAAGCTAGGATCATAGTACTTCAATCATAACATGAAAGACAAAGTTCTAACAATAAGACAAAGCAACTATGTTACAACATGAAAAGGCACAAACAAAAGATTCATGAATAACAATGATTTGCAAGACGTTTTTTTGTTTCACATAAAGAAAACATAGCATAGTGGCATTTAGCTTGTCCCTCATAGAGTAGCAAACTTAATGCATAGGACACCTTCAAAGTTCATAAGAGTGACTAGATACAAATAGTTTAAAACAAGCAATATCAAAGTTATGCATCAATCAACAAGTCTTGGGACAATGCACATAGAACTAAGAATGGCCACTATGCTCTCAAAGTAGGTGCATAAAGGTAGAAGGTGGAGATTCAACAAAAAATTAAAAGAAAGGCCTTTATAGAAGGAAGTAGGGATTCAAGTCTCATAAAGAGCTTCCAAAAATTATGGTACTTAATAGCTTTCAGCTCTCATTGCCCCTATCATAAGCATCTTGAAGGTGATTAAGGTTAAAGTGACACAACTAAGAGGATATGCTTGACAAGTTATAAGCCCAAATCTCATGCCCCTTACTTACGAAGACCGAACCTCATGCTACTCAACTTTTGTCACAAGTAAGATCTTGTCATTGTACGTACATATGTATCATAAAGAACCGCCAACGGGGTACCCCTTGCACATGATACAGGAGCTATCCCATAATCAAAATGACAAGGCAAGCAGACAATGAGCATCTAAGCGATCTTTTTATTTGCTATTTGCATAGGTTTTTATTGAGGATGCTTCATAGAGTGCTCATTATGGTTATGCTGCAAGTTTCCACCATGATTAGGCATGGCTTAGGCTGGCAGCCCAGGCGTTTATCTAACACAAATACAAACTCCATGATCTTATAAGTTCCCCTTTTATTTCACACCGTCGGGATCCATAAGCAAAAGAACATGATATCAACGGGGTACAAAGTACAGGTGCAATGTTGAAAGTGTTCCCCATGATACATGGTTCTGCTAACTTCAACTTATAAAGCGCAAGCATATATACAACAAAGATGGACGCAATGGTTCAGGTTTATTAAATGCAAAAAAGTAAAGTGTGCCATCAAGTTCGTGAGAGCTTTAATCACTAGTTTTCTCATAACATGTTTAATGTGGAAGGTTGACAAAAACATGAATATACTTGGAATAGCATATGCTAATAGGTAGGTATGGTGGACTCTCTGGAATAACTTGGGTTTAGGAGTTGGATGCATGAGTGGAACTCATACTTGGTTGTGGAGGCTAGCAAAAGACTAGGAGCGACCAACTAAGAGAGCAATAATGGCCATAATCATGCAGAGCGACAAAACATCATTGATCAAAGCATAAAGTGATACTACAAGTTGAAAACTAAAGTATCATAAAGGCTATGGTGACTTGGGATAGTCATAACATGGTGTGAGCATGCGCCAAGTCGACCCAAATAAAGCATCAAAGGAGAATACCATAATACTATGCTTTAATATGCTAAATAACACATGATTCTTCAAAGGCACATTAAGCAATCTCAATTGTTTACAACAAGTCATGCTACAACAAAGAATACTAAGCATAAAGCCAAAACAATATCAATTATGGCATGACAAAGCATGGGCCACAGTCAAAAACAAGCTCTCTTTACCACTTAAGCATGAACTTTCCTACTATTTTCCAATCCAAACCAAACTATTTGAAAACCAATGTATGAAAGAGGGGGTCTAACCAATTTATTCAGAAAACTAACCAAACCAAGCAAATGAAAAACCAAAACGAAAACGAAAAAGAAGACGCTCCAAGAACAACACAACTGTGCATGAAACAATAAAAATGAAGTGTTTGGAAGAAACCTGGGATTTTTAATGATGAAGAAGGGGATGCCTTGGGCATCCCAAGCTTTGATGCTTGTACTTCTTGGATATTTCTTGGGGTGACATGCGTGGCATCCCCAAGCTTGAGCATTAGTCCATCCTTCATCTCATTACTCATTCCTTCCATACACCTGAAATTTTTCCTTTATACAAAACTTCACACAATCTTTATTAGCAACATTAGTGCACTCAAGATAATAAGTCTTTAGGTTCAGTTCTAACACCAATAAAACTTCTGTTAAAACACAATCTACTGTAGCACTCCCCTCAAAAAGCTCAATTCCCCAAAAGAACTCAAAAAGGAACCAACAAGAAGCAAATGCAAATAATGGCAGAAATCTGTCAAAACAGACCAGCAGGTAAAACCCAATTTTTTCGAAGACCTTCTGTTGCTCAAATTAAAAAGTGTTGAACTAACGAAAGTTAGATAACAACCCGGGGCAGAAGCACAAAAATTCACGCCTCAAAATTACATACAGAGATGTTACATGAATTTTTATGGTGAAGCACAGAGATCTGTTTTGGGACAGCAACTTTCCCAATCATTACTTCTCTCTCATTAGAGGTTACTCTTGGCACAAAAAGCAAATAAAAAGGATAAGGAGCGGTTAGTAATAACTTTCAAGACTCATCTAAAACTTTTGGGTTATCTCCCAATAAGTACTTTTCTTTAACGCCTTTAAGTTAGGCATAAGAAGCAAGAAAAAGGATCAAGTGTTCTCAAATGGAGAAGCATTAAAACAGTAGGGATCTTACTTTTATTCTTAACCTTGGGGAACTTATGAATGCTTGGTGGAGAAACAAAGTGCATGGTGCCCTTTTCCACATCTATTATTGCTCCAAGGAGTTTCAATAGGGATCTTCCAAGTGTGATTTGTCCTTTTCCTACACATTCAATAACAAGATAAACAGTAGAAACCATCTTCCCTAGGATCTTTGTAAACACTCCTTCACCTATTCCAATGGGTAATATTGTGGCATTATTAGCAAGAAAAATATCTTCTCCTCCTTCAGAAAGCCCCCAAAGGTTCAAAGATTCATAAATATCTTTGGGTATAAGAGAAAATTCAGACATGATATCACATCGAGCATGAAAAGTTTCATTGTTTATAGAAATCTTTACTGTGGGAAGCCATTCTGAGGGTTCAGAATTTATTGGAACATAGTTATGATGCTCTCTAAGTGTATTATAGCAATCTTTCAAACTAGCAGTGCTGGTCTCAAGAGTATTCAATCTAGCAAATATGTTTATGAAAGAAGAATCAGATTTGCTAGGCAAGTTGTAAGTAAAGACCAATTTCTTTATAGCATTAATAGCATCATCCTCATTGCATTGGAGGAAATCTCCTCCCACAACAGCATCTAAATCATATCTATAGCAAAGAGCAATTCCAAGGTAAAAACTGCTAAGGAACAAGCTTTGAGTCATTTTAGGTTCAGTTTTTTCATGTAGATCAGAGATTCTAGACCAAGCTTCTTTCAAACTCTATTCAACTCCTTGTTTAAAAGTGAAAATCATTTCCTCAGGTGACATAGTGAATGGAGCAATGCTAGACATAATGGCAACTTAAGATAGGAACTATTTTTTTGTGTGTTTTTAATAAAGAAAGTAAACTTGTAAAACTAATTTTTTTTGTGTTTTTGAATAAGAAACAAGCAAACAAAGCAAAAGTAAACTAAGCAAAACAAAAATAACAAAGTAAAGAGATTGGTTATGAGGGACTCCCCTTGTGAAGATGTCCTTGACTCCCCGGCAATGGCGCCAGAAAAATACTTCCTGACTCGTGTACTAACGAGCTCGTTGGGGAACCCCAAGAGGAAGGTATGATGAGCACAGCAGTAAGTTTCCCTCATTTATGAAACCAAGGTTATCAATCCAGTAGGAGCAAGGAAACACCCCAAAGGTGTAGCTTGCTGAACTTTCATAGCGCGCACTACCGGTGCTAGCAGCAACGTGGAGACCTGCACAACACAACCATAGAACTCTGTCCCCAACTTGCGATGAGGTTGTCAATCTCACCGGTTTTGCTGAAAACAAAGGATTAAACGTATCGAGTGGAAGAAAGTAATAGTTTGTAGAAAGTAAACACAAAACAGTAAACAGTTGATTGTAGATTGATAGTAAAAGAAAGGACCAGGGTCCATAGTTCACTAGAGGTGGCTCTCCTTAAGATAGATGACATGTTGGGTGAACAAATTACAGCGGGGCAATTGACAAACATCGAGAAAGCATACAAGCATATACTAATCATCTTGACTCCTTTGAGACTTGATTGGGCATTACAACATTATACATAGACCGTCATCCAACTGCATCAATGACTAATAATCCACCTTCAGATTATCATCCGAACCCCCTCCAGTATTAAGTTGCAAGCAACGGATAATTGCATTACAAATTGCGTGTAAAGTAAACAATACGATTGTTCTATGAACAAAGGATTGTTGTTTTATCCCTAGTAGCAACAGCACATCTAGTACCTTAAAGATTTCTATCACTTCCCCAGATTACCAGAGGCATGAACCCACTATCGAGCATAAATACTAACTCTTGGAGTTGCTAGCATCTACTTGGCCAAGATAGCTACTAACAACGAAAAGCATGCAAGATCACAAATAACAAAGACATGATAGAATCAATAATCTGAAATAGCATCTCAATATCCATCGGATCCCTGCAAACACAACATGCAGAATTACAAATAGATGATCTTGATCATGAACGGAGCTCACAAGATCTAAACATGATAACACAAAGGAGGAGAACCAACCATCTAGCTACTACATGGACCCATAGTCCAGAGATGAACTACTCACGCATCACACCGGAGGCTTGCATGATGATGGAGAAGGCCTCCATGGTGAATTCCCCTCTCCGGCGAGTGCGGAAGAGCTTGAATCCTCCGATCTAGGGATGGAGATGACGGCTGACTCTGAACTCTTCGTGGAATTTTGATGGTGCCAGGGTTTCCGTATCGGAGGCAACTTATAGGCGAAGGAGAGGCCGAGGGTGCACAGGCGGCAGACCACCCCAGCGCAGGCGAGCCTGGCCAGGCGGCAGTGGTGTGGCGGGCCCACCCCTCTCGTCTCGTATTCTCCAGTGTCCCTCGGTGAAAAACTGACTTTGGATTTTGTCCCGTCCAATTCGGAGAATATTCATTTTCTGACTTTCCTGGAACCAAAAATAGCAGAAAACAGGCAGCTGGCATTGTGGCTCTTGTTAATAGGTTAGTCCAAGAAATCATATGAAAAGTACTCCAAAGTGTGGACAAAATATAAGAAAGTAGATAAAACCAAGCATAGAACATCAAAAATTATGGATACGTTAGCAACGTATCAACGGTCTATTTCATCCGGGTTTGTACTGCATCCAATTCTCTTTCTCTTCTTAGTAGCAGGTCTTTCTTTTTCAATACTCGACTAACCATAAAGGGCCCTTACATTATAGAGGGAAGTTTGTGCTCTTTTTTTTGCACTAGTCGGAGAACCAGATCACCCTTCCTAAAAGACTGGTTTCTGACTCTCTAACTATGATACTTGCGTAACTTCTACTGATAGGATGTAGATCTCTATTTAGAAATGACGTGAACTTCCTCGAGCATATTGAGGTCATCTTGCCGCACGACTTCGACATCCTCTTTTACATACGCAGCGACTCGGGGAGAAGTATGAATAAGATCACTTGGAAGAACTGCTTCTGCACCGTGGACCAAGAAGAACGGTGTATATCCAGTTGACCTATTAGGAGTAGTTTGTAAACTCTATACAACAGACAACAATTCATCCTCCCAAGCCCCCACAGCACGATGTAGTGGTGCTTCGAGTCTTGGTCATAGGCCTTGAAGAATTAAACCATTTGCCCTTTCAACTTGTCTGTTGGCTTGTGGATGTGCGACTGATGCAATATTGAGTCGGATCCCTTGATCTTTGCAATATTTGACGAGTTCTCCCATTGAAAAGTTACTCCCATTGTCTGTAATAATACTATGTGGATACCCGAATCAGATTATAACATCCTCGACGAATTTTTTGGCTGTTTCTCCATCACAACTTGTGATGGCTTTTGCCTCAATCCATTTTGTGAATTTATCCACCATCACAAGAAGATGGGTGTATCCACTTGGATCCTGTTTAAACGGTCCTACCATGCCAAGCCCCTAGACCACAAAGGGCCATGTAATCGGAATTGTTCGCAGTTGATCAGCTAGAACATGGGCTTGTTGGGCATACTTTTGGCAACCTTTGCGCGTCTTGACCAGCCGTTCGACATCTTCCTTAGCTATAAGCCAAAAAAATCATGTCGAAAAGCCTTTGCCACTAAGGATGTGGCTGTGGCGTGATGTCCGCATTAGCCTTCGTGGATTTCCCTTAGGATTTCCACTCCTTCTTCCGGAGAAACATAGTGCTGAAAGACCCCAGACACACTCGGCTTATAGAGCTCACCACTCACCATTGTGTAGGATTTTGCTCGTCGGATGATCTGCCGGCTTAGAAATTCGTCTTCGAGTAATTTTATGTCTACCATGAAATTATGGTAGGGTTTTGTCCAGCTGGGAATTACAGCCAGAACTGCTATGAGTGGTGAGTCGGATTTGGTCGGATACTCCTCATTAGCCCCTGTGATAGAGGGAACTCTTAAGTGCTCTAGAAAAGCACCATCCGGGACCTTTTTCACGTGTAGCCTATTCTTGATAAAGCATCTGCTTCCTCATTTTCTGTTCGAGGAATGTGTTGAACTTCAAACCCTTCGAATGACTTAGATAGTTCATCCACGACAGCTCTATATGCTTCCATGTGCTTATTTGCATTGTCGATATCAGATACTTGTTGGGCAACTAAATTCGAGTCTCGTAACACATGAGTCGGCGAATGCCGATGTCTTTTGCAATTCGAATTCCATGCAGCAGGTCTTCATATTCGGCAATGTTATTTGTTGTCGTGAAGTGAATCTGGAACACATAGAATAGTTTATCCCCCGAACACTTTAGACCCGTCAAAATGTAAGGTCCAAACTTCCGACTCTGGGAGACCTATGTTTTCTATCGTCTCTATCCAATCAGCGACAAATTTGGCAAGAATCTGGGATTTGATTGTTGTACACGATTTGTACTCAATATCAAAACTTGCTAGCTTAATTCCCCACTTAGCGATGCATCTTGTGGCATCGTTGTTGTTGATTATGTCTCTCATGGGAGTTGTGCTCACCACGGTAATCTTGTACTCTTGAAAATAATGTCGTAGCTTTGTGGATGTAAAGAACACAACATAGGATAACTTTTGGTAATGAGGATACCTTTGTTTCGATTCAGTCAAGACCTCGCTGAGATAGTTAGTCGGACGCTGCACCAGGTGTTCTTGTTTTTCTTCTGGCTGTTCCACCACCATGATGACACTGACGACTCTATTTGTTGCAGCTAAGTAGAGCAACATTGGTTCATGTGGTTCTGGTGCTGCAAGGATAGGGGCGGATGAGAGTATGTCTTTCAGGTCCTGAAGTGCAGCTTCAGCTTCATCAGTCCAGAGAAACTCCTTGGTCTTTTTCAAGAGCTTGTATAATGGCATGGCTCTTTCACTGAGCCGTCTCACGAACCGACTAACCGCGGCAATGCTAGTTAGCCGTTGAATGTCCTTCAGGCGAGTCGGCCTGGAAATGTTGATTATAGCCTTTATTTTGTCTCAGTTCACCTCTATGCCTCTCTGAGAGACAATGAAACCTAACAATTTTCTGGCTGGTATTCCAAAGAAACACATCTTCGGGTTAAGCATTATATTGTATTTTTGTAGATTGCTGAATGTTTCCTCCAAGTAGGAAATAAGTGCTTCCTTCTTTTTGGACATCACAGCTAAGTCATCCACATAAGCATGTACATTGCATCTGATTTGATCGTGGAGGCAACACTGCATAGTGCGCTGGTATGTAGCTCCTGCGTTTTTTAGCCCAAAAGGCATCATCACGTAGCAGAAGGTTCCGAAGGAGGTGATGAATGAAGTCTTTAGTTTGTCTGACTCCATCATCCGAATTTGGTGATATCTGAAATATGCGCCGATAAAACATAGGAGTTCCGAGCCTGCTTTCGAGTCGATAACTTGATCGAGTCTAGGTAGAGCGAATGGATCTTTGGGGCAAGCCTTGTTCAAGGCAGTATAATCAACACACATCCTTAAAACAGTGGTGTACTTTTTTGGGACATTATAGGATTTTCCGACCAATCAGTGTGGATGACCTCTTCTATGAATCCGGCTAACTTGAGTCGGCTAGTTCTTTAGCTATTGCTTTGCACTTTTCATCGTCGAAACATCGTAAGGACTGTTTGACGGGTTTAGCGTTTGGATACACATTTAAGCTGTGCTCAGAAAGTTCCCTAGGTACTCCGTTCATGTCAGATGGTTGACATGCGAAGATATCTTTATTAGCTCTGAGAAACTCGATCAGCATGCTTTCCTATGCGTGGCCTAAATCTACGCCTATCTGATTCACCCTGGAGGGGTCATCATCCTTCAACGATGTTGTCTTCGTCTCTTCTGATGCCTTGAACTCCAAAGTCGGCTTTGTCACCTCCTTCTTCATTGCGGGCATCTCAGACGGTTCGATGTTCTTCGTGATCTCATGGTATTCCTCGGTGTGCAGTACGGCTTCAGCAAAGGCGGCAGTTTCGTCCTCGCATTCTTGCGCCTTCTTTAGGTCTCCCCGGATCATGATGACACCATTAGGACCTGGTATTTTCATCATGTTGTAAATGTAACAAGGGCGAGCCATGGAAGCCCAGTAAGCCGGACGCCCAAAGATAGCATGGTATGTGCTCTTGAACGGGACCACTTCGAAAGAAAGTGCTTCCGTCCGATAGTTCCTTGGACTTCCAAAGTAACATCCAAGGTGATTTCTCCCAGATAGTTCGCTGGTCTTCCGAGGACAACTCCATGGAAAACCATGGAGCTGTGGTTCAGCTGTGTTTCCAATATCCTCATATGGCACAGTGTTTTGACATAGATGATGTTGATGCTACTGCCATCGTCCATGAGGGTCTTGGAGAACCCATAGCCGTCAATAAGTGGAATGACGACCAGAGCGTACTTTCCTCGCATGTGCGGTTTAGGCGGATGATCGCTTCGGTCAAAGGTAATTGTAACTTTTGACCAGTCCAGAAACTGAAGGACAGCCGGAACAGTTGCATTGAGCTCATGCATTACTGCATTTTTGACCTTAGTTTGTGGGGACCCAAGGAAGCAGACATAGGTGTATTTCTTTGTTGGGGAGGTCTTTTTTCCATCTGACTTGGGGTTCGAGGCTTCTGCCTCCTCCATGTCAGAATCTTCCTTAGACTCCTTGTCTTTGTCGATTTTTTTCTTTCCTTTTCGTCACTTGGCCCTATAGCCAGCAGATTCGTCTTTCTTGATGTCTTCATTCAAATGACACTCAACATTGGTGTGGGACAAGCCCCCATTGCTATCACGGTGATGCACACACGGATTATTGGCGATGTTGGCCCAAGAGTAGGTTTTGCCAGGTTGCTGGTCTCCTCTACCAGGGACTCTGGAATTTCCACGGCCTCATCCCCGGCCGCCTCCACGGCTTCCTCGTCCTCTAGACCCGAAAGTTGCATTGACTATTGCAGTTTCCGGATTGGGTTTTTCTTCCGAGGTGTTCTTGCGTTTCAGAGCTTGCTGCTTCGGCTATTTACCCAACTGTGGAATAGCTAGTACATTTAGCAGTCCCTCTGAATCATCATCAGCATCAGCTTATTTGCTTGCCATCTCTATCATCTCCCCCAAATCGGTCACTTTGTTGCACTTTAAGCGATGACATAGTAATCTGATTGGGAGTCCCGTGATGAAATCTTTGATTGCGGTCTGGTCATTTACTCCCTCACAGGATTTCTTCATGTCGATACATCGCCTAAGGTAATCCTAGCAAGTTTCTCCGGGTTTCTGGGTGCAATGCTACAAGTCTCCGATCGTGCAGGGCCTCCTCTATGTTCCCTCGAAGTTCCGAAAGAAAGCACTTTGCATGTCATACCAGTTGTGGATGGTGTTTTCTGGGAGTTCATTAAGCCATGATCGAGTCTTCTTCCTCAGCATAAGCGGGAGATACCGGGTCGCGACTAAGCTATTTCCTCCTTTGGCGATGCGGAAGGCTGGAAGAAGTCCTGGAGCCAGGTGTCTGGCCGAGCCACACTGTCGTAGGGTTGAATGTGCCTTGAGACAGCAAATCCTTCCAAAAAGTTTGTTTGTCGTATGCACAGTTCGAAGCACTTTGGACCCACATAGATATTATCCGACTCGTAGCGCCGCGCTTCTATGTTTGAGTTGATCTGGTGCCTGGCATCACTTGGTGACAGAGAGCACCATCTCGGTTGTTCGCTGCGGCCATGGTTCCCATGAGCCTGACGTATGCTTCTTCTACCACCGCCTCCGTCGTGGCGCCCCTTGGCCTCCATGGGAGACGTTATGGTGGTTGCTTGGCGGAGAGGGTGGTGGTGGATTATTACCTCTAGTCGGGGCTCGCGATGACGGCCACCATGCCGTCTTGATCCAGCACGGTTCTCGTCATTCCTTCGTCCGGCAATGCCGTCCGGGTGACGTGGCTCAGTCGGACGGCTTGTATGTCTAGGAGGGGCATTCTTTGCTGGTCCTGCTCCCGATGTTGTTCTTCTTCATCTTCCCTATGGTTATTTGACTGCCACCGAGGAGGTTGTGGTTAAATCATTGTTGCAACGGCGTCTCACTCTGCGGCCGGGGTGATGTTGCTCCAGCTTCGTGCGGGTCTGTGCTGTTGTCCTGAAGATCCGGTTCTTGGATAATTCTCCTCCCGGGGGTCGAAATGGTAGCGTCGCTCTGGCTCCCATCGAGGGCTTTTATCTTCTTCGTCCGTGACCGTGTTGTGTGATTGATTGGTTGGAGGAATCCTCCCACTCTCTGATCGTGGTGACCTTTTGTTGCTCCAGGTCCTTGGTGAGTAGCTTCACACTTAGCCGGACCTTGTCTGGACTTGAATTATTTGCCAAGATATCCCGGTCTGTAGCAGCATTTTCTTCCGACATGCCATACACCTAGTTTCCTTTGCTATCGATCCAAGGTTTTCCCATGGCTATGTATCCTTCAAAAAGGGTTTTGTGCACCTCCAGATTTTTATTAGCCAATTCAGGGTCGTTCTGGGTCTTCTAGTGCTGTAGGGAACTAGGATGTCCCGCAGCCGCAATGCGCTGCTCCTCCTCGAGGAGGTGAGTGGCCTCATCAAGAAGTACTTGGCGATGCGCTTCTAGGGCTTGGGACCTGTCCTCCAACTCCGCAGGTGTAAGATCTGTGGCCGTCAGGATAGGTGTGGTGAGTGCATCTCCGAGAATCCTATGGGCACTAGGGGTAACCACGTGTCCATCCAACAGAGTGCTTTTTGGTTTGTCAAGGATCAGAGCTCCATCTGAATCATCTTCGTATTCTTCGGCGATTCCCTCATCAGCTGGAGGATCCCTAGCCGGAGTATTCTTCTTCTTTGCCTTCTTGGTAGCACCGGTAACAAAGACGGCTTTGGTTCTGATTCCTGGAGTCAAGCTTATATCAGTACTTTTGGATATCTGGATATCGGAATTATCTCTGAGATCCATATCATCATGCAGTTCAGGAGAGTTTTCTCCGGATTCTTCATCCATACTATTGTAGGGGATTTGATCCATAGCTTCTCCTTCCGTGGCCTTGGAGTTGATCTCCTCTTCAATTTCCACGGAGAGCTTTCGGAATTCTGTCGGCATCATGGAATCATCCAAGGATGCCGGTAAGTCGGTTTTTGTTCCGATTGCCTCCAGCACTGAGTCATTGTCATCTCCAGCATCAGCAGAGCCAGATCCGGATCCAACGTATCCGATGAAGTGCGATGCATGCGCCCTAAGGTAGTTGCGACTTTCTTTATTGGCCTGCTCGAAACATTTGATGGTCTCGAGAACTGCATCTGTGTTGACTATGGCACTGTTCATCATCATCTTCGCGGTGTGCCTCAGGAGTGATTTTCCTGCTCCAGCATCGGCAAATCCGGATCCAGAGTTGTTGCTGCTTTGATCTTCCTGAGATTTGACCTCCTTGGGGAGATCTACTTCAGATCCGATCTTCTCCACTATCTCCGCTTCAGGTGCGGGCTAGGTGGGATTAGGGTTTTTTGAGACCCGAAACTCTGCCGCCTTCATAGACAAAGTGGATCTAGAAATTTGTTCTGCCTCTATCATCACCGTTGGGGTGGGTTGGGCAGGTTCAGCGAAACCTAAGTAAACATCGATCTTGCCAAAGGACATGATTGTGTAGGTGGTCATAGGTTCCCTAGACGGAATCCAAGTCTTGTCGAGGATGACAAGAGGGACGTCGCTGGTGTAGAGGACCCGGTCGGCGGCAATTGTCTCGCCGATTCTGATTCACACAGATTCTGCCCGGAACGCGGATCCAAAACTCACCTGCCCCACCGTGGGTGCCAACTGTCGTCGGATTGAAGACATGTACGCCGAGAGGGGTCCTCGGGGCATGTGTAGAAAGGGATGTGAGGCGACGGTATTCTGGGACGGTGAGCACACAAGCTTTACCTAGGTTCAAATCTGTGGGGCCCTCGGATCAATTCTCTGAGAATCCCTGTAATGCATACACCACGATCCCATGATCAGTACATCGTGTCCCATAACCGACAAGTATCAAAGTAAACATCCATTACTTAAGCGGCTACATGGCGTACCTTATTTTCCATTATGGCTACATCAATCAACAACAGCAGAATTTCACCAAGTGTATAGCCCGAGCCAAGCCTTAACCTATAGGCAACTGACTGGGAGAACGTCCTAGCTCACATAGTCATCATCATCACCTTCTTCTTGATGTCTGACCAAGTTAATAGCTAGGGACAATGCTAGTGGGTACTTTGAATGTACTCGCAAACCACCTTAAGAGAATAATTATAACAAGAGGATATGCAATATGGTTGTAGTTGTAGGAGGGCTCCATGAGAGGTTCTTTTCTAAAATAGTTTCTCTTGTAGATATAGCATCTACATATCTTTGTTGAAAACTTTTGTAAAAGATTTTGAAAAGTTTTGGAAAACACTAGGACAGGTTCACCCATTCGTTTCTTCCTTCCGGTTATCCCATGACCAAACTCCTTTCCTTCCTTTCCGACCATCCCATGGTCAAAAAATTTCCAAAGCCTTTTATTTTCCGAAGTCCTTTTTGAATTCAAAACCCGCACCGCTCTACAGCATCCTTCCCAACCGTCCATGACCGTGGACACGGATATTCGAATAGATTTACACTATGCAGAAGTTCTACACTTTACCCACACCATCCGGGTACCCTGCCCTGGTCACCTACGGATCGTGGCTCGAGTAACCGATCAAGACTCTCTGGATGCCACTCTAGCATAGGACCTACCCTATGAGTTGGTCCAAAGACCAACCAGAGCGCATCCGACTTCTCGAGAGTGGGCACTTTCAATGAGGGGCTCATAGTATCGACCGGTCACTCACATGGGCGATCCTACTTCCTCCAGGAGAATGTCTAATAGTTGACCCTTTCTGTAAAGGAAGCCTAGAATTCCCACAATAGAGTAGACAAACTTTGAGCCCAGCCCCTTCCCATTTAGGAGTAATGTGGTTGCACGGGTTAATTGTTCTGGCAAAACTGCAAAGAAATGGGTGCGTTTTCGTAAACTTTCTTCCTCCATATTTCCTTCAACATTTTGTAAAACAAAACCTTTTTCCTTTCTCAAACCTCTCTTGGTAGGTCAAACCTCACCATGTTTTACCATAAAACATTTTTGTAAAACTTTTCCAGGGTCTTCCCATCCTATGGTTTTGCTTCGACTAAAACGGGGCCTCCAAAGGAGTATGGTGTTATTGTTGGAAATATGCCCTAGAGACAAATAGTAGTAAGGACTATTATCATATTTCATATGGTTTATGATTAAGTTTTATATCATGCTATAACTATATTGAGAGGAAACATCAATACACGTGTGATATACAAACAACCAGGGGTTCCCAGTGAAACTCTAGTCACTGGTTCATTGGTCAACGGATGATCATGTTTCCTGATCATGTGGCATTTATGCCAGTTGGAAATGGAGCCATCTCATTCCGAGAATGAGATGATGAACTAATACCCAACCTAAACATCATGACCCGATCATGTCACGAAGTTCAAGTTACGATGATTAGAAATGAATCCACGTAGACTATTCCTTAGACCGTGAGGCTATATCAATCACTGTCTCCCGAGAGTCCTTAGATAGCATCAAACGCCACTCGGTAATATAGTGGTTATAAAGGTGTGTTCAGGTACTCGGAGGAAACCTTAGAGGCAATATATGTCAAGAGCGGTATTTGTCCGTCCATGTGACAGGAAGATACTCAAAGGGCCCACTCGGAGAAGTTATATCCAATAGCTACGCAGCGTGTGATTTGATCACGGGGATATCACTTGTCGGAACTAGTCAAGTAGCATTGTTCGGTAACGAGATTGAACACGACATGGTGATGTCATTGATCAGATCTCGGGCAATGCAAGTATCGAGTGACAAAGGGAATAAGACACGACTATCCCGGTTCAAACGACAAAAGATCTTCGTGGAACGCACACATGACCATCCAGGTCCCTCTATCGATCATTGGTGCGGGAGTGTCTCGACCATGTCTGGAGTGTTCCAGAACCGTGGGGTATCACTCTTAAGGGCTTGATGATGCTTAGAGAGTGTTTATAGGATCGGTAGAATCACCGAAGAATAGTAGAGAGAAAACCGGAAGGGTTTCGGTAAGTTCGGAGGATGTCCGGAGTGGAGGTGGAAGGTGTTCCATAGCCACGGAGGTTGAATAATATGTGAATGAATGTTAAATGTTTATTTAATCATTTATACATAATTATTTAATGAAGTGAAAATCAATTAAAATGGTCAAAGGCTTAATGGGCCAATTTCTGGAGGGAGAGGGCCCATTAGGGGAAAGGAGAGAGGGAGAAGGGGCAAGGGGGCTGGCTGGCTAGGCCTAGCCCCCCACGCGGGGCCCACTAGGGTGGCCGACGGCCACCCCTCCCCCTCCTCTCCTTTAGTCCCACCTGGGACTTTGAGGGAGGTAGTACCTCCCCTCCCCCTATATATAGTGGGGGTATTTGGCCAAATTAAATACACTAATAATCAATAAAGGTCTTCTCACTTTTTGGAGGACCTCCAGTTGATATTTTCTCTCTCTCTCTCTCTATCTCTCTCTCTCTCTCGTGACCGTGGTCCCAAGTCTGGACTACGCGAGCGAGATACATCTTCAACGCGGAGCGCCATCGCGCAGCGGGATTCGGATCTGGGAGCTCTACTTCCGCAACTGCTGCTGGATCGGGGAAGCGGGAGTCATCGTCAGGCACCGGACGTGTGTAACTCCCCGCGAGGTGTCGCACTTGAGGCACTCAAGTTGTTGGAGCCAAGGAGCGCAAGGACTTCATCACGACCTTGAGGTCAGTTTCGGCTCGTCTACATCAACCACACTCTCCTGAACATTGACAACACTTTTCGGTCTTCAAGGGTAAGTTCACGAAAAGCCCCCTCCTGTTACTATATTACTAATAGATAGGTCCTGGCAGCTTCAGGGGTTCAAGGGCGTAGAGTAAAATTTATTGTTTTCATACGCGGAACCCCAACAGTGGTATCAGAGCTAGATTTATGCGTAGTAATGCTAGTACGGGTAGAACACACGAGATGGAGCGTGTGGGCGTTGATATTTTAGTTGTTACCCTCCCACGTGTACTTGTGTATACCGCAGTAATGCTTGATGAAGAGGCCCCCAACTGACTTTACGCATTCATTCGCGAGACTGTTCCATGCTTGACATACGGCTTGTACCGTATAAAGTGGCTTAGGGGGGTATTTGTCTCTCTCGCATTAGTTGGTATACCATTTGCAACGGAGGGCCCCGAAAGGGGTGTAGTAGAGACAACTACTTGATCAACATTATGCTGAAAGTTTGTAGGTAAGAACGGTTCTTGTGCGAAAGCCCATTCAGCCATGTAAAACAAGCAAAGATAAAGTAGAGGCGTCTAACTTTGTTTTGCAGAGGTCGTTGCTTTGTGATATGGTTGTGTCAAAGGTAAAGTGATTACCTTTTGTTACGTAGTAGTAGATAGTCACGAAGGTGACGAACTACCACGCCGGAATGACACCGGTACCCTGGTGTCTACGGCGCCGGAACCCTAGCGCCGGAATCCGGTGACGACGGACAGAGATCACGACGTGAAGGACCATATCACATCGCATTTACATTCAATGTTATTGTTTGTATGTCTTATTATGTGCTAGTATTAGATACTCGACTGTAGCCTAATAAGATGATCCCTGTTAAAATTACCAATGATTGTGTTCGCCCTTAGTGTGCACCACCAAGAAAGTTCTTTGGTATGAGGCAATCCAGGGTACAGGCCTGGGTGTCAGACATATCTACATTCGCATACAGTGGGTGTAAGCCATGTTGCACAGCGAATACACTAAGGTTGAGTTGGCGAGCCTAGCACGCCATAGAAGCGTGGCCTTGGAACACGGATGGTCGAAAGATCGAGCACGAGTCGCATGAATGATGTGACCGATGTTTAGCGTCCACCTTTGAACCCACATCGATGGCCGTGTGATGGCCCAAAATATATCGAGCTCGTTGGGGAACCCCAAGAGGAAGGTATGATGAGCACAGCAACAAGTTTTCCCTCAGTACGAAACCAAGGTTATCAATCCAGTACGAGCAAGGAAACACCCCAAAGGTGTAGCTAGCTGAACGATGGCAGGGCACACTACCGGTGCCAGCAGCAACATGGAGACCTGCACAACACAACCACAGAACTCTGTCCCCAACTTGCGATGAGGTTGTCAATCTTAGCGGTTTTGCTGAAAACAAAGGATTAAACGTATCGAATGGAAGGAATTAATAGTTTGCAGAAAGTAAACACAAAGCAGTAAACAGTTTGTAGATTGTATGTAAAAGAAAGGACCGGGTTCCATACTCCTTAAGATAGATAACATGTTGGGTGAACAAATTATAGCGGGGCAATTGACGAACATCGAGAAAGCAATACATGCATATACTAATCATCTTGACTCCTTTGGAACTTGATTGGGCATTACGACATTATACATAGGCCGCCATCCAACTACATCTATGACTAATAATCCACCTTCAGGTTATCATCTGAACCCCCTCCAGTATTATGTTGCAAGCAACAGATTATTGCTTTACGAATTGCGTGTAAAGTAAACAATATGATTGTTCTATGAACAAAGGATTGTTGTTTTCTCCCTAGTAGCAATAGAACATCTAGTACCTTAGAGATTTATGTCACTTCCCTAGATTACCAGAGGCATGAACCCACTATCGAGCATAAATACTAACTCTTGGAGTTGCTAGCATCTACTTGGCCAAGATAGCTACTAACAACGGAAAGCATGCAAGATCACAAATAATAAAGACATGATAGAATCAATAATCAATCTGAAATAGCATCTCAATATCCATCGGATCCCCGCAAACACAACATGCAGAATTACAAATAGATGATCGTGATCATGAACGAAGCTCACAAGATCTAGACATGAAAGCAAAAAGGAGGAGAACCAGCCATCTAGCTACTACATGGATCCACAGTCCAAGGATGAACTACTCACGCATCACACCGGAGGCTTGCATGATGATGAAGAAGGCCTCCAGGGTGAATTCCCTCTCCGTGAGTGCAGAAGAGCTTCAGATCCTTCCTGATCTAGGGATGGAGATGACGACGGCTACAGACTCTTTCATGGATTTTTGATCGGGTACTTAGGGTTTTCGGCCCGAGGGCATCTTATAGGCGGAAGGAGAGGCCGAGGGGGTGCAGGGGTCGGCCAAACCACCCCCTGGCGCGGGCCAGCCTGGCCATGCCAGTGTGTGGCCCCAGTTCTCCGTCTCGTATTCGGGCATCTGATGACTTCCGGAAAAATAGGCACTTTGGCTTTTGTCCCATCCAATTCCGAGAATATTCATTTTCTGACTTTCCTGGAACCAAAAACAGCAGAAAACATGTCGCTAGCACTGTGGCTCTTGTTAATAGGTTAGTCCAATAAATCATATGAAAAGTACCAAAGTGTGGACAAAACACAAGAAAGTGGATAAAACCAAGCATGGAACATCAAAAATTATAGATACATTTGCAATGGATCAACATCCCCAAGATTAACTCATGCTCGTCCTCGAGTAGGTAAGTGATAAAAAGAAAGAATAATTTTTGAGGTGACATGCACCATCAAAGACTTGATCAAAGTATTTGTAAAACATTCAAAGCTGGGATCATAGTACTTCAATCATAACATGAAAGACAAGGTTCTAGCAATAAGACAAAGAAACTATGATGCAACATGAAAAGGCACAAACAAAAGATTCATGAATAACAATGCTTTGCAAGACATTTATTTGTTTCACATAAAGAAAACATAGCATAATAGTATTCAACTTGTCCCTGATAGAGTAGCAAATATAAATGCATAGGACACCTTCAAAGTTCATAAGAGTGACTAGATACAAATAGTTTAAAACAAGCAATATCGAGGTTATGCATCAATCAACTAGTCTTGGGATAATGCACATAGAACTAAGAATGGACACTATGCTCTCAAAGTAAGTGCATAAAGGTAGAAGGTGGAGACTCAATATAATGGTGGAAGAAAGGCCTTCATAGAAGGAAGTAGGGATTCAAGTCTCATAAAGAGCTTCCAAAAATTATGGTACTTACAGCTTTCAGCTCTCATTGCCCCTATCATAAGCATCTTGAAGGTGATTAAGGTTAAAGTGACACAACTAAGAGGATATGATTGACAAGTTATAAACCGAAATCTCATGCCCCTTACTTACGAAGACCGAACCTCATGCTACTCAACTTTAGTCACGAGTAAGCTCTTGTCATTGTAAGTACATGTGTATCATAAAGAACCGCCAACGGGGTACCCCTTGCACATGATGCAGGAGCTATCCCATAATCAAAATGACAAGGCAAGCAGACAATGAGCATCTCAGCGATCTTTTTATTTGCTATTTGCATAGGTTTTTATTGAGGATGCTTCATAGAGTCCTCATTATGGTGATGCTGCAAGTTTCCACCATGATTAGGCATGGCTTAGGCTAGCGGCCCAGGCGTTTCTCTAACACACATACAAACTCCATGATCTTACAAGTTCCACTTTTATTTCACACCGCTGGGATCCGTAAGCAAAAGAATAAGATATCAACGGGGTACAAAGTACAAGTGCAATGTTCAAAGCGTTCCCCATGATACATGGTTCTGCTAATTTCAACTTATAAGCGCAAGCATATACGCAACAAAGAAGGACCCAATGATTCAAGTTTATTAAGGGCAAGAAAAGTAAAGTGTGCCATCAAGTTCGTGAGAGCTTTAATCACTAGTTTTCTCATAACAAGTTTAATTTGGAAGGTAAACAAAAGCATGAATATACTTGGAATAGTATAAGCTAGTAGGTAGGTATGGTGGACTCTTTGGAATAACTTGGTTTAGGGAGTTGGATGCATGAGTGGAACTCATACTTGGTTATAGAGGCTAGCAAAAGACTGGGAGCGACAAACTAAGAGAGCAATAATGGCCATAATCATGCAGAGCGACAAAACATCATTGATCAAAGCATAAAGTGATACTACAAGTTGAAAACCAAAGGATCATAAAGGCTATGGTGACTTGAGATAGTCATAACATGGTGTGAGCATGTGCCAAGTCAACCCAAATAAAGCATCAAAGGAGAATACCACTATACTATGCTTTAATATGCTAAAACAACGCATGATTCATCCAAGGCACATTAAGCAATCTCAATTGTTTATAACAAGTAACGTTACAGCAAAGAATACTAAGCATACAGTCAAAACAATATCAAGCATGGCATGACAAAGCATAGGCCACAGTCAAAAACAAGCTCTTTTTACCACATAAGTATGAACTTTCCTACTATTTTCCAATCCAAACCAAACTATTTGCAAACCAATGTATGAAAGAGGGGGTCCAAACAATTTATTCAGAAAACTAAGAAAACCAAGCAAATGAAAAACCAAAACAAAAACGAAAAAGAAGATGCTCCAAGAACAACACAACTGTGCATGAAACAATAAAAATGAAGCGTTTGGAAGAAACCTGGGATTTTTATTGATGAAGAAGGGGATGCCTTGGGCATCCCCAAGCTTTGACGCTTGTACTTCTTGGATATTTATTGGGGTGACACGCGTGACATCCCCAAGCTTGAGCTTTAGTCCATCCTTCATCTCATTACTCATTCCTTCCATACACCTAAAATTTTTCCTTCATACAAAACTTCACACAATCTTTATTAGCAACATTAGTGCACTCAAGATAATAAGTCTTAAGGTTCAGCTCTAACACCAATAAACTTACATTAGAACACTAGCTACTGTAGCACTTCCCTCAAAAATCTCAATTCCCCAAAAGAACTCAAAAAGGAACCAACAAGAAGCAAATGCAGAAAATGGCAGAAATCTGTCAAGACAGACCAGCAGGTAAAGACGAATTTTTTCGAAGACCTTCTGTTGCTCAAATCAAAAAGTGTTGAACTAACGAAAGTTATATAACAACCTGGGGCAGAAGCAGAAAAATTCACGCCTCAAAAATACGTTCAGAGATTTTACACGAATGTTTACGGTGAAGCACAGAAATCTGTTTCGGGACAACAACTTTCCCAATCATTACTTATCTCTCATTAGAGGTTACTCTTGGCACAAAAAGCAAATAAAAAGGATAAGGAGCGGTTATTACTGAATTAATAACTTCCAAGACTCATCTAAAACTTTTGGGTTATCTCCCAATAAGTACTTTTCTTTAACGCCTTTAAGTTAGGCATAAGAAGCAAGAAAAAGAATCAAGTGTTCTCAAATGAAGAAGCATTAAAACCAAATTTTGTTTTCATAGGAGAAGCAAAAGAAATCTTCTCTCTCTTCTTAGGGAAGTGTTCTATACCTTTCTTGAGTGGGAGTTGATATTTAATGGTGCCTTCTTTCATATCAATAATGGCACCAACAGTTCTAAGAAAAGATCTTTCCAAAGTAATAGGACAAGAAGCATTGCATTCAACATCCAAAACATAGAAATCAACGGGGACATAGGCATTGTTAACCATAATAAGAACATCATTAAGACTCCCCATGAGTTTCTTTTTAGCATTATCATCAAGTGGGACATTCAAATAACAATCTTCAAGTGGAGGCAAATCAAGCATATCATAAATCCTTCTAGGCATAATAGAAACACTACTATGAAGATCACATAAAGCTTTGAAATCAAAGTCATTCACTTTCATATTAATGATAGGTTCCCAACCATCTTCTTGTTTAATAGGAATAGAAGCTTTATGTTTCATCTTTTCTTCTTTAATCTTTATGAGAGCATCAATAATGTGTTTTGTTAAGGCCATGTTCATAGCACTAGCATTAGGACTTTTAGCAAGCTTTTGTAGGAACTTAATAACTTCAGAGATATTGCAACCATCAAGATCAAAATCAAAATTATCATCTAAAGAAGTAGAACTATTACTAGCCTCAACACTAGTGGTGGTAATAGTAGAAACATTAATGTTTCTAGCAATTTCATCTTCTCTTTCCGACTTAGCATGTAATTCAGCTAATAGTCTAGCATTTTCATCAATTCTTACTTGTATAGCATTAGTAGCTACAAAGGGATTATCATTAGTTTCAGGTTTAGCAGCCATTTTATTCGAAGAAGATTGAGCTTCAGCCAAAGATGCTATATTTCTTTCAGCATTAGAGAGTTTTTCCTCAATAGTTTTATTGAAAGCAGTTTGTTTACTAATAAAGTCTTTAAGCACAACTTCAAGTTCAGAGGGTGCACTCCTATTATTGTTGTAGGAACTTCCATGAGCATTACCATTGTTGGGAGGATATGGCTTATAATTGTTGTTAACAAAATTATTCCTATAAGCATTATTGCCAAAGTTGTTATTTCTTATGAAGTTCACATCAACTTGCTCCTCTTGAGCAACCAAAGAAGCTAAAGGAACATTATTTGGATCAATATGGGCTTTCCCATTCACAAGCATAGACATAATAATATCAATCTTATCACTCAAGGAGGAAGTTTCCTCTACAGAATTTACCTTCCTACCTTGTGAAGCTCTCTCAGTATGCCATTCAGAATAATTAACCATCATATTATCCAGAAGTTTTGTTGCAGCACCCAAAGTGATGGTCATAAAGGTACCTCCAGCAGCAGAGTCCAATAGGCTCCTTGAAGAATAGTTCAATCCTGCATAAAAAGTTTGGATGATCATCCAAGCAGTCAGTCCATTAGTGGGACAATTCTTTACCAAAGATTTCATTCTTTCCCAAGCTTGAGCAACATGCTCATTATCAGTTTGTTTAAACTTCATTATTTCACTTCTCATAGATATAATCTTAGCAGGAGGATAGTATTTTCCAATAAAAGCATCTTTGCACTTAGTCCAGGAATCAATACTATTCCTAGTTAAGGAATTCAACCACTCTTTAGCTTTTCCTCTCAAAGAGAAAGGAAACAATTTCAGCTTAATAATATCACCATCTACATCCCTATGCTTTTGCATCTCACAAAGTTCAACAAAGTTATTTAGATGGGCAGCAGCATCTTCATTACCAATACCAGAAAATTGTTCTCTCATAACAAGATTGAGTAAAGCAGGTTTTATCTCAAAGAAAGTATCTTCAGGCACAGGTGGAGCAATAGGTGTGCTCATAAAATCATTGTTGTTGGTGCTAGTGAAGTCACACAACTTAGTGTTTTCAAGAGTAGTTATTTTTTGTGTTTTTGATAAAGAAAGCAAACTTGTAAAACTAATTTTTTTTGTGTGTTTTTTGATAACAAAACAAGCAAACAAAGCAAAAAGAAACTAAGCAAAACAAAAATAACAAAGTAAAGAGATTGGTTATGAGGGTCTCCCCTTGTGAAGATGTCCTTGACTCCCCGGCGACGGCGCCAAAAAATATGCTTGATGGCCCAAAATATATCGAGCTCGTTGGGGAACCCCAAGAGGAAGTTATGATAAGCACAGCAGAAAGTTTTCCCTCAGTATGAAACCAAGGTTATCAATCTAGTAGGAGCAAGGAAACACCCCAAAGGTGTAGCTAGCTGAACGATGGCAGGGCGCACTACCGGTGCCAGCAGCAACGTGGAGACCTGCACAATACAACCACAGTACTCTGTCCCCAACATGCGATGAGGTTGTCAATCTCAACAGTTTTGCTGAAAACAAAGGATTAAACGTATCGAATGGAAGGAAGTAATAGTTTGCAGAAAGTAAACACAAAGTAGTAAACAGTGTGTAGATTGTATGTAAAAGAAAGGACTGGGATCCATAGTTCACTAGAGGTGGCTCTCCTTAAGATAGATAACATGCTGGGTGAACAAATTACAGCGGGGCAATTGACAAACATCAAGAAAGCAATACATGCATATACTAATCATCTTGACTCCTTTGGAACTTGATTGGGCATTACAACATTATACATAGACCACCATCCAACTACATCTATGACTAATAATCCACCTTTAGGTTATCATCCGAACCCGCTCCAGTATTAAGTTGCAAGCAAAAGATTATTGCTTTACGAATTGCGTGTAAAGTAAACAATACGATTGTTCTATGAACAAATGATTGTTGTTTTCTCCCTAGTAGCAACAGCACATCTAGTACCTTAGAGATTTCTGTCACTTCCCAGTTACGGAGGCATGAACCCACTATCGAGCATAAATACTAACTCTTGGAGTTGCTAGCATCTACTTGGCCAAGATAGCTACTAACAACGGAAAGCATGCAAGATCACAAATAACAAAGACATGATTGAATCAATAATCAATCTGAAATAGGATCTCAATATCCATCGGATCCCCGCAAACACAACATGTAGAATTTCAAATAGATGATCTTGATCATGAACGGAGCTCACAAAATCTAGACATGAAAGCACAAAGGAGGAGAACCAGCCATATAGCTACTACATGGATCCATAGTCCAAAGATGAACTACTCACGCATCACACCGGAGGCTTGCATGATGATGAAGAAGGCCTCCAGGGTGAATTCCCCTCTTCGGCAGGGTGCCGGGAAGAGCTTTAGATCCCTCCCGATCTAGGGATGGAGATGACAATGACTCTGAGACTCTTTCGTGGATTTTGATCTGTACTTAGGGTTTTCGTCCGGGCATCTTATAGGTGGAAGGAGAGGCCGAGGGTGCTAGGGTCGGCTGCACCACCTCGGCGCTGGCAGGCCTGGTCATGTGCCAGGTGGTGTGGCCGGCCCCTAGCCCTTCTTCGTCTCGTATTCTGGCATCTGATGACTTCCGGAAAAATAGGCACTTTGGCTTTTGTCCCGTCCAATACCGAGAATATTCATTTTCTGACTTTCTTGGAACCAAAAACAGCAGAAAACAGGCAAGTAATCGTGGCTCTTGTTAATAGGTTAGTCCAAGAAATCATATGAAAAGTACTCCAAAGTGTGGACAAAACACAAGAAAGTGGATAAAACCAAGCATGGAACATCAAAAATTATAGATACATTTGCAATGTATCACCGTGTTCAATCGGGGGAGATATGGCTGATAGGGGTCGTGTTATCACTAGGAACCCTTGTGGGGATAGGCGTTTCTGAGTGGAGTTATTATTAACTCATTTAATTATAAACTTAGTCTAAATTACTTTTGCAATCATAAATGTAGATGGCTCACTGTGAAGCTTACTTTTTGATTGAGGATTGGGTAAAGGGTGAGAAACTTAGACTTGATGGATCCAACTTCCCTAGTTGGTTGTGCGCCTGAATGATCTCCTTACTATGAATCATGTGGTAGACTACATACACCGCAGGATGGATTTGACTGAGCCAGACTACTATGAGACCCCACAAGAGCTAGCAGACCGCTACTATCATCAAGAGATGTCCACCTACATTCAGATAATAATGCGTTTCGGAATGGTGGATGAGCTGTGGCCTTTCGTGGGTGATGTCAACCCTCGTTCGGTGATGCTACAGCTTAGGACACATTTCGTGGAACAGACACGCATATGGGAGCATGAGCTGATGGGAGACTTCCTCTCCATTAAGATGGAGGAGAACTCATCATTGGACGACCACTTGGAGCACATGCATGATGTGTACATGAGGCCTGCATACTTCCTGGACAGCTGGATGACGGGCTCTTTTGCAAATGGTGTTGTGCTGTTCGCTGCCACCAAGCTACCAAGCACAAGTCAGGACTTGCGTAATGAGGGGTGACGCGGAAACAATGGAGTTCCACCGATTCGTGACACATCTCAGAAATGTGTTGGTTGAACAAGATGTCGCTCAGGTCATCAATGACAAAGGTATATAATTGATATACAGTTTTATAAATGTTATAATCTTGCAAACACATTTGTAGTGTTAAGTATATCTGATACTTGTTCTGTTTTGCTGAAAACAGGTCCTTCTGCATGAGAGGTGCTTGCTAGAGAGGAGGTGACGTTGCGTGTTGATGGCGAGCATGATGATGATGGCCGACGACACTCTCCCTCGACATTTATCATTTAGTTTATGTTTAGGATGATTATTGTAATCAAGAGATTGTGAACTTCTTTAGTGTGTCTCACACTTCGTGAGACGGTTATTCATATGAGTTTGTAACAAACAGTTGTTCCACTTTTATGAATGATTTCTATTCGTGTTCATATCTTGTTTGATTATGTGTGAATTATCATTGTTGTTTGAAACTAATTGATAATGCATGAACATTTGTAAAATATTGAAATGCCTTAAAATACCCAACTTAATGATAAATTCATTAATGAATGAAACCATTGTTTAAATTCAAAGTTATATTGATAATATGTGAAAGTCATTCGATTTCTTATCACATATAAATCATGCCTAAGTTTGGCAAAATAACTTGAACACCGTGTATTACCTGAATACAAAGTGTTTAATGAATTATTAAAAAGTAAATACATATTCGATGTATTGTGCTTAACGAGAATGGTAATTATCATTATATGAATGTTTAATGTGTAAAGTAGTTTACCAAAGGAAACATGAATATGAAACTATTTGATTTGATCAAAGTGTTTCATCAACAATGGGTATAAAGATAAAAGAGAATCTAATTACTATGATTTGATCAATAGTAATGAAATTCGAATTTATAAGAATGACATAAAAGAAATTGTGGAAAGCAAAACATTTTGAAACGTCAAAATACAAAGCATCACAATGTGATATTAGATATCAAAGTGGGTGAATAGAAGGGACCAAATATATCGATGCAATGTAGATGTAGAGACCATTAGTTAGAAATAGTTAGCACTCAATTAGAATGTAGTGAACCATTTGGATTCGTGAAAGTTTTAGGGTTATTCGATATAACCAAAACAATAGCGAATAAGTCCTTATAGAGTATTCATTGGAAACTTTGAATACGAAACCCATAGCTGAAACCAAAAGGAAAGCAAGATTCGTATTGCTTGGTTTTTTTGGTGTATTCTTGAGAAAGCTCACTTTTAGTGATATTTCTCGATTATGAAGCAAATGGAAGATAGTGAAAAACATTATGAGGATTCAAAACCCTGCATCAGAGTGTTCAAAAGCGCAACGGACAACGTTCCTGAACGATTCTCTGCACATAAGGAAAGTATCAATGATATTGATCATTGTGTTTTCCCCACTAGTGTTTTCACTACATGAAGTAGGATTCAAAATGTAATCCATATCTTGTAAGGGGACATTTGAGAATCATTTGTCATGATTATTGGAATATGACATACCTACAAACTACTAAGGAAATAATGGTAAACTAGAATTATGAGAAATCCTAGAAGCAAAATTCACTTGAGATTAGAAAGCAATTCATTGCTGAATCTCACAAGTAAAAGGGGTTACTTGAATTTTTCCCAAATGACTGCAAAGCCATAGTGGAAAAAGAGGTGAATGACAAAAGCACAATTTGTCAAGTATTGGACAAATTCAAATGAATTTGATTCAACTTTGCCAAATGTCTAGAGGATTTAAAACTAGTAATAGTACTAGTATCTCATAGTAAATCTCCAAGTTTGATATTTGATCAAAGGATTTTGAAGTTATTCAAAATAGTGAGTGGATATGCAATTTGCATGAAATTGAGTGGGAGCTATAAAAGTCTTCCATGAAACAATATGTGATTGACATATTTTTAAGTGGGAGCAATATAAGTCTCGAATTCAAATATGTAGGAACATATTCTGAGTGGGAGCTTATAGGGGTAATTCTTAAGTGTGTTAAGAATGAAAGCGCAAATACTTATAAATAATGATTTCTAAGATGTAGAAGTTGATAATAGGTGTATTATGATATTATGTAGTATTCCTTAAGGGATTCTGAAAAGGGTTTCAGAATAGAAGTTAATTAAGGAACTGGTCCTTAATAACTCAGATTAGGAATAGTATTAAGTTTAACATCGATGGTTGATAGAAATAAAAGGATGATCATCATCCACTATGTTGAGACATAGGTTCTATCTTAGAAAACCATGATGATAACCTAGCATAATATGTGATCTAATTAAGGAACGTTTAAGGGTGATTAAGTTTGAATCACAGAATGTTGAGCTGAGTTTGTCCGCAGTGTCTAGTAGAGAACTGCAGACATGTTTTCCAAATCCATAAAGGATGACATATCTTAAAGCATAAAGAGTTATGTTATAAGGTAATATGTTGGAAACTCCTATAAATACCGATTGAAGTCAAGTAGGAAGCGAGGTGAACTAAAACATCGAAAGTTGCACAGAGTGTGCTAGTGTTTCGATGAATACATTTATAATAATAGATAAGGGTACCATCTAAAGTGTTGTATAATGTTATGGCGGGGCTAGTTCGCTTTTAACGTAGAATGATGTGTCCCAGGGCACAGTGCCCATGAGAAAGCCCTCGAGGTTGATCTAAAGTCGCTGTAGGCTCCTGGAATCGGGCCTCGTTCTGCTGCCATAGCGACGATGCATACACATAGATGCTATCATGTGATGATAAAGTATTAATGTTAATCAAGGTGACATTAGTAAGTTGCAAAGGATTTGGGACTGTAAAGTATAGACCCAAGACTCAACCTCTTCCATGAGCGAGCATGTTCAGGGTACCGGATATATGATGCAAATGATTGAGAACAAATGCAGCTAGTGTATTTGTACTCTAGTGTAAGTGGGAGACTGTTGGAAATATGCCCTAGAGACAGATAGTAGTAAGGACTATTATCATATTTCATATAGTTTATGATTAAGTTTTATATCATGTTATAACTGTATTGAGAGGAAACATCAATACACGTGTGATATACAAACAACCAGGGGTTCCTAGTGAAACTCTAGTCACTGGTTCATTGGTCAATGGATGATCATGTTTCCAGATCATGTGGCATTTATGCCAGTTGGAAATGGAGTCATCTCATTCCGAGAATGAGATGATGAACTAATAACCAACCTAAACATCATGACCCGATCATGTCACGAAGTTCAAGTTACGATGATTAGAAATGGATCCTCGTAGACTATTCCTTAGACCGTGAGGCTATATCAATCACTGTCTCCCAAGAGTGCTTAGATAGCATCAAATGCCACTCGGTAATACAGTGGTTATAAAGGTGTGTTCAGGTACTCGGAGGAAACCGTAGAGGCAATATATGTCAAGAGCGGGATTTGTCCGTCCATGTGACGGGAAGATACTCAAAGGGCCCACTCGGAGAAGTTATATCCAATAGCTGCGCAACGTGTGATTTGATCATGGGGATATCACTTGTCGGAACGAGTCAAGTAGCATTGTTCGGTAATGAGATTGAACATGACATGGTGATGTCATTGATCAGATCTCGGGCAATGCAAGTATCGAGTGACAAAGGGAATAAGACAAGACTGTCCTGGTTTAAACGACGAAAGATCTTCATGGAACGCACAGGGGTCACATGGCCATCCAGGTCCCTCTGTCGATCATTGGTGCGGGAGTGTCTCGACCATGTATGGAGTGTTCCCGAACCCTGGGGTATCATGCTTAAGGGCTTGATGATGCTTAGATAGTGTTTATAGGATCGGTAGAATCACCGAAGAATAGTAAAGAGAAAACCGGAAGGGTTTCGGTAAGTCCGGAGGATGTCCGGAGTGGAGGTGGAAGGTGTTCCATAGCCACGGAGGTTGAATAATATGTGAATGAATGTTAAATGCTGATCTAATCATTTATTCATAATTATTTCATAAAGAGAAAATCAATTAAAATGGTCAATGGCTTAATGGGCCAATTTCTAGAGGGAGAGGGCCCATTAGGGGAAAGGAGAGAGGGAGAAGGGGCAAGGGGGCTGGCCGGCTGGGCCTAGGCCCCCGCACGGGGCCCACTAGGGTGGCTGGCGGCCACCGCTCCCCCTCCTCTCCTTTAGTCCCACCCCGGGACTTTGAGGGAGGTAGTACCTCCCCTCCCCTTATATATAGTGGGGGTATTTGGCCAAATTAAATACACCAATAATCAATAAAGGTCTTCTCACTTTTGGGATGACCTCCAGTTGATATTTTCTCTCTCCCCTTCTCTCTCTCGTGACCGTGGTCCCAAGTCTGGACTACGCGAGCGAGAGACATCTTCACCACGGAGCGCCATCGTGCTGCGGGATTCAGATCCGGGAGCTCTACTTCCGCAACTGCTGCTGGATCGGGGAAGTGGGAGTCATCGTCAGGCACCGGATGTGTGTAACTCCCCGCGAGGTTTCACAATTGAGGCACTCAAGTCGTTGCAGGCAAGGAGCGCAAGGACTTCATCATGACCTTGAGGTCAGCTTCGGCTCGTCTACATCAACCACGCTCTCCTGAGCGTTGACAACGCTTTTCGGTCTTCAAGGGTAAGTTCGCGAAAATCCCCCTCCCGTTACTGTATTACTAATAGATAGGTCCTGGCAGCCTCAGGGGTTCAGGGGCGTAGAGTAAAATTTATTGTTTTCATACACGGAACCCCAAAAGTTATACACCATCTACCATACTAGGGACAAGTAGGTGTCATCAAGGGGTCTGTACTTAGTAGTACAAAAGTGTAATGGTGTGGAGGGGCCAAACCACTATCGGATATAGATCATCATACAAAAAAACAATGTAGTTTTCATAAACAGTAGGTAAAACATGCATAAGTAAAACAGTAGGACAAGTCTTATGAGAAAGAAGGTGCCTTGCCTGTGATTAGCAATATGGCAATATGTCCCTGGACTTCTTCTTAGGAAACCACAATAACCATCAATAACCATATTCTTCTGGTCGATATAATCGCAACTATCATCGTCAGAGGTTATACATGCAAGCAAACAAGACCACAATCAACGCAAGGCATACACTCACCACTACAATACGGTAAGCAAAAGATCAAGGCATTAACATACTTTGGTAGATTTTGATAGATTGAGTTTATTGCGATTGGAATTATTGGAAATACATTTGTGGAACTTCTTTTATAATTTAATTGTCAAATGCCACCTATTGTAGGGTTTTTGACTAGGGCTTGGGTCTAGGTGGTATATATGTACAAAAATGATACCAATAGATAGATATTGAAATAACAAGGCCAACAAAAGTGGTTTTCAAGATTTATCACTTTTCTTTAATTATTTATGGATTTTATAGTGGAAAATAACCCTAGTTTAGGTGAATAATTCACTAGAAAAGATCTAGAGGTCAAATAAATTTATTCTCGAAGGGTATTGTATATCTTTGAGTTTGTGATTTTTGGGAGTTGGAAACATCTCAAAACAATTACCAGAATACCCATGGGAAATTCTCAAAATCTGTTCTGTAAGAAATTTTTCTTTTTCACCAGATTTAATCTACCGAAGCTTCTAATAAGAAACTAGAGGCATAAGTTAGGTAAGTCAAATACCTTTCTATAGAAATTGGATTCATCATTTTAGGAGTTGTAGATGTACATAGGTTATTTATTTGGTGGAATAACCCTACCTAGAGGAATTTAATTCACCAAAATTCACCAGGGGATCAATAAAACTTGATCTCCTGGGTTTGTTAGGTATTGATGTACCACTTCACTAGGAGTTGGGAACAATTCAAAAAGAGTTGTGGATCTTCCTAGAGAAATTACTAAAGACAAAAGTGAATTGTTTTTTTCATTTTTGCTACAAGAAAAATATAGCACCACTTGGCCTAGAACCAATGCCACAAGACAAGTTCTTCCCTTACCTACCAGAATAAAGTGGTTTCACTCAATTTGGATCTACATAACTCACTGAGAGATTTGTTGTTGGTAATATACACATTTTTGTAGATTAAATACCAATAAATAATAATAATTGTTTCTGTAAAGGGGCTAGTTTTTCATGTTACATAAATCACTATAGGACATGCTAAAATTTTGGTCTATGAAAATATAGGTCATTTTGATTTTTGTTTGGAATTAATCCAAATAGTCAATTCAATAGATCCAAGTAAATAAAAAGGAAAAGGGGGTGCCTGGGCCTGATTCTAGAAGGATATGGGCCGCATAGGTAGAACCGGCCCGCTCGGGTGGATCTAGGCATGGGAGTTGGTTTTAAAATGCTACGGAGTGGGGCCTGATCGTCAGCTGCACATAGAGGTGAAGGGGTATGGGGCCTCGTGGCCGCTTGATTTAAGGGAATCCGATGGTGGATGGTTGTCTTCCTCCTTAGGCTGGACTAGTGGGATGGAAACCCTAACATGGGTCTGAGAGGGGTAGTGGCTTATCTGGGGACCTAGGGAGCGGGTGGGGAGGTGATGAGCGGATGCAGCTCATTCTGTTGTTCACGGAAAGGGGAGGTAGAGGGGCGCCTCACGCATTCGAGACGGCGGAGTTGGCTCTAGTGATTTGCCGGGTGACCACGTAGACGGCTATCGGTCATCAGCGAGATGCGGAGAGGGACATTGGGGCTTGTCTTGGTTAGAGGGAGAGGCATGCACGGCTGCATGTGCTCGAGTTTGATAGGTTCTTCGGGTGGAGCTCCACTCGGCAAGCAACCGGTGACTGCGCTCTAGAGTTCCTGTAGCAAGGGGAAAGTACAGGGAGGTAGATCAGAGGGAGGGGAGCCCAACATAGTGAAGGAGAGGATCTGGGGTTCAAGGGATACCTCGAGTATGAGCTTGTAGCACTGAGATCTTCAAAAGGGTTGCCTCGGGCAGCAGAAAGGAAGAGGGTGTTTGGGGCTCTGGTGTGGCGAGAGGAGGAGATAGGAGAGTAGAAATGAGCCAGGGGGAGTGCTGCCCTGGTCTCTGGCCTATTTAACAAGGAGGAGAGGATCTAGTATGTACCATGTCCATGGGGGGCATGGGAGGAGAGTGATGATCAGGTATTTGTTGAGTTGGGCGGTGCTGGGAGAGAGTGGGGCTCTGTTGACGTGCCTAGGGGTAGAGGGGAGTAGGGCAGTAGCTGCAAAAGTTTTAAAAGCAAGGTGTGGCATAACTTGTGTCTCTCCTTCTTCCAAGCACAAGGGGACAAGGGTAAGGTTTGCTACAGTGGTATGGCTATAGTGCACTCGACCAGAGAGATTGTTGTGGTGGTCATCCATGTGCCTTAGTGGTGGTTAGAAGAAGATTTAGTTCAAAATTATTGTCAAGACTCAAAGTTGTTATGTTTGAGGATCATGAAGAACTTTCTTGAAACTTGATCTTGGGAAGATGAGTTGATGATTTTGTGGATGGGTATGGTTAGGATACACCCTAGGGAATTGTTTTGGATTTTTCAGAGGGTTTTTGATCCACTTTATATCCATTATTCAAATAGTGCTGAAATGGTTTTCAAGTGTGCATTTCAGATTTTTGAATTGGAAAAGGGAGGTTTTTGTTATGAGAAGGTTAGGAATACCATTCTACATAGAGGAGAATTTTCCCAAGATTTATTAGGATGTAAAAGTATTTAAAACATTTGTTTTCTTATTTTTGCCATTAAGGAAAAAGGGCAAAATGAATTTTTAAAAGTCATCAAAAATATTTACTTTTGAAGTTGGAAGATAGGGTAGTATATATAGGCCTCAACTGAGCCTAAATTTCGAGATGTGTTTTGGAGAAAAACCAACTTGCCTTTATAGAGTTAGTTTTAGGGGTTTTGCCTAATAAAAGGATTAATTAGTTTTTGGGCCATGTAATTATGGAAATCCTTTGATAAATTTATATCTCCATGGTAGAGGATGTACACAATATGCATCCATCGTTTGATACCTTGGTTTTTCAGAATTCATATTGATTTTGGTAGAAAACAAAGAATAAAGGATTTAGGGCAAGGTTACTTTTATACCATCAAAGCCTTGTTGGATCTTGGAGCTCGAAGCTCCTCTTGGGTAATGGGATATATGTATAGATAGAACAAGTTATGTATATCACCATGGTACATAAGGTTGAGGTTGGTTAGGATTGAGCTCTCCAAGGATTGATGACAAACTTTGAATAAAATAAGGGTGCCAAAATAGATTATCAACTAGCCTTCAAAACCATGTGGGTTTTGGAAGCACAAAGCTCCAATTTAAACAATTGAGGTAGGGGTGGATAGACCTTTATGAGTATATTACAATCATGCCAAGATTTGGTCAAAATAAGAGAGTATGAAGACGTGATCTTCTACCAAAATAGGCATGTTGATAAGATTTGCAGAAAAGATTATTTTCTTGCCTACGAAACTATCAAGAACAAGTGGGTTAGAAGATGATATAGCCAAGGGCAAGAGTGGTCCTTGGCAGTCCTTAATATTACCTACAAGATGGTTCAAGTGCATTTCCAAATGTGCACAAGGGTTGAGAAAGAGAGAGTCTCAAATATGTGATGGTGATAACAATTTTCCAGACTTAGTCATTTTTTGCAGATTTAGGGTTTTTGACTAGAATGGAAGAGTTAATGTTTTTGATTGGTTGCAAGGTTCCAAACCATCATCAAATGTGTTGTTGATGTGTAGATTGAGTAAAAAGTATCCATGCTTGATATTGGTATTCATTGACTTGGAAGCTTCTAGAAGAGGATAATTTCTGAAGTGATTTGGTGAAGAGTTTTAGATGATCACCTAGTGGCTAGAGATCAAACCTAGCCTTGAATTCTTATTTAGGGTTTTAAAATCTTAATATAGCTTGATCCTAGAGTATGAGCTCCTAGAGTAGCTCATACTCTTCCTAAGCAAACAAATCAGACAACAGATCAAGGCAAATCATCAAGCAACAGATCAAGGCAACTCATCTTACAACCAAAGCAAATCTACTACTATGGATACCTCCAAGTCTAGATTGAGGTAAGGATGGGTATTTTGAAATGGTTTGTATTTGGAAGTAGATGAGAGTCCCTTAGTATTTCTACCAAGAGTAGAGTTCAAGGTTTTATAAAAGGTTTTAGAAAGCCTAGGGGTAAGAGTAGTTGAAGGTTCTATCTTGAAAACATAAGGAGATTATATCTTATAGATCTCCATAATTTTGTCAATAGAAGCTATTAAAATGGTTAGGGTTTCAAAGGCATCTTGGCTCAGGTTTTTGAAATGCTAGAATAATTGAGAATATGCAAGATGAGCCAAGACAATTTTGTTAAATAGCTTTTGTCAATTGAGGGTGAGGTAAGGATTATATCATCTACTACACTTTTAGTTGCATAAGAACATACAAACAACAAGCAAACACTGCATCACTAAATAAGAAAAAGTTTTTGTTCCCCCAGATTTTTTCATTTTGGACAACTAAACAGGGTTGCTGAAATTGGGATGTTAAAGAATCCACCAACGATGGACGGATCCTACTCTTGCTAGCAATCCAGTTGACATGGGTATACCCTGCAGGTACTCGAGCTTGGTATATATGGCCCAAATACGTACAGGCCCATGGTGTCGCCAAGGCCCGGATGGAGGGACTCGAGTAACCTATGGACTCTCAATTGCTTGAAGGACAAGAAGAAGCTAAAGATAGAAAGTTTGAAGGGGAAAACCCTAACTTGTAACCGACTCGACCTGCTACCCGAGACCTAGCCTATCTATATAAAGTCTAGGAGGAGGGCGGCGAGGAGGACACGTGCAACCCTAGTTTTCACAACCCTCGCCAGATTTCATCTGCGCATGATTGTAACTTTCGACTCCCTCGATAATTCCACGAGCAGACAAGCAGGAGTAGGGACCTCTACGAGGCCTGAACCTGGGTAAATCCTTTGTCCCATGTGTGCTGGTTTGCTAGCCGATAGATGTCTCCAGCGCTCCCTCCTTCTCCAAAACCCAAGTCCATAACAATGGGCATTGACGAGTTAAACCCTCGTCAATTGGCGCCGTCTGTGGGAACTGGGAGTGCTGATGTTGCGGCTTCTTCGGCCCCATCAAACGCGATCTACAACTCTGCAATAGCGGAGATTCGCCAGCTCTTCGGCGCCTTCGACTTCACCGTCCACACGCCGGCTACTCGCCCGGCCTTCGACTCCGTGGGCGAAGGAATCAGCCTGGCAATTGGGAGCTTCCGCTTCCAAGTTGGTCAGATGGGCACGCTTCGCATGCCCGATCAGCCGACGACACCGGCGATTGCCCCAGCATCATGGTTCCCTCCACCGATCGGTACCCTCAGCGAGCTCAATGCTCCAGCGGCGGTCGAGAACATGGTCGGCGACGACAGTCGCGACTCCGATCTAAGCGATCTGGCCACCGAAGAAGGAACCTACGGTTCCGGATCTGAAAGTTGTGGAAGCAACAGCTTCCCAAATCACTTCATGTGCGCCGTCATCAACGCGGGTGACACCTCCACCAACCGCGTAACGCAACCGACTACTTAACGCCGCCAACGGCGGCAACGGTGGCAATGGAGGAGCAGTCGAACCCCCTACCATAATCAACGAGCAAACTGGCGAACGCGTCATGATCAGGCTCAACGAGCAAGAGTGGGAACGCTGCCGTGAAGCCCTACGAGGTACACCTCTACCCCTCGGGTCCCCGCAAGAACTACTGATGGGCTACCATTGGCTCCTAAAGGAGGAATTCAAGCGCCAGAAACAAGCAATCGCGGAACTTGAGGCGCGTAAAAAGGCGGCAGATGAGTCAAGCCTTCGTCGTGCTGGGCTCTCTTCCTACGGAGGATTCTCCTCAAGAGGCAACGAACACCTCGCCAAGAAGAGGCAATCATGGATGGCTCACCTCACCGAGCAAGAACGCATAGACGCCGCGAAAATCCTCGACTTCGGCTCCATGACAGTCGACACGAGAGGCAACATGGTTCCCACGACTTCGGCTCCATGACGGCGGCCACCATGTACCTTCTCAATAACCAGCCACCGGCTGGAGATCCTCGGACGGCCATGCACCGATCTACGCACGGGCCTTGGACTAATCGAGGCCGCCCTCGAAAAAGAACCAGTACCCGACCCAAAAAAGGGCAAGGCGTTAGCAAAACGCTATTCCTCGTCCTCGTCAAGCGACGATAGTCACGACCTGTCTTGACGCTGCCGTTCGCGACGGCACGATTGCGACTACGATGCACGCGACGAGCTCACGCAGCGCAAGATCGACAAGTCAAGGGCACGACGTGCTCGGTCGACTGATTTGGAAGAAGAAGATGGAGAGCTCTGCGGTGCCAGATGCTTCAGCAGATCCATCAGGAAGAAGCGAATTCCTAAAGGGTTCAAACTCCCATCAGAGAACCCGAAATTTGACGGTCTACAGGACCCCAAGATCTGGCTGGAAGATCACATCTCCTCAGTCAGGTTGCACGGAGGCAGTCGGAGTACCGCCATGCAATGCTTGCAGCTACAGCTGCAAGGCGCCGCCTGGGCATGGCTCAATAACCTCCTGCGCGGATCCATTCGTAGCTGGGATGAGCTGGTCTACAGCTTCGTGCGCAACTTCAAGGGAACATACAAACGCCCCGCTTCAATCGAAGTACTGAGATGCTGTCAGCAAAAATCTGGCGAATCGCTGCACCCTTACATCCAAAGGTGGTCCATCATCAAGAACTCCACGGAGAACATCTCGGAAGACCGTGCGATTGATGCATTCAACGATTGTGTTCGCCGCATAGAACTCAGGGAGGAGCTAGGACGCTCAAAGCCCAAGACCATCGACCACCTGATGGAGATCGCGAACCGGTGGGCTGATGGAGAAGATTCGCTGAAGAACCGCGCTCACTCTGATGAGGAAGCAGAACTCAGACGCGACCGCCGGGGCAAACGTCGTATGCGTGTCTACGACGATCGCGATAACGTCAACATGGTCGCCGCCGGTTATGCCGATAGACGCGACGACAACCGCAACAGTGGATACCGTAGCGGCAGATATTGCGACTCCGGGAAAACCACGCAAGTATGGCAATGCCGCACCCGCGATGAAGCACCCGCGACCACCATCGAAGATAAACTGTCCAGACCATGCACGGTACACTTCTACATCGACAAGCATGACGGCAAGAGAAAGTCCAGTCACCTCCTCAAGGACTGCCGCGAGTTCCTCAAGCTACACGAGGGGTTGGTGCAGATGAACCACAACACGGTCGAAAGAGGCTACGGAACCGCTCCAGGTGCAGTGGCACATGGCGCACCACCACCACCACCTGGGCCACCCCCGAACGGAGCTGCACCGGACCAGCGTCACGGAGGTGAACCATACCCACGGGCCATGGGCACCATGATGATCCAAAAGGGACGCCTCTCGAACAGGGTGCAGAAGGCCATCACTCGCCAAGTCAATCTGGCCACGCACTCGCCACCATCCACCACTGAGTACCTCAGTGGCAGTGAGTCGTGCATTACCTTCGACAAACACGACCACCCGCCTCAAGTACCTCGCCCAGGTCATTGCCCCCTCATACTCGAGGCACAAGTTGGAGGCTTCGACATGAGTCGCGTCTTCATGGATGGCAGAAGCGGTATCAACCTCATATTCGCAAGTACCTTGCGAGCAATGAGGATCCCTCTAACCTGCTTGGAGGCATCGGACACAACGTTCCACGGCATCGTCCCGGGAAAAGGCGTATACCCCCTGGGCAAAATCAACCTCGACGTCATATTCGGCACGCCGAAGATCTTCCGGCGCGAGCGCATCGACTTTGAAGTTGTCGACTGGCCCTCACAATACCACTGCATCCTCGGGCGTGTCGCGTTCGCTAGGTTCATGGCAGTACCTCACTACGCCTATCTACAGATGAAAATGCCAGGTCCCAACGGCGTCATCACGATCAACGGGAGTTTCGAGCGTCGGCAGCCATTGACGAAATTCAATAGAATCTCCCGGTCCTTCGGCATGCAGGAGGAACTCGCGCGAGTGAAGGAAACGACAGACAACAGTCTGCCCCCTCTGAGTAGGTCAAGCTCACCTGATCTCTCCTTCGACTCATCTGTGCACACAAAGAAGGTGCAGGTCCATCCATCGGATCCCGCTAAAACGGCCCTCATCGCCAACAACTTGAGTCCCGCATAGGAACTCGCGCTCGTCGAATTCCTCCGTGAGCACTGGGAAATTTTCGCCTGGTGTCCTGCGGACATGCCAGGAGTTCCCAGGGAATTCGCCGAGCACGCACTCAACGTCAACCCCGACGCAAGGCCAGTCAAGCAAACAATCAGGCGACTGTCTGAGCCATGGGCACAGGCAGTCGGAATGGAGATCAACAGACTCCTCGAGGCCAAATTCATACGCGAGATCAAGGAAAGCACTTGGCTCGCCAATACAGTACTAGTGCCAAAAAAGGACACGGATATCCTGCGGATGTGCGTCGACTTCACTTCTCTTAACAAGCACTGCCCAAAAGATCACTTCCCTCTACCACGGATCGATCAACTCATCGACTCCATTGCTAGATGCGAGCGCCTCTGCTTCCTCGACGCCTACTCAGTCTACAACCAAATTCGAATGAAGGAGGAAGACCAGGAGAAGACCATGTTTACAACGCCCTTCGGCGTGTTCTGCTACAACACAATGCCCTTCGGGCTAAAAAACGCAGGAGCCACGTACCAGCGGTGCATGCAGGCCTGCCTCAAGGAGCAACTTGGTCGCAACATCCAAGTCTATGTCGACGACATAGTAATCAAAACCAAGGAAGAAGCTTCTCTCATCGACGACTTGCACGAAACCTTCGCCAATCTCGATCGCTACCGGATAAAGCTCAATCCGGACAAATGCGCCTTCGGCGTACCCTCCGGGAAACTGCTCGGGTATCTCTTCTCCGCGAGAGGGATTGAGGCAAACCCGAAAAAGATAAAGGCCATACTGGCCATGGAGAAGCCAAAGAACATAAGAGGCGTTCAGCAACTAGCTGGGCGAATCGCGGCCCTCAGTCGATTTATCAGTCGAATGGGAGAAAAGGCGTTGCCCTTTCTATCAGCTCCTCCGCAAAACCGACAAATTCGAGTGGACCAATGACGCGCAAGAAGCATTCGAAGACCTCAAGCGCCTGCTATCCGCCTCGCCAGTATTGGTAACTCCACGAGAAAGGGAACCACTGCTCCTGTACATCTCCGCCACCAATCAAGTGGTTAGCACAGTGCTCGTCGTCAAACGGGCCGAGGAAAACAAGGTCCACGGCGTACAACCCCCTGTATACTACCTCAGCATGGTCCTCACGCCAACAAAACAACGGTACCCGCACTATCAGAAGCTGGCATACGGCGTCTTTATGACCGCCCGGCGACTGCACCACTACTTCCAGGAACACCCAATCGTGGTAGTCAACGACGCCCCATTGGGACATATCCTCAATAACCCTGACACCACAGGACGAGTCGCGCTTTGGGGAATCGAACCGTCTCCATGAGACATCACATACGAAAAGCGCGGCGCAATTAAGTCGCAAGTTCTCCCAGACTTCCTCGTACATTGGATGGAAAACTAACTCCCGGACAAGCCAGACATGTCCTACCTCTGGACAATGCACTTCGATGGGTCCAAGAGAAAAGATGGAGCAGGAGCAGGTGCCATACTGACATCGCCTCAAGGGGACAAGTTGAAGTACGTCTTGCGAATGCAGTTCACAGCCTCAAACAACGAGGCCGAATACGAGGCCCTGCTACACGGGATGAGGATGGCAAAAGCCTGCTGCGCAAAGAGGCTAATCATATATGGCGACTCCAAGCTGGTCGTAAACCAAACAATGCACGAGTGCGACGCACTAAACGACAACATGATCGCATACCGCGACCTCTACGACACACTTGAAGGAGACTTCGACGGCTGCGAGTTGCGACACATAGGTCGCGAAAGCAATGAGGAAGCGGACGCACTCGCCAACATAGGCTCCACCTGCGCACCCATACCACCTGGGGTATTTCTCGAGCGCATATGTGAATGCTCCATCAAGCCGAAGGCCGCAGAGAAGAAAACAAACGCAGCAACGGACTCGGGGGCTACGCCACCCAATGAGGCAACACCAATCGATGATTTGGAGCTCGACACAGGACTCGAGGGGCCAATGAGTGTCATGATGATCGAACAATCCTGGATGCAGCCGTACATCACGTATCTCCTCAGCAAGCGCCTACCGGACGACCCGACAGATGCACGACACATCGCGCGACGCTCCAAGGCATTCGCCGTTATCAACGACGAACTGTATAAACGTAGCATCACAGGCGTGTTACAGCGATGCGCCTCCCTAGCCGATGGAAAAGCAGTCCTCCTTGACATCCATGAAGGGACCTGCGGACACCACGCCGGCAGCCGCGCCCTCATCGCCAAAGCTCTAAGAGCTGGATTTTACTGGCCCACGGCCATGCGCGACGCCAAGGATATAGTCCAAAAGTGCAACGCCTATCAGCGATTCGTGGACAAGCCACACGCACCAGGCGCAGAGCTATGGCCTATTCCATTGGCCTGGCCCTTCGCCCAGTGGGGACTCGACATGGTCGGCAAACTTCCAAGGTCCTCGCAAGGAGGCTACGTCTACCTCTTGGTCGCAGTCGACAAGTTCACCAAGTGGATCGAGGCCATGCCAGTGACCAAGCAATCAGGGCACAGCGCAGTCAAGTCCTTTGAGTCCATCGTCTACCGCTTCAGCGTGCCACACAGCATCATCACCGACAATGGAACGAACTTTACATCCAAGGAGTTCCAAGATTTCTGCGAGAACCTGGGGATCAACATCAGCTATGCCTCAGTCGCGTACCCACAGACCAACGGTCAGGTGGAAAAGGCAAACGGGCTCGTCTGCAGCGGCATCAAGAAGCGACTCCTCTGGCCACTCGAACAAGCCGCGGGCTGCTGGCCAAACGAACTGCAATCCGTACTCTAGAGCCTGTGTACAACTCCAAACAGCACCACCGGCTACACACCATTCTTTATGGTACATGGAGCAGAGGCAGTATTACCCGCCGAGGTACAGTACAGAGCGACACGCGTAGTCGCCTACAGCGAGAAGGAGTCATCCCTCACACTCGAAGACTCCATCGACCTCCTTGACGAAGCAAGAGAAATCGCCGCAGAAAGATCTACGATCTACCAGCAGAACCTGCGCAACTACCATAGCAGAAGGCTTCGCCCAAGATCCTTCGTTGAAGGTGACCTGGTCCTGCGACTGAAGCAGCAGGGGCATCTCAAGCTCGAGTCCCCCTGGGAACGACCGTACGTGATTACAGAAGTAATCCCAGGTGGCGCCTATCGCCTTCAAGATTTAGAGACAGGAGTCGCATACTCCAACCCTTGGAACGTCGCACAATTGCGACGCTTCTACCCTTAGTCTTTTTTTTCTTTACTTTTGCATCGCAAATAAGGCTATTCAGCCAAGGCTACTTAGCCGCACATTGTACTACGTACTGTTCTCCGAATAAATGAAAGCTAAGTTCCCCAAAACTCTGTGCTCTCTTTTCTTTTGTCAACTTTCATACTCGGGGGCTGCGCCACCCTACATACATATGTTCTTCGAACAATAACGCGACATCCTGAGTAGCTGGCACACCAATCGAACCCCTAAGCACAAACACAACCCAGCTGCTACGCGGCTGACAGGTTGACAGGGGAAAGATACAAAAGATGGCCAGGCTAATGAAAAGGACTCGCATAAGTGCAACGCACCCCACGCTTATAAAGCTATTTGTAAATTATCTATAAAATTATATATGAGCTTTACAACACCAGTACACTTGTATGCAGGATACATATTTGGCTACCCTTGCAACAGAAGAACATTAGTCTGTTCCTCGAAGAAGTCGACAATTTCCTCGGCTGGACGATCCACCGCTTGATAATGCGGCACCATGTTCCAGGAAGATCCTGCAAGTGGCATCGGTGGCCCAGATGCAATGGCGGTGACATCCACGTCAGTCTGCAAACGCGCAAAGAGCGCAGCCTTAGCACCAGCCACTAGCTGCTGCCTCACGCACTCGCGAACTGCGGACATATCTTGAAATTTCGTCAAAAGGGCCAGCAGGCTTGATGGACTATCATCCAGCGGGAACATCGCCCGATAGATGTTCTTCAGGCACGACTGCGAATTCTTTAGAAAGATCGTGACTCGCGAGGCGCGATCCTGCAGGGTCGCTAATGCAATCGCACGATCATGATCTACCCAGAAGTATCCACTCTCCTGAAGTTGCTCTTGGTTAAGATCATGAAGGCGGATGGCAATCCTATCTCTCTCCTCCTGCGAACGGTGTGCGCTAACAACTACACGAAGCAACATCAATAGCATTAGTACAACGTACCATTGCGATTAACTACAAAGGAAAAGACGAGGATGAGCAAACTAACATTTGAACTGGTCGCCCAGTTGCGTCACCTCGCCAAGCAGATATTGCTCGCGGGCGGCGGCTTTTTCAGCCTTTGACTTCCACACATCTGTGCTACCACGGATCATGGGCAACTCACGCTCCAGCTGCTTAACGCGATCACGAAGTCGCGAAAGCAAGGAAAGCTCCTCTACTCTGGAGCAAGGTGGTGCTGTTGCATCCTCAAGAGATGGCGAGTCCGGGGTTCCCCCCACAGGGCCACTTGATGTACCCTACCAAAAATCAAGCCAGAAGCAAAAATAAGGCGACCAACTCAAAAGCCAAAAGTAACAGGTGCATTCAAGATCAATAAAAGTATGTACAAACACATTCGCCAACAGGCATGATCTACAATCAAAAGAGCGAGTTCATCAGCTATTACAAGAAACTAACTACAGAGCAGCTGGCTTCTTCGACTTCGAGGACTTCGGGGGCTTCATCAAGTCCGTGGCAGTATCAGATGCCACTGACTTTCCGCCGGCCCCTGAGGCCGAAGTTTTCGCCGCCTTCTTTGCGCGATTGAGCTCCTCCGAATACTTGGCAACGGTGTTTATCAAGGAATGGCCATATTTGGCATAGGCAGTCGCAAAGGGAGCGAACACTACCTGCTGACCATCCGCGCCAACAGGCATTGTCTTCGACACCGCCGAGGGATCCACTTCGACTCTGTGGGCTTGCACCATGGCTAGCGACATGGTCGCGCCAACTGCATGGAGGGAGTTCTTGTACGTGGCAGGCACACCCCCAGCGAGTGACTCCACCAGCTCCTCCACATTGTCGACCAGCTCCGCCTTCGGCATCAGCTCCTCCCGGAGGCGACTCTGGGTGGCCTTGGCTTTGGACAACGTATTTTGGACAGCGGCGCTACGGTCTTCGACCGCAGATACCGTGCCCGCCAGAGCGTCATCACGACCAAGGACTCGTGGATCAAAACTCAAGCCACCAGCATCTACACCAAAAAACACACACGGGTCAAACTTCTAAATGCCACCGGCGCCACAGAGGAAGATAAGAACATCAATAAAAATATCCACCAAGTAAAGGTACCTGAGAGGGCCTTGGCGACTAAAACGATTGCTCTTGAACAACTTCTCCAGCGCAAAGGAGGCACGCAGATCCTCTTCGCGCTTCTGGGCTTCATCACGAGCCACGATTGCCTCGTCGCGCCCCTTCATAGCTACGGCCAGAGTCTTTTCCAACGTGGCGACGTCACGCAATAAAGCATTATGCTCAGCTATAGGGCAGTCAAAATTTGGCTGTTAGTCGATGATACCAAAAAATACAGAGAAGACGACAAGAATAAGTATAGAACACTCACTCTCAACCACGCGGTGGTGCTTCTCCAGCATCGCATGCTGGCGACCTATCGCCATCACTTGCTCCGCCACCTGTGCGGCTTCCTTTACAAGGAGCTGTCGCACAAAACAAGGAATCAGCAGAAGGCAACAAAGGGCGTTGACTGCCAGATTATAAAAAAAGGAGAGAGAGAAAGATATACTTACATGGTCCTCCAGCGACTCCGAAGAAGATTGCTGAACCATCATCCGAACTACTACTCGATGCTCCCCTACGTGAGGAGAGCTCGAAGAATTGTGCCCGGAGTGGGCCGCCGCCGGAGGAGAAGGAGCACGCTCGACCTCTATCTTGGCCTTTGAGGTCGCGACTCCTGATTCCTTTAAAAATTCGACGTCACCAGAAGATGACGGCGCCTCTTGACTGCAAGACAAAATCCGCACTCAGATAAGGAAAACTACAGGGAAAAGCCAACAAGAAGAAAACAAGTGACGAGCGAATGCACTAGCAAACTTACCAGTCAAATCTATCAAGATCAAATGTGGCCTCCGTCGACTCCGACGAAGATTCCTTGGGCAATCGCATCTTCTTGCGAGAAGACGGTGCCACAGTCCTCACAGGAACGGCGGGAATTGGCGACTCCGCACCAATAGCCGTGCCCCCTAGAGTGGAAGGAGTCGACGCGTTGGAATCCTCGCTACGCGAACGCTTGCGAGTATCCGGACTCTCGGACTCGGGGGCTTCCTCTTCAACATCAGAAGGGACAGTTGACTCAGACTGGTCCTCTTCCACAGCCTCACGAGGAATAATCCCCTCAGAGAGGGGAGGCACGCAAGGCGACACCGCCCACTCCTGCATACAAAAGTAAAACAGATAAGAAACAGAAGACGCAATCGATAAAATACGCTACTACGTAGCACAACCATACCTCAGGAGGAGGATTCGAAGCATCGAAAGGAGGAACGACTGGCTCGTTCGGAAGCACATACTTGAGGGTATACTTCGTGACCAGTCGCACCCTCTTATCTACCTCACTCGCAGACATGCCATCGGCAGACACGCGAGTGGGATCATCAGCGCCACCCCATTGGAACATGGGATGGACCACTGGCCAGAGAGGCTGGGCCAGACGATGCAGCCAAGTCCTGACAAGGGCGCAGCCTCCCTCTTCTGCGCCTATGCGACTCTCAAGGTCGTAGACGCGCTGATATAACACGTCTGTCTCCGCGAGTTCGGAAGGCATGATCACGTTCTTCCAAGAACGCATCTTCTTGCAGGGAGTCGCGGGATCGAAAGGCGCGAGACCAAAGTGCTCATCCTTGGCCTTCTGGTCGCGCACATAAAACCATCTGTCCCTCCATCCCTGGACGGACTTGGTGAGCTTGATATCGAAGTAAGTGGCGGATGGATCAACATGGATTCCGTAACCACCTACGTCATAAACTAAAGAGCCAGATGCGGACTGACGCTTCAATTTAAAAATGCGTTTGAAAAGACCAAAGTGCGGCTCGATTCTGAGCCAGCACTCGCAGAGGGTGATGAAACAAGTGATGTGGAGGAGAGAATTTGGGGACAGCTGATGGAGCTGGAGCCCATAGAAACAAAGAAGACCCCGAAGAAATGGGTGAAGAGGCAAGGAAAGACCGTGAATGATGAATGCAAGAAACATCACTCGATAACCAGTGGGAGGCACAGGAACGGTCTCACCGCTGGGGACGCGCGAATCGGCGACTGATGCAGAGATCACTCCGTCTTGGCGAAGAAGACGGAGATCCGACGCCTTGATGATGGAGGGGCGCCACGCGCCATTAGTCACGCGGGTGCCCGCGACCTTCTTTTTTCCGGCGGCGGTGGCGCTGGTGGCCGCAGCAGCGGAGCCACCCTTCCTCTTCGCTGCAGCGAGGGTGGCCGCGGAATCGGCGGCAGCGCCTCCCTTCTTCTTCCCCATTGCGCGGCGGTGATGAGAGCGAAGAAAGTAGCTGGGGTACGAACGGAGCTGGTCCAGCGTCGTGGCGAAGATGGGCGCAGAGAAAAGCAGGAAAGCAAAGGGCAATGGCGATGGCAGCAAGGAAGAAAGAACACAGATGAGAAAATTACCGCCGCGGCATCGCTACTTAACCCCCGGAAGATGCAATCCAACGGCTGACAAAAACCCTATTGGACGCGTGGCACGCATCGCGTAGGACATGTGGAGAAGAGGAAGCGCGAACCGTCCCCCCACCTCTACCATTACGCGTGGAAATCGAGGAGGCACAGTTAAAAATAAGATTACGCACGCCCAGTCAAATCAAAGTCAGAAAGTAGGACCCACAGCTCGTCACGTCCCATCAAAACCGCTCACGCGGGCAACTAAGGTCATACAAGCGTCAGCACTGACGTCACCAAAGGCTATGCAATGGAGAACTTCGACTCCACCAAGCACTCGGGGCTACTCCCATAGGGAGCGTTGGCCGCACACCCTATGATTTTTCTTTTCTTGTTGCAGGAACATGGACAATCACAAAAAGCAAACCCAACCACTCGAAACACAGTTCAATTATGAACATGGGTTACTCCCATAGGGAGCACCGGAAACAAGCAGGCAAAAGACGATAGCAGTCGTGAAAATATTTTAACTGCCTGAGTCATCGACTGAAACAAGCAAGCAAAAGACGACAGCAGCCACAAAAGTTTTTAGTCCCTGCCTGAGTCTTCGACTCAACCAGGCACTCGGGGGCTACTCCCATAGGGAGCGCTGGTCGTGCACCCTATGATTATTTGAAAAAAAACTATGTGTTGGTAACATCCACACTCGAAACTCATGGCGACACCGCCTCATAATTTTTCCCCTACAAAGAGACTGCGTCTCCTGGGTTACCCGAATCATCTCCGCGATGATAAAATTCGGATGTCGCGCCTACGTCGTGAAGGTAAGACCTGCATAAGGCCTGGCAATGCATTTAACTGCGCACTACCAGAAACATATCCGTGCCCACAGGCACGATGAACATGCCTTGACGGACGCGTCAAGTGCTCACACCCATATAACTAGAATTCGACTCCTGTAAGACCTCCGCGGCCTGAGTCGAATTACACCAAAGATTTTTCCTTCGGTTGAGTCCGAGGACTCGAATTCGAGTAGATTGCGTTGTTTCACCCTAAGGTGGTTAACTGATACCGATACTTCGGTCATATCGGGCACGTATATCAACAATCCCGATGACACAAATAAAAGCAATCGAAATATACTCATTCAGGCACTCAAAGGCTTCAAAAGTCCCCAGTCGAATCTGCGATTCCACTGGGCACTCGGGGGCTACTGACATGGGTATACCCTGTAGGTACTCGAGCTTGGTATACACGGCCCAAATACGTACAGGCCCACGGTGTCGCCAAGGCTCGGATGGAGGGACTCGAGTAACCTATGGACTCTCAATTGCTTCAAGGACAAGAAGAAGCTAAAGATAGAAAGTTTGAAGGGGAAAACCCTAACTTGTAACCGACTCGACCTGCTACCCGAGACCTAGCCTATCTATATAAAGGCTAGGAGGGGGGCGGCGAGGAGGACACGCGCAACCCTAGTTTTCACAACCCTCGCCAGATTTCATCTGCGCATCATTGTAACTTTCGACTCCCTCGATAATTCCACGAGCAGACAAGCAGGAGTAGGGACCTCTACGAGTCCTAAACCTGGGTAAATCCTTTGTCCCCTGTGTTCTTGTTTGCTAGCCGATAGATGTCTACAGCGCTCCCTCCTTCTCCAAAACCCAAGTCCATAACAATGGGCATTGACGAGTTAAACCCTCGTCACCAGTAATACGGCAGAGCCAGAAGTATATATTACAAGAGAGATTTCACCTGTGTGAGTTGAGGTTGTAAGTTGTGGGTGCCCTAAAGGCTGGTCCCTAGGATAGCTTATATAGATGCCCAGCCTAGGGTTACAGGAGAGACCTATCCAGCTATGATATAGAGTCGGTTATAGAGTACATTGTACTACAAGTAACTATATAGGCCCAAGTCGGTAAGTCTTCTAGGCCTTCCACTAGTTGGATGGACTTTCGTCTTCTCTCCCTGACTAGGCCGCCCGTGAAGCAAAGCTCTAACCCTAAATAGGCCACTGTGGTCAGCGATTCACAGTGGGTATACCTAGAAAGTACATCCCCAACAAACACCATAAGAGTTATGGCATGTTCGAGTTCCTAGAGATTTTGATAGTTCAAAGTCATGGAAAATATACAAATCTTTGTAGTGTATTCTTAGGAAAAGTATAAATACATCTTCCATCAAGGGCAAACCTGGTGTTGTCCGAGGTATTGTGTTTTCTCAAGATATAGTTTCTTGATGAATGTACTCGTGGAATAAAGTGAAAGTTCAAGGTATTTGACCTTACCTCAAGATTGTCGAGCGGCATAGCGATATTTGTTCCGGGAAACCAAACTCTACAAATTGAGGAGAAACTAATGATAGTGATCATGAAGTTTTAGCAAATACTTTTACTAAGGAAAGTAGGATTCAAGAATATTTTCTTCAAGTTTGCAGAATTACATTTTTGATTCACTTGTCATGTTGTAAAACAAGAGATACCTACGAATTACAAACAAGAATGTTGGTCCTAAATACTAGAAATGACTAGGAGTCATAAAATCCTATACTAAGTTACATTTAAGATTGCAAATATGTTACTTGATCTTATTAAGTAAAGTTGTTTACTTGATATTTACAAACGACTGTGAAGTCATGAGGAAGAAATGAAACTTAAAGAAAGACTTAAAAGACAGATTTATCACAAAGTTTGACAAATTCAAAGGATTGGATCCAATGTGTAGCGATGCTTGAGTCTATTGGATTTACACCAGCAATTACTCCAATTTTGATAATTGGTAGAAGTTTGTCGAAACTACGTGTTCTTCAATGACAAGATTGAACAAAAGGTTGTAATTGGTACAACAAAGCAGGTTTTGTTAAACAATGTGGATGCAAGAGTCTCGTAGTTGGAAGTTCTCGATTTGATGAATGATCAAAGAATTTTGGACTTACCAATTTATTGAGAAGACCTGCATTTGAGTGGGATCTAAATATATTGCCCGATCTTAATATGTAGACGACATATTTTGAGTGGGAGCTAAGTATAATCCCTGGATCTCATATATGGATGCCATATTTGAGTGGGAGCATGACAATGTTCATAAATATGTTAATGACATATAATGAATGATGTAATTTGTATTAATTATATTTAAGTTAGTAAATATTCTATGGATGAAGTTAAATAGTTACTAAACATTGAAATCTATCGATATAGATTGATACGTTTAATAAACATTAGAGTTGGAATGCATTCTAGATTTGATTCTGAATATTTCATAAAATCCTAGATAAGATTCTGAAATAGTTCAAAATAGTAAAAGGTAAGAGTAGTTCTTACTGGTATATCTAGATGAAACATTGAGTTAATCAAAGTATTACAACCATGGGTTAAAAATAAGAAAAGAGATGTGGTGCATCTCTGCTTCAGTCATAGGTTCTTCCATATAACCATGTTGTATACTCGATGTAATGTGACCCAAGTTTTGGTTAGAAGAATAAGTTCTTAATTGTAAGAACATGTCTTGTAGTAATTTTTGAGTTAATCACTAAACCAGAATTAAGTTTAACCTTAAATTGTAAGGAGCGAGATCAGGTGTCATAGTTGCATTCTATGCACGATTGATTAGGATATACATAGATTTAGAAGTATATGGCTACTTCTGAAGTGGCTAGTTGTTTTGGCTAAAGAAGTTTGACTTCTGCTAAGTGTGTTTCCAGAATTTGTATGACAACCATGAGAGTCCAATTGATTGATCGACCAACATTGTAAACACTAGAAACAAATTCTCACTATGTAGCCAAACGAATACTTCTACGCATTATATGATAATGGTGTAAATGTCAAAATTAGAGTCATTAACAATTTGCAAAATATATGCGGATTTGGTAATATAGATCAAGGACATGACGTTTTCCATGAGCAAGCATGATCAATAAACACATATGTGATGTGGTTTATGATTAGTAATGCAAGCAAGATTATTTGTACTCTAGTGCAAGTGGGAGACTGAAGGAGATATGCCCTAGAGGAAAATAATAAATGGATTTTATTATCATATCTCAATTAGTTAGTAATAGTTTCATATTATGTTATAACTGTATCAAGCAGAAACATATATAGGTGTGGTATGAAACAAACTAAGTCCCTAATAGCCTCTATTTATACTAGTTCATTTGGCAGGTGACGATCGAGGTTTTCCGATCATGAACTGACTTTAAAGTCTTGATTATGAATGATATGATGGACATTACCCAAGATAAGTATTGTGACACGATCAAGTCACAGGGTTCATCGTTGTAATAGTTAGAAGCATAGTTTCGTTCTCCTTAGACCATGAGATCATATTAATCACTGTAACAACCCAAATCTTATAATCAAGATTATCAAGTTCTAATCACCCAATTTAGGGTTAACAAAAACTTTTATTAAGAAAAAGAATATGAATGCATGTGTCTTTGCATTAGTGTAGATTTGAGTGCTTATGCCATGCTTGATTGTTCTAAATGATGTGAAATGGTTTGAAGATGAATGCTACATCATCTAGACCAATTACAAACAAAATCAAAAGAAAAAGAAATCAAATAAGAATAAATAAAGCAAATGGTCATTTTGACAAAAGTAAGCCACTAGGTCACTTTGTGTGTTCCTAGAAGAAGATTTCTAACAGAAACAGTTCTATTTCTTTTCACCCCTTGCTATACCAAATAAAAATGTATCAAGGCCCACTTTACAAACTTACAAAAACATCTTTCAAATCAATTTATTGGACAGTTGAAAATTGAATATAGTTCATATGTTAAGATCCCATTTTTTTCAAAAACCCATCAAATCAATTCCCCCTAACCTCTCCAAGCAAACATAGACTCTCAAGCTTAATTTAAGATCACTCCAAAATTTTGAATCAAAAATTCCACACTTTATTTCATGCGGCCAATTCCACAAACACCTTAACTACACAGATTAACACTCTGCCTAACTTCACTATTTCCACAGTAATCAATCGACCAATTGGTTTTCACTTTACTCCCCTGTCTCCCCTGAGTCTAACCCAGCCCCAGACCAGCTCCCCCTTTGCCGTTTGCATAGTGGAGCGCCGCCCGATTGTGGTCATCGCCGGTCGACCTCGGCCAGCTCGCAGCAGACCACCCCGCGCCCATCTAGGATGTCCAGGAGGTGCACCACAGTCCACTGCCACCCCCTGTCCATCCCACGGTCGAAGCCAAGCCCTGGACCACCCGAGCACGCCACGCCCAAACCTCTCTGCGCCATGCCGAGAGCGTGCCAGTGCACCGCGCCCGACCAGCTCGCACAACCCGCGCCTTGCCCTCACCGTGCACGCACAGCCTCGCCATGATCACAGCACCCCGAGAGACACCCCCGTTCGCCGCTGCGCGACCCGCAGCTGCCGCACTCCGCTGCAAACACTTCTGCCCCTGTGCAGAGCGCCACACGCTCCCGACCGCCCCCACGCCTCGCCATTATGCATGTAAGAACCGCCAGGGAACACCGCATCGTCCACCCACCTCCGCCACGACAATAGCTGCCTGTAGCGATGCCACCGTCGAGCTCATGCTGCACCGCTCGGTCCCCTCGCCGCACTATAAAAGGAGGCCACCCCTGCCTTTTTTTCTTCACACCATTCCACTCACCACCTCTCACTAACCCTCCTCCACTTCTCCCCGGAGCAAGGCGAGCACCACAGCGCTGAAATTTCACCGGAGCCCGCCGCTGCTGGAGGAGAAGGGTGCCATTGATTTCGACCACCCCAAGCCCTGCCGTGACTACGCCTTGCCTCTCCATCGTCTACCGCGTCGATTGCCCCCGTCGCCGAGCCTAGATGGAGCCCAGGTGAGCCCCGCGAGACCCCCACCACCGTGTTAGGGTTGATTCCTCGCTGGAGTTGTTCGTCGTCGATGATGAACTACGACTGTTGGATTAGAATTAGATCGTAGGGCTCTGGTTGAAAGATACCATTTTGCGTAGTTAGTCCCGCTGAATGGTGGACCCCATCTGTCAGCAGCCCACTGCGCCGCGTAGTGTAGCTGGGCTAGCCCGTTTAACTTCCCGCGCAGGCCTAGAGATTCAAATGTTGATTTTTTCCATTTAGGTTTAAACTAGTTTCTGTCCACATATTCAAAAATCAATTCAGAGAGTTTCACTGAACCAAATTGCATGACTCAAATTTTGCTAGAAATGTAATTAAAATATCTATCCAAGCCTGTTGGATTTAAATCAGTTGGAATTAGAGATAATCTTTAGTAAAAATAACAAGACAGAGACTTTTGCAACTTCAAACATTTTTCAAAAACCAACCATAATAGGTTTGAGCTGAGGCTACCTCGTGAGTGTGAATTGTCCACCTATGCAGTGCCCAGGATGGCAGATGGCCATGGCTAGGAGGCCAAGCTCATAGGGAAGGTGCCTATACTAGAGTGTGTAATTGAAAGGTTATGATTGATTATCCGCATACTAAGTATGATGATTCAGGGTTATCCCTGACGGATGTATCGAATTTTGTGGTGAAAGTGTACCACCTCTGTAGAGTGTCAAACTATTCGAATACCCGCGTCCGCGGTCATGGACAGTTGGAGTGGCCATACTGTTCCGTTGTCAGATGTTTTCAAAATGACTTGTGAAGTGAACTATGATTATGACTTGACCATAACAGGGTTGTGAATATGAAAACTAGGTTCCCACTTAAAGTGATTTAGAACATTTACTTAGTTTTCTTTACTTCTGAACTTAGTTTAGATAAATCTGGCTTTTTGCAAATAAACTTAGAGCTTAGGATTCCTACTAGAACTATCTTACTTGTTACTGATAGTTTGCGAGTACTTAAATAGTACTCATGGCTTTGTCCCTGGCTATTCCCGTGGCCAGACTATGAGGAGGACTACCAGGATGATGGACAGTAGGATGTCTACGACAACTAGGATCATCTCCCATCGTCAGCATTGCCTGTGACACTGAAGATGGAGCCCACGGGTACGCTTACTTATTTCCGCTGCTTGTTTGTATTAAGACTGGATCATGAGATCCTTTATTTGTGTAAGACCTTATTATGGTTTGTAATGGATGATGTACTGTGATATCCAATCTATTATGTCACGAAAAAATAGTAATCATGGGATTGCGATGTATGTCATAACTGGCATCTAGGATTAAAAGTTCGGGTGTTGACAAGTTGGTATCAGAGCCATCCTGACCATAGGAGACCCTAGTTAGAATGGAAGTCCGAGAAAAACTTAGTTTCAAAACCAAAGAAGTGAGTATTTATGAACCTATTCCCACTCTTATCCTTGATTCTTTCAAAAAAAATCATGTTCCTCAAATTTCGTACATTCCTACATAAAATTTGACACACTTGATCACCTCACTAACTTGCTCATCCTAAATTCTTATAGATGGAAGTTTAGTATTGCAAGTTCTACCAGTTGGGCAACAGAGGCCAGCTGATCTTTGAGAGGGATCTTGATGCACTGTCAGAGTATCTTGAGCGCCCGCATCCGGAATTCTTTGGGGAACAACTCAAGGATCACCCAGGAGGAGATCTACAATGGCTGATAGTTGCAGATCTCAGAGGCAAGATGGAAGCACCCCTTTTTGAGAAGATTCAATTCACCGTGCAAGAGAACAACTGGCTAGATGGATTAGCCAGGGCTATGCATGAAGCTCTTGCCTGTCTATGTGGGCAAAACATCAACTTGATCCAGGGAACTCGTTTTGCGCACTTCGCAAGGCGTGATTCTATGGGAATGCCATTGAAGATGCCAAGTCACTCGGAGTTGAAGCGCCAAGTGGAGAATCTTGACTTCCTGATGTATGATAGGCAGAAGGAACTAGATAATGCTCGAGCCTACGCCAACCACAACCTTGTCATTTCCGCCAAGAAGGACCAGACTCTCACCATGCTCGTCAAGAATCGCCAATCACTTCATCATCAATGTGAGAAGAAGGATCGCACCATCGCTTGTCTTCGCAAGAAGGTAGCCGCCCTCGAGAAGTACATCCAGGAGCAAGAAGTCCAGCTTGAAGCAAAGGAAGTGTAAGAAGATGAAGACATCTAGGGAGATCTTCACTCGTACCTCAGTGATGACAAAGACTACCTGGAGGATGATGCCATGGATTTCTACACCAATGATGATGATTCCGAGTTCATTGATGATGAGTAGATGCACTTGATCACTACCGTAGGAATGAGTTGTATCGGTCCCACTGTATCTTAGTTCACAGAATGGTTCTTAAAACCATCTGTTTTCCATTTGTGTTGTCGTGTGTGTTTGTATTGTGTGCTTGAATGAATGAATGAATGAGAAGAAGTTAGTTTGCAAAACCTGAGTCAAACTCAAAGTTTAAAGCTTTTGAAAACAAAACCATGAACCTTAGAACTTTCCCTCTTACCAAATTATCTATCTCAATCTTCAGATGACTCGTGGAAACCCCGGAGGAAGCAGCTCATCGCAGGACCCAATGTTGCAGATTCTGCAGATGCTAGTTTTCGACCGTGAAGCTAGTAGAGCCAAACGCCAAGCCAATCTAGCCACTCTTCAACAGATAGCTCAGATGGCCCACAATAATCAAGGCCATGGAAATCAGGATTATCATGGATCCAAGCTTAAGAACTTTCAGAATACCAATCCCCCTATCTTTAACAAATCTGAGGATCCCTTAGATGCAGATGACTAGCTGCAAACCATGGAGAATAACTTAGAGGTCGCAGGAGTTGACGCCAACGAGAAGGTACTGTTTGCCACCCACTATCTGGCAGGAGATGCAAGAGCCTGGTGGAATAACACCCGTACTATGAACCATGGTCAGGTGATGACTTGGGAAGCTTTCAAGATCAAGTTCAGTCGCACCCATGTGCCACAAGGTTTGGTCACCAGAATGAGAGATGAGTTCAGGGAACTGAAGTAGGGAAGGATGACGGTAGTTGAATACCGTGACAAATTTCTATCCTTAGCTAGATATGCCCCTGATGAGATCAACACTGAAGCCAAGAAGAAGGAAAGGTTCCTGAACGGATTGCATGATGAGATGCAGACGGTGTTAGTCAACATCCGTTTTGAAGATCTAGAAGAGCTAGTAGACTCCGCCATCCAGATGGAAGGGAAGATCAACCAAGCCAATGACAACCGCAAGTGTAGAATGATGCACCAGACTGGGTCCCACAATACCCAGAAGTATCGCCCCACCCCGTCTGCAGGATATGCCCCAAGAAACAATAGACCCCTGATGTCTCGTCCAAGCTACCCCAATCGTAGCGGAGGAAACTTGAAGTCCGGAGGAAACCACAACAACAACCCTGGCAACTTCAACAATTTCAACCGTGCATCGACCAAGTCCAACAACAACAACAATACTGCCTCAAGGACTGGAAGCAATGTTGTGCCCGTGGCAGCAAAAGACAAGTCCCAGATTACTTGCTTTGAATGTGGAGTCAAGGGTCACTACTCCAACTAGTGTCCCAAGAAGCTTGCAGTGACCCCCAATGTGAATGCCCCAGCTCAGCAGTAGCACCGTGTTCAGCCTGGAAGAAGATTTGCCCTAGGGAATTCGCTCAACCGTAATGGTTGTCTGTTCCACATGAATGCTGAAGAAGCCCAGGAAGCGCCAGATGTCGTGTTGGGTATGTTTTCTGTTAACTCAATACTTGCAAGAGTGTTGTTTGATTCTGGAGCATTGCACTCGTTTGTTACAGAAGAATTTGCATGCACTAGTAAGATTCAACCAACAAAATTGAAGCATGTTATGATAGTTCAAATTCCTGGTTCAACCACCAAAGCTAGAAAAATTTGCACGGCTGTACCTATTAGAATCCATGGGAAAGATTTTTATGCCAACCTAATAGTACTTGGAACCAAAGGTTTGGAAGTAGTACTAGGAATGCATTGGATGTCGAAACATAAAGGATTGATTGATTGTGCCAAGAAAGCCATAACCATGACCAGTAGCTCTAGAGTATCAGTAGAGCATGTATCTGAAACCTTGCCCCGTCAGTTCAAATGCAACAAGAGTCTAGCCCAACCAACCATAGACCAAGTCAGAGTAGTCTGTGAATACCCCGACGTATTCCCAGATGAATTGCCCAGTATGCCCCTAGATCGGGATATCGACTTCATTATTAAACTAATTCCTAGAACTGGACCCATAGCTCAGAGACCTTATAGTATGAACCCATCTGAATTTGTGGAGCTGAAGAAGCAACTTGATGCTATGCTGCAGAAAGGTCTAATTCAACCAAGCGCATCGCCATGGAGATCACCTGTTTTGTTTGTTGACAAGAAAAATGGAGGTAACCGTTTGTGCACAGGTTACCGGAAGCTGAATGATGTCACCTTCAAAAACAAGTACCCACTACCCAAGATTGAGGATATGTTTGATCAGTTGACTGGTGCCAGAGTGTTTTCTAAGATTGATCTTAGGACTGGTTATCACCAACTCAAGATTCGTGCAACGGATATTCCAAAGACCGCCTTTACCACCAGATATGGATTGTATGAGTATACGGTCATGTCTTTTGGATTAACAAATGCCCCTGCTTATTTCATGAATCTCGTGAATAAGATTTTTATGAACTTCTTGGATAAGTTTGTTGTTGTTTTTATCGATGCTACTATGATCTATTCCAAGTCAAAAGAAGACCATGAGCTAGACCTGAAACCCTTAGACAACATCGGTTGTATGCCAACTTTAGCAAATGTGAGTTTTGGCTGAAAGAAGTAGGATTCCTTGGACATATTGTGTCGGCAGGAGGAGTCGCTGTTGATCCCGCCAAGATCAAAGATGTTGAAGAATGGGAAGCCCCAGCCACTCAAACCCAAGTTCGTGCATTTCTCGGATTAGCGGGATACTACCGCAAGTTCGTTGAAGGATTTTCGAGCATCGCAAGACCGATGACCCAATTGTTGAAGAAAGTTAAGAAGTTTGAATGGACCGACAAATGTGAAGCAAGTTTTCAAGAACTCAAGAAGAGATTGATTTCAGCCCCAATGTTGATTATGCCAGATATCAAGAAGCCTTTTGATGTGTATTGTGATGCATCCAAGATTGGTCTCAGATGTGTGTTGATGCAAGAAGGAAAAGTCATAGCGTATATGTCCCAACAACTGAAGCAGCATGAGCAGAACTACCCTACCCATGATCTTGAACTAGCAACCGTAGTTTTAGCATTGAAGACATGGCGTCATTACCATATGGGTAACCGTTCTGAGATTTATTCAGATCACAAGAGTGTGAAGTATATTTTCACCCAGAAGGAGCTAAATATGAGGCAAAGGAGATGGATAGAGTTAATCAAGGATTATGACCTTAACATTCACTATCACCCCGGCAAAGCCAATGTGGTAGCGGATGCTCTTAGCAGATTGCCGTGTAGGTTAATTACCATGATCAAAGAAGTCCAGCCAAGTTTGCATGAGGAGTTGGAGAAATTTAGAATGGAGCTAGTTAGCAAACGATTTTTAGCTAGCATTGAACTTCAACCCATGTTGATCAGTCAGATCAAGGAAGCCCAGAAGGGAAATGCAAGTATCGACGGAATCAAGCGTCGTATTGGTACAGGAAAGGTACCCGGATTTACCGAAGATGAAGAAGGAGTTTTGTGGTACAAAGGACGTATCTGTGTGCCAGCAGATTCGGAGCTGAAGCAAGTAATCATGCAGGAAGCTCATGATACTCTTTATTCTATCCACCCCGGAGGAACGAAGATGTATCAGGATTTGAAGGAGCAATTTTGGTGGCACAAGATGAAGAGAGAAATCGGAAGCTACATAGCCAAGTGTGATATCTGTCAGAGAGTCAAAGCGGAACATCAGAGACCCGCAGGACTATTGCAACCATTGTAGATTCTGAAATGGAAATGGGATTCTGTCGGAATGGACTTTATCACTGGTTTGCCTACATCTAGTAGGGGAAATGACTCTATTTGGGTCATAGTTGATAGACTGTCCAAGGTAGCCCATTTTATACCTGTCAAGACAACCTACCAGAGTTCGAAGCTAGTAGAGTTGTACATTGCTAGAATTGTCAGTTTGCATGGAACCCCCAAGACCATAGTGTCGGATCGAGGAACCAATTTACCTCAAGATTTTGGTAGAAAGTCCAAGAATATGAACCAAGTTGAATTTCAGCACAACTTATCACCCACAAATCGACGGACGGGCTGAAAGAGTCAACCAAATCTTAGAAGATATGTTGAGAGCTTGTGTTCTAGAGTATGGATCAAAATGGGAAGATTGTTTGCCTTTTGCAGAATTCTCATACAAGAACAGTTATCAAGCCAGTTTGCAAATGGCCCCATTTGAATTTCTGTATGGAAGAAAGTGTCGTTCCCCTTTGGATTGGTCGAAAGTAGGAGAGAGTCAGATTTTTGGACCCGACATCCTACGAGAAGCCGAAGAGAAAAGTCCATGAGCACCTCAAGACCGCCCAATCCAGACAGAAGAGTTATGCTGATAAGAGACGTAGAGACCTGACCTTCAATGTCGGAGATTTTGTGTATCTCAAAGTTTCGCTGTTGAAAGGAATGCAGCGTTTTTAGCTGAAAGGGAAATTAGCCCCCAGGTATATTGGACCCTTCAAGATTTTGAATCGCTGAGGAGAAGTATCATATCAACTGGAACTGCCAGAGGAGATGTCAGCCATCCATAATGCGTTCCATATCTCGTTACTTCGCGAATGCTTAGAAGTTCCAAAGAAGACCGAAGTTTTCAAGAACATCGATCACCGAGCCATTGATATCAACAGGATCTGACGTATCGAGAAGGGCCCATCCGTATTTTGTAAGAAGCCTTTAGAACCACCAGGACCCGGAGTATCAAATTTCTTAAGATCCAATGGAGCAACCATACCAAAGAAGAAACTACTTGGGAGCGAGAAGATTATATTAGGACTGAGTTTCCAGATCTCTTTAGTCCCTAGTTTTTCTTAAATCTCGGGACGAGATTTTGTTTAAGGAGGGAAGGTTTGTAACACCCCAAATCTTCTAATCAAGATTATCAAGTTCTAATCACCCAACTTAGGGTTAACAAAAACTTTTATTAAGAAAAAGAATATGAATGCATGTGTCTTTGCATTAGTGTAGATTTGAGTGCTTATGCCATGCCTGATTGCTCTAAATGATGTGAAATGGTTTGAAGATGAATGCTGCATCATCTAGACCAATTACAAACAAAATCAAAAGAAAAAGAAATCAAATAAGAATAAATAAAGCAAATGGTCATTTTGACAAAAGTAAGCCACTAGGTCACTTTGTGTGTTCCTAGAAGAAGATTTCTAACAGAAACAATTCTATTTCTTTTCACCCCTTGCTAGACCAAGTGAAAATGTATCAAGGCCCACTTTACAAACTTACAAAAACATCTTTCAAATCAATTTATTGGACAATTGAAAATTGAATCTGGTTCATATGTTAAGATCCCATTTTTTTCAAAAACCCATCAAATCAATTCCCCTTGACCTCTCCAAGCAAACATAGACTCTCAAGCTTAATTGAAGATCACTCCAAAAATTTGAATCAAAAATTCCACACTTTATTTCATGCGGCCATTTCCATAAACACCTTAACTACACAGATTAACCCTCTGCCTAACTTCACTTTTCCACAGTAATCAATCGACCAATTGGTCTTCACTTTACTACCCTGTCTCCCATGAGTCTAACCCAGCCCAAGACCAGCTCCTCCCTTTGTAGTTTGCACAGTGGAGCACCGCCTGATTGTGGTCATCGCCAGCCGACCACGGCCAGCTCGCAGCAGACCACCCCGCGCCCACCTAGGATGTCCAGGAGGTGCGCCGCAGTCCACCACCACCCCTTGTCCACCCCACGGTCGAAGCCAAGCCCTGGACCACCCGAGCACGCCACGCCCAAACCTCTCTACGCCATGCCGAGAGCACGCCAGTGCACCGCGCCCGACCAGCTCGCACAGCCCGCGCCTTGCCCTCATCGTGCACGCATAGCCTCGCCATGATCACAGCACCCCGGCAGACACCCCCGTTTGCCGTCGCGCGACCCACAGCTACTGCACGCTGCCGCAAACACTTCTGCCCCCGCGCGGAGCGCCGCATGCTCCCGACCGAACCACGCCGCCCCATGCTGACAAGTGTATTAACGAGCTCGTTGGGCAACCCCAAGAGGAAGGTATGATTAGCACAGCAGTAAGTTTCCCTCAGTTATGAAACCAAGGTTATCAATCCAGTAGGAGCAAGGAAACACCCCAAAGGTGTAGCTAGTTGAACTTTGGCATGGCGCACTACCGATGCCAGCAAGCAACATGGAGACCTGCACAACACAACCACATAACTCTGTCCCCAACTTGCGATGAGGTTGTCAATCTCACTGGTTTTGCTGAAAACAAAGGATTAAACGTATCGAGTGGAAGAAAGTAATAGTTTGCAGAAAGTAAACATAAAGCAATAAACAGTTGATTGTAGATTGATAGTAAAAGAAAAGACCGGGGTCCATAGTTCACTAGAGGTGGCTCTCCTTAAGATAGATAATATGTTGGGTGAACAAATTACAGCGGGGCAATTGACAAACATCGAGAAAGCATACAAGCATATACTACTCATCTTGACTCCTTTGAGATTCGATTGGGCATTACAACATTATACATAGACTGCCATCCATCTGCATCTATGACTAATAATCCACCTTCAGGTAATCATCCGAACCCACTCCAGTATTAAGTTTCAAGCAATGGATAATTGCATTACGAATTGCGTTTAAAGTAAACAATACGATTGTTCTATGAACAAAGGATTGTTGTTTTCTCCCTAGTAGCAACAACACATCTAGTACCTTAGAGATTTACATCACTTCCCAGTTACGGAGGCATGAACCCACTATCGAGCATAAATACTAACTCTTGGAGTTGCTAGCATCTACTTTGCCAAGATAGCTACTAACAATGGAAAGCATGCAAGATCACAAATAACAAAGACATGATAGAATCAATAATCAATCTGAAATAGCATCTCAATATCCATCGGATCCCTGCAAACACAACATGCAGAATTACAAATAGATGATCTTGATCATGAACGGAGCTCACAAGATCTAAACATGATAGCACAAAGGAGGAGAACCAGCCATCTAACTACTACATGGACCCATAGTCCAGAGATGAACTACTCATGCATCACACCGGAGGCTTGCATGATGATGAAGAGGGCCTCCAGGGTTAATTCCCCTCTCCGGCAGAGTGCCGGGAAGAGCTTCAGATCCCTCCCGATCAAGGGATGGAGATGACGGCGGCTACGGACTCTTTCGTGGATTTTTGATTGGGTACTTAGGGTTTCTGTATCAGAGGCAATATATAGGCGGAAGGAGAGGCTGAGAGGGTGCCTAGGGCGGCCAGACCATCCCCTGGCGTGGGCAGGGGCCCTGGCCCTGTGACCGGGTGGTGGCGGCCCTAGCCCTCTCCTCTCAAATGCAGCTCTAGGTGTCCCTCGGTGAAAACTGACTTTGGCTTTTGTCTGTCCAATTCGAGAATATTCATTTCTCACTTTCCTGGAACCAAAACAGCAAAAAAAAGGTAGCACGTGGCTCTTGTTATAGGTTAGTCCAAGAAATCATATGAAAAGTACTCCAAAGTGTGGACAAAACACAAGAAAGTAGATAAAACCAAGCATGGAACATCAAAAATATGGATACGTTTGCGACGTATCAACATCCCCAAGCTTAACTCCTGCTCGTCCTCGAGTAGGTAAGTGATAAAAAGAAAGAATAATTTTTGAGGTGACATGCACCATTGATACATTGCAAATGTATCTATAATTTTTGATGTTCCATGCTTGGTTTTATCCACTTTCTTGTGTTTTGTCCACACTTTGGAGTACTTTTCATATGATTGCTTGGACTAACCTATTAACAAGAGCCACATGCTGTTTTTGGTTCCAGGAAAGTCAGAAAATGAATATTTTCGGAATTGGATGGGACAAAAGCCAAAGTGGCTATTTTTCCGGAAGTCATCAGATGCCAGAGTACGAGACGGAGAGGGGGCAGGGGGACACCACACCACCTGGCCGCGCAGCACAGCCTGGCCCGCGCCAGGGGGTGGTGTGGCCGCCTCCGGCACCCCCTCGGCCTCCTCTTCCGCCTATAAGATGCCCTCGGGACGAAATCCCTAAGTGCCCGATCAACAAAGAGCTCTTCAGCATCAACGAGAGGGGAATTCACCCTGGAGGCCTTCTTCATCACCATGCAAGGCTCTGGTGTGATGCGTGAGTAGTTCATCCTTGGACTAGGGTCCATGTAGTAGCTAGATGGCTGGTTCTCCTCCTTTGTGCTTTCATGTTTAGATCTTGTGAGCTCCGTTCATGATCAAGATCATCTATTTGTAATTCTACATGTTGTGTTTGCGGGGATCCAATGGATATTGAGATGCTATTTCAGATTGATTATTAATTCTATCATGTCTTATTTATTTGTGATCTTGTTAGTAGCTATCTTGGCCAAGTAGATGGGGAAGTAAACAACAATCCTTTGTTCATAGAACAAAGCAATAATGCAACTTAATACTAGAGGGGTTGATGATAAGTGGATTATTAGTCATAGATGCATGTATAATGTTGTAATGCCCAATCGAATCTCAAAGGAGCCAAGATGATTAGTATATGCATGTATTGTTTTCTCGATGTTTGTCAATTGCCCCGCTGTAATTTGTTCACCCAGCATGTTATCTATCTTAAGGAGAGACACCTCTAGTGAACTATGGATCCTGGTCCTTGTCTTTTACATACAATCTATAAATTGTTACTGCTTTGTGTTTACTTTCTTCAAAGTTTTACTTCTATCTATTTGATACGTTTAATCCTTAGTTTTCCGCAAAACACGGTGAGATTAACAACCTCATCGCAAGTTGGGGACAAAGTTCTGTGGTTGTGTTGTGCAGGTCTCCACGTTGCTACTAGCACCGGTAGTGCGCCCTGCCAAGGCTCAGCTAGCAACACCTTTGGGGTGTTTCCTTGCTCCTACTGGTTCGATTAAACCTTGGTTTCATAACTGAGGGAAACTTGCTGCTGTGCTCATCATACCTTCCTCTTTGGGTTCCCAACGAGCTCTACATCAACACCGCACCAGCACTTTCTGGTGCCGTACACTGAGCCATCAAGCATTTTTCTACCGCCGTTGTCGGGGAGTCAAGGACATCTTCACAAGGGGAGTCCCTCATAACCAATCTCTTTACTTTGTTTTTTGTTTTGGTTAGTTTCTTTTTGCTTTGTTTGCTTGTTTCTTTATCAAAAACACACAAAAAATAGTTTTACAAGTTTGCTTTCTTATTTCAAAAACACACAAAAATTAGTTCCTTTCCTAAGTTGCCATTATGTATAGCCTTGCTCCAATCACTATGTCACCTGAGGAAATGATTTTCACTTTTAAACAAGGAATTGAGGAAAGTTTTAAAGAAGCTTGGTCTAGAATCTCTGATCTACATGAAAAAACTGAGCCTAAAATGACTCAAAGCATGTTCCTTAGCAGTTTTTACTATAGATATGCTTTAGATGCTGTTGTGGGAGGAGATGTCCTCCAATGTAATGAGGATGATTCTATTAATTCTATAAATAAATTGATCCTCACTTACAACTTGCCTAACCAAACTGATATTTGTTTCGCAAAAATATTTGCTAGATTGAACACTCTTGAGACTAACACTACTAGCTTAAAAGATTGCTATAATACGCTTAGGGAGCATCACGATTATGTTCCAATAAATTCTGAACCATCAAAGTGGCTCCCTACAGTAAAGATTGAGATATACACTGAAACTTTTCAAGCTCGCTGTGATATCATGTCTGAATTTTGTCTTATGCCCAACGATATTTATGAATCTCTGAATACTTGGGGGCTTACTAAAGGAGGAAAAGAAATATCTCTTGCTAATAATGCTACCATATTACCTCTTGGAATAGCTGAAGGAGTCTTTACAAAGATCCTTGGGAAAATAATTTCTACTGATTATCTTGTTATTGAATGTGCAGGAAAAAGACAAATTACACTTGGAAGGTCCCTATTAAAACTCCTGGAGCAATAATAGATGTGGGAAAGGGGACCATGCACCTTTCTTCTCCACCAAACAATCATATTTTCCCCAAGGTTAAGAATAAAAGTAAGAGAGGTAAGGGCAAGAAATTTAGTTTTAATGCTTCTTCATTTAAGAACACTTGATTCTTTCTTGCTTCTTATGCCTAACTTAAAGGCGTTAAACAAAAGTACTTATTGGGAGATAACCCAAAAGTTTTAGATGAGTCTTGGAAGTTATTACTTCAGTAATAACTGCTCCTTATCCTTTTTATTTGCTTTTTGTGCCAAGAGTAACCTCTAATGAGAGAGAAGTAATGATTGGGAAAGTTGCTGTCCCAAAACAGATTTCTGTGCTTCACCGTGAAAATTCGTGTAAAATCTCTGAACGTCTTTTTGGGGCGTGAATTTTTGTTCTTCTGCCCCAGGTTGTTATCTAACTTTAGTTAGTTCAACACTTTTTGATTTGAGCAATATAAGGTCTTTGAAAAAATTCGTCTTTACCTGCTGGTCTCTTTTGACAGATTTCTGCCATTTTCTGCATTTGCTTCTTGTTGGTTCCTTTTTGAGTTCTTTTGGGGAATTGAGCTTTTTGAGGGAAGTGCTATAGTAGCTAGTGTTATAATGGAAGTTTATTTGGTGTTTGAACTGAACCTTAAGACTTATTTATCTTGAGTGCACTAATGTTGCTAATAAAGATTGTGTGAAGTTTTGTATGAAGGAAAAATTTCAGGTGTATGGAAGGACTGAGTAATGAGATGAAGGATGGACTAAAGCTCAAGCTTGGGGATTCCATGCGTGTCACTCCAAGAAATATCCAAGAAGTACAAGCATCAAAGCTTGGGGATGCCCAAGGCATCCCCTTCTCCATCAATAAAAATCCCTGGTTTCTTCCAAACGCTTCATTTTTAATGTTTCATGCACAGTTGTGTTGTTCTTGGAGCGTCTTCTTTTTTGTTTTTGTTTTTCGTTTGCTTTAGTTTGCTTAGTTTTCTGAATAAATTGGTTGGACCCCCTCTTTCATACATTGGTTTGCAAATAGTTTGGTTTGGTTTGGAAAAGAGTAGGAAAGTTCATACTTATGTGATAAAAAGAGCTCGTTTTTGGCTGTGGCCTATGCTTTGTCATGCCATGTTTGATATTGTTTTGGCTTTATGCTTAGTATTATTTGTTGTAGCATGACTTGTTATAAACAATTGAGATTGATTAATGTGCCTTGGATGAATCATGCGTTGTTTTAGCATATTAAAGCATAGTATAGTGGTATTCTCCTTTGATGCTTTATTTGGGTTTGACTTGGCACATGCTCACACCATGTTATGACTATCTCAAGTCACCATAGCCTTTATGATCCTTTAGTTTTCAACTTGTAGTATCACTTTATGCTTTGATCAATGATGTTTTGTCGCTCTGCATTATTATGGCCATTATTGCTCTCTTAGTTTGTCGCTCCTAGGCTTTTGCTAGCCTCCACAGCCAAGTATGAGTTCCACTCATGCATCCAACTCCCTAAACCAAGTTATTCCAAAGATTACACCATACCTACCTACTAGCTTATGCTATTCCAAGTATATTCATGCTTTTGTTTACCTTCCAAATTAAACTTGTTATGAGAAAACTAGTGATTAAAGCTCTCACGAACTTGATGGCACACTTTACTTTTTTGCATCTAATAAACTTGAACCATTGGGTCCTTCTTTGTTGCGTATATGCTTGCGCTTTATAAGTTGAAATTAGCATAACCATGTTTCATGGGGAACACTTTCAACATTGCACTTGTACTTTGTACCCCGTTGATATCATGTTCTTTTGCTTACGGATCCCGGTGGTGTGAAATAAAAGTGGAACTTGTAAGATCATGGAGTTTGTATGTGTGTTAGAGAAACGCCTGGGCCGCTAGCCTAAGCCATGCCTAATCATGGTGGAAACTTGCAGCATCACCATAATGAGCACTCTATGAAGCATCCTCAATAAAAACCTATGCAAATAGCAAATAAAAAGATCGCTGAGATGCTCATTGTCTGCTTGCCTTGTCATTTTGATTATGCGAAAGCTCATGTATCATGTGCAAGGGGTACCCCGTTGGCGGTTCTTTATGATACATATGTACTTAAATGACAAGAGCTTACTTGTGACTAAAGTTGAGTAGCATGAGGATCGGTCTTCGTAAGTAAGGGGCATGAGATTTCGGTTTATAACTTGCCAAGCATATCCTCTTAGTTGTGTCACTTTAACCTTAATCACCTTCAAGATGCTTATGATAGGGGCAATGAGAGCTGAAAGCTATAAGTACCATAATTTTTGGAAGCTCTTTATGAGACTTGAATCCCTACTTCCTTCTATGAAGGCCTTTCTTCCACCATTATATTGAGTCTCCATCTTCTACCTTTATGCACCTACTTTGAGAGCATAGTGGTCATTCTTAGTTCTATGTGGATTGTCCCAAGACTAGTTGATTGATGCATAACTTGATATTGCTTGTTTTAAACTTTTGTATCTAGTCACTCTTAAGAACTTTGAAGGTGTCCTATGCATTTATATTTGCTACTCTATGAGGGACAAGCTGAATACTATTATGCTATGTTTTCTTAATGTGAAACAAATAAACGTCTTGCAAAGCATTGTTATTCATGAATCTTTTGTTTGTGCCTTTTCATGTTTGCATCATAGTTTCTTTGTCTTATTGCTAGAACTTTGTCTTTCATGTTATGATTGAAGTACTATGATCCCAGCTTTGAATGTTTTACAAATACTTTGATCAAGTCTTTGATGGTGCATGTCACCTCAAAAATTATTCTTTCTTTTTATCACTTACCTACTCGAGGACGAGCAGGAGTTAAGCTTGGGGATGTTGATACATTGCAAATGTATCTATAATTTTTGATGTTCCATGCTTGGTTTTATCCACTTTCTTGTGTTTTGTCCACACTTTGGAGTACTTCTGATAAGATTTCTTGGACTAACCTATTAACAAGAGCCACGGTGCCAGCTGCATGTTTTCTGCTGTTTTTGGTTCCAGGAAAGTCAGAAAATGAACATTCTCGGAATTGGATGGGACAAAAGCCAAAGTGCCTATTTTTCCGGAAGTCATCAGATGCCAGACTACGAGATGGAGAGAGGCCAGGGGTCCACCACACCACCTGGCCGCGCGGCCCAGCCTGGCCCGCACCAGGGGGTGGTGTGGCCGCCTCCGACACCCCCTCGGCCTCCCCTTCCGCCTATAAGATGCCCTCAGGACGAAAACCCTAAGTGCCCGATCAAAAATCCACGAAAGAGTCTGTAGCCCCCGTCATATCCATCCCTAGATCGGGAGGGATCTGAAGCTCTTCCCTGCACCCTGCCGGAGAGTGGAATTCACCCTGGAGGCCTTCTTCATCACCATGCAAGCCTCCGGTGTGATGCATGAGTAGTTCATCCTTGGACTACGGGTCCATGTAGTAGCTAGATGGATGGTTCTCCTCCTTTGTGCTTTCATGTTTAGATCTTGTGAGCTCCGTTCATGATCAAGATCATCTATTTGTAATTCTTCATGTTGTGTTTGCGAGGATCCGATGGATATTGAGATGCTATTTCAGATTGATTATTGATTCTATCATGTCTTTGTTATTTGTGATCTTGCATGCTTTCTGTTGTTAGTAGCTATCTTGGCCAAGTAGATGCTAGCAACTCCAAGAGTTAGTATTTATGCTCGATAGTGGGTTCATGCCTCTGGTAATCTAGGGAAGTGACAGAAATCTCTAAGGTACTAGATGTGCTGTTGCTACTAGGGAGAAAACAACAATCCTTTGTTCATAGAACAATCTTATTGTTTACTTTATACGCAGTTCGTAAAGCAATAATCTGTTGCTTGCAACTTAATACTGGAGGGGGTTTGGATGATAACCTGAAGGTGGATTATTAGTCATAGATGCAGTTGGATGGCGGTCTATGTATAATGTTGTAATGCCCAATCGAATCTCAAAGGAGTCAAGATGATTAGTATATGCATGTATTGCTTTCTCGATGTTTGTCAATTGCCCCGCTGTAATTTGTTCACCCAGCATGTTATCTATCTTAAGGAGAGCCACCTCTAATGAACTATGGATCCCGGTCCTTGTCTTTTATGTACAATCTATAAACTGTTACTGCTTTGTGTTTACTTTCTGGAAACTTTTACTTCTTTCCATTCGATACGTTTAATCCTTTGTTTTCCGCAAAACACCGTGAGATTGACAACCTCATCGCAAGTTGGGGACAAAGTTTTGTGGTTGTGTTATGCAGGTCTCCACGCTGCTACTAGCACCGGTAGTGCGCCCTGCCAAGGCTCAGCTAGCAACACCTTTGGGGTGTTTCCTTGCTCCTACTGGTTCGATTAAACCTTGGTTTCATAACTGAGGGAAACTTGCTGTAGTGCTCACCATACCTTCCTCTTGGGGTTCCCAACGAGCTCTACATCAACACCGCACCAGCACTTTTCTCGCGCGGTACACTGAGCCATCAACCATCATAAACTTGATCAAAGTATTTGTAAAACATTGATAACTGGGATCATAGTACTTCAATCATAACATGAAATACAAAGTTCTAGCAATAAGACATAGCAACTATGTTGCAACATGAAAAGGCACAAACAAAAGATTAATGAATAACAAGAGCCACAGTGCCAACTGCCTCTTTTCTGCTATTTTTGGTTCTAGGAAAGTCAGGAAATGAATATTCTCGAAATTGGATGGGATAAAAGCCAAAGTGCCTATTTTTCCGGAAGTCATCAGATGCCAGAGTACGAGACGGAGAGGGGCCAGGGGGCCACCACACCACTTGGCCGCGCGGCCCAGCCTGGCCCACGCCAGGGGGTGGTGTGGCCGCCTCCGGCACCCCCTCGGCCTCCCCTTCCGCCTATAAGATGCCCTCGGGACGAAAACCCTAAGTGCCCGATCAAAAATCCACGAAAGAGTCTCAGAGTCGTCATCTCCATCCCTAGATTGGGAGGGATGTGAAGCTCTTCCGGCACCTTGAGAGGGAATTACCACAGGCCTTCTTCATCACCATGCAAGCCTCCAGTGTGATGCGTGAGTAGTTCATCCTTGGACTACGGGTCCATGTACTAGCTAGATGGCTGGTTCTCCTCCTTTGTGCTTTCATGTTTAGATCTTGTGAGCTCCGTTCATGATCAAGATCATCTATATGTAATTCTGCATGTTGTGTTTGCGGGGATCCAATGGATATTGAGATGCTATTTCAGATTGATTATTGATTCTATCATGTCTGTTTTATTTGTGATCTTGCATGCTTTCCGTTGTTAGTAGCTATCTTGGCCAAGTAGATGCTAGCAACTCCAAGAGTTAGTATTTATTCTCGATAGTGGGTTCATGCCTCTGGTAATCTGGGGAATTGAAAGAAATCTCTAAGGTACTAGATGTGATGTTGCTACTAGGGAGAAAACAACAATTCTTTGTTCATAGAACAATCGTATTGTTTACTTTACACGCAGTTCGTAAAGCAATAATCTGTTGCTTGCAACTTAATACTGGAGGGGGTTCGGATGATAACCTCAAGGTGGATTATTAGTCATAGATGCAGTTGGATGGCGGTCTATGTATAATGTTGTAATGCCCAATCGAATCTCAAAGGAGTCAAGATGATTAGTATATGCATGCATTGCTTTCTCGATGTTTGTCAAATGCCCCACTATAATTTGTTCACCCAGCATGTTATCTATCTTAAGGAGAGCCACCTCTAGTGAACTATGGATCCCGGTCCTTGTCTTTTACATACAATCTATAAACCGTTACTGCTTTGTGTTTACTTTCTGCAAACTTTTACTTCTTTCCATTTGATACGTTTAATCCTTTGTTTTCCGCAAAACACGGTGAGATTAACAACCTCATCGCAAGTTGGGGACAAAGTTCTGTGGTTGTGTTGTGCAGGTCTCCACGTTGCTACTAGCACCGGTAGTGCGCCCTGCCAAGGCTCAGCTAGCAACACCTTTAGGGTGTTTCCTTGCTCCTACTGGTTCGATTAAACCTTGGTTTCATAACTGAGGGAAACTTGCTGCTGTGCTCATCATACCTTCCTCTTGGGGTTCTAACAGGCTCTACATCAACACCGCACTAGCACTTTTACGGCGTACCTTTGAGCCATCAAGCATTTTCTAAGCGGCTGTTGGGAGTCAAGGACATCTTCACAAGGGGAGTCCCTCATAACCAATCTCTTTACTTTATTATTTTAGTTTTGTTTAGTTTCTTTTTGCTTTGTTTGCTTGTTTCTTTATCAAAAACACACAAAAAAATAGTTTTACAAGTTTTCTTTCTTATTTCAAAAACACAAAAAAAATTAGTTCTTTTCCTAAGTTGCCATTATGTCTAGCCTTGCTCCAATCACTATGTCACCCGAGGAAATGATTTTCACTTTTAAACAAGGAATTGAGGAAAGTTTTAAATAAGCTTGGTCTAGAATCTCTGATCTACATGAAAAAACTGAGCCTAAAATGACTCAAAGCTTGTTCCTTAGCAGTTTTTACTTTGGGATTGCTCTTTGCTATAGATATGCTTTAGATGCTGTTGTGGGAGGAGATTTCCTCCAATGTAATGAGGATGATGATATTAATGCTATAAAGAAATTGATCCTCACTTACAACTTGCCTAGCCAAACTGATATTTGTTTTTCAAAAATATTTGCTAGATTGAACACTCTTGCGACTGGCACTGCTAGCTTAAAAGATTGCTATAATACGCTTAGGGAGCATCACGATTATGTTCCAATAAATTCTGAACCATCAAAGTGGCTCCCTACAGTAAAGATTGAGATAAACACTAAAACTTTTCAAGCTTGCTGTGATATCATGTCTGAATTTTGTCTTATGCCCAAAGATATTTATGAATCTCTGAATACTTGGGGGCTTACTAAAGGAGGAAAAGAAATATCTCTTGCTAATAATGCTACCATATTACCTCTTGGAATAGTTGAAGGAGTGTTTACAAAGATCCTTGGGAAAATGATTTCTACTGATTATCTTGTTATGGAATGTGCAGGAAAAGGACAAATTACACTTGGAAGGTCCCTATTAAAACTCCTTGGTGCAATAATAGATGTGGGAAAGGGGACCATGCACCTTTCTTCTCCACCAAACAATCATATTTTCCCCAAGGTTAAGAATAAAAGTAAGAGAGGTAAGGGCAAGAAATTTAGTTTTAATGCTTCTTCATTTGAGAACACTTGATTCTTTCTTGCTTCTTATGCCTAATTTAAAGGCGTTAAAGAAAAGTACTTATTGGGAGATAACCCAAAAGTTTTAGATGAGTCTTGGAAGTTATTACTTCAGTAATAACCGCTCCTTATCCTTTTTATTTGATTTTTGTGCCAAGAGTAACCTCTAACACCGGTAGTGCGCCCTGCCAAGGCTCAGCTAGCAACACCTTTGGGGTGTTTCCTTGCTCCTACTGGTTCGATTGAACCTTGGTTTCATAACTGAGGGAAACTTGCTGTTGTGCTTGATGACCCACAAGTATATGGGGTGTATCGAAGTATTTTCGAGGGAAGTGAAACCCAATTTATTGATTCGACACAAGGGGAGCCAAAGAATATTTATCAGCCTTAACAACTGAGTTTTCAATTCAGCTGCACTTGGAAACAATCTTGCTCACAGCAGTCTATCAGTAGCAACAGTTTTGTAGTAGGAATAGCAGAGTAGCAGCAGTAGTAAAGCAAAGAAAGTAGTAACAAAATCAGTAAACAGTGGGATTCGAGTGCGGTAGGCATAGGGATGGATGGACGGGCGTTGCATGGACAAGACAATTCACATAGCAATCAGAACATAGGGCAATTGCAGATAAATAAGATAAAGCAACCAAGTACTAGACAATCGTAGGCATGTGTTCCATATATAGTCATACGTGCTCGCAATGAGAACTTGCATAACATCTTTTGTCCTTCCAGCCCGTTTGTAGCGGGGCCTCTAGGGAACTACTGGCAATTAAGGTGCTCCTTTGAATAGAGCACCGGAGCAAAGCATTAACACTCCGTGAACACATGTGATCCTCACATCAAAGCCTTTCCCTTCCGGTTATCCCGATTTCTCTCACTTCGGGGCCATAGGTTCCGGAGAACAACGTGTGTATACAACTTGTAGATAAGACCAAGAACAATACTATCATAATGAATCAATAATACGTTCAGATCTGAAATCATGGCACTTGGGCCCTAGTGACAAGCATTAAGCACAACAAGTCGCAACAAAGTCATAAAGCACTAATAAAAGATACTAGGCACCATGCCCTAACAATATGATGCCATTACATGAACGATCTCATCCAATCCCTACCATCCCCATAGCCTACAGCAGGGGATTACTCACTCATAGATGGGGGAAACATGGATGGTCGATGGAGAAGCGATGGTGATGATGATGGCGATGATCTCCTCAATTCCCGTCGGCGAGGTGCTAGAACGGAGTTTACGTGTCTTTTCGTGGAATCTGGTGGTGGCGGCGGAGCGGAACTCCTTCTGTAAAAACGTCGAACCCCCCGAAGTTTTTAGGTCAGGAGGCTCCTTATAGGCGAAGAGAGAGGCCGAGGGGGTGCCTAGGGGGCCCACACCACCTGGCGGCGGCTGGCCCTGGCAGCGCCACCAGGTGGTGTGGCCACCCCGTGGCTCTTCTCCGTCTCGTATTCTGGCTCCTGGAGTCTTCGGGTGAAATAGGATTTTTGGCATATTTTCTGGGATTTTTCCTGATAGTTGATTTTCTGCACAAAAAATAGACACCAAGGCAATTCTGCTGAAAACAGCGTCAGTTCGCATTAGTTGCATCCAAATCACACAAGTATAGAGGAGAAACGATAGAAAAGGTGTTCCGGAAAGTAGATATGTTTTGGACATATCAACTCCCCCCAAGCTTAGCTTATTGCTTGTCCTCAAGCAATTCAGTTGAAAACTGAGTGCGATAAAAGAACTTTCACGAACACATTTGCTTCATATGATGTAAATATTCTCAGTAATGTGATCAACTACTTGGACAATTCATAATAAAGAGTATGCAACTGAGTCTACTTAATAGTCATTGCAAGCTATGAAGAGATTCCAACTCAAGAATAATAAGTAGCACGAAGCACGATCATAAGCAACATTACAATGCTCATAGAAAGGTATGATAGAGTGGTATCTCGCTTGCCTTTGACTATGAACGGCAAGGCACCTCTGAAGTTCAAGTGATGACTAGAAGTAAAGATATCAAGAATACAAGCATCAAAGTCATAACACAAATAATCAAGTGATGGAACAAACATAAAGAATGACAACTATGCTCTCAAGAAGGTGCTCAAAGAATATGTGGAGACTCAACAAGTAGAAGAAAAGGTTTTGAATAATTTGAAAGGCTTCCAAATGCTGAAAGTATGGTACTCATTAGCTTTGAGCTCTCATTGCCCCTATCATAAGCATCTTTAATGTGGTTAAGGTGAAAGTGAGGTCCAATCTGAGTTATATGCTTGACAGACTATAAACTGAAAATCCCAAGTCCCTTGAGTACGAGGGCCGCTCCTCATGCTACTCAACTTTAGTTACCGGTAAGTTCTTGTCATCGTAAGTATGTGCGTATCATTGAGAACCACCAATGGGGTACCCCTTGCCCGATGATACGGAAGAATCCCCATATCAAAATGATAAGGCAAGTAGACAATGAGTATCTCAGCAATCTTCTTATTTACCATGGGAAATGGTGCTTTTTTCTCTCTTTCCTCTTTTCATAAAACTATTTTTTTCTTTTTCTCAATATCTATCTCTCTCTTTTTTTATAAGAAGAATGCTTCATAGATATCATTATGGTTACGCTACAGGTTTCCACCATGTTAGCATGGATTAGACCAGCGGCCCAGGCGTTTCTCTAACACATATACATAACTCCATGGACTTACAAGCTCCCCTTTTATTTCACACCGATGACATCCGCAAACAAAAGAGCAAGGTATCAATATATTTACAAGTGTTGAAAGTGTTCCCCGTGACAGCACGGTTCTGCTAATCCCCAGCCTATAATTTGCAAGCATGTAACTTTCATGGAGAGTTCACAATGGTTCAGGTTTATTAAGTGCAGGAAATAAAGTGTGCCATCAAGTTCGTGAGAGCTTTACTAACTAATTTTCCCATAACAAGCAATCATTTTATTTGGAAGAAAACAAGGCACATTGAATATGCACGGGAGTAGCAAATGATGCTAATAGGTAGGTATGGTGGACACTTTGGAAATATTTGGTTTAGGGAGTTTGGAACTTGAGTAAAACATACTCAGTGAAAGTGAAGGCTAGCAATAGTAAGGGAGCAACAAACGAGAGAGCAATAGTTGTCATTATCATGCTTGCAACAAAACAGGACTACTCATGGCATGAAAGTGATTCAAGATCCTCAAGGCAAAATAATTCATTGAGGCTTAACTGATTATTACAGTCATGTGCATGCGTGAGCATGTGCCAAGTCAATCAAATGAAACATTCAGAGGAGGATACCATGGTGTCATACCAATTTATGAATAGAGTAATGCAAGCAAACATTCATGAAACATGCTACAAACTATTAGCGAGCTGGAGCTAATCACAAGAAAGCAAGAACTACTAAGCATCCAAAGATAACATACACCCTACATGAACGGACTAAGCAAGCTCACAATGATGAGTATATGTACAAAAATTAAAACAAATAGAGTTCGTTACCAGCCTCTTACCACGCCTCAAGTTGTCATTAATCCTCATTATTGCTCTTCACTTGTGTGGCTTGAATAATAATATGAAACCAATATTCCACTGAGAACTTCCGAACCCTGTAGCAAACTCGCAAAAACCAAAGAAGAACGACAAATATTTTTGGTGTTTTTGATTTTTAAACAAGAACCAAAAGAGAAAAACGAGCAAAGCAAAATCTTTTTGGGTTTTTCGAATAGTTCAAACAAAGCAAAAAGGGAAAAGCAAACCAAGGAAAAAAGAAGAAGCAAACCAAGGAGAAACAACAAAAATATTTTTGGTCTTTTTGTGTTTTTAGAAAGCAAAAGTAAAGAAGAACGAAAACTAAAAAGAGAAGAAAACATGAATATACAAAGTACCGACGCATCATGATATGGAGATGAGTGTGGTGTCGGCGTACCTCCCCCCAAGCTTAGGCTTTTGGCCTAAGTGGGTATCAATCCCAGGCTGGCCAGGATGAAGTGTCACCGTGGTACGACAAGGAGGTGCCCTTGTCCTGGTGCGAGCTCGAGTACGTCCCTCCGTAATACGCGGAGTAATCATAGGAGGGCACATCCTCCTGGTGCTGCTCGTGGAAACCCAGCAAGCGAAGCTACTCGTCCACCTCCTCCTTGGAGCGCGACCACGGTCTCCTGCTAACACTAAACAAAGCAGGCTGTGGCAAAAGGATCTCCCTTTCATCCCCGTCAGTGAAAAGCATCCTATATACTAGATTGTTCAAATTAGAGGTAGTAGTGACAAAGTGATGAGTTTTCAAGGCAACAAGGTCAAGCCTCTGTGGTGCCAGCATAGCATCATCGGGATCCACTGAAAGACCTAATGCATTGACTATGCGCGATGCAATGATGCCCCCATAGATAGGCCCCCTAGCAGCTAGGCGGCGAGCAATAAGCGAGCCAAGATTGTACCGAGTATCATTGTTGAGCGCAGCAGCAAGGAAAGCTAAGTGATAGTTGGAGATATTACTAGTGTTCTCCCTACCCAATACACTAGTGGCAAGATAGTATGCTAAGTATCTAAGAGCAGGGAGTTGGATATTTCTTATCTTTCCGTGATGCGCCACGCGGTCATCATCATTGGTCACCCCTCGGTAGAGCTCCAACAAATCAGCGGGTCGCCCTTGAATTTTCTTCACGGTCCCTGTCATACGCACACCTACAATACTGCAAAATCTCTCCAAAGGCATGGTGAAGGGCATATCATAGATTTTAAAAGAGACAGTAGATTGATAGGGTGTGTTAGTAAATGAGAAGCTCGCCACAAAAGTTTTGGTGAGCATAGCGTATTGTGCACTCTCATCTTTCATATAAGAGGTCAAACCAATCCTCTCAATCAGTAGCAAGAAATCATCAAGAATACCTGCAGCTTGCAAGAAAGTAAAACAAGGAAAAGAGGATGGGTGAGCATCTCCATGATCCCTTTCACTACCAATACGTGTTGCAATGAGGTCTTCATTGTATGATGGCCTAGCTTGAGAGGCTGTTCTTGAGGGCCTCGACCTCCTAGGTGCATCACTCTCAAATATCTCTCCAAAAGTATGGTTGTTCATGCTTGGTATTCTGAAATTTAAACACCTATTAAACAAGTAATTGCAAAGTAAATATAATGAAGGATTCTACTCATAGGGACTTGCAAGAGGCATAAACATGCATCAAAACTATATCTCTAAGCATCAAACAAGCTTACAAGCTCTCATAACCAGTCACCTACAGCAGCAAAATAGTCAACATATAATCCACTAAACACAAATCTACGTGGACAAGGGGAGGAGTCACATACCAGGGAACAAATGCTCCAAATTTCAACAAGAAAGATGAGTTGAGCAAGGAGATCAAAAAAATTGAGAGCAAGCACAGAAAGAACGCGGTTTTGAGCTATGAACTAGAGCTTACTCGGGAGAGGGAAGAAAGTGGCAGGTGAGAGAGGTAATGGGGGGCCAGGGGTGGCCCACACCAGGGCATGGCGCCACCTAGGGCTGGCCGCGCCACCACATGGTGTGCCTGCCTGGTGGGCCCCCCTGGTACCTACCAGGTACTCCTCTGCCCCTTTTTTCACGTAAAAATTTAATATGAATTTTCTGGAATTTTTCGAGACACTTTATTTTTGGGCTTTTTTCAGAAATAGAAGAATGATTTTCTGACAGACAGATTTTTTTTTTGGAAACATGATGCAAGGACAAAACAAGGCTAGAACTACAAAAGTTCTAGCATGCAAGCAACTAACAACACAAAGAAAACTAAACAAAAGCAAAAACTAAAAATGCAAAGGATAGAAATAAACGGAGATAATCATAATGAAAACATTGTTTTGTTCAATGGAATCCTTTTGTTAGCAAGGTTGATCAAGTCTTGCTACCAAAACAATTGCATATGAGACAAAACTTTGTACTCCACTAATGATTATGTTACCTTAACCTTGATAGCAATGGTCCCAATCATAATAGTTTCAAATTTTTCTCTTGGTATGGGACAATATATTTCTCCAACTTGAATGCCTTCAACATGTTCAATTGAATTCAGACCATAAGTCCTTTCAATCTTCTTGGGGAAATAGACAGTATGTTCCTTGTCATTAACATTGAAGGTCACCTTTCCTTGATTACAATTAATAACAGCTCCTGTAGTATTAAGAAAAGGTCTCCTAAGAATAATAGACATATTATCATCTTCAAGCATTTCAAGCACAACAAAATCAGTTAATATCAAGCAATTGTGAGCCACCTGAACAGGTACATCCTCACATATACCCACAGGAATAGTGGTAGATTTATCAGCCATTTGCAAAGATATATCAGTTGGTATCAATTTTTCAAGCTGAAGCCTCTTATAAAGAGAGAAAGGCATAACACTAACTCTAGCTCCCAAATCACACAAAGCAGTTCTAACATAACTGTTCTTAATAGAGCAAGGGATAGTTGGAATCCCTGGGTCTCCAAGTTTCTTAGGAACCTTACCATTGAAAGAATAATTAGCAAGCAAAGAAGAAATTTCTTCATTAGGGATCTTCCTTCTATTCGAGACAATGTCCTTCATATACTTTGAGTAAGGAGGCAATTTAATAGCATGAGTCAAAGGAATTTGCAAGAATAAAGGCTTCATCCACTCACAAAACTTATTATAGTGTTCATCTTCTTTTGACTTGTGTTTCTTATTAGGGAAAGGCATAGGTTTTTGGACGCAAGGTTCCCTTTCACTACCATGTTTCTTAGCTATAAAATCTTCTTTGGTGTATTTAGTAGTCTTAGTGTGGTTTTCAGGTTCTTCTTCAACTTTTTCTTCATTAGGAACTTCATTTTCTTCATTACCACTTTCAGTTTCAGCATCAGAGATAGATATACTATTAGGATCTATAGCAGGTTCAGAGGGTTCTACAACAGTTTTATGTTTCTTTTTCCTTTTCTTATGAGTAGAACCACTATTTTCAGCTTGTTGAGAATCTTGCTCAATTCTTTTGGGATGCTCCTCGGGATATAGAGGATCCTGGGTAGCAGCACCACTTCTAGTTCTGATTTCATAAGCATGTTTTTCTTTAGCAGCATTAACTAGCAAGTCATTTTGCACTTTAACGAGTTGATATATTTGAGTTTGAACCATTTGACAGTGTTTAACAATCATTTTAACATCATTAGAGGTTCTTTCCACAATATCTTTCAACTCAACAATATCTCTAGTGTTTTCCATTAGATGATTTTGCACCCTTTTATTAAAGTTATCTTTCTTAACAATAAAGATATCGAATTCTTCTAAGCATTGATCAGGAGGTTTAGAGTAAGGGATATCACCTTCATCAAAGTGTTGGAGAGAGTGTACCTCAATAGTGGATGAATAGGGAATAGGCTTACATAATTCTTCTATAGGAGGTAAATTCTTGACATCTGCAGCTTTAATTCCCTTCTCCTTAAGATATTTCTTAGCTTCCTTCATCACTTCATCATTTAATTCAATAACTCCCCTCTTCTTTGATGTTGAAATAGGCTTAGGAATAGATGGTTCAGGTACAATTACTTCAGGTATAGCTTGTTTAGGAGGAGTCCAATCTTCATAATTCTTGCTTATTTTAGCCATTAATTCCTCAGCTTCCTTAGGAGTCCTATTCCTGAAAACACAATCAGCACAACTATCTAGGTATGTCCTAGATTCCTCGGTTAGTCCATTATAAAATATATCAAGAAGCTCATTCTTAGGTAATGGACTTCCAGCCTGTGCATGAATCAAAGCACAAAACCTTGCCCAAGATTCAGGCAATACCTCTTTTTCTCCCAGTTTAAAATCAAAAAGTTCCTGCAAAATAGCATGTCTAGCACTGGAGGAAAATATTTCTGCAGGAAAGTACTAATCAAACACTGTATTATCAATAGATCCAGGAGGTAAATTATTAAACCAAGTTTTAGCTTCTCCTTTTAGTGAAAAGGGAAAAATCTTAGCAACAAAGTAAGTACGCATCTTAATATCATCAGAAAACAAGCCACTCATGGTAGAAAGTTCATTCATATGTGCTACCGCACTTTCATTCTTAGTCCCACAAAAAGGTTTTTTCTCGACAATAGCTATGTAAGATATATCAAGAGAGAAATCATAATCTTCATCTATAATGTTTATGGGAGAAGCAGCAAACTTAGCAGCAGGAGATAATTTTGGTCTAATAGTACGCCTCTCAAGGAGACTCTTAGCAGCGCTCCTATCATGGGTGTTCTTACATTCTTTAATAAACGCATCGGTCATCTCAACATAATCTTCTTCAATATCATAACTCTCACTAGACTCAGGTGAGCTAACAGGTGTGGTAGTGTCTTCATTTGGAGTTTCGGTATTTGCAGCTATAGTTGTAGCAATCGTAGCATCTAGGAAAGGACCTAATGGACCACTCTTATCAAGCACAGTAGAAGCAGCATCATAAGTATCAGAAGTTTCAGATTCAGCAGTAGTAGCAGTGTATGTAGCATGTGTATGTGGTGGTGTAACGAGCTTACTTATAACAGAAGGTGAATCAAGAGCAGCAGAGGTGTTTAGAACCATACCTCTTCTTGTAGTGGATGGTAAAATAGGAACCTTGCCATCACGAGACTTACCCATGATGGATGGATAGCAGAGAACAATACAGAATCCAAGTGAACTTGATAAATAAAGCTATGCTCCCCGGCAACGGCGCCAGAAAATAGTCTTGATGACCCACAAGTATAGGGGTGTATCGCAGTATTTTCGAGGGAAGTGAAACCCAATTTATTGATTCGACACAAGGGGAGCCAAAGAATATTTATCAGCCTTAACAACTGAGTTGTCAATTCAGCTGCACTTGGAAACAATCTTGCTCACAGCAGTTTATCAGTAGCAATAGTTTTGTAGTAGGAATAGCAGAGTAGCAGCAGTAGTAAAGCAAAGACAGTAGTAACAAAAGCGAAACAAGTGGGATTCGAAAAGCGGTAGGCATAGGGATGGATGGACGGGCGTTGCATGGACAAGACAATTCACATAGCAATCAGAACATAGGGCAATTGCAGATAAATAAGATAAAGCATCCAAGTACTAGACAATCCTAGGCATGTGTTCCATATATAGTCATGCGTGCTCGCAATGAGAACTTGCACAACATCTTTTGTCCTGCCAGCCCGTTTGCAGTGGGGCCTCTAGGGAACTACTGGCAATTAAGGTGCTCCTTTTAATAGAGCACCGGAGCAAAGCATTAACACTCCATGAACACATGTGATCCTCACATCAAAGCCTTTCCCTTCATGTTATCGCGATTTCTGTCACTTCGGGGCCATAGGTTCCGGACAACAACGTGTGTATACAACTTGTAGATAAGACCAAGAACAATACTATCATAATGAATCAATAATACGTTCAGATATGAAATCATGGCACTCGGGCCCTAGTGACAAGCATTAAGCACAACAAGTCGCAACAAAGTCATAAAGCACTAATAAAAGACACTAGGCACCATGCCCTAACAATCTGATGCCATTACATGAATGATCTCATCCAATCCCTACCATCCCCATAGCCTACAGCGGGGGATTACTCACTCATAGATGGGGGAAACATGGATGGTCGATGGAGAAGCGATGGTGATGATGATGGCGATGATCTCCTCCAATTCCCCGTCCCGGCAGGGTGCCAGAACGGAGTTTCTGGTGCTGTTTCGTGGAATCTAGTGGTGGCGGCGGAGCGGAACTCCTTCTAGAAAAACGTTGAACCCCCCGAAGTTTTTAGGTCAGAAGGCTCCTTATAGGCGAAGAGAGAGGCCGAGGGGTGCCTAGGGGGCCCACACTACCCCTGGCGCGGCTAAGCCTGGCCCACGCCACCAGGTGGTGTGGCCACCCCTGGCTCTTCTCTGTCTCGTATTCTGGCTCTTGGAGTCTTCGCTTGAAATAGGATTTTTGGCAGATTTTCCGGGATTTTTCCTGATAGTTGATTTTCTGCACAAAAAGTAGACACCAAGGCAATTCTGCTGAAAACAGCGTCAGTTCGCATTAGTTGCATCCAAATCACACAAGTATAGAGGAGAAACAATAGCAAAAGTGTTCGGGAAAGTAGATACGTTTTGGACGTATCAGTGCTCATCATACCTTCATCTTGGGGTTCCCAACGAGCTCTACATCAACACCGCACCAGCACTTTTCTGGCGCCGTACACTGAGCCATCAAGCATTTTTCTAGCACCGTTGCCGGGGAGTCAAGGACATCTTCACAAGGGGAATCCCTCATAACCAATCTCTTTACTTTGTTATTTTAGTTTTGCTTAGTTTATTTTTGCTTTTTTTGCTTGTTTCTTTATCAAAAACACACAAAAAATAGTTTGACAAGTTTGCTTTCTTATTTCAAAAACACAAAAAAATTAGTTCCTTTCCTAATTTGCCATTATGTCTAGCCTTGCTCCAATAACTATGTCACCTGAGGAAATGATTTTCACTTTTAAACAAGGAATTGAGGAAAGTTTTAAAGAAGCTTGGTCTAGAATCTCCGATCTACATGAAAAAAACTGAGCCTAAAATGACTCAAAGCTTGTTCCTTAGCAGTTTTTACCTTGGGATTGCTCTTTGCTATAGATATGCTTTAGATGATGTTGTGGGAGGAGATTTCCTCCAATGTAATGAGGATGATGTTATTAATGCTATAAAGAAATTGATCCTCACTTACAACTTTCCTAGCCAAACTGATATTTGTTTCGCAAAAATATTTGCTAGATTGAACACTCTTGAGACGTGCACTGCTAGCTTAAAAGATTGCTATAATATGCTTAGGGATCATCACGATTATGTTCCAATAAATTCTGAACCATCAAAGTGGATCCCTACAGTAAAGATTGAGATAAACACTGAAACTTTTCAAGCTCGCTGTGATATCATGTCTAAATTTTGTCTTATGCCCAAAGATATTTATGAATCTCTGAATATTTGGGGGCTTACTAAAGGAGGAAAAGAAATATCTCTTGCTAATAATGCTACCATATTACCTCTTGGAATAGCTTAAGGAGTGTTTACAAAGATCCTTGGGAAAATGATTTCTACTGATTATCTTGTTATTAATTGTGCAGGAAAAGGACAAATTACACTTGGAAGGTCCCTATGTAAGATCATGTAAAAGTGGAACTTGTAAGATCATGGAGTTTGTATGTGTGTTAGAGAAACGCCTGGGCCGCTAGCCTAAGCCATGCCTAATCATGGTGGAAACTTGCAGCATCACCATAATGAGCACTCTATGAAGCATCCTCAATAAAAACCTATGGAAATAGCAAATAAAAAGATCGCTGAGATGCTCATTGTCTGCTTGCCTTGTCATTTTGATTATGGGAAAGCTCCCGTATCATATGCAAGGGGTACACCGTTGGCGGTTCTTTATGATACATATGTACTTACAATGACAAGAGCTTAATTGTGACTAAAGTTGAGTAGCATGAGGATCGGTCTTCGTAAGTCAGGGGCATGAGATTTCGGTTTATAACTTGCCAAGCATATCCTCTTAGTTGTGTCACTTTAACCTTAATCACCTTCAAGATGCTTATGATAGGGGCAATGAGAGCTGAAAGCTATAAGTACCATAATTTTTGGAAGCTCTTTATGAGACTTGAATCCCTACTTCCTTCTATGAAGGCCTTTCTTCCACCATTATATTGAGTCTCCATCTTCTACCTTTATGCGCCTACTTTGAGAGCATAGTGGCCATTCTTAGTTCTATGTGGATTGTCCCAAGACTAGTTGATTGATGAATAACTTGATATTGGTTGTTTTAAAATTTTGTATCTAGTCACTCTTATGAACTTTGAAGGTGTCATATGCATTTATATTTTCTACTCTATGAGGGACAAGCTAAATACTATTATGCTATGTTTTCTTTATGTGAAACAAACAAACGTCTTGCAAAGCATTGTTATTCATGAATCTTTTGTTTGTGCCTTTTCATGTTGCATCATAGTTTCTTTGTCTTATTCCTAGAACTTTGTCTTTCATGTTATGATTGAAGTACTATGATCCCAGCTTTGAATGTTTTACAAATACTTTGATCAAGTCTTTGATGGTGCATGTCACCTCAAAAATTATTCTTTCTTTTTATCACTTACCTACTCGAGGACGAGCAGGAGTTAAGCTTGGGGATGTTGATACATTGCAAATGTATCTATAATTTTTGATGTTCCATGCTTGGTTTTATCCACTTTCTTGTGTTTTGTCCACACTTTGGAGTACTTCTCATATGATTTCTTGGACTAACCTATTAACAAGCGCCACAATGCCAGCTGCCTATTTTCTGCTGTTTTTGGTTCCAAGAAAGTCAGAAAATGAATATTCTCGAAATTGGACGGGACAAAAGCCAAAGTGCCTATTTTTCCGGAAGTCATCAGATGCCAGAGTACGAGACCGAGATGGGCCAGGGGTCCACCAGACCACCTGGCCGCGCGGCCTAGCCTGGCCCGCGCCAGGGGGTGGTGTGGCCGCCTCTGGCACCCCCCCCCCGGCCTCCCCTTCTGCCTATAAGATGCCCTCGGAACAAAACCCTAAGTGCCCGATCAAAAATCCACGAAAGAGTCTGTAGCCACCGTCATCTCCATCCCTAGATCAGGAGGGATCTGAACCTCTTCCCGGCACCCTGCCGGAGAGGGGAATTCACCCTGGAGGCCTTCTTCATCACCATACAAGCCTCCGGTGTGATGCGTGAGTAGTTCATCCTTGGACTACGGGTCCATGTAGTAGCTAGATGGCTGGTTCTCCTCCTTTGTGCTTTCATGTTTAGATCTTGTGAGCTCCGTTCATGATCAAGATCATCTATTTGTAATTCTGCATGTTGTGTTTGCGAGGATCCGATGGATATTGAGATGCTATTTCAGATTGATTATTGATTCTATCATGTCTTTGTTATTTGTGATCTTGCATGCTTTCCGTTGTTAGTAGCAATCTTGGCCAAGTAGATGCTAGGAACTCCAAGAGTTAGTATTTATGCTTGATAGTGGGTTCATGCCTCTGGTAATCTGGGGAAGTGACAGAAATCTCTAAGGTACTAGATGTGTTGTTGCTACTAGTGCGAAAACAACAATCCTTTGTTCATAGAACAATCGTATTGTTTACTTTACACGCAGTTCGTAAAGCAATAATCTGTTGCTTGCAACTTAATACTGGAGGGGGTTCGGATGATAACCTCAAGGGTGATTATTACTCATAGATGCAGTTGGATGGCGGTCTATGTATAATGTTGTAATGCCCAATCGAATCTCAAAGGAGTCAATGTTATTAGTATATGCATGTATTGCTTTCTCGATGTTTGTCAATTGCCCCACTGTAATTTGTTCACCCAGCATGTTATCTATCTTAAGGAGAGCCACCTCTAGTGAACTATGGATCCCGGTCCTTGTCTTTTACATACAATCTATAAACTGTTACTGCTTTGTGTTTACTTTCTGCAAACTTTTACTTCTTTCCATTCGATACGTTTAATCCTTCGTTTTCCGCCAAACACGGTGAGATTGACAACCTCATCGCAAGTTGGGGACAAAGTTCCGTGGTTGTGTTGTGCAGGTCTCCACGTTGCTACTAGCACCGGTAGTGCGCCCAGCCAAGGCTCAGCTAGCAACACCTTTGGGGTGTTTCCTTGCTCCTACTAGTTTGATTAAACCTTGGTTTCATAACAGAGGGAAACTTGTTGCTATGCTCATCATACCTTCCTCTTGGGGTTCCCAACGAGCTCTACATCAACACCGCACCAGCACTTTTCTGGCGCGTACACTGAGCCATCAACCATCATAAACTTGATCAAAGTATTTGTAAAACATTGATAACTGGGATCATAGTACTTCAATCATAACATGAAAGACAAAGTTCTAGCAATAAGACATAGCAACTATGTTGCAACATGAAAAGGCACAAACAAAAGATTAATGGATAACAAGAGCCACAGTGCCAGCTGCCTGTTTTCTGCTGTTTTTGGTTCCAGAAAAGTCAGAAAATGAATATTCTCGGAATTGGATGGGACAAAAGCCAAAGTGCCTATTTTTCCGTAAGTCATCAGATGCCAGAGTACGAGACGGAGAGGGGCCAAGGGGCCACCACACCACCTGGCCGCGCCGCCTAGCCTGGCCCGCACCAGGGGGTGGTGTGGCCGCCTCCGGCACCCCCTCAGCCTCCCCTTCCGCCTATAAGATGCCCTCGGGACAAAAACCCTAAGTGCCCGATCAAAAATCCACGAAAGATTCTATAGCCGCCGTCATCTCCATCCCTAGATCTTGAGGGATCTGAAGCTCTTCCCGGCACCCTGCCGGAGGAGGGAATTCACCCTGGAGGCCTTCTTCATCACCATGCAAGCCTCCGGTGTGATGCGTGAGTAGTTCATCCTTGGACTACGGGTCCATGTAGTAACTAGATGGCTGGTTCTCCTCCTTTGTGCTTTCATGTTTAGATCTTGTGAGCTCCATTCATGATCAAGATCATCTATTTGTAATTCTACATGTTGTGTTTGCGGGGATCCAATGGATATTGAGATGCTATTTCAGATTGATTATTGATTCTATCATGTCTTTTTTATTTGTGATCTTGCATGCTTTCCGTTGTTAGTAGCTATCTTGGCCAAGTAGATGCTAGCAACTCCAAGAGTTAGTATTTATGCTCGATAGTGGGTTCATGCCTCTGGTAATCTGGGGAAGTGACAGAAATCTCTAAGGTATTAGATGTGTTGTTGCTACTAGGGAGAAAACAACAATCCTTTGTTCATAAAACAATCGTATTGTTTACTTTACACACAGTTCGTAAAGCAATAATCTGTTGCTTGCAACTTAATACTGGAGGGGGTTCGGATGATAACCTGAAGGTGGATTATTTGTCATAGATGCAGTTGGATGTCGGTCTATGTATAACTTTGTAATGCCCAATCGAATCTCAAAGGAGTCAAGATGATTAGTATATGCATGTATTGCTTTCTCGATGTTTGTCAATTGCCCCACTGTAATTTGTTCACCCAGCATGTTATCTATCTTAAGGAGAGCCACCTCTAGTGAACTATGGATCCCGGTCCTTGTCCTATACATACAATCTATAAACTTTTACTACTTTGTGTTTACTTCCTACAAACTTTTACTTCTTTCCATTCGATATGTTTAATCCTTTGTTTTCCGCAAAACACGGTGAGATTGACAACATCATCGCAAGTTGGGGACAAAGTTCTGTGGTTGTGTTGTGCAGGTCTCCATGTTGCTACTAGCACCGGTAGTGCGCCCTGCCAAGGCTCAGCTAGCAACACCTTTGGGGTGTTTCCTTGCTCCTACTGGTTCGATTAAACCTTGGTTTCATAACTGAGGGAAACTTGCTGCTGTGCTCATCATACCTTCCTCTTGGGGTTCCCAACGAGCTCTACATCAACACCGCACCAGCACTTTTCTGGCGCCGTACACTGAGCCATCAAGCATTTTTCTGGCGCCGTTGCCGGGGAGTCAAGGACATCTTCACAAGGGGAGTCCCTCATAACCAATCTCTTTACTTTGTTATTTTTGTTTTGCTTAGTTTCTTTTTGCTTTGTTTGCTTGTTTATTTATCAAAAACACACACAAAAATAGTTTTACAAGTTTGCTTTCTTATTTCAAAAACACAAAAAAATTAGTTCCTTTCCTAAGTTGCCATTATGTCTAGTCTTGCTCCAATCACTATGTCACCCGAGGAAATGATTTTCACTTTTAAAAAAGGAATTGAGGAAAGTTTTAAAGAAGCTTGGTCTAGAATCTCTGATCTACATGAAAAAACTGAGCCTAACATGACTCAAAGCTTGTTCCTTAGCAGTTTTTACCTTGGGATTGCTCTTTGCTATAGATATGCTTTAGTTGCTGTTGTGGGAGGAGATTTACTCCAATGTAATGAGGATGATGCTATTAATGCTATAAAGAAATTGATCCTCACTTACAACTTGCCTAGCCAAACTGATATTTGTTTCGCAAAAATATTTGCTAGATTGAACACTCTTGAGACTGGCACTGCTAGCTTAAAAGATTGCTATAATATGCTTAGGGAGCATCACGATTATGTTCCAATAAATTCTGAACCATCAAAGTGGCTCCCTACAGTAAAGATTGAGATAAACAATGAAACTTTTCAAGCTCGCTGTGATATCATGTCTGAATTTTGTCTTATGCCCAAAGATATTTATGAATCTCTGAATACTTGGGGGCTTACTAAAGGAGGAAAAGAAATATCTCTTGCTAATAATGCTACCATATTATCTCTTGGAATATCTGAAGGAGTGTTTACAAAGATCCTTGGGAAAATGATTTCTACTGATTATCTTGTTATTGAATGTGTAGGAAAAGGACAAATTACACTTGGAAGGTCCCTATTAAAACTCCTTGGAGCAATAACAGATGTGGGAAAGGGGACCATGCACATTTCTTCTCCACCAAACAATCATATTTTCCCCAAGGTTAAGAATAAAAGTAAGAGAGGTAAGGGCAAGAAATTTAGTTTTAATGCTTCTTCATTTGAGAACACTTGATTCTTTCTTGCTTCTTATGCCTAACTTAAAGGCGTTAAAGAAAAGTACTTATTGGAAGATAACCCAAAAGTTTTAGATGAGTCTTGGAAGTTATTACTTCAGTAATAAATGCTCCTTATCCTTTTTATTTGATTTTTGTGCCAAGAGTAACCTCTAATGACAGAGAAGTAATGATTGGGAAAGTTGCTGTCCCGAAACAGATTTCTGTGCTTCACCGTAAAAATTCATGTAAAATCTATGAACGTCTTTTTGAGGCGTGAATTTTTTTGCTTCTGACCCAGGTTGTTATCTAACTTTCGTTAGCTCAACGCTTTTTGATTTGAGCAACATAAGGTCTTCGAAAAAAATCGTCTTTACCTGCTGATCTCTTTTGACAGATTTCTGCCATTTTCTGCATTTGCTTCTTGTTGGTTCCTTTTTGAGTTCTTTTGGGGAATTGAGCTTTTTGAGGGAAGTGCTACAGTAGCTAGTGTTCTAAATTTAAGTTTATTTGGTGTTCGAACTGAACCTTAAGACTTATTTATCTTGAGTGCACTAATGTTGCTAATAAAGATTGTGTGAAGTTTTGTATGAAGGAAAAATTTCAGGTGTATGGAAGGAGTGACTAATGAGATGAAGGATGGACTAAAGCTCAAGCTTGAGGATGCCACGCGTGTCACCCCAATAAATATCCAAGAAATACAAGCGTCAAAGCTTGGGGATGCCCAAGGCATCACCTTCTCCATCAATAAAAATCCCTGGTTTCTTCCAAACGCTTCATTTTTATTGTTTCATGCACAGTTGTGTTGTTCTTGGAGCATCTTCTTTTTTGTTTTTGTTTTGGTTTTTCATTTGCTTTAGTTTGCTTAGTTTGCTGAATAAATTGGTTGGACCCCCTCTTTCATACATTGGTTTGCAAATAGTTTGGTTTGGTTTGGAAAAGAGTAGGAAAGTTCATACTTATGTGGTAAAAAGAGCTCGTTTTTTACTGTGACCTATGCTTTGTCATGCCATGCTTGATATTGTTTTGGCTTTATGCTTAGTATTCTTTGATGTAGCATGACTTGTTATAAACAATTGAGATTGCTTAATGTGCCTTGGATGAATCATGCGTTGTTTTAGCATATTAAAGCATAGTATAGTGGTATTCTCCTTTGATGCTTTATTTGGGTTGACTTGGTGCATGCTCACACCATGTTATGACTATATTAAGTCACCATAGCCTTTATCATCCCTTAGATTTCAACTTTTAGTATCACTTTATGCTTTGATCAATGATGTTTTGTCGCTCTTCATGATTTTGGCCATTATTGCTCTCTTAGTTTGTCGCTCCCAGTCTTTTGCTAGCCTCCGCAACCAAGTATGAGTTCCACTCATGCATCCAACTCCCTAAACCAAGTTATTCCAAAGAGTCCACCATACCTACCTACTAGCATATGCTATTCCAAGTATATTGATGTTTTTATCTACCTTCGGAATTAAACTTGTTATGAGAAAACTAGTGATTAAAGCTCTCACAAACTTGATGGCACACTTTACGTTTCTTGCCCTTAATAAACTTTAACCATTGTGTCGTCTATGTTGTATATGCTTGCACTTATTTGTTGGAGATTAGCAGAACCATGCTGCCATGGGGAACGCTTTCAACATTGCACTTGAAATTTGTACCTAGTTGATATCATGCTCTTTTGTCTATGGATGTCGTCGGTGTGAAATGAAAGGGGAGCTTGTAAGTCCATGGAGTTATGTATATGTGTTAGAGAAACGCCTGGGCCGTCGGTCTAATCCATGCTGTCATGGTGGAAACCTGCAGCGTAACCATAATGAGCTGTCTATGAAGCATTCTTCTTATAAAAAAAAGAGCCCGATATTGAGAAAAAAAGAGAAAAAGAAAAAAAAATTAAAAGAGGAAAGAGAGAAAAAAGCACCATATTCCCATGGTAAATAATAAGATTGCTGAGATGCTCGTTGTCTGCTTGCCTTATCATTTTGATATGGGGATTCTTCCGTATCATCGGGCAAGGGGTACCCCGTTGGCGGTTCTCTATGATACACATGTACTTACGATGACAAGAACTTACCGGTGACTAAACTTGAGTAGCATGAGGAGCGGCCCTCGTATACAAGGGACATGAGATTCCTAACTTATACTTCGTCCAGCATGTACACCATAGTTTGTTCACTTTAACCTTAATCACTTCAAGATGCTTATGATAGGGGCAATGAGAGCTGAAAGCTATAAGTACCATAATTTTTGGAAGCTCTTTATGAGACTTGAATCCCTACTTCCTTCTATGAAGGCCTTTCTTCCACCATTATATTGAGTCTCCACCTTCTACCTTTATGCACCTACTTTGAGAGCATAGTGGGCATTCTTAGTTCTATGTGCATTGTCCCAAGACTAGTTGATTATGCATAACTTGATATTGCTTGTTTTAAACTATTTGTATCTAGTCACTCTTATGAACTTTGAAGGTGTCCTATGCATTTACATTTGCTACTCTATGAGGGACAAGCTGAATGCTAGTATGCTATGTTTTCTTTATGTGAAACAAACAAACGTCTTGCAAAGCATTGTTATTCATGAATCTTTTGTTTGTGCCTTTTTATGTTGTAACATAGTTGCTATGTCTTATTGCTAGAACTTTGTCTTTCATGTTATGATTGAAGTACTATGATCCCAGCTATCAATGTTTTACAAATACTTTGATCAAGTTTATGATGGTGCATGTCACCTCAAAAATTATTCTTTCTTTTTACCACTTACCTACTCGAGGACGAGCAGGAGTTAAGCTTGGGGATGTTGATACATTACAAATGTATCTATAATTTTTGAAGTTCCATGCTTGGTTTTATCTAATTTCTTATGTTTTGTTCCAACTTTGGAGTACTTTTTATACACTTTCCTGGACTAACCTATTAACAAGATGCCACAGTGCCAGTTGCATGTTTTCTGCTGTTTTTGGTTCCAGGAAAGTCAAAAAATCAATATTCTCAGAATTGGACTGGACAAAAGCCAAAGTCCATATTTTACCGGAAGACTCACGGAGCTAGAAGACGAGACGGGGAGGGGCCATAGGGTGGCCACACCATATGGTGGCGCAGGCTAGCCCTGACCGCGCCACCAGGTGGTGTGGGCCCCCTGGCCGCCCACCGACCTTGCCTCTTCGCCTATAAGAAGCCTCCCGATGCATAAACCCTAAAGAATCAAGCCTCCAGCCACGAAAAGTTCCGCAGTGCCGCCGCCACCGAAGGGGAGATTCAGGGGATAGAAAGTCTCTGTTCCGGCACCCTGCCGGGACGGGGAAGTGCCCCGGGAGCCATCTCCATCGATCTCCACCACCACCTCCATCACCGTTGCTGATTCCCATGATGAGGAGGGAGTAGTTCTTCCTCGAGGCTAAGGGTTCTACTGGTAGCTATGTGTTCATCTCTCTATGCATGATCATATTGTGATCATGAGCTTTGTAATCAAGTAGATCTACCTTGCTACTCAAGTGCTTTAATAGATCTCTTCTCTCCCCATGTGTGTGAAAGTGACAGCGTGCACACCATGGTGGCACTTAGGCTAGAGATTATAAATACTTGTTATGAGTTATATTTGGAGTTGGATGTTTCTATGAAATTGTGGTGTTTGTTGGACTCATCTAGTACTCAAGGTGATAGTGTGGGGTTTTCTAGATGGGAAAGATGAACTTTGAGGTGTGATGTTATAGCCCTACCATGGATTAGAGTGTCCAACCGGAGAGTAGTTCAGAGTAGTATCATAAAGACAAGATATTTATATGAGAGTGTTCACTAGTGAAAGTATGATCCCTAGGCCTTGTTTCTAAGCATTGAAACACCGTTTGCAACTAGATCTATTACATGTTTGCTTGCTTCCATCTTTATTTCAGTTTGCCTTTAGTCTCTTCCACGCCATCAAGCTATTTTCTGGCACCGTTGTCTTATATCCATACCATTTGTATTTCACTATCTCTTCGCCGAACTAGTGCACCTATACACCTGACAAGTGTATTGGGTGTGTTGGGGACACAAGAGACTTCTTGTATCTTGATTGCAGGGTTGCTTGAGAGGGGATACCTTTGACCACTTCCTCCCTGAGTTCGATAAACCTTGGGTGATCCACTTAAGGGAAAACTTGTTGCTGTTCTACAAACCTCTGCACTTGGAGGCCCAACAACTATCTACAAGAATAGAAGTGCGTAGACATCAGACTCCCTGGCAACGGCGCCAGAAAAATACTTGCTGACTCATGTATTAACAAGCTCGTTGGGGAACCCCAAGAGGAAGGTATGATGAGCACAGCAGTAAGCTTCCCTCAGTTATGAAACCAAGGTTATCAATCCAGTAGGAGCAAGGAAACACCCCAAAGGTGTAGCTAGCTGAACTTTGGCAGGGCGCACTACCGATGCCAGCAAGCAACGTGGAGACGTGCACAACACAACCACAGAACTCTATCCCCAACTTGCGATGAGGTTGTCAATCTCACCGGTTTTGCTAAAAACAAAGGATTAAACGTATCGAGTGGAAGAAAGTAATAGTTTGCATAAAGTAAACACAAAGCAGTAAACAGTTGATTGTAGATTGATAGTGAAAGAAAGGATCGGGGTCCATAGTTCACTAGAGGTGGCTCTCCTTAAGATAGATAACATGTTGGGTGAACAAATTATAGCGGGGCAATTGACAAACATCAAGAAAGCATACAAGCATATACTACTCATCTTGACTCCTTTGAGATTCGATTGGGCATTACAACATTATACATAGACCGCCATCCAACTGCATCTATGACTAATAATCCACCTTCAGGTTATCATCCGAACCCCCTCCAGTATTAAGTTGCAAGCAAGGGATAATTGCATTACGAATTGCGTGTAAAGTAAACAATACGATTGTTCTATGAACAAAGGATTGTTGTTTTCTCCCTAGTAGCAACATCACATCTAGTACCTTAGAGATTTCTGTCACTTCCCAGTTACGGAGGCATGAACCCACTATCGAGCATAAATACTAACTCTTGGAGTTGCTAGCATCTACTTGGCCAAGATAGCTACTAACAACGGAAAGCATGCAAGATCACAAATGACAAAGACATGATAGAATCAATAATCAATCTGAAATAGCATCCCAATATCCATCGGATCCCCGCAAACACAACATGCAGAATTACAAATAGATGATTTTGATCATGAACGGAGCTCACAAGATCTAAACATGATAGCACAAAGGAGGAGAACCAGCCATCTAGCTACTACATGGACCCGTAGTCTAGAGATGAACTACTCACGCATCACACTAGAGGCTTGCATGATGATGAAGAGGGCCTCCAGGGTGAATTCCCCTCTCTGGCAGGGTGCCGAGAAGAGCTTCAGATCCGTCCTGATCTAGGGATAGAGATGACGGCGGCTACAGACTCTTTCGTGGATTTTGATCGGGTACTTAGGGTTTCCGTATCAGAGGCAATATATAGGCGGAAGGAGAGGCCGAGGGGGTGCCTGGGGCGGCCAGACCACCCCCTAGCACGGGCCAGGCCTGGCCACGCGGCCAGGTGGTGTGGCCGGGCCCCAGCCCCTCTCCGTCTCGTATTCTGGCTCTAGGTGTCCCTCGGTGAAAAACTGACTTTGGCTTGTGTCCCGTCCAATTCAGAGAATATTCATTTTCTGACTTTCCTGGAACCAAAAACAGCAGAAAACAGGCAGCTGGCACTATGGCTCTTGTTAATAGGTTAGTCCAAGAAATCATATGAAAATTACTCCAAAGTGTGGACAAAACACAAGAAAGTAGATAAAATCAAGCATGGAACATCAAAAATTATGGATACGTTTGCAACGTATCACCCCACGCCTCGCCATTATACCCATAAGAACCGCCAGGGAACACCGCACCATCCACCTACCTCCGCCACGACAATAGACGCATGTAGCGACGCCACCATCGAGCTCAAGCCGCACCACTCGGTCCCCTCGCCGCACTATAAAAGGAGGCCACCCCTGCCTTTTTTCTTCACACCATTCCACTCACCACCTCTCACTGACCTTCCCCCACTTCTCCACTGAGCAAGGCAAGCACCACAGTGCCGGAATTTCACCAGAGCCCGCCGCTGCTGGAGTAGAAGGGCGCCATTGATTTCGACCACCCCAAGCCCTGTCGTGACTGCGCCTCGCCTCACCATCGTCTACCATGTCGATTGCCCCTGTCGCTGACCCTAGCTGGAGCCCAGGTGAGCCCTGCGAGACCCCCACCGCTGCGTTAGGGTTGATTCCTCGCCGGAGCTGTTCATCATCGACGATGAACCACGGCCGTTGGATTAGAATTAGATCATAGGGCTCTGGTTGAAAGATACCATTTCGTGTAGTTAGTCCCGCCGACTGATGGACCCCATCTGTCAGTAAGCCACTGTGCTGCGTAGTGTAGCTGGGCCGGCTCGTTAACTTCCCGCGCAGGCCTAGAGATTCAAATATTGATTTTTCCATTTAGGTTTAAACTAGTTTCTGTCCACATATTCAAAAATCAATTCAGAGAGTTTCACTAAACCAAATTGCATGATTCAAATTTTGCTAGAAAGGTAATTAAAATATCTATCCAAGCCCGTTGGATTTAAATCAATTGGAATTAGAGATAATCTTTAGTAAAAATAACAAGACGGAGACTTTTGTAACTTCAAACATTTTCAAAAACCAACCATAATAGCTTTTGAGTTGATTTCAACTCTCAAAAATCACATTTGGAAATATCTATCTGAATATGTAAACATATATAGGTTTGCATGCAGTGACATTGGACTAGTACCAAAAGAATGCTATTAGGGCATTTCTAGTCACTTTAAATCTATTAAATGATAATCTTAAACTTTATAAAATGTGACCAACCCTTTAAATCATATTCCCATGTATTAGAATATGTGGTGATGACATGTGTCCACATGATCCCATATTTTAATTGGCGAATATTAAATCTTAATAAATTTCAATGAGTAGAAATTACTTTTCTCAAATAAACTAAATAAAACTAGTTCTTTATTTCATGTGATGATTGTGATGATGCTAGATCATCAAGTGTGAGCCTTAGTGTTCTAAATAGAATTAGTTAAGTATTGTTTGGTGATTGTGTATCCCGTATTTATTTATAGACGATAGTACCGACCCAAGCTACGAGGAGGAGGAGTTCTACCCCGAAGAAGAGGAGGAAAACTTCAATCACTGCACCAATCAAAACAAGCTACCACTTGCAAGCTAGATCTATGCAAGCTAGAATTATACAAGTTAACCATGCAAGCTTTAACCTAAGCAAGATGCATTAGGCATGCTTTGGTTATATACTTTGATTTATACCCATCCCAAGTTTTACTTGCAAGCTTTACTCTTTTACCTTACCAAACTTCTTACTTTTAGTTAATGCTTTATGAGGATTTGGCAAGTAGTATAGATAGCATAAAGAGTATAAAACTAGGCCTAGACTAGATGTCATTCTATGGCATGAGATTGAGATTAGCATCCCTCATTAGTGAACACTCTTAACTTAGTGGCTAGTGCTAAGCATAAAACTTGACCACTTTAGATGGGAATACTTGGTGAAAATGATTATGAAAACCTTGGAATGATGAGCCATTCTATTGAAATGTTTTGACATGTGTTGAGAAACACAAATGGATTTGATGATGAAAATGTTGAGGCATGAGCCTTAGCTCTTTTACAAAAAACTGATGGTTGGGTTCGGATGCGATACCATTCCAATTTTACCGTACAACCACAATACCTGAATTGGGTAAGGCTTAGCCAGAAGTTTATATGCATTAGTATGGGTTCCCTCGCGGAAGAGGTTTGAGCTAAGGCTACCTCGTGAGTGTGAATTGTCCACCTATGCAGTGCCTAGGATGGCAGATGGCCATGGCTAGGAGGCCAAGCTCATAGGGGAGGTGCCTATACTAGAGTGTGTAATTGAAAGGTTATGATTGATTATCCGCATACTAAGTATGATGATTCAGGGTTATCCCTGACGGATGTATCGAATTTTGTGGTGAAAGTGTACCACCTCTGTAGAGTGTCAAACTATTCGAATAGCCGCATCCGCGGTCATGGACAGTTGGAGTGGCCATACTGTTCCGTCGTCAGATGTTTTCAAAATGACTTGTGAAGTGAACTATGATTTTGACTTGACCACAACAGGGTTGTGAATATGAAAAGTAGGTTCCCACTTAAAGTGATTTAGAACATTTACTTAGTTTTCTTTACTTCTGAACTTGATTTAGATAAATCTGGCTTTTTGCAAATAAACTTAGAGCTTAGGATTCCTACTAGAACTATCTTACTTGTTAGTGATAGTTTGCGAGTACTTAAAGAGTACTCATGGCTTTGTCCCTGACTATTCCTGTGGCCAGACTATGAGGAGGACTACCAGGATGATGGACGGCAGGACGTCTACGACAACTAGGATCATCTCCCATCGTCAGCATTGCCTGTGACACTGAAGATGGAGCCCATGGCTATGCTTATTATTTCCGCTGCTTGTTTGTATTAAGACTAGATCATGAGATCCTTTATTTGTGTAAGACCTTATTATGGTTTGTAATGGATGATGTACTGTGATATCCAATCTGTTATGTCTCACAAAAATGGTAATCCTGGGATTGCGATGTATGGCATAACAGGCATCTGGGATTAAAAATCCGGGTGTTGACAATCACTATCTCCTGAGGCTGTTTTGACTGCATCAACTGTCATGACCATAACTAGGTGACTATAATGGTGTATGCTGGGTATTCCAGAGGAATAGTTGAGGCCTATGTATCAAAATCGGTATTTGTTCACCCGCGTGACGAGAAGATACACGTGGCCGACTCAGTGAGATTACATCCCGATGGCTCCGATTTTTTCCATCTTCCACTGTGTTTAAACGTTGTTTTTGGTCAAGCAATTGCCAAATAAACTCTCAACCTTGCCACTAATGACTAATAATCGCAAGATATGCAAATCCCTTCTTTGATTTATGTTGTTCAGGAAATAACTGCTTTTAAGGCGAAAATAAGGAGTCATAATGAAGGATTTTGAGGAAGTACACACGGCCAAGTAATTGGAGAATCCAACCAGGGCGTCAATGCGCTTAATGACCACTAGTACGGGCGCGGTCCGCCCGTACCGCCCGCCCGTACCAGGTGGCGATGGCTTCGTCTCGTCAAACCCTACAATCGTGAAGACGCCTATATATTTTGAGGCTCCAGCCACCGACCAGAGAGCCGCCATTCTCAGATTGCATCACAACACCCCCAAAGGAGATCTACACCATTGTTCATCCATAGTTCATCCATTGTTCATCACTTCCACCATCTATCCCTCCACTAGCCATAGCCATTGCTCTGTACTTTTAGATCTACTTGTGATTTGGCGACCATTGTAAGAATATTTGATTTCAATCTAAGTATTTGCATGATGTTTTCTATCTCCGAACTATTTGTTATGAGTGAGTAGTCTTCACGGGCTGCGGGTTGGAGAGAAACCTTGCAGCAATTATGTGCATCTAGATCATGGGAGAATTGTATTTTGTTTGGATTCATCATTTGTATCTTTTGTTTCTTCGTCTCTCGCCTCGATATGTGGACTTGTAGGTATCCAAGATCTCATAGATTGATAAAGGCTTGAGGTGAGATACTTGGCTAGCGGCGATCTCATAGGAAACTCAGTGACAGAAAGGGAAGTACGGTCTTCGCTTAGCACACCATTCGGGATCAACAACAACATCACCACTTAAAGCTTTAATATGTGTTTACACTTAATAATCGTTTGCAACCCGTGGCTTTGGTGTGTTCTCGGTTGGATTAAAAGTCTATTGCTATGCCCGCTGCATCACGGGGGCTCTAGAATATTAGGATGTGTTGCCCACAAAATATTATCTCAATACAAACACTATACATGACTATGCTTATTATTATCTTTCATCCCATTTGATGTGTAGCTGCAGGTGGATCTTCAACCCTGGCTTATTTCCATCCATTGATTCAACCCCATTATAAAGTAAACTAGATTAGTCAGGTCAACTAAGGTAAAACAAACAAACAAAGTCTTGTAGACGTGTCCTTTCTTATTACCTTTTAGCACTGCTTTCCAAGGTTTGATTAAACCTAGGTCTTCTAGGGAAAAAAGCTATTATACTACATCCGTGAATCCGGATCGAAGGTATCACATCCTTAAATGTTGCAACATGTGACTAGGTCATGGGGATGGAATATCATGGGAACGAGTAAAATAGAACTTGTCGATAACGAGATAGAACAAGGTATGGTACCGATGATCGGATCTCGGACAAGTTAGTATCGAAGTAACAAAGGGAATTGGACTCGACGTTTATGGTTTAAACAACATTACATCATGGAATGCACAGGGGTCATTATGGGCATCCCGGTCCCGATAATGATCATTGGTATGAGAGGAGTCACGATCATGTCTATCATGTTCCCGAACCGTTGGGGTAACACGCTTAAGGGTACGGCGACACATGGAGATCGTTCTGTAAGACGGAATCACACGACAATGAGAGAAGAGAGACACCGGAAGTGTTCTGTAAGAGAACCGGAATCATTCCGGGAGAGTTTGAAGTCATTCGGAGGGAATTGAAAGGTGTTTCGGATCAAATGGGATTTGATAATATGTATTTCATATTAATTGATGTAACTAATATTAAATATATTATTAAAATATAATTTTGAAAGGACACACTAATGGGCCAAGTTCCTGAAGGAACAAGGCCCAAGAAGGGGAACCTCCCGAGGGCAAGCCCTTGCTGCCAAACGGGGGCAGCCGCCGGCCAAGGTAAGCCTACCCGGCCAGCCTAGGGCAGCACGCGAGGTGGGGCCCACCTGGCATGGCCAGAAAGCCATGGTGCCCCATGGTGCATCCCCTCCCCTCTCCTTTGTTTAGTCCCACATGGGAAACCTTTGGTGGAGAGTATAACCCCTCCACATATATAAAGGGGTGCCCATGGGTGGGAATAAACACACAATAATTATCTAAGGCATTTTCCTCAGTGAACTCTCTCTCTGGTTGTCCTCTCGCACTGGCGTAGTCCCTGGAAGGATGGCACACGCAAGAGATGACAGACCTACTGCACGCTCTTGCGCTATAGGGATTCCAGCTAGTGGATCTACTTCTGCACTCTTGGCAGGGATTGGGGAACCGGAGGTTGTCATCATACACCGTATGTGTGCGAAACCACAAGTTTTCTGCCACTTGTGGCACCTTGATTGTTGTGAGCCGGACTGTTGCACGATGGAGCAAAGGGTGACTTGCAAGGAGCTTCACGACCTTGAGGTCGGCTACGAGTACGAATACGTCATCCATGTCCCCCTCAGAACGTCAACCACTTTCGGCCTACAAGGGTATGTATCCAAAACTCCGTCATTACAGTATTACTCCTAGATAGATCCTAGTAGTTATGTGTGTTCGTGTAGGAAAAAATTGTGTTTTCTGCCCAAACCCCTTCAGATCGGAGGGGTCCGAATGGTGTTTCGGAATGATAGGTACTAAATAACATGTATTTAATATTAAAAATATATTTTTAAATGGATTTATGGGGAAGTTACCTAAATGGGCCTCACCGGAGGAGGCCCAAGAGGGGTCCGCGCCCTAGGGAAGGTCGCCGGCCCTAGTGGGCCATCCCACTGCGTGGGGCCCATGTGGGGGCTGGCCGACTGCCCCTCCATCTCCTCCCTCTTGATTAGTCCCACCCTGAGACTTTGAGGGAGTTGGTGCCTCCCTTCCACCTATATAAAGAGGGGAGACCCTCTCCCCAAATCAATCTCATCAATTGTCTTTGCCTATTCTCTCTCTCCCTATCCCTCACATGTGGTTCCCAAGATTGAAACTGCATACGGGGATAGGGGTTTCTCCACCATACGCACGTCGTCATGTTGCCGGTCTCGGTCTAGATCAATCTTATTTCGCTGCTTTGATGGACCGGAGCCCGGGAGACGTCTCTACACCGAATGTGTGTAGGGCCACGAGACACCGCCACTTGTGGTGCTATTCGCTTGGAGCTTGGACGTCTACACGGCCTTGAGGTCTGCTACATCGTTCGAATACGTCATACACGTTCCCCGCGGACGGTTAACCGCTTTCGTTCTTCTAAGGTATAACACTGAATCCCTCTAGTTACCTTACATCTGCATATATAGATCTTGGCTAGGTGTGTTCTCACTGTAGGATTTTTTGTTTTCTACCACGGAATCCCTTTAGTGATATCAGAGCCAGTCTATGCATGGATGTTTGGTACGAGTAGAATACATGTTGATTGTGTGGATGTTGATTTTCTAGTTGTTACCCTCCAACGTGTAATTGTTCATATCGCGACAATGTCGAATGAAGCAGCCAGACCGATCTTACGCATAATTCTATGCGAGGCTGGTTCCACGCTCAACATATGCCTTGTACCTTATAGGTGGCTAGCGGTTGATATGTCATTTACAAAGGACGGCCCTAAAAAGGAACTTAAAGCGGCAACTAGTCAATCCATGTTGTGGTTGATATTCGTAGGTAAGAAACACCACAATGAACAACCACGTAAAACATACATGGATAAACTAGAGGCGTCTAATTTTATTTTTTGCAGGGGCTTGTGATATGTATGGTCAAGGTAAGTGTTTATGAGTGTCGAAGGCAAGGTGGCACCGTGAACCTGGTGCAATACCGATGCACTCGATGGAGATCAAGGCGCGACGATCATATCATATCGCATAAACTGTTTACATTTGATATTAATTGGTTGTGCATCTTATTATGCTAGTATTAGACTTACGATGGTAGAATAAGATGATCCCTCAACATAATTTCAATGTTCGTGTTCTCCCATTAGTATGCACCACCAAGAAAGTTCTTCGTTATGAAGCAGGCCATGACGATTGGGTGCTAGACATATCGACGTTCGCATACGGTGGGTGTAAGCCATGTGCACCGCAATACACTATGGTTAAAGTTGGCGAGCCTAGCATGTACAGACATGGCCTTAGAACACAGATGATCGAAAGGTTAAGAACGAGTCACATGGTGATGTGATTGATATGTTTATCTACCCTGGCAGCTATATCAAAACACGTAACGATCGGGGATGATATAGTGTAAAAGGATCATATAATCACTAAACGAATGTTGGGGATGTTCGTTTAAGTGGGAGTTCTTGTATTGAACTCATATTATGAACTAAACAATCTAAGTAAATTTGCATAGGTTGTTGTAGTTAACATTCATTATAGATTACCTTGCACTTAGTTGTAATTGAGATAATAAAACTATAGTATTTTTTTCAAGGATACACCATGGGAGGTGTATCGGATTCATAGAAGAAGAAGCCAAGATGGCTGATACAACGCTAAAAGGCTACATGATACAAACACAATGCCACACGGTTACAACACAACCACACCAACCACACGACAAAGACTCTCAATGAACCATCTCCAACCAAGAATGGCGAGGGGATGACACACCGAGCTTCTAGGCCGCGTCACAACCGAATAAAGGAGCTACACAAGACCGATCCAACTCAAGGAAGGCGCTAGCCAATGCACCGTTCGCCCATAGCGCCTAAGAGATGGCAAGTGAACGGCGGGACCGAGCCCGACTAGAGGAGGTGTCGACGAGGAAGCACCTTCGACGGTGTACATAGCGCCCCGGAAGCCCAAGCTCTAGGCGGCAGCCAAGGCCAGGCTCCAACTAGCGCACCGAGGACTCCAGGAACCACCAAGGCGATGCCTCCAAGGAGGGAATGACATAGCTATGCTGCCGCCGCCCGATCCTTTAGCCAGGTCTAGGGTTTCCCCCGGTGTTCGAGGGAGGGAAGCACGGGCAGCGCCAAGACGATGCCTCCAAGAAGGTAACGGTGCCCACGGGCATCGTCGCCGCTAGCATCACGCAGGGATTTCTCCCCGGCCCTGCACCTGCTGCAGCCTCCATCGTGCGCCCTCCGCGCCGCCACGAAACGCCCTCCCTGCGCCGCCACCCGCCGTCGCGCCGTCGAGCACCTCCGCCGCCGCGCAGGCCGACGCCCCTCACGACGAGGCTACACGGGGGAGAAAGGCCCCACCCCCATCATCGGCGGCGCGAGCTTTGCTCGGCCGCGTCCTCCAACGGAGGCGGGGGAGAGAGGGGAGTAAGGGACGGCATCCGGCGGCAGCTAGGGTTGGCCTCCGGTGCCGCCCGAGCGGGGATGGCACGGGAGGTTTTTTTTCCAGACGGCCCAAATTGCCAAATCAGTTCCAAAACTATAGTATTGTAGATACTTACTTTACAGACTAGTACCATATTATTTGAGTGTCAAATCTATACCTAATAATAAAGTAAGAAAGGTTTCTTGTTCATCCAATACTTTTTTTAACTAATCTGCCCTCCCACTTAACCATATATTACTACCAATACCACCAGCAAGTAAAATCGGTTCGATTTTTCCATATGTCATCCTGGCGTCAACCTTCGTAGGATAACCCGGAAAGCAAACAATGAATACTAGCAAACCGGCTAGGAGACGGAAAAGAATCAGCACAAGGCACGCCCTCTTCCTATCCACCTATAAATAAAAGCAACGAACCCACCCTATTCTCATCGCAACCGCCATCGCTTCCACCGGCCTGGTATCTTGACATTGACGCCTCTCGATTTGGCCGACATGCTTGTGAAAGGCGACGATGGATCATGCCCACGAGACTTGTGTTTGACGTCATGCGATGTCCTAGAAATACGCAGGTACGAGCAACATGGAGAAGATGAGCCGACGCTAATACCATCCACCTCCAAGCAAGCTTCGACTACGGCCGTCCCATGCACCTCGCCTGCAACATCTAAACTCGTTCGTGCAACATCGTATTCCACGATCTGGTATTGCTATTTCGTGATATTGCTTGTACCTTCCGATCTGTCCTACTGGAGGTGCAGATGTTTGTCTCACGTTGCAATGAGCAACGAAGGGAGAAATTTGGCTGGAGGTAGTGCAACCACTAGTAGAAAAAGGGCCTTTGGTTCGGGCCACTAGTCCCGGCCGTGGCTGGGGCCGGGACTAATGGTCCGAACCAGACGGCCCGAGGAGGCCGAGGCACTTTGTCTCGGTCCGTAAGGAACCATTAGTCCCGGTTTGAGATACAAACCAGGACAAATGGGTCTGGGCCGGTGTGCGTGCTCCTGGCAGAACCTTTGGCCTGGCCCTATATATATGCACCCAGCCCTCCACTCTCTCCTTTTTTTTCCTATGTGAGAGGTGGGTATAACTTTGTGCTAACTTTTTTTCTTCATATGCACTAGAGGTGTTCGGTGAAATGCCTGTTAGAGCGATGCCACTTGAGTTCACACAAGACAAAATATGATATGAGGTGCCAGAGCGACACTTAAGGTTTCTCCTCTTTGTTTTGAAGTGTCCTAAAAGGTTAGCAACTATTTTCTCGTTTTGACTACACGATACTAATTTAAGCATCGTGATTGCGTTTGATATATATGCATGGTTGTATGATGCAGATGAGCCACCCATGGATGTACGGTGACCGACGCTCTGACGCTTACAGAGAAGGCGTGCGTTCTTTTCACCTTGTGGCCGAGGAGAACAAGCGGCGGGATGGTTTTATGTGTTGTCCATGTGTTGAATGTCGGAATGAGCAGGCTCACACTTCCTCAAGAGTCATTCAGAGCCACCTGCTTCGGTCCAGTTTCATGTCCGGCTATAATGTTTGGACCAAGCACGGAGAAAAAGGGGTTATGATGGAAGACGGCGATGAAGAAGAGAACGATGATGACAACTACCGATCTATGTTCCCTGAATATGATGATACCGCGGTTGAAGATAATGAAGAAGAAGGGGGTGAAGAATGGGAACCAGATGAGCCCGTTGATGATTTTGGTCAGGTCATTAGTGATGCAAGGCGAGACTGCGACACAGAAAAGGAGAGGTTGCAGTTCGAGCAGATGTTACAGGACCACAACACATTGCTGTATCCAACTTGTGAAGATGGCCAGAAGAAGCTGGGTAGCACACTGGAATTGTTGAAGTGGAACGCAGAGACCGATATGACTGACTCGGGATTTGAAAAGTTGCTGGTAATAATGAAGAAGCTGCTTCCAAGAAATAACCAATTGCCCTCCAAAGACGTCTGAAGCAAAGAAACTTGTCCGCCCTCTAGGATTAGATGTGCGTAAGATACATGCATGCCCTAATGATCGCATCCTCTACCGCGGTGAGAAGTACGAGAATATGGATAAATGCCCGGTATGCACTTTGCATTGCGGTATAAGATCGAAAAAGATGACCGGTGATGTTGAGGGCGAGCAACCCAGAAGAGGGTTCCTGCCAAGATGATGTGGTATGCTCCTATAATACCACGGTTGAAACGCTTGTTCAGAAATAAAGAGCATGCCAAGTTGTTGCGATGGCACATGGAAGACCGTAAGAAAGACGGATGTTGAGGCACACCGATGGTCGGCGGTGGAGAAAAATCGAGAGACTTCCGGACTTTGCTGGTGACGCAAGAAACTTATGGTTTGGTCTAAGTACCGATGGCATGAATCCTTTTGGGGAGCAGAACTGTAGTCACAAAGACACGGCCCGTGACTCTATGTATCTACAACCTTCCTCCTTGGTTGTGCATGAAGCGGAAGTTCATTATGATGCCAGTGCTCATCCAAGGCCCGAAGCAACCCGGCAATGACATTGATGTGTACCTAAGGCCATTAGTTGATGAACTTCTACAGTTGTGGGCCAAACCAGGTGTATGTGTGTGGGATGAGCACAAACAGCAGGAATTTGACCTACAAGCGTTGCTGTTCGTAACCATCAATGATTGGTCTGCTCTTAGTAACATTTCAGGACAGACGAACAAAGGATACAATGCATGCACGCACTGTTTAGATGAGACTGAAAGTATATATCTGGATAAATTTAGAAAGAATGTGTACCCGTATAATCATCGTTTTCTTCCGCCCAGTCATCCCTTAAAGAAGAAAGGCAAGCATTTCAATGGCAAGGCACACACCCGGACGAAGCCTGTCCCCCGTAGTGGTGCTGATGTATTTGGTATGGTCAAGGATTTGGATGTAATCTTTGGAGAGGGTCCTAGAGGTGCTACCAGCCATGGAGGTGTAATCTTTGGAAAGGATTAACAGTGGGCAATCATCGTTTTATCCTCCATGGAGGTGCTACCAGCTACTTGCAGTTCTTATTTTTTATGTACCAAAGGTCTAGGCACTACGACCGAGGCCCAGAGTCGAGGGTTGTCGTGCCGGTGGCGACGAGCCCGACTGCGCATGATTACGTCCAACACCATTGAGTGGTGTCACGGCAATGTCAACACTAGGGCTGATGATGCCATCATCATTTACTCTACTGCAGGAAGTCCAATTTATCTACACCTCAGACATCGAACAAGCTGAACAAGCTTTCATAAACACGCACATATATATAGCACCATGTTCTCAATTTCCTTGAGTCCTTGACTTACGACATGATGTATTACCGGATTAGTTAATCATAGGACATCTACCTGAGTTTCTGAATCCGGCCACGCGCATGTGCATGCGGGGATGCATCCAACTACATCCATCATTGCTTGGCTAGCTTGCTCCACATGCATGGATGAATGCCCAAGAGTAGGGAGGATCAGCATCTGGAGCAACATCGAAGAAGGGAGGAGCGTCTACATCGGACCGGCTGGAACTGGCTGCGGGGGTCAACCGAAACTTCATAGACGACTCGAATTGATCATTCAATCAAGCTCGTCACAAGAGACCTCACAAAGATGCAAATGTTGCCAGAGCGGTATAAAATACTCCCTTGGTCTGAAAATAGATGTCGTAGATTTGCCAAAGTTTGGATGAATTTAGACACTATTTAGTATATAGATACATCCAAAATTTGATAAATTTTCGACATCTATTTTGAGACGAGGAGTATATTTGATTATCATTATTTAGTTCTTTTATCTGATCATTGTTCAATTTTATGAGCACATAATTTAGTTTGATTACCGTAGCAACGCACGGGGAAAATGTGCTAGTTAAAGATAAAAATACTAAAGCGGACTTTCAAGTAAACCTCACTTACTTCATAAGGTTAAATAAGTGTATTAATCCTAGAGTAATTGATTCCAAAGTTAGTATCTAAAAAATCATGCTTGCCTCCATGATACTTGATATTAAAAAGAAAATTCTTTTTAACAAGATTATCTAGGTGCTGAAAGATTTGTTTTAGAAATCATCTTATGTAAAAGATATTTTGATATCTGAAACATTGTTTAATTACAACATGATGAAGTATGTTTTAGTTGGAAACAGATTCTCATATTGGATGAGCATTTGCGAATGATGGTCATGCTAGGCATACCTATCACCAAATAGGTTTTGGAACTAAAATTATACGAAAGTTCGTCCTTATGAACTACAGTAGTTCAATTATGAAAAACTATCATGATAGGATGAATAAGAGGCATAGGTAAAATGTTTACTATACTAAAAATCACTAATAAATGAATTCGGAAGAACACGAATCATATGGATGATTGTGATCCACTTCAAAGTATAAATTTAAGGGTATTAATGTTTGACTAACACACTTGAACCAAGTACCATGTGACGGGTGCCACTATTCATAATGAGTGACTCTTACAAAAGAGAGGAAAACATTGAAAGAAAATCCATAAATATAATTGGTAGAAATTAATGAATTGGAATTGTCTAGCTTAGGTATATGCAAGATATACATGTTATGAATGTATTCTTTGCATGTTAAACCAATGCAATTCTTCGGTATTAGATATTGAATTGGTTGGTATGAAATGTTATACAGCAACTCAATATAAGAAGTATAATGGTCCGAATAAGTAGCAAAATAATATGGTAATGATGTTCATCTATAAACAAATAAAATGTTATTATCTTTTTCCTGTACATAAAAAACCAAGCCATTAGGATTTATTCTGATAAGCTATTATTCAAATAACTACTATATTCCATAGATAGTGGATGAACCATTATAAATCTTGTTGGTGACTAAATGTTAAAAGCATCGCAATACGAAATGATTGGAATTTCACTTAAGTGTGACACCACTGTTTAACTTATATTGGAAAGAAAGACATGAAAAAACTCCATGTTGATGAAACTTTGAAGTCAAGTTGTTTTAGAACGAATTGACTCTTGTAAGACTTTTTTATAGATAACTAAAACTCTATTCATGGGCAAAAGTCAAACGAATGGCTAACTTAGTGTAAGTAATACATATTAATGTATGTGGTCCATTATGTAAAACCATGTGTGGTGAATTATTCCACTTCATACACTTTCACCGAGGGACTGAATAGATATATGAGTATATTTGTTTAATGAGGAAAAAATATAAGACATCTGAAACATGTTCAAAGGTTTTAATATGAAGTAGAAATCATCGTAACAAGAAAATCAAGAGTTTATGATTGGATCATAAAAAAAATTGAGTTACAAGTTTAGCAAACATCTAAAAGTTGAGGAATTGTTTCATGAACTTGAGTTTTTTGAAATACCATAGTAGTATGGAATGTTTTAAGAATATAATAGAACCTAGATTAACTTGGTGAGATCAAATATAAACTGCCATTATGATTTAAAAGATTATATTATAGTGACATACCACTTTTATATTGAAAAGAGCAATATCTGATCCGTTAAAATGGCAACGGGTAAAACCCAGTTTGTCTGTTTCTTAAATTTTGGTGCGCAAGACATATTTAAAATGTTTACCAAACCAAAAGCAGATATGCACGTCTTTTTGTAGATTATTCTAAAAGTAATCGTTGGAAACTTCTCCACTGTAACACTAAAGATAAAAGTGTTTGTCGCTAAAACGATGAGTTATTTGAGAAGAAACTTTTCATGAAAAGTTGAGTGGGAGGACAATAAAAACTATGATATGGTTATTTGAAGCTAAGTGACATGCTAAGAGTAGTGCAACACCGAAAAATATTTGAAGGCTACTATAAATTTTGAAAAGTTTTGAGATGTTACAAAATTTGACATTGCAACACTGCCACCATCGCCAGAACTGGCCATAGACACGACAACATCTAATTTCCTTTCTATATGACTAGATTCTAAAAAAAATTGGAACTAGACGAGATCTAAAGTTTTTTTTCGAAGACTAGGTGTTAGGGCATCTTCATCGGGTCGACCCAACCGTCCCGGTGCGTCCGAACCCGTCCACGTGGATGCGCGCGCTACCGCAGCGGCACGACCCATCCGTCCCGCCGTGCACCTAATTTGTGTGACCACTAGGTCGGCCCGGACACGCGCGGGTCACGACCGTGTCCTCCGTGCGCGTGATAGTGGCCCACCGGCCAGCGACAGACGCAACTGCGGCACCGATTCAGGCGCAAAGGTCGCGGCACCGATTCAGGGCGGCAGACTGAACGGCGGCATCGAGTCAGACGCAACCGCGAAAATTTTCACCATCAATAACGACGGGACAGGGCGTCGCCTGAGTTCCCGCGTCGGCATTGATGGCGAAGGCGTGAGAACCTGCGCGCACTCCCACCGGCAGGGGCTACTTAAGCTGCCCCCTGGCGGTCGTTGGTGTCGCACACATCCCCTCCTATCGCCATTACATCGCCATCGTTGTCGCCGTAGTCACTGAACAACTAGCCGCCGCAGCCACCTCAACTAGCACTACCACCACCGCGATGAAGAATCCGGGGTGGTTCAAGAAGTCGAAGAACGACCACGAAGCCGGTGGATACGGATCGAGCGGCTGGCGCCACCAGAACAGCACACCAGCATTCGTTCTGTGGGTGCTGCCACCGCTGCCCCGGGCGTAGGACTTCGTCAGCGTCCAAGCCGAGCGTCAGGACAATGCGGAGAAAGCCTACGACCGTCGGTACTTCCACATTGCAGAGTGCGAGCGGTGGTGGAGGTAGAGGAGAGGCATCACCCACCATGATGTCTCCCTCCCCACAGGCTGGCACATCAACCAGGACCGGGTGCCGGTACTGCCCGCCCCGAAGGACGACAAGGCACTGGCGGCGGAGATTGGCCGCCGCATCCGTGATACGTCCAAAACGTATCTACTTTCCTGAACACTTTTGCTATTGTTTCTCCTCTAAACTTGTGTGATTTGGATGCAACTAACACGGACTGACGTTGTTTTCAGCAGAATTGCTTTGGTGTCTAGTTTTTGTGCAGAAAATCAACTATCAGGAAAAATTCAGGAAAATATGCCAAAAATCCTATTTCACCATAAGACTCCCGGAGCCAGAATACGAGACGGAGGGGGGCTGGGCCCAGGCCACACCACCTGGCCGCGTGGGCTAGCCCAGGCCGCACCAGGGGGTGGTCTGGCTTCCCCACACACCCCCTCGGTCTCCCTCTTCGCCTATAAGTTACCTTTTGACCTAAAAACTCAGGGGGGTTCGACGTTTTTCCAGAAGGAGTTCCGCTCCGCCGCCACCACCAGATTCTACGAAATAGCACCAGAAACTCCGTTCTAGCACCCTGTCGGGACGGGGAATTGGAGGAGATCATCGCCATCATCATCACCATCGCTTCTCCATCGACCATCCATGTTTCCCCCATCTATGAGTGAGTAATCCCCCGCTGTAGGCTATGGGGATGGTAGGGATTGGATGAGATCGTTCATGTAATGGCATCAGATTGTTAGGGCATGGTGCCTAGTATCTATTATTAGTGCTTTATGACTTTGTTGCGACTTGTTATGCTTAATGCTTGTCACTAGGGCCCGAGTGCCATGATTTTAGATCTGAACATGTTATTGATTCATTATGATAGTATTGTTTATGGTCTTATCTGCAAGTTGTATACACATGTTGTTGTCTGGAACCAATGGCCCCGAAGTGACAGAAATCGGGATAACCGGAGGGAATGGCTTTGATGTGAGGATCACATGTGTTCATGGAGTGTTAATGCTTTGCTCCGGTACTCTATTAAAAGGAGCACCTTAATTGCGAGTAGTTCCCTTGAGGCCCCGCTGCAAATGGGCTGGCAGGACAAAAGATGTTGTGCAAGTTCTCATTGCGAGCACGTATGACTATATATGGAACACATGCCTAGGATTATCTAGTACTTGGATGCTTATTCTTATTTATCTGCAATTGCCCTATGTTCTGATTGCTATGTGAATTGTCTTGTCCATGCAACGCCCATCCATCCATTGCTATGCCTACTGCACTCGAATCCTACTGTTTACTGCAATTGTTACTGTTGTCTTTACTTTACTACAGCTATTACTTTACTTTTCCTACTACAAAACTATTGCTACTGATAAACTGCTGTGAGCAAGATTGTTTCGAGGTGCAGCTGAATTGACAACTCAGTTGTTAAGGCTTATAAATATCCTTTGGCTCCCCTTGTGTCGAATCAATAAATTGGGTTTCACTTCCCTCGAAAATATTGCGATACACCCCCTATACTTGTGGGTCATCAAGACTATTTTCTAGCGCCGTTGCCGGGGAGCATAGCTTTATTTATCAAGTTCACTTGGATTCTCTATTGTTCGATGTTATCCATCCATCATGGGTAAGTCTCGTGATGGCAAGGTTCCTATTTTACCATCCACTACGAGAAGAGGTATGGTTCTAAACACCTCTGTTTCTCTTGATTCACCATCTGTTATGAGTAAGCTCGTTACACCACCACATACACATGCTACACACACTGCTACTACTGCTGAATCTGAAACTTCTGATACTTATGATGCTGCTTCTACTGTGCTTGATAAGAGTGGTTCATTAGGTCCTTTCCTAGATGCTACGATTGCTAGAACTATAGCTGCAAATACCGAAACTCCTAATGAAGACACTACTACACCTGTTAGTTCACCTGAGTCTAGTGAAAGTTATGATATTGAAGATGGTTATGTTGAGATGACCGATGAATTTATTAAAGAATGTAAAAACACCCATGATAGGAGCGCTGTAAGAGTCTCCTTGAGAGGCGTACTATTAGACCCAAATTCTCTCATGTTGCTAAGTTTGTTGCTTCTCCCATAAATATTAAAGATAAAGATTATGAGTTCTCTCTCGATCTATCTTACATAGCTATTGTTGAGAAAGAACCTTTTTGTGGGACTAAGAATGAAAGTGCGGTAGCACATATGAATGAGCTTTCTACCATGAGTGGCTTGTTTTCTGATGATATTAAGATGCGTACTTACTTTGTTGCTAAGATTTTCCCCTTTTCACTGAAAGGAGAAGCTAAAACTTGGTTTAGTAATTTACCTCCTGGATCTATTGATAGCCCTGATTGCTTGATTAGTACCTTCCTACGGAAATATTTTCCTCCAAGTGCTAGACATGCTATTTTGCAGGAACTTTTTGATTTTAAACATGGAGAAAAAGAGATATTGCCTGAATCATGGGCAAGGTTTTGTTCTTTGATTCATGCACAGGCTAGAAGTCCATTACCTAAGAATGAGCTTCTTGATATATTTTATAATGGACTAACTAAAGAATCTAGGACATACCTAGATAGTTGTGCTAATTGTGTTTTCAGGAATATGACTCCCAAGGAAGCTGAGGAATTAATGGCTAAAATAAGCAAGAACTATGAGGATTGGAATCCTCCTGAACCAGCTATACCTGAAGTAATTATACCTGAATCTACTATACCAGTGCCTAGTCCAACATCAAAGAAGAGGGGAATTATTGAATTAAATCATGGAGTGGTGAAGGAAGCTAAGAAATGTCTTAAGGAGAAGGGAATTAAAGCTGCAGATGTCAAGAATTTACCTCCTATAGAAGAATTATGTAAGCCAATTCCCCACTCATCCACTATTGAGGTACACTCTCTCCAACACTTTGATGAAGGTGATATCCCTTACTCTAAACCTCCTGATCAATGCTTAGAAGAATTTGATATCTTTATTGTTAAGCAGGATAATTTTAATAAAAGGGTGCAAAATCATCTAATGGAAAACACTAGAGCTATTATTGAGTTGAAAGATATTGTGGAAAGAACCTCTAATGATGTTAAAATGATTGGTAAACACTTTCAAATGGTTCAAACTCAATTAGATCAACTCATTAAAGTGCAAAAAGACTTGCTAGTTAATGCTGCTAAAGAAAACATGCTTATGAAATTAGAACTAGAAGTGGTGCTGCTGCCCAGGATCCTCTATATCCCGAGGGGCATCCCAAAAGAATTGAGTAGGATTCTCAACAAGCTGAAAATAGTGGCTCTACTCGTAAGAAAAGCAAAAAAGAAACATAAAACTGTTGTAGAACCCTCTGAACCTGCTATAGATCCTAATAGTATATCTGTCTCTGATGCTAAAACTGAAAGTGGTAATGAAGAAAATGAAGTTCCTAATGAAGAAAAAGTTGAAGAAGAACCTGAAAACCACACTAAGAATACTAAATACACTAAAAAAGATTTTATTGCTAAGAAACATGGTAGTGAAAGAGAGCCTTGGGTCCAAAAACCTATGCCTTTCCCTAATAAGAAACACAAGTCAAAGGAAGATGAACACTATAATAAGTTTTGTGAGTGGATGAAACCTTTATTCTTGCAAATCCCTTTGACTGATGCTATTAAATTGCCTCCTTACTCAAAGTATATGAAGGATATTGTCTCGAATAAAAGGAAGATGCCTAATGAAGAAATTTCTACTTTGCTTGCTAATTATTCCTTTAATGGTAAGGTTCCTAAGAAACTTGGAGACCCAGGGATTCCAACTATCCCTTGCTCTATTAAGAATAGTTATGTTAGAACTGCTTTGTGTAATTTGGGAGCTGGAGTTAGTGTTATGCCTTTCTCTCTCTATAAGAGACTTCAACTTGAAAAACTGATACCAACTGATATATCTTTGCAAATGGCTGATAAATGTACCACTATTCATGTTGGTATATGTGAGAATGTACCTGTTCAAGTGGCTCATAATTGCTTGATATTAACTGATTTTGTTGTGCTTGAAATGCCTGAAGATGATAATATGTCTATTATTCTTGGGAGACCTTTTCTTAATACTGTAGGGGCTGTTATTAATTGTAATCAAGGAAAGGTGACTTTCAGTGTTAATGACAAGGAACATACTATCTATTTCCCCAAGAAGATTGAAAGGACTTATGGTTTGAATTCAATTGAACATGTTGAGGGCATTCAAGTTGGAGAAATATATTGTCCCATACCAAGAGAAAATTTTGAAACTATTATGATTGGGACCATTGCTATCAAGGTTGAGGTAACATAATCATTAGTGGAATACAAAGTTTTGTCTCATATGAAATTGTTTTGGTAACAAGACCTGATCAATCTTGTTAAGAAAAGGATTTCGTTGACAAAACAATGTTTTCACTATGATTATCTCCGTTTACTTCTATTTCTATCCATTTTAGTTTTTGTTTTCGTTTATTTTTCCTTTTTGTTGTTAGTTGCTTGCATATTAGAGTGTCTTAGAACTCCTGTAGTTCTAGCCTTGTTTTGTCATTGCATCATTTTCCAAAAAAAATCTGTCTGTCAGGAAATCATTCTTCTATACCTGAAAATTACCCAAAAATAAAGTGTCTCGAAAAATTCCAGAAAATTCATATTAAATTTTTACGTGAAAAAAGGGGCAGAAGAATGCCTGGAAGGTACCAGGCGGACCCACCAGGCAGGCACACCACCTGGTGGCGCGGCCTGCCCTGGGTGGCGCCATGCCATGGTGTGGGCCACCCCTGGCCCTCCACTAACTCTCTCACCTGTCACTTTCTTCTCTCTCCCGAGTAAGCTTCAGTTCATTGCTCAAAATCGCGTTCTTGCTGTGATTGCTCTCGATTTCTTCGATCTCCTTGCTTAGCGCATCTTTGTTGCTGAAATTTGGAGCATTTGTTCTCCGGTATGTGACTCCTCCCCTTGTCCAAGTAGATTTGTGTTTAGTGGATTATATCTTGAGTATTTTGCTACTGTAGGTGACAGGTTATGAGAGCTTGTAAGCTTTTTGATGCTTAGAGATATAGTTTTGATGCATGTTTAGGCCTCTTACAAGTCCCTATGAGTAGTAGCCTTCATTATATTCACTTTGCAATCACTTGTTTAATAGGTGTTTAAATTTCAGAATACCAAGCATGAACAACCATACCTTTGGAGAGATATTTGAGAGGGATGCACCTAGGAGGTCGAGGCCCTCGAGATCAGCCTCTCAGTTTAGGTCATCATACAATGAAGATCTCATTGCAACTCGTATTGGTAATGAAAGGGATGATGGGGATGCTCACCCATCTACTTTTCCTTGTTTTACTTTGTTACAAGCTACAGGGATTCTTGATGATTTCTTGTTACTGATTGAGAGGGTTGGTTTGACCTCATATATGCAAGATGAGAGTGAGCAATACACTATGCTCACCAAAACCTTTGTTGAGAGCTTCGTGTTTACTAACACGCCCTATCAGTCAACTGTCTCTTTCAAAATTTATAACCTGCCCTTCACCATGTCATTGGAAAGATTTTGCAGTGTTGTAGGTGTAAGCATGACAGGGACCGTGAAGAAAATTCAAGGGCAACCCGCTGATTTGCTGGAGCTTTACCGAGGGGTGACCAATGATGATGACTGCGTGGCGCAGCGCGGAAAGATAAGAAACATCCAACTCCCTGCTCTTAGATACTTTGCATATTATCTTGCTACTAGCGTTCTTGGTAGGGAGAATACGAGTAATATCTCCAACTATCATTTAGCCTTCCTTACTGCTGCGCTTAACAATGACACTCGGTACAACCTTTGCTAGCTTATTGCTCGCTGCCTAGCTACTAGGGGACCTATCTATGGGGGGCATCATTGCCTCACGAATGCTCAATGCATTAGGGCTTTCAGTAGACCCCAATGATACTATATTGGCACCACAAAGGCTTGACCTTGTTGCCATGAAAACACATCAATTTGTCACTGTTGATTCTGAGTTGGACAGTTTAGTATATAAGATGTTGTTTACTAACGGGGATGAGAGGGAGATCCCTTTGCCACAGTCTACTTTGTTTAGTGTTCATAGGAGACCGTGGTCGCGCTCCAAGGAGGAGGTGGACGAGCAGCTCCGCTTGTTGGCTTCCATGGGAAGCACCAGGAGGACGTGCCCTCCTACGATTACTCTACGCACTACGGAGGGACGTACTCGAGCTTGCACCAGGACAAGGGTACCTCCTCATCGTACCACGGTGACACTTCATCCTGGCCAGCTTGGGATTGACACCCACTTAGGCCAAAAGCCTAAGCTTGGGGGGAGGTACGCCGACATCGCACTCATCTCTATATCATTTTGCGTCGGTACTTTGTATATTCATGTTTCGTTCTCTTTTCAGCTTTCGTTCTTTCTTTGCTTTTGCTTTCTAAAACACAAAAAGACCAAAAATATTTCTGTTGTTTCTCTTTGGTTTGCTTCTTCTTCTTTTTGCCTCAGTTTGCTTTTCCCTTTTGCTTTGTTTGAACTATTCGAAAAACCCAAAAATATTTTGCTTTGCTTGTTTTTCCTTTTTGGTTCTTGTTTAAAAATCGAAAACACCAAAAATATTTGTTCTTCTTCTTTGGTTTTGTGAGTTTTGTTACAGGGTTCAGTAGTCCTCAGAGGAATTTGGTTTCATATTATTATTCAAGCCACACAAGTGAAGAGCAATAATGAGGATTAATGACAACTTGAGGTGTGGTAAGAGGCTAGTAACGAACTCTATTTGTTTTCATTTTTGTACATATACTCATCATTGTGGGCGTGCTTAGTCTGTTCATGTAGGGTGTATGCTATTTATGGATGCTTAGTAGTTCTTGCTTTCTTATGATTAGTTCCAGCTTGCTAATAGTCTGTAGCATGTCTTATGAATGTTTGCTTGCATTACTCTATTCATAACTTGGTATGACACCGTGGTATCCTCCTCTAAATGTTTCATTTGAATTGACTTGGCACATGCTCACGCATGCATATGACTGAAATAATCAGTTAAGCCTTGATGAATTATTTTGCCTTGAGGGTCTTGAATCACTTTCATGCCATGATTAGTCTTGTTTTGTTGCAAGCATGATTATGATAGCTATTGCTCTCTCGTTTGTTGCTCGCTTACTATTGCTAGCCTTCAATTTCACTGAGTATGTTTTACTCATGTTTCCAACTCCCTAAAACCAAATATTGCCAAACTGTCCACCATACCTACCTATTAGCATCATTTTCTACTTCCGTGCATGTTCAATATGCCTTGTTTTCTTCCGAACAAAATGTTTGCTTGTTATGAGAAAGTTAGTAGTAAAGCTCTCACGAACTTGATGGCACACTTTATTTCCTGCACTTAATAAACCTGAACCATTGTGACTGTCCATGAAAGTTATATGCTTGCAAATTATAGGCTGGGGATTAGCAGAACCGTGCTGTCACGGGGAATGCTTTCAACACTTGTAAATATATATCCAGTTGATACCATGCTCTTTTGTTTGCGGATGTCATCGGTGTGAAATAAAAGGGGAGCTTGTAAGTCCATGGAGTTATGTATGTGTGTTAGAAAAACGCTTGGGCCGCCGGTCTAATCCATGTCGTCATGGTGGAAACCTGCAGCGTAACCATAATGATATCTATGAAGCATTCTTCTTGTAAAAAAAGAGAGAGATAGCCATTGAGAAAAAAAAGAAAAAAAAGAGATTTGAGAAAAGAGGAAAAAGAGAGAAAAAAAGCACCATTTTCCCATGGTAAATAAGAAGATTGCTGAGATACTCATTGTCTGCTTGCCTTGTCATTTTGATATGGGGATTCTTCCGTATCATCGGGAAAGGGGTACCCCATTGGCGGTTCTCTATGATACGCATGTATTTACGATGACAAGAACTTACAGGTAACTAAAGTTGAGTAGCATGAGGAGCGGCCCTCGTACTCAAGGGACATGGGATTTCCAGTTTATAGTCTGTCAAGCATATAACTCAGATTGGACCTCACTTTCACCTTAACCATATTAAAGATGCTTATGATAGGGGCAATGAGAGCTCAAAGCTAATGAGTACCATACTTTCATCATTTGGAAGCCTTTCAATCTATTCAAAACCTTTTCATTTCCTTGTTGAGTCTCCACTTATTCTCTGAGCACCTTCTTGAGAGCATAGTTGTCATTCTTAGTATAATGTGCTTGCCTCAAAACTTGATTATTTATGTTATGACTTTGATGCTTGTATCTTTAACATCTTTACTTCTAGTCTTCACCTGAACTTCAGAGGTGCCTTGGATCAAAGGCAAGTGAGAAACCACTCTATCATACCTTGTTATGAGAATTGTAATGTTGCTTATGTTTATGTTTCTTGCTACTTATTATTTTTAAGTTGGAATCTCTTCATAGCTTGCATTTCCTATTAAGTGAACTTAGTTGCATACTCTTTATTATGAATTGTCTAAGTATTTGATCACATGCTAAGAATATATACATCATGTGAAGCAAATGTGTTCATGAAAGTTCTTTTATCGCACTTAGTTTTCAACTGAATTGCTTGAGGATAAGCAATAAGCTAAGCTTGGGGGAGTTGATACGTCCAAAATGTATCTATTTTCCCGAACACTTTTGTTATTGTTTCTCCTCTAAACTTGTGTGATTTGGATGCAACTAACGTGGACTGACGGTGTTTTCAACAGAATTGCTTTGGTGTCTACTTTTTGTGCAGAAAATCAACTATTAGGAAAAATCCAGGAAAATATGCCAAAAATCCTATTTCACCAGAAGACTCCCGGAGCCAGAATACGAGACGGAGGGGGGCTGGGCCCAGGCCACACCACCTGGCCACACGGGCTAGCCCAGGTCGCGCCAGGGGGTGGTCTGGCCGCCCTAAACACCCCCTCGGTCTCCCTCTTTGCCTATAAGTTGCCTTCTGACCTAAAAACTCGGGGGGGTTCGACGTTTTTCCAAAAGGAGTTCCGCTCCGCCACCACCACCAGATTCCATGAAACAGCACCAGAAACTCCGTTCTGGCACCCTGCCGGGATGGGGAATTGGAGGAGATCATCGCCATCATCATCACCATCGCTTCTCCATCGACCATCCATGTTTCCCCCATCTATGAGTGAGTAATCCCCCGCTGTAGGCTATGGGAATGGTAGGGATTGGATGAGATCGTTCATGTAATGGCATCAGATTGTTAGGGCATGGTGCCTAGTATCTACTATTAGTGCTTTATGACTTTGTTGCGACTTGTTATGCTTAATGCTTGTCACTAGGGCCTGAGTGCCATGATTTCAGATCTGAACATGTTATTGATTGATTATGATAGTATTGTTTATGGTCTTATCTGCAAGTTGTATACACACGTTGTTGTCCGGAACCAATGGCCCCAAAGTGACAGAAATCGGGATAACCGGAGGGAATGGCTTTGATGTGAGGATCACATGTGTTCACGGAGTGTTAATGCTTTGCTCCGGTGCTCTATTAAAAGGAGCACCTTAATTGCTAGTAGTTCCCTTGAGGCCCTGCTGCAAACGGGCTGGCAGGACAAAAGATGTTGTGCAAGTTCTCATTGCGAGCACGCATGACTATATATGGAACACATGCCTAGGATTATCTTATACTTGGATGCTTATTCTTATTTATCTGCAATTGCCCTATGTTCTGATTGCTATGTGAATTGTCTTGTCCATGCAACGCCCGTCCATCCATCCCTATGCCTACCGCACTCGAATCCTACTATTTACTGCAACTGTTAATGCTGTCTTTACTTTACTACTGCTGTTACTTTACTTTTCCTACTAAAAAATTGTTGCTACTGATAAACTGTTGTGAGCAAGATTGTTTCCAGGTGCAGCTGAATTGACAACTCAGTTGTTAAGGCTTATAAATATCCTTTGGCTCCCCTTATGTCGAATCAATAAATTGGGTTTCACTTCCCTCGAAAATACTGCGATACACCCCCTATACTTGTGGGTCATCAATCCGCAAGCTCTGGCAGGCCTTCTGGTATGACCGCATGACGAGGGTTTAACTCGCCAATGCCCATTGTTATGGACTTGGGTTTTGGAGAAAGAGGAAGCGCTGGAAATCTCGATCGGCTAGCAAACAAGCACACGGGGATGCAAGGTTTACCTAGGTTCAAGCCTCGTAGAGGACCCTACTCCTGCTTGTCTGCTCTTGATTGATGATGATCCGAAGGATTACAATGTCGCTGATGGCGGTGTATGCACAGATTGGATCTGGCGTATGTGTGAGAGATCGATGTCTAGATCTATTGTCTATTGTGGCGATCGTAAATCTGTCTATTGGGGGAGTCGCCATTGCCTTCTCGTTGGACCCTCCTAGCCTTTATATATGGGGAGGCTAGGTCTCAGGTACCAATATGAGTTGGTTACAAGTTAGATTCAAACTCTAGTATTGAGGTTTCCTTGTCATGAGCGTTTGGGAGTCCGTGTCCATATGGGCTTCATACCACTCGAACCGTCATAGGCGTCGTGGACCTTGGCAATTTGTCGAGTGGGCCTTTGGTCGAGCCGCACCAGGTAGGCTGTAGTTGGGTGCCTGTTGGGCATACCCATGTTAGTATCCCCCGAGTGTCCATGTGAATCATAGATTCGGGTGGAGAGTTAGAAGCCTTGAGTCTTGCATTAGGATGTCGGAGTCGACAGTTATGTCGAGTGCGAAGCACTTCACCCGGAAGTTCATCGGGTCAGTCGAATTTGTAGTAGTTCATAGGGATGATGGTAAACGTGCCTGGTGCGCTCAACGGATCGGGACCAGTTAATTGCTCTAGGGCAAAAACAATGCTACCTACTCAAACTCGAGACCCCGGACTCAAATCTAGAAAAGTGCTGGTGTAATTCGACTCAGGCCGTGGAGGTCTTATAGAGTCGAATCCCAGTGTGTAAATGTGAGCACTCGACGCATCTGTCAAGGCATGTTCATCATACATGTAGGTACGAATTATTTCTGGTAGAGCATAGCAGATGCGTTGCTAGGCCTTATTCAAGTCTTATCTTCACGCTGTAAGCGCGGTATCCAAATTTTTTATCATCGCGGAGATGATTCGGGTGGCCCAAGAGACGTAATCTCTTTGTAGGGGAAATACGTGGTGGATTCGCCATAGCATTTGAGTGTGGATGTTATCGACACACAGTATGATGTACAAGGAAAAATAATCATAGGGTGCGCGAGAAGTGCTCCCTAAGGGAGTAGCCCCCGAGTCCTTAGTCGAATCATGGATTCAAGTGAGGATTCAAAGCACGCCACTCGAAGATCTTGTATATGCACATTCAGCGCTCCAGTTTGGAGTAGCCCCCGAGTGTCTAGCGGAGTTGTAGACTCAGGCAGAGACTCGAGTATTGTATCTTGTATTCGTAGTCGACAATCACGCGGGAAGAAACCACTGACCCGGAAGTGCATCGAGTCAGTGTCTCACACATAAGGAGCCAGGAGTCGACGATGTAGTCAAAGTCATGCGGCGATTAGCCGGGTGAGTCGACGATGCAGATGGAGTCAACACAGTCATTTCTGTCAGGTGCGCGACCAATGTCGCATGTGTGTAGCATCAAACGATGCAACCATCCGAGGAGGTACTCGACTCGGGTCTTGAGTGTATGTCATAGCCAGTTGTTTTGTCGACTCCTGTTGGAGGACCCCGATAGAATAGCTCGACGAAGTCGACATCCTTGTAAGCTGCATAAAACATGAAGAATTGTAAAGTACTTGTATCTTGTAAAGAATAGTTACATGTTGGATTGTAAAGTAAGATATTGGTGCCAATCGAGTCGACACTTTTGCACTGTATGCTAGGCCTTTTTGTTAGCTTGATTACCCTTAGTCTCAGTACCTTGCCGAGGCACTCAGAGTTCAAGGATTCGACGATCAGGCAGAATCAGCTACTCGGGTATTCGCGTATAAGGTTCTCGAGTGCGCGGAGTCGACGACATATTAGGTTACTCGAAGAGGGGGCAGCCCCCGAGTGTTTTGAGTGCGGGTTAAAAAAGAAACAACTCTAATTAGAGGGAAACTTAGCTTTATTGGTAGTTGCCGTGGTGAACGAGTCGCAAGATCCGATGCGATCGGCGGGTCGCGGGAGTTGAAGATTATAGCGGCTCGCAGTCATGGAAGCCGAGGGATCCTCCACCTAAGTTGAAGACCGCAGCAAGTCATCAAAGTTGAAGACTGCGGCTGGTCGCCAAAGCGGAGGGAGCCCCCGAGTCGTTGGAGCCGAATATCGTAGCGAATCGCTGGAGTCAAAGATTGTAGTTGACGTGGCAGCAGGTCACGCGGCAGACGTAATTGACGCGACGGATCAGAGTCGCATGGTGATGAAGAGTTGCTGCATCCGAAGGCTGTAATGGGCCACCACAATCGAAGACTGCAGAAGATCGCTAGAACCAAGGGAGCCCCCGAGTCGCCTGAGCTGAAGATCATAGCGGATCGCCGGAGTCGAAGGCTGCAGCAGGTCGCGGCAGCTGAACACCAAAGCGGGTCGCCGCAGCCAAAGGAGCCCCCGAGTGGAGTTGATGTGATCGATGTGGTCGACAGGTCACCGGTGGATGGGAGTCGACGCAGTGGGTGAACTCGATGAGGCCAACGAGTCACCGTCGGAAGGAGTCGACGTGGCCATCGGGTCGTCTGAGCCGATGGCGGCGGTGCTTCACCGCATTCGAATACTGCAGTAGGCCGTGCGACAGGGTCGGCGCAACCCCGGACGTTGAGTGAACGTGGTGGTCGAGTAGTCCATGCGGCTAACAGAGTCGACGCGGTGCGAGTCACGCGTGGATGGAGTCACGCGGTGGACACGTAATCGACACGGTGGACCAAAGTTGACATAGCGGGGTTGGCTACGTTGTCGGTACCAATGTCAATTGATATTTCATGCAGGATTTGCATGCGAATTATTGAAGGACATGATGGCACTTTCCACAATGCCCGATGGGTTTTCATGGTCACATGACATAGCCTGCCTGTGGAGAATATCATTTTGTGGCCCGAAAGTTGGGGTGTCCAAGCAACACGGTACCCAAGTTCCCTGAAGTCAGTCGGGATAACTACAGTTGGTGTGCCAAATACTCAGAGGGTCTTTTTCGGCACGAATTCAACTTTATGGTTCAATACAAAAAATCAGGCTAATGGCCGTCAAGTTGGGCCCCTATCAGTTCTCGTCGTTATGTCGCTCCCGTCGCTTAGGTGGGGTGGCTGTCACGTAGGCTTGGAACGTTGGCATAGTGGATAGGACAACACCCCCTGCCCATTGTATTGACGTGACAAAACAGGGAACATGTATTGGTGTTATAATTATTTTTTGTTTACTCAGAAGCTAGAACGGGCACCGCCATGCGTCTCTCCTTGGACTTTCGTCCCCGTCGTTAACCACTACCTTAAAAGTGCATTGACAGTTCCACCGTTCCCCTGCCTCGCAGAAACCACTCTTCTTCTTCTTATCATCTATCTTCTTCCCGTCTTCTCCTTGCCGCCATGGAAGGTCGTCGCACTCTAGAGACAAGCTTCACTACCCATGACAATAAGAAGATAGACGTTGTCTACACCAACAAGGAGGAGATAGTGGTGTGTGTCCTGGAGATGTATGAGGGTTGGCTTGGGATAGACGAGGACAAGTTTGTGGGATTGGACCTCGAGTACAACCCAGAGCACCCATATGAAGGGAGTGAAGTCGCCGTCGTTCAACTGGCCATGCAGAAACACGTCCTCGTCTACCACCTCTCTCGGTTTGTAGATATGCTCTCGGTAGCTAACTGCTTTTAGGGTTTTCTCCTCTTGTTCTTTATCCACTTGCTCATCTTGCAACTACTGGATTTTATTTAGGACCAAATAAATTATGACAAGACAATGTTGAGAGTCTTGATCTTGCATTTACTAAACTTTTCAAAATTATATTCAGATGATGATCTTGCATTGACAAAATATTTGTAGTTACAAATTTTGGTGATAACAAACTACATACTTTCAGGACTGACAGGAATTGTTCGGCGCTGCACCAGTTCCTTGTAGAAAAGGGAATTGTTTTCTGCACTGTCGATAAAACAACTGATTTTTTGAAATTTTATCAAGAGGGAATTATAATTCCTGCGCACAACTGGATCGATATTCAGAGTCTTGTCAAGATCCTAGGGGGATCGAGGGAGGATGGAATGGCATCACTCGCAACTAGAATCCTCGATGAGTCGTACAACAAAATGAAGGAAGATTTCCCTACGGATAGGCATGATTTCTGGGACGAGTGGCCGTTGTTTGATATAAACCTGAAGTATGCAGCCATAGATGCTTACGTGACCTACCAGCTGTACAAGAAGATCCATTTTTTCTACGTTACCTCATGTTTTGCCCTATTTGCAAGAGGGAAGACGAGCTTAGGGGAGCCCTTTGTAGAAAATGCAGAATAGCTGAGTTTGAAGCTACATATGCAAAGAAAATGGCTGCATCTGAAGCAGCTGATAGAGAGGCTGCAGAAGCAGCTGAAAGAGAGCTTGCAGTTGAAGCAGAAGCAGCTGATAGAGAGGCTACAACTGAAGTAGCAAACAGAGAGGCAACATCTTCTAGTGGCAACAATCAGGCCTGTGATGCACCGCTAATTGTGCCGCAGGACGCTGAAGATAGGGAACCCAAGTCAGATCCCAGGTGGGACGAAGCATTTCGTGAGCTGTGGAGTACCTGGAATGGTCGGAGTTCGTCGCCTAGGAACAATAGCAAGCGCCTCAAGTGGTCTGATGAGAAGTGAATTAAATTTTACTTGTCAGTGTTATGTTTCTGTTTTGTGGAACTCAGTTAGCTTGTCAAGATGTCTAGCGCCTCAAGTGATAGTAGTAAAATAAATTTAACCCTCGTTGTGTTATGTTTATGTATGTGTCTTGTAGCTTGTCAAGATGGTAGCTCGTTAACTGGCAGTTTGAAAGAGTGCCCTTTTCCTCTCTCGCTAAACAGATATGTTTCATTTTGCCCAAATTGGTAGCAAATCTAGAGCAGCAAATCACACCAGGCAGCATACATTCATTCAGAAAACAAAACAAATGTAGATATAGTTGTGCGCAGCTAAATAGGATATAGCGATAGAAAGTAGGTTGCTTAACGAGGTTCGATGCATTCAGCCAGAAATAGGATATAGCTAGAAAGTCAGCTTAGCAAGAAAGAATGCAGCCTGGAGCACATCTCGCAGCGCCACAAGACCCGCCTCCTCCCTCCGGCACTTCCTCCACTTCTTGCTGCCCACTCCCTTGATCTTGGGGGCCTTGGGCCTGATTGGAGGCATGCGACCCTCTTTGATGGCCACCCGCTGGAGGTTTCGGAGGTGAATGCTGAGAGCCCGGTGTTCAGCGATGTAGGCGTTGATGTTCATGGTCTCGCTCTCACTGCCTTCGTGGATTCCGGATCCCGGGGCCTCTGCATGCTTCAGTAAGGAGTTGAAGTCGGTGCCGGGGAGACTCACCCAGCCGAAGGTGATCCCCTTGCAGAAGGGGCAGCGCCGGGAGCCGCCCCTGAAGAAGGCGTCGTACTGGCCGGCCCACAGCCTCCTCAGCACCTGACGAGTCTTGGTGTGGATGGACTCGTCATCGCTGCAGACGTCGCTACAGGAAACCTATTGGAAGAAAAGGAAAATGGGGGAGTAGATGATGTAAGAAGACCGAGCAATCGAAATGCGAACAAGCGAATCCTAATAAACCAAGATCTAGCATCCAACGATGGGAACGGTAGAAGAACCAGGGGAGGGGAGCAAACCCTAGTTACCTCCGACCATGGGTCATCGATGCCGGTGTCGTAGGGGTTCAGCGGAGCGATGTACTTATCTAGATCGTACGTGCCCAAGAAGTGCTTGATATGCTTGTGACCGGCGGGGGCCTCCTCGCCGATGGGAGGCTCCTCTTCGACGACCCCATCGGTAGCGGGGACGGGGGCCTAGACGGGAACGGCGGTTGCCATCGATGGCTCGACTAGGGCCTGGACAGGGACGGCGGCTGCTTTCAACGTGTCGAGGGGGACCGGCGAGGAGATAGGGGCCTCCTCGCCGGCGGCCTCGGAGGCAACGATGGCCGCCTTATCCTCCTCCGCCATCGCCGGCGCGGACGGGGTATTCTCGGGAGTTTGCGGGTGCTGGTGGGATAGTGGAGAGGGTTGCGTGGGGGAGAGTGAGCAAGAGTGAGAGTGGGTGTGCGGAGAGGGGCTCTATAGTTAAGGTGGATGGAAGCAAGGCACGTTTCATTGCACCATCGTGCACGCACCGTGCGATCTGCCACGCCGCACCATGCACCGATGCGTCACGTTTTTTTCCGGGCCATGCATGGCAGTTCTGTATTCAGCCACATGCAAAGGGCATATACACAATTTCTATGTACGAAGTTTGACACGGCCCTAAAATTGGCGATAGTTAAAAGTGGAAATGTAGAGGGGAAGGTAGGTGGCTGTACGGCGAGATTTGTGGGGTTGTGCTAGATCAGGTAGAGGGATGTGTTGATGGTTGCGAGGGACTAGATAAAGGCGGAGACGTTAGGTCTCGTCGATCTCAGCTCTTCGGCCTCCGGCTAGCGCGTGCAAGCTTCTTACGGTGGGGCCTAGTAGGAATTGAGATTGAGAGCCGCTGCATAAAAAATGGGATATGTCTTATTAAAATCAAGTGGCAACAAATTGCAGCTGTCCATCGACGACCGTGCACTCGATGACGCATGTGTTGTGGCATAGTAGTAACAGCAGTAGGCTTTTTAGACTTGATTAAACATGACATGACCGCTCGACGACTTTTTCAATGGATGGCTTTGTGTTCCTTCTTGTAGAAGTCTCGCTGAGGGAGACGTCCGTGATGTCTCACGCTGTACTGTGAAGGGCACGACGTGTGCAATGATCATCGTTGGATCGCACAGAATCAACGGATGGTGCGCACGATCCGCGTGACAACTGTGACAACCAATCAGGGATTAGCAGACAGAGTGAGCACAGGTTTGGGCTTCTACGAAAGATAGAGAGGGGGCAAAATTGAGTAGTGTCAAAAACCAAGGGCAAAACTGAGTAGTATAAAAATGGAAAGTGAGTGTCGTGTACAATGAAATACATGGATCCACCCAGTGTCATTGCATGTATGTTCCTCTAAACAAACCACACATGGATCCACCTAGTGTGATTGCATGTCTGTTCTTTTCACAAACCACACATGGATCCACCTAGTGTGATTGCATGTCTGTTCTTTTCACAAACCACACATGGATCCACCAGTGTCATTGCATGTGTGTTCTTTTCATGAACCACAACTAGAGTTAACCAGTGTCATTTCTGTCTGTTCTTTTCATGAACCACAGCTAGAGTCATTGCATGTTTGTGCCTTCAACAAACCACACATGGATCCACCAGTGTCATTGCATGTCTGTTCTTTTCATGAACCACACCTAGTGTCATTGCATGTTTGTTCCTCTAAACAAACCACACATGGATCCACCTAGTGTGATTGCATGTCTATTCTTTTCACAAACCACACATGGATCCACCAGTGTTATTGCATGTGTGTTCTTTTCATGAACCACAGCCAGAGTCATTGCATGTGTGTTCTTCTAAATAAACCACACATGGATCCACTCAGTGTCATTGCATGTATGTTCCTCTAAACAAACCACACATGGATCCACCTAGTGTGATTGCATGTCTGTTCTTTTCACAAACCACACATGGATCCACCAGTGTCATTGCATGTGTGTTCTTTTCATGAACCACAGCCAGAGTCATTGCATGTGTGTTCTTCTAAACAAACCACACATGGATACACCTAGTGTGATTGCATGTCTGTTCCTCTAAACAAACCACACATGGATCCACCTAGTGTGATTGCATGTCTGTTCTTTTCACAAACCACACATGGATCCACCAGTGTCATTGCATGTGTGTTCTTTTCATGAACCACAGCCAGAGTCATTGCATGTGTGTTCTTCTAAACAAACCACACATGGATCCACCCAGTGTCATTGCATGTCTGTTCCTCTAAACAAACCACACATGGATCCACCTAGTGTGATTGCATGTCTGCTCTTTTCACAAACCACACATGGATCCACCAGTGTCATTGCATGTGTGTTCTTCTCATGAACCACAGCTAGTGTCATTGCATGTACGTTCTTCTCACAAACCACACATGGATCCACCAGTGTCATTGCATGTGTGTTCTTCTCATGAACCACACATGGATCCACCAGTGTCATTGCATGTCTGTTCTTTTCATGAACCACGGCTAGAGTCATTGCATGTCTTTTCCTTCCATAAACCACATATGGATCCACCAGTGTTATTGCATGTCTGTTCTTTTCATGAACCACACCTAGTGTCATTGCATGTATGTTCCTTCCACAAACCACACATGGATCCACCAGTGTTATTGCATGTCTGTTCTTTTCATGAACCACAACAAGTGTCATTGCATGTATGTTCCTCTAAACAAACCACACATGGAGTCACCTAGTGTGATTGCATGTCTGTTCTTTTCACAAACCACACATGGATCCACCTAGTGTGATTGCATGTCTGTTCTTTTCACAAACCACACATGGATCCACCAGTGTCATTGCACGTGTGTTGTTTTCATGAACCACAACTAGAGTCAACCAGTGTCATTGCATGTCTGTTCTTTTCATGAACCACAAGTCATTGCATGTATGTTCCTTCCATAAACCACATATGGATCCACCGGTGTCATTGCATGTCTGTTATTTTCATGAACCACACCCAGTGTGATTGCATGTATGTTTCTCTAAACAAACCACACATGGATCCACCTAGTGTGATTGCATGTCTGTTCTTTTCACAAACCACACATGGATCCACCTAGTGTGATTGCATGTTTGTTTTTTCACAAACCACACATGGATCCACCAGTGTCATTGCATGTGTGTTCTTTTCATGAACCACACATGGTTACACCAGTGTCATTGCATGTGTGTTCTTTTAATGAACCACAGCTAGATTCATTGCATGTCTGTTCTTTCCACATACCACACATGGATCCACCTAGTGTTATTGCATGTCTGTTCTTCTCATGAAACACACATGGATCCACCAGTGTTATTGCATGTGTGTTCTTGTCATGAACCACAGCTAGTGTCATTGCATGTACGTTCTTCTCGTAAACCACAAAAGGATCCACCTGTGTCATTGCATGTGTATTCTTCTCATGAACCACAGTCAGTGTCATTGCAGGTCTGTTCTTCTCACAAACCACATAAGTATCCACCAGTGTCATTGCATGTCTGTTCTTCTCACAAACCACACATGGATCCACGAGTGTCATTGGATGTGTGTTCTTCTCATGAACCACGCATGGATCCACTAGTTTCATTGCATGTCTGTTCTTTTCATGAACCACAGCTAGAGTCATTGCATGTCTTTTGCTTCCACAAACCACATATGGATCCACCAGTGTCATTGCATGTCTGTTCTTTTCATGAACCACACCCAGTGTCATTGCATGTCTGTTCCTCTAAACTAACCACACATGGATCCACCTAGTGTGATTGCATGTATGTTCTTTTCATGAACCACAACTAGAGTCATTGCATGTCTGTTCCTTCCACAAACCACATATGGATCCACCAGTGTCATTGCATATCTGTTCTTTTCATGAACCACACCCAGTGTCATTACATGTCTGTTCCTCTAAACAAACCACACATGGATCCACCTAGTGTGATTGCATGTCTGTTCTTTTCACAAACCACACATGGATCCACCAGTGTCATTACATGTGTGTTCTTTTCATGAACCAAAACTAGAGTCAACCAGTGTCATTGCATGTCTGTTCTTTTCATGAACCACAGCTAGAGTCATTGCATGTATGTTCCTTCCACAAACCACATAAATCCACCAGTGTCATTGCATGTCTGTTCTTTTCATGAACCACACCCAGTGTCATTGCATGTCTGTTCCTCTAAACAAACCACACATGGATCCACCTAGTGTGGTTGCATGTATGTTCTTTTCACAAACCACACATGGATCCACCAGTGTCATTGCATGTGTGTTCTTCTCATGAACCACACATGGAACCACTGGTGTTATTGCATGTGTGTTCTTCTCATGAACCACAGCCAGTGTCATTGCATGTATGTTCTTCTCTCAAACCACACAAGGATCCACCAGTGTCATTGCATGTGTGTTCTTCTCATGAACCACATCCAGTGTCATTGCATGTATGTTCTTCTCACAAACCACATAAGTATCCACCAGTGTCATTGCATGTCTCTTCTTCTCACAAACCACACATGGATCCACCGGTGTCATTGGACGTGTGTTCTTCTCATGAACCACACATGGATCCACCAGTGTCATTGTATGTTTGTTCTTTTCATGAACCACAGCTAGAGTCATTGCATGTCTGTTCCTTCCACAAAGCACATATGGATCCACTAGTGTCATTGCATGTCTGTTCTTTTCATGAACCACACCCAGTGTCAACCAGTGTCATTGCATGTCTATTCTTTTCATGAACCACAGCTAGAGTCATTGCATGTCTGTTTCTTCCAAAAACCACACATGGATCCACCAGTGTCATTGCATGTCTGTTCTTTTCATGAACCACACCCAGTGTCATTGCATGTCTATTCCTCTAAACAAACCACACATGGATCCACCTAGTGTGATTGCATGTCTGTTCTTTTCATGAACCACAACTAGAGTCATTGCATATCTGTTCCTTCCACAAACCACATATGGATCCACCAGTGTCATTGCATGTCTGTTCTTTTCATGAACCACACCCAGTGTCATTGCATGTCTTTTCCTCTAAACAAACCACACATGGATCCACCTAGCGTGATTGCATGTCTGTTCTTTTCACAAACCACACATGGATCCACCAGTGTCATTACATGTGTGTTCTTTTCATGAACCACAACTAGAGTCAACCAGTGTCATTGCATGTATGTTCTTTTCATGAACCACAGCTAGTCATTGCATGAATGTTCCTTCCACAAACCACATATGGATCCACCAGTGTCATTGCATGTCTGTTCTTTTCATGAACCACACCCAGTGTCATTGCATGTCTGTTCCTCTAAACAAACCACACATGGATCAACCTAGTGTGGTTGCATGTATGTTTTTTTCACAAACCACACATGGATCCACCAGTGTCATTGCATGTTTGTTCTTTTCATGAACCACAGCCAGAGTCATTGCATGTGTGTTCTTCTAAACAAACCACACATGGATCCACCCATTGTCATTGCATGTATGTTCCTCTAAACAAACCACACATAGATCCACCTAGTGTGATTGCATGTCTGTTCTTTTCACAAACCACACATGGATCCACTAGTGTCATTGCATGTGTGTTCTTTTCATGAACCACAACTAGAGTTAACCAGTGTCATTGCATGTGTGTTCTTTTCATGAACCACTACTAGAGTCATTGCATGTCTGTTCCTTCCACACACCACACATGGATCCACCAGTGTCATTGCATGTGTGTTCTTCCCATGAACCATAGCCGGTGTCATTGCATGTATGTTCTTCTCACAAACCACACATGGATCTACCTAGTGTGATTGCATGTGTGTTCTTCTCATGAACCACACATGGATCCACAAGTGTCATTGCATGTCTGTTCTTTTCATGAACCACAACTAGAGTCATTGCATGTATGTTCCTTCCACAAACCACACATGGATACACCGGTGTCATTGCATGTCTGTTCTTTTCATGAACCACACCCAGTGTCATTGCATGTCTGTTCCACTAAACAAACCACACATGGATCCACCTAGTGTGATTGCATGTCTGTTGTTTTCACAAACCACACATGGATCCACCTAGTGTCATTGCATGTCTGTTCTTTTCATGAACCACAACCAGAGTCATTGCATGTGTGTTCTTCTAAAGAAACCACACATGGATCCACCTAGTGTTATTGCATGTCTTTTCCTCTAAACAAACCACACATGGATCCACCTAGTGTGATTGCATGTATGTTCTTTTCATAAACCACACATGGATCCACCGGTGTCATTGCATGTGTGTTCTTTTCATGAACCACAGCCAGAGTGATTGCATGTGTGTTCTTCTAAACAAACCTCACATGGATCCACCTAGTGTCATTTCATGTGTGTTCCTCTAAACAAACCACACATGGATACACCAAGTGTGATTGCATGTTTGTTCTTCTCACAAACCACACATGGATCCACCAGTGTCATTGCATGTGTGTTCTTTTCATGCACCACACATGGATACACCAGTGTCATTGCATGTGTGTTCTTTGCATGAACCATAGATAGAGTCATTGCATGTCTGTTCTTACCACAAACCACACATGGATCCACCTAGTGTGATTGCATGTCTGTTCTTCTCATGAACCACAACTAGAGTCATTGCATATCTGTTCCTTCCACAAACCACATATGGATCCACCAGTGTCATTGCATGTCTGTTCTTTTCATGAACCACACCCAGTGTCATTGCATGTCTGTTCCTCTAAACAAACCACACATGGATCCACCTAGTGTGGTTGCATGTATGTTCTTTTCACAAACCACACATGGATCCACCAGTGTCATTATATGTGTGTTCTTCTCATGAACCACACATGGAACCACTGGTGTCATTGCATGTGTGTTCTTCTCATGAACCACAGCCAGTGTCATTGCATGTATGTTCTTCTCTCAAACCACACAAGGGTCCACCAGTGTCATTGCATGTGTGTTCTTCTCATGAACCACATCCAGTGTCATTGCATGTATGTTCTTCTCACAAACCACATAAGTATCCACCAGTGTCATTGCATGTATGTTCTTACAAACCACACATGGATCCACCAGTGTCATTGGACGTGTGTTCTTCTCATGAACCACACATGGATCCACCAGTGTCATTGTATGTTTGTTCTTTTCATGAACCACAGCTAGAGTCATTGCATGTCTGTTCCTTCCACAAAGCACATATGGATCCACTAGTGTCATTGCATGTCTGTTCTTTTCATGAACCACACCCAGTGTCAACCAGTGTCATTGCATGTCTATTCTTTTCATGAACCACAGCTAGAGTCATTGCATGTCTGTTTCTTCCAAAAACCACACATGGATCCACCAGTGTCATTGCATGTCTGTTCTTTTCATGAACCACACCTAGTGTCATTGCATGTCTATTCCTCTAAACAAACCACACATGGATCCACCTAGTGTGATTGCATGTTTGTTCTTTTCATGAACCACAACTAGAGTCATTGCATATCTGTTCCTTCCACAAACCACATATGGATCCACCAGTGTCATTGCATGTCTGTTCTTTTCATGAACCACACCCAGTGTCATTGCATGTCTTTTCCTCTAAACAAACCACACATGGATCCACCTAGCGTGATTGCATGTCTGTTCTTTTCACAAACCACACATGGATCCACCAGTGTCATTACATGTGTGTTCTTTTCATGAACCACAACTAGAGTCAACCAGTGTCATTGCATGTCTGTTCTTTTCATGAACCACAGCTAGAGTCATTGCATGTATGTTCCTTCCACAAACCACATATGGATCCACCAGTGTCATTGCATGTCTGTTCTTTTCATAAACCACACCTAGTGTCATTGCATGTCTGTTCCTCTAAACAAACCACACATGGATCCACCTAGTGTGGTTGCATGTATGTTTTTTTCACAAACCACACATGGATCCACCAGTGTCATTGCATGTTTGTTCTTTTCATGAACCACAGCCAGAGTCATTGCATGTGTGTTCTTCTAAACAAACCACACATGGATCCACCCAGTGTCATTGCATGTATGTTCCTCTAAACAAACCACACATATATCCACCTAGTGTGATTGCATGTCTGTTCTTTTCACAAACCACACATGGATCCACCAGTGTCATTGCATGTGTGTTCTTTTCATGAACCACAACTAGAGTTAACCAGTGTCATTGCATGTGTGTTCTTTTCATGAACCACTACTAGAGTCGTTGCATGTCTGTTCCTTCCACAAACCACACATGGATCCACCAGTGTCATTGCATGTGTGTTATTCTCATGAACCACAGCCGGTGTCATTGCATGTATGTTCTTCTCACAAACCACACATGGATCTACCTAGTGTGATTGCATGTGTGTTCTTCTCATGAACCACACATGGATCCAAAGGTGTCATTGCATGTCTGTTCTTTTCTTGAACCACAACTAGAGTCATTGCATGTCTGTTCCTTCCACAAACCACACATGGATACACCAGTGTCATTGCATGTCTGTTCCACTAAACAAACCACACATGGATCCACCTAGTGTCATTGCATGTCTGTTCTTTTCATGAACCACAACCAGAGTCATTGCATGTGTGTTCTTCTAAACAAACCACACATGGATCCACCTAGTGTTATTGCATGTCTGTTCCTCTAAACAAACCACACATGGATCCACCTAGTGTGATTGCATGTATGTTCTTTTCATAAACCACACATGGATCCACCAGTGTCATTGCATGTGTGTTCTTTTCATGAACCACAGCCAGAGTGATTGCATGTGTGTTCTTCTAAACAAACCACACATGGATCCACCCAGTGTCATTTCATGTGTGTTCCTCTAAACAAACCACACATGGATCCACCAAGTGTGATTGCATGTTTGTTCTTCTCACAAACCACACATGGATCCACCAGTGTCATTGCATGTGTGTTCTTTTCATGAACCACACATTGATACACCAGTGTCATTGCATGTGTGTTCTTTGCATGAACCATAGATAGAGTCATTGCATGTCAGTTCTTACCACAAACCACACATGGATCCACCTAGTGTTATTGCATGTCTGTTCTTCTCATGAACCACAGCTACAGTCATTGCATGTCTGTTCCTTCCACAAACCACATATGGATCCACAAGTGTTATTGCATGTCTGTTCTTTTCATGAACCACGCCTAGTGTCATTGCATGTCTGTTCCTCTAAACAAACCACACATGGATCCACCTAGTGTGATTGCATGTCTGTTCTTTTCACAAACCACACATGGATCCACCAGTGTCATTGCATGTGTGTTATTTTCATGAACCACAGCCAGATTCATTGCATGTGTGTTCTTCTAAACAAACCACACATGGATCCACCCAGTGTCATTGCATGTATGTTCCCCTAAACAAACCACACATGGATCCACCTAGTGTGATTGCATGTCTATTCTTTTCACAAACCACACATGGATCCACCAATGTCATTGCATGTGTGTTCTTTTCATGAACCACAGCCAGAGTCATTGCATGTGTGTTCTTCTAAACAAACCACACATGGATCCACCCAGTGTCATTGCATGTGTGTTCCTCTAAACAAACCACACATGGATCCACCAAGTATGATTGCATGTCTGTTCTTCTCACAAACCACACATGGATCCACTAGTGTCATTGCATATGTAATGTTTTCATGAACCACACATGGATACACCAGTGTCATTGTATGTGTGTTCTTTTCATGAACCACAGCTAGAGTCATTGCATGTTTGTTCTTTCCACAAACCACACATGGATCCACCTAGTGTGATTGCATGTATGTTCTTCTCATGAACCACAGCTAGAGTCATTGCATGTCTGTTCCTTCCACAAACCACATATGGATCCACTAGTGTCATTGCATGTATGTTCTTTTCATGAACCACACCCAGTGTCATTGCATGTTTGTTCCTCTAAACAAACCACACATGGATCCACCTAGTGTGATTGCATGTTTGTTCTTTCCACAAACCACACATGGATCCACTAGTGTCATTGCATGTGTGTTCTTTTCATGAACCACAACCAGAGCCATTGCATGTGTGTTGTTCTAAACAAACCACACATGGATCCACCCAGTGTCATTGCATGTCGGTTCCTCTAAAAAAACCACACATGGATCCACCTAGTGTGATTGCATGTCTGTTCTTTCACAAACCACACATGGATCCACCTGTGTCATTGCATGTGTGTTCTTTTCATGAACCACAGCCAGAGTTATTGCATGTATGTTCTTCTCACAAACCACACATGGATCCACCAGTGTCATTACATGTGTGTTCTTCTCATGAACCACACATGGATCCACCAGTGTCATTGCATGTCTGTTCTTTTCATGAACCATAGCTAGAGTCATTGCATATCTGTTCCTTCCACAAACCACATATGGATCCACTAGTGTCATTGCATGTCTGTTGTTTTCATGAACCACACCCAGTGTCATTGCATGTCTGTTCTTTTCATGAACCACACCTAGTGCCATTGGATGTGTGTTCTTTTCATGAACCACACCTAGTGTTATTGGATGTGTGTTCTTCTCACAAACCACACATGGATCCACAAGTGTCATTGCATGTGTGTTTTTCTCATGAACCACACATGGATCCACCTAGTGTGATTGCATGTTTGTTATTTTCACAAACCACATATGGATCCACCAGTGTCATTGCATGTCTGCTCTTTTCACAAACCACATATGGATCTTAGGAGAGCCTTAACCTTGGCCTCCAACGGGTGGCCGTTAGACTAAGTCTTCTAGAAGGCACGACCTAACACAGTTGTTCTGCTTGACGATTGTTACATATCGTTCGATCGGGGTGCTTGGACGATTGGGATGGTCTTCGTGAGAGCGATCCGCGAGTAGGCTGTTCTGCGGCATGATTGGCCACGCTTGCTCTGGACAAACTGGCAACACCGGGCGCTCCCCTGTTGCGAGTGTCACGACTCACGAGTTCAGTGGGCCACATCCCAGTGTCACGTCCCCATTACTTCTCTTCCTCCCCGTACTTCTCTTCCTTCCCCTCGAAGCCACTTTCCCCACTTCACTCCCATCCTGCCGTAGCCGCAAGCCGACGACGCCTCCATCCCAATCCCCTCTCTGGCAGCCACCCCCTCCCCTCTCGCCATGGGTTCAAGGGGAGACGACGAGGAAACGCGTCGTGACGACAGGGAACAGTGATTTTGATGTGAGTCGTCTCATCTCTATCTCTATCATCTGTGGCCAATTATCTATTTTTTGAGCTAGATCTACTCTGTTTACTCATGCGCGTATGATGTGTTAGGCCAACCAGACGATGTATGACTCCGACTATCACGGTTTAGTGGATGAATACAGTCCTCTGCTATGTAAACATGGACATGTGCCCGCTAAATTTGTAGCGTTCGAAGGACGAAACGCAGGCAGGAGGTTTCTACGGTGTCAAGGACATCGTGCAATGATGCAAGGCGGAAGTTGCGGTGTTGTCAAATGGGTAGACCCAGAGTTGCACAAATCGATGCAGAAAACGCTGGACAAACTATGGGATATGACTGTTGAGTTGAAAGAATCCGTAGTCAGCTCACTTCTTGACAGTGTTGAGATGAAGCTATGGGACCCAGTTGACACGACCAAGCTTAACCGAGATCTCAGGAGGGTGCAAGACAAGGTTAGAAAAGTCGAGAAGGAGAGGGACGTGGCGTTGGCCCTGAAGGCTAAAGCAGAGCAAGAACTGACTCAAGCAAGGAATGATCTTCACCAGGCCAAAGTCCTGTAGTTCACAACTACGAGTATTGACAAGTGCATGAGGAAAAATACAGATAAACAATTGAAGCTGTGCAAGGAAGATGCTAAAAGGAAGGAGCAGACGATTTGATCCTTGCTCTCGCAGGAAGATGCGCATCGGGCTAAGATTAGGAAGATAAAGGAGATGTGTGATAACTAGTTCTATTTAGCTAGAGCTCCGTGCATTTTTAAGTTATAATAGTAGTACTTGTTGACCCAACGGTCTGAACTAGTGGTCCCGGAGTCCTAGGAGGAAAAAAATTGCTCTCCCGTTAGTCTGTCTTAACCCTGCATCACTTCCTTTTGTCTGATCATGGTGGTATTCTGAAATTGGTGGTTTGTTTAAACGTAATCTACGTGGATTGTGTCGCATGCAAATGGCACAGCCACAATTTATAAAGTGGAAGCACGTACACCCGGTTAATGGAGATCTGGAAGCTTCGCTAGACGCAGGGGATGTAGTAGCAGGGAGGCGGTGAGATAGACGGGCTCAAGCGTCTGGGCATTATCGTTGAGAACATTGTTGTTTATGTTGCCACGTCATTGTGCAGCATCTGAAATAAGTTGCTGCTTCGTGGAGTGTGGCAACTTAAATAATTTATTTCTGTGCCACTTACATTCTGTCGTATTTGGAGACCTCCTGCTCCTCAGTAATCGTGAAATCGGTGCTGCGTGTTTTCAGATAGCAGTGGCACAACCACAATTTCGGATTCAACTACTGACTCGGGCGTTTCCAAACCCTAAGTCACGGTACATTTTACTCAGAGAACGTGTGTAGATTGTTTACCCGACAACGTGCCACACACGAGCTCGATTTAATGTAACTATATATATAGGTTCAAGTTCAGCATATTACTATGCATCTTCATTGTCAGCAGCCTTCTTCCGCAGCCTGGGTGCCAAGCCTTCACGTCCACTGGCTTTTTCATTTCCTGTCTTCTTCCTCTTCCTTGGTGCCAATTTTTTTAGCTTCACGTATTCTGCATCGCCGGGACAATGGACACCAGAATCGTGTCTATCATCATCTTTTCACTCGTTTTTAATTTCTTTGGGCAGCAAAATGACTGACCCGGCAGTCATGTTTCTAATCTTGCAGCACTTCCTGTCAAAGAAACAAGACTGTTGCATAACTGCCCAATATTTACAGAGTAAATAAAACAAAAATTACAATTCAGCACAAACATGCGAACCCCAAGAGACCTTTGCTTACCAGGAGCTAATTGGGTTCGAGCAACCACCCTATACAAGAATAGAAGGGCGACTCCCAGTTGCAGCAGCTTCCACATCCAGTACATCACATTTCAGCTCAAACATGGCAGCCAAAGCATACCTTTTCATCAACCCAATTAGCTGACCGTCACACGTTAGAGGAACCATGATGCCACGTTTATCCATGAAGCTAAACTTTGCGATGCCTTCCATAATTCATCATGATTACGCAGCGGCAACCATACGGATATAGTGCGAGATCTCTGTGAGCGCTTCTTCCATCGTGAAACAATGGTGTCCATACCACTTGCCCTTAGAGTCGTACCTGTAGAGGACTACCGTAACCAGGTAAGGGGGGGTCCGCGGAGATCCCACTTGACAGAAAACTGTGGACAAAATATGTTTGTTAGTGTTGGGCTAACAAACAATTTGAGGTTTAGTAGCCAACTAGCAGTTATAATTAGTGCGAATAGCAAAGAGAAGGGTAGCTCACCCGCTTGTAGCCAGAACTTCTTCTTCCTTGATAGTAAGATCTGCCATCCTCCGAACTGCTCGGCTCGTCGGCGGCGGAGGCGGGCTAAACCTCGAGCGGCAATACGGCATGCGCCATTGGAGCTCGGGATCAGCGACTGGGAGCAGCAACTTGGCGCCGGAAGTCAAATATCCGAAGGGATCGTCCTGCCTGGAGGATGGATTCTGACGCCGCCAGTGCTAGGGGAAAGGTGGGAATGGATTTGTGAAATTGGTCAACACATCTAATCCACTTAGCTACTCAATTTGTCTAAGAGGTTGCCGCATTGGCGCTCGCGTCACGGACAAATGACCGATATGAGGGTCCCGACCGTCTACTTCACGGGGCAGTTTAATGGAATGTTTAAATTTGGCAGGGGTGAGATGAGCTCGAAATGGCCCCTCTCAGTAGTTGGCGGCCCAACTTTTCGAAACGCGGCAATTTCAGGCAACTTAGGTACCGTCATGCGCTGGCCTGCGAACTTTGGTACCGCAAACGAACAGGCCCCTGCCTGTGGTACACGTTTCTGCTTATCGATCGCGACAAGAAACTGTCTTGATCTGCGTGAAGGTTTGAATATTTTAGCTAGCTGACTTCTCACGAACCGATTCGCTGATGGATTTTTTTCTTCACCGTCTTGTCCACTGATTTGGTTTGATTGGAGCTCTGCACGTGTAATTATTTTCAACTTGTTTGTGTGCATGACTTTGACCGAAATAATCCACGCACATGACCTTGCCGCGATATTCAACCTTGTACATGTCGATTAGGACATACTCCTAGCTTCCTCATTTTATTTCTTTCTTCCTTTGATCTTTGAGCTTGACAGATTTGACAACAAAGATGAATTTGACCAGAGGCGGCGAGTTGAACAATGCCCAGCAGATTTAGTTGGACCAGGACTCCTTTTCTCTTTTCTTTTGGCATCCACGATCTGCAAAGCTGCTGTAACGGGCTGATAGGGTTTTGTTGTCCGCGAAAAAATCGACATTGCCATGGAGATCTGGATCCTTATTGTTTGACTATTAATTAGACTACATGAAAGCAGATAAATTAGCCTGCGATCTGGTCGCTATCGACGGTGAAGGATCCCGTCTACAAGACGACTCCAAGCACCACATGTGGAGCGGTAACTGTCATGATAGTATCGACGAGTCGTAGATCGTCGAACGTAGATCTTCGATGATGGAGCCGTTAAGATCGCAACATCAGCGCGCCCAGTTCCCACAGACGGCGCCAATTGACGAGGGTTTAACTCGTCAATGCTTATTGTTATGGACTTGGGTTTTGGAGAAAGAGGAAGCGCTAGAAATCTCGATCGGCTAGCAAACAAGCACACAGGGATGCAAGGTTTATCCAGGTTCAGGCCTCGTAGAGGACCCTACTCCTGCTTGTCTGCTCTTGATTGATGATGATCCGAAGGATTACAATATCGCTGATGGCGGTGTATGCGCAGATTAACTCTGGCGTATGTGCGAGAGATCGATGTCTAGATCTATTGTCTATTGTGGCGATCGTAGATCTGTCTATTGGGGGAGTCGCCATTGCCTGCTCGTTGGACCCTCTTAGCCTTTATATATGGGGAGACTAGGTCTCAGGTATCAATACGAGTTGGTTACAAGTTAGATTCAAATTCTAGTCTTGAGGTTTCCTTGTCATGAGTGTTTGGGAGTCCGTTCATATGGGCTCATACCACTCGAACCGTCATAGGCGTCGTGGACCTTGGCAATTCGTAGAGTGGGCCTTTGATCGAGTCGCACCAGGTAGGCTGTAGTTGGGTGCCTATTAGGCATACCCATGTCACCGCGCGTACCACAACCCGGTCGTCTGGAGGAAGTTCCTCGACTGGGAGCACACGACGCGCCGCCTCAGCACCTATCGCGACGAGTTCGACCCGTTGGGCCCCCGCGACCTCCCCACCATTGAGGCCGCCTCCGACGGTGTCGTCAACCACTCCGATACCGACCTCGGCGATGACGACGATGACATCATCGTCAAGGAGGAGAAGGATGAGGCGGAGGGGTCGTCCTCCGCATCCGCGGTCGCGCACCTGCCCCCGAAGTACCAGGCAGTCCTGGCGCAAGGCTACGACGAGGACGCCATCCTCGAGCAGGCCATCGCGGCCAGCGCTAGGGATGAGGAGGCCATGTGGGCCGGCTACCAGGAGGTCGTCCATCTCACCGGCCTGGTGGCACAGGTGAACGTGGGGCAGCCGCTGCCACCACCACCGCCCCCACCGCAGCCGCTACGGGGGTGGGCTGCTCCGCTCGCGTCGGAGTGGTCTGCCCCACCCGCACCAGGGTGGTACGCTCCGTCCGCGTCGGCAGAAACTGGCCCGTGGCCAGCGTGGCTAGGCTAGGTGATCGACCACCCGACACCTCCTGCGCCGGTGCCAGCTCCGGGTCTGCCGCTGCCACACCTCTGAATGCCGCCGGAGTACATCGACCTCGATCCATAGATGGACGGGGCGGCGGCGACAGCGGCGGGAAGATCGTCGTTAGCTAGGGCTAGGGCCAGGGCCACTTTTTTCTTCTTTTTAATATTTTTGAATATAATATATTTTATATAATTATGAATGAACTTTGCTAGTTTATTTTACGCGTGAATCGTGCCAGTTTGAATTAAAAAAACAACAACGTGGCTAGGCGCGAACATTTGAGTCGCGCTGTTGGGCGCGGTTGGTCAGACAGACCGGACCGCGATCTCATAGTGACCGCGAGCACACCCAAATAGACAAAAACGGACCATTTTAATCACACGTTTGGGTCGGTCCGATGGAGATGTCCTTATCTTTTTGAGGATAGACAAAATGTTAAGTTGATGATCTAAAAACCACCACATGATCGTAGAGAAATCCATTTAGCTCTGGGCTAATCTAAGGCCCACTCTTCTTTCTCTTCGGCCTTTATCAGACCGATAAGGCCCGTATTGACGGCCGCCATTGCATCTCATAGACCTAGCCCACCATAAACCCACTGGATTGAACCGCCCACCTGACTCCACCATCAACTTGTCAAACAAGCAGAAGACTCTTCGTTCGCGTGCCGCTGACATTGGGCCCGAGATAATAAGCACTTTAAGCTCACCACCGCTCACAAAAGAGACAGCCGCAAAAACATTTCTTTCTTCTTCCCCACTCCGCGCTGATTCCCAGAGCAGTACTCTGCAAGCGTAAACCCCTCCTAGAACCCTAATCCCCTCTCCGCCTCCGCTTCGTCCATGGATTCCTCGGCGCGATCGGGCGCCGGAGGTATCACGGCATACTCCAATCCCCGCGCCTGGATCGTTGCGGGCGTCGCCGTCGCCGGTGTCATCGTCCTCGCTGAGGCCGCGCGCCGCCGCCGGAGGTGGCTGCGCGGCAAGTCCACCACTCCGCCCCCCGACTCCGGAGCCTTCTGCGATAGCCTAGAGCTCACCCCGCCGCCGCAGGCCCCGCCTCCCGCCGCGCGCCAGCAACTCTCGGACCTCACCTTCGCGGTCAGCGACAAGTGAGTCTTTTATGCTTCCTGCTCTGCTTCACTGTTCGGCGGTATCATGGGTTTACTGCATTGGTTTTGATCTCCTTTTTATTGTGTTTTTAGCTTCGAGGTCGAGGGCTATGTAGCCGGCTTTGGGAACGCGGACTGGAAGAGGACGCACGAGGCATCGAACCGCACGGCGGTGGCCGTCACGAACCTGCTGAAGCAGGGGGCTACCTGCGTCGGCAGGACAGTCATGGATGAACTCGGATTTGGGTTCGTACTTTCTTTATTAGCTCAAATTTGATAGGTTTTGCTTGACTGGAATGATTAGTACTGTACAGACTCGTTGGTGTCAGGTTACTGAGAGTCGTTATGACTATTTAGAGACCTATAGATGTGAGCTTATGATGTACTCCCTCCGTTCCAAAATGTAAAGCCTTTTTAGCAGTGCAAGTTGAACTGCTAGAAATAGAAAGGCTTATATTTTGGAATGGAGGTTATATCTGATTTGGAAACTGTAAGGGGAAGGTCAACAAATGGTGAAGTGTGCAGCATCATGAGTTTGAAAACTATGCTGCTCCCAGCAAAAAATTAAAAGAAAAACTGATATGTTTTGTTCCCCATTTCGTTCTGCCCTGTTTCTTAATTCAGTTAAAAAGTAAAGGCTTCGATAATTGGAAATGCAACCCAAATTTTATGCATTCTCCTCTGCATTATTTCAAACAGAAAACAAATCGTTCAGTTCGCCGCATGCTCAGGCAATTCCCCCAAAGGCATTCTAAAATGCACTGTCGTGTAATTATACAACTCAAGTATCTTGCAATGTGCTGATCCTTACAAATTGTTGATTTCGTATAGGGGTTTGCACGGAAAATGATAGAAATATAATTGTTTTACAAAAATTGCTGGTTCAGGGTGACTTTTGTAGATAATGTTGTGGTGGGATTATTCGGTTGAAAAAAAAGGGCAAGCCATTGGTGTTTTCACTTGAGGTGTGCTTGTTTAAGTCTGTATATTTGGAAACTTGATGCGAGTAAATGGAACTCAAGGAGGAAGCACATAACTATCTCAAACTGCGTGGAGCCTTATTTGCTATTGATTGAAGTGTTGGAGTAGGTGTATGATGTCAGTAAAATGGGCACAAGGGTGTTCGCGGTGACAATTTTAAGCTTCAGCAGATGGAAGATAGATTCATTTTGGACAGTCAACCCCTCATTTGGTTGATGGCCAACTGATGGTAGCAAAGATAGCAAAGTTGCTTACCTATTGGGGGCATCATAGAAATAATTCTTAAGTTGACTGTTTGAGTCATAGTAAATCATATTCTATTTTATGTGTAAGTTTTGCATCACCTATAGTTAGTCTTTTTTAGCTATCCACTTAAGATTTACAATGGATGTGCTTAAATCATTAGAAATATTCTTTTGTCATTTTAGTCACTAACAAGCCACAGGCTTCAGTTAAAACTCGCCAGACATCTATCTATAGGATTTCTGCATTAGATCGATAAAGAATTCTGACACTACATCATTTAACATGTTTTTACAGTGTTACTGGAGAAAATTTACACTGCGGAACACCAATTAACCCAGCATCTCCATCAGTTGTCCCTGGAGGGTCTTGCAGTGGCTCAGCTGTCGCAGTTTCTGCACAGCTTGTCGACTTTGCTCTTGGTATTTTATTTGAAGATTTTACTCAATTATGATTTCCTTGGCCTATATTTTTACTTATCCATGTAATGGAACTTTTTCCGCAATATGCTTTTGTTTCTTCATAAAAAACGCGCAATCTTCATATGTGATAATGGTTCTGGCATCTGTTGTTGTACTCAATTGTGTTTATCTAGTTTTCTTACACTCTTATGTGTATTATACTTCCTCCCTTCTTTTCTGGAAGGCACACATGTTCTCCAAAACTTAACTTTGACAAACTGTAAATCCAACTACCATTTGAATTATTTGATACAAAATCTATATCAGTAAAATGCGTATTTAATTTGAATCCAATGCTATAATTTTTTTATCACGTTATCAAAATATTGTGACCAGATTCCTGGTCAAAGATAAATCTTGCAAAACTTTGGGCCTTATAAAAGTTGGATTGGATGGAGTACTTGTCCAGAATGGCCCTGCTTGATGGTAAAACCATAACAAATTGGCTTTTTTACATTGCTTATGTTTAGTCCTTTCATCTTTGTGATTTATTAACTCTCTCTTATGTTTGTTCCTTTTCATACGTGGTGATACTTTTATTGTGCATGATTATTTTAGTACTCCATCCAATCCAATTTTCTCCTTTACTCCATGGATAAGTTCTTGATGCAAACTCAGCTTGGTTATTATGCATGTTTGGCTCTTTTAGATAGCGTTCATCTTCCACATGCAAACTGACCTGATAAGCACTGAAACTCTAGGTACTGATACAACTGGTGATTTGAGAATTCCAGCATCTTTCTGTGGTGTACTCTGTTTCCGGCCTTCTCATGGGGTTGTGTCTACTCTTGGGACCTTACCAAATTCACAAAGTTTAGATACTATTGGTACTTTCTTACCCTTATTAGTTATTTGTTTTATTGTTTATTACTTAAGTATATTTAATTATTTGTGTGTCCTGTAGCAGAACTTATGTAACATAGTACCCAACAAACAAGGATAAGCATGCTGTAAAATATATGACCAGACGACTAGTATTGTTCATAAACTAATGAAAATCATTCGGATGCAAACCTCATCATTTCACGTTGAACTGTTTTGCGTGAGAATAGAACACCCATTATTTTGAGGGTTCTCAAACTATAAATGATATAGAGAGTTAACATTATGATAACTGCTGCATCTTTACAAAGTACAATACTGTGACTAGAGATTAGAAGACCAGCCTCCACTAAGAGCTAAGATACCTTTCATTGCATGCTTTGTTTTCTCCATTGGACATCCATGTAGACTGTTTCTCATTCCAGTGGCTTTCTGATCCTTGTTAGGATGGCTTGCACGAGATCCTCGTATTCTGCATCGTCTTGGAGATGTTCTTTTGCCTGCTGCTGCAGGCGGACTTAAGGGGAAAAAGCAGTTTGTTTTTGCTGATGATTGCTTTGAGTCTCTAAAGGTCCCCAACCATAAAACTGTGGATGTCATAGAAAGTGCTGTCCATGCATTACCTGGATGTAAGCCATATTGATGTCTCTTTTTCTTGAACACATCTATGATTAGTTTAATTTACTTTATGCAACCAGATGTGAGACATTCAACTCCACATATATATTGCAGATCAGCCACCTAAGCACATCAATATTGGCCAGTATATCATTTCAAATATTCCTAGCCTGAAGGAGTTCTGTGAACCTTCTACAAAGCTGCAAGAAGGAAATTCGGCCTTGAAAGCTCTCTGCACGGTTATGCTGTTATTACAGAGGTTTGTTTTCAGTAATTCTTGTTCTCTGGTAGAATCAACTGATGAAATACCAAAAAATATTCTGGAAAATGATAGAAAGCACAGTAAGGACCTTGAAGGATTAAACATTTGTTATCAAGAGCGGATTACACTAATGCCAGTAATGATGTACTGTCGGCATGTATCAATGTTTGTTGAATCACTGGTCATACTAATATCCTCTCTGTGGCCTGAATGTAAACAGACCAAAGTGTTAAATTCGTGGGCCAATTCAACTTGAAGGATTAAACATTTGTTATCAAGAATGCGGATTACACTAATGCCAGTAATGATGTACTGTTGCCAGTATCAATGTTTGTTGAATCACTGGTCATACTATTATCCTCTCTGTGGCCTGATTGTAAACAGACCAAGGTGTTAAATTCGTCGACATGCCAAGTTGTGTAGGTATTTTTTATGATAGAAGTGCTTGTTTACTGGTTCATCCTGTGTTAAATGAGTAAGCTATCGGTTTCAAGCTGGTCACGACCACCATGTCTGCTAGTTGAATTGTACCTTATGCATTCAATATTTGGTTGCGAGATCCTAGAAAGAATAGTGTCCATGAGTTACCTTAGTTTCTGAACTCTTGTCTTCCTGGCTTGCTGATTTAGATCTACTGTGTGGGCCTTAGTTCATTTGATGCTTTTCTACGAGATAACAGCAAATGTTCTGTTTCTGTTGAGCGGACTGTCCGCTCCGTTTTCACCATCTATCACTAGATATCACTTACCAGCGAGCAGCTTAAATTTTCTTGGATACATGCACAATGTTCAATGATTCGATGCAGTAAAATCAGACAATTACCTTTTTTGCCATCTACCATTCTTTTAGTATTGTACTCTTTGCTTAATTTCTTATGAACATGAACTAATCACCTTGAGATTTCTATGTCAATCAACTATTCAGATATGAATTCAAAGCAAACCATGAGGATTGGGTTAACACTGTAAAACCCAAGCTTGGTCTTGAAATCACTACTCGTGTACTACAAGCTGTAAATTTCAGAGACGATAACATCAAATCTCTGTACATTGTACGAAGTGAATGGCGATCTGCACTCAAGAATCTTCTAAAGGTATTCTGCCACTTGACTCCTTAGTTGTGGCTTGAGACTGTTTGACTACTTTCTTACTTCTATATTTTACTAGTTCTCATGGTTGCAATACAGGTACTCAGCTACGCTTATTTTATAGGTCCTTTGTTATAAGGAGCTAACTTGTAGATCACACTGCGGTAATTAGTGACGATGAGAGTTATTTTGTTTGGTACTTGGACAGCAAAACCCGGTCCTTACTCAACCAACCAGACACTAGCTCCTGGTGGCATTGTTCAAAGAAGAACAAACTGTCACTCTACGGAATAAATTTCCACCCACAGGAGTCGGACCATGGTGGGCGGTTTTAGAACAACCTGTTCTTACATGGACTGGGTTATGTGAAGAAGGAACTGATATAGAATCTTTCTATGTTAGTTTGGAAAAGGGAAACACTGGAATTGTGCATAACTTAATTTGGTTATAACCATTTCTTCGCATGATAAAGCATTAATTTCTTGCATGAAATGGCACTTATCACACATTGTGTCACCATAAGCCTTCATGGTAAATTTAATTCAACATCATTCCTTTCCAAAAGTTTGCCATTGGCCTGAACTAAGTGTTCATGATTTTTCCGCTTACTTTTTCTTTCACGTGTTGCCTTCAGGACACTGGAATTTTAGTTCTGCCAACCATAGCTGGATATCCTTTAAAAAGAAACTCCAAACAGAGACTATCATCTGAATTTGAAGATAAAATGTATGCATTTGTCAGCATTGCTGCAGTTTCAGGCTGTTGCCAGGTACTTTATTTAACTCCTTTCAAGTTGTTCTTTTGTTTCTGTATAAAATTATGACTCTTTTTGCTTTTACAGGCTACTGTTCCCTTGGGAAATCACAATGATCATCCAATATCTCTTTCATTTGTAGCAGCTCATGGATCAGACAAGTTCCTTCTTCGTGCTATATTGGAAATGTATTCTACCATCCAGGAACAAGTAGCTTCGGCATCAAAGTTGGCACCCCCGCCAGTAATCAACTGTGATGTTGATGCATCAGAGCTGTTGAAAGAAAAGGTATATCTCTTTCATTTGTAGCAGCATATGGATCAGATGAATTCATTCTTCATGCTACCTTGGATATGCATTTTTCCCTTTCAAGAAAATGCAATTATGCATCCAGGTTGGTATTCTCACCAGTAACCGGTGGTGATGTTGATGTGTCATAGCTGCTATTTTTTTTTTCTTGTGAATGGTATGTTGACCTTGGTAGCTAAGGGGTGTGTGGGAAAATGTGTTGGTTGGTGGATCGCTGAGGGCGATGCCATTGTCGCTAATGTTAGCGGTGAGGGAGAAGGCAAGTAATTTGGGTATAGGAGATGGTAAGCAAGTGGATGCACTTTGCACTGTGCATCGCCCAAGCCTCGTTTGCTGCTTCTTGGACATAGGCCAAGAAACTTGTAGATGATGATCAGTTGGTAATTATTGGTGAGGCTTGAAACATTTTGTTCAGTTTGTTTTGGTGTTCTGGTGTGATGAGCTGACGTGCTTAGTTTATCCTAGAATAAAGTTTTATCTTTCCCGCTTGGTCATTGACTCATCTGGCATCTGCAAGCTTACTCTATAGGGCAAAGCTTTTGCCCTCGTTTCAAAAAAAAAAACTCTATATGACCTGATTTCTATATCAGTCTTTGTTCTTGCTACTTCTTGTTGGAAATAATCAAAGTTTATGTGGTATTTTGGAAGTTGAGTGAGCCAGTGTACAATTCTGTTAGTTGTGCTTGTTTTCTGTCTTGTCCTACACACTGATTTTAGCAATTAATGAGTCACAGTAGTTTTTGCTCCTGTATCCTGACTCCCGAGTGTGAGTCTGTAGCTGTGAGTGGTAATGTGGTGTAGATATATTAGAAGAGGGTGCAATGACTACCAAGAACTGGAAAATCAAGACATTTTTCTAGCTTTCATGTGTTAAATCTTTTGCAAAACTCAACAGTTTTAATGTTAAAAGTTGACCATTACTCTGTTGCATGCTGATTGCAAATTTAATATTCCATTCTAATTTTAAGTCACTGTCTCTCTCCCACAGAATGTTTTTGTGCTTCCCCCTTTTATGCTGAGAAATAAAAGCAACCAAATGGTTGATTTTTCCTCTGAAAATATTTTTTTTTTGTACTTACCTCTTCTGTGCCAAGATAAATTTAAAACAGAAGAACTACTTTTTAAGTAATTTTTTTATTTTGTTTGATTTTATGTCATGTTCGTAGCTTGCGTCTACAAATTAGTTTTCTGCACTTTACAGGGAAATAATTCGTTCAAAAGAAAACAATGGAGCAAGGCGATTGAATTATATTCTGAGGCAATTGAATTGAATGGCACAAATGCGACATACTATTGCAATAGAGCAGCTGCTTATCTGGAACTTGGCCGGTATACTTCGTAAAATTCACTTCAACCACAGTTGTCTGAAATCAGCACTTTAAGCTATGTACATTGAATCTTATGCAGTTTCAAGCAAGCTGAGGCAGATTGCGACCAGGCCTTACTGTTGGACAAAAAGGTAAGTGACTTTTTGTTAGTCTCTCGCCCTTCTCCATCGTTACATATCACTAGTCTTCTGCTGTTATGTCAACATAAGAAATTCACTATTCTTCTTTTATGCTGTTGTTGCCTCAGAATGTCAAAGCATATCTACGACGAGGTGCCGCAAAAGAAGGGGTATTGAATCACCAAGAAGCTCTCCAAGGTTTGTCAATTTTCTCTCGTGGCATCTACAATGAAAGTGTGGATCTTTCTTGGTATTCTTGCTGGTCCGCTCGCATCCAGTAAAGCTGGACAAGTGCTGAAGCCAGCTTTACTGGCGAGTGTGGCTAGCTAGGCTTAACATTGAGTTGCCTGGTTGTACTTGCTTTTTGAGGAGCGAGCCCAGAACAGAGTTGATTTTATTGTACTAGATGATCTGTTGAACTAATTGGCAGCAGAAGCGTAGCATCTGTTTCCATATAGTGTGTTCACTTTTTCTCAGATACTCTTGTACAGTAAGATAATCTCATTGCATCACCTGTTGGTATGTACAGATTTCAGGCATGCTTTAGCTTTGGAGCCGCAGAACAAAGCAGCCCTTGCAGCAGAGAGGAGAATACAGAAACATCTCAGGTGATGCAAGAGTAGGAGCTCGAACCTCCAAGTAGGTGAATTTTTGGGAGACGCTGGAGGCAGTTTTGATCAATGTACTTGTAAAGGAAGCTCCTCTGCTCGGTGAGGGAAGAACTGTTCGTGAGATTGAAATGAAAATTTTGCCATGAATTTGCCAACATATTGGCGTCTTCTGAGTGCAGCAGAAGCTGGCACGTTGAAATACTGTCGCTGTAGCAACAAGAAGTGTTTGGTTGAGTTTGTAAAACTTGCTTGGTGCCATCCAATGCGGCAACGTGTGATAACGGTATCACATGAGAGCCTTCCGATTCTAGTGCAGCGAATAAGACCGTCCAGTGTGGATGTGTGTCGCACAAACTTCGTTATTTCCATGTAGTGCCACGCAATGAAGATCCAAAAGAAGTGGCTACTCAATTTGTACCGCTCAATCCACCGCAGCGGACCTGATAATGCCCACCACGTTTGTCCCTAGAAACGTGGCCACAGAAGAAGAGGATAATTACAGGGCTCACAGAACACTAGTACTAGAAAGCATGGAACACGTAGAGCCGCGAACGCATGAACCACGATTTTCCCCGGATAGCCGGCAAAGGGACAATCGCTCACAGCTCGAGAGCCCGAGCGGCTACCACCAAGTAACCGAAACTGCACCGATGAACCGCCCAACACGTAGCCGGCACTGGACGGCGACCACCAGTTTGTCCCATCCTTCCTCCGCGCGCGACCTGCGTGTTTCTGCGGCTCAGCCGCTTGGATAAGTGAGCACGCGCCTCCGACTCTTGCACAGTGCCCCCACAGATCACTTGGTCTGGACTGTCTTGTATCGATCGAATGGAGACGCAGCAGCGGCAGCGCCGGCACCAGCTCCGGACGCCCATAGACCCGATCCTGTCCTTCGCCGGAAGTCTCCTCTCGGCCTTCTCGCCGTCCTCGCCCACCGAGCAGGGCGCAGCCATCTCCACGATACTGCTCCTGCCGCTCCCAGTGGCCGCGGCGCGCGCGCTGTCCGTGCTCCGCCGACTCGCGCTGCTCGCCACACAGGCCTTCATCTCCGTCTTCTTCGCTTTCCTCTCTGCGCTCTCTCCTCCGCCGCCTCCGCCGCCCCCCTCGCTCACGCCCTCTCTGCCGCCGCACCAGCAGGGGTCGTCGGCCGCCGCGGCTGGTACCAGCAGCGTGGGCCGCGCGCTCGGGCACGTTCTCTGGGTGGCGTCCCGCCTCCCCGTGGCCTCCCGCAAGTACGAGCTCGTGCGGGGGCTCGCGGAGCGCCTCCTCGACGATGACAACGTGAGCGCACGGGTCGCCGCCGTAAGCCGCGCCGCGCTATCGGGGGCGTTCGAGCGCACGCTGCGGCAGCTCGAGGCGTCGGCGGCGGGAGGGAACTGGCCCGCGATGGAGCTGGCCGCGCGCGCGGTGAGGACGGGCGTCCGGTGGTGGAGGCCGACGGAGGCCGTCGCCCCACTGGAAGGCGAGGCGTTCGGCGGCCCCGCGGCGGAGAAGCTTGCCGCCGAGCTGCTGTGGCTCGCACAGAAGATGGCTGCGTGCGGCGCGGCGCGCGAGGCCACCGTGCAGTTCGGGGCCGCGCCGCGCCTCGGCAGCCGCGCGCTCGTCGCCGAACCCACGCTCCAGGTTGCTCTGCTCCGGCTAGCAGGTATAGTACGTTATATACGTAGGTGCGAAACCCGCCAGGCGGCACAGCCATTTCGATCAGCTCACCATTCGATCGCCATTTTGCAGTGTTCCTGTTCAGGCACGCCAACTCCGCCGAGTTCGAGCAGCACTCCGGCGACAAAGAAGGTGACAAGGCCGCCGTGGCAGAGCACAGGATGGCGATGCTTCGGTCGTGGCTGCCGCTGCTGTGCCGCGGCAGCAACGGGACGGACGCGCCGGTGCTGAGCGGCAGGGAGAGGGCGGAGATGGTGACAGTGTTGGAGGAGCTGATCGAGAAGCTGCGGTGGGAGCAGCAGGAGGAGGCTCTGGCGCTGTGGCTGCACCACTTCGCCGCCTGCCCGGACACCGACTGGCCCAACCTCGAGGGCTGCTACACGCGATGGTACGCCGAGTCGCGCAAGCTCCTCGCGTAAACCAACATCGGCACGTAGGTCGGAGCATTTTTGCCTGGCGCTCAAGTGTATACTGTGATTCACTTACCTGCTACTCGTTGTGTATATACGTGGAGTACTCCCACCTCGCCAAAATGTAGTGCATAAGAAGATATTTTAAAAGTCGAAACGATGCAAAGTTTAACAAAGTATGTAGAGATAAATATCCACATCTAGAATAAAAAATCAATATCACTGGATTCATCATAATGTATATTTCATATGGTATACATTTGGTATCGTAGATATAGATAATTTTCTCAATAAACTTGTTCAAAGTTGATAACGTTTGCCATTTTAAAAATCTTATATGCTTTCAACAAGGAGGGAGGATAGCAGAATGGGAGTACTTTAAGCGATCCATGATTTGTAGTACCTGATTTGTAATATCTTTTGAATGTTGAACTTTTAATAAAAGACTATATGCATCAATTGATACAGAGGCTAGGTCTTTCCCCATTTCGAAAAAAAAACAGAACGGGAAGTATAGTACTCTCTCCGACCTAGATAAATCTAAGTGAAGTAATATGGGTCGGAGGGAGTAGCAACAATCACCGAAAACTTGTTTTTGGCTCCCAGGCTGAACAATCACAAGACGGACTTGTGTATTCTTTTTTTTATTTGCTCATAGACAGTGCAATTTTGAAACCCTGTCTCATGAGGAATAGTAGAACCAGATTTTTGCTGTTACTCTAAGTAACAAACTGAACCAGTTGGACAGAATAAATGGCAAGTTGATAAGAATTATGCATGGATGCTGCTCATTTACTGAATCATCACAAGGGCAGACAAAGTTCAAACTCCTAGTTCTAAGGACTGGTTGTATCGTGAAATACATCAAGGTTTTTTCCTCCAAGAGTATGGATCTGGGCAACAGATATTCAAGACAAGGTTATGAAGGCAACAATACTGGGGTAGGTGCTTATTCTAATGGTGATGTTACAACAGCTAATAAAGCCGGTTACAACAGATTCTTGGTGTTCATATCCTGATCACTCTACTGTACATATATCCCTGTGGACAAAAAAGTTTCAACTTCACCTTAGGTCATTCGTGGAGTTTGTCCTTCCGACAGTGCTTGGTTCTCCAATCGACACGGATGCTAATGATTTGGAGGCCCAAGCGGTGGCACTCCTTGCCCCCTCCTGTAAATTCCCTCGCTTCGAAGGGTATAGCCTGTTGAATTTCTGCCTTGCTTGCTCAAGGTAGGTGAAGAAATACTCATGCACACCCATCAAGTTGGCAAAAAGAGTGCGTCTCCTCCATGCCCATTTTGCTGTGGAAACTATCTTTGGGAATAGAAGATATAACAACCGCAAAATCACAAAACAGATTGCCAATGCTAGATAAGTATCCTGCTGAAGTATGTTTTCTGGTGAACGCGCCCACCAGAATGGACAATTTTCCAGTTCAACATCCTTTTTAGGCTCAATTTCATCTAATGGATGTGCTATGGCTTCCCCCGTAGTTGACTCCACTGATGCGCTGATGCCTTCATCACATAATTCGCCATCAGCAAATCATTTAGCAGAACAGATACAGCCACAAAAGATAACACAATATATTCCAAGTCCAAACACTGCGTGACTAATTTGGAATAAAGACACCTCATACCACAAGATTGGTGGGAAAATGCAAATGCATAGCTCAGTATACAACAATGAACTCTGATAAGCGTGCAAAGCAAAACTACCACACACCGCCAAAAAGAGAAGATGAAACAGTAATGAAAGAATAAACAAGAGTCAGCATGCAACATTTTACACACCTGAAACATCACTGTAGAAAGCAGCTAATGGCTTAATAGTCCGTGGTCCATGGTACCTCACTCGCATTGTTGAATTCAAGAGAAATAGTGTTGGAAACCCATGAATCCCATATCTTGATATTATGCTGCAGTTTCAAATGTATGGCTTACATTTCATAAAAAATAATGTATTACTAAGTAAGAAACACATTTTTCTTCACTCTGAAGGCAGGCATACCTTGGTCTAATTGCAGATTCCTCGAATGCAAAGTGACGGATAGCTGGGAATAAGTGAGCTAATGTCTCAAAATTAGGTTTGCACTCTTGTGAAAATGGGCACCATGAGGCATAGAAAAGTACAGCAATGTACTCATCTTTGTTAATGTGAAGAAGGTTAACTGCCCTTGCCAACGTAGCCTCATCTCCCTGTAGTGTTAAGAAGTTTAAGAGTCGGCTTCACAATAGATAGAATATCCATGTGCTCACGAAGGAAGGAGGGACAAACAGATGCTACAAAATAAAATGACAGAAATAAATACTCCCTCTGTCCTGACTTGGGTTTGTCTAGATTCAAATGTATCTATACACTAAAATGCGTCTAGATGCATTCGAATCTAGACAAACCCAAGTCAGTTATTTCTAGACAGAGGGAGTAACAAGTTAGTTATGTAGTAGTACAGTTGTCGAACTATTTTTAACTCAACTTTGATGCATCGGGAGCCCTGCTATTGATGTTTTCTCTTCGCACTTCAAGTTTTACAATTAAAGACAAAAACAAGAGACCGGGATGGAAGACTACACCCAATTTTTCATCAGATTTTCTTTTCTCTAAGTATGATGAACCATTAATTTCCAAGATGCGACCAAATTGGAAGAAGCATACATAGTATCTCTGATTATCCGAAAGTGTACATGCCACAAAAACCAATTGACCAAGCACAGCGTGGTAATACAGGAGCAGGACAGTGGAGGGAATTTCAAACCAGTACGAAGCTGGCTTTTAGTGACATGGCACGAAACCAAACGATACGACATAGATAACACAAAATTTCAGTACAAGAAGGTGACGTGGGAGTAGCGCGGAGCAAGGAATTTCAAACCGAGGTTGGATTTTAGGGACATGGCACAAATTTTAATGCATAAACCAATCGATTGATAGGAAGAAGCAACTATTCACACCCTTCATAGTATCTATGGACCATCGAGAATTCCTAATTTCACAACCCCCACTTTTCACCTCGGCAATTATTTATTCGCTGCGACTATTTTATGAAAGCGTCAGGATAGCTCACCTCGAAGACGCCGACCGGGTCGCCGAGGCGGCGATCCAGCGGCGAGCACGTATTCGAAGGCCCAAGTATGGTCTCCGCCACACTAGGCACCAGGCACCCCTCGGTAGTCGCCGGGGCGGCGGAGCAGCCCTCCACGGCGGCAGCGAGGAGGAGGAGCAGCGCCGTCCACCACGGCGATCCCCGCCCCATGGGGCCCGCGGACCAGGCGCGTTCCCTTCCCTAGATCTGCGCTCCTCGAGCTGTTCCGCGGCGAAGCATGCGCTCAGCGCTGGGAGAGCGCGGCAGCCATGGCGATTTGGAGGCGCCGACGGGTGCGGAGGTTGGTTGGGTGTGTGAGGCTTGCGTTCGGAGGCGGGGTCGCTTTATCGGGTTCGGGTACCGGCCGACCGTCAGATCGCTATCCGACGGTGAAGATTCCAGCGCGAGCCGGTCCGGGTGCGCGGGACGCGAGCTTATGACGTGCGGGACCCACCTCGCGGTGACGGGGTTGGTTTGCTCAGCCCCGCGGGTAGGGTGACGCGATATTTATGCCTACGCGCCTACACCCTATAGATTCAGGGAAACGTGGACCAATGAATAAAGCAGACCCAGGGGGACCACATACACGTACAAGTGGGGCCACGTATGTCAGTGAGATATTGTCTTTTTGCCCTTTATTAAAATAAAGGTCTGATGGCTTGATGCTCGATTTTGCTTTGGGCCAGTGTCACGGATACTAACTGGGAAAGGGGACAGAATATGTAGGTGCGACTTGCTGGTTGGCAAAACTTGCGAAGAAGAGTTCTCGCAGAAGAATATTGTCGTTGGGTACTTGGGTCGCTCTGAATTGCAATCGTCCTCATTGACTTGCTTCTTGTTATGCTAAGAGCATCTCCACTCCTCCGTATGGGCTCGCAGCAATTTTTAGCCCATACGAGAAGACTCGCCGGCTATTTTCTCGATTTAAAGGGTTCTCAGTCACACTTTTCCAATAGTTTATATATTTAATTTATTTTAACTATTCACCTACATAGATAAAAACGAAGGGTGGTTTTGCATCGCCAACTCCGCGTCATCCTAATCAACTATGCCGCTTTCATCGCCGCTGTCGCCATCTTCGCTATCGCTGTTGTCCGCCGCGTCGCCCTCCTCCTCCTCCTCCTCCATGTCGGAATCAAGGTCGACGATCCCGGCGGCCTCCACCCTCCTCATGAATTCTTCACGGCGCGTCGCCTTGGCTTGACGACACACATCGTCGATAGCATTGTAGATAGTACACCCGCGCACTGCCAGAAGCGCTCCCTCCCTTCGGGGTTGCGCAGATCCGGGTGGAGCTGCCGCCGATGAGCTCGGCACAATGTGAGCTCCTTTGTCCGCTCCTTCTTGAACTACTTCGCCAAGACGTGTGTTCTATCTCAAGATCGCCAACTCGGCGCCACGGGCACTCCGGCGTAGCTGAGCTCGAAGCCTCATGGAAGCCTCGCGCATGGCGGCGCGAGGATGTCGTAGTGGGCGAACATCACGGTCTCGCAGAAATTAAGTTTGAGCCTCTCAATGGTGGTGGCGACGGAAGGGGGAGCGAGGGAGGGAGGGGCGCCTACATATAGCAGGGAAAAGGGCAGGAAGATGGAGCGAGGAGCGGCGGAAAGGGTAGGAAGGAAGCTTTCTCCCACTGCCAGGGCTGGCCCACGTCGTTTTAAGCTCCATCTGGCGCCCCCGCTTGCCCCATGTGTGTAGGGTTCGGCCTGGGGGCGCCGGATAACTAAACGGGTTGCGCCGACGTGGAAAATGATTTTCGGCGCCCCCGATAGCCCTTTAGGGCCCCTGAGTGGAGATGCTCTAAGAGCATGATTGGTTTATTGCATCAATTATGGTCATACGGAGAATATGGCTCCAGTGAAGCTGCTTACATGCATATACTTCCCTCCGCTGTAAAAATATAAAATGTTTTAGTATTTTTCTGAAATACATGTATTAAAGACGCTTTTTAGCGTGTAGCTTGAAATCAAAATGAGTGAACCTACACACTAAAAGACGTCTAGATACATGTGTTTTAGAAAAAGATGTCTAGATACATGTGTTTTAGAAAAAGACTAAAATGTTTTATATCTTGAAATGGAGGGAGTAACCTCTAAATCTTATTGTGTAACTAGTTTGGTTGATCACATTTTGTTCCTTGCATTATAGAAGAAGCTAACCCCGAGTGTCGTTGGGGTTCGCGCAAGCAAAGCAAAAAACGTCCTATGTGAACAACGAAGATCTAACCATAAAGACAATAGTAAGAACAGATTTAAAACTCATACCGATGTTGACGTAGAAGAGGACGTCGGTTGATGTAGATGTTGATGACAAACATGTTGATCCCCGCATCTACGTGTATCACTCCCAGCCGTGAGGATAATATCCACTCGATGCTAGGACCGAACGGACGATCCCTCCGTGGATTTCACGCATATAGTCCTCTGATTCGTCACTGTTCCGCCGTGTAGAGCTCGACGCCAACGGTGCCCATCCCGCAACTTTCCGGAGAAACTATTATGGTGTAGCACGAGAGAGAGAGAACTGCATGGAGGAGTTGTGGTGTGTCTTGGGAGGAGGGCCTCGGGGCTTTTATATAGGAGGAGGGGGTGGCGTGCCGTAGGGTTCCCTAACCTAGAGGGCCGACAACCAAGGAGGGGTGGCAGACAAGAGGGGATCTCCCCCCATGGAAGTTTTTATGATCTCCAATTAGTAGATCATATTGTTCCCTTTTAGATGATTGCAATCTTGAAAAAATGACGCATATCAATATATTCTTTGTTTACAAGATCCAATCAAAACCTTCCATAAATAGATATATAATTGGATAACTTCCTCTTATATGCAATGCATATATTAGGAAAGTCGAGGTGGCACCCACTTGGCCCATGTGCCACCTAGTGATATAGCTATTTGATGCTCTAAATAAAATCCACCGCAAACATCGTGTGTGCACAGGTGACCTAACGCACCCCAATATGACAAGTAGGTTTGAAGGCGCCACACTAGGAAGAACACTAACAACTAGATATTTGAGTGAGGACACACGATATAAATGACTAGGAGTAAATAAAGTACAAGTAAGAAGAAACGAATAAACACATCACAGACAATTCATAATTCAGTGGTATGGTATAGTATAGTATTTATTCTTCATAGTAGGCGTAGAAGACTCTTTCCACCCGTGTGCACAATGTGGCATCCCGCTAAAACCGCTACTAGAAAATCGCTGTGTTTTTGTGTATTGCATCATCATGACCGCATGCTCATGTCATCATGCCATATTGCATCTGAGCATCGACATCATCATGCATGGTTGGCTTAAAGACTATTTTTGAAAAGTCTAGTTTTGTTTTCTAAACGCCCCGTCTTTATTTCAAATTATAACCCGGCCTCTTCCAAATATTTTGTTTTGTCTAAAAATAATTGACAAAAGGATTTAAAAACAAAAATAAATAAATAAACTAATCCTTGCCAGACCGGGGAGGCAGCCCAGCCGTTAGGCTAGGCCACCTACAACCTGGCCCAGCTAAAACTTAGTCGATCCAAAACCAAACCCTAGCTAACCATCTAATCTACCCTACCCTAATCCCCTACCTACCGCCAAATTCTAGCTAACCCAAAATCACCACTCTTGTACACAGTACCACCCCAAGACCTAACCTACCACACAGCGTCTGCAGCACACGCCCCACACCTGCCCATTTTTCCCACCGACAATCGCCTCATTCGCCCCACGTCACCGCCCGCCTCACTGAAGCATTTGGACCGCGGTCCGTACCTCTCGATCGCCCTTGCTTTGCCGCGCTGATGCAGCGTCAGCAGCGGCGCCGACATCTCGCCTAGCGTGCAGCGCGTCCATGGACCCCACCTAGCCCTTTCGTCACCTCACCTTGCAGCCTGACCCCTCCCTCGATCCTCTCTCCCACCAACCGCCACCCCATCCCCCGCAATCTCCTCGTTCTCTCTCCCGCGTTCCCCTCCCCGCCTCCCTCCACTCGCCGCTTCATGACTTCTCATCCTTCCCGTCGACCCGGCGCGCCTCCCGCCCGCCACCTCGTGACCTCCTGCCTCGACCGTCTTGTGGCGTCGTGCCGACCTCTCCATCCAGCGCCTCCGTCGACCCGGCGGCGCCCTGCGAGCTTTCGTCCGCCTCTCCTCTCCCAAGCACGTCGCCGCTCGGCCTCCGCCCTCTGCGTGCCTCGGGCTGTCCCAGCGGATCTGACCAAGGCCGCCTCGACCGCCGCCTCCGTGGGCTTCCTCGACCAAGAACCCACGCCACGCCGCCTCACTGCTGTGTCACCGCCACCGACTCAACGCCTGCTGCTTTAACGCGCCCACCTCTCCCCTTCACCCCTTTATGCTGCTACCTCTCCTCGCTGCCATGAGGCCACCTTCGAATGGACCTCGTCGGCCTCCTCTGCTGTTGAGCAGGCAAGCCCCGCACCTTCCCATCCCTAGCATCTAGGGGCCACCCGATCAAGCTGGTCGCCCTCCCACTGCTTCTGATAGTTAGGTGTTTGAGGTAATGCCTGAACAGGACCAGACCTCGTTGCAGCGTTCATGTGTTTGTGTTCTTGTTGGTGTACCTGTTGGTCAGCGTGTAAATGGCCAATGCAGATGTACGCACGACGCCCAAGCCGCCTTGATCTTGTCCATGGTGAGTTGAGATGGTTTTGTTGAAGATGATGTGATCGTGGTATGACGTGATTGCAAGGCGAGGTTTCGCGTGTACCTGGGCGGTGCCTCTGATAAAATACCTGATGTGGAGTTGCTAACCCCGCCAAGTTCGTCATCGATGACCGAGATGGGACATTAAGTACTCCTACATGGACACCAAGTTCTCCTTCTGGCTTCGAAGCCCCGACCCCGAAGACCGAACCCCGTGGATCGACATGATCTTCTTCATGGACGCCGAGACCCCGACCGGAAGATGCCCAGAACACCAAGATCTGCTTCCGAACGCTTTGACCAAGGCCGAACCAAGACCTCCACGGATGCAACAAGTTCTCCTTCCGAGCTGCGATGCCCGAGAACCCGGACCAAGGTTGCCGACACGGAACGCCAAGTCCTTCTTCGCGGAACGCCAAGATCTACTCCGTTGTCCGAGAACGTTCCCGCCGAGACCGATCCCCGTCGAACCCTGTCGAACCCCGAACCCCCGGAACCCAAGATCTTCCGAACGCGAATGTGTGAACCTTTTTCCGAGCCCCTATTTTATAAATGCTATATATAAAACTTGTTGCATATTAATTGTTCATCTCGCATGCATCTCATGTGGGTTGGGGGCATTATGTCGATTCACCTCATAATTAAATATGGAGCGTTTATGCGGGATATCTTTGTCTTATTCCAGACTCTATTTAAATTTGTGTAGCGAACCGATGCCATGTTTTGCATTGTTAATACAATATTTAATTTGCAGGGTAGATAAACAACATGAACCATCTAATTAATTGTCGGGATCCTGGTTCCGCTTAATATTGCCTAATTGCATCGCATCTTTGCCATGCCATGCATCATATCATAAGCATGTCGGATCTTCTGCCGTAGTATTAAATATTGCATCCGGTGTTTCTTCTAGTATTTGCTTCTTCGCGGATTAGGCCGATGAGTTGATGCGAGTGTCGACAAGTTCTTCGGATATGATCCGTCGGCAGTGTTTCCCAGGCGAGCATCTCTCCCCCTTCTACCTATTTTGCATTTATAGTCTTTATTTCCTCCTGTTGATCTATTGCTATCCATGTTGCGATGCTTTAGTTTCCGTACACCAGTTATATCCCGTGCAGCCTCTATATTCCCTTGGACACCTCCTATTACCTGTGTTTGGTAGATAGCTGGCCTTGCGAGTCATAGTTTCTTGCTCAGGTGCGATCTCGTGTTGTCAAGTACCACAGTTGTTGGAATGCTGGCAGAGGTTTATGGTGGAGATGATCATGACTTTAAATACAACTATTAAATTGCTAGATATAACTAATGCAGAGGTATCGGTGGGCAATAGATGTTATTTGGTTCTTCCACGCTCACTTGTGCCCCGTAGGACCCCGAGTACTTGATACCCGTTCCTTGATTTTTCGCACTATCCACATCCGGGAGGCCTTATGGACCCCCCTGAGCCAGAGCTTGATTCATTTCTATTTCTTGGGGCCACAAACTAGTTTGGGGTTTTATTTACTATCTTGTACTTATGCCATGTTTACTGCTTTATTTAAGATTATGCGTGGAGCACTGTCTTTATTTTGGATGCGAGTGTTTTCATGTATCGACAAGCCAGTCACACTTTGGGTTCCCGATCGTTTACAACCATTACCATTGACGCAACCACGAGTCCGTTCGGGCCGCCAACTTTGTTGCGGGTAGCTTAGTGGGTGGCCTGAAATATTTTATGAATCTGTGATCGCTTTGTCGTGAATGCCTTGTTGGGTTTTGAGTTGGTTTTAGAGGTTGATCGAGTGTGTGTTGCTATTTGTGCACCTGAGTAAAACTTCTGAAAGCCGTGTCTGCGGTTATGGACGACTTGGAGCACAGTATCTCGATCATAGACAAGCATAACTAAAGTAGTACTATAAACTTGACTTAATATATGACTAGTAATCAGATTCAACTATAACGGAATGGATATTAAAAATGCCAAGAACCGCTGGATCTAGGTTGTTTTGTTATATATGCCTAGTAAGTATTGCAACTCTAATGGAATGTGATAAAAGTGCCAACAACTGCTGGGTTTTGGAATTCCTCAGGACAATTATATCTGACTAGTAAATGTTCTAACTATAACGGAATGGTGATTAAAACTGCCCACTACTTATGCTTCAGGATGACTCATGCTATCTATATCTGATTAGTAAAAGCTTCAACTATAATAGAATGAATAAAACTGCCAACTACGTGAGTTCCTCGGTTTGACTTCCTCGTTTGGTCTCGAGGGGGAATACCAGGATGGGTATGATTGGTGTTAGTATCAGGTTGGATCCGAATAGGTCTTTCTTACCCCTCTCTAATAGCCGACAGTTGTATCAAGTCTCTATAGGTTGTTTAGTGCCGCTGCGTTGCCGCTTTAGTCCACCATACCTATGTAGGCGAGAGCCGCCAAATTCTAGCCTCGTGTCTTGGCCTCGATCTTGGCGCTCCTCTTTTCCTTTGCCTTTGTTGGCACCCTTTTTGTTTAGCGAGGTTGAGATCGATGTCGTTAGCGAGGTTACCCTTCCCGCTTGGCGGGGTTATGGACGCCATTGGTTATTCTTCAGGGCTCTTAGCCCCATTTGCATCTTATCCGTACTCGGATGTTGTATCGTTTTCAAGGTGATTTGGATCTTGTACTGTATATTTGTATTCTTGACTGATGGAGTCGTGTTGTATATATCTGTTCTGTGGGTTCCATCATGGACTAATGTGTAATGGTATTACTTCATTTTCCACCCGCACGAAAGTGCCTGATGGGCGTCCTTGAATCGTTTCTATGCGGGTTTGGCGGGTTTGGCGGGAAGCGCTGAAACTTGCATAGGGCCGATTCGAGGTGTTCTGAGTGGTATCGAGCTTTCGCGATTCTGATACCCCACTGGTCCAGCCTGTAGGATAACCTAACTAACGACCGAAGTAGAGTGTCCAAAATTATTTTTGCAAACTCGGTTGGATAGCTCTGATTAGGTCTGCTTTTACTCCTTACCCTCTGCTGTTCTCCTCTTACCTCTGCGTGTTTTGAATCTGTTCTCTTCCCTTCTTCTAGTCCAAGATTTCTCGTGGTTGGGTTTTCCGTCGTACCTTCAGGGTTTCGCTCCCTCCTTTGGTAACGGTGCTTCTACATCCGGTCTTCGTGCTATCTGAGGAATCATTCATCTGTTGGACTTCTCACTGATCCTTCTTGTGCTTTCCGGTGTTTTCCGACTCGACAACATCAGCTACGCCAGATCCGATGCAGATTCTGGATCACTCCTTTTGTTCCAAACCTTGATTGTCGAGATCTTCAGTCTAATTCTGAGGGTTGGTTGCATGATTCTCCGGTTCGTGTGCAGAGTAATGGTTTGGGTGCGCGATGGACTGATCACCATCCGACTACTCTTATCATTCGCTTTTGTATATTGAATCGATGGATCCAGCAATTTTACTCCGTCTTCGGAAGTTAGAGGTGGCTTCATCTTCTGATACCTCTACCTTCGCCCTTTGTTCCCGGAGTGTTCTCTCGACGATCACGGACAACGACCTCTTGTTAGTGGTGTCGCGAGGATCTACACGAAGCGACATGATTCAGATCATCGACCTTCTTCCCGGTACCATGAGGCGGATCTCGAGGGCGAGATCCATTGTTAGTGGTGTCGAATTGTGGCATCCTGCTAAAACCACTACTAGAAAATCGCTGTGTTTTTGTGCATTGCATCATCATGACCGCATGCTCATGTCATCATGCCACATTGCATCTGAGCATCGACATCATCATGCATGGTTGGCTTAAAGACTATTTTTGAAAAGTCTAGTTTTGTTTTCTAAATGCCCCGTCTTTATTTCAAATTATAACCCGGCCTCTTCCGGATATTTTATTTTGTCTAAAAATAAATGACAAAAGAATTTAAAAACAAAAATAAATAAATAAACTAATCCTTGCCAGACCGGGGAGGCAGCCGAGCCGTTAGACTAGGCCACCTACGACCCGGCCCAGCTAAAACTTAGTCGATCCAAAATCAAACCCTAGCTAACCATCTAATCTACCCTACCCTAATCTCCTACCTACCGCCAGCCCTAGCTAACCCAGCCGCCGCCACCACTCTTGTACACAGCCGCGTACCACCCCGCACCTAACCTACCACGTAGCAGTGCTGCAGCCACACGCTCGCACCTGCCCGTTTTTCCTATCGACAACCGTCGCCTCGCCCCTAGCCCCACGTCACGACCGCCCGCCTCGAAAGCCGCTGGACCGCACGGTCCGTACCTCTCGATCGCCCGCACCCGCCTGCACGCGGTACGCGCCGCGGCAGCGCCCGCACATCCTCGCCTAGCGTGCAGCGTCCACTGCGTGGACCCCACCTAGCCCCACCTCGTCACGCTCCCGCACGCCGCCTGACCCCGCTCCCTCGATCCTGTCGCCCACCAACTGCTCACCCCATCCCCGCAATCTCCTCGTTCTCTCTCCCCGCGTTCCCCTCCTTGTTGCCCTCCCTTCCACTCGCGTGCCGCCGCCGCCAGCTTCTCATCCTTCCCGTCGACCCCGGCCGCGCCTCCAGCCGCCACCTCCGGCGCCCTCCTGCCTCGACCGTGCGCAGCGTCGGCCGACCTCTCCGTCCCCAGCGCCTCCCGTCAACCCCGGCCGCGCCCCTGCGAGCTTTCGTCGCGCTGCCTCTCCTCTCCGGCAAGCACGTCGCTCGAGCGCCGCCCTCTGCGTGCCTCCCCGGGGCTGTCCTTCGCGGATACGACCAAGGCCGCCTCGACCGCCGCCTCCGTGGGCTTCCTCGACCAAGAACCCACGCCAGCGCCGGCCTCCCTGCGCTGTGTCACCTGCCACCGACCTCTGCGCTCGCCTCGGCTGCTAACGCGCCCCACCTCCCCTCCCCGCCGGCCCCTATGCCGGCTACCTCTCCTCGAGCTCGCCGCGAGGCCCTGCTTCGAATGGACCTCGTCGGCCTCCTCTGCTGTTGAGCAGGCAAGCCCTGCACCTTCCCATCCCTAGCGTCTAGGGGCCACCCCATCAAGCTGGTCGCCCTCCCACTGCTTCTGATAGTTAAGTGTTTGAGGTAAAGCCTAAACGGAACCAGACCTCGTTGCAGCGTTCATGTGTTCGTGTTCTTGTTGGTGTACCTGTTGGTCAGCGTGTAAATGGCCAATGCAGATGTATGCACGACGCCCAAGCCGCCTTGGTGAGTTGAGATGGTTTTGTTGAAGATGATGTGATCGTGGTATGACGTGATTGCAAGGCGAGGTTTCGCGTGTACCCGGGCGGTGCCTCTGATAAAATACCTGATGTGGAGTTGCTAACCCTGCCAAGTTCGTCATCGATGACCGAGATGGGACATTAAGTACTCCTACATGGACACCAAGTTCTCCTTCCTGGCTTCGAAGCCCTGACCCCAAAGACCGAACCCCGTGGATCGACATGATCTTCTTCATGGACATCGAGACCCCGACCGGAAGATGCCCGGAACACCAAGATCTGCTTCCGAACGCTTTGACCAAGGCCGAACCAAGACCTCCACGGATGCAACAAGTTCTCCTTCCCGGCTACGATGCCCGAGAACCCGGACCAAGGTCGCCGACACGGAATGCCAAGTTCTTCTTCCCGGAACACCAAGATCTACTCCGTTGTCCGAGAACGTTCCTGCCGAGACCGATCCCCGTCGAACCCTGTCGAACCCCGAACCCCCGGAACCCAAGATCTTCCGAACGCGAATGTGTGAACCTTTTTTCGAGCCCCTATTTTATAAATGCTATATATAAAACTTGTTGCATATTAATTGTTCATCTCGCATGCATCTCATGTGGGTTGGGGCATTATGTCGATTCACCTCATAATTAAATATGGTGCGTTTATGCGGGAAATCTTTGTCTTATTCCAGACTCCATTTAAATTTGTGTAGCGAACCGATGCCATGTTTTGCATTGTTAATATTGCATCCGGTGTTTCTTCTAGTGTTTGCTTCTTCGCGGATTAGGCTGATGAGTTGATGCGAGTGTCGACAAGTTCTTCGGATATGATCCGTCGGCAGTGTTTCTGATGGGTTCGTAGCATGGAAAACAAAAAATTTCTACCGCAAGAACGAACAAAACCCAGATCTAATCTAGATAAAAGCCAAGATCTAATCTATTAGACATGAGCAACGAGATAGATCTGTACTAACCCTCGTAGAACCGAAAGCGTTACGAGATTAGATCTCGGGGTTGATGTAGTCGGTCACTTGTCGATCTCAAGATCGTGTGGACGATCCTTCCGGCGCCACGTTCCGGCAGCGCTTCCGCAGACGGTCACACGTGTGGAGTCGAAGCAGACCTTCCTCTTCCTGTTCCAGCGAGCAGCGGAGGTAGTAGATCTTCTCCACGGAATCCCAGCAGCACGACGGTGTGGTGGTGGTGGTGGAGTAGAGAATTCTGCAGGGCTTCGCCTAAGCTTTGCGAGAGGAAGGAGGAGGAGAGAGGCGGCGGGGCTTGTTATGGGAGAGGTCTGGGGTGGCGCCCCCTCTATTTAAAGGAGGGAGGCGCCATGGGAGGGGGAGTCCTAGTAGGACTCCCCTCCCTCCTTGGCCGGCGGATTGGGAGGGGGGAAGGAATCCTCCTCCCCCACGAATCCGTGTCTTGCCCCACAAAGACTCCTTGATCCTTTCTTGGTTTTTAAGCAAACTCCAAGAAAACTTCTAGAACATTCCAGAACATTCCGAAACCTTCTAGAATCTCCATACAAACACTCCGGAACATTTCCTAACTTAGAAAATGATCCCTAATATATGAATCTTATTCTCCGGACCATTCTGGATCTCCTCGTGATGTCCCGGATCCATTCCGAGACTCCGAACAACATTCGGTCTCCAACGCAAATTCCATATCTACTTAAAACAACTTCGAACCTTAAGTGTGTCACCCTACGGTTCGTGAATATTCAGACATGATGAAGACACCTCTCCCATCAGTAACCATCAGCGGGATCTGGAGATCCATAATGGCTCCCACATACTCAACGATTACTTCGTGATCGATTGGACCAATTAACATACGAAACCAATTCCCTTTGTCTCGCGATATTCTACTTATCCAAGGTTTGATCGTCGGTATCTTCATACCTAGTTCTTCCTCGTTACTGATAAGTACTCTTTACTCGTTCCGTGATATGTCATCCCTTGTGACCTAGTCACATGCTTGCAAGCTAACTAGATGACATTCCACCGAGAGGGCCCAAAGCATATCTATCCGTCATATGGATGGACAAATCCCAATCTTGGTCCATGCGCTTCAACACATACTTTCAGAATACTCAATGACACCTTTATAACCACCCAGTTACGAAGCGGCGTTTGATGTCATCAAAGTACCCATCCGGTGATGGTGATTAACATAGCCTCATGATCGAATGATTAGGTTACTATGCATTTGAAAAGCTTGTAGCAAAACGAACTTAATGACTTGATCTTATGCTATGCTTACTATGGGTGTGTGTCCATTACATCATTCTCCTAATGATATGATCTTGTTATTAACGACATCCAATGTCCATGATCAGGAAACCATGATCATCCATTAATCAACAAGCTAGTTTAACAAGAGGCTTACTAGGGACTCTTTTATGTTTACAAAACACACAAGTATTAATGTTTCCGGTTAATACAATTATAGCATGGGATGTAAACATTTATCATAAACATAAAGATATAATAATAACCACTTTATTATTGCCTCTTGGGCATATCTCCAACAGTCTCCCACTTGCACTAGAGTCAATAATCTAGTTAAAATTTTGTGCATTCAACACCTATGGCTTTCTGGTGTTGTATAGACACTATTGCTAGTGGTAAACATAATCTTGGATCGACACTTCCGGTCGTGTGTATTTGCATGTCCTTGCGTCTCTACGCATTACTCATTCTCCAATGAGATGGCATTGTATAAATTTGGTCCTTTGGTGAGACCTTTAGTTCCTTTGGATTAAATCATGTTGATACAATTGTCATACAATGTATCTTCATAGTATTATCCCGCTATGAACCACACCTAGTTTGATAACAAACTACTTGATGCAAATGCCCTCATTTGCTGCTACAATGGCAGTCATATACTTAGCCTTTTGTTGTAGTATCTGTCACAATGTTCTAACTTTGGTAGTCAACCAAATCCGTTATGGAACTTCCTTTCCATTACATTGTGCCACCCATAGTTTAAATTGAGATAAACTTAATTTGTGACAAAACTAGTATCAATGCAACAATTTACAATGAACTATTTGTCACCACTATATAAATAATATATTCTTAGTTCTTCCAGAGATCATAGGAATATCCCTACTATTGTCCAATGATCATCTTATGAATCATTCTGGTATATGCTCATAACATTTAGAGCATAGGACATATCTGGATGTGTACATCTCAAAGAATGATTGATCAAAATATTCTTGTGATTTCACCAAGTGTCAAAACACTTGAATCTCGTGTCAACACACTTGAATCTTGATTCAGTCCTTTCCGTGCGTCAAGAACCTTTCTTGTTGTTTCCATATTGAACTCATTCAACATCTTATCTATGTACATTTGGCAAAACCATATTAGCGCCTCAATCTATCCATATAGACATTGATGCCTAATTCTTGGGTTATGCCTAAGTCTTTCATCGAAATGAAATTCTTAACTTTGTGTCAATAAAGATACATCATTTCTAATCAACAATATGTCTTTCACATAATGTATTAGAAATATGTCTTAGCGCTCCACTTAATTTCTTGCAAAATGCAAACATCTTCATCGTATCTGATTAAATTAAACCTTTTAACGGTTTCATCACGGTGAAGATTCTAACTCCGCGATGCTCACTTCAACCATTGAAGTTTTGCATACTCTTTTAGCATCCTTTGAATTAACAAAACCCTTTAGATCGTGTCATGTACACGTCCTAGGTAACCATTCTATTAGAAGAACTTGTTTTGTTTGTTCAACTACCATATACCAAAATATATGTAGTGGTTGCTACATTAATCCGTCCAGACTAAATATCGCTATGAAAGATCAAATCTTATCATAGTCAATTCCTTGAACATTGTCGTAAACTCTTTCCAACATGTCGACTATTTCATAGATGTGAAACATCCATGTCTATTTCTTTATAGATCCATATCTGTCGTAAGGTCTTGCACCTTTCTAGAGGGTCTTTCAAATTCAAAGCTTGATTTCTCGTGTATGGAATTATCACGGATTTATGGCTTCAAGCCACTTAACGAAGTCAGGGCCCATCATTGATTATTTGCATGTAGTCGGTTCATCATTGTCAAACAACAATGATTTAACTCTCAAATCTTGGCATCTGATTACTTACCCGACCTACTTGGTTCAATAGTAACTTAGATCTCCGTGACCACAACCTTTGAGGCACGTGAGCCATGAGCATTGTTGCTGCCTCCGGGACACTTACCGACGCTGCGCAACTCAGCACATATTAGCCAAGGTTCAACAACCTTGTCAAAGTTCTATTGTCCTCCCACTTAACTTTTCACCAAAAATTCCTTCTCAAGAAACTCGACACTCTAAGCGACAAACACTTTTGTCTTCGGTGTTATGGAGGAATACCCAATGGTTATTTGAAATAACCTACAAAGACATGCTCATCCGACTTTGGTTGTAAACATTTTACTTATGCCTAGCATACCAAAAATTTAAGAAAGGACAATCTGGGTTTTATCCCAAACCATGACTTATATGGTGTCATTTCAACGAATCACGATGGACCTCTTTTCAGTGTAAAAGCGGTAGTCACTAAAGCTTTAATCTTTAAAATATAATGGCAGTTTTATAAATGACACCTTTGATCTTACCATGTCAAACAAGGTTTCATTACATATCTTGAACACTCCATACTCCTATGGTGTTTTGGGAAATGCAAATCCATTGAATGATTCCTCAAATCTTAGGTGTTTTGCTAAACTTTGTAACTCAAACATCTTTCTTTATGATCCAATCATAAACTTTTTTATTTTCTTGTTACAATAATTTTCCACTTCATCTTGAAAGTCTTTGAACATTTTCAAATGTTTCATACTTCTTCCTTATTGAGTAAGTATATACATATACTCACTCAAATCTTCGGAGAAAGCATATGAAGTTGAAATCCATCACCCACGACTACACATAATGGACTATATACATCAATATGTACAAATTCCAATCAGTTAGTCGTTCGTTCCTCTTTTGGCCTACGAACGGAGTTTTAATTATCTCTAGGAAAGTATCACAAGCGTCATTTGATCAAAATCAAAGACTCCAAAAATCCATCAACATGGAGTTTCTTCATGTATCCCTTTCAATATAATTTAAACGGCGATGTCACTTCGCAAGTGATCTTTCAATCATTTGTCTTTCGACATTTTAGCATTAGTTTTATGGATGTGATTTCTCCAACGAGATTTGTAAATCATCCATCTATTATGGAATACGGTAATTATTTGGACAACCTTTTGTCGTCATAATACCTGATCAAAATAACAATTATTGAAACAAATCTTGAAGGTAAGCTTTGATGTTAACGAGCAACACAACAACCCTTTGTTTGTTTTCGATGAACATCATGACATATTCTCTTGCTAGTTACTTAGGCCATTGCAGTTCATGAATTGTGTTGTCCTGTATGACACTTCATACCAACCAATTCGGTATCCAATACCGCAGAACCACATTGTTTAACAACCAAGGAGTACAGCCATAACATGTATCTTCTATATACCTAAGTTGGATATCTCCAATCTTTTCTTTTCTGCTAAATATTTTATAGATTCTCTTTCAACAATTCCTTTTCTTTTAAAAGAATCTATCAACATCAATAGTGGTGTCATTCACATGACACATAGTACAAAGTGTGTATAGTCAAATACTAATACCTTTGAACTTGCACTTTGAAGTGGATCACCTTCATCAAATGTTTGGCATTCTTTAAAAATTCCATTCTTTAGTAATATTTTAGTGTAGTAAACATTTTACTTACATCTTCTATTCATCCTTATCATGACAACTTTCATGATCAAGCTGCTATAGCTTATAAAGGTGAATTGCGAGTATAATGTTTCTTTTCCAAAACCTTTTGGAGGATTAGGACGACTAGCGTATCCAACCTTCACAAATTCTCATCAAATATGAGGACATATACTCTATCATGTTGTAACCAACACATTGTTTTTAGATATCGCAATACCTTTCACATATGATGGTTTCTGAAACATTGCTTTCAGCTCTTAGATAAACTTGATATTAAAAAACAATCTTTTGAGTATCAAGAATCATGGAGGCAAACATGATACATTAGATACTAACACTGGAATTGTTACTCTTGATTTAATACTGTTTATTAAACTTCACAGAGTAAACGGAGTTTGCTGAAAGTTTGCAATATGACTTTTAAACTTTAGATTGACACTCAAAACAATACGATACCAGTTCATAAAGCAAATATCCAGAATTTCTATAGTTCTACTATCTCAACTATAACTAAGCGTAAGGTGGTGAACGGATGCCAATGACTACAACAAACTATGCAAATTCACTTTGATTGTGTTTATGATAAATTGAGTTTGACTAATCCAAATTACAAATAAACTCCCACTCAAAACAACATCCCTCGAGTTGTGTTTAGTGATTACACGAACCAAATCCACTACACCAAGTCCGATCATCACGTGAGATGATGTAGTTTCATCAGCGAACAATCTTCATGTTTATCATATCAATCATATGACTCATGCTCTACCTTTCGGTATTCCATGTTTCGAGACCATGTCTGTACATGCTAGGCTCGTCAAGATTAACCTTAGTTTCCGCATGTGCAAATCTGGCTTGCACCCGTTGTATGCACACGTAGAGTCTATCACACCCGATCATCACGAGATGCTTGAAGCTTTAGTCTTAGCAATGGTGCCAACTAAGGACGAACACTTTATTACTTGATATTTAGTGAGAGGGATCATCTTATAATGCTACCGTCGCGATCTAAGCAATACAAGATGCATAAAGGATTAACATCACATGCAATTCATAATTAGTGTGATATGATATGGCCCTTTCTTCTTATGCCTTCGATCTCCATCTCCAAAGCACGGACATGATCTCCATCATCACCAGCATTGCGTCAAGGTCCGTGGCGCCGCTTCATGGTTGTCCATCATCACTAGCAACTAATACAACTACTTGGAATAAAGCTATTACAAGATGAATAGACACGCAGGTCTTAAGAGAATTAAAGACAACCATTAGGCTCCTGCCGGTTGCCATATTACAACAAGGATCATTGCATACATCAAATACAATCACAATCACATGAAGGCCATATTACATCACAAAACCCCTGCAAAAACAAGTTAGACGCCTCTAATTTTCTTTGCAAGTTTTACGTGGCTTGGGGCTTTCGACTAAGAACGGATCTTACCTACGAAACTGAACCACAACGTTGATACAAGTGCTATCAAGTGCAAAGTGTAGATTGGATCTATACTATGATGGGAGAGACAGACACCCGCAAAGCCACTTGTGCAAAGCAAGTTGCACGTCAAGCGTGGAGCAAGTCTCATGTGCGATGACATGTAATGTTAGCCCGAGCCGCTTCATCCCACCATACCGCAAGATGCAAAGTACACAAATAGCAACGGCACGAGCACCAACGCTCACAACATCATTGTGTTCTACTCGTGCAACAGATCTACGCATAGACAAGGCTCTGATACCACTGATGGGTTCGTAGCATGGAAAACAAAAAATTTCTACCGCAAGAACAAACAAAACCCAGATCTAATCTAGATAAAAGCCAAGATCTAATCTATTAGACATGAGCAACAAGATAGATCTGTACTAACCCTCGTAGAACCGAAAGCGTTACGAGATTAGATCTCGGGGTTGATGTAGTCGATCACTTGCCGATCTCAAGATCGTGTGGACGATCCTTCCGGCGCCAGCGTTCGGCGCTTCCATAACGGTCACACGTGCGGAGTCGAAGCAGACCATCCTCTCCCCGTTCCAGCGAGCAGTGGAGGTAGTAGATCTTCTCCACGAAATCCCAGCAGCACGACGGTGTGGTGGTGGTGGTGGAGTAGAGAATTCTGCAGGGCTTCGCCTAAGCCTGAGCAGAGGGAAGGAGGAGGAGAGAGGCGGTGGCCAGGGCTTGTTATGGGAGAGGTATAGGGGGTGGCGCCCCCTCCCCTCTATTTAAAGGAGGGAGGCGCCATGGGAGGGGGAGTCCTAGTAGGACTCCCCTCCCTCCTTGTCCGGCGGATTGGGAGGGGGGAAGGAATCCTCCTCCCCCACGAATCCGTGTCTTGCCCCACAAAGACTCCTTGATCCTTTCTTGGTTTTTAAGCAAACTCCAAGAAAACTTCTAGAACCTTTGAGAACATTCCGAAACCTTCTAGAATCTCCATACAAACACTCCGGAACATTTCCTAACTTAGAAAATGATCCCCAATATATGAATCTTATTCTCCGGACCATTCTGGATCTCCTCGTGATGTCCCGGATCCATTCCGAGACTCCGAACAACATTCGGTCTCCAACGCAAATTCCATATCTACTTAAAACAACTTCGAACCTTAAGTGTGTCACCCTACGGTTCGTGAATATGCAGACATGATGAAGACACCTCTCCCATCAATAACCATCAGCGGGATCTGGAGATCCATAACGACTCCCACATACTCAACGATTACTTCGTGATCGATTGAACCAATTAACATACGAAACCAATTCCCTTTGTCTCGCGATATTCTACTTATCTGAGGTTTGATCGTCGGTATCTTCATACCTAGTTCTTCCTCGTTACTGATAAGTACTCTTTACTCGTTCCGTGATATGTCATCCCTTGTGACCTAGTCACATGCTTGCAAGCTAACTAGATGACATTCCACCGAGAGGGCCCAGAGCATATCTATCCGTCATATGGATGGACAAATCCCAATCTTGGTCCATGCGCTTCAACACATACTTTCAGAATACCCAATGACACCTTTATAACCACCCGATTCTGAGCGGCGTTTGATGTCATCAAAGTACCCATCCGGTGATGGTGATTAACATAGCCTCATGGTCGAAGGATTAGGTTACTATGCATTTGAAAAGCTTGTAGCAAAACGAACTTAATGACTTGATCTTATGCTATGCTTACTATGGGTGTGTGTCCATTACATCATTCTCCTAATGATATGATCTTGTTATTAACGACATCCAATGTCCATGATCAGGAAACCATGATCATCCATTAATCAACAAGCTAGTTTAACAAGAGGCTTACTAGGGACTCTTTTATGTTTACAAAACACACAAGTATTAATGTTTCCGGTTAATACAATTATAGCATGGGATGTAAACATTTATCATAAACATAAAGATATAATAATAACCACTTTATTATTGCCTCTTGGGCATATCTCCAACAGTTTCCCAGGCGAGCATCTCTCCCCTTCTACCTATTTTGCATTTACAGTCTTTATTTCCTTCTGTTGATCTATTGCTATCCATGTTGCGATGCTTTAGTTTCCGTACACCAGTTATATCCCGTGCAGCCTCTATATTGCCTTGGACACCTCCTATTACCTGTGTTTGGTAGATAGCTGGCCTTGTGAGTCGTAGTTTCTTGCTCAGGTGCGATCTCGTGTTGTCAAGTACCACAATTGTTGGAATGCTGGCAGAGGTTTATGGTGGAGATGATCATGACTTTAAATACAACTATTAAATTGCTAGATATAACTAATGCAGAGGCATCGATGGGCAATATATGTTATTTGGTTCTTCCACGCTCACTTGTGTCTCGTAGGACCCCGAGTACTTGATACCTGTTCCTTGATTTTTCGCACTATCCACATCCGGGAGGCCTTATGGACCCCCCTGAGCCAGAGCTTGATTCATTTCTATTTCTTGGGGCCACAAACTAGTTTGGGGTTTTATTTACTATCCTGTACTTATGCCATGTTTACTGCTTCATTTAATATTGTGCGTGGAGCACCTGTACTGTTTTGGATGCGGAGTGTTTTCGCGGTATCAACAAGCCCAGTCACACTTTCGGGTTCCCAGTCATTTATAGCTATTGACGCAAACCCTGGGTCCGTTTCGGAGCCGGCCAACTTTGTTGCGGGTAGCTTAGTGGGGTGGCCCCCTGAAATATGTTATGAATCCTGTGATCGCTTTGTCATGAATGCCTCGTTGGGTTTTGAGTTGGTTTTTCCGAGGTTGATCAAGTGTGTGTTGCTATTTGTGCACCCCTACAGGGTAAAACTTTCTGAAAGCCGTGTCCGCGGTTATGGACGACTTGGAGCACAGTATCTCGATCATAGACAAGCATAACTAAAGTAGTACTATAAACTTGACTTAATATATGACTAGTAATCAGATTCAACTATAACGGAATGGATATTAAAAATGCCAACAACTGCTGGATCTGGGTTGTTTTGTTATATATGCCTAGTAAGTATTGCAACTCTAATGGAATGTGATAAAAGTGCCAACAACTGCTGGGTTTTGGGATTCCTCAGGACAATTATATCTGACTAGTAAATGTTCCAACTATAACAGAATGGTGATTAAAACTGCCCACTACTTATGCTTCTAGATGACTCATGCTATCTATATCTGATTAGTAAAAGATTCAACTATAATGGAATGAGTAAAACTGCCAACTGCGTGAGTTCCTCGGTTTGACTTCCTCGTTTGGTCTCGAGGGGGAATACCAGGATGGGTATGATTGGTGTTAGTATCAGGTTGGATCCGAATAGGTCTTTCTTACCCCTCTCTAATAGCCGACAGTTGTATCAAGTCTCTATAGGTTGTTTAGTGCCGATGCGCTGCCGCTTCAGTCCACCATACCTATGTAGGCGAGAGCCGTCGAATTCTAGCCTCGCCGTGTACTGGCCTCAGTACTAACGCTCCTCTTTTTCCTTTGCCCTTTGTCGGCACCCCTTTTGTTTTAGCAGGTTGAGATCGACGTCGTTAGCAGGGTTACCCTTCCGGCTTGGCCTGGGCAGGGTTATGGACGCCATTGGTTATTCTTCAGGGCTCTTAGCCCCATTTGCATCTTATCCGTACTCGGATGTTGTATCGTTTTCAAGGTGATTTGGATCTTGTACTGTATATCTGTATTCTTGACTCATGGAGTTGTGTTGTATATATCTGTTCTGTGGGTTCCATCGTGGACTAATGTGTAATGGTATTACTTCGTTTTCCACCCGCACGAAAGTGCCTGGTGGGCATCCTTGAATCGTTTCTATGCGGGTTTGGCGGGAAGCGCTGAAACTTGCATAGGGCCGATTCGAGGGTGTTACACACAACTCCTTATGCACGCACATCGAACTTCTTCTCCTTGCCTGGCAATATGTCAGGATTCCGCCAAGTGATCTTCACGCTTTTGAAATCCACAATAACTACTAGAACTATCAACTATAGCTAGCAAAATTAAATGCATTACAAAAGGCGACATAGGTCATAAAGACAATCACATGGCTCCAGCCATCATGTCGTACCATGATACGCATATCATGAATAACATTACATAGTATAACATCTCATATAAAATATCATTAATGACAAAGACTATCGCATCACATGCACATCCTGCAAAAACAAGTTAGGCGATTCTACTCATTGTCTTTGCTTCTTTTACATGGTTATGGGTTTAACTAAACTGATAGCACAACTATGCAAGAGAGTGACATGATGTTCAAGTTGCTTCGGCTGATGGAACAAGGAGAGAACTTCATAATCTCGTCGCACCATCTAGACTATGGCTCTACACTTTACCCCGAGTGGATGAACCACTACCTGTAACACCCCAAAAATATTAATCAAGATTATCAAGTTCTAATCATCCAAGTTTAGGGTTAACAAAAACTTTTAGGCGAGTGGATGTACAACCTAGCCACCCAGGTTCAAGTCCTCACGGATGCAGATTTGGGTTCTTATTATTTTAAAAAAAACTCGCTGTAGGGGCTTCCTCTACCGCATTCCTTTCAAAAAAAACTTTTATTATTAAATCTAATATGAGTGTATGTGTGCATTGCATTAGTGTATGAATTAGTGCAATTGCCATGTTTGATTGCTACAAATGATAAGGAATGGTTTAAAGATGAATACTACATCATCTAGGCCAATTACAAACAAAATCCAAAGAAAAGAAATTCAAATATGAATCATATGATCAAATGGTCATTTTGACCAAAGTTAACCACTAGACCACTTTGAGTGTTTCTAGTAAAATATTTCTAATATAAACTTTCTCAATTCTTTTCACCCCTTGCTAGACCAAGTAAAAGTGAACCCAAGCCCACTTTATAAACCAACAGAAACCATTTACAAATCTATTTAAAGGATAGTCCAAAATTGAATCAAGTTCATATGCATAGATCACCATTTTGCAAAAACCACCCAAATCAGTTCACCTTGGCAAACCCAAGCAACCATAGACACTCAAGCATGTGACAAACACACTCACCAAATTTCATTCAAAAATTCCAATCTTAATCTCATGCGGCCATTTGGTCGAGCACCTTGCAGACATAGATAAACCACTTCCTAACTTCTACTGTTTTGAACAGTAATTGACCACCCCAGTGTCCCCTCTGCATCCCACTCACTCACCCAGTGCCCAGCAGCGCAGGACATGCTTCCCCATTTGCCGTTGCGCCACTGCAGCGCCGCCCGAAGCTCGCCGCACCGGTCGACCAAGAACAACTCGCCACAGCCAGCGCCGACCTCTCCCATGATGTCCAAAAGATAGGCGACCGTCCACCGCCACCCTCTGTCCACCCCTCGATCGCAGGCAAGCCATGGACCAGCTGCATTTGCCACGCCCACCTTCCTGTCTGCCATGCCGAGAGCGTGCCAGAGCGTCGAAGCCGACACATGCACACACGCCGTGCCTCGCCCTCACCGCGCGTGCCCACACTCACGTGACCCTAGCTACCCCCCAGACACGCCCGTTCGCTGCCGCATGGACCGTAGCCATTGTGCACCATCTTGAACGCTGCAGTTTCCGCCCAGAGCATCGACCGTTCCCGACCGTTCTTGACTGCCCCTTGCCGCGCCATCACTCACACGATGACCGCCCTGAAGCACTGCGTCGACCCCTACCCTCAGCCATGCCGCTATCCCCTGTATCGACGTCGCCGACGAGGCCGAGCCATCCCACTCTGTCCCTCTCACTGGTGTATAAATAGAGGCCACCCCAACTCCAATTCGCCACACCATTCCACTCCCCTCTCTCTCAAACACCTCCCACACCTCTCCCCGGAGCAAGGCAAGCACCACATCGCCGGGATTTAGCCAGAGTTCGCCACTGCAGAGGAGAAGAGGAACCGGAGCTAGGAGCCGCCCTAGGAGCCACCGCAACCACCATTCGAACCGTCGTCATCTACAACGTCATTCGCCCCCATCGCCGACCTTAGATGGATCCCTGGTAAGCCCCCACATACCCCCACTGTCGTGTTAGGGTTCGTTCCTCGTTGGAGTTGTTCGCCGGAGACGACAAACCACGACCGTAGATTCTAGTCTAATCGCACGGTCCAGATTGAAAGATACCATTTCGGTTTAGTTTAGTCACTGATGCGTGGGACCGTTCTGTCAGCAGCCCGCTGTGCCAGCGCTATGCAGTTGGGCCGACCCACTTAGTTTCCCGCGCAAAGCCCGTAGATTCAAATAAGCTTTTTCTGTTTTAGTTAAAACTAGATTCTGTCAGTAGATTCAAAAATCAATTCAAAGAGATTCACTGAACCAAATTGCATGATTCCAATTTTGTTAGAAAGGTATTCAAATTATCTATCCAAGCCCGTTGGATTCAAACCATTTGAAATTATAGATCACCTATAGTAAAAATAAAAAGGTAGTGACTTTTCCACATTCACACATTTTTCAAAAATCAACCATAAATGCTTTTGAGTTGATTCCAACCCTCAAAAATCACATTTAACAAGATCTATCTGAATATGTAATTTTTTTAGGTTTACATGCAGTGATCTTGGACTAGTACCAAAAAAATGCTATATAGGCATTTCTAGTCACTTTAATTGTATTAAATAGTAATCTTAAACTTTATAAAATATGACCACCACTTTAAATCACATTCCCAACTATTAGAATATGTGGTGATTACATGTGTTAACATGATCCCATATTTTAATTAGAGAATATTAAATCTTAAGTATTTTCAATGAGTAGAAATTACTTTTCCAAAATAAGATAAATAAAACTAGGTCTTTATTTAATGTGATGATTGTGATGATGCTAGATTATCTAGTGTGAGCCTTAGTGTGCTAAATAGAAGTAGTTAAGTATTGTTTGGTGATTGTGTACCTCATATTCATTTATAGACGATAGTACCGACCCAGGATACGAGGAGGAGGAGTACTACGAAGAAGAAGAGAACTTCAACCACTACACTACTCAAGGCAAGCCATCACTAATTGCAAGCTAGAACTATGCAAGCTAACACTTGCAAACTTGATAACCTATGCAAGATGCATTAGGCATGCTTTGGTTATACAACTTTGATTATACCAATCCCAAGTTTTACTTGCAAGTTTTATTCTTTTACTTTTACCAAAGTTCTTTACTTTTAGTTAGTGCTTTGTGAGTATTGGAAAAATAGGGTAGATACCATAAAGAGTATAAAACTAGGCCTAAGTAGTTATACTTAGATGTCATCAAAAGGAATAAAACTAGAGTTGGATAGTTACACATGATTAGCACCCCTCATTAGTGAATACCCTCAACTTTAGTGGATAGTGCTAAGCATAAAAGTTGATCACTTTAGATGGGAATACTTGGTGAAAATAATTATGAAAACCTTGGAATGAGGATTCATTCTATTGAAAACTTTGACATGTGTTATGAACACAAAAGGATTTGATGATGAAACTTATTGAGGCATGAGTCTTGGCCCTTTATAAAAACTGATGGTTGGGTTCGGATGCGATACCATTCCACTTTTTAGCGTACAACAACAATACCCGAATTGGGTAGGGCTTAACTGGAAGTTTATATGCCTTAGTATGGGTTCCCTCGCGGAAAGAGGTTGAGCTGAGGCTACCTCGTGAGTGTGAATGTCCACTTATGCAGTGCCCAGGATGGCAGATGGCCATGGCTGGGAGGCCAAGCTCATAGGGGAGGTGCCTATACTAGAGTGTGTAATTTAAAGGTTAGGATTGATTATCTGCATACTAAGTATGATGATTCAGGGTTATCCCTGACAGATGTATCGAATTTTGTGGTGAAAGTGTACCACCTCTGCAGAGTGTCAAACTATTCGAATAGCCGCGTCCGCGGTCATGGACAGTTGGAGTGGCCATACTGTTCCGTTGTCAGATGTTTTTAAAATGACTTGTGAATTGAACTATGACTTTGACTTGACCACAACAGGGTTGTGGACATGAAAACTAGGTTCCCACTTAGGTGATGTAAAAAATAAACTAGTTTCTTTACTTCTGAACTCAGTATGAAATAAACCTGGCTTTTTGCAAATAAACCTAGAGCTTAAGATTCCTACTAGAACTACCTTACTTGTTAGTGATAGTTTGCGAGTACTTAAAGAGTACTCATGGCTTTGTCCCTGGCTATTCCCATGGCCAGACTATGAGGAGGACTACCAGGAATATGGACAACAGGAGGTCTATGGCAACTAGTATCATCTCCCATCGTCAGCATTGCCTGTGACCCTGAAGATGAAGCCCCTACTACGTTTACTTTCTACTGCTTTGATTGTATTAAGACTGGATCATGAGATCCTTTATTTGTAAGACCTTTATTATGGTTTGTAATGGATGATGTACTATGGTACCAATTCTGTTATGTCTCGCAAAAATGGTAATCCTGGGATTGCGATGTATGGCATAACAGGCATCTGGGATTAAAAATCCGGGTGTTGACACTACCCGTTCAGACTCTCGTTCCGTGATCGTGACTATGGAATAATCAAAGCTACTAAATCACATCGTTGATTCGTCAACCAGATATGCTCAGGACAAATTGGAAGGATCATGGATAGCCAGAAGTTTATAAATCACCACCGTGATGTTAGAGTTGGGATTGAGAGAAATCATGGGAAGCAACAAGTACATTATATCTTCAACATGTACATCAAGATTAAAAGCGTATACTCATGGATCTATGCTCCCATACCATTGTTTGGGTTTGCACATGCAAAACCAAAAATGCCCTACATGAACCACCAAGTTCTAACCATGAAGACACTACTAAGAACAGATCTAGATCTCATACTGACGTTGATGTGGAAGAGGATGTATGTTGATTATGAACATGTTGATCCCCACAACTAGGTGTATCCCTCTCAGCCACAAGGATAATATCCACTCGATGCTAGGATCAAACAAACTATCCCTCCATGGATTGCACGCGTGCCTCTGATCCGCTAGTGTTCTACTGTGCAGAGATCGACACCAATGGTGCCTATCCCGCGGCCTTCCGGAGAAACTACTATGGTGTAGCAGGAGATAGAGAGATCTCAACAAGGAGTTGTTGTGTGTCTTGAGAGGAGCACCTGGGAGCCTTTATATGGGATAAGGGAGAGGGGTGGCACACCCTAGGGTTCCCTCCCCTAAATGCGACGACCAAGGGAGAATCTCCCCCTATGGCAGGTTCCCTGATCTCCTCCAATTAGGAGATCATCTCCTTCCCTTTTTAGATGATTGCAATCTTGGAAATAATGCATCATGTCAATATATTCATTATTTACAAGATCTAATCAAAACCTTCCATAAATAGAGATCTCATTGGATACCTTCCTCTTATATGCAATGCACATATTAGAAAAGTCACGGTGGCACCCACTAGGCCCATGCGACAACCCTGGGTGGGACCTGGTGGCCTAGGATCCACCCCTTGGATGGGCCTCCCCTCTTGTCCAATCCAACCACTGGAATCCCTTCCGACACTCTGTCTCGATTCTGGTTTCTCTCAGATGCTCCCAGTACCTCAATCATATATATATATTCTGGAACAATTCCGAAAGCTCTCTGACATAACGAGTGTCTCAGGATGATTACGGAGAACCATGAAACCACCACCGACGACTTCGGAACAACCTTTCTGAATTAGGCCATGTCACGAGAATAGTTATGATTCCTCTCCGAGGTGTCTCAATGAATCCTAGAACTATTTTGGTATGTCTGAAAACTATTCCGAACATCTCTCTCTACTACCTACCATATAGGTGATAAGCACAACTTGATCATGAGACCTTAAGCGTGCGATCTAATCGGGTTCGGTAGTAAGTGGGCATGAGTCTGAAAGACTTATCAGATCAATAACCAACAACGGAACCTAAACACCCATGATGGTTATCACTTCACTATGCAAAGATCACATCGAGTGAGAACCTGCTCATTATACATAGGATAATCCTTCTGCTTCATGATATTCATGTTACAATCTGAGGCAAGATATTGGTATCCTTATGGGTCAACTCTTGATCAGTATACCAGTTATCCTTGTTATGATTGCACTTTATTTAACTCGTGTTTGTATTCTGATGTCCTTCATGATCTCATCATGATGGTGTCTGTGCAGACGATTGGGTGCCATCATAATACCGAGTGTACCTAGAGAATATCTCTCCATCATCAGGAGGAGCGTGATCCCACTTATTGAACTATCCATGTCCTGAGACATACTTTCATGCTTGCCTCAGAAAAGCCGTTATGACCATCTGTGCACTATGGCATTGGGACAAGACCAAAGACAAACCTTATGGTATGAGGGTGCTTGATATTCTCATGATCTTGAGGATTCATGCATAAGATAATGGTTTGATGATATTACTATTAACAACATGATTCTATCTTATAGTAAATCATTTTGATCTGTTCCACATCCTTATCTCTCTAGATAATGTACTCCCATAGTTGGCAGTATACTCTTTACCTATGACCAGGAAACCTAATCATCACTCAATGACATGAGCTAGTCCTAGAGGCTGGACTAGGAACATTATTGGTTCGTCTTTACTACACTTGCATGTGATGTTGCCTTTGATTCTCACAATCAAGGTTCAGAGCAGTTATAACACAGTTCAATGAACCCATATATTGAACATGGGATTATATAATAATCATTATTATTATTGCCTCAAGAGCATAATCCCAACAGTCTCCCACCTACGCTAGAGTCAATGAATTAGCTTTGCATGATTATTTATAAGCACCAATGGAACTACAGTGCCCATCACACTCCCATCATTGTATAGAATTCGTCTTCGAGTCTGACCATCTCAGAACCGTTTATAGAAAACTTTTATAATTTTCTAATATGTCCTCATCCTACCAGAGTCTTGGACCAATACGAGAATGTTGTAACATAGTCTTTGGATCTTACATAACAACTGATTGTAGAAGCTACATAATAATTTCAAAGTACCTAGTTTGACTTTCGAAACTTTTTTCATTTATGAAAACTATACTTACTTATGTAGAGATCACTATCACACTGTATAAAACTTTTCTAATGCATGTGTCAATATCCACAAAAACCAATAATCCCCTGAATTTAAATCTTTCGCTTTGTTCAAGTCAATAATAAAATTAGAGTGAGGCACTTTCACAATGCACTCTTTATTATATATGAACTATGGAAAGCATTCGCTCCTTGACTAAAACTGAAAACGTGGATTCTTAATCCATTGTTATATTCATAATCCAATCTTAAAATGCTCTATTTTTTATGCTAACACTTTAGCAAAACTACAACCAGTTAGCATTCTTGTTGAAAATATAAGCAATAATCCATATGATTTAATCCGAATAAATAATTGATAAAGCATGATCATATAGATAGCAAATAAATAGATCGCGCACAATAACAGAGTAGATGAACAGATTGCATCTAAACAAGACAAACCAATTACATCTATACTAATCGCTAGAACAAAGAACTCTAGCATAGTCTGAAAGAGAAAGTTCAGGATCACATACGGTATAGCAGCGGCAGCAGCAGCAGTAGCTGCAGCGGTGGTAGCAACATCGTCAGCCATGTCGTCAATGTAGAGGCTGTTGATGTCCGGGAAGAAGTCCTCGTCAGGGAAGGAGTCGTCCGTGATGACGTCAGTAGTTGCGCGGAAGCGCTCCCCAAAAACCTGATCACCCCTCACCCATACAGGTTCACAAGAAGGCGGGGTTTCGGAGGCCTACTGTCCCGATCTGCGGTGCACATAGCCGGATAGGGAAAACGCAATGGCGGCATAATAGAAGGAAGAGGAGCAGCGTGTGGAAAGCGGTTCCGATTAGGTTTAGCACATATGCTTATATAGCGCAGGTCAGGGAGATCGTGAGACTCAGCGCACATCCAAGTCGGTAACAGTCCATGTCCCTGACTAATTAATGCATCCGTTAATGACTTGTAATTAATCTTTGATTAATTTTCCTGACTAGCAAAAAATAAAGCTTGGCTCGGCGAGATTCCCGCAACCAAGGCATGCCATGATGGGCGTCATGGCAAGCGTTGGGAGGAGGATGCGTGCGTCGGAGCTGCTTCTTCTCACACCTTAGTGAGTGGTGGAACAGCCTAGTATATAAGGAGGTGTATCTCTCACTCAACTTGCAATATGAGACTAAACTTTGACACCACTAGCATAGCCATATGCTGCCATGCACAAATGAGCCAAAGAGAATTTCAGAATTTGTCTAATGAACCAACAGCCTAAAACTCATCAAATTCCAACAATCCCCCACAAAATCTCATTGGCACATCAACTCATTTCCATTCTAGAATATTGTTTTATATACCGGTGTGTAGTGGAGACTGTTAAGTTGAACTTTGATACGTTGCTAATGTATCTATAATTTTTTATGTTCCATGCTTGGTTTTTATCTACTTTCTTATGTTTTTCCCACACTTTGGAGTATTTTTATACACTTTCTTGGACTAACCTATTAACAAGATGCCACAGTGCCAGCTGCCAGTTTTCTGCTGTTTTTGGTTCTAGGAAAGTCAGAAAATGAATATTCTCGGAATTGGACGGGACAAAATCCAAAGTCAGTATTTCACCGAGGGGGACACGGAGCCAGAATACGAGATGGAGAGGGGCCAGAGGGCCGCCACACCACCTGGCCTGTGTAGCCAAGCCTGGCCCGCACCAGGGGGTGGTCTGGCCGCCTAGGGCACCTCCTCAGCCTCCCCTTTCGCCTATAAGATGCCTCCGATACAGAAACCCTAAGAACCCGATCAAAATTCCATGAAAGAGTCTGTAGCCACCGTCATATCCATCCCTAGATAGGGAGGGATTTGAAGCTCTTCCCGGCACCCTACCGGAGGGGAGAATTCACTCTAGAGGCCTTCTTCATCACCATGCAATCCTCCGGTGTGATGCGTGAGTAGTTCATCCTTGGACTACGGGTCCATGTAGTAGCTAGATGGTTGGTTCTTGCTTTGTGCTACCATGTCTAGATCTTGTGAGCTCCGTTCATGATCAAGATCATCTATTTGTAATCATACATGATGTGTTTGTGGGGATCCGATGAATATTGAGATGCTATTTTAGATTGATTATTGCTTCTATCATGTCTTTGTTATTTGTGATCTTGCATGCTCTCCGTTGTTAGTAGATATCTTGGCCGAGTAGATGCTAGCAACTCCAAGAGGGAGTATTTATGCTCGATAGTGGATTCATGCCTCTAGTAATCTGGGGAAGTGACAGAAATCTCTAAGGTACTAGATGTGTTGTTGCTACTAGGGAGAAAACAAAAATCCTTTGTTCATAGAACAATCGTATTATGTACTTTACACGCAATGTGTAATGCAATTATCTATTGCTTGCAACTTAATACTAGAGGGGTTCGGATTGATAATCTGAAGGTGGATTATTAGTCATAGATGCAGTTGGATTACGGTCTATGTATAATGTTGTAATGCCCAATCAAATCTCATAGGAGTCAAGATGATTAGTATATGCATGTATGCTTTCTCGATGTTTGTCAATTGCTCCGCTATAATTTGTTCACCCAACATGTCATCTATCTTAAGGAGAACCACCACTAGTGAACTATGGACCCCGGTCCTTTCTTTTACCATCAATCTACAACTTTTTACTGCTTTCTGTTTACTTTCTGCAAGCTTTTACTTTCTTCCACACAATCCGTTTAATCCTTTGTTTTCAGCAAAACCGGTGAGATTGACAACCTCACTGTAAGTTAGGGGCAAAGTTCTGTGGTTGTGTTGTGCAGGATTCCAAGTTGGCAACAACACCTTGGAGGTGTTTCATTGCTCCTACTGGTTCGATAACCTTGGTTTCATAACTAAGGGAAACTTGTTGTTGTGCTCATCATACCTTCCTCTTGGGGTTCCCCAACGAGCTCGAGATATCTTGGGCCATCAAGCTCTTTTCTGGCGCCGTTGCCAGGGAGTCAAGGACATCTTCACAAGGGGAGTCCCTCATAACCAATCTCTTTACTTTGTTATTTTTGTTTTGCTTAGTTTATTTTTGCTTTGTTTGCTTGTTTCTTTATCAAAAACAGAAAAAATTAAGTCTTTCTATAGTTGTTACCTCTTTCTTAGCTCACCATGTTGATCCCTAAATTCACTTTGAAAGACCTTTCAATAGGTAGTGGCTCTATAATTGGAAAATATAATATTGAAGAATTCTTCAATCATGTTAGTAAGCATGAGGATATTGAGGATAGATCCCTTGCAGAACTTGCTCCAAATTATGAAATTGCTGTAGCTTCTTTGGTTCACATGTTGGAAGCTAGGTTTGTTAACCTTAACCCGTTAATACAAGTAATGTTTCTTAAACTTAAGGAAATTGAGGACCTTGAAAAGAGAGATTTTATTTTGGAAACTTTGCTTAAGGAATTCTATGATGTTTCCAAGGAAGCTAGAAAAGTCTTTGAACGTTTTAATATGCTAGGCTCATGTGTAGATGTTATTGGTACACGAGAAAAGATGAACAAAACCGAACCTAATGGGGAGGAAATTAAGATACCAATATCTTTCAAACTTGTAGCAATGCATGAAGCCATAGAAAAGAATCTTAATTGGATTGTTCCTGAAAACCCGTTTGATGAAAGTAGTGAAACCAAAGGCATTGAGAGAGGATCCTCTAGAACTTATTTAGATGAGATACCTTGCCTTGTTGAAAATATTTCTGGTATTAATCTTAATGCTTCTTCATTTGAGAACACTTGATTCTTTTTCTTGCTTCTTATGCCTATCTTAAAGGCGTTAAAGAAAAGTACTTATTGGGAGATAACCCAAAAGTTTTAGATGATTCTTGGAAGTTATTACTTCAGTAATAACCTCTCCTTATACTTTTTATTTTCTTTTTGTGCCAAGAGTAACCTCTAATGAGAAGAGAAGTAATGCTTGGGAAAGTTGCTGTTCTGAAACAGATTTTTGTGCTTCACCGTAAAAATTCATGAGAGAGCTCTGTATGTCGGATTGAGCTGTAATTGTTTTTGCTTCTGCCCCAGGTTGTTATCTAACTTCCATTAGTTCAACACTTTTTGATTTGAGCAACAGAAGGTCTTCGAAAAAATTGGTTTTTACCTGCTGGTCTGTTTTGACAGATTTCTGCCATTATTTGCATTTGCTTCTTGTTGGTTCCTTTTTGGGTTCTCTTTGGGGAATTGAGCTTTTCAAGGGAAGTGCTTCAGTATCTTGTGTTTTAATGGAAGTTTTATTGGTGTTGAAAATGAACCCAAAGACTTATTATTTTGAGTGCACTAATGTTGCTAATAAAGATTATGTGAAGTTTTGTATGAAGGAAAAATTTCAGGTGTATGGAGAGAATGATGTAATGAGATGAAGAATGGACTAAAGCTCAATCTTGGGGATGCCACGCGTGTCACCCCAAGAAATATCCAATAAGTACAAGCGTCAAAGCTTGGGGATGCCCAAGGCATCCCCTTCTTCATGAATAAAAATCCCAGGTTTCTTCCAAACACTTTATTTTTATTGTTTCATGCACAGTTGTGTTGTTCTTGGAGCGTCTTCATTTTTGTTTTTGGTTTTCATTTGCTTGGTTTGCTTAGTTTGCTTGAATAAATTGGTTGGACCCCCTCTTTCATACATTAGTTTTCAAATAGTTTGGTTTGGATTGGAAAGAGTAGGAAAGTTCATGCTTAAGTGGTAAAGAGAGCTTGTTTTTGACTGTGGCATATGCTTTGTCATGCCATGCTTGATATTGTTTTGGCTTTATGCTTAGTGATCTTTTCTGTAGCATGACATGTTATAAATAATTGAGATTGCTTAATGTGACTTTGAAGAATCATGCGGTGTTTTAGCATATTAAAGCATAGTATTGTGGTATCTCCTTTGATGCTTTATTTGGGTGGACTTGGTGCATGCTCACACCATGTTATGACTATCCCAAGTCACCATAGCCTTTATGATACTTTAGTTTTCGACTTGTAATATCACTTTATGCTAATTAATGATGTTTTGTCTCTTTGCATGATACAGAAACCCCTTTCGCCTATAAGATGCCTCCGACACAGAAACCCTAAGAACCCGATCGGAATTCCACGAAAGAGTCTGTAGCCACCGTCATCTCCATCCCTAGATAGGGAGGGATCTGAATCTCTTCCCGGCACCCTGCCGGAGGGGAGAATTCACCCTAGAGGCCTTCTTCATCACCATGCAATCCTCCGGTGTGATGCGTGAGTAGTTCATCCTTGGACTACGGGTCCATGTAGTAACTAGATGGTTGGTTCTTCTCCTTTGTGCTACCATGTCTAGATCTTGTGAGCTCCGTTCATGATCAAGATCATCTATTTGTAATCATACATGTTGTGTTTGCGGGGATCCGATGAATATTGAGATGCTATTTCAGATTGATTATTGCTTCTATCATGCTCTCCGTTGTTAGTAGATATCTTGGCCGAGTAGATGCTAGCAACTCCAAGAGGGAGTATTTATGCTCGATAGTTGGTTCTGAAGGGAATATGCCCGAGAGGCAATAATAAAGTGCTTATTATCTTATTCCATGTTTATGATAAAAGTTTATTTTGCATGCTATAATTGTATTGATCAGAAACGTTAATACATGTGTGTTTAATAAAAAAAAGGGTTCCTAGTTATGCCTCTCTTATAGACTAGCTTGTTGATTAACAAGATGATCAAGGTTTCCTGATCATGGACATTGGATGTTGTTAATAACAAGGTCACAACATTTGTGAAATGATGTGATGAACATTCATCCGAAGTATAGCATTACGATCAAGTCATTATGTTTATATTGCTATAACATCATACGAAGTAATCTTTATCCTTAGACCATGAGATCATGTTAATTGCTAACACCGGAAGAGTATCTTGATAACATCAAACGTCACACCGTAACAGGGTGACTATAAAGATGGGTCCAGTGCTACGAAGGTGTTATGTTGAGGCTCATGGATAAAGAGTGGAATTTGTCAATCCCGGTGATGGATAGATATACTCTGGGCCCTCTCGGTGATATCACATGAAGGTAGCTTGCAAGCAAGTGATGTGATCACTAGAATGTTATATCACAGGAACGAGAAAAGAGTGCATGTCGGTAACGAGATCAAACTAGGTATTTGGATACCGATGATCAAATCTCGGACATGTATTATATAATGAGACAAAGGGATTAAATTACTAGCGTTAAAGGTTCTCACGATCATAGAAGTCATCGTTGAATATGCAGGAGTCAGTATGGATCTCGGGTCCGCTTCGATTATTGATCTGAGAGGAGTCTCAATCATGTCTGCATTATTCGCGAACCGTAGGGTGACACACTTAAGAGTTACCGGACACCATTTTGGAGCACATATGTTTCAGACGAAAGAATTGCAAAGCGCAGGAATTGTTTCGATAGAAACCGGAATTGTTTCGGGTGAAATTGCAGAAAGTGGTTTTGCATGTGATATTGAAATATTGCAAGGGGTTTTATGTGAATTTTTGTTAATTAAAGTAATTAAGAAAATTCTGAATAAAAATAATAAAAGAGTTTTATTAAATGAGAGAGCATTAAATTTGGAGAAATTTAATGCATTTAAAGTGGAGACTTTAAAAGAGAATGTGAAGGGGCATTTTAATGTGGAGGGATTACCACCACATGAATGAGGGAGGTGAGGAGTCACACCCCATGGGGCGCCTGCCATGGGGAGGGGTACCCCCTCCTCCTATAAAAGGCCCCCCTCACTCCCCTTCTTCCTCACACCTCCTTGTGAAGGATCTCTCTCCCCCTCTAGAATTATTCCCCCATGGTCTCGGATTAGCGAGATACATGTTCCCGGTGGCATTTCATCTGGAAGGATTTGCTGCTTCCGCTAGATCACTAGAGCGAGGAGGTGGAGGTTGTCCGGTGGCTTGAACGTGTGTGCGAGTACGGATGCGCTGCTGAGTTGCGGCGCTCGGACTTCCACACGATCTTGAGATCGGCAAGTGTACGACTACATCAACCACGAGTTCCTACTCGTTAACAAAACTCGTTGTCTTCGAGGGTAAGTTATCGATGGATGTATGTCCACCCGTTGCTCTGTACCTAGTAGATAGATCTTGGCGTGTAGTTCTCATCGTAGGAATTTTTTTGATTTCTATGCTGCGGACCCAACAGTGGTATCAGAGCTAGGTCTATGTGTAGGTGCTTTGCACGGGTAGTACACATATGTTTATATGTGGGCGATGATGATCATGTTATTGCATCTTCTATGTATTTTGGATATTGGTGGCATAGTGGGATGAAGCGGCCCGGACCAACCTTACATGTCATCGTACATGGGACCGGTTCCACGACTGACATGCAACTTGTTTTGCATAAGTGGCTGGCGGGTGTCTGTCTCTCCTACTATAGTCAATATCTGATTTACAACGAGTTGCTAATAACTTGGTTATCCTCGTTGTGGTTCATGTTCGTAGGTAAGAACGGTTCTATCTTCGAAAGCCTAAGCCATGTAAAACTTGCAATTGATAAATTAGAGGCGTCTAGTTTAGATCGTTGCTGGGCTAGTGTCTTGATATGGTATTGTTGTAAGTAGATGTATGATAGATACTCTTACAACACACTCAACTTGTAAGTTCCATAAACCTTGGCCTTACACACAAAGTAATGATAGAGATCATACCACGATGCAAATGATAGAGATCAAATGCATGGACCATATCATCTCACTTTACACATTAGATGTTAGCATCTTATACTGCTAGTTTGGCACTTTCTGTAGCATTGTAAGATGATCCCTCATTTAGATATCAGGATAAAGATGTGTTCTTCCTTAAGTATGCACCGTTTTGTTGATCGTGTTTCGAGACATCACGTGATGATCGGGTGTACTCGAATCTACGCTTTCATAGGAACGGGTGTAAGACAGTTTTACACACGCGAATACTAAGGTTCTTACTTGGCGAGCCTAGCATGTACAGACATGGCCTCGGAACACAGAACAAAAGGTTAAGCATGAGTCATATAGTTGATATGATGCCCATATAGATGCTCGCCTTTGAAGCTACATCAAGTCACGTGATGATCGGACTTGGTGTAGTGGATTTGGTTCATGTAATCACCAAAAAAAGGCACGAGGGATGTCATTTTTGAGTGGGAGTTCATTTCTAATTTGGATTAGTCGAACTCAATTTATCATAAACTAAATCAAAGTGAATTTGCATAATTTGTTGTAGTCATTGCGTTTGTTTACTACCTTATGCTTAGTTTTAATTAAGATAATAGAACTATAGAATTCTGGATATTTACTCTACGAACTGGTATCGTATTGTTTTGAATGTCAATTTAAGGTTTATAAGTCCTATTGCAAACTTTCAGCAAACTCTATTTACTCCATGAAGTTTAATAAGTACTATTAAATCAAGAGTAAGAATTCCAATGTTAGTATCTAAAGTATCATGTTTGCCTCCATGATTATTGATATTGAAAAGTTGTTTTAATATCAAGATTATATTGGAGCTGAAAATTGTTTTAGAAACCATCATGTGTGAAAGATATTGTGATATCTGAAACAATGTTTTTGGTTGCATTATGATTGAGTATAATTTAGCAAAATACATGTTCTCATATTGTATGAGAATTTGTGAAGGATGGAGATGCTAAGCATCCGGATCTCCCAAAAAGGTTTTGGGAACTAACATTATACTCGCGATTCTTCCTTACAGGCTATAGTAGCTTGATCATTAAAGTTGTCATGATAAGGATGAATAGAAGATGTAAGTAAAATGTTTACTATGCTAATAGATTACTAAAGAATGGACTTTTGAAAGAACACCAAACATTTGATGATGGTGATCCACTTCAAAGTGCAAGTTCAAAGGTATTAGTATTTGACTATATACACTTTGTACTATGTGTCATGTGAATGACACCACTACTGATGTTGATAGATTCTTTTAAAAGAAAAGGAATTGTTGAAAGAGAATCTATAAAATATTTGGCAGAAAAAGAAAAGGTTGGAGATGTCCAACTTAGGTATATAGAAGATATACATGTTATGGCTGTATTCCTTGCTTGTTAAACAATGTGGTTCTGAGGTATTGGATACCGGTATTGGATACCGAATTGGTTGGTATGAAGTGTCATACAGGACAACGCAATTCATGAACTACAATAGCCTAAGTAACTAGCAAGAGAATAAGTGATGATGTTCATTGAAAACAAATAAAGTGTTATTGTGTTTTTCATTGTCGTCAAACCTAGCTTTCAAGATTTGTTTTAATAATTGTTATTTTGTTCCGGTATTACGAGAACAATGGTTGTTCAAATAATTACTGTATTCCATAAAGGATGGATGAACTTTTACAAGTCTAGTGGGAGAAATCACATCCATAAACACTATTGCTAAAATGTCGCAAGACAAATGATTAAAATATCACTTATGAAGTGACATCGCTGTTTTAAATTATATTGGAAAGAAAACATGAAGAAACTCCATGTTGATGGAATTTTGGAGTCTTTGATTTTGATCAATTGATGCTTGTGAAAGTTTCCTCGAGATAATTGAAACTCTGTCCATAGGCCAAAGAGGAACGGATGACTAACTTATTGGATATTATACATATTGATATATATATAGTCCATTATATGTAGCTATATGCGATGGATCTTTTTGCTTTATATGCTTTCTCCAGAAATTTGAGTGAATATATCTATATATTTACTTAATAAGGAAGAAGTATGAAACATTTGAAAATTGTTCAAAGACTTTCAAGATGAAGTGGAAAATCATTGTAACAAGAAAATAAAGAGTTTATGATTCGATCATAAAGGAAGATATTTGAGTTACATGTTTAGAAAAAACACCTAAGACTTGAGGAATTGTTCCATGATTTGTGTTTCCCGATAAACCATAGGAGTATGGCATATTCGAGAGATGAAATCAAACCATGTTTGACAAGGTAAGATCAAGGGTGTCATTTATAAAACTGCCATTATGTTTTAAGGATTGAAGCTTTAGAGACTACCGCTTTTACACTGAAAAGAGCACCATCGTGATCCGTTGAAATGACACCATATAAGTTATGATTTGGGATAAAACCCGAATTGTCTTTTCTTAAATTTTGGTATGCTATGCATAAGTAAAATGTTTACAACCAAAGTTGGATAAGCACGTCTTTGTAGGTTATCCCAAAGAATTTGTTGGGAATTTCTCCATAACACCAAGGACAAAAGAGTTTGTTACTTGGAACGTCAAGTTTCTTGAGAAGGAATTTTTCGTGAAAAGTTAAGTGGGAGGACAATAGAACTTTGATAAGGTTGTTGAACCTTAGCTATATGTGCTAAAGTAAGCGGCGCGAAAAGTGTCGGTGCACAATGCTCATGGCTCCCGTGATTACAAAGGGTGTGATCTCGGAGATTAGAGTTCCTATTGAACCGTGTGGGTCGGTAAGGATCAAATAGTGTGATTTGATAAGCAAGTCGTTATTGTTTTGACAATGATGAACCGACTACATGCAAAGAAGCGATGATGGGCCCTGACTCCATAAAATGACTAGAAGTCATAGAATCCGTGATAGTATCCATACACGAGAAATCAAGTTTCTGAACTTGGAAGACCCTCCGGAAAGGCGTGAAGCCTATTGGTCGTGTTTGGATCTATAAAGAAATAAGACATGGATGTTTAACATCTATGAAATAGTCGACATGTCGGAAATAAGTTTACGACAATGTTCAAGGAGTTGACTATGACAAGATTTGATCTTTCATAGCGATATTTAGACTTGACGGATTAATGTAGCAACCACTACATATAATTTGATGTATGGTAGCTGAACAAACAAAACAATGTTCTTCTAATAGAATGGTTACCTAGGACGTGTACAAGATACTGTCTGAAGGGTTTTTGTTAATTCAAAGGGTGCTAAAAGGGCATGCAAAATTCAATAGTTGAAGTAAGCATAGCGGAGTTGGAATCTTCACCATGATGAAACTGTTAAAAGAGTTTAAATTCATCGGAGATGATGAAGATGCTTGCATTTGCAAGAAATTAAGTGGGAGCGCTGAGACATATTTCTAATACATTATATAGAGGACATATTGTTGATTGGAAATGATGTATCTTGTATTGACACAAGTTAAGAATTTCATTATAATAAGATTTCGATGAAAGACTTGGGCAAACCCAGAATATTTGGCATCAATATCTATATGGATAGATTAAGGCTCTAATATGGTTGTGCCAGACATACATATATGAGATATTGAAAGGGTTCAATATGGAAACAACAAGAAAGGTTATTGCTGCATGGAAAGAATTGTATCAAGATTCAAGTGTTTCAACACTTGGTGAGTAAAATCACATGAAGATTTTGATCGATTATACCATGATATGTATATATCCAAAATGTCCTATGCTCTAAATGTTATGAGCACATACCAGAATGATTCATAAGATGATCATTGGACGATAGTAAAGATATTCTTATGAGCTTTGGAAGAACTAAGAATATATCATGTATAAGTGACAAATAGTTAAAGGTAGTTCATTGTAAAGTGTTACATTGATACTATTTTTTTCACAAGATACAAATTAAATTTATCTCCATTTAGACTATGGGTGGCACAATGTAATGGAAATGATGTTCCATGATGGATTTGGATGAGTTCCAAAGTTGAGACATTGTGACGGATACTACAACAAAAGTCTAAGTATATAACTGCTATAGTAGCAGCAAAGGATGGCATTTGTGTTAAGTAGTTTGTTATCAAACTAGGTGTGGTTCAAAGTGGGCTAATACTATGAAGATATATTGTGTTACAATAATATCAACATATTTTAACCCGAACGAACTAAAGGTCTTACCAAAGGACCAAAATTATACAATGCCATCTCATTTGAGAATGAGTGATGCGTAGAGACGCAAAGACATGCAAATACACACGGACCTGAAACTGTTAGATTCGGAGATTATGTTAACCACTAGCAATCGCGTATATGCAACACCAGAAAGCCATAGGTGTTCAATACACAAAGCTTTTCAAACTAGATTATTGACTCTAGTGCAAGTGGGAGACTGAAGGGAATATGCCCGAGAGGCAATAATAAAGTGGTTATTATCTTATTCCATGTTTATGATAAATGTTTATTTTGCATGCTATAATTGTATTGATCGGAAACGTCAATACATGTGTGTTTAATAAACAAAAAGGGTTCCTAGTTATGCCTCTCTTATAGACTAGCTTGTTGATTAACAAGATGATCAAGGTTTCCTGATCATGGACATTGGATGTTGTTAATAACAAGGTCACATCATTTGTGAAATGATGTGATGAACATTCATCGGAAGTATAGCATTACAATCAAGTCATTATGTTTATATTGCTATAACATCATACGAAGTAATCTTTATCCTTAGACCATGAGATCATGTTAATTGCTAACACCGAAAGAGTATTTTGATAACATCAAACGTCACACCGTAACAGGGTGACTATAAAGATGGGTTCAGTGCTACGAAGGTGTTATGTTGAGGCTCATGGATCAAGAGTGGAATTTTTCAATCCCATGACGGATAGATATACTCTAGGCCCTCTCGGTCATATCACATTAAGGTAGCTTGCAAGCAAGTGATGTGATCACTAGAATGTTATATCACGGGAACGAGAAAATAGTGCATGTCGGTAACGAGATCAAACTAGGTATTTGGATACCGATGATCCAATCTCGGACATGTATTATATCATGAGACAAAGGGATTAAATTACTAGCGTTAAAGGTTCTCACGATCACAGAAGTCATCGTTGAATATGCAGGAGTCAGTATGGATCTCTAGGTCCCGCTTCTGATTATTGATCTGAGAGGAGTCTCAATCATGTCTGCATTATTCGCGAACCGTAGGGTGACACACTTAAGAGTTATCGGACACCATTTTGGAGCACATATGTTTCAGACGAAAGAATTGCAAAGCGCGGGAATTGTTTCGATAGAAACCAGAATTGTTTCGGGAGAAATTGCAGAAAGTGGTTCTGCATGTGATATTGAAATATTGCAAGGGGTTTCATGTGAATGTTTGTTAATTAAAGTAATTAACAAAATTCTGAATAAAAATAATAAAAGAGTTTTATTAAATGAGAGAGCATTAAATTTGGATAAATTTAATGCATTTAAAGTGGAGACTTTAAAAGAGAATGTGAAGGGGCATTTTAATGTGGAGGGGTTACCACCACATGAATGAGGGAGGTGAGGAGTCACCCCCATGGGGCGCCGGCCATGGGGAGGGGTACCCCCCTCCTCCTATAAAAGGCCCCCCTCACTCCCCTTCTTCCTCATACCTCCTCGTGAAGGATCTCTCTCCCCCTCTAGAATTATTCCCCCATGGTCTCGGATTAGCGAGATACATGTTCCCGATGGCATTTAAATGCGGAAGGAGTTCTTTGCTTCACTGGATCGCTGGAGCGAGGAGGTGGAGGTTGTCCGGTGGCTTGAACATGTGTGCAAGTACGGACGCGCTGCTGACTTGCGGTGCTCGGACTTCCACACGATCTTGAGATCGGCAAGTGTATGACTACATCAACCACATGTTCCTACTCGTTAACAAAACTCGTTGTCTTTGAGAGTAAGTTCTCGATGGATGTATGTCCACCCATTTCTTTGTACCTAGTAGATAGATCTTGGCGTGTAGTTCTCATCGTAGGAATTTTTTGTTTTCTATGCTGCGGACCCAACAGGTTCATGCCTCTAGTAATCTAGGGAAGTGACAGAAATCTCTAAGGTACTAGATGTGTTTTTGCTACTAGGGAGAAAACAACAATCCTTTGTTCATAAAACAATCGTATTGTTTACTTTGCACGCAATGCGTAATGCAATTATCTATTGCTTGCAACTTAATACTAGAGGGGGTTCGGATTGATAACCTGAAGGTGGATTATTAGTCATAGATGCAGTGGGATTACGGTCTATGTATAATGTTGTAATGCCCAATCAAATCTCATAGGAGTCAAGATTATTAGTATATGCATGTATGCTTTCTCATGTTTGTCAATTGCCCCGCTATAATTTGTTCACCCAACATGTCATCTATCTTAAGGAGAACCACCACTAGTGAACTATGGACCCCGGTCCTTTCTTTTACCATCAATCTACAACTGTTTACTACTTTCTATTTACTTTCTGAAAGCTTTTACTTTATTCCACACAATACGTTTAATCCTTTGTTTTCAGCAAAACCGGTGAGATTGACAACCTCACTGTAAGTTGGGGGTAAAGTTCTATGGTTGTGTTGTGCAGGATTCCAAGTTGGCAACAACACCTTGGAGGTGTTTCCTTGCTCCTACTTGTTCGATAACCTTGGTTTCATAACTAAGGGAAACTTGCTATTGTGCTCATCATACCTTCCTCTTGGGGTTCCCCAACGAGCTCGAGATATCTTGGGCCATCAAAATTCCACGTTAAACTTCATGCTACACTAGCTAGAAACTTAAATAGTGGACTATGCCTTGAACTACAAGTTTTTTGCACACTAGTTTCACACAAAATCTAGATGATGCAGGACCGCAGGTTTCCCATGATTCGAGCTTATGCGTCATACTCCAGGGCCTTTCATGAGTTTATTAGAGAGCACCCAACTCTCCCGGACTGTGAAGTTTGACAGTCAGACTCATATAGGTGTGTTCCTCAATAGATGTTCTGCAGGACAACATCTCTGCTTAGAAAAGCCATTTAGAACATATTAAGATAAATATCAACCTGCCATGCAGAATAAGAGAGTATTGCATCTTTATGGAGATGGAAATATAATATGGGTATACTCTCCTCTCAGCTGATCAACAGCTTGTCTCCCAGCTCTAATTCACGGGATCCCCGATCACATAGAGTGGGTTGCCACTACGAACAACTCATTGTGTGGGTCTCAAACCCATCTCCCTCGATGCATTATCTATCACATTACATGATAAGCCCTTTGTGAAGGGATCTGCCAAGTTTCTAGATGTTTGGATATAATCCAACACAATAACTCCGGAGTTTATCAGTTTTCTGACAGATTTCAATCTCCTCTTCACATGCCTTGATGACTTCATATTATCATTAGAACTGCTTGCTTTGACAATCACAGTTTGATTATCACAGTTCATCGGGATGGCAGGTATTGGTTTTTCAACCACAGGTAAGTCCATCAAAATCTCACAAATCCACTCTGCTTCAATAGTGGCTGTGTCTAATGTTGTGAGTTCTGCTTCCATAGTTGACCTCGTTAAGATGGCCTGCTTGCAAGACTTCCACGAAACACCACCACCAAGTGTAAACAAATAACCACTTGTGGCCTTAATCTCATCAGCATCAGATATCCAGTTTGAATCACTATAACCCTCAAGTACCCGTGGATACCCAGTATAGTGAATATCATAACTCGCAGTGCCTTTCAAATAGCGCAAAACTCTCTCAAGAGCATGCCAATGATCATCTCCAGGATTTGACACAAAACGACTCAGTTTGCTTATAGCAAAGGAGATGTCAGGCCTCGTAGCGCTGGCTAAATACATGAGCGAGCCAATAATTTGAGAATATCTCAATTGATCTTTAGCATTCCTTCGATTCTTTCGAAGTAACACACTCGGATCATAAGGCGTTGGAGAAGACTTGTAGTCTCTATACCCAAAGCAACTCAATATATTTTCCACATAGTGGGACTGAAGTAGTGTAATCCCACCATTGTCATCCTTCAGTAGTGATTACATCAGCCACTCCCAAGTCCTTCATCTCAAAGCAGCGAGATAGGAACTCTTCGACCTCCTCAATAATAGTGAGGTTGGTCCCGAATATCAATATGTCATCGACATAGAGACACATAATTACCCCCTCGCCCCCACCATGGCGATAGTACACACACTTATCAGCTTTGTTTACAACAAAGCCTTCAGCGGTTAAAGTTCTTTCAAACTTCTCGTGCCACTACTTAGGAGCTTGCTTAAGACCATATAAAGACTTCACTAACTTACACACCTTTCCTTCTTGACCATCTACTACAAATCCATCAGGCTGCTCCATATAAATTTCCTCATCTAGCTCTCCATTTAGAAAAGCTGTCTTAATGTCCATTTGATGAACGAGAAGACCATGTGAGGCAGCCAAGGATAATAGTACTCAAATAGTGGTCAATCTGGCTACAGGTGAGTATGTCTTGAAGAAGTCTTCACCTTCTTTCTGGGTATAACCCTTGGCCACAAGACGTGCCTTGTACTTTTCAATAGTACCATCAGGTCTAAGATTTTTCTTGAACACCCACTTACATCCTACTGGTTTGCACCCATAAGGACGATCAGTGACCTCCCAAGTTCCATTAGCTAAGATGGAATCCATCTCACTACGGACAACTTCTTTCCAGTAGTTAGCATATTGAGATGCATAGGCTTCTGAAATAGAAGTGGGAGTATCATCCACAAGGTACACAATGAAATCATCACCAAATGACTTTGTAGTCCTTTGTCTCTTGCTCCTTTTCGGATCTTCATTGTCATCCTCCACAAGATCATCATAGTGTTCTATCGGCATAGTGGGTTCAGGAATTATAACAAATTCCTAACTAGATGAACTAGTCATCTCCTGAGTTGATGAGCTAGACATACCTTTCATGGGAAAGATGTCCTCAAAGAAAGTCACATCATTCGACTCCATAATCGTACCAACATGCATGTCAGATACCTCAGATTTTACTATAAAAAATCTCTATCCAATGCTATGAAAAGCATATCCCAGAAAAACACAATCCACGGTTTTTGGTCCAAGCTTTTGCTTCTTGGGTATTGGAATGTTGACTTTCACCAAACATCCCCAAGTTTGTAAGTAAGAGAGTTTAAGCCTTTTCTTCTCCCATTTCTCAAATGGAATCATGGTTTTATCCTTTACTGGAACACGATTTAGGACATGACACGCAGTCATTAGTGCTTCCCCCCACCATTCCTTGGAAAGACCCGATGTATCTAATATGACATTAAACAAATCAGTTAGAGTGCGATTCTTTCTTTCGGCCACCCCATTTGACTGAGGTGAGTAGGGAGGCGTCCTCTCATGGATAATACCATGTTCCGTATAGAATTATCAAATTCATTTGAAAAGTACTCTCCACCACGATCCGACCTTAACCACTTGATTTTAAGATCAAGTTGGTTTTCTGCTTCAGCTTTATAGTTTTTGAAGTAATTCAAAGCTTCATCTTTAGATTTCAGAAGATAAACCTAGCAGTATCTAGTGGAGTCATCAATCAATGCCATAAAGTATCTTTTTCCACCTCGTGTCAACACACCATTCATCTCACATAGATCTAAATGTATAAGTTCAAGTGGTGCTAAGTTCCTCGATTCCACAGTCGTATGAGACTTGTGGGGTTACTTTGCTTGCACACAAACTTGGCACTTAGAAACTTTGACAGTGGTAAATTTCGGAATTAAACTCATATTGGCTAGCCGCGTCATGCAACCAAAGTTAATATGACAAAGTCGTGAATGCCAAATATTGGACTCATTATTATTGCAAACATGATTAATAACTTTAGTACATGAGGCTGACAAAGATAAGTGGAACATACCTCCGCACTCATAACCCTTTCCAACAAATTGTACATACTTAGAAATTACAACTTTATTGGACTCAAACACCAACTTAAAACCATCTTGACATAGAAGCGATCCGCTGACGAGATTCTTATTGATGGATGGAACGTGCTGCACATTCTTCAGCTATACGATCTTCCCCGAAGTAAACTTCAGATTTATCGTACCAACACCATGAACAAAAGCACGTGAGCCGTTTCCCATCAGCATGGAGGAAGTCCTTGCGACCTGATAAGAAGAGAACATGGAAATATCAGAACATTCATGTGTATTAGCACCCGTGTCAATCCACCACTCAGGAGAATGACATACTAAAAGTATAATAGGTAAAATACCGTATCCGGCGTCCTTCATCTCAGTATCACTAATAACAACATTAGCGATCTTGCCGCTATTCACATGTTGCCGCTTGTCAAAGCGATTAGGGCAGCTAGGAGCCCAATGATCAGGATCACCACAGACATGGCAAGAGCCTTTCTTCTTATCATTTTTCCTCTTAAAGTTGGTTGAGTGAGTGGCCTTGTTCTTGCCATCAAACTTCCCTTTGCCATCAGATTTGTTCTTATTCTTGAACTTGTGGGATTGGAAGTTTTTCTTGTATACCAAATTGGCACTAGAAGCTCCCTCAAATCCTCGAGCACGTGTATCCTTTGTTCTCGCCTTCTCTTCCACATGAAGAGACCCAATGAGATCCATAACGAAAAACTCTTATCTCTTATGTTTCAGAAAAGTAGTAAAGTTCCTCCACATGGGAGGAAGCTTGGCAATAATACCTCCGGCCACAAACTTGTCCGGTAAGGTACACTTGAACTGCTCAAGTTCTTTGGCAAGTGATTGTATCTCATGAGCTTGCTCAACGACAGAGCGCTCATCAACCATCTTGTAGTCATAGAATTTCTCCATGACATACAACTTAGTGCCAACGTTCGAGACCCCAAACTTGGCCTCGAGCGCATCCCACGCGTCTTTGCCATTATCATATGACATATATGGGTCAACAATATTGTCCCCAAGAATACTGAACAGAGCCGCCATAAACATGGTATCGTCTTTCTTAAATGCCGCTTCCTGCTCAGCAGAAAGTTCTCCTTCAAGTTTGCCAAGAGTGGCGCTATAGCAGTTTAGGTTTTTAAACCATAGAATTGCTCTCGCGCGCCATCTCTTATAGTGCATACCATCAAACGAAGGAGGCCTAGTATTCGTGGCTACACCAGTGAATTCAGTTGCCTATAATCAGGTTTTTGGATTGTTGAAAATATAAGCAATAATCCATATGATTTAATCCAAATAAATAATTGATAAAGCATGATCATACAGATAGCAAATAAATAGATCACGCACAATAACAGAGTAGATGAACAGATTGCATCTAAACAAGACAAACCTATTACATCTATACCAATTGCTAGAACAAAGAACTCTAGCATAGTCTGAAAGAGAAGATTCAGGATCACATACGGTATAACGGTGGCAGCAGCAACCGCGATGGTAGTAGCAGCAGTAGCTGCAGCAATGGTAGCAGCATCGTCAGCCATGTCGTCGATGTAGAGGCTGCCGATGTCCGAGAAGAAGTCTTCGTTGGGGAAGGAGTCATCCGTGAAGGCGTCAGTAGTCGCGCGGAAGCGCTTCCCAAAAACCTGATCGCCCCTCACCCGTACAGGTTCACAAGAAGACGGGGTTCCGGAGGCCTACTGTCCCGATCTGCGGTGCACGCTGCAAGTCGGGATGGGGAATACGAAGGCGGCGGTGCAATAACTGGAAGGAGACGCGTGTGTAAAGCGGTGCCGATTAGGTTTAGCGCAGACGCTTATATAGCACAGTTCAGGGAGATCGTGGGACTCAACCCACTTCCGAGTCGGTAACATCCCACGTCCCATAAAGACCGGAAATGCCTGACTAATTAACGCGTCCGTTAATGACTCGTAATTAATCTATGATTAATTTTCCTGACCAACAAAAAATAAAGCTCGGCTCGGTGAGATTCTCGCAACCCGCGGCGTGCGGTGTTGGAGGAGTGCACGAGAGCTACTCTTCTTCTCACACCTTAGTGAGTGGTGGAACAACCTAGTATATAAGGAGGTATAACTCTCACTCAACTAGCAATGTGGGACTAAACTTTGACATCACTAGCACAACCATATGCTGCCATGCACAAATGAGCCAAAGAGAATTTCAAAATTTATCTAATGGACCAACAACCCAAAACTCATCAGATTCCAACAATTCTCAATGTCACTATTTCGCTCATCAAAACTAATTCTTGCAAAATCCTTTCAAGCACAACTTTCCATTCAGGGATACTCGCAACTAATATATCACCATAGATTTCTCTTGCAAATCATCAATCACATGGTGTAAGTTATATAAATATAACTTTCGACGAGGATCTTTCAAACAATTTCTCAAATCATTAGAAATTTGTACTCCCACTAAATTTTAGATCTTTCTGAAAATTGACTCAAGCTATGTATTCTTTCAATATTTTGAAATATTCTTTCACTATCAGAATAATTGAAGGTAATGTGTCCAAGATGTGGTCCTGAAAATTATTCCAACATTCTTATCTTATCTCATATAAAATTGGTCTTCATAGTATCTGGACTGAACATCTCATTCAACTTTTGAATTTTGTTCTCAAACGATTAAGACTTTGATGAATTATCATTCATCTTTGTATGTTCTAGAAAACCGAATGATTACATGTACTTTTGAGTGGACTCCCAAATCAAACTTTGGATCATTCAATGTTTTCTATAGGATAGTATGACTTTAAGTCAATTTCTTGACTCTAAGTTTATAACAATTATCTTGTGACATACATTTGCTTACAAGTATGATATCATTTCTATAGATATAGATAATAAACTTAGAATACACTAAGTAAGATATTTCTTTTATATGTTCTTGTCCTTTTCCAAACAACACTTTCTACGAGGCTCACAGTGGACACATACATGTCACTACATGTATTTGCTTACAAGTATTGGTTCACACATACTCTTGTGTTATTCAAACAATTGCATACTTGTAAAACTCCTTTTATAATCACTACGATGTATTGCAATATTTCCTTTAATCACTAGTGTCGTGGTATTGGACACGGCAAATGCTATAGGGTAGCTTACGTAGAGGAAAGGGCAAGGCGACGTAGAAGAATCCGGGAGCGAGATTGGCACACGATGTACCCATATTCACGTCCCCTCGGTGGAGGATTGCTACGTCCTGCTATTAATCCAGTATATGTTTATAAATTGGTTTACAATGGGGTCTCCGTAGGCGAAGGGAGAGACTAGATCTAATCTGACGTGGGAGAGATAGTCTCATGAGATCTAATATGACGTACCCCATGGGGTGCCCCTAGTGGCTTTATATATGCAGCCAGTTAGGGTTTACAAGTGCTAATGGGATTTGTATTGGAGTCATCGTCTTGGGCTCCTAGTCGATGAGTCGTATGGATCCAGTTTGCGCTTGTCGCCATATTTGGCGAGTCGATCCGTCATGGCCGACTCCGCTTCATGGGTATACCCCGATTGGTATTCCCCCATCAATAGTCCCTGAGCATGTCAGGGACTCGGCGATGACTTCAAGCCGTCGAATCGGCGCAAGCGATTCCAGATGGAGTCGATGGTGAGTCGTTGGCGAGATCCTGAAGCAGAGAAATAGCTCATGAAGTAGTCCATTCTCCTGGGCGAGTCGATGCTCCAGGTGAGTCTCCATTGGGTGGATTCGCCCCTTGGAGAAGTTTGACTAGCTATTTGTCAAATTGATATCGCAGAGGCTGACGAATAGCAGACGTGGAGGCTGTCATCGGATTGATGACAAGTACGCCATGAGGGGGTCCTCGAGGCGTGCGGAAGAGAGGGGTGTGAGACGTACGGTGTTCCGGGATGGTGAGCACACAAGTTTACCTAGGTTCGAATCCGCCAGCTTTGGACGGATCCTACTCACACTGTAGCAATCCGATGTCGGAATAGAGCCGGAATATGGGTTACAAGGGTTTCGCCTGTGCGAGTTGAGATTGTAGACTATTGAGGTGTGCCCTAAAGGCTCTCCCTAGGACGGTGATACATTGCAAATGTATCTATAATTTTTGATGCTCCATGCTTGGTTTTATCCACTTTCTTGTGTTTTGTCCACACTTTGGAGTACTTTTCATATGATTTCTTGGACTAACCTATTAACAAGAGCCACAGTGCTAGCTGCCTGTTTTCTGCTGTTTTTGGTTCTAGGAAAGTCAGAAAATGAATATTCTCGGAATTGGACGGGACAAAAGCCCAAGTGCCTATTTTTCCAGAAGACTCCAGGAGCCAGAATACGGGACGGAGGAGGGCCAGGGGCTGGCCACACCCCCCAGGCGCGGGATGGGCCTGGCCGCGCCAGGGCATGGTGTGGTGTCCCTAGGCACCCCCTCGGTCTCCCTCTTTGCCTATAAGGAGCCTTCTGACCTAAAAACTTTGGGGGGTTCGACGTTTTTCCACAAAAAGGTCCGCTGCCCCCACCATCATCGAGGGGAGATTCGGGGACAAAGTCTCTGTTAGGCACCTGTAGACGGGGAAGTGCCCCTGGAGCCATCTCCATCGATCTCCACCATCATCTTCATCGACCATCCATGTTTCCTCCATCTATGAGTGAGTAATCCCTCGCTGTAGGCTATGGGGATGGTAGGGATTGGATGAGATCGTTCATGTAATGGCATCAGATTGTTAGGGCATGGTGCCTAGTAACTTTATTAGTGCTTTATGACTTTGTTGCGACTTGTTGTGCTTAATGCTTGTCACTAGGGCCCGAGTGCCATGATTTCAAATCTGAACATGTTATTGATTCATTATGATAGTATTGTTTTTGGTCTTATCTGCAAGTTATATACACACGTTGTTGTCCGGAACCTATGGCCCCGTGTAAATCGGGATAACCGGAAGGGAATGGCTTTGATTTGAGGATCACATGTGTTCACGGAGTGTTAATGCTTTGCTCCGGTGCTCTATTAAAAGGATCACCTTAATTGCCAGTAGTTCCCTAGAGGCCCCGCTGCAAACGGGCTGGCAGGACAAAAGATGTTGTGCAAGTTCTCATTGCGAGCACGTATGACTATATATGGAACACATGCCTAGGATTGTCTAGTACTTGGATGCTTTATCTTATTTATCTGCAATTGCCCTATGTTCTGATTGCTATTTGAATTGTCTTGTCCATGCAACGCCCATCCATCCATCCCTATGCCTACCGCACTCGAATCCCACTGTTTACTACTCAGGTGTATGGAAGGAATGAGTAATGAGATGAAGGATAGACTAAAGCTCAAGCTTGGGGATGCCACGCGTGTCACCCCAAGAAATATCCAAGAAGTACAAGCGTCAAAGCTTGGGGATGCCCAAGGCATCCCCCTCTTCATCAATAAAAATCCCAGGTTTCTTCCAAACGCTTCATTTTTATTGTTTCATGCAGAGTTGTGTTGTTCTTGGAGCGTCTTCTTTTTCGTTTTCGTGTTGGTTTTTCGTTTGCTTGGTTTGCTTAGTTTTCTGAATAAATTGGTTGGACCCCCTCTTTCATACATTGGTTTTCAAATAGTTTGGTTTGGTTTGGTTTGGGAAAGAGTAGGAAAATTCATGCTTATGTGGTAAAAGGAGATTGTTTTTGACTGTGGCATGTACTTTGTCATGCCATGCTTGATATTGTTTTGGGTTTATGCTTAGTATTCTTTGCTGTAGCATGACTTGTTATAAACAATTGAGATTGCTTAATGTGCCTTGGATGAATCATGCGTTGTTTTAGCATATTAAAGCATAGTACAGTGGTATTGTCCTTTGATGCTTTATTTGGGTTGACTTGGCACATGCTCACACCATGTTATGACTATCTCAAGTCACCATAAGCCTTTATGATCCTTTAGTTTTCAACTTGTAGTATCACTTTATGCTTTGATCAATGATGTTTTGTCGCTCTGCATGATTATGGCCATTATTGCTCTCTCGTTTGTCGCTCCCTTACTATTGCTAGCCTTCACTTACACTAAGTATGTTTTACTCAAGTTTCCAACTCCTTAAACCAAATATTGCGAAAGTGTCCACCATACCTACCTATTAGCAACATTTGCTACTTCCGTGCATATTCAATATGCCTTGTTTTCTTCGGAATAAAATGTTTGCTTGTTATGAGAAAGTTAGTTAGTAAAGCTCTCACGAACTTGATGGCACACTTTATTTCCTGTACTTAATAAACCCGAACCATTGTAATTCTCCATGAAAGTTATATGCTTGCAAATTATAGGCTAGGGATTAGCAGAACCGTGCTGTCATGGGGAACGCTTTCAACACTTTTAAATATATACCCAGTTGATACCTTGCTCTTTTGTTTGCGGATGTCGTCAGTGTGAAATAAAAGGGGAGTTTGTAAGTCCATGGAGTTATGTATGTGTGTTAGAGAAACGCCTGGGCCGCTGGTCTAACACATGCTGACATGGTGGAAACCTGCAGCGTAACCATAATAATATCTATAAAGCATTCTTCTTATAAAAAAAGAGAGAGATAGCTATTGAGAAAAAGAAAAAAAAGAGTTTTATGAAAAGGGGAAAGAGAGAAAAAAGCACCATTTTCCCATGGTAAATAAGAAGATTGCTGAGATACTCATTGTCTGCTTGCCTTGTCATTTTGATATGGGGATTCTTCCGTATCATCGGGCAAGGGGTATCCCGTTGGCGGTTCTCAATGATACGCACATACTTACAATGACAATAACTTACCGGTAACTAAAGTTGAGTAGCATGAGGAGCGGCCCTCGTACTTAAGGGACTTGGGATTTTCAGTTTATAGTCTGTCAAGCATATAACTCAGATTGGACCTCACTTTCACCTTAACCACATTAAAGATGCTTATGATAGGGGCAATGAGAGCTCAAAGCTAACGAGCACCATACTTTTAGCATTTGGAAGCCTTTCAAACTTTTCAAAACCTTTTCATTTCCTTGTTGAGTCTCCACACATTCTATGAGCACTTTCTTGAGAGCATAGTGGCCATTCTTAGTTCTATGTGCATTGTCCCAAGACTTGTTGATTGATGCATACCTTGATATTGCTTGTTTTAAACTATTTGTATCTAGTCACTCTTGTAAACTTTGAAGGTGTCCTATGCATTTATGTTTGATACTCTATGAGGGACAAGCTGAATGCCACTATGCTATGTTTTCTTTATGTGAAACAAACAAACGTCTTGCAAGGCATTGTTATTCATGAATCTTTTGTTTGTGCCTTTTCATGTTGCATCATAGTCTCTTTGTCTTATTGCTAGAACTTTGTCTTTCATGTTATTATTGAAGTACTATGATCCCAGCTTTGAATGTTTTACAAATATTTTGATCAAGTCTTTGATGGTGCATGTCACCTAAAAAATTATTCTTTCTTTTTATCAGTTACCTACTCGAGGACGAGCAGGAGTTAAGCTTGGGGATGTTGATACATTGCAAATGTATCTATAATTTTTGATGCTCCATGCTTGGTTTTATCCACTTTCTTGTGTTTAGTCCACACTTTGGAGTACTTTTCATATGATTTCTTGGACTAACCTATTAACAAGAGACACAATGCTAGCTGCCTGTTTTCTGCTGTTTTTGGTTCCAGGAAAGTCAGAAAATGAATATTGTCGGAATTGGACGGGACAAAAGCCCAAGTGCCTATTTTTCCAGAAGACTCCAGGAGCCAGAATACGGGACGGAGGAGGGCCAGGGGCTGGCCACCCCCCCTAGGCGCGGGCTGGGCCTGGTCGTGCCAGGGCATGGTGTGGTGGCCCTAGGCACCCCCTCGGTCTCCCTCTTCGCCTATAAGGAGCCTTCTGACCTAAAAACTTCGGGGGGTTCGACATTTTGCCACAAAAAGTTCCGCTGTGCCGCCGCCACCGAAGGGGAGATTCGGGGGACAGAAAGTCTCTGTTCCGGCACCCTGCCGGGACAGGGAAGTGCCCTCGGAGCCATCTCCATTGATCTCCACCATCATCTTCATCGACCATCCATGTTTCCTCCATCTATGAGTGAGTAATCCCCCGCTGTAGGCTATGGGGATGGTAGGGATTGGATGAGATCGTTCATGTAATGGCATCAGATTGTTAGGGCATGGTGCCTAGTATCTTTATTAGTGCTTTATGACTTTGTTGTGACTTGTTGTGCTTAATGCTTGTCACTAGGGCCCGAGTGCCATGATTTCAGATCTGAACATGTTATTGATTCATTATGATAGTATTGTTTTTGGTCTTATCTGCAAGTTATATACACACGTTGTTGTCCGGAACCTATGGCCCCGAAGTGACAGAAATCGGGATAACCGGAAGGGAATGGATTTGATGTGAGGATCACATGTGTTCACGGAGTGTTAATGCTTTGCTCCGGTGCTCTATTAAAAGGAGCACCTTAATTGCCAGTAGTTCCCTAGAGGCCCGCGCAAGCTGGCAGGATAAAAGATGTTGTGCAAGTTCTCATTGCGAGCACGTATGACTATATATGGAACACATGCCTAGGATTGTCTAGTACTTGGATGCTTTATCTTATTTATCTGCAATTGCCCTATGTTCTGATTGCTATTTGAATTGTCTTGTCCATGCAACGCCCATCCATCCATCCCTATGCCTACCGCACTCGAATCCCACTGTTTACTACTTTTGTTACTACTGTCTTTGCTTTACTACTGCTGTTACTTTACTATTCCTACTACAAAACTGTTGCTACTGATAAACTGCTGTGAGCAAGATTGTTTTACAAGTGCAGCTGAATTGACAACTCAGTTGTTAAGGCTTATAAATATTCTTTGGCTCCCCTTGTGTCGAATCAATAAATTGGGTTTCACTTCCCTCGAAAATACTGCGATACACCCCCTATACTTGTGGGTCATTAGACGGCTTATATAGATATCCGGCCTAGGGGTTATAGGAGAGATCTATCCAGATACGACTAAGAGTCGGTTACAGAGTACATCTTGAACTACAAATAACATTATGGGCCTAAGTCGGTAAGTCTTCTGGGCCTTCTCGTAGCCGGATTGGACTCCGTCTTTTCTCCCTGACTGGGCCGCCCGTGAAGCAAAGCTCTAACCCAAAGTGGGCCACCCTGGTCAGTGAGGAACTGTGAGGATACCCGGAAAGTATATCCCCAACAGCAGCCCCCGGAAGTCGCCAAGATCCAAAGTCAGATTTATCATCGTCTAGCTTGATCTTCGGCTTGCAGAATCTTGAAGGGTTCCTAAAACTTCACAACAAAAAATACGATCCGGGTCTTAAAAAATAAGTCGGACCTATCAACAGGTTACTCGGATTTTCCAGCTTGATTTCAAACTATGCCGGAATTTGGTCTCTAACGCCACCTGACACAAGTCATGGTCAAGTCACGTCAGCTGACAGACATCCTGTCAGCACGATCGTTGGTGGGTCCACCTCGTTTTAATGCCTACGCAGAGATCGAGGCGACGTAATCATCGCATGGGTCCTTCCCAGTTCCTTCCACGACGCGTGGCGGTTACACTGTAGCATCTGCACGAATCTTGGCGCGGTTAGGTGGATATAAGGGGTAAGGATTCTCCTCCTCCTTTATTCACCTGTTCCCTTGCCGTTTCCTCTCCTCCAAATCTCCCCCACGCGCACAGAGCTCCTCTGCTTTCCCCCAAAAACTCCCAGCGCCGCCCATCCTAGGTCACCAGCTCACCAGAGAAATGGCTTCTTCATCCTCTTCCGGTTTGGCGGCAGCGGCGATGGAAGCAGCGGCGGAGAAGGAAAGCTTCCGTGGGGTCTGGATCCCCTGCGTGCTCGATGACGAGAAGCTCCAAGGCGTGGAGACAAAAGGGCTCCTCACGCTGGCGATGGCGGAGCTTTGGAGACTGTCCCCAACCCAGACGCCGTGGCCAGGTCCACTTCGGCACCCACCTCGACAGAGGTTTGTCATTTCCTCCCTCGGAATTCTTTTCCGAGGTGATAGATCACTATAGTGTTCATCTCCACCATCTTCCTCCCAACTCTCTCCTAGAGATGAGTGCCTATGCGGCTTTGTGTGAGGGATTTCTCGGCATTAGGCCGAGTCTTACCTTATTCCGGTACTAATTCCATGTCCGGAGAAATTCTATCACTGCCGGTGTTCCTTATATCACCGGTACAATTAGTTTTTCACTTAGACGCGAGTGCACATATCCCAAGATCTTAGCTAGTGACTCGGTCAAACAGTGACCAGCCACCTTCTTTTATCACAAGGATATTCCGGCTCCCGGCAAAGCCACTGCTTTGCCGGCTTTCATCGACGGAGCTGCCACGGCCCAACCGTCTTGGGACGAGGCTCCTCCGGCTCTCAATGACAATCTGATCCTCGCTAAGAGGCGGATCGAATATCTGATCAAACACAAAGGACTGAAGGGATCTGACTTGGTCCAATGTTGGGTCTCATGCCGGATCCAACCGCTTCAGTATCACGGAGACCGACTGATGCACTCCATCACGTCGTCCAAGAAAGATTCCCTCCGCATCAGCCCTAGAGCCTATACCTCGCAAGGTTATATAAGCCAGATTAAATGGCTGATATGGGAGTGGATCGAGAGGAGGATCCTGGAGGTTTCTCTGGATATGCATACGGCGGAAAACCCCGTAGTGCTGGTAAAATTCTAACAATAAACCTTTTTATGTGTTTCAATCTTTAAGTTACATTGCAATACTGATATGTTTTCCTCTTTTCGGCTTGCTGACCTCCCCGAGTCGGAACTTGCTCCACTCGAGGGATATCCTCTAGAGTTTTCTCAGGAGGCAGAACTGGTCCCATTGCCGGACATTGCGCTTAAGAAATGCAAGGCTCCGACAGTGGCTGTAGGAACAAAGGATGTGCCTATCGTAAAGAGGTAACTTTCAACACAATTTCCGCCTTTGTACCTTACTCGATTTTTCTTCCGAGATGTAATTTTTCGACTTTATTACATTCTCAGAGCTAAGAAGCTCATCAAGGGCAAGGGGAAGGGAACTTATTCGAAGCCCCTGCGACAGACGAAGCTTTCCATGGCTTCTCTTGCCGTGGCTCCTCCGACTCCTGCCCCCCAACCTTCCGCAACGCCGGTGATCATTCCTTCTCCGACTGTCGCAGAAGATCCGGCTCCTTCAACGGAGCCTGTGATCCTTGAATCACAAACTGACGTCACCATGACTTAGTCAGGTATAGATAAGGGTGAACCCTCTTCGGGTAATGATCCCTCGGCAGAGATCTTCGCCGAAAATCTTCTCAACAATCCGGGTCTTGCCAAGTTTGGCTTGTCCCGGAAATCTGTGGAAGAGATCCGGTGGTGGCGTGCAATGCCTGGAGAAAAGAAATTTATCTGCCGAAGAAGAAGCACAAGAGGCAGAGGACATCAAGTACTCTGACCTTCTTGCACAAGTGCGTCTTCGCGACGAGAGGATAAGGACCAGTGAGCTTCCAACAGCCGATGGTCCCTCGACTCTCACGAGAAGGTTCTTTGTTGAAGTAAATGCGAGTTTGGATAAACTCACTCACGAGTAATATGTAAGTCGGAATTCTAACTCTTGTTTTCCCTCATTTCATATCATATCCTCTAGCCCCCAAGCATGAAGTAGGATATATAATCTGAGTTTATGCTTCCTTAGGATGCCAAAGAATGAACGAGTGTAGCCCCCAAGGCTCATGCTGATATTAGTAAAAATATTAGCCCGAGTCTTTAGTAGACTTCTGACTTTGGGTATTCTGACTTACAGAAAGTATGTTCCTATAACCAGGATTTGTTGAAAAATGTCTGCAACAAGCGGAGAGAGATCAGGACTCTCCGACTTAAGAATGCTGAACTTAAGGTCTCCAAGGATGAGGCCGAAGGTAAACATTCCGAGACTCAAACCTTGTCTTTCATGTTTTTCATAGTCGATTTTTTCTGAATTGTTGTTCTTTTTGACTTACAGCGCTGGTAAAGCAGTCCTACGCCATGATTGAAGAGGCCGAGAACCTCAAAACTTTGGTGGTGGAGAACAAGGAACTTCGCCAAGAGCTGGATAAGCTCAAAGCGGATCATGAGAAGAGTATAGCTCAAGTTCTCGAGTCCTCCTCCATGGCTACTAACGAGCGTGATCGCAAGATTGCCGCTCAAGATCAGAAAATCTCGGACCTCAATAATGAGCTGTGCAGAGAGAAGGACCTTTCCGAGGCGCTCCAGGCTGAACTCCGGAGTCTTCGAGAAGAGAAGACCAAGATTGACGACGTCATCTTTGGTATGTTCCATCTGTCTGACTTGTCCATTTTCTTTGACTTCTTTCAATGTCGGTTTTTCTTAACTATTTTGTCTATAGGTCCTCTGAACTTGACAGACTCCACCTCCGTCGAGCCCCGCACCCACCGGCTTACCCAAGTCGGTGACCTGCTTCATGACTTCCGCCAATCCCTTGAGGATATTGGCGAAGCTCTCAAGATTCTGGACATGCGTAGCATGTCGGATTTTCAGGTGCGGGACAAGGCGAAGGAGATGCCGCAGCTTGTCCAGGATTGGAATATGTCCTACGCGCGATCCGCAGCGCAGAACGCTCTCACCATGGTCATGAGCCACCATGGAAGCATGGAGATATGGCAAGTGACCAGAGGGTGTTCTACAGTGGATGAAGACGGCCAGGAGCAGGACATCAAGGCTATTATGGACTCTTGTGCCGGATATGGGTGTCACATGGCTGATTTGACCAGCTACGACACTCCTTTCTTCACCCGTGTGGACACTCTGCCTCCGCCTCCAGAAGAAGCAGCAGAAGTTTCCAACGATGACCGCACCATTTCGGATGTGGACATCTCGGAACGATATCAAGGCGATGTATCCAGCGAGCCAGCAGCTCCTTCTTCTCCTCCTGCATCATAGATTGCCAGAAACATTTGTATTATTTTGAAAAAACATGATGGTTCTGTAAATATGCAGTACTATAATTTTGCTAGTGCTAAGATTTTGATCTATTCAGCACTTTTGGCTTTAAGTTTTTGTGTGCCTGAAATGTTTACATAAGCACTTTGAACTTTTTCGCCTATACTTATCGTTTATCTGGCTTTCCACCTCGTCCCTTTCGTGAGCCGGCTAAACCTTCTGCCCGGAAACTTTGCCGAGCAATGAAGCTCAATTGCTAAACCAGTTTAAACTCAGAAACAAAGTCGGCTTCCAGTATCAACAATTCACTACTCGGAAAATACCCGCATCTGGCAATCAGACAAATAACCAAAGTAAAGACTAGAAACTTTAGAGTTATACCCGAGGGTAGCAATTTTAGAATCGGAAATCTAAACCAGAACGAACATGAGCATAAAGTACTTTCAAGCATTCTAGGATTTTTGACTATGACATGATCATTCGGAAATAAGATGGTAAGAACTTCTCAGAAAAATTTGAGGCAACCAAAACTTTTATTTCTCACAGAACATGTACATATATATGATTACAAAGAAGGATAAACTAAGAATAAAAGGGACGTAGCTGAGCAATATTCCATGGTCTGTCTAACTCATCCGGACTTGTACTGCCTCCAGCTCTCTTTCTCTTCTTAGTAGCAGGTCTTTCTTTGACTGGCCTCATGTCAGTTAAGTAGTATGAACCATTGTGCAATACTCGACTAACTAAAAAGGGCCCTTCCCATACTGGGGAAAGTTTGTGCTTTCTTTGTTGCACAAGCCGGAGAACCAAATCGCCTTTATTGAAAGATCTGTTTCTGACTCTCTGGCTATGATACTTGCGTAACTTCTGCTGATAGGCTGTTGATCTCATTTCAGCAACGACGCGAACTTCTTTGACTAAGTCGAGATCATTTTGTCGAGAAATATCGGCATTCTCTCCAATATACGCGGCCACTCTAGGAGAAGTGTGAATCAAATCACTAGGAAGAACTGCTTTTGCGCCATAGACCAAGAAGAAAGGTGTGTATCCGGTTGACCTGTTCGGAGTCGTTCGTAAACTCCATATTACAGAGGGTAATTCCTCTGCCCAAGCCCCCGCAGCACGTCGTAGTGGTGCTTCGAGTCTCGGTTTTAGGCCTTGTAGGATTAAACCATTTGCTCTTTCGACTTGTTCGTTAGCCTGTAGATGTGCGACTGACGTAATGTCAAGCCGGATATTTTGCTCGTTGCAGAATTCGGCCAATTCTCCCATAGAGAAATTACTCCCATTGTCCGTGATAATGCTATGCGGATAACCATACCGGATTATAACATCCTCGACAAATCTTTTGGTTGTTGCTCCATCACAACTAGTGACAGGTTTAGCCTCAATCCATTTGGTGAATTTATCCACCATCACTAAGAGATGAGTAAATCCACTTGGAGCTCGTTTAAATGGTCCTACCATATCCAGCCCCTAGACCGCAAAAGGCCATGTTATAGGTATTGTTTGCAGTTGATCAGCTAGAACATGAGCTTGTTTGGCGTAGTTTTGGCAGCCTTTGCACGTCTTGACTAATCGTTCGACATCTGCCTGAGCTGTAAGCTAGAAAAATCTGTGTCTAAAAGCTTTTGCCACTAAAGATTTGGCTGCAGCGTGGTGACCACACTCGCCTTCGTGGATTTCTCTTAAGATTTCCACTCCTTCTTCTAGAGACATGCAGCGCTGAAAAACCCTAGAAACACTCCGCTTATAGAGCTCACCTTTAACTACAGTGTAGGCTTTCGCTCGTCGGATAATCTGTCGGTTCAGAACCTCGTCTTCGGGTAATTTGCCATCTACCAAATGATCAAGGTAGGGTTGAGTCCAGCTGGGAATTACAGCCAGAACTGCTATCAAAGGTGAGTCAGATTTGGTCGAATATTCCTCATCTACTCCCTTTATTGAGGGAACTTTGAGGTGCTCTAAAAAAGCGCCATCCGCGACCTCTTTCTGCGCAGAGCCTATCCGAGATAATGCATTTGCTTCCTCATTTTCTACTCGAGGGATGTGTTGAACCTCAAACCCTTCAAACGATTTAGATAGATCATCCACGACAGCTTTATACGCTGCCATGTGTTTATTTGCATTACAAATATCTGACACTTGTTGAGCAACAAGATCCGAATCTCTGTAACACATCAAACTTTGGATGCCAATATCCTTAGCAATCTGGATTCCATGCAGTAGTGCTTCATACTCGGCAATATTATTTGTCGCTGTGAAGTGGATCTACAACACGTATAGAAGTTTATCTCCTTGGGGTGATTTGAGCACCATGTCAGCCCCCGAGCCCCCTCGAGCCTTAGATCCATCAAAGTAGAGGGTCCAATATTCTGACTCAGGGAGGGTCATATTCTCCTTCGTCTCTGTCCAATCAGCGACAAAGTCAGCAAGGATCTGAGATTTGATTGCTGTCCGAGGTTTATACTCAATATCAAAAGCTGAAAGCTCTATGCCCCATTTGGCGACGCGTCCTGTGGCGTCACTGTTGTTGATTATATCTCTCATGGGAGCTGTGCTCACCATGGTAATTGGATGCTCCTGAAAATAGTGTCGTAGCTTACGTGATGCTAGAAAAACACCGTAAGCCAACTTTTGGTAGTGCAGATATCGCTGTTTTGATTCTGTCGGGACCTCACTAATAAAGTAAGTCGGACGCTGCACCAGGTGTTCCTGATTTTCCTCCGGTCTCTCCACCACCATGACGATACTAACGACCTTGTTTGTCACAGCAAGATAGAGCAACATCGGTTCCTGTGGTTCCGGCGCAGCAATGATAGGAGCAGATGAGAGTACTTTCTTCAGGTCTTGTAGTGCAGCTTCAGCTTCATCGGTCCAAACAAAATCCTTGGTCTTTTTTAGGAGTTTATATAATGGTGCGGCTCTTTCTCCAAGCCGGCTTACAAATCGACTGACTGCAGCAATGCAACCAGTTAGTCTTTGTATGTCCTTCAGGCGAGTTGGCCTGGAAATATTGAGTATAGCCTTGATTTTGTCCCGGTTCACCTCTATGCCTCTTTGAGACACGATGAAACCTAACAATTTTCTGGCTGGTATTCCAAAGAAACATTTCTTTGGGTTAAGCATGATGTTGTATTTTCGTAGATTGGTGAATGTTTCCTCTAAGTCAGAAATCAGCGTTTCCTTCTTTTTGGACATCACCGCAATATCATCCATGTATGCATCTACATTGCGTCCGAGTTGGTCATGGAGGCAACGCTGCATCGTGCGTTGGTACGTAGCTCCTGCGCTCTTTAGCCCAAAGGGCATCATAACAAAACAGAAGGTTCCGAAGGGGGTTATGAATGAAGTTTTGACTTTGTCAGATTCCTTCATCCGGATTTGGTGATAACCAGAATATGCGTCGAGAAAACAAAGGAGTTCCGAGCCTGCCGTAGAATCGATAACTTGATCTATTCTAGGTAGAGCGAACGGATCTTTTGGACAAATCTTGTTCAAGGCAGTATAATCAACACATCATTAAATCAGTGGTGTCCTTTTTAGGGACCATTACAGGATTGGCCGACCACTCAGTGTGGATGACCTCTTCTATGAATCTGGCTAACTCGAGCCGTGCTAGTTCCTTAGCTATTGCCTTACGCTTTTCATTGCCAAAACATCGTAAGGACAGTTTGGCGGGTTTAGCATTCAGGTTTACATTTGAAAACATCGTAAGGACAGTGCTCGTCAAGTTCCCTAGGTACTCCGGTCATGTCAGATGGCTGCCATGTGAAGATATCTTGATTTGCTTGGAGGAACTTGACGAGCACGCTTTCCTATGCGCTACCTAGGCCTACGCCTATCTGGGTCACCTTGGAGGGGTCATCATCCTTCAACAGCGTCTTCTTCGTCTCTTCTGATGCCTTGAACTCCGGATTTGGCTTTGTCACCTCCTTCTTCGTTGCGGGCATCTCGGACGGATCTATGCTCTTCTTGATCTCCTGGTACTCCCGGGCATGCAACACGGCTTTAGCAAAGGCGACATTTCCATCCTTGCATGCTCACGCTTTCTTCGGGTCTCCCCTGATAGTGATTACACCGTTGGGACCTGGAATTTTCATCATATTGTAAATGTAACACGGACGAGCCATAAAAGCCCAGTAAGCCGGACGTCCGAATATAGCGTGGTACGCGCTCTTGAACGGGACCACTTCGAAGGAAAGTGCCTCCGTCCGATAATTCTTTGGAGTTCCAAAGGTGACATCCAAAGTAATCTCCTCCAGGGAATTAGCTTGTCTTCCTGGGACAACTCCGTGAAAAATCATAGAGCTATGGTTCAGCTGGGTCTCCGAGATCTTCATCAGGCGTATAGTTTCGACATAGAGAATATTGATACTGCAGCCGCCGTCCATGAGGGTCTTAGAGAAACCATAACCGTCAATAAGTTGATTGACGATTAAGGCGTATTTTCCTCGCCTGTGCAACTTAGGCGGATGATCAGTGCGGTCAAATGTGATTGCCACTTCCGACCAGTCCAAGAATTGGGGGACAGCCGGAACTATGGCGTTGAGCTCATGTAGAACTGCTTTCTTAACCTTTGCTGGTTGAGATCCGAGGAAGGTGACATAAGTGTCTTTCTTGGTCGGAAATTTTTTCTTCCCTTCCGGCTTGGGATTTGAAGCATCAGCTTCCTCCATGTCGGAATCTTCCTTGGTCTCTTTATATTTTTTGGGATTCTTCTTTCCCTTCTTCCGCTTAGCTTTGTAGCCCGTGGTGTCATCTCTTTTGATGTCGTCATTGAAACGACATTCGGCGTGGGTGTGGGACGAGCCCCCATTGGCGTCTAAGTGATGCACACATGGGTTATTAGCAATGTCGGCACAAGAGTAGGTTTTGCCTCATTGTTGGTCTCCTCTACCTTGGACTCTTGAAGTTCCACGGCCACGCCCGCGGCCTCCGCCACGTCCTCCTCGTCCTCAAGACCCGAAAGTAGCAGTGACCACTGCCGTTTCCGCGTTGGGTTTTTCTTCCGAGGTATTTTTGCGCTTCTGAGCTTGTTGCTTTGGTTGTTTTGCCAACTGTGGCACAACTAGGGCATTGAGTAATCCCTCTGTATCGTCGTCACCATCTGCATACTTGCTTGTTGTTTCTATCATTTCTCCCAAATCAGTGACTTTGTCACACTTCAAGCGATGGCGCAGTAAACCAATTGGGAGACCTACGATGAAAGCTTCAATCGCAGTTTGATCATTTACTCCTTCACAGGAGTTCTTGGTGTTGATCCATCGTCCGAGGTAATCCCGGCAAGTTTCTCCGGCCTTTTAGGGGCAACGCTGTAGGTCTCCGACCGTATAGGGCCTCCGTTATGTGCCTTCGAAATTCCAAAAGAATGCCCTTTGCATGTCATACCAGTTATGGATGGTGTTCTCCGGAAGTTCATTAAGCCATGATCGTGCCGTCTTCTGCAACATAAGTGGGAGATATCAGGTTGCGACCAGGCTGTTTCCGCCTTTGGCGATGCAGCAAGCTTGGAAAAAATCCTGTAGCCAGGTATCTAGCCGAGCAATGCTGTCGTAGCCTTGGATATGTCTTGAGATAGCAAATCCTTCCGGGAATTTTGTAGCTCTGATGCATGGTCCAAAGCACTTTGGGCCCACGTAGATATCATCGTTTTCGTAGCGCCGCACCTCTATGTTTGAATTGATCTTGTGCCTTGCGTCGGTCGGGGATAGCGATCGTCCCGAATGTCGGCTGTGGTTGCGGTGCCTTGGAGCCGGACTTTAGCTTCTGCCACCACCTCCTCCGCCATGTCGTCCTCCTTGTCCCCCTCGAGAGCCGTTGTGATGACTACTTGGTGGAGAGGGTGGGGCAGCTGGATTGTTTCCGGCTGTTCGCCGGCCTCCGTCCGGAGCGTCATTATTCCGGTTCCGGGGAGGGTCTTCACTATGACGAGCCCCCTGCCAGCTTGTCCCGGCATGGTTTCCGTCGTTCCTTCGTCCATTGTTCCCACTATGATGAGGCTCAGCCGGACGGCTTGTACGTCCAGGAAGTGGCATTTTTTGACGATCCTCCCCCGACGTTTCTCTTTATCTTCTCCCCTTCGATCGTTTGACTCACGTCGGGGAGGATTCCTTGGATACAGTGCAGCAATGGCCTCTTGTTCGGCCACTGGAGCGCCGTTGCTCCAGTCACGTGCAGGTCTGTGATGCTGTCCTGATGATCCGGTTCTAGAGTAGTTGTATTCCCGTTGGTCGGAACGGTGATGCTGTTCCGGAACACGTTGGGGCCTTATATCATTCTAGGCTGAGTCCGTGTGACATTGGTCGGATTCGGAGACCAGTTTTCCACTTCCGGATTTCGCAGCCATCTGTTGCTCTAGACCCTTGGTGAGTAGCTTGATGCCCAATCGAACCTGTTCTGGGCCTGGGTTATTTGATAGAATATCTCGAGTTGCGACAGTGTTCTGTACCGGTGTTGGGTACACCAGATCTCCTTTGCTGTCGAGACGAGGCATCCCTGGATCTCCTTCAAAGAGGACCCTGTTCACTTCCGGAAATTTACCATCACCTGTGTAACGTTTCCGTGTCTTCTGATGCAACCGAGACATGTAATCCTTAGTTGCCATGCGTTTCTTTTCCCCCTCGATGTTTTTAGCTTCATCCAGGAGTTGTTGACGATGCGCTTCTAGGGCTTGGGCCCTTTTGTCCAGTTCTTCAGCAGTAAGTTCTGCAGCTGTAGGGATAGGTGTGGTTAATGCAGCATCAGTGAGTTTACGCGCACCTTCAGCGATCACGTGTCCATCCACCGATTCTTCTTTTTTCGTCTCTTCTGGGATAAGTGCTCCATCCGAGTCTTCCTCATATTCCTCGGCAATCACCTCCTCTGTCAGAGGGTCTTTTGCCGGGGTCTTGTTCTTCTTGTTCTTCTTCTTTCCCTTCTTGGCAGCGCTGGTAGCAAAGACGGCTTTGGGTCCATTTCCCGGAGTCAAGCTCCGATCGGTACTTTCGGACATCTGGACTTCGAGATTGTCTCCGACTTCCATGTCATCCTACGCTTTGGGAGAGTGTTCCCCGGATCCTTCATCCATGGCTTCTCCTTCCTCTACAGCTTTGGAGTTATACTCCTCTTCATATTCTGCGGAGAACTTTTAGAAATCTGCCGACCTCATCGATTCATCCGAGGATGCGGGTACGTCGGTGTTTGTTTCAATTGCCTCCAGTATAGAGTCGGTGTTGTCTCCAGCATCAGCAGAGCCGGATCCGGATCCCACATACCTGATGAAGTGCGACGCGTGCTTCCTGAGGTACCTGCGGCTCTCGTGATCAGCTTCGTCGAAACTTTTGATGGTCTCGAGAATTGCATCTACGCCTGAGTTTTGCATTATCATACGTCGCAGTGTGTACCTCAGGAAAGGCCTGTCTGTCCCGGCATCGTCAGAGCCGGAATCAGTGTCGTTGATATGCTCCTCCTGGATTTCGACTTCCGTGGGTGGGTCGATCTAGGATCCGGCTTCTCCAAGGAGACCCACTCCAGATTCGACTTTGACCGCAAGGTCTTCCTCAGGCTCGGATTTCTCCACTATCTCCGCAACTGGTGCGGGATGAGTGGGATTAGGGTTTTCTGAGATCCAGAACTCTGCCGCCTCTGTAGACAAAGGGGACCCAGAAGATTCTTCTGCCTCTATCATCACCACTAGGGTGGGTGGGGCAGGTTCAGCAAAACCGATGTAAACATCGATCTCGCCAAAAGACATGATTGTGTAGGCAGTCACGGCCTCCCTAGCCGGAATCCAAGTCTCGTCGAGAACGATGTGAGGGACGTCGCTGGCGTAGAGGATGCGACGGACAGCGATAGTCTCGCCGATTCCGATTCTTGCAGATTCTGCTCGGAACGTAGATCCGAAGCTCACTTGCCCCATGGTGGGCGCCAACTGTCGTTGGATTGATGACAAGTATGCCATGAGGGGGTCCTCGAGGCATGCAGAAGAGAGGGATATGAGACGTACGGTGTTCCGGGACGGTGAGCACACAAGTTTACCCAGGTTCGAATCCGCTGGCTTTGGACGGATCCTACTCCTGCTAGCAATCCGATGTCTGGCCAGAGCGGAATATGGTTACAAGGGTTTACTTGCGAGTTGAGATTGTAGACTATTGAGGTGTGCCCTAAAGTCTCTCCCTAGGACGGCTTATATAGATATCCGGCCTAGGGTTTAAAGGAGAGATTTATCTGGCTACGACTAAGAGTCAGTTACAGAGTACATCTTGAACTACATGTAACATTATGGGCCTAAGTCGGTAAGTCTTCTGGGCCTTCTCGTAGCCGGATTGGACTCCGTCTTTTCTCCCTGACTGGGCTGCCCGTGAAGCAAAGCTCTAACCCGAAGTGGGCCACCCTGGTCAGTGAGAAACTGTGAGGATACCCGGAAAGTATATCCCCAACAGAGGCCGCCAAGTCGTTGATGATGAAGTCGCCGAGTCGGCGCATGCGATTCCGCAATGGGCGAGCCCACGAGGGAAGTTTGTGATGGAGAGACCCCGAGCATGGTGAGTCCACGAGGGCGAGTGCGTGTTGGGAGAGTCTGTGAGGGTAAGTCCGTGAGGGAATTTCACGATTGCAAGCCCGCGATGGTGATTACTCGAGCATGGCGAGTCCGCGAGGGCAGTGAGTCCCCGAGCGTGAAGAGTCCGTGAGATCTGCGAGTCCCCGAGCATGAAGATTCCATGAGGGTGGCGAGTCCCCGAGCATGGAGAATCCACGAGGGTGGCAAGTCCCCGAGCATGGAGAATCTGCGAGGACGGAGAGTTCCCGGGCGTGGAGACTCCACGAGGGCGACGAGTCCCCGAGCATGAAGACTCCGCGAGGGTGGAGAGTCCCCGAGCATGTAGAGTCCGCGAGGGCGAATCCGCGATGGCGAGTACGCTTATACACCGCAACAATCATATGGGCACAATGACTCAGGAGCGCTGTCACACTCGAGGGGCAATGTTGTTGTCAAGCCCTGAGCAATATGCCTAGGAGTAGTCCCCGAGGCTCGAGTTGGCTTGTAGAGGCGACTTGAGGCTATTTAGAGATGCATATTCTAAAAATAGTAGTGGTTGTTCCCGAGCATAGCGAGTGGCGCTTGACACTGTCTAGAGTGCGACGACTGTCAAACCACTGAGCGTGACGGATCCGTGTTGAGCGAGTATGCGAGGGGAGAGTCCCCGAGCGTGGCGAGTCCATGTTTGAGCGAGTCCGTATAGAGCGAGTCCGCGAGGGGAGGGTCCACAATAATGGTGTGTCCGTGAGGGGAGAGTCCCTGAGCGTGGCGAGTCCGCGATGATGGCGTGTCCGCGAGGGGAGATTCCCCGAGCCTGGCGAGTCCGTGATGATGTCGTGTCCGTGAGTCTCTCATCCGATGTTCCTCTGAGGGTTGCTTTGAGATTATAGAAATACTGGAAAAGGAAGTCCAGAATTACAAGACCAAGTGGGAAGATCAAGTGGCAATTAATAATAGGATGCGTGAAGCCTTGTTGAAGGTCAGAAGCACCACCAAAGATGAGGTTCTTAAGGCTATCCACTATAAATCTACTACAACAACTCTATGCTTGGGGGAGTTCCACCATACTTTATGCTTTTTAGTTTTCATATTTTGCATCTAGTTCGTGATCATTAGGAGGTTTTTGCTTGCATCCATTAGGTGTCTATTTTACTAAAGTTTGAAGAGATCTTAGAGCATTATCTTGTATCCTTGGTTGAGTGGTTTTCAATAAAATATAAAGTATGGTGTCACCCATGATTCTCTTATTTGGAGATTTATGGGTAACACTCATGCAGATGTGCCCACCATATGTAGAAATTTCACTCACATCTTGGCTTGAACAAAATTAACTTGAGCATGTTGGACAAGCATAGAATTACTCAACAAACTAAACTTGCAAATAAGGAAAGATCCATGCAAGGGAAGCATCACTTATTAAAAAAATGAACATTGTGAATTTGTGGTGAGATAAGGAGTCTTACAAAATAAATAGTTGGAAAGAGAAGGATGACAAGGGGACATGAGACACTCTTATCCTACTTAGTAATCAACGACTAAACTGAATGGTTGTCATGGGTATTTCAACAGATATGCTCTATGGGAAAGTGTTTGAAAGGAAAGGTTCTTTCGAGCATATGACATGACTTAAAGACCCATGAATAAGGTTTATACTGGTTACTAAGAGGGTAAGACCATTAACTGATGCCATACAAGAAGTGGTGAAAGTTCTTGACAAAAAGTTAAAATAGTCATGTCTATCTTGTTGTTTAAACAATTATTTTTTCCACTATTTGTTTTATGAGAAACTTATATTTATTAAAAAGGTATATCCAAAGGTTAAATTAAAAGCTGGCAAAAATCCATGCAAAGTTATTAAAGATAGTGGAGTGTATGATAAATTTGAGACTTGTTCAATTTTCCAACATGTAATGGTTAGTTTTTGTTCAAAAAGTAAGGGGTAAGTGATAATATATATCTATTTAGCCCATATGTACATGGCAGTAGTTCGTATTTCTGTCGGACAAGTGAATATGCATAAGTTTATGATGCCATGCTCGTATTTTCTTGTCAACCATAAGCTCATTGATGCATGATCATGATGTATTCGCTTATTTGCTCAAGGACAAGCAAAGGTTTAAGCTTGGGGGAGTTGATAGTTGCATTTTGCATCATCATTTTAGGACCTTTATGCACTATTTAGAATCATATTTACCTTGATCCATCATTACTTTTTGCATATTTAGATGATTTATGGGACTTTCCTACAAAGTCCCTTTTATTGGTATTTATTTTTGGGAGGCAGAAAACCTCCTTTTCCATGTTTTTATTGTTTCAGGACCTTCTGGACGTCAATAAATCGAAGGAAAAATAGTTGACAAGTTTTTCACCAGGAGAACCAACTTGGGCCAAAGAATGAAGCGAGAGGAGCCACGAGGCCTGAAAGAGGCCAGGTGGCGCGCCATCCATGATCTTTCGACCCTCGAGCATCGTATTGGCTCCTCCTTTTAACAGACGCCTCCGTATCTCTAGAAAACCTACGCCGTATTTTTCCCATGATTTACAGAGGCGGAGGCGAAAGTCCTCTCCTACTCCGGGAGGGGCAAATCTTGTCGCACCGGAGCCTCCGGTGAGGGGGAAATCGATGCCATCGTCATCACCACTCCTCCTAGGCGTAGGGGAGGCCTCTCCATCAACATCTCCATTAGCACCATCTTCATCGCCATCACCATCTCCAAGATCCATCTCGTTCCCCTCATAGTTTGTGATTGATTGAACCCCAGATATTGTTTTAAGGGCTATTTACATGTTTGTGATTGGCATCTTGTCTTTATTTGGTGGAGAGATTATATTTTCAGATTGTGTTGTAATCCATATGCCACTGATCCATATCATGTTTGGCACTTCTGAGTAGATCCCCATGTTCCTGAGGGCATAGGATGAATTGTCTATGATTTCCATATAATATGTAATGAGTATGTGGTCTAGTTTTCTATCTTTTATATTGTTCTATGATGGTTTTATGCGAAGTTCGACTACATATTACTTCATTTACATGGTCTCATAGGAGAATACTTTGATGAAATGATAGGGGTTGGAAGGGACGGAATTAACATAAACCTCTTTTCCAATTCTTTAAGTTGCATTCGCGGGATTATATGTCGGGGACCAATGAACCTATTGCTATGGTGGGATAGGTATGTCTTAATGATTCCTAGATGTTCATGTAAATGGATCTAGGACCCATCATAACTGGTGTATTTAGTCCATACATATGGATGCACCTAATTAGGCTCCGCCCTAAGGGAATAAAACTTGACAACATATTCACCATATTGTGTAGAAAAGTTTATGCTAAGAAAATCCATGCCACCCTCGGGAACGTTCGTTACATATAAGTTTACACACACTTGAGCTTGTCCTCTTGCTGCATAGATGCGGTCACCCAACATACCACTGCATGATGTAGTACACTATAGTCGTTGATATAACACCAATGAAACACCGTTCCACCAGTATTACATCCCTCAGAATGGCACAATAGAAACATCACGAGTCCACAACATGTCTTTATATTATATATAACACATTATAGAAGATCCAAAGAACTTCCTCAATATAATGGGGATTATAATTTACAAAAGAGAACCAGAAATAGCAACTCGAAGTCAATTCTAGAAATACTACTACTATATAACTGTGGCTTGCGATTGCTATTATAGCAATGATCTACAGAAGGAGGTTCTCATTTCTAGGATTATTTATATGCTACGCTTTAGCTTGACTTCTATGACTTCAGATGTAAATGTTGACCCCATTGATATCTATTGGATATCTTCAGTTCTTCAAGTAATTCACCTCCTAGGTTCACCATTGAGTGCTCTCGAATCTAGCAAGGGTTAAGAAGGTACGGTTGAGTATGAGCGTACTCAGCAAGTTCACTAAAAAGGAGTGTTTGATGCACTAACTACAACCAGATACCAAAAGGTAATAGGTTATGTAGGTTTTAGTAAAGATTTCTTTAAAGGTTGCTTTTATTTTGAAAAGCTATGTCTGTCATCCTTCACAGGTTTACCAGAACTTTCATGGAGTTCCTTACGTTCACAGCTCCTTCCCGAAATAGGGAATAACATGTCACAGTTTTTACACTCTACGGAGGTGCGCTACTTTACCCACAAGAGATCTTAAGCTTTGTTGTGCAGCCAGGAGTATGTCCCCATTCAAACTTCCTTGGTTTGAGGCCCAACCTAAGATCCAAGACAATCATTGTCCTTCTCCGCAACCCCACATGGAACACGACCCTAAGCATAAATACCTCCGTTAACCCCCATATAGGCAGATATAACCCTGGTAACCCCTTGGAGACTCCAGTGAGCAGATCATGTCCCTGGCAACCCCCACTAAAGTGGAAGAAATACCTCCGATAACCCCTCACGGATAATCTAGACAACAATATCGCTGAGAACTGAGGGGTCCCACCCATGTGTTGAGCCCCCGCAGGGAATCTACAGCTTTACGACAAGGTCATTTGTTCATGTGAAAGGAAGAATATCCAGTTGACTTCCCCAGAGCCATTGTAGATCTCATGGTTAACACGTGATATATGGCGCTAGAATCACTGGCGACATTGGTTGTTAAGTCCTAGATGATATATTCCTAGACATTGGTATTCCAATTGCCAGGCTTAATAGATTAGCTGATCACCCTGGATCAATAACCAATAGTTTACATTATTATCAAAAATAGTGTTTTCTGACCTTTTTGAAATGCAGGTGATGACACAACAATTTGCAAATACTTGATAGAAAATAACCAAAGGACATGAGCAAGTGTGAACTTGCCTTTTTTACTGTAAGATTATGTAGTCAAGGTCTTCTAATCGGTATAAACTCCAATATTTGGAAACAACATCACTGGTCCGGTAAGGACTAATGTTTAAAGAAGCAATATGCTATTATGCATAGATAATGATATGCATTTTGTATAAATCCCAAAATAAATCCCCACGAATCAATATGGATTTAGTTTGGTGATTTATGAAAGATTTGTGTTACAATCAGGTTTAACTTTACAAATAAATTGATATCAAGCTTCTAAGAGTAATTAACTAGTGATGAAAGTACAATACAACAAAAGTTGTTAGTAGATGTTGATTGATTAGCACTTTCAAGGGTATTATAATTCAAGTGAGTGGTAGTTAGCAGATTGCTTATAGCTTTTGTTTGAAGTGGCAAAATGAATAACCGTTGAAGCAAATACTTACATCAAGGTAAGTAATTTGTGGTGTTCTTAGATTACAATTGATGGATATTTGGATCACTTCATCGATCTTTAAGTTAGTGTGCTCCTGGTTGATTAAATAACAAACCAAAGTTAATTATAAAATATAACTTGGATTAAGATGTAGTATTTTTATATCATGGTCGAGTTTAAGAACTTCTTCGATAAGATCGAAGACATATCTGTATAGGTATTAAGTATAACTTTATGAATCTAAGCTCAGCCAATAGATGCTAAGGATATTATAGAGTTAAAGATAATTATGAGATATAGTGATCTCATTATAGGGTTAGTTGAACTCCTATTAAACTTTAAAGTTGTTTTAGGTAAGGTTTGAGATATGAGATCATTCACCATTAATACAAGTGAATGATGCTAAAGGTTAACTTGAATTTATTAGTTATAATTGATTTAAGACTCTAAAGGAGTATTAATAATTTACACTTAGGTTTTATTATAGACCATAATTATGGTTTTAATTTTAGTATTTTTAGACTTAATGGATTATTCAATACTAAAGTATTTTATGAAGTTATAAGTTTAAATAAGAATTTCTATAAAATAGACAAATAGGAATTTGTTACTTTATAATTTGAAATCCTTTTCAAATGATACATCTTGTATATTTCTACTAAAGTAAACCTAGTAAGGATCTTAAAGCTGGTTGTTTATTTATTTTCAAATATTATTTTGATATTAGGAAAATTCCTTAAAACAATAAGTGTTTGGAAGTACCTAACTTAATTTTCTTGACTAAAATACAAACTAGTATTTTTCTTATAGTTAAAATTTATTTAGAATGACAAAAGTAGATTCTACTTATTTTTAGGTATTATCTTTATTTTTAGAAAATTCCATGTAAGAATATATGTTCTTAATCATTCATTTTGAAGTTATCAACTCAAAATATAATTTAGTATTTTTCTAGTAAAATATAATTATTCAAGTTCTTAAGAATGGTTTTTATTTATTTTTAAGAAGTATTATTATTTTTATAAAAATCCAAAAAGGATTAAATTTTCTTAGATATTAGTTTCAAGTTTTCTTTGTAAAAAATCAAGCTAGTATTTTTATAAAATAGTGGATTTATTTTTGTATGCAAAAATGATTTTTATTCATTTTTAGGACTTCTCCTAACTTTCAATTAGAGATTTAGTATCCTTAATATTTATTTGTATTTTATTTAACTTAAACAAGTAAGGTTATATTTTTCTTAGGTAGATATTATTTTTGTGGTCTTTTTGATATATGATATACATTTTTAGGATTTTCTATATTTTTCTAGAGCCTAGTTTATCTCAGGGGTATATTTGTAATTAATAATTTTAAACAAGCCTTTCTTTTAAAACACGGGCCTGGCCCACTGGGCTGGCCTGGCCCGACTCGACCCGGCCCATCTAGGCTGGTCAAACCCCACTAGGGCCATACTGGGCTGGCACCCAGCCTAGTACCCCTCACTCTCTTCCTCCTATCTCCTCACTTTCGCGACGCTCTCCTCTCTAAGACGGCCCGATGCCGCCGTCATCGGTGCACTCGATTCCGACTGCTCCAGGCTGCCTCGACCGCCACCGTGGTGCTATTCGACTTGGACGACGATGCCGTGCCTCGCTGTCCAATTCGATTCAACTCTCACGTCTTCTACTGGCCATGCTGACCCCACCCTAGTGGCTAGGGTTTGGTCTCTGCTGCGGTTTCGATGCTCCCTCGATGATGCTGTGATGCTCGTGGTACTGCCCTTCCATGGCTGCCACCGCCGTGGGCTGTGGCGGGTTGTGGCGCCCCCTTTGGGGTGCTCCCCGTGCCATTGCATCTCTCTACCGCCGGCCTCCTCATGTGCTTCCTCTTCTATATAACCGCGAGGACCTCGAGTAAGTGTTCCTTCTACTCCCTCTGCGCTCTCTCTTCCATGCCATGATTGCTTGCTATGGATTCCCCATTTTAGGGTTCATCCCTAAATTTTACGCTTCGTCCCCTTGTAGTGGTGTTTAGCCGGGCTCCTTGGGTTAATCTTGCCTATGCTAATCCCTTGATGATGTACTACTGTTGGTGTAGTGTCAATCTCTATTTGGCATGATCTGTTACCCTGTTCTTTGTTAGATAACACTATGTTGATCATGTTTTGTTACTATGTTCTTTGTCAGAGAACACTCTATTGTGCATGGTTAGATTAGTGTGGATTCCTAGATTATTGTTATTGTTGGTAACTTAACTCCTATGGAGTTGTGGTGCTTTACTGCTAACCTGTTGTTGCTTGGTTTGATACTGTCTATGGAACACATTTCTGATCAAAGGCTCTACTCAGGAATTTATCCTGGTAATGTGTAGAACTATAGTTACTAGTGCTTAGTTTCTACTCTATGATAAATATTGGAATGATCCATAGATGAATGATTCCTATTTTTTTGCAGGAAGATGATTAAACTTAGTGGTTTCCGAGGTTTTGGACACTGTGACCTAGTGATCAGTGGTGTTGACCCTTGCTGTCCTTTCTAAATAAAGTGAATAATTGATTCCCAATATCTTTTAGGAAGGTGATTAACTGTGCTTGAGATGTTGTGCTTGAACTCGTACTCAAGAAAACAGGAGTCTGCTAGGTACAAAGGTGCTACCCTCTGGGGATGTGTCATGTAGCCTAGTAGCTGCAATTTATATTTATCTAGTTAAAACTAGATCATAGGGTCAGTGATTGAAAGTGTAAGATGGTTTACCTAGAGGGGGGGTTGAATAGGTTTCTACAAAATTCTTTATAATCTTTTGCAAATTTTAGGCTTTGCGGAATATAAGTGTGCCTAAATGCAAAACTAGGTGAGGCAACCTAGATGATGATACAAGATACTTCAAGCACGAAGGCTATCACAAAGTAAACAAAACAAGTAAGAGAGTGGTTAAGGAATAACCGAAGCACGCGGAGACAAAGATGTATTCCCGTGTTCACCACCTTTGGGAAGGGGGCTACGGCACGTCGGAGAGGTGTGAGGTTCCACGAAGGATTCCCCAACGCCACGAAGGCTCACCTTCTTCTCCGAGCCTATCCCACGAAGGAATAGCTCACTTACTCGTGGTAGACTTTAAGGTAGTCTCCAAACCCTCACAAACTTTCCACGGAGCAAATCACAAGCCGAATGCCTCCGGGCGACCCTAGCCTCCTAGGGTTTCCCACAAACCCAAGAGTAACAAGCTAACTCGATGAACTCAAGGGGGAATGAACTTTGGCTTGGTGGAAACATAGATCAGGACCCCTCTTGCTTTCTACCAAAGGGATTTGGATTTGGTTGGGTAGAATGGGAGATCCTCAAGGAATTGTGTTTCAACAATGGGGGGAGAGAGAGCTTCAAGAATGAAATATGAACTGAATGCCTAACCTCCTCAAGGTGGAAGAAGAGGTATTTGTACCCAAGGGAGAAATCTAGCCGTTTAGAGCATTTTCTGTGAAGTCCGGTTTCAAGTTCGGTTGGACCAACCCACACACCGGACCGCCCGGTATACAGCGCAGAAGACCGGAATCCAAACCGGAATGCTCATTATTCGTGAACCTGGATAGACTCGGTATAATAAACCGAGAATCCCGGTTTGGGTTTATTTACCCGGGAGCCGGTTCTACCGGCTTGAGAACCGAACTTGGCAGAGATGCTATAAAATGTAGATCTCTCTCCTCTCTGTTTGGTGATGGAACAAGTGGGTGTAAGGGATGTGTATAAGGCTTAGAAATTCATCCCCAACAAGCTTATCGAGATAACCCCTCTTAATAGTGCGATGTTCCTAAATACTCAAGATACATACAAAAGGCAAAACTCCGACACTTCTCTTTGTTATCGAAATGGGGGGGTCTCCCATGATCTTCCAACATACCAGCGGACTAAAACCTGTTTAAGACACTAGTAGATAGCATTAGTCCGCTCTAACTACGGTGTCATTGTCAACCAAAAATAGTAGAGGGTAAACTACCCTTTCAATCTCCCCCTTTTGGTTGGTGATGACAAACCGAGCTAGAGTTCACAAGGATATAATAGAGAGCTATACACCAACGAATTCCATAGAGACATATGTGAGCTCCCCCCTAATGTATGCACTTGGTTGAATTTGCGTTTGAATGCAAGGTGCACCTAAATAGTGTATGGAGAGCTTCCCACATGTCTTTATGAAAGCAAGCATAATATGGCAAGTTATAAAGCATGGATATCTATGCAAAGCTAGACAAATAATAGAAGAACACATAGTCATAGCACAATAAACATATCCATGGTTCACACACATAACACAAACTTGTCCAACACCCGGAAGTAGAGCAAATAGTTCCATCACAAAAGCAAATGGGAAGCACAATGCCAAAACAACCAAAGAGAAGGCAAGGGGCATTGTGCAACCTGTGAACCCCGGCAAGGAACCCGTAGATACCTAAATGAACTCTACTCTTCTCCCCCATTGGCATCGAAACACCAAAAAGGAAGAGGAGTAGAGTGATGTTAACAGAACCTAACTAGAAGAACGTAGGAGGCGGAGGAGGGTGAACCGGGGCATCTTCGTCTTCATGGATATCCTCTTCATCATCATCAGAACTAAGAGCAGCAGCAGAGGAACCACTGGGGCCACCAGGAGGAAACTGACTAGGGAAGTAGTCAAAGAGCATATCATCATCAAGTGGCGGCATCTCATAGTTGACATAAGGAAGTGGAGTCATCTCGGGACCATCCGGTGGAGGAGTGACATTCTGGGTCACGAGAAACTCATTGTGCCTGCGCCGAGTCTCTTGGATCATCTCAAGAGCCTTGTGGCTCACATCATAGGATGAGCGGAACATCTGAAGCAGCCGCCTGGAGAACGTGGCAGCACCACCCTTGTGCCTAGGACGAGAGGAGGAGGACTCTCCAACAGGACGACGAGAACCAGACCTAGTAGCAAAGTGAGGCTGAGGATCATGAGCAGCCTTGGTGCGCTTCTCGGGAGGCTTCATCAAAGGGACCTCAGGAGATAGACCACGAAGAGAAAGGGTAAGATTCTCTTGTTCCACACGCTCACCAGCCATCAAACTAGAAGGCACAACCTTGTTGAGCGGCTTTTGTACATACACGCAGAAAGTGGGTGTCATCCTGTCCAAAGCAGCCCGCCGCAGCTCATAGTACACAAAGTCACAACCATCAATCTTCCTCAACCTGTCAGGGTGACAATAGTACAAGAGATTAGCAAAGTACCCACGATAGTTTGTAGTATCTCCAACTCGGGGAACAAGTGACTGACGAAAGATGCTGGCCAAAGTGTGATAGTAGAAGTACATGCTAGAGATGCATGGAGGAGCATACTCAGAATCCTTGGGATATCAGAAAGCAAGAGTGTCAGTAGGCTTGATCTTCTCGCTATGAATGCAAAAACCATCGGCCTTGCTAGAATAGCCCATAACCTCAACTAGATCTGCATAGGTGGCATGAAAGCGTCGCATCCCAGTCATCCAAGACATAGTGCGGTCATCATCATCATGAAAATAGACTGTGCAGAAGAACTGACGGATATACTCAGGATAGTAGTCCTCCTTGAGACACACAAGGTCAAACAGATCCATCTTCTTCAAGGCATCATCAACAAACCATTAATCTGAGGCTGCATACATGTTGAACCAATCCACATTGAAAGCAAAAATATTACCACAGGAGGTGACCTTGAACTGAGCGTAAATGTGATCCCACATCAAGGCTTGAGTCTTAGTCCAAAACTTCTTGTCAGAGCCAAGATAGGTGCGAGACTTGAAGCGATAGGGATTCTGCTTGCGAAGGGTCCGGTATAGAGCAATCTCCATGTTCTTCAAGTTTTGAGTAGGCACATCCTCCTTGTCAGCCTGTATGACAGGTTTCTTGCCCTTGATGGCCTTGCTCTTGATGCGACCAAAACGGGCGCCGCCCTCTTCCTCACGCTGCACAGACTGACTGGCTCGACGAGCCCTCTTGCCCCTACCAGTTCCCTCAGGAACATACTCATCGCTCTCATAGGCATCATCATCTGCACCTGTGAAAAAGATAGATAGGTTGGGGAGCACAAAGATAAGTACACATGCCATAAGGGAAAAACGGAGGAAAAACTTGGATTTGGGCAAGTGAATGGTAAAAGGGGAGACATTGCAGAGAGGTTCGGTGCGGGCGGTAGGACTGCCCAAGATCGGAGGGCCCGTGTCGAGCTGCTTAATGGACTCAAACCGGATGACCCGGTGTCAGAGCCGGCCAGCCGGACTCAAATCGGACATCCCGGTGTTAGAGCCGGTTCAACCGGGCCTGAAACCGAACCAGTCGGGGATGACCCAAATCTGAGTTGTGTAATGTAAATTTTTTACCCATGACTCAAGACTTTCACAAATACAACTTCTCAAGAGGTGTATGCCATGGTTTGACGTGGGTGGCATACAAAGGCAAAGGTGGGAACCCTAACTTGGCAAATCCATCAAGATGTGTAGAAAAACATGGGGATTTGACAAGGAAAAAGTAAAGGAGCAAGGGATTACCCGAGGACATGGCTTCCCTTGGAGGAAAGCACCAAAGTCCCTTGAGAAAGAAGATCACAAAATGCTCCCAAACCACCACAAGATGGAGAGATTCCTTCGGTGGAGAGCCTCCAAAGGTCCTTCTCCGTGATTTGGTGGCCCGATCTATGAATCCTAGGGGTGGAAACACCCTTGGAGATGAGAGGAAGGTGGGAGGGGCGGCAATGGAGAGAGAGAGTGTCGGGGGAAGTGAAAGGGTAACTTGTGGAGGGGTAGGGGTGGCCAGGGAAGAAGAAGGGATTTTTTTCAGATCCCGGTTTGAGGTCCGGTCCAATCGAGATGCAAACCGTACCGCTCGGTGTACAGGCCGATCAACCGAACTTAAAACCGAATCTGCAGATATTTTTGTTGCGAGGAAGATTCGGTTGGCAGTCCGGTCAACCGGCTCCACAACCAGAGTACTCGGTTGGAAACCGGACTAGCAACCGAACTTCGTTCAGTATACTTTTGTCTGCAGGTTCGGATAGACTCGGTTGAAACTGGGCTGGAAATCGGATGGTCTGGTTCAGGGGCCGGTTGGACCAGGCTAGAAACAGAACATCCAAAAAACTTCGGAAAAAATGTGGAAAACAGAAATTTTTCGAGAATGGCATGTGCATGTAGAAGAAGATAGTAGATTCCAAAGGGTAAAGGAGGCAGGTAATCTAGGCATTCCTATTGGAGAAGAACCAAATTAACACACTCAAATAGCGACAATAGGCATGATTCGAAAATAGCAAGAGCCACAAAAGATAGGAGTTTAAGCAAGAACCACCATAGGCCAAAGGTTGGCGGGGGATTTCTCCCCTATGTTTAAGCACACATGTCATGGCGCCTCAAAGATATATGCTTGGACCCATATCATGACACAATATCAGTTAATATCGCACATATAGGTATGCATCAAACCAAGACATGGTAGGATGCCTGTCTCTATATGTGTCGTGCGACTAGACCACATAGCAAGTTAAGAGCAAGAATATAATGCAAGAAGTGAATCAATCCAAGTTTTTAGGATTTAGAATACCGAGTTCTCGCCTCAACATGACAAAACGGGCTTCATCCAAAGGCTTTGTGAAAATATCCGCCAATTGGAACATCGTTCCCACATGAGCGAGATTGATGTCACCATTTGCGACATGGTCACGAAGGAAGTGGTGGTAGATGTCAATATGTTTGGTGCGGCAATGTTGGACGGGGTTATTGGTGATATTTATTGCGCTTTCATTGTCACATAGAAGAGGCACCGTACCAAGAGACACACCATAGTCTTTCAAGGTTTGCCTCATCCATAACAATCGAGCGCAACAAGATGCCGCAGAAATGTATTCGGCTTCGGCGGTGGATAGGGCGGTGGAGTTTTGTTTCTTGGATGATTAACTCACCAACGACCGACCAAGGAATTGGCAAGCCCTAGAGGTCGACTTCTGGTCAACCTTATCACCGGCCCAATCGGAATTCAAATAGCCAACAAGATCAAAGGTTGACCCCTTTGGATACCAAAGCCCGAGAGTAGGAGTGAGAACAAGGTACCTAAAAATACGTTTGACCGCCATCAAGTGGCACTCCTTGGGAGCGGATTGAAAACGAGCACACATTCCAACACTTAGCATGATATCCGGCCTAGAAGCACAAAGGTAGAGCAAGGAGCCAATCATGGAGCGATATACCTTTTGGTCCACATCCTTCTCACCTTCTCCAAGGCCAAGTTGCCCATTGAGTGGCATGGGTGTCTTCATGGGGTTGGTATTGGTCATCTCAAATTTCGCAAGCATGTCTTCACGTACTTCTCTTGGGAGATGAAGGTGCCTTGAGAAAGTTGCTTCACAATAAAGCCTAAGAAATACTTCAACTCCCCCATCATGGACATCCTAAATTTCTGGGTCATCAACTCGGCAAAAGCTTTGTTATGATATTCGTTAGCTCCACCAAAGATAATATCATCAACATAAATTTGAACAATAAATAAGCCACCCCCTTTAACCCGTTTGGTGAAAAGGATGGAATCAACTTTACCCATGCTAAAACCGTCCATGAGTAAGAAATCCCTAAGGTGCTCATACCAAGCACGAGGAGCTTGCTTTAGTCTGTAGAGCGCCTTATGGAGTAGATACACATGGTTGGGAAAGCGTGTGTTTTTGAAACCCCGGGGTTGAGCTACATAAGCAACCTCTTTCAAGGGACAATTAAGAAATGCACTCTTCACATCCATTTGATAAAGCTTAACATTATGAAAAGATGCACATGCAAGCAAGAAACGAATAGCTTCAAGGAGAGCAACATGCGCAAAGGTGTCCTCATAGTCAATACCTTCTATTTGGGCATACCCTTGCACCACTAACCTTGCTTTGTTCCTTGTGACGGTTCCATTCTCACCTTGCTTGTTCTTGAATACCCACTTGGTACCAATGACATTGATGCGATGATCTTTAGGTCTCTCCACAAGAGACCAAACTTCATTGCGGGTGAAGCACTCGAGTTCTTCTTGCATGCCAATGACCCAATCCAGATCTTCTAGAGCTTCATGGACCTTGAGTGGCTCGAAGTTGGACACAAATGCATGATGGCCACAAAAGGTAGTGAGTTTCTTCTTCTTGTTTCGACTCTCGATTCCTCTTGATATGCTTCCAAGTATATTATTGACTTGGAGTCCACTTGCAATAGAGGTGGACTTGATCTTCCGGATAATCCCTTCATGATCAATGAATTCATCCTTCGTTGGTCCTTGATCATTGACCACATCTTGAGCTTGACCTTGATTTTGGAGAACTAGTATGTCTTCTTGGTCTTGCTCAACGGGTTGAGGGCTTGGCTCTTGTTCTTCGGTTTGCGAGAGTTGTTTGTCATGAGGTGCACTTGATGGTTCAACTTGAGTAGAGCTAGGATCTTCTTGAAGTTGCGCTTGATGCTCCCCCATCAACATCTTGATCATGAGTGTGATGTTCGGTGGGCAAGATTTTCCCAATTCCCATCAACTTGATGACTTGAGAGGAATCTCCATCGCCTACAACATGTGGAACAACTTGCCCCCCTTAGGGACCATTATCTTCCAAAAACTCCACGTCACAAGATACTTCAACACAACCAATGGCTTTGTTGTAGTATCTATAGGCGTGAGAGTTTTCCGCATAACCAACAAAAATACCCTCGATAGTTCTAGATTCGAATTTATCGAGTTTTTCTTTCTTGTTCTTGATGAGGCACTTGCACCCAAAGACTCGGAAGTAGTTGACATTGGGCTTGTTCTTTGTGAGAATCTCGTACGGAGTCATGTCAAAGGGAGCTCGGAGGAAGAGCCGATTCGAGTAGTGAACCGCGGTGGCGGTAGCTTCTCCCCAAAAGTTGTGGGGTGACTTGAACTCACTCAACATAGTTCTTGCCATCTCAATGATAGTCCAGTTCTTCCTTTCAACAACACCATTTTGTTGAGGAGTATATGGAGCCGAGAATTCATGCTTGATCCCCTCATCTTGAACAAACTCTTGCATGGTATAATTCTTGAATTCGGTGCCATTGTTGGTCCTAATGGTCTTGATCTCCACTTTATGAGTGCGTTGCGCTTGTTTGGCGAAGATCATGAAGTACTTGTAGGTCTCATCCTTTGACTTGAGAAGGAATACCCAAGTGTATCTTGAGTAATCATCAACGATGAAAAGACCATACTTCCTTCCACCAAGAGTATCATATGTTGATGGCCCGAAGAGATCCAAATGGAGAAGCTCCAAAGGTCTTGACGTGGCCACCTTGGATATTGATGGATGACTCCTCCCATGTTGCTTTCCTGTAATGCAAGCACTACACACACGATCTTTCTCAAAAGACACACCGGTTAGTCCAACAATATGTTCACCCTTTAGGAGTTGTTTAATATTTCTCATGTTGACATGGCCAAGGCGGCGATGCCAAATCCATCCCTCGTTAACTTTGGCCATTAGACATGTGGGAAGAGATTGACTCTCTTGCGAGAGGTCAACCACATAGAGGTCATCTTACACATATCCAACAAGGACCAACTTTATATTATCACTCCTAAAGACTTCCACACAAGTTCTAGAGAAATAGGAATCATAACCGGCATCCGCAATATGTTTTATTGAAAGTAAGTTGTAGCCAAGGTTTTCAACAAGCATGACGGTCTCTAGGGTCAAGGCCTTGGAGACCACCAACTTGCCAAAACCTAGTACCTTTCCTTTAGAGTTGTCTCCAAAAGTGATGCTTGACATTGAATTAACATGATGAATAAATTGGTCAAGCACACTTCTACCTTCGGTCATATGATTGGTACATCCACTATCAAACACCCATTTTGTTCCACCGGAGGCATACCCCTAGAAAATCAATTCTTTGATTTAGGAACCCATTGAGTAATGGGTCCCCTAGCATTAGCAATAAGATCTTTTGGTACCCAAATTGAGTACCACCTATAAGCATAACCATTGCGAGGGCCAACATATTTGGCATATACATCTCCTTGGGTGCCCTTACATAACACATAGGAGGGATTAGATTTTCCCGCAAACTTGTGGTTGGGGTTGCCCCTTGTGGCTCCCCATTCACAACATTCTTCTTTACTTGGTCAACCACCATGTGCCCTTCACGCACAAAGTTGATCCTTTTAGATGGGTTGGCACCATTCTTTTCGTTCTTGGGGTCATACCCCATACCTTGCCTTGGTGCTCTCATCGTTTGTTGAGCAAGAATCTCATCAAGAATCTTGCCCTTGGTGGTAGGTTTGAGACGCTCCATCTCAAGTTGTTCCTTCAACTTCTTATTCTCCTTAAGGAGACTAGCTTGATCCAAGGAAGGTTTAGAAGCACAAGTAATATCCTCAACAATAATAGGATCCTTCAATATTCCAAGAGCCTTCTCATAGGACACTCGAAGTTGATCATGATTCTCCCCAAGTTTTATGAGCTCACGCTTGACAAGCAAATTAGTTTTCTCAAGGTTATCAAGGTCATTGGTGAGAGAAGCATGAGCAACCTCAAAGTTCTTTCTTTGAAGTATCAATCTCTTGGGACAAGGTGATAGCTCTATCTATGGTATCCATATCTTTTGCCTTATCTAGTTCATAGATTTCAATTTGTTCTTTAAGAAGGGAGGTAATGTCATTTTCTTTGCTTAGCTCTTGCTCAAGAAGATTGAATATTAGATTCTCATCATGAATATGAGACTCCAAACTATCAATGGTCTCGTCACGTGAATTGACAAGGCTCATTAATTGTTTGAATCTAGCGCGAGCATTGCTAGGAAGGGACTTCATGATTTTATACATTTATTGTACATAGTTTTCATCAAATTCATCATTGTCACTATCATTGGCACTAGCATGATCATACAAGACACTAGAGAGAGATGGAGGGGAAGAGATTACCTTGGTACTCCTTGCCATGAGGCAAGTACCAGCGACCTTGGGAGTGATGGAGTCATCGGCATAGTCTTTGGTGTAGTCATATGTGAAGAGTGACCCGGGTTTGGCAAAAGCCAAACCAGCCACTCCCACAACCTTCTCCTCATCTTCACTCTCCGCATCGGATAGGTACTCTTGGCCAAGAAAGCCTTTGCCATCACGCTTCTTGTTCCTCTTGTACCTCTCGTTGATGGGGTTTGGCTTTAATCTTGGCTTGGCACCCTCTTCATACTTGGGCTTGTCAAGTCTCTTCTCATATGGACATTTGCCAGCAAAGTGGTCTGACTCATCACAATTGTAGAAATTCCTCTTCTTCTCACTTGGCCCAGTTGAGCTTCTTCTTCTTCGGAACTTCAAGTTCTTGGTGAAGAGAGCAACTTGAGCTAGCATGTCGTCAATGCCCTCATTATCACTCTCTTCTTCATTTGCAACATTCTCTTGCACATGCTTGGCCTTCAATGCTAGGGATTGAGAAGGCCCAATGTCACAGTTGATCTCCTTGATCTTTTGTCCTTCATCTGCCATATTATCTGTGGCAACAAGAGAAGACACTAGATCACTGGGCGAGAAGTGACGAGCTGAATCTAGGAGTTGCAAGTTCAAGGCAAGCTTCTTGTCGGAGGCGGCAATCATGGAGAGAACCTTGGACTTGATGAGCTCATCATTCAAGTTGAACCCATCATCATATTTGTCACAGCCAAGACCATCAGTCTTTACACGGAGGGCAACAAGTCTCTTGTATGCTTCTACGATGGACTCACCATCGTTGTTCATGAACATGCTCATCTCTGACTTGGCAGCTTCATACTTGGACTTTTGGATAAGGGATGTTCCCTCTTGTAGAATGATAATCCTCTCCCAAAGCTCCTTTGCAGTGGTGATGTTTCTAACTTGATCATAGAGAGTGCAGTGAATGGCACTCCTTATCTTGTCACAAGCCGTTGCATTTAGTTGACGATCATAGTATTCTCCCGGAGTGAGATTGTTGGGATCTTGTGGATGGAATCCCTTGACGAAAATCTCCCAAAGCTCCACACTACAGCTACGAAGATGAGATTCCATAGAAACTTTCTAATGAGAGAAGTAAGTTCCATCATACTAAGGTGCGGGACCCGAACCATTAATATGAGGCATGATGTTATTTTGTTTAGGATATATATACGGAAATGGATTAGGAGGCATAGAGGCTCTCGTCAGGTCACTCTCACTGAAGGCCTTGTTCATGGCCTCCTTACCGGTGTCCATCGGCCTCCCTTGAGGTACTACCGAAGGTCCGGCAAGCATGACCCCCTCGCCCATCCCCGTAAAGCGTCCCTCAAGAAAACATATTCGAGCAAGGAGATCGGAATCCGCCTTAGCCTTTTCCAGGGACTGTTTGGCAAAGAGTTCACGGATCTCCTTGACCAAATAAGTCTTACCCTCCTCATCATCAGAGAAAACCATCTTTTCTCTTAGGCGGTAAAGCCCTTAAAAGAGCACTTGGCTCTGATACCAATTGCAAGTGTAAGATGGTTTACCTAGAGGGGGGTGAATAGGTTTCTACAAAATTCTTTATAATCTTTTGCAAGTTTTAGGCTTTGCGGAATATAAGTGTGCCTAAATGCAAAACTAGGTGAGACAACCTAGATGATGATACAAGATATTTCAAGCATGAAGGCTATCACAAAGTAAACAACACAAGTAAGAGAGTGGTTAAGGAATAACTGAAGCACGCGGAGACGAAGATGTATTCCCATGTTCACCACCTTTGGGAAGGGGGCCACGTCATGTTAGAGAGGTGTGAGGTTCGAAGAAGGATTCCCCAACTCCACGAAGGCTCACATTCTTATCCGAGCCTATCCCGTGAAGGAATAGCTCACTTACTCGTGGTAGACTTTAAGGTAGTCTCCAAACCCTCACAAACTTTCCATGGAGCAAATCACAAGCCGAATGCCTCCGGGCGACCCTAGCCGCCTAGGGTTTCCCACAAACCCAAGAGTAACAAGCTAAATCTATGAACTCAAGGGGGAATGAACTTTGGCTTGGTGGAAACGTAGATCAGGACCTCCTCTTGCTTTCTACCAAAGGGATTTGGATTTGGTTGGGTAGAATGGGAGATCCTCAAGGAATTGTGTTTCAACAATGGGGGGGGAGAGAGAGAGCTTCAAGAATGAAATATGAACTGAATGCCTAACCTCCTCAAGGTGGAAGAAGAGGTATTTATACCCAAGGGAGAAATCTAGCCGTTTAGAGCATTTTCTGCGAAGTCCGGTTTCAAGTTTGGTTGGACCGGCCCACACACCAGACCGCCCGGTATACAACCCGGAAGACCAGAATCCAAACCGGAATGCTCACTGTTCGTGAACCCGGATAGACTCGGTATAATAAACCGAGAATCCCGGTTTGGGTTCGGTTTTTCGGTGCTGGTACCGGATCGCTCTGTCTGGGAGCCAGTTCAACCGGCTTGAGAACTGAACTTGGCAGAGATGCTATAAAATGTGGATCTCTCTCCTCTCTGTTTGGTGATGGAACAAGTGGGTGTAAGGGATGTGTATAAGGCTTAGAAATTCATCCCCAACAAGCTTATCGAGATAACCCCTCTTAATAGTGCGGTGTTCCTAAAGACTCAAGATACATACAAAAGGCAAAATTCCGGCACTTCTCTTTGTTATCGAAATTGGGGGGGGGGGGGTCTCCGATGATCTTCCAACATACTAGCGGACTAAAACCTGTTTGAGACACTCGTAGATAGCATTATTCCACTCTAACTACGGTGTCATTGTCAACCAAAAATAGTAGAGGGTAAACTACCCTTTCAGTGATGCTGGTCTAATACCCTTCTATGCAAGAACATAGGTTCTAAGCTTGCTATTTATGAGCTGTTGTGTCCAATATGCCCAACTTTATCATGCACTTGCATGAGAACAAATGTGGTAAAATGGATAATGATTAGATCTACAAGTTTGGGGTATACCCTGATGCTTGGACTTGCTGTGGTAGCTTGTCCTACTTATTTCTGTGGTTGATCTCCTCCTAGATCGGCTTTACTGACTTGATCTTGCTGCTCCAAGCTCAGCTTGACCTTGCTATCCACCCAATCTACCTCCTCCTTCAAGTAATCTTCTTTGTTGTTGATCTCTTGGAGTTTCTATGGTGAAAAGTGATTAGACCTGGCGGTGTGGTTGCAAGAACTAGTGCTATTCTTGTGTAGGCTGGTGACAAACTATGATTGAGATTTGGGAAGTGAATGTGATGTCTACGCACTTCTATTCTTGTAGACAGTTGTTGGGCCTCCAAGTGCAGAGGTTTGTAGAATAGCAAAAGGTTTTCCCTTAAGTGTATCACCCAAGGTTTATCGAACTCAGGGAGGAAGTGGTCAAAGGTAGCCCCTCAACCCTGCAATCAAGATACAAGAAGTCTCTTGTGTCCCCAACACACCCAATACACTTGTCAGGTGTATAGGTGCACTAGTTCGGCGAAGAGATAGTGAAATACAAGTGGTATGGATAATTATAAGTGGTAACAGTGCTAGAAAATAGCTTGATGGCGTGGAAGAGACTAAAGGCAAACTGAAATAAAGATGGAAGCAAGCAAACATGTAATAGATCTAATTGCAAACAATGTTTCAATGGTTAGAAACAAGGCCTAGGGATCATACTTTCACCAGTGAACACTCTCATATAAATATCTTCTCTTTATGATACTACTCTGAACTACTCTCCAGTTGGACACTCTAATCCATGGCAGGGCTATAACAACACACCTCAAAGTTCGCTTTCCGCATCTAGATAACCCCACACTGTCACCTTGAGCTCTAGATGGTTCCAACAAACACCACAATTTTATAGAAACATCCAACTCCAAATATAACTCATAACAAGTATTTGTAATCTCTAGCCTAAGTGCCACCATGGTGTACACGCTGTCACTTTCACACACATGGGGAGAGCAGAGATCTATTAAAGCACTTGAGTAGCAAGGTAGATCTACTAGATTACAAAGCTCATGATCACAATATGATCATGCATAGAGAGAGAGAGATGAACACATAGCTACCGGTAGAATCCTTAGCCTCGAAGATGATCTACTCCCTCATCATCATGGGAATCAGCAACGACGATGGAGATGGTGGTGGAGATCGATGGAGATGGCTCCGGGGGCAATTCGCCGTCCCGACAGGGTGCTGGAACAGAGACTTTCTGTCCCCCTAATCTCCCCTTCGGTGGCGGCAGCGCTGTGGAACTTTTCATGGCTCGAGGCTGTTCGATCTAGGGTTTATGCATCAGGAGGCTTCTTATAGGAGAAGAGGTAAGGTCAGTGGGTGGCCAAGGGCCCCACACCATGCCTTGGCGCGGCCTAGGGCTGCCCGCACCAAGGGGGGTGTGGCCGCCCTGTGGCCCCCTTCGTCTCTCCTTCGGACTCCATGTGTCTCCCGATAAAATATTGACTTTGGCTTTTGTCCCATCCAATTCTGAGAATATTCATTTTCTGACTTTCCTGGAACCAAAAACTGGCACTGTGGCATCTTGTTAATAGGTTAGTCCAAGAAATTGTATAAGAATAAAGTGTGGACAAAACATAAGAAAGTAGATATAAAACAAGCATGGAACATCAAAAATTATAGATACGTTTGCAACGTATCAACATCCCCAAGCTTAACTCCTGCTCATCCTCGAGTAGGTAAGTGATAAAAAAAAATATTTTTTGAGGTGACATACACCATCACAATCAAGATCAAACCATTTGCAAGCATTGAAAGCTGGGATCAAAGTACTCTAAACATGAGCATGAAAGATGAATTTCTAACAATAAGACATAGTAACTATGCATGCAACATGAAAGGATACAAACAAAAGATTCATGAATAACAATGCTTTGAAAGACGTTTGTTTGTTTCACATATAGAAAACATAGCATAGTGGCATTCAACTTGTCCCTCATGGAGTAGCAAAACATAAATGCATAGGACACCTTCAAAGTTCATAAGGGTGACTAGATACAAGTAGTTTAAGAACAAGCAATATCAAAGTTATGCATCAATCAACAAGTTTTGGGACAATGCAGATTAAACTAAGAATGGCCACTGTGCTCTCTTAATAGGTGCATAAATATAGAAGATGGAGACTCAACATAAAAGTAAAAGAAAGGCCTTCATAGAAGGTAGCATGGATTTAAGTCTCATAAAGAGCTTCCAAAAATTATGGTACTTATTAGCTTTCATCTCTCATTGCCCCTATCATAAGCATCTTGAAGTGATTAAGATTAAAGTGAACAAACTATGGAGTATATGCTCGACAATGTATAAGTTGGAAATCTCATGTCCCTTGAATACGAGGGTCGCTCCTCATGCTACTCAAGTTTAGTTACCGGTAAGTTCTTGTCATAGTAAGTACATGTGTATGATAGAGAACCGCCAACGGGGTACCCCTTGCCCGATGATACGGAAGAATCCCCATATCAAAATGACAAGGCAAGCAGACAACGAGCATCTCAGCAATCTTCTTATTTACCATGGGAAAATGGTGTTTTTTCCTCTTTTCTCATATCTCTTTTTTTCTTTTTCTCCTTTTCTCAATATCTATCTCTTTTTTTTATAAGAAGAGTGCTTCATAGACAACTCATTATGGTTACGCTGCAGGTTTCCACCATGACAACAGGGATTAGACCGGCGGACCAGGCGTTTCTCTAACACATATACATAACTCCATGGACTTACAAGCTCCCCTTTCATTTCACACCAACAAAATCCATAGACAAAAGAGCATGATATCAACTAGGTACAAAGTACAAATGCAATGTTGAAAGTGTTCCCCATGACAACATGGTTCTGCTAATCCCCAACATATAAGTGCAAGCATATACAACATAGATGAAACAATGGTTCAAGTTTATTAGGGGCAAGAATAGTAAAGTGTACCATCAAGTTCGTGAGAGCTTTAATCACTAACTTTCACATAACAAGTTTAATTCGGAAGGTAGATAAAAACATGAATATACTTGGAATAGCAAATGCTAATAGGTAGGTATGGTGGACTCTTTGGAATAACTTTGTTTTATTTGGAGTTGGATGCATGAGTGGAACTCATACTTGGTTATGGAGGCTAGCAAAAGACTGGGAGCGACCAACTAAGAGAGCAATAATGGCCATAATCATGCAAAGCGACAAAACATCATTAATTAAAGCATAAAGTAATATTACAAGTCGAAAACTAAAGGATCATAGAGGCTATGGTGACTTGGGATAGTCTTAACATGGTGTGAGAATGCGCCAAGTCAACCCAAATAAAGCATCAAAGGAGAATACCACAATACTATGCTTTAATATGCTAAAACAACGCATGATTCTTTCAAGGCACATTAAGCAATATCAATTGTTTATAACATGACATGCTACAGCAAAAACCACTAAGCATAAAGCCAAAACAATATCAAGCATGGCATGACAAAGCATAGGCCACAGTCAAAACAAGCTCCCTTTTGTACCACTATAAGCATGAACTTTCCTACTCTTTTCCAATCCAAATCAACCTATTTGAAACAACTCACAAAGATAATAATAAATAAAGACCAGTGAGCTTGTCTCACAAATCAACAAAGAACTAAAAAGTTCTAAGCTGAAAGCACAAGAAAACTAAGGCTAAACACAGTGCTAGCAAAAGAGAACACTCACAAAACAATAAGAATGAAAAGTAGAGTGTTCTAAATAATGAATAACAGGGTGTGTCTCTCTCCAAAAGAAGTGTGTTGGGATCCAACCAACTTATTTAAGCAAACCAAACAAAAGAAAACTAAAAACAAAAACGAAGACGCTCCAAGAACAACACAACTATGCATGAAACAATAAAAATGAAGTGTTTGGAAGAAACCTGAGATTTTTATTGATGAAGAAGGGGATGCCTTGGGCATCCCCAAGCTTTGAAGCTTGTACCTCTTGAATATTTATTGGGGTGACACGGGGTGGCATACCCAAGCTTGATCTTTTGTCCATTCTTCATCTCATTACATCATTCTCTCCATACACCTGAAATTTTTCTTTCACACAAAACTTCACACAATCTTTATTAGCAACATTAGTGCACTCAAGATAATAAGTCTTTGGGTTCAGCTTAAACACCAATACAACTTCCATGAAAACACATGCTACTGTAGCACTTCCCTTGAAAAGCTCAATTCCCTAAAGAAAACTCAAAAAGGAACCAACTACAAGCAAATGCAAATAATGGCAGAAATCTGTCAGAACAGACCAGCAGGTAAAAACTAATTTTTTAGAAAACCTTCTGTTGCTTAAATAAAAAAGTGTTGAACTAACGGAAGTTAGATAACAATCTGGGGAAGAAGCACAAAACTTCACGCCTCAAAACGACGTACAAAGATTTTACACGAATTTTTACAGTGAAGTACAAAAATCTGTTTTGGGACAGCAACTTTCCCAAGCATTACTTCCCTCTCATTAGAGGTTACTCGTGGCACAAAAAGCAAATAAAAAGGATAAGGAGCGATTATTACTGAGGCAATAACTTCCAAGACTCATATAAAACTTTTGGGTTATCTCCCAATAAGTACTTTTCTTTAACGCCTTTAAGTTAGGCATGATAGTTTGAGGAGATGCTCATATAAGACATATGAATTGAAGTAAAAGAGAGCATCAAAAAGCAAAATCAAAGCACATTTAATTCTAAACCACTTCCTATGCATAGGAATCTTGTAAAGAAACAAGTCATGAAAGCACAAAGCAACAAGCATAGAAAAGCAAAAGAAGTGCAACTTCAAGACTTTCAACATAAAGAGGGTAAACTTAATATTATTGAGATGCATAAAACCATGTTTCCCTCTCTCATAATAACTTTCAGTAGCATCATGAATAAAATTAACAATATAACTATCACATAAAACATCCTTATCATGAGCCATGTTCATAAAAGAATTAATACTTTCCACATAAACATAGTCATTCTTATTAATTATAGTGGCAGCAACTTCAACAAAATATCTATCATTATTATTCTCATCACCATAATCATCAAATATAGGAGGCATATTGTAATCATAATTAATTTTCTCCTCAATAGTAGGTGGACTGGAAATATCATATTCATCATTGTAATCATCATATATTGGAGGCATAGTATCATCAAAGTAAATTTTCTCCTTCGTGCTTGGGGGACTAAAAATATCATGCTCATCAAAACCAGCTTCCCCAAGCTTAGACTTTTCCATAGCATTAGAAATAATGGTGTTCAAAGAATTCATACTAATAACATGGCTATTAGCATGCAAATAAAGTTCCATAGGTTTTTTAATTTTCTCTTCAAACACTTCATGTCCTAACTCAAGATAAATACTATAAAGCTCTGTAATTTTTTTGTTGTTTTCCGTTAAGCCTAACTAGTGAAAACAAGAAACAAAAAGACAAAATTGCAGAATCTAAAGGAAATAACCTCGAGCACTAACACTGAAGGATGTGAGTACCTTTTACCTTACCTCCCCGACAACGGCGCGAGAAAATAGCTTGATGTCTACGCACTTCTATTCTTGTAGACAGTTCTTGGGCATCCAAGTGCAGAGGTTTGTAGAACAGCAGCAAGTTTTCCCTTAAGTGGATCACCCAAGGTTTATCGAACTCAAGGAGGAAGTGGTCAAAGGTATCCCCTCTCAAGCAACCCTGCAATCAAGATACAAGAAGTCTCTTGTGTCCCCAACACACCCAATACACTTGTCAGGTGTATAGGTGCACTAGTTCGGCGAAGAGATAGTGAAATACAAGTGGTATGGATAATTATAAGTGGTAACGGTGCCAGAAAATAGCTTGATGGCGTGGAAGAGACTAAAGTCAAACTGAAATAAAGATGGAAGCAAGCAAACATGTAACAGATCTAATTTCAAACGGTGTTTCAATGGTTAGAACCAAGGCCTAGGGATCATACTTTCACTAGTGAACACTCTCATATAAATATCTTCTCTTTATGATACTACTATGAACTACTCTCTAGTTGGACACTCTAATCCATGGTAGGGCTACAACATCACACCTCAAAGTTCGCTTTCGGCATCTAGATAACCCCACACTGTCACCTTGAGCTCTAGATGGTTCCAACAAACACCACAATTTCATAGAAACATCCAACTCCAAATATAACTCATAACAAGTATTTTGTAATCTCTAGCCTAAGTGCCACCATGGTGTACACGCTGTCACTTTCACACACATGGGGAGAGCAGAGATCTATTAAAGCACTTGAGTAGCAAGGTAGATCTACTAGATTACAAAGCTCATGATCACAATATGATCATGCATAGAGAGAGAGATGAACACATAGCTATTGGTAGAATCCTTAGACTTGAGGAAGATCTACTCCCTCATCATCATGGGAATCAGCAACAACGATGGAGATGGTGGTGGAGATCGATGGAGATGGCTCCGGGGGCAATTCCCCGTCCCGAAAGGGTGCCGGAACAGAGACTTTCTGTCCCCCAAATCTCCCCTTCGGTGGCGGCGGTGCTGTGGAACTTTTCATGGTTGGAGGCTATTCGATCTAGAGTTTATGCATCGGGAGGCTTCCTATAGGCGAAGAGGTAAGGTCGGTGGGCGGCTAGGGGGCCCACACCATGCACTGGAGCGACCTAGGGCTGCCCGTGCCAAGGGGGTGTGTGGCCGCCCTGTGCCCCCCCTTCGTCTCTCCTTCAGAATCCATGTGTCTCCCGGTAAAATATTGACTTTGGCTTTTGTCCCATCCAATTCCGAGAATATTCATTTTCTGACTTTGCTGGAACCAAAAATAGCAGAAAATAGGCAACTGGCACTGTGGCATCTTGTTAATAGGTTAGTCCAAGAAAGTGTACAAGAATACTCCAAAGTGTGTACAAAACATAATAAAGTAGATATAAAACAAGCATGGAACATAAAAAATTATAGATACGTTTGCAACGTATCAAATAGCAAAGCTTGCTTTGCTCTGTGCTGCTGTTATTAAAACTGCCCCTAAGTCCCCTGTTGTTGACACCTCAATGCATGAATTTAGGTGTGTGAGTTGCTTCACTGTTTGCTATGGCTATGGATGACATCAAGTGATTTTGGTTTAAACTCCCCCGTCCTTTTACTATTATCTGTCCTAGTGAAACTTGCCACTTATGCCTGTGATGTTGTCTAGAGGCTTTAAATTTTGAAAAGAACAGATACTTCACTTGATGGATTTTGTCCCTTTTTAATTAACTTGCTCAATGATATATTGAAAACAAAGCACTTCACTGTTTACCACCGAGAGCAAACTAACAGTAACCCCCCTCTTTGTGTATTTCATTTTCTGCCTTTGTTTGCAGGTACAAGACCAAGTGATGAAGATAAATAGTTTAGGACTAGATAGTTATTGGTTTAGGGTTTTCTTTATTTTCTTTTGTAATATTTCATTTCCACTCTTTGTAAAGGATCAATGTAATATTATTCTTTATTAATAAAGCTTCTCATTTTCCTTTATTTCAATTGTTTCATGTTGTAATTTCTTATTACTTGAAAAATTCTTGTATTTATATTGTTGCTATTGAATAAAGGAAAGAATTAAGAAGTACCTGTTTGAGTTATTCTTTTTGTAATGTTTCAATTCTTTTTATTGTTTTATAACAATTAAATATTCAAAAAATATTAACTAATTATTTTTTGAAAACAATTAAACACTAATTAATTCTATCTTTCAAATCTTTTTTAAATGATTCAAATTTTAAATATGAATTCAAATTATTCACCCAAATTCATAATAATTCCTAAAGATCGTGTCAAAATTTATAACAATCACTATAAAGAGCTAAATACTAACTCAAGGTAGTGAAATAAACTCTGATCTCTCTAGGGTTTTACTTTGCGAAAAATTTACCCCAATTTTTCTTATGCATGAATGCAAATGCACAAACTCTTTCCTATAGACCTAAATGCTAGGGCATTACAGTCTCTCCCCCTTAAACTAAACTTCGTCCCCAAAGTTATGGATATCACTCTTAACAGATTACGTAAATCTTTCCTTCTGAATCTTCTCCTTTGAAGTTTGGTAATCCTTGTCCATCCATTGGTCTCTTTCGGTGATCTTCAGATTCCACCCTCCCTCTTTAGGATTACCCACTCGAGATCTCTGAGTTATCTAAACTTTTATATTCCTTCCAAGTGTGTTGGAAAGGCTACATTATATAGGTATCATGATAACATGAAGGTTTACTAGGTAGAGTTTGAGGATTCTAATTAGTCCCTTTCAATGTCCTTTTTAGGAACGAATTGAACACATTTTGTCCATCCATTCAGAACTACCCCGCTTTTCCATAATTGAGGTATTTGATCATTATATCCCTAATTGGATCTTCTATTGGTCTCAAGCTAGGTTCTACCAACTGAGACCAGTTTCGGTCTAAATACACCTTCAACACTAAAGTTATCGCCAACTTGGATATTCTTGAGAAGATTTTGATGTTTCTCATGAAACTATGGCAACTATTGAATCTGGACGTCTAACCTGTTCTTGACTCTCCCCCTTAGGTTTTCCTAATGGTCTTATGAACAGACATATGTTATACCCACACATTTGTGGATACCTGTTTGAACTCTTCATCCCACAATATGTATGCATAAAATAATTCATACTAAAGACACTATGGTGACTTATCACTTGCTAGGTTGTTTTTGACATCAAGATTGATTTGAGTCATAGCCTCATACTTTCTCTTCCTCGATGATGTTGCCCCATCAATGCTTACTTGCTTGTGAGGGTAAAGATGTCTCATGTGCCCATCTTGTCCACAAGTATAACAAACGACCTTGGATCTTTTACAGTCCCTCTTGATATGTCCCGGAATTCCACAATTTCTACATATAGTTCCTTTCTTCCGTCTTTGAACACCCTGATTTGAACCATTTCCCATAGATAAAATTCTAGGTTTGAAATCTAGGTTAAGCCTTGGCTCATTTGTCTGGAACTTCATTGGTTCAATCTTAGCTCTTTTCTTGGTTTTCTTCTTCTTTCCTTCGGATACAACAATCTCGTCATCCACTAACATATGTGCACTATCCAATAACTCCTGGAACTCCTTTGCACAATCCTGATTTGCATCCTCATGACTGCCTGTAGTCCTTCATGAACTTCTTTTGACATTTTGCCTCCTTATTTACTTCCTCAATAATGTACTAGGATAAACGATTGAATTCCTGTATATGCTTTAGAACTAGGAGATTCTTGTTCTCTAAAGTTTCATTATCCTTCATTTTCCCACTATTTATATGAACAACTTCTTCACGGAATTTCTTATTAAACTCTGCCCAGGTACTAATACTTCCCTATGGTGCTACAAACTTTGACTTTCCCACCACGTGGCTACCATTCTAGTGAATAGATAGGTTGCATATCTCACATTCTCCTCATCCCTACATCCCACGCTCTTTAGCTTACGAGATGTGTCCATTAACTAGTTCTCCGCTTCCATAGGTTCTTCTATCATGGAAAAACTCCAAGGTTTGGTTTGTAAAAATTCCATAAATTTAAGCCTTGAATGGGATTCCTCAAATGGCTTCTTATGCATGCTCTTTAGTACATCCTGATAGAACCGATTCTGCCTCGTCATTTCAATCATCCTACCTTCGTCCATGCCCTTCATGTACTGGATGAATCCTTCATTGATGGTCGAATGTGGCATTGGAATTAATCCTTCCCTTGCATTTGCATTGATAGCCTCTGTTTGTGATGTCTCCACCATGGTATGAGCCTTCATCTCTTCTTCATCACGATGATAACTCGTCTCTCCCTCACGCGAACCCATTTCCCCTCTAGACCTGTACATCAAGTACAAACTAAATGTAACACCATGCATATGCCCATCATGTTCAAACTTCATACACGGTCCTAGTCACACAATAAATCAAGAACCAAATCCAAATAAAAAACAAATATATACCATGTATTACACATGGTTATTATAAAATAGTACAACAAACTATTCTCACAACTCTATTTTATCGTTTGCTATTACAATGCTACTATATTACAAGCTCTTATTGGTGCATGTGACATACTTTTACTTATTATAGTTATCCTCTAAGTACTATAATACCCACTTTCGGGTATACACCCCTTTTTCATAGCTCCCACTAACAATGGTTGCTACTTCTTCTTACTCTTCATCTTCTGCTTAGTACTTGGAATTCTGTCTATGATGATGTGAAGTTCGACGACTGCCTTCTGGCACATAAGAACATCCATAGAGTGCGTACTATGAATCAGAAGTACATAGATTGAGATTAGCCATTGAAAAATGACTAGAAGATGTGTGATTCACTACATAAGTATTTTGCCTAGTTTCAAACGCACTTCTAAAGTAGAACATATCTTCCATCGTAGTGTTTATGCAGCCATATTAAGCTGTGTAACCACCCTCTTCTGGAATGTCAAACTTGGCATTCCCCTAGCTTCTTGCTCAGCTAAGTATTTGACTCCTAGATCTTCAGGTGATTGAGGTTCATACTAGTAATAGGCATAGGTTTCTAACTAAGGATCATCAAGCTCAATTTCTTTGTACATCCCTTCAGAAAAGATTGTTTTAGGGTGCCTATCTTCTCTATCGACTTAATTCTTGGGTCGAATACCTTTACAGGATCAGTGAAATCCTGAAGTACAATATTCAATTCTTGGACTAGAACTATCTAAGTGTTATGAACTAGATCGAGTAAGGACGTGGAACAATTCATATATTCGATAGCTAAAGTGAGTTCAATCTGCGCAAGAACAGTATGATCCAACTCAAGCTCCGAACTTACAGAATCATAAGGTATAGTAGCATGAAAACTACCTCCCAATTCCTTGAATTTGTACTCCTGATCATGATTATTACTTCTACCATGGCAATTTAATACACCACTACCATACATATCACCTCTGCTGATGGCATTCTCCTACATTGTCATCTAAAATCCTATTTAGCACTTGGACATTCCGGCTTGGATGCCAAAAAAATGCTATTCCTTACTATAGATAAGATATTATAACTAATTCTATCGAGTGATAACTCACTATTATTATTATCCTAATTGTATCATAATAAAGAACTATCGCACTAGAAATATGACAATGGAATTCTCAATTAAATACTCATCATATTTCTAGAGAACTCTTTACTGTTGCTAACATCCTTCCTACAGGTTCTACCCATTTAATAGGTTTCCAACCTAAGGTCAAAGCATTTGCTCTGATACCAGCTATGGTGACCCAGCATACCACTGCATGATGTAGTACACTATAGTTGTTGACATAACACCAATGAAACACCATTCCACCAGTATTACTTCCCTCAGAATGGCAACCCAGAAACATCATGGGTCCACAACATGTCTTTATATTATATATAACACATTACAGAAGATCCAAAGAACTTCCTCGATATAACGAGGATTATAATTTACAAAAGAGAACTAGAAATAACAACTTGAAGTCGATTCTAGAAATACTACTATTATATAACTATGGCTTGCGATTTCTATTATAGCAATGCTCTATAGAAGTAAGTTATGGTTTCTAGGATTATTTATATGCTACGCTTCAGCTTGACTTCTATGACTTCAGATGTAGACGTTGACCCCATTGATCTTCGTTGGATATCTTCAGTTCTTCAAGTAGTTCACCTCCTAGGTGCGCCATTGAGCTCTCCCAAATATAGCAAGGGTTAATAAGGTAGGTTGAGTATGAGCGTACTCAGCAAGTTCACCAAAAAGGAGTGTTTGATGCACTAATTACAACCATAGACCAAAAGGTCATAGATTATGCAGGTTTTCGTAAACATTTCTTCAAAGGTTGCTTTTATTCTGTAAAGGTATGTCCGTCAGCCTTCACACCTTTACCAAAACTTTCATGGAGTTCCTTTCCTACAGCGTTCGAAGCTCCTTCCCGAAACAGGGAATAACATGTCACAGTTCTTCCACTCTGCAGAGGTGCGCTACTTTACCCACAAGAGACCTTAAGCTTTGTTGTGCAGCCGGGAGTATGTACCCGTTCAAACTTCCTTGGTTTGAGGCCCAACCTAAGATCCAAGCCAATCACTTCCCTTCTCCATGACCCCACATGGAACAAGACCCCCAAGAAGAAATACCTCCATTAACTCCCATATAGGCAGATATAAACCTAGTAACCCCTTGGAGACTCCAGTGGGCAGATCATGTCCCTGGTAACCCCCACTAAAGTGGCAAAAATACCTCCAACAGCCCCTCACGGATAATCTAGACACCAATATCGTGGGGAACTGAGGGGTCAAACCCATATGCTGAGCCCCGCAGGGAATCTACAGCTTCACGAGAAGGTCATATGTTCATGTGAAAGGAAGAAGATCTAGCTCACTTCCCTAGAGCCATTGTAGATCTCATGGTTAACGCATGATATACGTCGCTAGAATCACTAGCGACATTGGTTGTTAAGTCCTAGATGATATATTCCTGGACAATGGTATTCCAATTGCCAGGCTTAATAGATTAGCTGATCACCCTGGATCAGTAACCAATAGTTTACATTATTATTATTATCAAAAATAGTGTTTTCTGACCTTTTTGAAATGCATGTGATGACACAACAGTTTGCAAATACTTGATAGAAAATAACCAAAGTACATGAGCAAGTGTGAACTTGCCTTTTAGACTGCAAGATTATGTAGTCAAGTCTTCTAGTCGGTATAAACTCCAATATCTAGAAAAACATCATTTGTCTGGCAAGGACTAATGTTTAAAGAAGCAATATGCTATTATGCATAGATAATGATATGCATTTTGTATAAATCCCAAATAAATCCCCATAAATCAATATGGATTAAGTTTGGTGATTTATGAAAGATTTGTGTTACAATCAAGTTTAACTTTACAAATAAATTGGTATCAAGCTTCTAAGAGTAATTGACAAGTGATGGAAGTACAATACAACGAAAATTGTTAGTAGATGTTGATTGATTAGAAATTTTAAGGGTATTATTGTAACACCCCTAGTTTTATTAATAATATATTAGGACTTTGTTTGTGCATTCATGGGCATCATCCCTTAAAATGCATGTAAAGAAAATAATGGAAACCCTAAACTCTAGTTTCCTTCTTCCTCTCAAACACATTCAAAATAGTTTGAATTTCAAAAACTACAAAATAAGTGGATCCCAAATGGACTAAAAGAGCCCCATAATATCTTCCTAGTTTTACAAAAGGATCTAGTATTTTTAAATTATACAAAATAGAAATGAATTTGAAATTACAAAAGAGAAAATAAAAAATAGAAAAAGAAAAATATTTCTAGAAATAAAAACCTAATCTTAACTCTACCTGGGCCGCAACCCAACTTCTCTCTCTTCCCTATGCCTCCACGCGTGCAGCCAGCAGCCTTGCCCTTGCTTCATTACCCGACAACCGCAATGATGCCCATCTAGCCCATCTGTCCCGATAACCGTTCGACATGTTTCTTCTTTCTTCTTCCTCGCGCTGGAGGATAAGCTACTCGCTGTCAGCCGCCTCGCCGTCGATCTCCCTCATGCTGTGATGTGCGCTGCCGCCTGCAAAGAGGAGGATAAGAACGGCCTCACTCCGCTCTCTCTCCCCATCCCTATTTCTCTTCTTCTCGCCCCCTCTGCCGTTTTCCCCTCTCTGGCCGAACCCTAGCTGCCGAAGTGCCTCTCGTTGCCGGTGTTCTGGACCTTCCCAAGCCCCACTAAGACTTCCAGGAGAACTGTCGTGCTCCTCTCGTCTACCTCCCAGAAGGAATCGACCTCATTCGCCCGAAATTGTCGTCTTCGACCTCGACCGTCTGAAGCTCGCCATCAGCGATTGCCGTTGCTGCCGACCTTGAGCCGCTTTGTTGACCCTTCCATCGTGCCCAAGGTGATCCACCAGTCCTCATAGACCTCCTCCTTCTCTCCCTCCCTCTCTGTAGCTCGCCCCTGCCATGCACCGCTGCTCGCCACCATAGATGCTTGTCGTCAGAGTGCCTCCGGTGACCAATAGGTCGCAGGGCCACCGGTTTTCGGCTCAGCGCGAAGAGCCGCGTCGAACACGCCCAGACTCGCTGCCTCGCGCGCCCCCAAGCATCGGATTCGACCACCAGCTGAGAGCATCTCCATTGTTGACATCAGCATGATGCAATAAAGCCTTTTCTTTTATGAAATGTTTTTTCTGTAATTGTTTTAGTAAATGAAAATGCTGACAGGTGGGCCCTGTCTGTCAGGGTTTTATTATTTTTGGAAATGATTTCTAAAATTAATAAAAGTCTAACATGTGGGGCCAGCTAGAAAATAATTTAATAAATTCCAAAAATGTTTAATTGTTTTAATAATGATTTAAAAATGGATTAAAACTAGGAAAAATCATAACTAATTCATTTTAAATCAGAAAAATATGTATAATATATCAAAATGTTCAGAAAAATGAGATCTACACAATAGACTCATAATCATGCATTGTTGAACAACTTAAATTGCAAGTTTAATTAGAAGAATCAATTGAACCCTGTAGGTGATTCCGACGTTCCCCCTGTTTTAGGGTTTGTACCCCTCGGACCCCGCAGAAGAATCAATTGACCAAGCATGTACGAGGGTTCATTTCAATACACTTTAACTTGTCATATCATCATCCTTGATTGAGCATTGCACGTATGCCATGTGTTGATTGTTTCCGCCTTTCTTTCCGGTGTTTGCCTCCTCCAAGTAGAATATGATATCGAGATCAAGATCGAAGACCGAGATTAACACCATCGAAGAGAAGTACTTGATCAATGATGAACAAAGCCAAGCAGATGAACCTGAAGATCTATAGTTGAGTATCAACAGGCAAAGGCAAGCAAAACCCCACACATGATATAATCCTATGTTTTCAAAGTATTTCATTCTTGCCATGAGCATACGATTCTAAAGTCTTTTATCGATAGATAGAGTAATCCTATCTGATGCATGTTCCCTTGTAGCCTATATTCCCTGATCCACTTCTCCTAGCATAACTAGGGTTTGGCTTATGAGCTTCGCTAGAGCTATTTATATTCGTTTGTGCTTAGCCATGCTTAGCTGTTACTGCTGATCCATCCGGTTGATGAATCAGAGCTACGAATGAACCTAATATGACAGGATGACGTGGTATGATCAGAGATGAAAGTTAAACATGCTAAGGCTTTTATGGGATACCACGTCAGGTTGTGGTTTTTGCAGTCCCATACTTGCCACTACTAGGACCTGAGTTCTTGCCTCTTGAACCAAGACAAGCGTACAGCCACACGGGGGCCTGGAAACCCCCTCGACCAACTAACTTGCCTAGTAGATTCCATGAGTCACATAGTTCAGGCGTTCCATTCGACATGCATTCCGGTTATTCTCGAAGGCGGTGGAGGAGGTGTATTCATACAGGTAGGTAAGTGTGGCCAGGAACAAGAGAGGCATGGCCTCCGTAATCTTGAACCCTGCGCACATCTCTAGGGACCAACTTCGAGACTTGACCTATTACGGCGACATCTCCTTAGGGCGTGACTCATGGTCTCGGTGAAAGCAAGGTAAAGGTCGTGGTTAACCACTCTCTGTCGGCCTTCCAAGGAAGAGGGCTAATGATCTGGCACTAAGAATCGGTTGGTATGTGTGGGTAAAGTTGTGCACCCCTAGAGGGTAATAATCTTTTTGAAAAGCCGTGTCGACGGTTATGGATGACTTGGGAACGGACGTGATGATCATAGAGAACTATAACCTAATCGTAAAACTTGGCAAGAGATGTGAGGTGTGCTTAAGGATGCTTCCTCAGGGATCGAGGGGGTGATCCTAGTTGGTAGGTTTAGCTGATAAAGATTCGGTGGATATCAAAAGAAGATCAAAGCTAGAGATATCGTTTTCTCTTACCCCCTATTTAAAAGGTTCTACTAGTCGGTCTTCTCCTCTCTCTTTTACAAATAAAGTTAGCTTTATGCAAAATAACCCCACCAGCCATAAGTCTTGCAGAGTACACCCTGTACTTAGCCTTGCTTTGTTGATACTTTTGTAGCAGGTAAGTGTTACCATAGAAGATGAGTTTGTTATGACATCGACATCGATGAGTAGCTTGGGGTTCCTGGTCGACAACCTGGAATCTATGGATTGGGACGTCATCGTTATGCTTCAGGCCTCTTAGGCCATTTGTTAAGTTTGCCATACTTAATAGCATAATTTGCCTTCCGTTGTTTGATGTTTGTGGTAAGTGACCTCTGCTTGTAATATTTTGGTTCTTTGCTCAGTTATGAGCTTGCTGTAATAATTTTTGTGTCATAGGGTCACTGTAATGTTACCCATTCTTTCTCTGTACGCTTCCGAGATTTAGGTTAGGCTTATATTAGACAGAGGTCTGGGGTTTGTCTAGCCCTAATCCTGGAGTTGTCATAGGTTTTGGTATCAGAGCAGTACCGACCGTAGGAAAACCTTGCTATTGGTCGATGTGGAGTCTAGTGCTTGTGAAAACTATTTTAAAGTTGAAAATTATTTGTGAAAACTCTAGTGTGCTTCTTTTTCTCCTTATCCAGTTTCGCTCTAACTCTGGGTCATCTTATCTTGTGCTGACTTTGAAAAGTTTTGCTATCTCGTTGTGTCTTTCAAAGCTTAGGTTTCTTTTTGGCATGTCATTTCTTAACCAGTTGACCTAGCGTTGAGTTCTCCAGCGTTAGTGTGTGTGTTCCTTGTTTCCCTTTGCTCTTATTCAGTTGAGAGATTCCTTTCCATCATGATCTCTCTATCTTATGGGCCCACAACATCATGTTGGTGGTTCCATAGTGATCCGTTCTAGGCCTCAAAGTTTCCTTTTGCCTCGTGTGCCTCCTTTTCATTTGTTTGGGTACTTCATAAGTTATTATTCTCTTGGAAGCTACCTTGTGGTTACTACCTTGTAGTACCCCCTATGCTACTAAGATAGTAGTTACTCTTTTCTCGGGTTTTAACCCTTGGACTTGAACCAAAGATCCCTGATTGTGCTTGATTTTGGTGTTGTGAATCTTGCACATGAAGCTGACCTTTAACCCAAGATCCATTTTGTTGATCCCTGTTGTTAATGTCAAAACATTACCTCAGGATGGCTAGTACCCTCTGGTATAGCCTTCAAGCTTGTGGTTATTGTCGCGATTGAATTGTGACAATTAAGGACTTCCCCTACCACATGCTATGGCAGATGTTCTTTAATGGAGTCAAATAGATCACCACAAGAGTACTCCTCGTGAGTCTCACTTCTACACTCGTGACTCTGACACCCCTCCCTTTCTTGCATCGGTCTTCAGAAGATTGTTGACTTATGCATCCACATCTCAGGATTCTATCCTGAGCATGTTCCTTTTCTCTTGTTGTTTTCCGACCTTTGCCTATCAGTTGGTAGCCAAGTAGTAAATGTGCATCAGTGTATTCTGATGCAAGATACTCTTGTGGTCCATCAAGACAAACCATTTCGGGATGTCAGGAGAAACAAACTCCAGTACCTTGTCATATCTACGACCAGGTCAAAGTGTTGTAATCCGCAGGTCAAGAAGCAATGATTAGCTTCAGTTCTGTTCTACCTTAAAGTATCACACTCCTTTACACTAAGAGGCCATGCTGAGTTTTGCGACCCTCTTAATGAAGTGATACTCTTACACATCCTTACCGAACCTTCCTCCAAGCTCCTATGCTCATGAATGGCGCGTGTGCGTAATAATGTGGTCATGTGAGATTCTTAGCAACTATTATTGCTTTGCACTCCAAGGACATTTGTGTTATTATTAGCGTGATGGTTAACCTGTCACTAAACAAAGTTTGAATGTGCTACCACGTCCGTTATTCTGGTACACTCTCTTCGGTCAAAGAGTTAGGTTTGTGCCAAAACTCTGAGACTATGTCTTCTTGCCTTACCAAGCAAGTTTACTCTCGAACTAAGTGATATATCAGTGGTTTGTAATATTCTAGACATCTTTCTAGAAGTATTGCCATGTTGCCACATGACCGTGTAGTCAAGTTCTTAAGCAAGCTAGTTCTTTGAACTGCTCCCTTCTCCAAGAATCCGATACCCCTGAAATAGTTGGTTGAGCTTAAACAACAACTTGGAGAGTTGTAAGACAAAAGTTCTATCAAACTTTTTCCTCCTAAAGGGATATCTAGTTTTGTTCGTGTTGAAGAAAGATAGTATTTCCTTCGTGGGTATGTTATCTTCCCCCGCCTTTGATTTGATTTGGGTTATCGTCAAATCAAACTCAGTCCTAGGGACTATCCTGATGATGTATTTACTCATGATGTTTCACCTAGGTACATCTTCATGTCCTTTGGTCTAACCAATGTTGTTGTTTTGTTCATACCACATGTGAGTCTATCTTCTTGGAGTATCATGATAAGTTTGTTGTTGAGACATCGATGATATCCTTATCTTCCCCATGCTAGATTGGATTCATGTGGAACAATAACATTAATGTTGGAAACTTTTGAGAACTGTCTTCATGTTATCTCGAAGAATGTGTTCTAGATGTTAGAAGTGACATTCTCCAGTTCATGTGAAATAGTTGAAAGTTGTGGCCGTGGATTTTAGAAGAGTTATCTTTGTTTCCTCAGGAATCGTTTCAAGTTAGTCAAGCATGTGCGAAGTATTCTTGATATGGTAGGTCAATACCTTCCCATCTTGAGAACATCCTCTAAGCACGTAAAGCCACTGGCTGATTTGTCATGGAAGAGAAGAAGTTCTACAAACTTCAGTATCCCCCTAAATATTTCCCAACAATACGGATGCATTTGTCTTCCGTTGCAATCAATCCATGTAGGGGAAATTATATTTTGATAACTTGCTAATGCATGGGTTTCGCAACCTAGCTCATTCATTTGGAGCTTGACAATGTAGTCCATGTGTTGAGAATCTAGTAACTTTACCTTTGTGGTAAATGTTGCAAGTTTTCTATTCGGACATGTTGAGTCTAAAGTATCATACCATTTAACCAAAGATGAATCTCAAGAAGCAATGATGATTAGTGTTCATCAAGGTTTTTGACGTAGGTCTCTTTGTAAATCTGACAAAATTGATGTTATGGTTGACACAATTAGTCAGAAGATCTATTGTCATATTTCTCTTAATTCAGCAATAACAACCACTCCTCATGAGGCATCTTCTATGATTTTTTATAGTATTTGTGCTCATGGTTTCTTTTGTATCCGACGTACGACCTTTACTTGATGTCCGCTTCTCGAACATCAAGGGGAACATTTAAAGTAGAGTTGCTAAATGTCTCTCGGTCGATCCTCCAGACCCTTTTATGTTGGCAAGCGTCTTGTTGTGCCAAGTAATTGAAGTCTGAGAATGAAGTTCTTTTTCCTCTTGTCATCAGGAATCTTCTTATATATTCTTCTCAGTGGTGTAAAGTGATATCATAATCGTTGGCAAAGATTCTGATAATCCTGGATGAATAAAGAGTTTCCTTCGGTTCCTCTAACATGTTCGAAGAGCGACTATGGTTTTGATAAACAAAAGTTCCTCTTGTTACATGTTCCTTGTGACTCTTACAAGTCCTTGCCACAACACAACCTTTCTGTCTTGACCTTCTGTTGAACGAAGAGTGATCCTTCTATATCAAAGTAGTTCAATATCTTGGTTCTCCGTATCTCTGCACCTTGTAAGCTCTACCTAAGTCATTTAGTAGAGGTTCCCCTCACGAAGTATGTGGTTCTATTCTTTCCGTTGTATGTTTTCCTTTTCAGAAGCCTAAAATCTTCTGAAGTTCCATGGTCTCAATCCGTATGAAGACCAAATATCTGACACTTTGAAACCATCTCCTCTTGTTTCCTCTGTTACTTTGATGTGTTTCATGATCGTTGGTTCCCGAGATGTTATGAAACATCTATCCACAAGTTGACCATGAGATACTTTGTTTGTGGTTCTGTGTCATTCCCTCTCCTCTTTAGTGTGTGCAGCTACCTCGGAAAAATGAAGCGCTTCATTCATTCAATAATGATGGCATGGATCAACCTCTTCAAGAAGATCGTCGAAGTTTAGTGTGACCCTGCTCCTTTTATCTTCCTACCTAGGAATCTCGGGACGAGATTTTGTTAAGGGGGATAGAACTGTAACACCCCTAGTTTTATTAATAATAATTAGGACTTTGTTTGTGCATTCATGAGCATCATCCTTAAAAATGCATGTAAAGAAAATAATGGAAACCCTAAACCCTAGTTTCCTTCTTCCTCTCAAACACATTCAAAATAGTTTGAATTTCAAAAACTACAAAATAAGTGGATCCCAAATGGAATAAAAGAGCCCCATAATATCTTCCTAGTTTTACAAAAGGATCTAGTATTTTTAAATTATACAAAATAGAAATGAATTTGAAATTACAAAAGAGAAAATAAAAAATAGAAAAAGAAAAATATTTCTAGAAATAAAAACCTAATCTTAACTCTACCTGGACCGCAGCCCAACTTCTCTCTCTTCCCTCTGCCTCCGTGTGCGCAGCAGCTAGTAGCCGATGCCCTTGCTTCACTGCAGCCCAGCAACAGCCCGCAGCCAACCATCTAGCCCATCTGTCCCGATAACCGTTCGACGTGTTTCTTCTTTCTTCTTCCTCGCGCCGAAGGAGAAGCTACTCGCTGTCAGCTGCCTCGTCGTTAATCTCCCTCGCGCTATGATGCGCGCCGCCGCCTGCGAAGAGGAGGATAAGAATGACCTCACTCCGCTCTCTCCCCATCCCCATTTCTCCTCGTCTCGCCCCCTCTGCCGTTTTCCCCTCTCTGGCCAAACCCTAGCCACCGAAGTGCCTCTCGTCGCCGGTGTTCTGGACCTCCCCAAGCCCCACTGAGACTTCCAGGAGAACCATCATGCTCCTCTCGTCCACCTTCTGGAAGGAATCAACCTCATTTGCCTGGAATCGTCGTCTCCAACCTCGACCGTCTGAAGCTCGTCGTCGGTGATTGTCGTCACTGCCGACCTCGAGCCGCTTCGTCGACCCTTCCATCGTGCCCAAGGTGATCCACCGGTCCTTGTAGACCTCCTCCTTCTCTCCTTCCCTCTTTGCAGCTCGCCCCTGCCATGCACCGCTACTCTACACCGTAGATGCTTGTCGCCGGAGTGCCTCCGGTGACGAATAGGTCGCAGTCGCTGTGTTTTCGGCTCAAGACGAAGAGCGTCACCACAGACTTCGCTGTCCCAAGGCCCCCAAGCATCGGACTCGACCACCAGCTGAGAGCATCTCCATTGCTGACGTCAGCATGACGTCAACATGATGCAATAAAGCCTTTTCTTTTATTAAATGTTTTCTGTAATTGTTTTAGTAAATGAAAATGTTGACAGGTGGGCCCTGTCTGTCAGAGTTTTATTCTTTTTGGAAATGATTTCTGAAATTAATAAAAGTCTGACATGTGGGGCCAGCTGGAAAATAATTTAATAAATTCCAAAAATGTTTAATTGTTTTAATAATGATTTAAAAATGGATTAAAATTTGGAAAAATCATAACTAATTCATTTTAAATCAGAAAAATATGTATAATATATCAAAATGTTCAGAAAAATGAGATCTACACAATAGACTCATAATCATGCATTGGTTAACAAATTAAATTGCAAGTTTAATTAGAAGAATCAATTGAACCCCGTAGGTGATTCCGACGTTCCCTTGTTTTAGGGTTTGTACCCCTCGGACCTTGTTTAAAATGACCAAGCATGTACTAGGGTTCATTTCAATACACTTTAACTTGTCATATCATCATCCTTGCTTGAGCATTGCACATATGCCATGCGTTAATTGTTTCCCCTTTCTTTCTGGTGTTTGCCTCCTCCCGGTAGAATACGATATCGAGATCAAGATCGAAGACCGAGATTAACACCATCAAAGAGAATTACTTGATCAATGATGAACAAAGCCAAGCAGATGAACCTGGAGATATATAGTGGAGTATCAACAGGCAAAGTCAAGCAAAACCCCACACATGATATAATCCTATGCTTTCAAAGTATTTCATTCTTGCCATGTGCATATGATTCCAAAGTCGTTTATCGATAGATAGAGTAATCATATCTGATGCATGTTCCCTTGTAGCCTATATTCCCTGATCCACTGCTTCTAGCATAACTAGGGTTTGGCTTATGAGCTTCGCTAGAGTTATTTATATTCGTTTGTGCTTAGCCTTGCTTAGCTGTTACCGCTGATCCATCCGGTTGATGAATCAGAGCTGCGAATGAACCTAGTATGACAGGATGACGTGGTATGATCAGAGATGAAAGTTAAACATGCTAAGGCTTGTATGGGAGGCCACATCGGGTTGTGGTTTTTGCAGTCCCGTACTTGCCACTACTAGGACCCGAGTTCTTGCCTCTTGAACCAAGACGAGCATATAGCCACACGGGGGCCTGGAAACACCCTCGACCAACTAACTTGCCTATTAGATTCCAAGAGTCACATAGTTTGGGCGTTCCATTCGACATATGCATTGTGGTTGTTCTCGAAGGCGGTGGAGGAGGTGCATTCATACAGGTAGGTAAGCGTGGCCGGGAACAAGAGAGGCACGACCTCCGTAATCTTGAACCCTGCGCACATCTCTAGGGACCAACTTCGAGACTTGACCCGTTATGGTGGCATCTCCTTAGGGCATGACTCATAGTCTCGGTGAAAGCAAGGTAAAGGTCGTGGTCAACCACTCTCTGCCGGCCTTCCAAGGAAGAGGGCTAATGATCTGGCACTAAGAATCGGTTGGTACGTGTGGGTAAAGTTGTGCACCCCTGCAGGGTAATAATCTTTTCGAAAAGCCGTGTCCACAGTTATGGATGACTTGGCAACGGGCGTGACGATCATAGAGAACTATAACCTAATCGTAAAACTTGGCAAGAGATGTGAGGTGTGCTTAAGGATGCTTCCTTAGGGATCGAGGGGGTGATCCTAGTTGGTAGGTTTAGCTGATAAAGATTCGGTGGATATCAAAAGAAGATCAAAGCTAGAGATATCATTTTCTCTTACCCACTATTTAAAAGGTTCTACTAGTCAAGCTTCTCCTCTCTCTTTTACAATGAAAGTTAGCTTTATGCAAAATAACCCCACCAGCCATAAGTCTTGTGGAGTACACCCTGTACTTAGCCTTGATTTGTTGATACTTTTGTAGCAGGTAAGTGTTACCACAGAATATGAGTTTGTTACGACATCAACATGGACGAGTAGCTTGGGGTTCCCGGTCGACAGCCTGGAATCTACGGATTGGGACGTCATCGTTATGCTTCAGGCCTCTTAGGCCATTTGTTAAGTTTGCTATACTTAATAGCATAATTTGCCTTCCGTTGTTTGATGTTTGTGGTCAGTGACCTCTGCTTGTAATATTTTGGTTCTTTGCTCAGTTATGAGCTTGTTGTAATAATTTTTGTGTCGTAGGGTCACAGTAATGTTACCGATTCTTTCTCTGTACGCTTCCGAGATTTAGGTTAGGCTTATATCAGACAGAGGTCTAGGGTTTGTCTAGCCCTAATCCTAGGGGTGTCATAATTATAATTCAAGTGAGTGGTACTTAGCAGATTGATTTCAACTTTTTTTTGAAGTGGCAAAATGAATAACTTTTAAAGAAAATACTTATTACATCAAGGTAAGTAATTTGTGGTGTTATTAGATTACAATTGATGGCTATTTGGATCGCTTCATCGATCTTTAAGTTAGTGTGCTCCTAGTTGATTAAGTAACAGACCAAAGTTAACTATAAAAGATAACTTTGGTAAACCACTTATTCTGGGATTGTCCCTTTGCAAAAATCTGCTAGGATCATATATGCATTGATAGAGAAATAGATTTATTAGGACTGGAGGCTTTATCTGACATCAAAACCAAGCTGCATCTACCTTTTGCAATGGAAATTATTATTTTGGCTGCTTGGGGTATCTGGATTTGTCGAAATGAGAATTTTTTTAATGATAAAAGGCCAACAATAGAAGGATGGAAGACAATTTTCTATCAAGAAATGATATGGGTGTAATTCAGAATTAAAAGAAAACACCAGGAGAAATTCAATACTTGGCTGAGCCAACAATTAGACCAAAGATAGAGTAGATTGTTGCCCTCTTGTGAGGTTGAACATTTTATATTTTTGGATCGATCTTGGATCTTTAGACTCATATGTAATAGTGTGTATTATCCCTATATATATTAATAAAAATTGAAGTGGGGACTTTCCCTACTATTTCATTTTCAAAAAAAATAAAAGATAACTTGGATTAAGATCTAGTAATTTTATATCATGGTTGAGTTTAAGAACTTCTTCAATCATATCAAAGAAAGATCTGTATAGGTATTAAGTATAACTTTATGAATCTAAGCTCAACAAATAGATGCTAAGGAGATTATAGAGTTAAAGTTAATTATGAGATACAGTGATCGCATTATAGGGTTTGTTGAACTCCTATTAAAATTTAAAGTCATTTTAGGTAAGGTTTGAGATATGAGATCATTCACCATTAATATAAGTGAATGATGCTAAAGGTTAACTTGAAGTTATTAGTTATAATTGATTTAAGACTCTAAAGGAGTATTAATAATTTACACTTAGGTTTTTTTATTGACCATAATTATGGTTTTCGTTTTAGTATTTTTTAGACTTAATGGATTATTCAAAACTAAAGTATTTTATGAAGTTATAAGTTTAAATAAGAATTAATATAAAATAGATAAATAGAAATTTGTTACTTTATAATTTGAAATCCTATTCAAATGATACGTCTTGTATTTTTCTACTAAAGTAAACCTAGTAAAGATCTTAAAGCTGGTTGTTTATTTATTTTCAAATATTATTTTGATCTTTGGAAAATTCCTTAAAGAATCAGAAACACTAGAAAAAGGGCGCCCTTCCTAGAGGGCGCCCACCTCGCGCCTAGTGCCGATAAGTGGCGCAATCTGATTCATCCTGCGAATTCGTGTCCCTTTCCTGCGCGTCACGTGTCGATTGCGGAGGATGTTCTTGGTTATGTTTTCCTTTTTCTTTGCCGATCTAAATACAAAAAATGAAATATCTTTCAAACCGAGTGTCCAAATCAAGATCCGTTTTCTCAGCTGTGCTAGTCGCGTTAAGAGCTACAAAACTAGATCCCATATTGATAGGTTCTGACAAACTTTTTTTTGCACTACCTTTGGTCCCTAGCTTGCACTGCCTCATGTTCTATAGTGCAGTAGCACTGCACTGTCTTACTATTCTATGTTGCATCGCATCAGTAGTGCACGGGTGGTGCATCGCTTATTATATCGCGTTACACCGCTTCGGTTACGGCACGATGTGTCTTTGCAGGCACCGCCTGCCTTTGCCTTGTTGTACTGGGTTGCACTGCCTTCGGTTGCAGTGCAAGGAGGTGTCTTTGTAGTGCACCGCTCATGCACTGCTTTGTTGTACTGTGTTGCACTGTCTTCGGTCGTAGTGTACTGTGCGGTGTCCTAGCAGTGCACTGCATGTACACTGCCTAATGGTACTATTTTGCACTGCCTTCGGTCGTAGTGTACTGCGCGGTGTCCTGGCAGTGCACCGCCGGTGCACTGCCTTGTTGTATCTCTTTGCACTGTCTTCGGTCGCAGTGTACTACGCGGTGTCCTGGCAGTGCACCACCGGTGGACTGCCTTGTTGTACCTCGTTGTATATCCTTCAATCGCAGTGCATCGCATGGTATTCTGGCGGTGACGCCCGTGCACTGCCTTGTTATAGTGCGTTGCACTGCCTTCGGTCACAGTATACGGCGCACTGCCTCGCTTTTTTTCTCTTTTTCATGGTGCACTACTTTTTTTGCCGTATACTGTTTTTTCAATAGACAAAAATAGCACATTGTACACAACCTCTATACAACCAAGCATGCGTACAACATTGTCAACTGTTGCCATGCGCTGTGAAGGGCGCGCTCCCGCTAGCGACTCCCGACTAATATAGTAGTACCAGATAATCTAAACAGTCATGACATTAGTGTTGCAGCGCGAGTGATGCATGTAAAATGCATCCAAGAACTTTGCACTTTATTATTTGATATTCTAACATATTTGCATCATATATGGGATATATTCATGTTTTATAATGATATTTGGGAATAATTCACACTTCCCATATTGTTTTGGAATTAACCCTGCCGAGACAGAAAACCCCTATTTCAATGTTTTTGACTTTCAGGTACCCAGACGATGTCCAATTGACCTGAAACTTCATGAGACCCAGTATTTATCAGAACCAAGAACATTGGGCCAAAGATCAGAGAAAGAAGTAGGCCGAGGGAGGAATGGGCCCACCACAGGCGGCCACCCCCTGACACGTGTGGTGTGCTTGTGTGTTCCTCGAGTCTCCGATGCCGTAGATTATTTCTCCCACACGAAGGTTCTGACCTAAAACCACATATAAAAAAGGTCTCCCAACGATTCTCGGAAGGGAGCTCCACATAAGATAGAAACACGAAACATATAGGCAGGAGGCAGAAGATTGGAGGGTGAAAACTCCCGCGGGGCACTGCCGGTGTGATCTCCACCTCCTCCAACGACTCCAACACCTTCACCATGATGAAGGGGGAGTCGTCCACCCCTGGACTATGGGTTTGTGGCAGTAGCTATTGTATTTATCTCTCATGATCTCGATTGTATTAGAACCATATGAGCTGCATAACATGATGACGGTCATATTTGTATTACCTATGTGGTGGATCTTTATATAGCTGATATTTGAGATTGCAATTGTTCAGTATTGGAAGTATATGAATAGATGCATATTATGTACCCCGTTCTTCTTTACTTGTTTTGATCAAACTTGTATATGGGAGTGTGTGTGGGGGAACGTGTGCATTAGTTGGAGCAACGCGGGTGATCTTGCGAGTAGGATAGTAAAACTTGCAAATCACTTGCGTGTTTACCTTACTTAGTTGCCTCATTAGGGATAAAGAAAATACCATGCTTAGACTACATCAAGTATGTTCTTATTTTAACTTCATGTCATATACCTTAGTGATATACTCTGAAATTGATCTTAATACTAGATTGCTTGGAGACCCCCCTTTCTAGTGGAGTATAAGTGAATTGTTAGAAATAACATGTCTATGTTATGACGTGATACCCATATGAATTGCTATCCATACTTTAACATGTTGCACAAATATTATGTCAATGAGAGTGTCTAGTGTCCACCACAACTCAAAGAGAGAGTGCATAAGCAAAACCATGAACCCTGGTTTATTTTAAACCATAAGAAAACACTATCCAACACATCTACATTACTTTTTATTTTCAGTACTAATTAAATCCGAAAATACAAAAACATTTCTCAACTTGCAAACACCAACCAAAACCCAAAACATCATATTGCATTGCATTTACCACCATTGCATATTTACTTTACTATTGCATTGCATTTTACTTTTATTATATTTTATTTCAGTTTTGCTTACATACACCTTGTGTTTGACAACCACTTGGTAAGGTTGAGGGCACAAAACAATCTACAACTATTTTGTAGGTTGCTTAACAAAGAACAAAGATGATCATTCTCTTACACATAGCTCCCCAAGAGTTCGATATTTAAACCCTCGAGTTTCCCTCATGGGAAATAATTCCATTTACTACATCACTCTCCACTTAGAGTCTCAACCGTTAAGGTATAGCGAGAAGCTCCTACGACAACTGTCAGGAAGTTTTCTAGCACTCACATCAGGGAAGTTTTCTAGCACTGTTGTCGGGGAGCTAGTAAAAGGATAGCTCACAAGAAAGTTCAACTTCATCACCAACTTGTGTAAACACCTAAGCTTGGGGAGGTTGCACCTATGTGAGTATCATCTTGTTCTTTTAGATCTTCAAAGTAGTTTTAGTTTTTTTGTTATTTTCTTTACTTTCATCTTTACATTTGAGCTTTTACATTTCTAGTTAATTTTTACATTCGATTTTGCATTTACTTTTTATTTTCAGTTTTTGTCTTTACTTTTGCATCTGGTTTGTCTTTTTATTTTTATTTTTGCATTTCATTTGTTAGTTGTTAGTTCAATAGTGTTAGTTGTAGTATCATTTTACTTTCAGTTTTCATTCAAAAACATAAAACACATAAAAATTAGTATCACTTTACTACTTGCATAATGGGAGAAATAACTAAATTGTGTGACTACACAAATACACCTAATGATCAATTTATTGCTAATCCCATTACCACACCTGAGGTTACAACGGAGAGCTTTGAAGTTAGTCCTAGTTTGCTAAACTTTATAACTAGGGAACAATTTGGAGGTAGTGCAAATGAGGATGCCTCTATGCATCTTCATGACTTTTGTGAAATATGTGACATGCAATTTTTTTAAAATGCTGAAAATGATATCCTCAAACTAAAATTGTTTCCATTATCACTTAGAGGAAAATATAAAGCATGGTTACTATCACTACCCACCGCTAGTACTAATTCTTGGGATGATTTAAAAGAAGCATTCATAAAAAAATTATCCTCCCGTTAATTTTTTGCAAAATAGGAATAGCATATTATCATTTAGGAAAGATGAAAATGAGCATGTAGATATGGCTTGGGAGAGAATTAATATAATTCTTAGTACTTGTCCATCACATGTAGTCAATGGATGGACCATCTTGCATTCATTCTATAATGGTTTGAACTATATGTCTACAAACATACGTGATTCTGCTGCTGGAGGTGCTTTTATATGTAAAACTATTGTAGAAGAAAAAGGCATATTAGAAAGTATATTACAAAATTATAGTAAATGGCATACTAAAAGAGCACATATTCCTTCCAAGAAAGTAAATTCCATAGAAGAGATAAACACTTCATCTAGTAAAATGGGTGCCATTCTTGCTTTCATGTCTAAACAAAATGTTGAGAATGTTCCTTTGCAAGACTTAGTTGGTAACAATGCTGAAAGTGTGGATGTGAACTATGTAAGGAATTTTGCTAGTGGTAGATATGGTAATAATAATTACAACTCTTACAATAGGCCACCGTTTGTTCCCAACAAATATGCTAGTAGTGGTAATGTTTCTAATGACTTGGAAAACACTATTAGATCATTTATGTCTACCCAAAAAGAGTTGAACAAAGAATTTATATACAAATTTCAGAAACAAGATGCTTTGTTTGAGAGGATAGTTCATCTCACTAGGGAAGTAACATCATTGAAAGAAACTATCATTTCTCAAAAACATGAGGAAACTATAAACTATGTGCAAGATGAAATAGATAGATCTTGAGAAGATATTAATGAAATAAAGAGAGTGGAGAATGAAACTCTCATGATTATGAATGATAAAAAGGTAGAAGAAGTTAAGATGCTTAGTGATTTTAAGGATCCAATACTTGATCTAGATAAGTGTACCTTACATTAACTCATTAATATGATACAAAAATTTGCTAGTGATACTTCCATAAATTCTTACCAAGCGGGTTTTGGTTTTTATATAGCTAACCATGTGCCTAAAGAAAATATTGCTAGGTACATTCAACATGCTATGATACCGCCTAATCTTGGGGATGTATGGATCCCCAAGGTATTAATTACTATTGGAAAAGAAACACATCATGCTATACTTGATCTAGGTTCTAGTGTTTCCGTTTTATCTAAAGATCTATATGAATTGCTAGAATTGCAAATATAGAAAAATGCTCCATGGAATTACTACTTGCTGATGATACCATTAAACATGCTATAGGGAAAGTTAGTAATGGAATGGTAGAGCTTCACGTGACTTTCGTTTCTATTGATTTTATTATCATGGACATGGGGAGTAAAACCTCTAGTCCAATTATTTTGGAAAGACCTTTTGTTCGTACTACAGGTTCTATTATTGATTCAAAGGAAGATAATGTAAAGTTTCAGTTTCCACATAAGAAGTGTATGGAACACTTTCCAAGGAAGAGGGACACTCCAAAATTCAAGCTCCCTCATGAGCTTTACCCCTCTTGAAATTCAAGTAAGTAAGCCTAACTATATGGCTTTAAAGAAAGCGCTTTGCGGGAGGCAACCCGAATGTTTTTGTTTTAATTTTATTTCTGTCCTATTGCTGTAGAAAGAGACTTTTAAGTAATTTTTTTTGGTTCTGTAGTTTTCAATGAAGTACCAAGTTTTACACATTTTGGATTGAAAAAACTTGAACACATATATGGAGTTGCAAATTTCTGCACGAGTCTCTATACCATATGATTTTTCATATTTTTTTGTACTCCGATTGAGATCATAATGGAATTGTAGTTAAAACTTTTTATCCTCTATATGCTCATGTAATTTCGTGATTTTAGGATATGTCTAAGTAGGGTAATTAATTACGTTTTGCTGCTGCTAAAATTCTGGACAGATTCTGCCCCATTTTGTTTTATGCATTCTTTGAGCTTTTAAGTTGAATATTTTTGATTGATTTGAGTTCATGAGAAAGCATACAACATTATATACCTACTGGAAATTTCATATATACATTTTTTTAAGGATTTCTTGCAGCATCCAATGTGTATTTTGTACCCACTAATGTCACCCCACAAAAAAGAGATGGGAGAAAATTTTGTGTTGATGTTTTTTACAGTGATTAGAGGAGCTGCACCAAGAGAAATCCAAGGATGGTGAAAACCATATGCTTGCGGATTCCCAAGACACCCCACTATACCAACCACACTCTCGGTTTGCACACGTCTACTTTCTGTTTTTCGAGCAACACATTACTATCGCATAAACTTGGAGCGTCTTTTATTTGTTTTAGTTTGTTTTGTTTTATTTCTATTTGAGTAAGACCACCACTTTGATATATATTATAGGATAGCTACTGGAGGCTTTGGTTTAAGTAAGGTTGGATGCTATTAAAAAGTTGGGATTGGGATGTTGAAGTTGATATTAAAATGATTACACATAGTTGCATGGTCATATGCTTTGAATGCATATCAATTTGCAAATGCATTGTGTAGAGTTATCTTTTATTCATGTTTTGATTCTGGATATTACTTTATATTGTTTGACATGGACTGATTAGAACTATGGACGCTTATGCATGCATGTAGACGGTCAACTTTCTCCCTCTTGCTAGCCCAAAAATAAAACCAACAAGTTAAAACTTGTTATCCAACTCCTTTGAACCAAGTTTTCCAGAGTGTCCACCATACCTACCTATTGGCATAATTGATATTCCAAGTATATTTCTCATGTTTTATTGATTTATCTAGCTTCCAAATTAAGAAGATTATGGTTATGTTTGCTATAAGAAAATTGGTTAGTAAAGCTCTCACAAATTTGATGGCACACTTTTATTTCTTGCACATAATAAACTTGAACCATTGTGACTATCTTATGAAGTTGTGTGCTTGACAAATTATGAGTTGGGAGTTACCATAACCATGCTTTCATGGGGCACATTTTAAACATTGCAATTATTCATACTTAGTTGATATCATGTTCTTTTGTTATGGATGCCTATCATTGTGAAATAAATTGGAACCTTTGTGAGCTCATGGAGTTTGCATATGTGTGAGAGAAACGCTTGGGATGCTAACCCAAACCATGCATCATTCATGATAGAAATTTATAGCATCCCATAGTGGGCATTCTATGAAGAATCTTCAATAAAATCTCTTCCAATAGTAAATAAAAGGAATTGTTGAGATGCCCATTGTCTGTTTGTCATGTCATTTTGGTATGGGAAACCTCCCATACCATGGTGAAATAGGTACCCTGTTTGGCGTTCTCGATGATACATATAGAGTTAAAATGACAAGAACTTGCTTAGGGTCCTAAGTTGAGTAGCATGTGGTGTAGGTACTCATATTCAAGGGGCATGAGGCATTCAACTTATACTTTGTCAAGCATATAACTCATACTTGCCATCGCACTAACCTTAACCACTCAAGATGCTTATGATAGGGGCAATGAGGGCTCAAAGCTAATGAATATGATAGTTCAAACATGATCATAAGAGGAAGAGTTTGGAAGCTATATGAAACTTATTCATGATTAATCTCTGCTTATTATCTATCTTTCCAAAGTGTCCACCTTAATATTCATAATTGAGAAGAACACTCTATGACCACTATAGGATGTTTTTTACTTTACTTTTGCATTTGCATTTTGCATTCATTTGGTCCATTGCTCTTTCTTCTATGTTACACTTTGTGAATTGATATTGATCATCCTTTTATGGTATATGAGATATCACTTCATTATCTATCTTGCATATTACAATTCCATTAAAGAATGAATCATTTGACTGCGTGTAGAAATAGTAATCTGTCTTGATATCCAAAATAGTATTAAAGTACAAAGTCCATGTTAGTTATATCATCTTCATACTCGAGGACGAGTATAGGTTAAGATTGGGGATGTTGATGCATGTAAAATGCATCCATGAACTTTGCACTTTATTACTTGATATTCCAACATATGTGCATCATATATGGGCTATATTCATGTTTTATAATGATATTTGGGAATAATTCATGCTTCCCATATTGTTTTGGAATTAACCCTGCCGAGGCAGAAAACCCCTATTTCAATGTTTTTTTACTTTCAGGTACCCAAATGATGTCTAATTGACCTGAAACTTCACGGGACCCAGTATTTATCAGAACCAACAACATTGGGCCAAAGATCAATGAAAGAAGGCCGAGGGAAGAATGGGGCCCACCACATGCGGCCACCCCCCTGACGCGTGTGGTGTGTGCTTGTTTGCTCCTCGAGTATCCGATGCCGTCGATTCTTTCTCCCAGGCGAAGGTTCTGACCTAAAACCACATATAAAAAAGATCTCCTGACGATTATAGGAAGAGAGCACCACAGAAGATAGAAACACAAAATAGAGAGGCAGGGGCAAAAGATTGGAGGGGGAAAACTCTGGTGGGGCGCTGCGGGTGTGATCTCCACCTCCTCCCATGACTCCAACACCTTCACCATGATGAAGGGGGAGTAGTCCACCACTAGACTATGGGTTTGTGGCAGTAGCTATTCTATCTCTCTCTCATGATCTCGATTGTATTAGAACCGTATGAGCTGCATAACATGATTACGGTCATATTTGTATTACCTATGTGGTGGATCTTTATACAGGTGATATTTGAGATTGCAATTGTTCAGTATTGGAAGTATATGAATAGATGCATATTATGTACCCTGTTCTTGTTTACTTGTTTTGATCAAACTTGTATATGGAGCATGTGTGGGGGAACATGTGCATTAGTTGGAGCAATGGGGGTGATCTTGCGGGTAGGACAGTAAAACTTGCGAATCACTTGGGTGTTTACCTTACTTAGTTGCCTCACTAGTAATAAACAAAAGGGATTTCTATTTTCGTGCCCCTGGTTCCTTAGTTGTACTCAGTTTTCCCTATCCGCTTAACTTATCCTCACTTTTGCCCCTCTCCTTCTTGGAAACTCATCTAAGAGCTCGAACGACAGCTGCCGTCAGGTTGACCGTTAGGTAGCGTAGTAATCATGCGTTACAGGACTTTGGGGCCATTTGGTCAGGAACGCATTATGCTGACGTGTGGGGCCGTGCCATGTGGGTCAGTTTGTTAGGAATGCGTTATGGGGGACGTGGTGTGGGACCATGTGGGGCGCGTTTGGGAAATAAATCCTATGAGACCGGGTCTATTGATAGACCCTCTCCTATGCATGACACGTGTCTGTTTTTTCAGTTTTTGGGACTTTTTTCATCTGTTAATTAGCCTTTTTTTATCCACTATGTATAGAGGTGGGTCTATCCTTCAAGGAATATAGACCAGGTCTCATAGGATTTATTTCCGCGCGTTTGGTGGTTTACACACACCTGGTCGCCTAAATTGGAAGTTTTCTTTTTTGTTATTTTTATGATTGGCCTTTTTAAGTGTGCCTTTCCCCTCTCTCTCCCTAACAGTTGTGTTTTTTGCCCAAAAAGGTAGCGAATCTAGAGCAGCTTCTCTCTTTATTCATTATTCCTATTGGCCCTCGTTTTTTCCCAATCTGGTAGCAAATCTAGAACAACAAATCTAACCAGCAACATAAATAAATTCAGTAAACAGAGCATATGTAGATAAAGCAGCTAATATAGGACATATAGTATGGTACTTAATGAGGTTCGACAATTAGGCTGCTCGGCAGCAACAGTGGAAAAGTTCAACACAGATAAGACAAAAGAAGCTGCTTTACAGCATCAACACAAGATCAGTGGCCCCTCATGGCCTCTGCCAGGAGGGCCTCTGCCTCCTCCCTCTGGCGCCTCCTCCACTTCTTGCTTCCTAGTCCCTTGACCTTGGGCGCCTTGGGCTTGATCGGGGGCATGCAACCCTCCTTGATGGCCACCTTCTGGAGGTTGCGGAGGTGAAGACCGAGCGCCTGGTGCTTCGAACGAAGCCATGGATGTTTACGGACTCGCCGCAGGTCCTCACGTCCTCGGCATGCTTCACAGAGTTGAAGTCGGTGGCGCGGAGCCTCCTGGTGGTGCAGAAGGGGCACCTATAGACGTCGCCGACGAAGATGTTGTCGTACTAACCAGACTTCAGCCTCCTCAGCACATGACAAGTCTTGGTGTCCTTGGACTCGTCGTCCCTGCGGACGTCGCTTCTATCCTCCTGTTGGAAAAAAATAGTAGAGTGCAATAAGGACATGAATTAACCCATTGAGATCCCCTGATTATTCCCCAAATCGAATACTTATCCGGACTACGAACAGAGGGATTCAAATATGAACAGGGGGAATCATCGAAATATGAATAGGGGGATTCATTGAAATACGAGATCTAACACAAGAGGATTGGCTACTATAAAAATACGAACAACCGAACCCTAATAACATTCGATCTAGCATCCAACGATGGGAATGGTGGAAGAACAAGGGAAGGGGAGAAAACCCTGGTTACCTCCGACCATGGGTTGGCGATGCTGTTGTCATAGGGGTTCTCTGGCCTTATGTAATCAACCACCTCGTAGGGGTCCCAGCCGAGCGGGATCTGCTCGAGACCGGCGGGGGCCTTCTCACCGGCGGTTATAGCGGAAGTGGGGACGAGGGTCTGGACGGGTCAGCGGTTGCCTTCGATGCCTCGACGGGGGCCTGTACGGGGATGGGGGCCTTCTCGATGGTGGCCTTGGAGGCGCAGATGGCCACCGCGCTATTCTTCTCCATTGCCGGCATGGTTGGGGTTTTGTTGGAGGTTTGCAGAAGGTGATGGGACAGTGGAGACGGTTGAGTGAGAGAGTGAGTGATTAGTGAGAGTGAGGAGGCCTCTATAAAGGAGAAGGAAAGCGACGTTTCGTTGCACAACTGTGCACCGTGTAACCACGTACGCTACTGCACTGTGCACGACCAGATGTGTCCGCTACCGCCCCGTGCACCGCACACACATACCGTGAGTCACATTTTTTCCCTCGTGTCTAACCCTTGCGACTTAGTTGTGCTCAGTTTTGCCCTCGAGTGTAACACTTGTAGTTTGGTTATACTCAGTTTTGCCCTCCAGTACTAATACTGCCGTGTGCAATATACTCAGTTTTACTCTCCGGTGGTGGTCAACAGATAGTCAACGAATGGGTTTTAGCTAGCTAATTGAGTCATTTTATGCACAAAAAATTCAAGAAGATCATAACATAGTGGCATCTACCTAGGGATTCTTATTATGTGACCTGCCACCATAAGAAATGTATATAAATCAAGTTTTAACCTAAATCACCACTTATTAATATGAAGGTTCATGGCTTTATACTCAAGCCTCTTCCCAAAACATCCCTCCCCAAAATATAGTTTGTGTGAATGAGTTAATAATTGTCAAACTGGTGTATATTTGAATTGCAAATAGTTTTACGTATGCGAACATGTATTTTATTGTATAAAAGACGCATTTTCTATTTTTAAATCTCTTTCCATTTTCTATTTGAATCCCTTTGTCAGTTTTGCCCTTGGTACTTAAGTTCTACATAGTTTTACCCTTGGTTCTTAAGTTTTACTAAGTTTTCCCCTCTCTTAGTCAAAATCTCTCACACATGTGCTCATCTTGGCTACTACGCTCTGATTGGTTGAGACAGTTGTCACTCGAATCGTGCCCACCAACCGTTGATCCTCTATGATCTAGAGGATAGTTTAACTCCTATATTTATCGGGGCACCCCTCTATCCATGAACGAGTTTGCCACCGGTACTTTAACTCTATAAACAAATGAATTTGAATATAATTTGAAGGGAAAGTGTTCAAAGGTGTATAATTTGTGCATTACATTCCACTATATGAAAATGATGATCTCTCAAGATTTTCTTAGCACAATATTATCACGTATTAAGTGCGATTTCAAAGAGTTCAAATGGGTATAATTTTCATATACGCAAGTTTATAAATTACATTCCACTCTATGAAAATGGGGGAAAATGATAATATCTCAAAATTTTGCTAGCACATCATTATCTCATTATTAAGTGCGATTTGACAGTGTTGAAAGGTTTAAAATTTTAGTATACGCAAGTTTATGCATTATATTTCACTCCATGGTAATGATAAATGATCAGGATTTTATCAGCACAACATTATCATGTCCTAAGTGTGATTTCAAAGAGTTCAAAGGTGTATAGTTTTTGTATATGTAAGTTTATGCATTACATTCCACTATATGAAAATGGCAATCTCTCAGGAGTTTCTTAGCACACCATTATCATGTATTAAGTGAGATTTCAAAGAGTTCAAATGCGTATAATTTTCGTAAATACAAGTTTATGCATTACATTCCACTCTATGAAAATGGGGGAGAAAATGATAATCTCTCAAATTTTTGTTAGCACATCATTATCACATATTAAGTGCCACTTCAAAGTGTTCAAAGGTTTATAATTTTCGCATATGCAAGTTTGTGCATTACATTCCACTCTATGAAAATGATAATATCTCAACATTTTCTTAGCACAACATTATCACGTATTAAGTGCGACTTCAAAGAGTTCAAAGGTGTATAATTTTCGTATATGCAAGTTTATGCATTACATTCCACTCTATGAAAATGGGGGAGAAAATGATACTCTCTCAAAAGTTTGTTAGTACAACATTATCACGTATTAAGTTCCATTGCACAATGTTCAAAGGTTTATAATTTTCATATACTCAACTTTTATGCATTATATTTCACTCCATGGAAATGATAAATAATCTGGATTTGATTAGCACAACGTTATCATGTCCTAAGTGCGATTTCAAAGAGTTCAAAGATGTATAATTTTCGTATATGAATTGCATTCACTGTATGAAAATGAAGCTAGACAAAGGGCCGCCATCGCTGAAGAAGAAGAAGAAAGGGGAGGCAATGACACGGGAGCGGGTGCGGGGCTGGCTCGGGGTTCCATCTTGGAACGCCAACCTGGGTAATCTGTGGGTCCGGTGCTCACGTGGATAAGCTGTAGGTCTGATGCTGACCTGGATAATTAGAGAGAGGTGTCCACTACGAGAAGCGACTGAATGCGGCCCCACTTTTCAAGATGTAACGGCAAGGGAACGTGGCCCTACTTGTCAACATGTAACAGCGAGGGTCCACTACGGGACCCGACTGAACGCGGCCCCACTTGTCAGTATGTAACGGCAAGACTGACAGACAACGAGTTTCCAGACCATGTGAGAGTTTCGTACAAGTAGATGGGCAAAAGGGAGGAAAAGTTAGCGGCTAGGGAAAACTGAGTACAACTAACGAACCAAGGATACAAAAATAGAAATCCCTAAACAAAATAACATGCTTAGACTATATCACATATTTTCTTAATTTAACTTCATGTCATAGAACTTAATGCTATACTCTGAAATTGATCTTAATACTAGATTGCTTGGAGACCCCCCTTTCTAGTGGAGTATAAGTGAATTGTTAGAAATAATATATCTATGTTAGGACGTGATACCCGTATGAATTGTTATCCATACTTTAACATGTTGCACCAATAATATGTCAACAAGAGTGTCTCGTGTCCATCACAACTCAAAGAGAGAGTGCATAAGAGAAACCATAAACCCAGGTCCATTTTAAACCATAAGAAAACACTATCCAACACATCTACATCACTTTTTATTTTCAGGACGAATTAAATCCGAAAATAAAAAAAACATTTCTCATACTTGCAAACACCAACCAAAACCCAAAAACATCATATTCCATTGCATTTACCACCATTGCATATTTACTTTACTATTGCATTGAATTTTAATTTTGTTGTATTTTATTTCAGTTTTTCTTACATACACCTTGTGCTTGACAATCACTTGGTGAGGTTGAGGGCATAAAACAATCTACAACTATTTTGTAGGTTGCTTGATGAAGAACAAAGAGGATCATTCTCTTACACACAGCTCCCCGAGAGTTTGATATTTAAACCCTCGAGTTTCCCTCGTGGGGAAGACTTCCATTTACTACATCACTCTCCACTTAGAGTCTCAACCATTAAGGTGCAGCGAGAAGCTCCTACAACAACCGTCAGGAAGTTTTCTAGCGCTCGCATCAACGAGTTACAAACAACTGCCCATGATGCAACACAAGTTTATCAATCAAGGGGTCATAACTGAATATCACCTCACAAAATATACATACCTGACATGAGTTTTTCTCAAGCCTAGCTACTCAAAAGTATACATCATAGTCAACATCATCATCAGCACCACAACCACCACCAACACCAACTGTGAGCAAGTTCCTCACAAGTAGTGATTTTTTAGGAAGGGCACGAACCAACTCTTCTTGGATCAGGGGTCATAGCAAGATACATGTTGGCATGTGTCTTGTTCTCCATGAGGAGGCTAAGAGCATGATGTATCGCAATGAAAGTGATAGGCATTGTGAGAATACAACTATTGTAGCCCATCATATGGAAATCACCATGACATCCATTGAACCACGTCATGCTACTCAAAGCATTGCACCTAAAGTGAACTCCTTCTATCTCTTGTCTTCCTTTATTCCTACTCGAATGTGATCCTACTTGAATCAAATCCTCATCTTATACCTAGCTCCATACCCAAGATGATGGTGCCTAGAGGATCTACGAAGGATGGCAAAGGAGCCAAGACCCCCAAGCAAGAAGCATGGAAGAGAAGACAGAAGAATTTGGGAGAAAACCGGTGGCCCAACCGGTATGCCGGTTCTGGCACTAAAACAAGCCTAAAACACCGGCAACCCATGGACTCAAACAGGTGGCCGATGATCCGCTCCACAATATATCAAACCGACTCCAGCACCACCCAAACCGGTGCGCTAGTTCTCCTATCGAACCAATGCGACACACAAATCGATAGCGTCATACTTACCATCAAAATGCATGTCTGCACCCAGCTTTCGGTTTTATGCCCTACAATATTCACCTGCGTACTACTATAACTATAAATATCCCCTTGTGGCTCTGTTAGGGGGATTACCCCCGGGTAGCCTAGACAACTTGGGCATCTATGCCTTAGAGGAGATAGGGGCCGACTGGCCTTAGTTGGTGATGCATGTAAAATTCATACATGAATTTTGTAGTTTATTGACTCTTATTCCCATGTATATACATCTTATAGAATGTCATATCCATGTCTTACATTGATTTATGGGGATTTACCAATGATCGCCCTTATTTGGGTTATAACTCTTTAGGACAAGAAAACCCTGTTTTGTGTATTTTATCTTTCAGAGACCTAAACAACGTCAAATGGACCAGGAATTTTTCAAGGATTATTTTTTCGTGAAGAGAAGCAACAGGAGCACTAGAACCACCAAAGGGTAGGCCGGAGGCCTAAGCGAGCCCAAGTGGCACGGGCCGCACCCTAGGTCACGCCACTAGGTCTCGTTCCCTCCTCGAACCTCCACAACCGTCCATCTTCATCTCAGACTCGAATTCGTGACCTAAAAATGCCTATAAAAAGGCCCCCGGATGATCTCGGAGGAGGCGGAGCAAAAACATAGAAACACCAAAACAGAACTAGAACCATCGAAGATTAGAGGGGGAAATGTCGCCAAAGCCTCTGCCGGTTGGATCTCTACCTTCTCCAACATCATCTCCATCATCTCCATGACAATGAGGGGGTAGTCCACCTCTATACAATGGGTTTGTGGAAGTAGATTAATCTCTCTCTCTTGATCTATCATTGCTCTAGTACCATATGAGCTACCCTACATGATTATGGTCATCTATGTAATTCCTATGTGGTGGATCTTTGTTTTATGATTTGATATTTGATATTGACATTCTATTATGTGCAGGATGTATTGGTAGAAGCATATTATGTACCCTGTTTTTAAGTACTTGTTATGATCAAACTTGTATGGAGAAACATGTGTGGGGGAACATGTGTATTAGATGGAGTAACATGTTGGTGAGATTGGGCAGTGACAAAAAGCACGAGATCCACTCTGATTTTTACCTTTCATTTGTTACTTCATGAGGGATAAAGTGAATGTATGTGTTACAATAATCTAGTGATAGCCAAAATGATCTTGTTTGTTCAAGGTAGCATATTTGATACTCAAACATCATGTCAAAATACCTAAGGCTATACTCTATTTGTTCTTATTTCTATACTGCATGGAGTTTTCCCTTTCTAGAGGATTATAAGTGAGATGTGTTGCATCATCTTTATAGTAGGATGTGATTCCCATATGAATGATAATCAAACACATAATGAAATTTCATCAGTATTATGTCTTTTCTGAACGGTTTTATGTCCACGGCACCTTATGAGAGAGTAGTCAAGTGAACCCATGAATCCCAGTCCACTTTTTATCATAAGAAACCACTTTCATCACTTCTATTGCCATTTATATTTTCTACACTAACTAAACCCGAAAATAAAAAAAATTACTGTTAGCAAATACAAACTTAAACCCAAAAATAACTTTACTTTATTGTTTATAATTTCTTTGCCTATATATAAATTATTTACTTATAGTTTTATTTCAGTGTTACTAATACATTGTCCTTGACAACGACACAGTGGAGTTGGGGACACAAGGCAAATACCTTATTTTGTAGGTTGCCTGAAGAAGATAAGAGGAGAAGTCTTAAGCCAATTCCTCGAAAGTTTGATATAAACCCTCGAGTCACCCTTGTGGGGAAAATACACTTGCTACAACACTTTGTACTTGGAGTCCCGAGTTGGTACATAGAGGTGTTTCTATCAAGAACATTTTCTAACGTCGTTGTTGGGGAATTGCAAGAACCATATCATAATGGTTGCAGTGTGCTGAAGCTCCCACAACATCTGTTGGAACGTTTTATGGTGTTGTTGCCGCGGAACTGCAAGACTACACCACAATTACATCACCATCAAGTTTGGAGTACATCTAAACTCTGACTACAGCTGCTAGAACATTTTCTAGCACCATATTGATCAACTTGTGCAAACACCTAAGCTTGGGGAGGTTGCACAACTATGAACTTTTATTTTCTTTTAGATTTACAAAACACTTTGTTTGTCTTGTTTTTTGTCTTTTATTTGTTTACTTTTAGTCTTTTTTTACCTTTCTACTATACACAAATAACCATAAAAATTAGTGTAGCTTTTAATATGTATGTGAAACCATGAAGGAACTTCCTCGAATCTCCATGTGTGATGATTATGTTAAAATTGTGGGAGGTTACTAAGGATATTGATCAACCAAAGAGGGAAAAGAATGGATGAATTGCTTAAACATCTCAACCATATGGCTATTGATTTTTTTGAACTACATGATATAACTTTCTGCACTAGAGAAGTTTATAAACACTCCCATTATCAATGTAAGCATAATAGTGATCTTATAATTGCTTCTTATTGAGAGTGTAGATTTTCATGACATGATATAGAACAAGTTGAGAAATATATTTCTTATATTGGATCCCATGAGATAGACTCTCTTATGAATGAAAAACTTGAAACTAGTCATTATGCTCGTATAATTAAAGGACACATGTCTATTATCCTCCAGCTTTGAATAAAAGAATTCAGTGATAATGTTTATGTTATTGAATATAAATAGAAACTCTTGCAGCCATGGAAAGTACTAATATTTTGCAAGAATAAGACGATGAAAACATAAGCTTTGAAGGGGAAGTATATGAAGAGGAGAATAAAGAAGATACTGTCCAACCTAAGCTTGGGGATGTATGGGAACCTATCAAAGATGATGGTAACTCTGAAACTCAAAATTTTATGGGAATTTATGAAAACCCATGCTATTATGATGAATATAATAATGCTCCTTTACTAGCTAGTAATGATACTAGTGAAATTATTGATGAGAATGAGGAGTGTTTTTTAGATATGCTATATGATAATGCTTTAGATGATGCTCTTATTTGTAAGAGTCCTATATTATTTTTGGGTTCTCCTATCTTAACCACAGAGGAGAAATATGCACTTTCTAGAAACTATATATGTGGTTTGCAATTATCTTTAGTTCTAAACAATTATTGCAGCCATGATGTTAAACTTAATAGTCATTCTAGCAACTATTTTGAAATAGGAAAGCATGTTAATGAATTACATGATAACTATAATGATCCTCTTTATAAAGAAAACTTTTCAAACTTGCATGCTTTAAAAGGTTATATTGTTAAGTTTACTTATAGTACTTACAACTATTATGAAAGAGGAGGTGATAAGAGCCCTCTTTATGCTTCTAATAATTATAAGTTGAAATTACCTATCGTTGTTATGCATTTGTATACCTCTAATTGTTGTGATCTATTCATATATAAAATTCCAATGCATAGTGTCAGGCTAGTGGCAACCGGGTACCACGAGCCATCTACTACTGGGCCTGAACACCAAGGCACCTCAGGCCCCGCGAGAAGTACATCACATGGAACCCTACATTCCGCAAGAAGAGGATCTCGCAGAGCCTCAATGGGCACTCCCTTAACGAGTCCCGTCGCGAAGGACTAACTATGGAAGCTCTTCACGGGAAGAAGGCACCCCCGGCGAGGCCCTCTCGCGAGGGATCAGGTCGAAGAACACCCACACACTCACGCACTAGCACCACAACACCTAAGTCCTGGTTGTCGCTCCATGATCCACACGTGGGACCAAGACAAAGATAACGATGAGCACAACTAGCACAATCGTGCAAGGTTGCCTCCCTTGTTCAAGGAATCCATCTTCCCCTTATGCAAGAAAGGAGTGGCCGGTAGTCCATGACACCAAGGTGGGACCACTCCCCTTTTGGTGTATGGAGAAAGTGAAGGGCTCAGCTCCAGAGAGGTAGATGTCAGCGGCGTGATCAATAGCACCCTGCCATGGACCGTGTCTAGGGAAAGTAGCTTTACCGCACTTGCCCTCTTGCTTGTTGCCATGTGGCTCCCTTCCCGCCAAGATTTGGGGAAGAGGACCGGGGCATCTATAAGAGGGGAAGTGCGGCACTTCGCAAGCGAACCAGTCTTCTCCCACCTTAGAAAACCGTAGCTTTATCTTCTATCTAGGAACCCTAGATCTGACCGCCTGATCATCACCTTGTAATGAAACCTCACCAAGCAGTATAAGCAATCTAGACATGCAAGAGTAGGGTTTTACACCTCACGGTGGCCTGGACCTGGGTAAAAAACTCCCTATGTCCCTCTGTTGTGCTCGTTGTTTGTCTCTTGCCGAGGCCATCAAGGGTTCAAGGTTTGCGTGTCCAACCCCTGTGTTCGATTCATCCTACTTTGGAGATACCCTAGTTCATTTGCAGGAAAAATCTCCAACATTTGGCACACTAGGAAGGGGACTGAGGCGCGACTTCCTATCCTTCGTCGACATGGCTGGACTGACTCGTAGCAAGCATGCCTCTACTACTGCCGCCGCCTCCCGAGCATGGCCAACCCCGTCGCTAGTGCGGGAGTCGACAACAATGACAATACATGCCGCGCTCGCAACCCTGCTCCCTGGTAGGAGCGTAGAGCAGGGGAAGATGAGGTGCACTCCACTGTCCCTCCGACATAGTAACAGCGCGCCCACATGCACACCGCGACCGTCTCCAGGAGTGGGCAGCACGACAACCCCACACCGAAGGTCTCTCTGCTCATGGTGCAGGAGTTACTGTGCTACCAGCTTGGCGTGGCCGGGTACGATGCATGGCTCCTGCGCATCACCGAGCTCGTCAACGCCATCAATGCTGCTCTGGCGATCTTCCGCCCTGTGGTGCCTCCACGGACAGAGATCTCGCATGCAGGCCAAGTCGTGCATGACGCTCCTCCACCATTGCCTCCACCTCCAGCTGGTAGAGGCATGGGTAACAACCATGCCGCCTAAGGGTCGGGAAGAGCCCCGCCTCGATCCCATGGCGCCACCTCGCCACACAGTGATCCCAAGCATAACAACGTCATCAAGAGGTCTCTGGAGGATGCCCGTGTCTCCATCGAGCGACGCGTAGGCGCTAGGAACGTACCATTGTGGAAGCTGCCATGGTGGCACCATTTCATAGAATGCCGACTACCTCGTGTTCACCAAGGAATTGCGCACCTGAGGTGGCCCTTCAAGTTCAAGCCAGATCTGCCTCCATGCTGCGATGGCAAGGACAACCCCATTGAGTTATTGCAGCTCTAGACCATCGGTGTTTAGGCCACGGGTAGCAACGACAAAGTTATGGCCAATGGATTCCCAATGGCTCTCAAGGATGCAACCCATGTGTGGCTGATGAACAATCTCCCCAAGGAAGTTGTCTCCTCGTGGAAGGATCTATGCGAAAAGTTCATCACAACCTTCAAGGGCATGTACGAGCGCCCCTTCATGCTCAACAACCTTTGCAGCGTGCATCAGTAGCACGGCGAGACGCTATGCAATTACATCCAGCGCTTCAGTCAAGTGTGCAACAAGATCCCTCGGTTCATGGACGCATCCATCATCTCCATATTCTCAGATGGTGTCATAGGCGTAAGGATGCTTGATAAGCTCGTCATGTACGACAAGCTCACCTCGATGGTCAAGCTCTTCGAGCTGGCTAACAAGTGTGCCAAGGCTGAGGAGGGACATCCATTCAAGCACAACAAGCCGGGCGTAGCCACAACTTCCGCGCCTGTCAAGAGAAAGAACATGGATACCAAGAGCAAGTATTCGGCCGTCCTTGTGTCGGAACCTAAGAAAAAGCACCATCGGAGCAGTGGTGACGCAAAGAAGGACGACCGCCCCTACTGCATATACCATGACATGCACTCCCACAACACAGAGGACCGCGTCGAGCTCAAGAAGCTTCGCGACGACCGCATCAAGCATGGAAACGACCACGCCAATGGTTGCATAGCTGGTCGTGGTGGTGGACGCTGGAACAACCGCGGCAATGGCAACAATGCCAACTATAACAACAACCACCGGCCAAACCACTAGGACAATGCTGCCTAGCTACACCTCAGTGAGGGAAACCATAACCTCCCCGAGGAATAAGTTGGGGGCTACCAGGAGCCATGCAGGATGGCATACATTCTTGGAGGGCTCAGGCTCTCCTCTCCAACCGCCAACTAAAGCTGCTCACGCGCAAGATAGTCGATGCCCTTCCTGCGGGTGACTCCCCGAAGCTCAAGTGGTCGCAACTCCCCATCGCCTTCGATGTTGGTGACCATCCCGAGTCCAGTAGGATCATGGGTGCCATACCTAAAGTATGCACCCCCACCATCAACATCGTCGCCGACACCAAGACGCTCATCAATGGGGGCGCATGCCTCAACTTCATATATGCGGATACTTCAAGAATATGCAAGTGCCCTACTAGAGCCTCGTGCCCACAAGGCCCTTCTCGGGTGTGACCGAGGGAACCACAATGCCCATTGGGCAGGTGCACCTCCCCGTCACGTTCATAACTCGTGAGAACTATCATACCAAGCACATCGACTTTGTCGTCGCACACCTGGGTCTGCCCTATAATGCGATCCTCGGCTACCCTGCCCTCTCCAAGTTCATGGAAATCACCCACCACACCTACAACACCGTCAAGATTCTCGGTTGCAACGGCACAATCACTGTCCGTAGCGACGAGAAATACATTGTGCGCTCCATAGAGCACGTATACAAGGATGTAACGGTTGTGCACCCCACCGATGAGGATGCCATCGAGCCTCTCGCGGAGAAGAAGCATTTCTTCTCCTAGGAGTGCACCACGACCATGAAGACATCGCTGGACTCCACCAGATCGGGGGCTACCGTCACCATTGGTGGCAACCTGCCTGACAAATAGGAAAGCACACTCGTCGACTTCCTGTGGGCAAATGTCAACATGTTCACTTGGACACCATCAGATATGCCCGATGTACACAGGGGTGATCGAGCACCACTTGGCAGTGCGTCCCACTACGAGTCTCGTGAAGCAATAGGTCACCACCGGAGGGCGCCTCTGCGTCGACTTCATCGACCTCGGTAAGGTTCGTCTCATCATCCCAATATGGCCGCTTCGGACCAGCTATCTTGTCATTGTCCCTTCGCGGACCCGTGAGCCTCTACGACTGTACGTGTTATCCACTCTGCACAGGCAAGCACGACCCACGTCGTGAAGCGAGAAGTGCAAGCTATCTCCAAAGGATACTCCACTTCACGCGGCACTAAACCTCTCACCGAGGGGGACACATCATCAACTCTCACCAAGCTCATGACTCTTGTGAAGCTACCTAGGAAGGAAAGCCTCGAAGAGCCACCAACCAAGCCTCACGACGAAGGGGCCAAGCCTTGCACGACACCTCATCTACTTCATCAGTATAGTGCTATGCAATGTGCGCAAGCGCTACGCCATGCAGCGCAAGTGCCCCTACACTCCTCCCATCGGTTCAAAGAAGATGCAACGTTACTTCCAAGGCCACCCCATCAACGTCATCACAAAGTACCCCCAGAAGATGAATCTGCACAACCCAACACCGGTGCATTCGTGCAAGCAGGCACTGGGGCTAGTGTGGTGCCCACCTCACCAATCGGTGTAAAGTTGTACTGTGTTGTGCATCTCTGCTTCAAGGACGATGAGAAACACTACAACAACATCACCAAATACAAGGGCTCCCTCCTCAGCCTCAGGGCCGCGGCCGCCCTTCGCATCAAGCACATCACCATCTAAGCCGACTCCCAGTTCCTCATCAACCCCTCCAATAAAAAATACAAGGCCAAGGGCAAGTACATGGTGGCGGACTTTGCAAAGGGCGCAAAATCAAGAAGCATTTTGTAGGCATGGAGATGGAGCACATTCCTTGCAAAGAAAACTCCAAGGTCGGTGAGACCGCCTGGAATCAGCAAGGCCAGCTGACATAGGTACGATTACTCGGGTGCTTATGATTCACTACCCTAGTTGCATAAAGGTCACGGCCCATGAAGATTCAAGATGATGTCCCAAAGAAGCAAACAACAAAAGCCCTAGTTGTATTAGGAAAGTAAACATGAACTTCAAATTTATCTGACGGGTTCGAAAAACTCTAGTACCAAATGACTTCAAATTTCCCCACGATCATCATACGTACGACAGTCTCCAAGAGCCCGAAGCTTAGTTGGCAGACTATCTGGCAACTATTAAATTACAAGGTGACTCCAAGGCCACCACAATGCAAAGTTTGCAGCTGCATCTAACTGGCGTGGCATGTTCCTGGCTAAGGCAGCTACCCGAAGATTCCGTCAGCAGTTGGAACAATCTTGAGGACAAATTCATCAGAAACTTCCACTCCATGTTCAAGCGACCCGCTTCTTTGGAAAAATTGCGAGCATGCAAGCAAAAACCGGGAGAACCAATACGGGCCTTCATCCAGCGGTGGAACATTATAAAAAAATCGGTTGAAGCCATATCCGACGAAAGGGCAATTGACGCCTTCTATGATGGGCTTCATCAGCAAGAATTCATTGAAGAATTGGGACGAATTAAGCCCAAGACAATCTCACAGCTGATGGACATGGCTAACCAGTGGGCCGACGGAGAAGATGCATTACACAATAAAAGAGCCCGTTCACCCGAAGAAGACAGGGACATGCGCAATAATGATAGAAGACGACGGGACAACGATGGATACAGTGGACCAGGTTACGTTGCGACTGGTTTCTCTGGAGGAGACAACCAAAGAAGTGATGACTACAATAATGGGTACCACATTAGTAGGGACGATGCCGGAGGAAACCATCCACAACAACGATATCAGCCAAAAAATCGGGACCCGCCTATATCTGCAGGGCAAATGTTGGAAGGACCCTACAATATGCACTTCTACATCAACTTAGCAGGCAAAAGGCGATCCAATCACCTCCTGAAGGATTACATGACATTTTTAAAGATGCAAGAGCTATGCAATGCAAGGGCAATAAAGTCAACAAATCAAGGCTACGCTACTACACCTGGCGCTTTTGCCATCAGTGCACCACCACTACCGCTGGTGCATCCGCTAGCTGGGCATCCGCAAAACACAACAAACCAAGAAGATGAGTACCCTAGGTCAAAAGGAGCAATGTTGATGATACAGAACGGGCTACCCTTTAATAGGACACAAAAGTTGGTTACTAGGCAAGTAAATATGGCAGTAACAACAACACCCCCCTACACCTGAGTATCTCCACTGGTCAGAACAAGAAATTACCTTGAATAGAGCTGATTAGCCACTTAGGGTCCCATGACCGGGTCAATCAGCACTAATAGTGGAAGTAAAAATCAGCAGGTTTGACATGAGCAAGGTCTTCCTGGATGCATGGAGCAACATCAACCTCATATATGCCAAAACTCTACGGGCAATGAATTGGTCCTTGACAAATCTCGCCCCGACAGATACAACTTTTCACGGGATAGTTCTAGGCAAAGCCAAAACTCCTCTAGGCAAAGTCCACCTCGGCGTAGTCTTCAGATCAAGGAGCAAGTTGAGGCACAAAAAACTGGAGTTCAAAGTCATGGATTGGCCATCACAGTACCACGCGATCCTGGGATGGCCAGCTCTCGCCCGATTCATGGCAGTACCCCACTATGCATACTAGGTACTAAAAATGCCAGCCCCCAATGGGGTCATAACAATGAGAGGAAGTTCAGCCGCTCAGACCGCTGCGATCGAGAATTCAACAAAATATCAGAATCCTTCAGGATGGAGACAAAATTTGTCCAGCTGAAAATAGTAGATGCAGAACTACTACACGATAGACATGTCCTCAGTGAGCGGACCTCGGAAGATTAGGGGCACCATGCACCCACAAAAACAACCTATCCAGCCTCCACTTCCGGTCCTGCATAGGAAGGCGCGCTCGTCGGGTTTCCCCGTGAGAATTGGGAAATCACTGGAAACTACGTCAACACGAAAGAATCCCAAAAGGAACTCGACAAGCACCCAACAAAATCAAACACGACAGTCAATGAAAAACCCACCCGACGAATCAAGGCAATTGGAGAGCAAGCTCCTCGCCTCACAAATACATGGCACACCAAATAGATAACAAAAGCAACATTGGTAGCCAACGCAATACTCATCCCCAAAATAGGAGACAACCTACTTGTATGCATCGATTTCCCAAGTACAAGCGACACAGTGAACCAACCACTTTTCTCTCTGGTCCGCCGTGCAGATGTGGCACTTCTAGTCAAAAAGATGAAACCCCCCTCAAACCAACACGGAGCATGATGGAGCACCTCAAGATAGAAGCCACAGTTTTTAGGAAAATTCTTTACTCTTATGCATTTTTATATTCAATAAGGCCAACAACTAGGCGAACACGCCAACAATGTATCCCCCAGTATTCGGTGATAAATAAAGAAGAGTTTCCCACAATGAGGTTTCGAGATCTACGCAATTCAGTACACGGGGCTTCAACAATTATGCCAAGCTCGCCAAGTCGCCGGGTCCTATATAACATGCAAATAAAGGGTGTCCTACACAAATAATCAAGATCTCGTATGAACATACGAACTTTTTGAAAAATAAAATAACATTACACAATATTTTCTCTACAGTACAAAGGTACATAATGAAAAAATATAGTCAGCTGGCAAAATTTATAAAGAAATCCTCGTATGCCTGTAGGCACCTCCAGACGATCCTAATTGCAGGACTACGAGTAGCAGCATAATGAGGCGCCATATTAACAAGACCACCGCTAGGAGGGGGAGGCATCCCCGATGATAATTGCAGTCCAGCGTTGGATGATGCATGTGCATCCAATAAAGCGCAAGTTTGGCACCCACCACAAGCTAAAGCTTCACAAAATGACGAATCCTTTCACCCTGCCGAAATTTGGCCATTAAGTCAGCTAGAGTCTGGGGCTGGGGATCCCGGGGAAACATTGCATTGTATACAATGGCCAACGATCTATGAAAGTACTCGACAAACTACTCCACCTCTGACACATGATCTTGAAGCAAAGACACGACGTAAGCACGGCGGTGGTTAATCGAAAAATCCATTTTGGAATTTTGGGAAGCTGACACAAGAGCTTGAATTCGATTGTGCAGACGTTGGGTGTCCTCTCTCTCGCATAGTCGAATGCCTGCAAAAAGAGGAGGAGAGGAAAAATTGATATCCTGCAAAAGGGAGCAACACAAAATAACGCGGAGGACTTACACAACATCTTCTTACTCGCCCCAGAAATTTTCTCCAAGAAGTATGCTTCACGATCAAGGTCCTGGCACGTTTTTGACTGAGCAACATCCATGATTGATTGAACAACCCGAAGTTTCCCTTCAAGTCTCTTCACCTGCTCAGCATACAAGGCGGGTCTACTACGCGTACAATGGTAGTCTCGGTTGCACCCAACCTAGATGAAGATGGGATTGCATCCGATGTCTGGGCAGGTGCAAGGGGAGCTGCTGAATCGCTCAATATCTATTAGAGCACACGAAAAATACAGAGCCTTCAGCGTACAAAGGGCAACTCATGTCCATGTATAGAGAATTTTTTTCTCGTCGAAAGGAAGCTCTCAACATCAAGATAAGTCAAAGTTCATTACAATAATAGCACAAAATACATAGAAAACTACAATGCAAATCTACGGAACAGTCTTTTCTACAAACAAGGTCATACTGTAGATGGAGCGCCAGCTGCAGGATTAACGGGGGCATCAGCCGAAGAAGGGGTGGCTGATTTCTCCGGACCCGAGCCTATGCCCCAAAGAAATCGAGAATACTTCTTGGCCTTCTTAATGAAAGGCTTCAAATCAACTTCTTGGCCTTTGGAAGTGATTGGGATAGAGGGGATAACCTTTTGCCAGTCGACTTTGTCGCCATGCGCCATTGCCAATGCCATCGAAGTCTCCGCGCCACTCTTCGACTGCGTCATGCTATAGCCAACGAGCGGGCTTGGATCACCACCAAAGACAGCGGCAAGGTCATTTAAGTCAGCTAGCACTTCCTTCGATGGAAAAAACTTTGGCATGTAAGCTCTTGAAAGCGCGACATGAGCAGACAAGGAGGTTACATCCATAGTGTTAGCCTCCAAAATGCTAACATCATCCGATAAAGGGTCAACTTTCTTATCTTCATCCAGGACTAAATTTTGGCCTGTCAGCTCTACACATACGAAAACGGGCTAAGAACCAGAAGAGAAAAACAAAAAGGGGACTGAAACATAAATTTCTCCTTGATGACAAAACTTACGAGTTAAGATAACATTGAGGATCTCCAGGCGCTTCCGAAGATCTTCATCTCGAATGGCAACAAGTTTGGCCTTCTCTTCGGCATCGGTGCTGGCCTTCTGCTTGGCCTCCTCTAAAGCTTTCTCAGCAACCCGAAGTTGGGCCTCTAGAGCATCGACATGCTTCATCGCCTTGTCCCGGATAACTCCGGATTCTTTGGCAACAGTTGTACAATTAGTAAGCAAGGCAAAACTCAACAAAAAGAAGAGGAAAAATTGCTCAAATTCCCAAAGATTAAAAGAGCATACCTTTCAGCTCTTCGGCTTCATTACGGATCTTAATAAGACACGAAGCCATGTTGACCATCTCACGCATCAAAGGCTACAAAACATGTTAAGGTGAAGAACATCAAGAAAAACAAGCAGAGGAGTAGCTATGGAAAAGTTAAAAACATAGAAGCACTTATGTCTTGCATATCCATTTCGGCAGGGCTTTCAGATATCACCATGCCTTTACCAGCCGATTTTCTTGTTTTCTGCGGCTGCGGTTTCGGTGAAGTGGCAACATCTTTCTGGACAATTTGACCCACATGAGATGCATGCAAATCCTTTGGATCCGTGGATAGCTACGGAGATCTTGAAGAAGGAGGAGCAACATATGTACCAGGAGGAGATAGGGGACGAACGAAGAAACGTTCTGCATAAAGTGGAAGAGATCCTCCCCAGATCACCACTTCAAAAGCAAACACAAAAAGCTCAAACGACATGCTCATCTGAAAAAACAATAAAGGGGCAGTAAGTACTTACGAAGAAACGTTCTACCTAAAGCGGAACAGATTCATCTAGGGAGGAGACGACAAAACTAGGACGGCATGCAGAGGCTTTGAGCCAGTGGAGTCATCCGAGTCTAAAATCGTCTCTGGTGCATCATGATGGCTGTCAAATATAGCCATCTAAATCCATAATTAAACTGGATATTATTCTTATTTTTGATGAAATATCTCCCTAAACCCTGCCACTAATGCCTAATAATCAAAGGGGTATGCAATCCATTCTTTCTATTTTTTCCTGCACGGATAATGATGTTTGATGATGGGAATCACAACAATAAAGTCAAAGATATTATATTTCCAATAACCCAAAGAAACCAGGGGTCGTGAAGTGGAGACAAAAGCTTTAACGACCAACTATACGGCGGGAATAAAATTCTGGCCGTATAGTTCCGGCTGTATAGTTGCCATCGACACCACTAGGTCAAACAGAACAACTTTCATGAACGGACACCTATATAAAGAGGCTTCAGGCGAGGAGAAACGGCGCCCTCCCAGAACCCTAGAAACCTGCATCCACAACACCAAAGAATCGCCAGAGGAATAGACTTAGATCTAATTTCCAAACCCTTCTCCACCACCATAGCCATATTCCACCACTTGTAATAGTAGATCTCATCTTCGATTGGCGACATTGTAATACTTTGCTATCAATCTCATGATTTCTATTGCAATGTTTATGATTGTTGATTTCATCTCTATGCGTGAGTAATTCTCTTTGGGATAAGGGCTTCGGCCTAGCCATGTAGGTTTTGTGCATGTTATTTATCATAAATGGGCTCATGTATTAGTTTGTATGACATGATGATTATTTTATCCTCTCTTGCCTCAATCCAAGGACTTTTCAGGTACCCTATACCCCGAGGATTGAGCCAGGTATAGGGAGTATGAGTAATGACTAATTTGCAGGTTGGGAACCCCAGTGACAGAAGGGGTAGTACGACTGTATGTGAGGGATTTACTTGGGATTAAAAGTGACATCACTATGCATATCATTAGTTCTTTTTCTTCTATGGATGGGACTAGTAGGTTATTGCTATAAGCGGTTGGGGAGGCAATAACAATTATGGATGCACTGCTCATATATAATTATCTTGCTCTAATAATTACATGCATACTTTATTATTATCTTTTATTCCCATCTGATGTTTTGCACAGCTACAGGTGAAACCGAAAGCCCTAGGCCCTCTCTCCATCATCGAAAACAACAAAAGATAGCAAACTCTTGGTCTGGTAAAGTAACTTCACCCTATGCTTTCTGCTTCCCGTGGATTTGATAACCTAGGTCTACTAGGGAAAAGCTATAATACATCTATAATCTGGATCGAGGGTATCAACCCTTTTTCTGGCGCTGTTGCCAGGGAAGCAATAGTGTCAACACCCAGATTTTTAATCCCAGATGCCCGTTATGCTATACCTCGCAATCCCAGGATTACCATTTTTGCGAGACATAACGGATTGGATATCACAGTACATCATCCATTACAAACCATACACAAGTTTTTACACAAATAAGGATCTCATGATCCAGTCTTAATACAACAAGCAACGGAAATAAAAGATAGCGTAGCGGTGGGGTCCATCTTCGAGGCACGAGGCAATCTTGTGAGATAGTCCTAGTTATCATAGCCGTCCTGCTGACCATCATCTTGATAATCTCCTTCATAGTCTGTCCATGAGAATAGCCAGGGACAAAAGCCATGAGTACTCTTTAAGTACTCGCAAACTACCACTAACAAGTAGTATAATTATAAGTTAAAGTGCTAGAGCTAAGTTTAACTATAAAGTTAGGTTTGAAACCTAAGCTGAGTTCTGAAGCAAAGAAAGATAAAATAAAGTTCTAGAATCACTTAAGCTGGGAAGCTATTATCATAAACACAACCCTGTTGTGGTCAAGTCAAAGTTCATCATTCATTTCAAGTTATTTAGAAAACATCTGACAACGAAACAGTATGGCCATTCCAACTGTCCATAATCGCGGACGCGGCTATTCGAATAGTTTGACACTCTGCAGAGGTGGTACACTTTCACCACAAGATTCGATACATCTGTCAGGGATAACCCTGAATCATCATGCTTAGTATGCAGATAATCAAACATAACCTTCACTTTACACACCCTAGTACAAGAACCTCTCCTATGAGCATGGCCTCCCAACCATGACCATCAGTCATCTTGGGAACTGCATAGGTGGACAACATTGAGAGGTAGCCTCAGCTCAAACCTCTCCCGTGAGGGAACTAATACTAATGCATATAAATTTCCAGCCAAGCCTTACCCAATTCAGGTAGTGTGGTTGTACGGTAAATTTGGAATGGTATCGCATCCGAATCCAACCATCAGTTTTATAAAAGGGTTAAGGCTCATGCCTCATCATCTTCATCATCATAAACCAGTTGTGTTTCTCAACACATGTCAAAACATCTCAATAGAATGACTCAAAATTTCAAGGTTTTCACAATTCATTTTCACCAAGTGTTCCCATCTAAAGTGACTCAAGTTTTTGATCTACTCTAAAGTACTAAGTTAAGAGTGTTCACTAAAGGGGAAGGATGGGATCAATCTCATGCCATAGAATGACATCTAAAGGTTTCTAAGTAGGTCAAGTTTAATAATTTTTATGCTACCTTCAAAACAAGTAAGAAACTTTTCATACTAAGGGAAGTAAAACTTGTAAGTAAGGCTTGGGGTACTAATAGTTAAAAAGGGGTGTGATCAAAGCATGCCTAAAGCATCCTTGCTCATTCATCTAGCTTAATTCTAGCTTGCTAACAATAGCTTGCCTTGGTTGGTGCAGTGGTTGAAGTTTTCTTCTTCTTCTTCTTCTTGGTAGAACTCCTCCTCCTCGAAAGCTTGGTCGGTACTAGCGTCTATAAATACATAGGGAGTGCACAATCACCAAACAATACTTAACTAGGCTAAGTAGCATTCTAAAACACACATTTGATGATCTATTATCATCACAAACATCACAAGTTTTAATTCAATAGTTTCATCCTTTTTATTTTAGAAAAGTAATTTCTACTCATTGAAAAATTAACTAATATTTAATATTCACCACTTAAAACATGGGATCATGTTGACACATGTCATCACCACATATTCTAACATGTGGGAATGAGATTTAAGGGTTGGATCAATATTACTTTGGTTTAAGTTCATTATTTAATGATTTAAAGTGACTAGAAATGCCTATATAGCATTATTTTGGTACTAGTCCAAAGTCACTGCATGTCAACCTTAATATTATTACATGGTTAGATAGATCTGATGAAATGTGATTTTTGAGAGTTGGAATCAACTCAAAAGCTAACTTGGTTGATTTTATAAAAATGTTGCAAGTTGCAAAAGCTTCTATTTTGTTATTTTTATTAGGAGAGATCTATAACTCTAATTGAATTAAATCCAACGGGCTTGGATAGAGCATTTTAATACCCTTCAGACAAAATTGGTATCATACAATTTGGATTTCTAAAACTCTTTGAATTGATTTTCAAACTAGGGGACAGAAACTAGATTTAACTAAAAAGAAAAATCCAGATTTGAATCTATGGGCTAGCACGGGAAAAGGAATGGGCCGGCCCAGTGGCGCTCCGTGGCACGGGGCTCAGCTGACAGGGGGGTCCCGCGTGTCAGCGGCACTTAAAACACGAAACGATACGCGCGCTGTGAGGCTTTGGGCGGCGAACGGGGATGTCTGGGGTGTTCTCCAGGTCGAGGTGGAGCGGCGGGCACGGGCTGGTGCCAAGGGATGGTCTGTCGGGAGACAGGTGTGCTCTGAGGCGGCGTCGGCATGCTCGACAAGCTCCGGCGTGGCGGTTCTGGCGGTTCTGCTCTGTCTCGGCACAGGGCTGGTTGGGCGGTGGAGGTGGACCAGCGGCAAGCTGCTAGACATGAGGAGAAGGCTGGAGAGAGGCTGCTGCTGCAGTGCCTTGTCGTGGCCGGTGGTGCTCGGCATGGCATGGCAGTGCAGCTAGGGGGTAGGGGAGATGCTGGTTAGGCTCTGGTTAGATCAAGAGGGGACAAGGGAATTAAATGGGGATCAATTGGGGGCAAAACCAGGTTGTAAACAGTGAGCTAGGATTAGAGGTGATATTATGCATGCCAGGTGTTTGATGAAATGGCCGCATGAAAGAAAGTTTTGAATTTTGGTTTCAAAATTTTTGAGTGATCTCCACTAGTGATAGGTAGTCTCTGGTTGCAAGGGTTTTGAAAATGGAGCTCAAATAGATGGTTTTTGAAATAGTGGTGATCTATGCATATGCATTAGATTCAATTTTAAACTGTCATTTAAAATAGTTAACATAATGTTTTTAGAAGATCCAAAGGTGGGCCTTGGTACCTCATTATGTGTACTAGCAAGGGGTGCAAAGATCAAGAATTGTTTCTGTTAAGTTTTGAGTACTAGGAATAGCCAAAGTAGGCATGAGAGTTAAATTTGCCAAAATGACAATTCCTACTTTTTAATTCTTTTTGATTTGATTTTCTTTAGGAAAAGTTTGGGAATGATGTAGATGATGTTTAAATCACCTAAGAAACATTTTACAAGCATTGGATAAATCAATCATGGAAATTCAAACAACTCCTATTTTAAAATGCATACATATATGAATGTTTTCATATTAAATTTGGAAAAGTTTTTGTTAACCCTATTTTTGGATGATTTGATCTTGATAAGCTTGGATTGAAGTTTTGGGATGTTATAAACCTTACCCCCTTAAACAAAATCTCGTCCCGAGATTTACAAAGAAAACTAGGAACTAAAGAGATCTGGGAACTCTGTCCTAATGTAATCTTCGCGTTCCCAAGTAGCTTCCTCCTCGGTATGGTTGCTCCACTGAATCTTGAGAAACTTGATACTCCTGGTCCTGGTGGTTCTGTAGGCTTCTTCTAAGATACAGATGGGTACTTCCCAATAGGTCAGGTCATTGTTGATTTCCACAGCTCTGTGATCGATGTTCTTGAAAACGTCCATCTTCTCAGGCACTTCCAAGCATTTGCGAAGTAACGAGATATGGAACACATTGTGGATGGCTGACATCTCTTCAGGCAGTTCCAGTTGATACGATACTTCTCCTCGGCGGTTCAGAATCTTGAAAGGTCCGATATATCTGGGAGCTAACTTTCCTTTCAGACTAAAGCGTTGAGTTCCCTTCAATGGTGAAACCTTGAGATATCTGAAATCTCGACATTGAAAGTCAGGTCTCTCCTTCTCTTGTCAAGATAGATCTTACATGCGGATTGGGCGGTCTTGAGGTGCTCACGGACTTTGTGAACTTTCTCTTACGCTACCGGAGAATGTCGGGTCCAAAGATCTGACTCTCTCCTACTTGCGACCAATTCAAAGGGGTACGACACTTTCTTCCGTATAGGAATTCAAATGGTGCCATCTGCAAACTAGCCTGATAACTATTGTTATATGAGAATTCTGCGAAAGGCAGGCAGTCTTCCCATTTTGATCCGTATTCCAACACACAAGCTCTAAGCATATCCTCTAAGATTTGATTGACTCTCTCAGTTTGTCCATCTGTTTGCGGGTGATAAGCGGTACTGAAGTTCAACTTGGTTCCTAAACCTTCCTGAACTTTCTGCCAAAATCTTGAAGTAAACCGGGTTCCTCGATCTGAGACGATGGTCTTGGGGGTTCCATGCAGACTAACAATCCTAGCAATATACAGCTCTGCTAGCTTTGCACTCTGGTAGGTAGTCTTGACAGGTATGAATTGGGCTACCTTGGACAATCTATCAACGATGACCCAGATTGAGTCATTTCCCCTACTAGAAGTAGGCAAACCGATGATAAAGTCCATTCCGACAGAATCCCATTTCCATTCTGGAATCTGCAAAGGTTGCAACAATCCTGCAGGTCTCTGATGGTCTGCTTTGACTCTTTGACAGATGTCACATTTGGCGATGTAGCTTCCGACCTTTCTCTTCATCTTGTGCCACCAAAATTGCTCTTTCAAATACTGATACATCTTTGTTCCTCCGGGGTGGATAGAATAAAGAGTATCATGAGCTTCCTTCATGATAACTTCCTTCAGCTCTGAATCTGCTGGCACACAGATACGTCCTTTGTACCACAGTACACCTTCTTCATCTTCGGTGAGTCCAGGTACCTTTCCTGTACCAATACTGATGGGTTCGTAGCATGGAAAACAAAAAATTTCTACCGCAAGAACGAACAAAACCCAGATCTAATCTAGAAAAAAGCCAAGATCTAATCTATTAGACATGAGCAACGAGATAGATCGGTACTAACCCTCGTAGAACTGAAAGCGTTACGAGATTAGATCTCGTGGATGATGTAGTCGATCACTTGCCGATATCAAGATCGTGTGGACGATCCTTAGGTCAAGCGTTCCGGCGCTTCATGAAAGGTCACATGCGGAGTCGAAGCGGACCTTTCTCTCCTGTTCCGGACAAGCGGAGGTAGTAGATCTTCTCCACGGAATCCCAGCAGCACGATGGCGTGGTGGTGGTGGTGGAGATGAGAATTCTGCAGGGCTTCGCCTATGCCTGTGCAGAAGAAAGGTGGAGGAGAGAGGCGGCAGAGATTGGTTGTTGTGATAGAGAGGTGCAAGAGGGGGCGCCCCCTCCCTTCTATTTAAAGGAGGGACGCGCGCCTGGGGAGGGGGAGTCCTTGTAGGACTCCCCTCCTTGGGCCGGCGGTGGGAAGGGGGGAGGAGTCCTCCTCCCCCACGAATCCGTGTCTTGCCCCACTTGGACTCCTTGATCCATTCCTTGGTTTTCAAGTAAACTCCAAGAAATCCTCTAGAACCATCCAGAACATTCTGAAACCTTCTAGAATCTCCATACAAACACTCCGGAACATTTCCTAACTTAGAAAATGATCCCCAATATATGAATCTTATTCTCCGGACCATTCCGGATCTCCTCGTGATGTCCCGGATCCAATTCGAGACTCCGAACAACATTCGGTCTCCAACGCACATTCCATATCTACTTAAAACAACTTCGAACCTTAAGTGTGTCACCCTATGGTTCGTGAACATGTAGACATGATGGAGACACATCTCCGATCAATAACCATTAGCGGGATCTGGAGATCCATAATAGCTCCCACATACTCAACGATGACTTTGTGATCGATAGAACCATTTAACATACGAAACCAATTCCCTTTGTCACGCGATATTCTACTTATCCGAGGTTTGATCATCAGTATCTTCATACCTAGTTCTTCCTTGTTACTGATAAGTACTCTTTACTCGTTCCGTGTTATGTCATCCCTTGTGACCTAGTCACATGCTTGCAAGCTAACTAGATGACATTCCAAGAGAAGGCCAGGCATATCTATCCGTCATATGGATGGACAAATCCCAATCTTGGTCCATGCGCTTCAACACATACTTTTAGAATACCCAATGACACCTTTATAACCACCCAGTTATGAAGCGGCGTTTGATGTCATCAAAGTACCCATCCGGTGATGGTGATTAACACAACCTCATGGTCGAAGGATTAGGTTACTATGCATTTGAAAGCTTGTAGCAAAACGAACTTAATGACTTGATCTTATGCTATGCTTACTATGGGTGTGTGTCCATCACATCATTCTCCTAATGATATAACCTTGTTATTAATGACATCCAATGTCCATGATCAGGAAACCATGATCATCTATTAATCAACAAGCTAGTTCAACAAGAGGCTTACTAGGGACTCTTCTATGTTTACAAAACACACAAGTATTAATGTTTCCGGTTAATACAATTATAGCATGGGATGTAAACATTTATCATAAACATAAAGATATAATAATAACCACTTTATTATTGCCTCTTGGGCATATCTCCAACAGTCTCCCACTTGCACTAGAGTCAATAATCTAGTTAAAAACTTGTGCATTCAACACCTATGGCTTTCTGGTGTTGTATAGACACTATTGCTAGTGGTAAACATAATCTTCGGATCTGACACTTCCAGGTCCGTGTGTATTTGCATGTCCTTGCGTCTCTACACATTACTCATTTTCCAATGAGATGCCATTGTATAAATTTGGTCCTTTGGTGAGACCTTTAGTTCCTTGGGATTAAATCATGTTGATACAATTCTCGTACAATGTATCTTCATAGTATTATCCCGCTATGAACCACACCTAGTTTGATAACAAAGTACTTGATGCAAATGCCCTCATTTGCTACAATAGATCATATACTTAGCCTTTTGTTGTAGTATCTGTCACAATGTTTTAACTTTGGTACTCAACCAAATCTGTTATGGAACTTCCTTTCCATTACATTGTGCCACCCATAGTTTAAATTGAGATAAACTTAATTTGTGACAAAACTAGTATCAATGCAACAATTTACAATGAACTATTTATCACCACTATTATATTCTTAGTTCTTCCAAAGATCATAGGAATATCCCTACTATTGTCCAATGATCATCTTATGAGTCATTCTGGTATATGCTCATAACATTTAGAGCATAGGACATATCTGGATGTGTACATCTCAAAGAATGATTGATCAAAATATTCTTGTGATTTCACCAAGTGTCAAAACACTTGAATCTCGTGTCAACACACTTGAATCTTGATTCAGTCCTTTCCATGCATCAAGAACCTTTCTTGTTGTTTCCATATTGAACTCATTCAACATCTTATCTATGTACATTTGGCAAAACCATATTAGCGCCTCAATCTATCCATATAGACATTGATGCTAATTCTTGGGTTATGCCTAAGTCTTTCATCAAAATGAAATTCTTAACCTGTGTCAATAAAAGATACATCATTTCTAATTCAACAATATGTCTTTCACATAATGTATTAGAAATATATTTTAGCGCTCCCACTTAATTTCTTGCAAAATGCAAACATCTTCATCGTCTCTGATGAAATTAAACCTTTTAACGGTTTCATCATGGTGAAGATTCCAACTCCGCGATGCTCACTTCAACCATTGAAGTTTTGCATACTCTTTTAGCATCCTTTGAATAAACAAAACCCTTTGGATCGTGTCATGTACACGTCCTAGGTAACCATTCTATTAGAAGAACTTGTTTTGTTTGTTCAACTACCATATACCAAAATATATGTAGTGGTTGCTACATTAATCCGTCCAGACTAAATATCACTATGAAAGATCAAATCTTATCATAGTAAATTCCTTGAACATTGTCGTAAGCTCTTTCCGACATGTCGACTATTTCATAGATGTGAAACATCCATGTCTATTTCTTTATAGATCCATATCTGTTGTAAGGTCTTGCACCTTTCGGAGGTCTTTCAAATTCAAAGCTTGATTTCTCGTGTATGGAATTATCACGGATTTTATGGCTTTAAGCCATTTAACGAAGTCAGGGCCCATCATTGCTTCTTTGCATGTAGTCGGTTCATCATTGTCAAACAACAATGATTTAACTCTCAAATCTTGGCATTTGATTACTTACCCGACCAACTTGGTTCAATAGTAACTTAGATCTCCGTGACCACAACCTTTGAGGCACGTGAGCCATGAGCATTGTTGCTGCCTCCAGGACACTTTTCGACGCTGCGCAACTCAGCACATATTAGCCAAGGTTCAACAACCTTGTCAAAGTTCTATTGTCCTCCCACTTAACTTTTCACCAAAAATTCCTTCTCAAGAAACTCGACACTCTAAGCGAAAAACACTTTTGTCTTCGGTGTTATGGAGGAATACCCAATGGTTATTCGTAATAACCTTCAAAAACATGCTCATCCGACTTTGGTTGTAAACATTTTACTTATGCCTAGCATACCAAAAATTTAAGAAAGGACAACCTGGGTTTTATCCCAAACCATGACTTATATGGTGTCATTTCAACGGATCACGATGGAGCTCTTTTCAGTGTAAAGCGGTAGTCACTAAAGCTTTAATCTTTTAAAATATAATGACAGTTTTATAAATGACACCTTTGATCTTACCATGTCAAACAAGGTTTCATTACAAATCTTGAACACTCCATACTCCTATGGTGTTTTCAGAAATGCAAATCCATGGAACGATTCCTCAAATCTTAGGTGTTTTGCTAAACTTGTAACTCAAACATATTTATGATCCAATCATAAACTTTTTATTTTCTTGTTACAATAATTTTCCACTTCATCTTGAAAGTCTTTGAACATTTTCAAATGTTTCATACTTATTCCTTATTGAGTAAGTATATACATATACTTACTCAAATCTTCGGAGAAAGCATATGAAGTTGAAATCCATCGCCCACGACTACACATAATGGACTATATACATCAATATGTACAAATTCCAATCAGTTAGTAAATACATTCCTCTTTTGGCCTACGAACGGAGTTTTAATTATCTCCAGGAAAGTATCACAAGCGTCATTTGATCAAAATCAAAGACTCCAAAAATCTATCAACATGGAGTTTCTTCATGTATCCCTTTCAATATAATTTAAACGGCGATGTCACTTCGCAAGTGATCTTTCAATCATTTGTCTTGCGACATTTTAGCATTTAGTTTTATGGTCGTTATTTCTCCAACCAGACTTGTATATCATCCATCTATGATGGAATACGGTAATTATTTGAACAACCTTTTGTCGTCATAATACCTGATCAAAATAACAATTATTGAAACAAATCTTGAAGGCAAGCTTTGATGTTAACGAGCAACACAACAACCCTTTGTTTGTTTTCGATGAACATCATCACATATTCTCTTGCTAGTTACTTAGGCCATTGCAGTTCATGAATTGTGTTGTCCTGTATGACACTTCATACCAACCAATTCAGTATCCAATACCGCAGAACCACATTGTTTAACAACCAAGGAATATAGCCATAACATGTATCTTCTATATACCTAAGTTGGACATTTCCAATCTTTTATTTTCTGCCAAATATTTTATAGATTCTCTTTCAACAATTCCTTTTCTTTTAAAAGAATCTATCAACATCAATAGTGGTGTCATTCACATGACACATAGTACAAAGTGTGTATAGTCAAATACTAATACCTTTGAACTTGCACTTTGAAGTGGATCACCTTCATCAAATGTTTGGCATTCTTTCAAAATTCCATTCTTTAGTAATCTTTTAGTGTAGTAAACATTTTACTTACATCTTCTATTCATCCTTATCATGACAACTTTCATGATCAAGCTGCTATAGCTTATAAAGGTGAACTGCGAGTATAATGTTTCTTTTCCAAAACCTTTTGGAGGATTAGGACGACTGGCGTCTCCAACCTTCACAAATTCTCATCAAATATGAGGACGTATACTCTATCATGTTGTAACCAACACATTGTTTTAGATATCACAATAACTTTCACATATGATGGTTTCTGAAACATTGCTTTCAGCTCTTAGATAAACTTGATATTAAAAACAATATTTTGAGTATCAAGAATCATGGAGGCAAACATGATACATTAGATACTAACACTGGAATTGGTACTCTTGATTTAATACTATTTATTAAACTTCACAGAGTAAACGGAGTTTGCTGAAAGTTTGCAACGGGACTTTTTAAACTTTAGATTGACACTCAAAACAATACGATATCAGTTTGTAAAGCAAATATCCAGAATTTCTATAGTTCCACTATCTCAACTATAACTAAGCGTAAGGTGGTGAACGGATGCCAATGACTACAACAAACTATGCAAATTCACTTTGATTGTGTTTATGATAAATTGAGTTTGACTAATCCAAATTACAAATGAACTCCCACTCAAAACAACATCCCTCGAGTTGTTTTAGTGATTACACGAACCAAATCCACTACACCAAGTCCGATCATCACGTGAGATGATGTAGTTTCATCGGCGAACAATCTTCATGTTCATCATATCAATCATATGACTCATGCTCTACCTTTCAGTATTCCGTGTTCCGAGACCATGTCTGTACATGCTAGGCTCGTCAAGATTAACCTTAGTTTCCGCATGTGCAAATCTGGCTTGCACCCGTTGTATGCACACGTAGAGTCTATCACACCCGATCATCACGAGATGCTTCGAAACGACGAGTCTTAGCAACGGTGCCAACTAAGGAGGAACACTTTATTACTTGATATTTAGTGAGAGGGATCATCTTATAATGCTACCGTCGCGATCTAAGCAATACAAGATGCATAAAGGATTAACATCACAGGCAATTCATAATTAGTGTGATATGATATGGCCCTTTCTTCTTATGCCTTTGATCTCCATCTCCAAAGCACGGACATGATCTCCATCATTACCAGCATTGCGTCAAGGTCCGTGGCGCCGCTTCATGGTTGTCCATCATCACTAGCAACTATTAGAACTACTTGGAACAAAGCTATTACAAGATGAATAGACACGCAGGTCTTAACAGAATTAAAGACAACCATTAGGCTCCTGCCGGTTGCCATATTACAACAAGGATCATTGCATATATCAAATACAATCTCAATCACATGTAGGCCATATCACATCACAAAACCCCTGCAAAAACAAGTTAGACGCCTCTAATTTTCTTTGCAAGTTTTACATGGCTTGGGGCTTTCGACTAAGAATGCATCTTTCCTACAAAACTGAACCACAACGTTGATACAAGTGCTATCAAGTGCAAAGTGTAGATTTGATCTATACTATGATGGGAGAGACAGACACCCGCAAAGCCACTTGTGCAAAGCAAGTTGCACGTCAAGCGTGGAGCAAGTCTCATGTACGATGACATGTAATGTTAGCCCGAGCCGCTTCATCCCACCATACCGCAAGATGCAAAGTACACACATAGCAAAAGACGGCACGAGCTCCAACGCCCACAACCTCATTGTGTTCTACTCGTGCAACAGATCTACGCATAGACAAGGCTCTGATACCACTGATGGGTTCGTAGCATGGAAAACAAAAAATTTCTACCACAAGAACGAACAAAACCAAGATCTAATCTAGACAAAAGCCAAGATCTAATCTATTAGACATGAGCAACGAGATAGATCGGTACTAACCCTCGTAGAACCGAAAGCGTTACGGGATTAGATCTCGTGGATGATGTAGTCGATCACTTGCCGATCTCAAGATCGTGTGGACGATCCTTCGGTACCAGCGTTACAGCGGCGCTTCCATGAAGGTCACTGCGTCTTGGTCGGCGGAACCTTTCTCTCCTGTTCCGGCCGGTGGAGGTAGTAGATCTTCTCCACGGAATCCCAGCGACCACGGCGTGGTGGTGGTGGTGGAGATGAGAATTCTGCAGGGCTTCGCCTATGCCTGTGCAGAAGAAAGGTGGAGGAGAGAGGCGGCAGAGATTGGTTGTTGTGATAGAGAGGTGCAAGAGGGGGCGCCCCCTCCCTTCTATTTAAAGGAGGGAGGCGCGCCTGGGGAGGGGGAGTCCTAGTAGGAATCCCCTCCTTGGGCCGGCGGTGGGAAGGGGGGAGGAGTCCTCCTCCCCCACAAATCCGTGTCTTGCCCCACTTGGACTCCTTGATCCATTCCTTGGTTTTCAAGTAAACTCCAAGAAATCCTCTAGAACCTTCCAGAACATTCCGAAACCTTCTAGAATCTCCATACAAACACTCCGGAACATTTCCTAACTTAGAAAATGATCCCCAATATATGAATCTTATTCTCCGGACCATTCCGGATCTCCTCGTGATGTCCCGGATCCAATCCGAGACTCCGAACAACATTCGGTCTCCAACGCACATTCCATATCTACTTAAAACAACTTCGAACCTTAAGTGTGTCACCCTACGGTTCGTGAACATGTAGACATGATGGAGACACATCTCCGATCAATAACCATTAGCGGGATCTGGAGATCCATAACAGTTCCCACATACTCAACGATGACTTTGTGATTGATAGAACCATTTAACATACGAAACCAATTCCCTTTGTCACGCGATATTCTACTTATCCGAGGTTTGATCGTCAGTATCTTCATACCTAGTTCTTCCTTGTTACTGATAAGTACTCTTTACTCGTTCCGTGTTATGTCATCCCTTGTGACCTAGTCACATGCTTGCAAGCTAACTAGATGACATTCCACCCAGAAGGCCCAGAGCATATCTATCCGTCATATGGATGGACAAATCCCAATCTTGGTCCATGCGCTTCAACACATACTTTCAGAATACCCAATGACACCTTTATAACCACCCAGTTACGAAGCGGCGTTTGATGTCATCAAAGTACCCATCCGGTGATGGTGATTAACACAACCTCATGGTCGAAGGATTAGGTTACTATGCATTTGAAAGCTTGTAGCAAAACGAACTTAATGACTTGATCTTATGCTATGCTTACTATGGGTGTGTGTCCATCACATCATTCTCCTAATGATATAACCTTGTTATTAATGACATCCAATGTCCATGATCAGGAAACCATGATCATCTATTAATCAACAAGCTAGTTCAACAAGAGGCTTACTAGGGACTCTTTTATGTTTACAAAACACACAAGTATTAATGTTTCCGGTTAATACAATTATAGCATGGGATGTAAACATTTATCATAAACATAAAGATATAATAATAACCACTTTATTATTGCCTCTTGGGCATATCTCCAACAAATACGACGTTTGATTCCGTCGATACTTTCATTTCCCTTCTGGGCTTCCTTGATTTGGCTAATCAAAGTGGGTTGAAGTTCAATGCTAGCTAGGAATCCTTTGCTAACAAACTCAGTCCTGAACTGCTCCAACTCCTCATACAAACTTGGTTGCTTCTCCTTGATCATGGTGTTAAGCCTGCACGGCAATCTGCTAAGAGCATCCGCTACCACATTGGCTTTGCCAGGGTGATAGTGAATGTCAAGGTCATAATCCTTGATTAACTCTATCCATCTTATTTGCCTCATATTTAGCTCCTTCTGAGTGAAGATATACTTCAAGCTCTTATGATCTGAGTAAATCTCACAGCGATTACCCATCAAATAATGATGCCATGTCTTCAATGCCAAAACTACGGCTGCTAGCTCAAGATCATGGGTCGGATAGTTCTTCTCATGTTGCTTCAATTATCGAGACAGATATGCGATGACTTTGCCTTCTTGCATCAATACACATCCGAGGCCAATCTTGGATGCATCACAATATACATCAAACGGCTTCTTGATGTCTGGCATGATCAAAATTGGGGCGGATATCAATCTCTTCTTCAGCTCTTGGAAACTAGCTTCACTTATGTCATCCATTCAAACTTCTTGTCCTTCTTCAACAATTGGGTCATTGGTCGGGCTATGCTCGAGAATCCTTCTACGAACTTGCGGTAATATCCCGCTAATCCGAGAAACGAACGAACTTGGGTTTGATTGGTTGGGGCTTCCCATTCCTCGACATCTTTGATCTTGGTGGGATCAACAGAGACTCCTCCGGCAGACACAATATGTCCTAGGAATCCTACTTCTTTCAGCCAAAACTCACACTTGCTAAACTTGGCATACAACTGATGCTCTCTCAGGGTTTCTAGAATGATTCTCAGATGTTGCTCATGCTCTTCTTCTGACTTGGAGTAGATAAGGATGTCATCGATAAACACAACTACAAACTTGTCTAGGAAATTCATAAAGATCTTATTCATGAGATTCATGAAATAAGCAGGGGCATTGGTTAATCCAAAAGACATAACCGTATACTCGTATAAACCATAGCGAGTAGTAAAGGCGGTCTTCGGAATATCCGTTGCACGAATCTTAAGTTGGTGATAACCAGTCCTAAGATCAATCTTTGAGAATACAGGCTCGATCAACTGATCAAATAGATCCTCTATCTTTGGCAAGGGGTACTTGTTCTTGATGGTGACGTCATTCAACTTTCTGTAATCTGTACACAGACGATTGCCTCCATCTTTCTTGTTGACGAATAACACTGGTGATCTCCATGGCGATGCGCTTGGCTGAATCAAGCCTGTTGGTAACATGGCATCTAACTGCTTCTTCAGTTCCACTAACTCTAAGGGGTTCATGGTATAGGGTCTCTAGGCTATAGGTCCGGTTCCGGGGATTAGTTCAATAATGAACTCAATATCCCTATCTGTGGGCATACCTGGCAATTCATCTAGGAATACGTCGGGGTATTCACAGACTATTCTGACTTGGTCAATGGTGGGCAGGGCTACACTCTTGTTGCACTTGAATTGACGGGATAAGGTTTCAGAGATATGCTCTACTGTTACTCCAGAACTACTGGTCATGGTGATAGCTTTCTTAGCACAGTCTATCAGTCCTTTATGCCTTGACATCCAGTCCATACCTAGTACTACTTCCAATCCTTTGGTTCCAAGTACAATTAGGTTGGCATAAAAATCTAACCCATGTATTCTGATAGGTACAGCTTTGCAAATTTTTCTTGCCTTTGTAGTTGAACCGGGGATTTGAACTATCATAACATGCTTCAGGTTGGTTGGGTGAATCTTATAGTGCATACAAATTCCTCGGTGACAAATGAATGCGATGCTCCAGAATCAAACAATACTCTTGCTAAAACTGAGTTGACAGAAAACATACCCAACACTAGATCTGGCGCTTCCTGGGTTTCTGCTGCGTTCATGTGGAAGAGACGACCGTTGCGGTTGTGAGGGTTCCCTGGGGAAAATCTCCTTCCTGGTTGAACACGACGCTGCTGCTGAGCTGGGGCATTCACAGGGGCATTGGCGGCAGTCTTCTTGGGACACTCATTGGAGTAGTGACCCTTTACTCCACACTCGAAACAAGTGATCTAGGACTTGTCCTTGACTGTGATAGGCACAGCATTGCTGCCAGTTCTGGGAACAGTGTTGTTGTTGATGTTGTTGCTCTTGGGGGGGCACAGTTGAAATTGTTGGCATTGCCGGAGTTGTGATTGTTTCCTCCGGACTTCACATTACCTCCGCTACGGTTGGGGTAGCTTGGGCGAGAATTTGGGGGTCGGTTGTTCCTTGGTGCATATCCTGGTGAGGGGTTGGGGCCGGTACTTATGGTGACTCTTTGGATCCGATTTGTTGCATCATATGGCGCTTGCGGTTGTCGTTTGCCTGGTTAATCTTCCCTTCCATCTGAATGGCAGAGTCGACTAGCTCTTCGAGATCATCGAAACGGATGTTGTGAGGCGATGCGCATCTCATCATGCAGTCCGTTTAAGAATCTCTCCTTCTTCTTGGCCTCCGTGTTGATCTCATCCGGTGCATATCTGGCAAGTGACAAGAATCTGTCACGGTACTCCACCACAGTCATTCTTCCTTGCTTCAATTCATGGAATTCATCTCTCATCCTATTGACAAGACCTTACGGCACGTGGGTGCGGCTGAACTTGACCTTGAATGCTTCCCAGGTCATCACCTGGCCATGGTTCATATTGCGGATGCTATTCCACCAAGCTCTTGCATCTCCCGCCAGATAGTGGGTGGCGAAGAGAACTTTCTCATTCTCATCAACTCTGGCAACCTCTAAGTTGTTTTCCATGGTCTGTAACCAGTCATCAGCATCTAATGGGTTTTCAGATTGGTTAAAGATTGGGGGATTTGTGTTCTGAAAGTTTTTGAGTTTGGATCCTTGGTGATCCTGATTTCCATGTCCTTGGTTGTTGAGAGCCATTTGGGCGATCTGCTGCAATGTTGCTAAGTTGGCTTGGCCTTTCGTACTGCTTGCTTCACGGTCCGTGATGAGATTATGCAAGATCTGCAGCATTGGGTCCTGTGACGAGCTGCTCCCTCCTTGGTTCCCACGAGTCATCTGAAGATTGAGATAGATATAGGGGTAAGAGGGAAAGTCTAAGGTTCATGGTTTTGGGTTTTCAAAGCTAAAACATTGAGTTAGACTCAGGTTTTTCAACTAACTTCATTTTCATTCATGCAAGCAAGCACATGATATAACACACACCACAACAATCAAAGGGGAAAACAGATGGTTTGAAGAACCATTCTGCAAGCTACGATACAATGAGATGATACATCTCATGATACGACAGTGCTCTAGTGCATCTATTCATTGTCGATGAAATCGGAGTCTTCATCATCAGTGTAGAAGTCCACATCATCCTCCTCCAGAAAGTCATCATCGTTGCTGAGGTAAGAATCCATATCTCCCTTGATGTCTTCACCCTCATCTTCTTCTTCCTTGGCAGCAAGCTGGGCTTCCTGCTCCTTGACGGTCTTCTCGAGGTCGGCCACCTTCTTGCAAAGACGGGCGATGGTGCGATCCTTCTTTGCACGCTGGCAGCGAAGAGACTGGCGATCTTGGACGAGCAGTGTGAAAGTCTGGGCCTTCTGGTCGGCGATGGCACGGTTCTGGTTGGCTAACTCCCTGGCATTGTCCAGTTCCTGTTGTCTGTCATGAAGCAAGAAGTCCAGGTTCTCCACTTGACGCCTCAACTCCGGCTGACTTGGCATCTCCATCGGCATTCCCATGAAGTCACGTCTTGCATAGTGGGCAAAACGGGTTCCTTGGATCTTGTTGACACTGAGGGCACATAGACGTGCGAGAGCTTCATGCATTGCCCTGGCTAATCCATCTAGCCAGTTGTTCTCTCTCACGGAGAACTGAATTCTCCCGGAAGTTGGTGCTTCGATGCTTCCTCGAAGATCCGCGGTGACTAGCCACTGTAGGTCTCCTCCTGGGGGTCCTGGAAGTTGAGCTCCAAGAAACTCCAGATGTGGGCGTCCTAGTAACTCCGACAGTGAATCCAGGTCCCTCTCGAAGATCACCTGACCTCCGTTTCCCAACTGGTAAAACTTGCTGAACTGAGTCTCCATCTACAAGGATTAAGGATGAGGAAGTTAGGGAAGTGATCAAGTGTGTCAAATTTTAAGTAGTAATGTAAGGATTTTGAGGAACATGACTTTTTGAGAAAGAATGAGTTCACACGAGTAAGAGAGGGAATAGTTTTTCATAAATACTCACTTTGGTTTTGAAGCTAAGTTTTTGGTTTAGACGTCCGTTCTAACTAGGGTCTCCTATGGTCAGGATGGCTCTGATACCAACTTGTCAACACCCGGATTTTTAATCCCAGATGCCCGTTATGCTATACCTCGCAATCACAGGATTACCATTTTTGCGAGACATAACGGATTGGATATCACAGTACATCATCCATTACAAACCATACATAAGGTTTTACACAAATAAGGATCTCATGATCCAGTTTTAATACAACAAGCAGCGGAAATAAAAGATAGCGTAGCGGTGGGGTCCATCTTCAGGGGCACAGGCAATGCTGATGAAGGCAGATAGTCCTAGTTATCATAGCCGTCCTGCTGCCCATCATCTTGATAATCTCCTTCATAGTCTGGCCATGAGAATAGCCAGGGACAAAAGCCATGAGTACTCTTTAAGTACTCGCAAACTACCACTAACAAGTAGTATAATTATAAGTTAAAGTGCTAGAGCTAAGTTTAACTATAAAGTTAGGTTTGAAACCTAAGCTGAGTTCTGAAGCAAAGAAAGATAAAATAAAGTTCTAGAATCACTTAAGCTGGGAAGCTATTATCATAAACACAACCTTGTTGTGGTTAAGTCAAAGTTCATCATTCATTTCAAGTTATTTAGAAAACATCTGACAACGAAACAGTATGGCCATTCCAACTGTCCATAACCGCGGACGCGGCTATTCGAATAGTTTGACACTCTGCAAAGGTGGTACACTTTCATCACAAGATTCGATACAACTGTCAGGGATAACCCTAAATCATCATACTTAGTATGCAGATAATCAAACATAACCTTCCCTTTACACACCCTAGTACAAGCACCTCTCCTATGAGCATAGCCTCCCAACCATGACCATCAGTCATCTTGGGCACTGCATAGGTGGACAACATTGAGAGGTAGCCTCAGCTCAAACCTCTCCCGTGAGGGAACTAATACTAATGCATATAAATTTCCAGCTAAGCCTTACCCAATTCAGGTAGTGTGGTTGTACGGTAAATTTAGAATGGTATCGCATCCGAATCCAACCATCAGTTTTACAAAAGGGTTAAGGCTCATGCCTCATCATTTTCATCATCATAAACCAGTTGTGTTTCTCAACACATGTCAAAACATCTCAATAGAATGACTCAAAATTTCAAGGTTTTCACAATTCATTTTCACCAAGTGTTCCCATCTAAAGTGACTCAAGTTTTTGATCTACTCCAAAGTACTAAGTTAAGAGTGTTCACTAAAGGGGAAGGATGGGATCAATCTCATGCCATAGAATGACATCTAAAGGTTTCTAAGTAGGTCAAGTTTAATAATTTTTATGCTACCTTCAAAACAAGTAAGAAACTTTTCATACTAAGGGAAGTAAAACTTGTAAGTAAGGCTTGGGGTACTAATAGTTAAAAAGGGGTGTGATCAAAGCATGCCTAAAGCATCCTTGCTCATTCATCTAGCTTAATTCTAGCTTGCTAACAATAGCTTGCCTTGGTTGGTGCAGTGGTTGAAGTTTTCTTCTTCTTCTTCTTCTTGGTAGAACTCCTCCTCCTCGAAAGCTTGGTCGGTACTAGCGTCTATAAATACATAGGGAGTGCACAATCACCAAACAATACTTAACTAGGCTAAGTAGCATTCTAAAACACACATTTGATGATCTATTATCATCACAAACATCACAAGTTTTAATTCAATAGTTTCATCCTTTTTATTTTAGAAAAGTAATTTCTACTCATTGAAAAATTAACTAATATTTAATATTCACCACTTAAAACATGGGATCATGTTGACACATGTCATCACCACATATTCTAACATGTGGGAATGAGATCTAAGGGTTGGATCAATATTACTTTGGTTTAAGTTCATTATTTAATGATTTAAAGTGACTAGAAATGCCTATATAGCATTGTTTTGGTACTAGTCCAAAGTCACTGCATGTCAACCTTAATATTATTACATGGTTAGATAGATCTTATGAAATGTGATTTTTGAGAGTTGGAATCAACTCAAAAGCTAACTTGGTTGATTTTATAAAAATGTTGCAAGTTGCAAAAGCTTCTATTTTGTTATTTTTATTAGGAGAGATCTGTAACCCTAATTGAATTAAATCCAACGGGCTTGGATAGAGCATTTTAATACCCTTCAGACAAAATTGGTTTCATACAATTTGGATTTCTAAAACTCTCTGAATTGATTTTCAAACTAGGGGACAAAAACTAGATTTAACTAAAAAGAAAAATCCAGATTTGAATCTATGGGCTAGCGCGGGAAAAGGAATGGGCCGGCCCAGTGGCGCTCCGCGGCGCGGGGCTCAGCTGATAGGGGGTCCCGCGTGTCAGCGGCACTTAAAACGCGAAATGGTACGCGCGCTGTGGGCCGTAAGATTAGAAGCGAGATCAACGGCTGAGGGTCGTCGTCGACGATGAACAAGTCGCCGGCGAGCTCGAACCCTAGCGGCTCGGGAGGGTCTACTGGGGGCGTACCAGGGCTCCAGCAGGGTCGGCGAGGCAGGAAAATGATGTGGAAGACGACGGCGAGGCGAGGCGCGGTTGCGGTGGAGCTTGGGGTGGTCGAAATCAACAGCGCCCTTCTCCTCCTGCCACGGCTGCTCCGGCTCTAATTCCGGCGAGGCAGAGCTCGCCTTGCTCCAGCTAGAGGTGGGTGAGGTTCAGAGAGGTGAGGGGAGTGGAATGGTGTTGAGAGAAGAGGCTGGGGAGGGCTCCTTTATAGGCCCGACGGTGAGACCGAGCGGGATGGGCAGGCGACTCCGGCGACAAGGCTACGGCGGGGTAGAGGCATGGTTGGGGGTGGAGATCGATGGGCGGTTCCCTGGCGGTGCTCTAGAACTTAAATGCGATCGTGAGGCGGTGGCTTGGTCTAGGCGGTGGCGCTCTGCTTGGCAGCGGCGGTGTCCACGGCGAGCGGTGGCTGTGAGGCTTTGGGCGGCGAACGGGGATGTCTGGGGTGTTCTCCAGGTCGAGGTGGAGCGGCGGGCACGGGCTGGTGCCAAGGGATGGTCTGTGCGAGCAGGGACAGGGCATGCTCTGGGGGCGGCGTCGGCATGCTCGACAAGCTCTGGGCGTGGCGGTTCCTGGCGGCTCTGCTCTCTGTCTCTGGCCTAGGGCTAGTTGGGCGGTGGAGGTGGACCACTGGCAAGCTGCTAGACATGAGGAGAGGGGCTGGAGAGAGCTGCTTCTACGAGTGCACTGTCGGCCGGCGAGGTGGTGCTCGGCATGGCATGGCAGTGCAGCTAGGGGGTAGGGGAGATGCTGGTTAGGCTTTGGTTAGATCAAGAGGGGACAAGGGAATTAAATGGGGATCAATTGGGGGCAAAACCCTGTAGTAAACAGTGAGCTAGGATTAGAGGTGATATTATGCATGCCAAGTGTTTGATGAAATGGCCGCATAAAAGAAAGTTTTGAATTTTGGTTTCAAATTTTTTGAGTGATCTCCACTAGTGATAGGTAGTCTCTGGTTGCAAGGGTTTTGAAAATGGAGCTCAAATAGATGGTTTTTGAAATAGGGGTGATCTATGCATATGCATTAGATTCAATTTTAAACTGTCATTTAAAATAGTTAACGGAATGTTTTTAGTAGATCCAAAGGTGGGCCTTGGTACCTCATTATGTGTACTAGCAAGGGGTGCAAAGATCAAGAATTGTTTCTGTTAAGTTTTGAGTACCAGGAATAACCAAAGTAGGCACGAGAGTTAAATTTGCCAAAATGACCATTCCTCCTTTTTAATTCTTTTTGATTTGATTTTCTATAGGAAAAGTTCGGGAATGATGTAGATGGTGTTTAAATCACCTAAGAAACATTTTACAAGCATTGGATAAATCAATCATGGAAATTCAAACAACTCCTATTTTAAAATGCATACATATATGAATGCTTTCATATTAAATTTGGAAAAGTTTTTGTTAACCCTATTTTTGGTTGATTTGATCTTGATAAGCTTGGATTGAAGTTTTGGGATGTTACAAATAGCTACCCTGTTGAGGTTAGTAGGAACCTTGCTAGTTTTAATTCTTATTTTTAATTTTGTTAGTTTGCTTTTAGTCTTTATTAAAAAAAATAGTTAGTCTTTAAATTCTTGTTGCTACTATCATAAGTCTTTGTTTAAGAAAACCCAAAAACATAGGAAATATGGCTAAAAAGGAGCTTGGGGAGTTTGCAACTCCCAACAATGATTATTTGCATACTCCTATTACCTAGCCAGTAATTACCGCTGATGATTATGAAATTAAGCCCCACTATTTAAGTTTGGTTCAACATAATCGATTTGGATGCTTTGCTGTTGAGGACGCGGGTATGCACTTGAACACTTTCACTGAAATATGTCATATGATGCACATAAAAGACGTTGACCCTGATGCGGTCAAATTGTGTTTATTTCCTTTCTCTCTTAGAGGAAGAGCAAAAGAATGGTTGCTATCTTTGCCTAGAAATACTATTGCATCATGGGTGGAGTGTACTTCTTTATTTATGACTAAATTTTTCCCATCTGCAAAGACTATGCAACTAAGATCTAATATTACTGGTTTTAGACAGGAAGAGCGTGAGCCACTAGCGCTTGCATGTGAGAGGATGAAAGGATGCATGAGAAACTATCCCAATCATGGGATGGAAAATTGATTAATTCTCCATTTATTTTATAATGCTCTTAACCCTGTGTCTAAGTCTATGCTTGATACTGCAGCTGGAGGAACATTTATGGGAAAACATATTACTGAATCAAAGCAACTGCTAGACAATATGCAAGACAACCATGCCTAGTGGAATGTGGATAGATCAAACACGAAGAAGGTGAACTCCGTCTCACCACAAGAAAATGAAGAACTCAATGCTAAGCCAGATGAGCTCATATTAGCCGTTAAAGGTAAGGAAAATTAGGTAAGAGTTATCCCAGAATAAAATATTGAAGAAATAGACTTCATAGCTCGTAATGATTATAACCCTGCTTGGAAGAAGAATTATAATCCTAATTTTCAGAAACATTATTCTAGTCCTGCAGGTAACTCTAATAATAATATGGGAACAAGGAATGGTACTCTCCAAGAAACACTTAAGTCCTTTATAGAGTCAAAATGAGCAAAAGAATATCCTTGTTAAAATAACGGAGAACCATGATGCTATGCTTGGTAAATTATCTAACCAAGCTGTAAGTTTGAGGAATGATTTGCGGGCCCTCCAAGAAAGAACAAGGATTATTGAGGCACAACTAGGTAAGATAACCAAGAGTCAAACTCTCATGCTAGCTAAATTTGCAGGTAACGCTGAGCATAATCCTGTTGAAGACCTCAAGATGATGAGAATACAAAGGAAGGAGCCTAAAGAACTTGATTATAGTAATGCCCCTTCACCAAATTACATCGTTGAAGATCTTGTAAAAAGGATCAATATCAAGATTCCTGTAAGTCAAGGAATGGGGAAGAATATAAGAAAATTGCTGAAAAAAATACATGTGAAGCTTGATAATATATTTGAGCCTACTATTAAGATTAAAATTGGGACAAATGAGATAGCTACACTTTGTGATCTAGGTGCAAGTGTTTCAACATTTCCAAAAAGTATTTTTAATAAGTTAAATCTTGGCTCCTTTGAAATCACCGAGTTAAAATTACATCTAACAAATTCTACCTACAAACAAGTTGTAGGGATTAAAGAAAATACTTTAGTATACATTAAAGGCTATCCCGCTCTTATTGATTTTGTCATTGTTGACATGCCTGAAGATGCTACTGCTCCTATTATATTAGGCCATGCATTCTTAAGAACTATTAAGGCTTTGATTAATCTACATGAAGGGAACGTGAAGCTTCAATTGCCTTCATGGGATCCTTTTGTTATTAATTTTCCCAGGAAGAAGAAATCCAAGCATGATGAAAAGGAGGCCATCACTTTGAAGGCCAACTATTTTGGAGTGGGTATTCCACTCATCTGGCCTAAGTGAGCAACATTGAGGTCAAGCTATTGACCATAAAAGAGCGCTTCATGGGAGGCAACCCATGTGAAATAAAGGTTTGAGTAAAGTTTTTAAGTTTTATGTTTAATAAAGAGTGCTAGAAAGCTCTAGTTGAGGAGAAGTTTGGTAGTACTAAAAATCCTGCTTTATACATGCTAATGTTGGTCGACAATATTTCTTGTCATTTTTCTGTCAAAAACGAGGTGTTTCGCTAAGTTTCAGGATAAGAAAGAATTCTCGAAGTAGAATTTTTTTGCTGACTACAGAAGGTTTAATGACCAACTATACGACGGGAATAAAAATTATAGCCGTATAGTTTGGCCGTATAGATATATTTGCCATTGACAAATTTTCTTTCTTAGGTACTGAAGGTTTATCGACCAACTATACGGCAGGAATAAAAATTCCAGCCGTATAGTTCTGGCCATATAGTTATCATTGCCTTAGTAAAAAAATTCAGGATATAGAAGGTTTGACGACCAACAATACGGCGGGGATAAAAATTCTGGCCGTATAGTTGCACCGCGAGGTGAAAACCCTAATTTTTTTACATCAGACCAACTATACGATGGGAAAAAATTGTTCTGGCCGTATAGTTTGGCCGTATAGTTGCGTCCGACCATAAAATCGCCACGGGAAGGTACCCCCAACACCAAAACTTCAATCCTTTTTCTCTCTTGTACCTCCAAACTCTCTCAAAACCTCAAGAGATCTTCATCTCTACTTAATTTTGTTCGATTTCCTCGCACACAAGTGATCTACGACATGTTTCTCCTCCGATCCTCCAATTACTTTTTGCAAATTCATTTTCGATCTATTATCATTATCAATCTAGGGTGAGACCTACTATGAACTAATTGCCATGATTCTCTTGCATAGATTATTATTTTGAGGAGACTCTTTTGTGTGCTAAGATGAGGAATATTTTATGCTTATTATTGTTGGATTAAAAAAATTTATTTTTTGTCTTTCCTTATTATTTTAGATGATGAACACAAGGAGCCAAACTCGTGCTCGTGCCGACGCTAGTTCTTCTCGGGCTGCCGCTCAAGAACGCATGGGGATACGGTTTAGGGATGAGCTCCAACGTGGTCACTTCAAAAGGATCAAGAACCGATAAGTAAAGAAAACCAAGTGGGCTTGCCCCATTATATTGAATCAACTCGATATTTCTAATGACTTCAATTTACTTTGTAATAGAGTTGGCCTGCAAAACTTTTTATTCAATGATGTGCCTACTTATCACCGGTTAACTCTTGAATTTCTAAGTTCTTTGCAAAGCACCGTTAAAGCATGGCATGGAGAGGACATGATTTCTTTCCGACTTATGAACAACAATTATGCTTTATCACTAGATGAATGGTGCACATGTTTTAATTTTCCAAACAATAATGCTAATGCCTTACGCGCATCCTTTACTGGCATAGACCCTTCCCCGGAACTTTATTATAATGGAATGAGTTTCACTTATAGAGTAAGAAAGGGGAAGAATATTCAACATCCCGCAATTCACTATTTGTTCTATGCTATTGCTAACAACTTGCAGGCACGAAATGAGTTCACGAGACTCAATGAGGAGGACATTTCAGTCCTCGCAAAAGCTGCTTTCAACAACATCGACTTGTCACTCAACTTGGGCACAATTCTTGTGCGCTACTTGGAATATCAATCCTCCCAAAGCCAAGGACTAATCACTGGTGGAGGCATCTTCACCGTGCTTGCCATTGCCCTAGGCATCGACCTAGGTGAGTTGCAACCAGTGTTAGGTGAGCGACGTGTTGGTTTCTCTACTTTAAAAGCTTATGGAATGCTCACTAGGAGAGGTGGTGTTTATTACTTGCATATTGCTGGAGCTGGGTGTCTCTACCCTGCTCCTTTGCCTAATGGTCTTTTCTCTATCGAGGAAGGATGTTTTCTATATGACTTGCAGGTTGAGCAACACCAACCCAAGGAGGAGATTCCGGATGAGGATGAGGACCAAGAAGAGGAGCAAGAAGTTCCTTATCAAGAGGAGCAGCCACCAACCCGGTTTGCTACATACCAAGACTTCCAAGAACTTGGAGTAACTGTGGAGAGGATGCATAACCTCTCCTTGAACCTCCGAGAAACAACTAGTAATTTATCAACTCAATTTGTGAACTATAGTTACGACTTTTTCCTGCCACCACAATGATTTGAAGGGCTTGCAAAAGCCTAAGATTTGGGAACTTTCCTCATTATCTTTATTTGGCGTTCATTTGTTTTTATTTATTTTGAGGTTATGTTTTTAATTCGAGTTTATAAGCAATTGTGTTGGTTTCCCCAACACTTTATCTTTAGTTATTTCTATTTGTTTTTTAGACTTTCTAGACGAGCTTTGCCGCCAATTTTCTATTCTTTATTTCCCTCTCTTAAAAACAACAAAAAGATTTTTCCATTTATCTTTATTTTCCCTCTTCCTTCCTTTCTATTCTCCTTGTGGCTTTCACATATTTGCAGGAGAGTGATCGACTTCGAGTTTCCAAGAAGCAAATCAAAAGGGAAGAGAGAAGTGGAACCAATCATGAGAGGTATGCCTTATGACTCCCCACTTTTGAAGTTTGAGAAACCCATGCTAGTTAATAGTAAATGTTAAGATATTATATTGGTGGAGTGAGTCTTTATATTGTAGTAAAATCTTGTTTGCATGTGTATTTAGTTGGGTACGTTTTGTTCCAGCTCTTGTAGTTAACCAAGTCTTGCCTAAAAATTTGCTAAACAATTGTAATAAGGAAAAGTCTCACAATTGAAGGCATGGGTGTTGTAGTGTTTAGTCTTGAAGGCTTATTTCTAGAGACACTCAACACCACAGAAAATAATGATTGACATGATAGCTCTCTTTAAAAGGATTTGTTCAATGAATGAATGTTTAGCGGTTTTTGTGAGCATGCCAAAGTTTGACTTGTGAATCATAAGAATGATATAGCTTTATGCGTGTCAAACTTCATGGGATACCAACAACTCCGCTAGCCTATTAACGATCTTCATGGAGGAAACTCCTAGATTTTGGCTATGAGTTGATTAAACATATGTAGCAACAACGCTATAATGGGTAAGATTCTTGGCATTCTTGGGTAGCTATGTTCATGATGGAATCACTCCTCTGGCTGATATGAGTAATCATTATGCAAAAGGAACAAAAACCTTGGTGATGTCATGAGTGTCCATCATAGCCCGATAAACTAATTATTTTTTTGGCATGCTCTCAATTACTTAAGAACTTAAATTCTTGAAGGACAATGAACAGATAAGTAGTGCTTGAAAAGTCTTGACTTATTGATGTGGGAGAATTGAGATACTTGATGTCTACGCACTTCTATTCTTGTAGACAGTTGTTGGGCCTCCAAGTGCAGAGGTTTGTAGAACAGCAGCAAGTTTCCCTTAAGTGGATTTCCCAAGGTTTATCGAACTTAGGGAGGAAGTGGTCAAAGGTATCCCTCTGAAGCAACCCTCCAATCAAGAACAAGAAGTCTCTTGTGTTCCCAACACACCCAATACACTTGTCAGGTGTATAGGTGCACTAGTTCGGCGAAGAGATAGTGAAATAAAAGTGGTATGGGTATAAGACAACGGTGCCAGAAAATAACTTGATGGCGTGTGGTTGACGTGGTAAGAGACTAAAGGCAATCTGAAATAAGGATGGAAGCAAGCAAACATGTAATAGATCTAGTTGAAAACAGCGTTTCAATGCTTAGAAACAAGGCCTAGGGATCATACTTTCACTAGTGAACACGCTCATATAAATATCTTCTCTTTATGATACTACTCTTAACTACTCTTCGGTTGGACACTCTAATCAATGATAGGGCTATAACGGCACACCTCAAAGTCCGCTTTCCCCATCTAGATAAACCCACACTGTCACCTTGAGCTCTAGATGGTTCCAACAAACACCACAATTTCATAAAAACATCCAACTCCAAATATAACTTATAACAAGTATTTGTAATCTCTAGCCTAAGTGCCACCATGGTGTACATGCTGTCACTTTCACACACACGGCGAGAGTAGAGATCTATTAAAGCACTTGAGCAGCAAGGTAGATCTACTTGATTACAAAGCGCATGATCACAATATGATCATCCATAGAGAAAGAGATTAACACACAGCTACTGGTAGAGCCCTTAGCCTCGAGGAAGAGCTACTCCCTCATCATCATGGGAATCAGCAACGGCGATGAAGATGGCGGTGTAAATCGATGGAGATGGATTCGGGGGCACTTCCCCTTCCCGGCAGGGTGCCGGAACAAAGACTTTTTGTCCCCCGAATCTCCCCTTCGGTGGTGGCGGCGCTGTGGAACTTTTCGTGGCTGGAGGCTGGATGACTTAGGGTTTTTGCATCGGGAGGCATCTTATAGGTGAAGATGCAAGGTCGGTGGGCGTCCAGGGGGCCCACACCACCTGGTGGCGCGTCCAGGGCTAGCCCGCACCACCGTATGGTGTGGCCACCCTGTGGCCCCTCTCCGTCTCGTCTTCTGGCTCCGTGAGTCTTCTAGTAAAATATCAACTTTGGCTTTTGTCCGGTCCAATTCCGAGAATATTGATTTTCTGACTTTCCTGGAACCAAAAACAGTAGAAAACATGCAACTGACACTATGGCACTTGTTAATAGGTTAGTCCAAGAAAGTGTATAAAATGTACTCGAAAGTTGGAACAAAACTCAAGAAAGTAGATAAAAGCAAGCATGGAACATCAAAAATTATGGATACGTTAGCAACGTATCAACATCCCCAAGCTTAACTCCTGCTCGTCCTCGAGTAGGTAAGTGATAAAAACAAAGAATAATTTTTGAGGTGACATTCACCATCATAAACTTGATCAAAGTATTTGTAAAACATTGATAGCTGGGATCATAGTACTTCAACATAGCATGAAAGACAAAGTTCTAACAATAATACATAGCAACTATGTTGCAACATGAATAGGCATAAACAAAAGATTCATGAATAAAAATGCTTTGTAAGACGTTTGTTTGTTTCACATAAAGAAAACATAGCATAGTGGCATTCAGCTTGTCCCTCATAGAGTAGCAAACATAAATGCATAGGACACCTTCAAAGTTTATAAGGGTGACTAGATACAAATAGTTTAAAACAAGCAATATCAAAGCTATGCATCAATCAACAAGTCTTGGGACAATGCACATAGAACTAAGAATGGCCACTATGCTCTCAAAGTAGGTGCATAAAGGTAGAAGGTGGAGACTCAACAAAAAAGTAAAAGAAAGACCTTCATAGAAGGAAGTAGGGATTCAAGTCTCATAAAGAGCTTCCAAAAATTATGGTACTTAATAGCTTTCAGCTCTCATTGCCCTTATCATAAGCATCTTTAGGTGATTAAGGTTAAAGTGAACAAACTATGGAGTATATGCTTGACAAGTTATAAGCCGAAATCTCATGCTCCTTACTTATGAAGACCGAACCTCATGCTACTCAACTTTAGTCACAAGTAAGCTCTTGTCATTGTAAGTACATATGTATCATAGAGAACCGCCAATGGGGTACCCCTTGCACATGATACATGAGCTATCCCATAATCAAAATGACAAGGCAAGCAGACAATAAACATCTCAGCAATCTTCTTATTTACCATGGGAAAATGATGCTTTTTTCTCTCTTTCCTGTTTTCTCATCTTTTTTTTCTTTTTCTCAATCTCTACCTCTTTTTTATAAGAAGAATGCTTCATAGATTGCTCACTATGGTGATGCTGCAAGTTTCCACCAAGATTAGGCATGGCTTAGGCTAGCGGCCCAGGCGTTTCTCTAACACATATACAAACTCCATGATCTTACAAGTTCCCCTTTTATTTCACACCGTCGGGATCCATAAACAAAAGAGCATGATATCAACTAGGTACAAAGTACAAGTGCAATGTTGAAAGCGTTCCCCATGACAGCATGGTTCTGCTAATCCCCAACAAATAAGTGCAAGCATATACAACATATACGACACAATGGTTCAAGTTTATTAAGGGCAAGAAAAGAAAAGTGTGCCATCAAGTTCGTGAGAGCTTTAATCACTAGTTTTCTCATAACAAGTTTAATTCGGAAGGTAGATAAAAACATGAAGATACTTGGAATAGCATATGCTAGTAGGTAGGTATGGTGGACTATTTGGAATAACTTGGTTTTATTTGGAGTTGGATGCATGAGTGGAACTCATACTTGGTTATGGAGGCTAGCAAAAGACTGGGAGCGACCAACTAAGAGAGCAATAATGGCCATAATCATGCAAAGCGACAAAACATCATTAATTAAAGCATAAAGTGATATTACAAGTCGAAAACTAACGGATCATCGAGGCTATGGTGACTTGCGATAGTCATAACATGGTGTGAGCATGCGCCAAGTCGACCCAAATAAAGCATTAAAGGAGAATACCACAATACTATGCTTTAATATGCTAAAACAACGCATGATTCTTTCAAGGCACATTAAGCAATCTCAATTGTTTATACCATGTCATGCTACATCAAAAATCACTAAGCATAAAGCCAAAACAATTCCAAGCATGACATGACAAAGCATAGGCCACAGTCAAAAACAAGCTCCTTTTTACCACTTAAGCATGAACTTTTCTACTCTTTTCCAATCCAAACCAACTTATTTGAAAACTAATGTATGAAAGAGGGGGTCCAACCAATTTATTCAGCAAACTAAGCAAACCAAGCAAACAAAAAACCAAAACGAAAATGAAAAAGAAGATGCTCCAAAAACACAAATGTGTATGAAACAATAAAAATGAAGTGTTTGGAAGAAACCTGGGATTTTTATTGATGAAGAGGGGGATGCCTTGGGCATCCCCAAGCTTTGATGCTTGTACTTCTTGGATATTTCTTGGGGTGACACGCGTGGCATCCCAAAGATTGAGCTTTAGTACATTCTTCATCTCATTACTCATTCCTTCCATACACCTGAAATTTTTTCTTCATACAAACTTCACACAATCTTTATTAGCAACATTAGTGCACTCAAGATAATAAGTCTTTAGGTTCAGTTCCAACTCCAATAAAACTTCCATTAAAACGCAATCTACTGTAGCACTTCCCTCAAAAAGCTCAATTCCCCAAAAGAACTCAAAAAGGAACCAACAAGAAGCAAATGCAAATAATGGCAGAAATCTGTCAAAACATACCAGCAGGTAAAGACGAATCTTTTCGAAGACCTTCTGTTGCTCGAATCGAAAAGTGTTGAACTAACGAAAGTTAGATAACAACCTGGGGAAAAAGAATAAAAATTCACGCCTCAAAAGGACGTACAGAGATTTTACACGAATGTTTACGGTGAAGCACAGAAATCTGTTTCAGGACAGCAACTTTCCCAATCATTACTTCTCTCTCATTAGAGGTTACTCTTAGCACAAAAGGAAAATAAAAAGGATAAGGAGCGGTTATTACTGAAGTAATAACTTCCAAGACTCATCTAAAACTTTTGGGTTATCTCCCAATAAGTACCTTTCTTTAACGCCTTTAAGTTAGGCATGATAGTTTGAGAAGATACTCACATAAGAAATATGAATTGAGAGTAAAAGAGAGCATCAAGAAGCAAATATAAAACACATTTAAGTCTAACCCACTTCCTATTCATAGGAATCTTGTAAAGAAACAAGTCATGAAAGCACAAAGCAACAAGCATAGTAAAGCAAAACAAGTGCAACTTCAAGACTTTCAACATAAAGAGGGGAAACTTAATATTGTTGAGATACATAAAACCATGTTTCCCTCTCTCATAATAACTTTCAGTAGCATCATGAATAAAATTAACGATATAACTATCACATAAAACATTCTTATCATGAGCCACATGCATAAAAGAATTAATACTCTTCACATAAACATATCCATTCTTATTAATTGTAGTGGGAGCAAATTCAACAAAATAGCTATCATTATTATTCTCATCACCATAATCATAAAATATAGGAGGCATATTGTAATCATAATTAATTTTCTCCTCAATAGTAGGTGGACTGAAAATATCATACTCATCATTGTAATCATCATATATTGGAGGCATAGTATCATCAAAGTAAATTTTCTCCTCCGTGCTTGGGGGACTAAAAAGATCATTTTCATAAAAACTAGCTTCCCCAAGCTTAGACTTTTCCATAGCATTAGCAATAATGGTGTCCAAAGAATTCATACTAACAATTGCTATTAGCATGCAAATAAAGTTCCATAGGTTTTTTAATTTTCTCTTCAAACACTTCATGTCCTAACTCAAGATAAATACTATAAAGCTCTCTAATTTTTTGTTGTTGTTTTCCATTAAAGCCTAACTAGTGAAAACAAGAACCAAAAAGACAAAATTGCAAAATCAAAAGGAAATAAGTTCGAGCACTCACACCGGAGGATGTGAGTACCTTTTACCTTACCTCCCCGGCAATGGCGCCAGAAAATAGCTTGATGTCTATGCACTTTTATTCTTGTAGACAATTGTTGGGCCTCCAAGTGCAGAGGTTTGTAGAACAGCAGCAAGTTTCCCTTAAGTGGATTACCCAAGGTTTATCAAACTCAGGGAGGAAGTGGTCAAAGGTATCCCTCTCAAGCAACCCTGCAATCAAGATACAAGAAGTCTCTTGTGTCCCCAACACACCCAATACACTTGCCAGGTGTATAGTGCACTAGTTTGGCGAAGAGATAGTGAAATACAGGTGGTATGGATATAAGACAACGGTGCCCGAAAATAGCATGATGGTGTGTGGTTGACGTGGGAATAGACTAAAGGCAATCTGAAATAAGGATGGAAGCAAGCAAACATGTAACAGATCTAGTTGGAAACGGTGTTTCAATGCTTAGAAACAAGGCCTAGGGAGCATACTTTCACTAGTGAACACTCTCATATAAATATCATCTCTTTATGATACTACTCTTAACTACTCTCTGGTTGGACACTCTAATCCATGGTAGGGCTATAACAGCACACCTCAAAGTCCGCTTTCCCTATCTAGATAACCCCACACTGTCACCTTGAGCTCTAGATGGTTCCAATAAACACCACAATTTCATAAAAACATCCAACTCCAAATATAACTTATAACAAGTATTTGTAATCTCTAGCCTAAGTGCCACCATGGTGTACACGCTCTCAGTTTCACACACACAAGGAGAGAAGAGATTTATTAAAGCACTTGAGTAGCAAGGTAGATCTACTAGATTACAAAGCTCATGATCACAATATGATCATGCATAGAGAGAGAGATGAACACATAGCTACTGGTAGAGCCCTTAGCCTCGAGGAAGAACTACTCCCTCATCATCAAGGGAATCAGCAATGGCGATGAAGATGGCGGTGTAGATCGATGGAGATGGCTCCGGGGGCACTTCCCTGTCCCGGCAGGGTGCCAGAATAGAGACTTTCTGTCCCCCGAATCTCCCCTTCGGTTGATGGCGGTGCTGCGGAACTTTTCGTGGCTGGAGGCTGGATGACTTAGGGTTCTTGCATCGGGAGGCATCTTATAGGCGAAGAGGCAAGGTCGGTGGGCGGGGGCCCACCTGGTGGCGCTGACTACACTAGCCACCATATATGGTGTGGCCACCTTGTGGCCCCTCTCCGTCTTGTCTTCTGGCTCCATGAGTCTTCTGGTAAAATATCGACTTTGGCTTTTGTCCGGTCCAATTCCGAGAATATGGATTTTCTGACTTTCCTGGAACCAAAAGCAGTAGAAAACAGGCAACTGGCACTGTGGCACTTGTTAATAGGTTATTCCAAGAAAGTGTATAAAAAGTACTCCAAAGTTGGAACAAAACACAAGAAAGTAGATAAAACCAAGCATGGAACATAAAAAATTATGGATACGTTAGCAACGTATCAATACTCTAGTGTATATGTTTTTCATGACAACCTCTCACACTCTCAATTTTACATGATTATACTTTATTGTTCAAAGGCAAGCCTATGAGTTGAGTACATGACATGGAATAAGGTTTACTCATTTGAATCATCCATGTTAACAATAATTTTGCTGCGCTATAAGGATGCATAAAAAACCTGTATGATATGCTTGTCATTACTCTATATATGCTGAAGTTTTTCAGATTAATAAAGTGGAGGAAACATGAGACAACCAATCATGAGTAAGATCATCATCTCGTTATTTCAGTTTAAATGCTGAGTTCCTTTTTGATTTTGGTTTTCTTGCTCGAGGAGGATCCAGTTTAAGCTTGGGGAGGTTGATAGATGTAAAATATAGCCATCTACATCCACATTTAAACTAGATATTATTCCTAAACCCTGCCACTAATTCCTAATGGTCAAAGGGGTATCCAATCCTTTCTTTCTATTTTTCCCGGCGCAGATAATGACATTTGATGATGGTAATCACAACATTAAAGTCAAAGATACGAGATTTCCAACAACCCAAAGAAACCAGGGGTCGTGAAGTGGAGACTGAAGCGTTAACGACCAACTATACGACGGGAATAAAATTCTGGCCATATAGTTCCGGCCGTATAGTTTCCATCGACGCCGCTAGATCAAACAGAATAACATTCCTGAAGGTACCCCTATATAAAGAGGCTTCAGGCGATGAGAAACGGCGCCCCAAGAACCCCAGAAACCTGCATCCACAACACCAAAGAGCCGCCGGAGGAATAGACTTAGATCTAATCTCCAAACCCTTCTCCATCACCATAGCCATATTCCACCACTTGTAGTAGTTGATCTCATCTTTGATTGGCGACATTGTAAGACCATTTGCTATCAATCTCATGATTTCCATTGCAATGAATATGATTGTTGATTTCATATCTATGCATGAGTAGTTCTCTTTGGGCTAAGGGCTTCGGTCTAGCCATGTAGCTTTTGTGCATGTTATTTATCATAGATGGTATCATTTATTAGTTTGTATGACATGATGATTATTGTATCCTCTCTTGCCTCAATCCAAGGACTTTTCAGGTACCCAAGACCCCGAGTATTGAGCCATGTATAGGGAGTATGAGTAATGACTAATTTACAGGTTGGGAACCCTAGTGACAGAAGGGGTAGTACGGCTACATGTGAGGGATTTACTTGGGATTAACGGTAACATCACTATGCATATCATTGGTTCTCTTTCTTCTATGGATGAGACTAGTAGGTTATTGCTATAAGTGGTTGCAGAGGAAATAGCAACTATGGATGCACTGCTCACATATAATTTTCTTGCTCTAACAATTACATGCATACTTTATTATTATCGTTTATTCCCATCAGATGTTTTGCATAGCTACAGGTGAAACCAAAATCCCTAGGCCCTCTCTCCATCATCGACAACAACAAAAGACAGCAAACTCTTGGTCCGGTAAAACACAAAAATAATTCTAAAACTCCCGAAGGTCCGTTAAAGTAACTTCACTATGCTTTCTGCTTCCCGAGGATTCGATAACCCAGGTCTACTAGGGAAAAAGAGCTTTGCTACATCTGTAATCCGGATCAAAGGTATCACGTCAGGACACTTTCTTTTCTCACCAACGGGCGCCAATCCGACAGAAGAGATTGCGTCCTCGATGAATATTCTGTGACAGACGTCTCCATCTCCTCATCGGCAGCAGTCCTAGTCAAGGAAGATCATCGGATGCAAAAGGATCGGCTGGGAGTTCGCCTCTTTCGGGGAGACGAAGCAAGGAGGATAGATGATCACAATCCTATAGGACAAAAGATCCATAATCACAAAGGAGGATAATAATAAAAGAACAAAATAAAAATCATATAATAATAGCAAGCTCTGGGAAATTTACCTCTAGAAGGCGGTTCTTTTTGCCAAATGGCTCTACATGGCAAGTGGAGGGAACCAGGACTTTCTTGGTCAGCGTGGAAGTTCCGAGCCCTTTTTCATAGGCCTGGAGGGCAAGATCATACGGTGAAATCCTCATCGGGTCCTTCTTTCTAGTATACTCCCACATACCAGCAAGCCTTGCCTAAAGAGGTTGCACACGGATCCGCAGAAAATATGCCAGGATTTGAAGTCCCGATAATTCCTTGCGAACCTCATGACACAGTTTGGAAATATGGGCAAGAAGGGGTTCAATCTCCGTTATTTCTTCGGGAGTTGGATGTTGATCCCAAGAATCAAGTTTTCAACAAGGTTTATTGGGGTCAAAAGGGGCTAAGCCAAAAGATTAACCCTCGACTGACTGATCCTTGATGTAAAACCACTTGGTTTTCCATCCTTGGATGGAACCAGTAATCTTAAAATCAAAGTAGTCAACATCAGAGTGAATAGAGAAAATGGCGCCACCAATGTCATGGACAATTATGTCGGTGGCATTCCGATGAACATAGACGAAGTACTTCCATAGGCCCCAATGGGGATGGATCCCAAGGAAGCATTCACGAAGAGTCACAAAGCAAGCAACATGAAGAATGGAATTTGGCGTGAGCTCATACAGTTGCACGCCATAGACAAGAAGGAGACATTGAAGGAATTCATGGATAGGGAGATAAAGGCCGTGGAACAAAAACGAGAGGAATATTACCCTCCAGCTAGATTCCAGAATTGGAGCGGCCTCATCCCTGAGGAGCTTGAAGGTTCCCTCCTCGAGGTGGCTGGAGTTCCGTGCCTCACGCAAATCTCGCGCCGTGCACTTCAAAGGGGCCCATCCGATAGCCCTCTTCCTGGTGGCCTTGGTGGCCACAGCAAAAGTTCCTGTCTTGCTCTTGCCCATGGTGGTTGACGAGAAGCCCTAGCATGAGGAGGAAAGCAGGAACAAGCGAGAAAGGCAGAGGCATGCAAGGGCGCAAGGAAGAAGATGAAGCTAGCAAATAGGAGGTAAAAAAGTAAACAAGATCTCCTTTCACTTATAAAGAGGCAAAGCGCACAACTTAGACCGTTCGATGTAAAATCGAAACTTTAGAAATGCACAAGATGGTGACACGTGTCAAAGGAATCCATAAGGGAAAAAAATTATGTAGTTATTACTGCGGTAAAAACAGCGCAACCTTGCACGACACCTCGATCTCCGCGCAAAAAAGGGGACTTGCAGTCAAAAAACTCAGCTGAACACGCCACCCACATGTCATCATTACTGCTGCACGGCCCCACGTTCGAAACGTCCCATCGAGACGTGTTTTCTGGGAATCAACAGTGTCAATTCATCATCAGTGACATCATACAATGCAAGTCGCAAAGAGAACTGTGGCTTTGTAAAAAGGACAAGGGCCCAAAGAAAAGAAAAATCAGAGTCGAAGTAAATTCCTCCACGAAAGAGACTTTGAGACTACAATTGAATACCAATATCTCGAATGTAGTCTCGGGGGCTAGTCCTATTGGGAGTGCTGGCCGCACACCCGACAAAAATTCAAAGGAACACTGGCAAGCCTATGTTGTGATCAATACATCCAAACATATCCTCAGGGGCTACTCCCATCAGGAGCGCTGTCGCGCACCTGACGAATAAAAACAAATAAATATCCTTCAATGATTACTCCTATCGGGAGCGTCTATAGAAACTATAAAACTTCAACAATGCCAACAACCAAACAAGGTATCCGACAAAAAGGTAATACAAAAAATCTCGGATCACACTCGATGCGACAAAACTCTGAATGCCCTGTCCAAAAACATGAAGGTAAGACCCCAGGATTCGTCCTGTGTGGCCTGGTAATTGCACAAGAATGCGCTCTACCAGTAAAATATTCGTATGAACGATACAATGAAAAATCCCGATGGACACGCTGGGTACCCGATAAAATAGAACTAGAATTCAGTATTCGATAAGACCTCAGCGGCTCGAACTGAATTATGCCAGTTATAATTCCGAGTTTAGGCATGGGGACTTGAATTTGATGTAAGTCAACATTGTTTTTCCCCAGGAGCAATTAACTGATTCCCGATATGTCGGATGCATCAGACTTGTTGTACCAAATCCCTATAAGACTAAAAACAATGAAAAAATACAAAGGAAGGGAAAGAACTAAAAATATCTTCGAGACTCAACCAGAATTTATGATTCATGTAGAGTCTCGGGGGCTACTGACATAGGTACGATTACTCGCGTGCTTATGATTCGCTACCCTGGCTGCATAAAGGCTCACGACCCATGAAGATTCAAGATGATGGCCCAAATAAGCAACCGGCAAAAGCCCTGGTTGTATTAGGAAAGGAAACATGAACCGACATTGTGTTGGTATTGTAATTTTACATATGTAACCTGTCCGTATACGGCTTTGACCCGGCCTATTATATATAGGATGGGAGAAGCCTATGAGGAGGTACCGAAAAACCCCCAAGCGATCTGTAATAGTGTTGTTCATCAAATAATCAGGCGACTTTGACTCCCTTGTTTGCCTAACATCCGACGAAATCCCCAGCGTTCTCTTTTCTGCAAAACCCCAAGTCCATCACCATGGACATTGCCAAGGTTACCCCTCATCACCAGCGTCACTACAACAACTCCAACATATGCCCCCACATGATCGAAGTTGACGATATCGTCCTCTGAAGGATTTTTCCTCGAGAAGGCCTCATCAAGCTTTCGCCGAAACCATGGAACATCAAGCACCTCTACAAGCTCTACCCATGACACTACGGTACGGGAGCCATCGGTGTCGCGGTGGTCTCACACCTCGTGAAGCATCCCCTAAGCGTCGAGACTAGTCCGTGAGAGCTTTTGCCCATCTTGTGGGGCCTCATGTCCATCATAGCGGTGTTTTTGTGGTGAACAACTACGTGTCATCAATAAAAGGATGAACTTCGCTCCAAGCATGTTTATGTATCCTTACCTCAGTAAGTAATATGAATTTCATGCTTCAGATGCGATCACAGGTACTCCATGTATGTAACGCGAGCGGGGGCTGGACATGGTGCCTATGCTAGCGTCCGCCCCATCAAAACAAAACCCAAGTTACTGATCTCTGACTTCTGGGCCTGATCACCCCGTATAAGTCACCTCACCAAGGTCATGGTGCTTGGTCTCCTCATGTAACACATAGGTAGGAACCAAGGAGCACGCACAATCATCATATCTGCAACTTGCGGGCACGCCTGTGCCCTCACAACCAGAGCGCGGACTTAAAGCTACTTCACGAGGAGTCAGCTATGCCTCACAAGAGGACCACTCTGAGGCCCACATGGTGCCCTTGTCGAGGACCTGCTCCTGTTAAAGCCAAACAGAACTTGGGGCATCTCCTCCAAGGAGGCCATCGCACGATGCGCTTCATGAGGAGCCACGAGGTGTCCTCGCTGAGGCTCGCACGGTGTGTCCTCTCGCCTAAGTCTCACAAGTGACTGTTATCCAAGGCCTCACGAGAGGAACGATCTGAGGCCCGCATGGTGCCCTCATTAAGGATTTGCCTATGTTAGCAAAACAGAACACAAGGCATCTCCCTAGGGAGGCCATCGCACGATGTGCTTCGCGAGGTGCCATAAGGTGTCCTCACCGAGGCCTGGACGGTGCTTTCGCCTACGTCTCTCCTAAGTCTCTTCACCAAAGCCATCACGAGATGCGCTCCACGAGGGCCACAAGGTCACCACATTAATTCTCGCCCGAGACTCCCCTCGCAAGGCCCATAAGGCGCTCTCATCAAGTCTCACAGGAGGTCCCTCGTAATTGCTCGCAATAAGGCAACCCCAAGCACGAGCCTAGTGTGAGGCTATTGATAGGAATTGCTCCTCGCCAAAGCTAAGTAAACGTTACCTTGATCCTCCTCTCTTCCCCTGTCTACGTCTTGCAGAGGACTGGGGTCTCAGAACTCGAGGACAAGTACAAACTGCACATGCAAAATATACACACATACACTTGTTAGGTTCCAAGGCAGAAAACATTTTTTTTGCTATGGTGAACACGCCTAGCCAAGATCTATCTATGCAGATGTGTAGTAACGATAGGGGATTCAGTGATCATACCTTTGAATACCGAACGCGGTTAACGTTCCGCGAGCAACCTGGATAATGTACTCGTACTCGCACGACCTCAAGGTAGTGAAGCTCCTCGCAAGTCACCATTTGCTCCTTGTATGACGTAGCCAACCTCAGGGTCATGTCGACGCCAAAGCTCCAAGCTCCAAGAAAAAGCACCACAAGTGGCAGTGCCTCGTGCCCTTACACACATACGGTGTACAGACGTCTCCCGGACTCTGGTCCAGCAAAGAAGTGGAAGAAGATTGATCTGGACCGAGTCCAGCAACACGACAGTGTGCATATGGTGGAGAAACCCCAATCTCCGTATGAAATTCCAATCTTGGGAACCACACTTGAGGGAGAGGGAGATAGGGAGAGAGGATAGGCAAAGCCAATTGAAGGGATGGATTTGGGGAGAGGGGTGCCCCTCTTTATATAGGTGGAAGGGAGGTACTCCCTCCCTCAAAGTCCCGGGGTGGGACTAATCAAGGGAAGAGGTGGGAGGAGGCCCGTCCATCCCTCCCCACATGGGCCCCATGTGGTGGGAGTCCATTAGTGGCCGTCGGCCAACCCTGGCCCTTCCTAGGGCGCGCGACCCCCTCTTGGGCCTCTCTGGTGGCCCATTTAGGTGGGCTGCCCCATAAATTCAATTAAAAAATACATTTTTAATATCAATTCATTTAATTAATATTAAATACATATTATTTAATACCTATCACTTTGAAACACCTTTTGAACATATCCGATCATCATCAGATATCCCCGATACACTTTTGGTATGACTCCAGAACTATTCTGGAGTTCTCTCTCTTTTCTCCTACGATCTTGGATCAATCACTAAGCGTCTCTACCCTTAAGTGTGACACCCTACGGCTTCAGAATACATAGACATGATCAACACACTTCCCAATCAATGACCAATAGCGGTATCTGGAAGCAAATAATGCCCCCCATGCATTCCATGAATAACTTGTTCGCTTGAACCTTGACCGTCGAGTCTCATTTCCTTTGCTCTACGATACCTAGTTTGTCCAAGATCCGATCTCCTGGTATTGACATACCTAAGTTCTGTCTTGTTACCGACAAAACACATTTACTCGTTCTCGTGATATTACATCCTCGTGACCTAGTTACATATTTGCAAACTTGTAGATGTAATCTCACGGAGTAGGCCTAGGGTATCTATCCATCACTCGGATGCGCAAATCCCGCTCTTGATACATAGGCCTCAAAAGTTCCTCTAGAATACCTAAAACACACCTTTATGGTCACCTAGTTACGGACATGACGGTTGATGTGATCAAAGCAGCCTCGGGAGACAGTGATTAATATGATCTCACTATCGAAGGACTGAATCACTATGCTTTGCTAGATAGTGCAATGTTGAACTATGTGACTAGATCATATTGCAATACTAGGGGTTGGGTGTTGTCCATTACGTCATTCATCCAATGACATGACCCCTGACATGGGTATACCCTACGGGTACTCGAGCTTGGTATATACGGCCTAAATATGTAAAGGCCCACAGTGTCGCCAAGGCCCAAATGAAGGACTCGAGTAACCTACGAACTCTCGATTGCTTGAAGAACAAGAAGAAGCTAAAGATAGAAAGTTTAAAGGGGAAACCCTAACCTGTAACCGACTTGACCTGCTACCCGAGACCTAGCCTATCTATATAAAGTCTAGGAGGGGCGGCGAGAAGGACACACGCAACCCTAGTTTCCACAACCCTCGCCAGATTGCATCTGCGCACCATTGTAATCCTCGATTCCTTTGATAATTCCATGTGCAGACAAGCAGGAGTAGGGACCTCTATGAGGCCTGAACCTGGTAAATCTTCGAGTCCCCTGTGTGCTTGTTTGCTAGCCGATAGATGTCTCCAGCGCTCCCTCCTTCTCCAAAACCCAAGTCCATAACAATGGGCATTGATGAGTTAAACCCTCGTCAATTGGCGCCATCTGTGGGAAGTGGGAGTGTTGATGTTGTGGCTTCTTCGGCCCCATCAACCGCGATCTACAATTCCGCAACAGCGGAGATTCACTATCTCTTCGGCACGTTCGACTTCACCGTCCACACGCTGGCCACTCGCCCGGCTTTCGAGTCCGTGGGCGATGGAGTCAGCCTGGCAATAGGGAGCTTCCGCTTCCAAGTTGGTCAGATGGGCACGCTTCGCATGCCCGACCAGCCGACGGTGCCATCGATTGCCCCAGCATCATGGTTCCCTCCATCGATCGGCACCCTCAGTGAACTCAACGCCTCGACAACAGTCGAGAACACGGTCAGCGACAGCAGTTGCAACTCCGATCTGAGCGATCTGGCCACTGAAGATGGAGCCTACGGCTCCGGATCTGAGAGTTGTGGAAGTAGCAGCTTCCCCAATCACTTCATGTGCACCGTCATCAATGCAGGCGATACCTCCGCCAACCACGATAACACTGGCAATCGCGGTAATGGAACTGACCCACCTCTTGTTGGCAATGGCGGCAACGGTGCTAATGGCGGTAACGGTGGTGATCACACCAACGCCAACAACGGAGGAGCAGTCGAACCTCCAACCATAATAAACGAGCAAACCGGCGAATGTGTCGTGATCGGGCTCAACGAGCAAAAATGGGCTCGCTGCCGCGAGGCCCTACGAGGCACTCCTCTACCCTTCGGATCTCCGCAAGAACTGCTAATGGGCTACCATTGGCTCCTGAAGGAAGAATTCAAGCGCCAAGTATAAACAATCGCGCAACTCGAGGCGTGCAAAAAAGCAGCAGACGAGTCGAGCCTTCGTCGTGCTGGGTCTCCTCCCACGGAGGATCCTCCTCAAGAGGCAACGAGTACATCGCCAAAAAGAGGCAATCTCGGATGGCCCATCTCACCGAGCAAGAACACATAGAAGCTACAAAGGTCCTCGACTTCAGATCTATGACAGTCGATACACGGGGCAATGTGGTCCCCAAGACGCCGCAGGCTACGGTGACAGCGGCCACCATGTACCTCCTTAACAACCGGCCGCCAGCTGGAGATCCCCGAGCCGCCATGCACCGATCTACAATCGTGGGCTTGGGATTAATCGAGGCCGCCCTCGACAAGGAGCCAACACCGGAGCCAAAGAAAGGCAAGGTGCTAGCAAAGCGCTACTCCTCACCCTCATCCAGTGATGACAGTCACGACCTATCTCGACATCGCCGCTCACGGCGGCACGACCACGACTACGACGCGCGTCATGACATCACGCAGCGCAAGATCGACAAATCAAGGGCACGACTTGCTCGGTCGACTGACTTGGAAGAGGAAGATGTGGAGCTCTGTGGTGCCAGATGCTTCAGCAGATCCATCAGGCAGAAGCGAATGCCCAAGTGTTTCAAACTCCCGTCGGAGAACCCGAAGTTTGACGGCCTACAGGACCCAAAAATCTGGCTGGAGGACCACATCTCCTCCGTCAGGCTCCACGGAGGCAGTCGAAGCATGTCCATGCAATGCTTACAGCTATAGCTGCAAGGCGCCGCTCGAGCATGGCTCAACAACCTCCCACGCAGATCCATTCGCAGTTGGGATGAGCTGGTTTACAGCTTCGTGCGCAACTTTAAGGGCACATACAAGTGGCCCGCATCAATCGAAGAGCTGAGATGCTGCCAGCAAAGATCTGGCGAATTGCTGCGCTCCTACATCCAAAGGTGGTCCATCATCAAGAACTCCGCAGAAAACATCTCGGAGGATCACGCGATTGACGCATTCAACGGCGGCGTCCACCGCATAGAGCTCAGGGAGGAGCTGGGTCGCTCAAAGCCCAAGACCATTGACCACTTGATGGAAATCGCGAACCGGTGGGCCGATGGAGAAGATTCGGTGAAAAATCGCGTCCACTCTGACGAGGAGGCAGGACTCGAGCGCAGACGCGACCGCCGAGGCAAACGCCGTATGCGCATCTACGATGACCACGACGACGTCAACATGGTCGCAGCTGGCTACACCGACAGACGCGACGATAACCGCAATAGCGGATACCGCAGTGGTGGATACCGCGACTCTGGGAAAACCACGCAAGTATGGCAACGCTGCAACCATGATGAGGCACCCGCGACATCCATCGAAGAAAAACTGTCCGGGCCATGCACGGTGCACTTCTACATCGATAAACATGATGGAAAGAAGAAGTCCAACCACCTCCTCAAGGACTGTCACGAGTTCCTCAAATTACATGAGGGATTGGTTTGAATGAATCGCAACGCGGTCGAGAGAGGCTACAGAGCGGCTCCAGGCACCGTGGCACATGGCGCTCCGCCACCGCCACACAGAATGCCCCAAAGCGCGCTGCCGGACCAACACCAGGGAGGTGAACCCTACCCACGGGCCATGGGTACTATGATGATCCAAAAAGGATGCCCCTCCAATCGGGTGCAGAAGGCCATCACTCGCCAAGTTAACTTGGCCACACACTCGCCACCATCTACCACTGAGTACCTCAGCAGAAGCGAGTCCTGCATCACCTTCGACAAACACGATCATCCGCCTCAAGTACCTTGTCCAGGCCACTATCCCCTCATACTCGAGGCACAAATTGGAGGCTTCGATATGAGCCACGTCTTCATGGACGGTGGAAGCGGCATCAACCTTATATTCACGAGTACCTTGCGAGCCATGAGGATCCCCCTGACTTGCCTAGAAGCCTCAGACACAACATTCCACGGCATCACCCCAGGAAAGTGCGTGTATCCCCTGGGCAAAATCAACCTCGATGTCATCTTCGGCACGCCAAAAAACTTTTGGCGTGAGCGCATCGACTTTGAGGTCGTCGACTGGCCCTCACAGTATCACTGCATCCTCGGACATGTCGCGTTCGCTAGGTTCATGATAGTGCCACACTACGCCTACCTGCAAATGAAAATGCCAGGTCCCAATGGCGTCATCACAGTCAACGGGAGCTTCGACAGTTGCGACAGGGAATTCAAAAGAATTTCCCAGTCCTTCGGCATGCAGGAAGAACTCGCGAGACTAAAGGAGTCGACAGACAACAGTCTGCCTCCCCCAAGCCGGCCAAGCTCGCCTGATTTATCTTTCGACTCATCAGTGCACACAAAGAAAGTGCAGGTTCACCCCTCGGATCCCGCCAAAACGGCCCTCATCGCCAACAACTTGAGTCCCGCATAGGAACTCGCGCTTGTCGAATTCCTCCATGAGCACTAGGAAATTTTCGCCTGGTGTCCTGCGGACATGCCAGGAGTTCCCAGGGAATTCGCCGAGCACACACTCAACGTTAACCCTGACGCAAGGCCAGTCAAGCAAACAATCTGGCGATTATCTGAGACACGGGCGCAGGCAGTTGGAATGGAGATCAACAGACTCCTCGATGCCAAATTCATACGCGAGATCAAGGAAAGCACTTGGCTCGCCAACACGGTGCTGGTACCAAAAAAGGACACGGATATCTTGCGGATGTGCGTGGACTTCACCTCCCTGAATAAGCACTGCCCAAAGGATCACTTCCCGCTACCGCGCATCGACCAGATCGTCGACTCCACCGCGGGATGCGAGCGCCTCTGCTTCCTCGACGCCTACTCAGGCTATAATCAGATTCAAATGAAGGAAGAAGATCAAGAGAAAACAGCGTTTACAACGCCCTTCGACATGTTCTGCTACAATACAATGCCCTTCGGGCTAAAGAACACGGGAGCCACCTACCAGCGGTGCATGAAGGCTTGCCTCAAGGAGCAACTTGGTCGCAACATTCAAGTCTATGTCGATGACATAGTAATCAAGACCAAGGAGGAAGCCTTCCTAATCGACGATTTATGCGAAACCTTCGCCAACCTCGACCGCTACCAGATCAAGCTCAACCGGACAAATACACCTTCGGCGTGCCATCTGGGCAACTACTCGGATATCTCATCTCCGCCAGAGGAATCGAGGCAAACCCAAAGAAAATAAAAGCCATACTGGCCATAGAGAAGCCGAAGAACATAAGGGGCGTACAGCAGCTGGCTGGGCGAATCGTGGCCCTCAGTCGATTCATCAGTCGGATGGGTGAAAAGGCACTACCGTTCTACCAACTCCTCCGCAAAGCTGAAAAGTTCGAGTGGACCAACGAAGCGCAGGAAGCATTCGAAGACCTCAAGCGCCTGCTATCCACTTCGCCAGTACTGGTGACCCCACGAGAAAGGGAACCGTTGTTGCTATATATCTCCGCCACCAACTAGGTGGTCAGCAGAGTGCTCGTGGTCGAACGAGCCGAGGAAAACAAAGTCCATGGAGTACCAGATGTCCTCACGCCAACAAAACAACAGTACCCGCACTACCAGAAGCTGGCGTACAGCGTCTTCATGACCGCCCGGCGACTGCGCCATTACTTCCAGGAACACCCCATCGTGGTGGTCGACGATGCCCCGTTGGGGCATATCCTCAATAACCCCGACGCCACGAGGCGAATCGCGCTTTGGGGAATCGAATTGTCTCCACGAGACATCACATATGAAAAACGCGACGCGATCAAGTCGCAAGTTCTCCCAGACTTCCTCGTGCACTGGATGGAGAACCAGCTTCCTGACAAACCAGACATGTCCTACCTCTAGACAATGCACTTCGACGGGTCCAAGCGGAAGGACGGAGCAGGTGCAGGTGTCATACTGACATCACCTCAAGGAAACAAGCTGAAGTACATCCTACGAATGCAGTTCACCGCCTCCAACAACGAAGCTGAATACGAGGCCCTGCTACACGGGATGAGGATGGCAAAAGCCTGCGGCGCCAAGAGACTCATTATTTACGGCGACTCCAAGTTGGTCATCAACCAAACAATGCATGAGTGCGACGTGCTGAACCATAACATGATCGCCTACCGCGACCTCTACGACACACTCGAAGGGGACTTCGACGGCTGCGAACTGCGACACGTAGGCCGCGAAAGCAATGAAGAGGCGGACACACTCGCCAACATAGGCTCTACCTGCGTCCCCATACCACCTGGGGTATTTCTCGAGCGCATCTACGAACGCTCCATCAAGCCAAAGGCCGCAGAGAAGAAAACAAGCGCAACAATGGACTCGAGGGCTACGTCGCCCAATGAGCCAATGGCACTCGATGACCTGGAGCTGGACACTGGACTCGAAGGACCAATGAGCGTCATGATGATAGAATCATCCTAGACTCAGCTGTACATCACGTACCTCCTCAGCAAACGGCTACCAGACGACCCGACTGATGCGCGACACGTCGCGCGATGATCCAAGGCATTCGCCGTTATCAACGGTGAACTATACAAGCGCATCATCACAGGAGTACTCCAGCGATGCGTCTCCGCGGCTGACGGAAGAGTTGTCCTCCTCGACATCCATGAGGGAACCTGTGGACACCACGCTGGCAGCCACGCCCTCGTGGCCAAAGCTCTGCGAGCTGGGTTCTACTAGCCTACGGCCGTGCGCGACGCCAAAGACATCGTCCAGAAATGAAACGCGTGTCAACGATTCGCGGACAAGCTGCACGCACCCGGCGCGGAACTCCGGCCAATCCCATTGGCCTGGCCCTTCGTGCAATGGGGACTCGACATGGTCGGCAAGCTCCCCAAGTCCTCACGAGGAGGTTACGTCTACCTCCTGGTGGCAGTCGACAAGTTGACCAAGTGGATAGAAGCCATGTCAGTGACCAATCAATCGGGGCATAGCGCAGTCAAGTTCTTCGAGTCCATCGTCTTCCGCTTTGGAGTGCCACACAGCATCATCACGGACAATGGAACGAACTTCACATCCAAGGAGTTCCAAGAATTCTGTGAGAATCTGGGAATCAACATCAGCTACGCCTCGGTAGCACATCCACAGACCAACGGTCAGGATGAAAAGGCGAACGGGCTCGTCTGCGGCGGCATCAAGAAGTGACTCCTCCGGCCACTCGAACAAGCCGCGGGCTGCTGGCCAGACGAACTGCAGTCAGTACTCTGGATCCTACGCACAACCCCAAACAGTGCTACAGGCTACACCCTGTTCTTTATGGTGCACGGGGCCGAAGCGGTGCTGCCCGCCGAGGTACGGTACAAGGTGCCACGCATGGTCGCTTACAGCGAGCAGGAGTCATCCTTTGCACTCAAAGACTCCGTCGATCTCCTCGACGAGGCAAGGGAAATCTCCGTGGAAAGATCAACGATCTACCAGCAGAACCTACGCAACTACCACAGTAGGAGGCTGCGCCCTAGATCCTTCGTCGAAGGCGACCTAGTCCTGCGACTAAAGCAGCAAGGACATCTCAAGCTCGAATCCCCCTGGGAAGGACCATACGTGATTATAGAAGTAATCCCAGGTGGCGCCTATCGCCTTCAAGATCTATAAACAGGAGTCGCATACTCCAACCCCTGGAACGTCGCACAGCTGCGATACTTCTACCCTTAGTCGTTTTTACTTTTGCATCGCAAATAAGGCACTTAGCTAGGGCTACTTAGCCACACATTGTACCTCGTATTGTCTCATGAATAAATAAAGCTAAGTGCCCAAAACTCTGTGTCTTCCTTTATTTTTCCGCAACTTATCGACTCGGGGGCTACGCCACCCTACACAAATCTGTTCTACGAACTAAAACGCGATATCCTGAGTAGCTGGCACATCAAATCGAAACCCTTGACACAACATCAACCCAGTTGCAACACATCTGACAGGTTGACAAGGGACTGAGATAAACGCATGGCCAGGCTAACGAAAAGGAGTCGCATAGTGCAACGCACTCACACGCTAACAAGCTCTTTATACATATTCGACAATAAATTATACACAACATTTATACGAACTTTACAACACGGGTACACTTATGTGCAGGATACAAACTAAGCTACTACTGCAACAAGAGAACGTTGGTTTGTTACTCAAAGAAGTCGACGATCTCTTCTGCTGGGCGATCCACCGCCTGGTAGTGCGGCACCATATTCCAGGCAGAACCTGCTGGTAGCACAAGTGGCCCAGCCGCAATTGCCGCAACATCCACGTCAGGCCTATGCAGTCGCACCAACGATAAAGCGGCCTTGGCACCAGCCACCAACTATTGCCTCACACACTCGCGAACCACGGTCAGGTCTTGAAATTTGGCGAGGAGGGCCATTAGGCTTGATGGAGTAACATCCAGCGGAAACATCGTCCGATAAATGTTCTTCAAGCATGACTGTGACTTCTTCAGAAAGTGCATCACTCGCGACACACGATCCTGCAGGGTCACCAGCGCAATCGCACGATCATGATCTACCCAGAAGTACCCACTCTCTTGAAGTTGCTCCTGGGTCAGATCATGCATACGAATGGCAATTCTCTCCTTCTCATCTTGCAGATGACGCGCGCTGACAACTATACGAAGCCAAAACAGAAGCATAAGGACAGCGCACCATCGCGAATGACTACAAGGAAAAAATAAGAGCAAGCAAACTAACACTTGAATTGGTCGCCCAACTGCGTCACCTCGCCAAGCAGATACTGTTCTCGGGCGGTGGCCTTCTCTGCCTTTGACTTCCATACATCCACGTTACCACGGAGCACGGGCAATTCACGCTCTAACTGCTTCACGCGGTCACGCAGTCGTGAAAGCAGCGACAACTCATCTACCCTGGAGCACAACGGCGCCAAAGTATCATCAAGGGGCGGCGAGTCCTGAGGTTCCCTCAAAGGATCACTTGATGTACCCTACCACAAGCCAAGCAAGAAGCGAATAAGAAGATCAAATCGACACACAGACAAAAGATTCGAGTGCATTCAAGAATGGCAAAAAGTATCAGCAGATACACCCGCCAAAAGGCATGTTCTAGACAAAAGGCATAAACTAATCAACTATTACAAAACTATTGAGGAGCGATTGGCTTCTTCGACTTTGACGGCTTCGAGGGCTTCATCGAGTCCGTGGCAGTGTCAGATGCCACTGACTTTCCGCCAGCCCCTGATGTCGCAGCCTTTGCCACCTTCTTGGCTTGCTGCAGCTCCTCAGAGTACTTCGCAACCATGCTAATCAGCTGCGGCCCATATTTGCCACAGGCAGTCGCGAAGGGAGCAAAGACTACCTGTTGGTCATCCGTGCTAATGGGCATCGCCTTCGAAACCGCTGCAGGGTCAACCTCGACTCCGTGGGCCTGCACCATGGCGAGTGACATTGATGCACCAGCCGCACGGTGCGAGTTCTTGAATCTTGCAGGAACACCCCCGGCGAGAGACTCCACCAGCTCGTTCATGTTCTCGATTAGCTCGGCCTTGGGCATCAACTCCTCCCGAAGGCGACTGAGCACGCCCTTGGCTTTGGAAAGGATATCCTGAACGACGGTGTTGCGGTCCTCGACTGCTGAAAGTGCACCCGCCAAGGCATCATCGCGACGAAGGGCCTAAGGGTCGAAGCTCAAATCACCAGCATCTATACATAAACCCATACATGGACAAAACATTAGCGCTAACGGCAAAAATCGAACAGAGAAAGATGATGATATCCAAACATAGTACCTGAGAGGGCCTTGGTAATCGAGAAAAGCTATTCTTCGAACAACTTCTCCCTGGCAACGATGGAGGCACGCAGATCCTCTTCACGCCTCTGAGCCTCGTCACGCGCTACGATCGCCTCATCATGGCCCTTCACAGTCGCGGCGAGTGTTTTCTCCATGGTGGCAGCGTTGCGCAGGAGGGCGTTATGTTCAGCTACAAAACAAAAGGGATTGACTATTAGCCGACCATATAAAAAGGAGAAGAAGAGGAAGTGAAGAACACTTACTTTCGACCATGCGATGACGCGTCTCCAGCATTACATGTTGACGACCCATCGCAACCACTTGCTCCGCCAAGTGAGCGGCTTCCTTCACAAGGGGCTATCGCACAACAAGGGATCAGCAGATGGCATAGATAACATCGACTGCAACATCAAAAGAAGAAATCCTACACTTACATGATCCTCCAATGACTCTGATGTCGATTGGTGTGCAGTCATCCGGGTAACCATTTGATGCTCCCCTTCATGCGGAGAGCTGGAAGAGTTGTGCCTGGAATGGGCCGCCAATAGAGGGGAAGAAGCACGCTCGACCTCTTTCTTAGCCCTTGAGGTTGCGACTCCTGATTCTTTCAAAAATTGGACGTCGCCAGAACATGACGATGCCTCTTGACTGCAAAAACAAAACCAACATCAAGGACAAGGCAAAGCCAATGAAGAATCAGAAAAGACAAACCAAATACTTACCAATCAAATTTATCAAAGTCAAAGGTTGGTTCCCCCGACTCTGACGAAGACTCCTTTGGCAGTCGCATCTTCTTGCGAGAAGATGGCGCCACGGCGCTCACAGGAATGGCAGGGATTGGCGACCCCGCACCAATGCCTGCACCTTCCGGAGTCGAAGGAGACGACGCATCAGAATCCTTGCTGCACGAACGCTTGCGAGTATCCGGACTACCCGACTCGGGGGCTTCCTCTTCCACATCGGATAGGACGGACGATTCTAACTCATCCTCTTCCAAGTCCTCGCGAGGGATAACCCCCTCAGGAAGAGGGGGCATACAGGGAGACACCGCCCAATCCTGTATACAGACAACAAATTCAGCACAAAGCAAAGAAGCAGCAAAGAAGCAATCAAAAAACTAAGCTACTACGTAGCACAATTGTACCTCAGGAGGAGAGTTAGAAGCGTTGAACGGGGGAACGACTGGCTCACTAGGAAGCACATCCTTGACGGTGTATGTGGTCACCAGTCAAACCCTTTTATCCACCTCACTCGCGGACATGCCATCGGCAGACACGCAAGTGACATCGTCAGCGCCAGCCCACTGAAACATGGGATGGACTCTGGCCTGCAGGGGCTGGATGCGACGGCGCAACCACGTGCGAATGAGGGTGCAGCCTCCCTCCTCTTTGCCTATGCGACTCTCGAGGTCGCAGACGCGCTCGTACAACACATCTGTCTCTGCAGACTCGCCAGGCATGACTACATTCTTCCAGGAGTGCCTCCTCTTGCACAGCGTCGCGGGATCGAAAGGTGCGAGTCCGAAGTGGTCTCCGTCGGCCTTCTGGTCGCGAACATAGAACCACTTGTCCCTCCACCCTTGGACGGACTTCATCAGCTTGATGTCGAAATAGGTGGCGGATGGATCGACGTGGATTCCGCAACCGCCTACATCATAGACTAAGGAGCCAGACGCAGATTGGCGCTTCAATTTGAAGAGGCGCTTGAAGAGGCCGAAGTGAGGCTCGATTCCGATCCAGCACTCGCAGAGGGTGATGAAGCAAGAGATATGGAGGATAGAGTTCGGGGACAGCTGATGGATCTGAAGCCCGTAAAAACAAAGGAGGCCCCTGAAGAAGGAATGCAGGGGCAACGAAAGGCCGTGAATGATGAACACCAAGAACATCACTCGAAAACCAGCGGGAGGAGAGGGGATTATCTCACCGCCGGGGATGCGTGCGTCAGCGACTGCGGCGGATAGCACTCCGTCTTGACAAAGAAGACGAAGATCTGGACGGACACCACGCGCCATTCGTGACGTGGGTGCCCGTGCCCTTCTTCTTCCCGCCGGCTGCGGTGCTGGTGCCCACAGCGGCGGAGCCGCCCTTCTTCTTCACCGCAGCAGCGGTAGCCGCGGAATCGGCCGCAACACCTCCCTTCTTCTTCCCCATTGCGCGGCGGCGATGCGACCAGAGAAAGTAGCTGGGAAATGCGCGGAGCTGGTCCAGCGCCGCGAAGGAAAAGAGAGCAGAGAAAGCAGGGGGAGCAGCGGCAATGGCGATGAAGGAAAAAGATGAGCGAAAGCAGATGTCAATTTTACCGTTGCAGCGCCACTACTTAACCTCTGGAAGATGCAATCCAACGGCTCAGAAAAACCCTACTAGACGCGTGGCGATCATTGTGCTAGACACGTGGAGGAGCCGAACATGAACTGTCCCCCCACCACTCCCATTACACGCGGAAATCGAGGAGGCACGGTTAAAATAAAGATTACGCACGCCCAGTCAAATCAGAGTCAGGGAGTGGGACCCACCGCTCGTCACGTCCCGTCAAACTCGCTCACGCGGGCAACTGAGGTCATGAAATCGTCAGCACTGACATCATCAAAGGTACGCAGCAGAAGACTTCGATTACTTTAGTTCTTGCTCAAGTCTTTGACTCCACCAAGCACTCGGAGGCTACTCCCATAGGGAGCCCTGGTCACGCACCCTACGATTTTCTTTCTTCTTCTTTTTTCAGGAGCATGGACAATCAAAGCAAACCCAACCACTCGAAGCATGATTCGACTATGGACATGGGTTACTCCTATAGGGAGCGCCGGAAGTAAATTTCGACTGAAATAAGCAAAAGTTATTTAGTCCCTGCCTGAGTCTTTGACTCAACCAGGCACTCGGGGGCTACTCCCATAGGGAGCACTGGTCGCGGACCCTATGATTATTTGTACAAAGTACTGTGTGTCGATAACATCCACACTCGAAGTTTATGGCAACACCGCCTCATAAATTGTTTCCTACAAAGAGACTGCGTCTCCTGGGTTACCCGAATCGTCTCTGTGATGATAAAATTCGGATGCCACGCTTACAGCATGAAGGTAAGACCTGAATAACGCCTGGCAACGCATTTGCTGCACACTACCAGAAATATATCCGTGCCTACAGGTACGATGAATATGCCTTGACGGACGTGTCGAGTGCTCACACCCATATATTGGAATTCGACTCCTGTAAGACCTTCGCGGCTTGAGTCGAATTACACTAGCACTTTTTCGGATTCGAGTCCGGGGACTCGAGTCTGAGTAGGTGGCGTTGTTTTACCCTAAGGTAGTTAACTGATACCGATACATCGGTTAAAATCAGGCACGCACACCAACAATGCCTATGACTCGGACAAAGCAGTCGAAAAATGTACTTAGTCATGCACTCGAAAGACTTCAGTCGAATCTGCGATTCCACTGGACACTCGGGGGCTACTGACATGGGTATACCCTACGGGTACTCGAGCTTGGTATATACGGCCTAAATATGTAAAGGCCCACGGTGTCGCCAAGGCCCAAATGAAGGACTCGAGTAACCTACGAACTCTCGATTGCTTGAAGAACAAGAAGAAGCTAAAGATACAAAGTTTAAAGGGGAAAACCGTAACCTGTAACCGACTTGACCTGCTACCCGAGACCTAGCCTATCTATATAAAGGCTAGGAGGGGGCAGCGAGAAGGACACACGCAACCCTAGTTTCTACAACCCTCGCCAGATTGCATCTACGCACCATTGTAGTCCTTGATTCCTTTGATAATTCCACGAGCAGACAAGCAGGAGTAGGGACCTCTACGAGGCCTGAACCTGGGTAAATCTTTGAGTCCCCTGTGTGCTTGTTTGCTAGCCGATAGATGTCTCCAGCGCTCCCTCCTTCTCCAAAACCCAAGTCCATAACAATGGGCATTGATGAGTTAAACCCTCGTCAACCCCATTATCAATTGACATAAATGTCCATGATCGGGAAACCTCGATCATCAGCTGACCAATGGACTAGTTGAATAGAGGCTACTAGGTACTTGGTTTGTTTGTATACCACACGTGTACTAATTTTTCCACTTAGTACAGTTATAGCATGGCATAAAACTTATTATGAACATTTGGAATATGATAATAAACTATCTTTATTATTTTCTTCTAGGGCATATTTCCAACAGTCTCCCACTTGCACTAGAGTCAATAATCTAGTTTATTACTCTCTGCATTTAACACCTATGACAATTGGTGTTGTTCGACTGCTTAACTTGTGGGAAACCTAATCTCCAGAACTAACATTTCAGGTCTGTGTGTATTTGCATGTCTTTGCGTCATTATGCATCACTCATTCTCAAATGAGATGGCATTGTATAATTTAGTCTTCTGGCAAGACCTAATTCCCTTGAGCTTAAACACATTTTGACACTATTGTCATACAATAGATCTTCATAGTGTAGCCCACTTGGAACTACACCTAGTTTGATAACAAACTATTTGACATAAATGCCCTCTTGCTCCTAGAGCATACATATACTTAGCTTTTCGTTGTATTATCCGTCACAATGTCTTAACTTTTGGAACTGATCCAGAACTATCAAGGAACTTTCTTCCATTTCATTGTGCTCCTTAACACATATCCTAAATTGAGATAAACTTCATTTGTATATGTGACATTGCATCAATGTAACACATTACATCGAACTATTTCGTCACTTCTGCATACATTGCATATTCTTGGTTCTTCCAAAGTACACAAGAACATCATCCTATTGTCCAATGATCATCTTATGAATCATTCTAATATATTCTCCTAACACTAAGAGCATAGGACTCATCTAGATATGTAGATATCATGGAATTCATGATCTAATCAATCATGAGGTTTCACTTATCAATTTCAACACAATTGATCTTGCTACCATGTGGCAAGAACTTTTCTTGTCATATATTGACCAGGAAACTCACATAGCTCCCACTCAAATATGCCACCATATTGAACTAATTCAGTATTTCATATATGTACTTCAGCACAACCATATTATCATTTCAATCTATATGTATATACTTTGATATATAATATTCGGGTTTTGCCTAAGTCTTTCATCAAAATCTAATTTCAATGAAATTCTTAATCCGTGTCTCATAAAAGATTCATCATTTCCAATAATGTCTTGGAAATATGTCTTAACGCTCCCACTTAGTTTCTTGTACACACAGGCATCTTCATCATTCTGATAATCTTAAACTCTTTAAAGTTTCATCACGATGAATATTCCAACTCCACTATGCTTATTTCAACCATTGAAGTTTGCATATTCCAGCATCCTTCGAATTAACAAAACCCTTTGGCATGTCTCATGTACACATCCTAGGTAACCATTCTTTTAGGAGAACATTGTTTTGTTTATTCAACTACCATATCTCAATATATAGTGGTTGCTACAATTATCTGTATAGACTAAATGTCGTTGTGGAAGATCCAATCTTGTCACTGTCAACTTTTGAACTTTGTCGTAAACTACTTCCTGACAAGTCGAACATTTCATAGATGTAAACATCCATGTATGTTTTTTATAGATCCATTTACGCTTTGAAAAGCTTAGCACCTTCCTGAGGGTCTACCAAGTTCATAACTTGATTTTCGTATATGGATACTATCATGAATTCTTATGTCCTCTAGTCATTTAACGGAGTCAGGGCTCATCATCGCTTCTTTGCATGTAATCGGTATATCTTTGTCCAACAATGACACTTTGCCTCAAATCTTGCAATTTTATTATTATCTGATCCATACGATTCAATATGAATTTAGATTTCCGGAACATACAACATTTGTAGAAATGGTAGACATGAGTATTGTAGTAGCCTCCAGAATAGTTTTCGGTGTTGTGTTACTCTGATCATGTCACTTAGGTTCAAATAACCACATCCAAATTTCTATTGTCCTCCCACTTAACTTTTCACGAAAAGTTCCTTCTCAAATAACCACATCCAAATTTCTACTGTCAACTTTTGATGGGGATATGCCGAAGGGGGTATGCCCAGCAGGACGTTCCGATTGGGTCAAAGGCTTAGCGAGTGGGCCTACAGGACGGCGACTGGAATGCGACTGAGGAGAAGGCCTGGCGATTGGAGACTGGAGGCCCAGACGTGTACTCGAAGCCCAGTCGGATTAGGTTAAAGCCTTTGAATCCATATCTTATTCGGTTGTAAACTGTAAACCCGAGCGAGGTGACTCATATATAAACCTTCCTAGGGTACTCTAAGGACTTACGTTCCATCATACACCCCTTCGAGCGACTCGCTGCTTAGACGCCGAGCTCGCCACCCCTGTAACTCGCTCTCCATAAATCTAATCTAGCAGGAGTAGGTCTTTACCCTCCGAGGGGCCGAACCTGGGTAAACCCATCTGCATCCGCCCCCATCTCGCACCGCAGATGGTCGCCAGCTCTCGCCCCCGATTCTATCAACCGTTGCCTAATGCAGCGACTGCCGTGGCCATTTCCACGATAGTGGCGCCCACAGTGGGGCCCGGCCGGACTGGCCTGAGTTCTGCGGCGAGACCCTACTCGCCGATCGACTGACCGATCGCCACCGGCCACATGATCGCCATCGGCGGGATCTTACAGATCCTGCCCAGCAGCTACATCCCGGTGTCACGTCCAGTGACCCACAACGCGATAATGCTGGTTGGCTCCATTAACCTATTCGTCGGCTTCACCGGCGCAGTCGATCCGGCAGCGACAGCGATCGTCGGCGGATCACCACCACGTCGCGATCTGCTCTCGGAGGAGCAGGTCCAATCCATCAGGAGCCTCGCCTCCTAGTACGATTCAGCCGCCAGCAACGCGGCCGAGACCAACACCACCACGGACGATGCGGCCCTACTCGACAACGCTGACTCCGTGACCCCTGCCTCGGTCGACGGATCCATCACCGCGGCATCACGGGAGGACTCCATCACGCAGGTCTCCAACCCTAAGGATTTCGAGGACTCCTCAATCCTTGGGATCTTCGATTCTGACTCAGGCTCGGAGTCCCCCGAGGACTTCCGCACCAGATCCAATCGCTTCAATGCGATCTACATGGTGGGCAGCACGGTCGCCCCGCCAGATCCATTCTCCACACCAATCCCTCCGACCGCGACGGCCACAGAGGTGGCGGAATCCCACCAGCGACTGGAGGAGGTGACACGCAAGGAGATAACCGAGCGCGAGAAATTCCACCTCGAGCGGGCAACGGCGCAGGAGCTGTCGCTCTACCACCAGCGCCGCATCAGGACCCGCCTGAACTCCAACATCCAAGGCCGCGTCCTAAACTTCAAAGACGAGAGCGACCCCGCACGCGTGGACGAGCGCGAGTACTGCGAGAACGCACCACCAGGCGGCAGCAATCGACCACCACCCGGCGCACCGGCGACTGGGGCCCCGCCACCACCCATTGGTCGCGCGCCCCCGCCGGACCAGCCGCGGATCATAATCTTGCCATAGGCCCGCGACGCCAACGGACTCCCACAGTACTCCACCCCGATGGACAATGTCATCGCGGCCGATGCCGTAGTAGCCAACCTCAACATCCAGGAGAAGGCGCGCTGCAGATCCAGTATGCCAAGGCCCTACTCGCGGGGGAGGATGTATTCCCGCTCCTCGGCAAGCAGGGCGGCCTCAAGCGGTCACCAAACCGTCACCAACACCGTAACCTGCCCACCACCATAGCCCCTGGCAACCTAGCCACGGGCTGCCAACCTCGTGCTCTCCGCCAACGAGCCGCGACCGGTGAACAACACGGTCGCCGCCAACGGGCAACCCATCGACGCCCGAACGCACATTGTCAACAACCAGGCTTGGCGGGCGCACCAGCCCAACGACTTGAGGCACACCCTCACCAACTGCGGCGACCCTGAACCTAGGGGCTCGCTCAGCCGAGTCGGCCCCCAGTGCTTTAGACCTATGATCCGAGGCATGAAGTACCCTGCCAACTTCAAGGCGCCCAAGGAGATTGAAAAGTACGATCCAACGTACAACCCAGAGGTATGGATGGAGACATACCTCATGGCGATGGGAATCACCGGCCACACCGACCTACTTGCCGCCCGCTACCTCCCCCTGATGATGGAGGGCGTGACCCAACAATGGATCAACACCCTTCCCGCTGACAGCATCGACTCATGGGAGGAGATGCGGGACGCCTTCGTCAGGCACTTTGAAGGCTCCTACACCCGCACCACCACCATCAAGGACCTAGAATGATGCATCCAGGGACAATGCAAGTCGACCCGCCACTGGATCCAAAGGTGGCAGGAGCTATGGATCAACGCCCCCAGCATCCACCCGGACACGGCAATACACTGCTTCAAGAATGCGTGCCGGTATGAACCCTTGGTCGCCAAGATCAAGAGGGTCTAACGGACGCTCGACAACATCCCTGACCTCCTCGAGATCACCAAGCGCTACGCGGAGGAGGATCCCAACCAGGACTCCGACAACGAGTCAGGGGGAAGACGCCGTGTTAGTGCCCACGACAGTGGGCGACAACGCGACATGCGCTACAGCAACACTCGCATCACCGGCAAGCGCCGCAGTGATGGGCGAGTCGACTTTGTTGCCAATGCCGGCTATGGCCAACGCGACCCGAAGAACTTCCACCGTGACGGAGGAAACTACCGCGACAGCGGAAACTACCACGCCAACAACACGGCAAGGCCGAAACTCGACCCTGCCGCCCTACTCAACCAACCCTGCGTCTACCACAGCAGGGAGGGAAAACCCGCCACCCACACCACCACCGATTGCCACTCCCTCAAGGAGATCGAAAAGGCAAGGTGGGCACGGGACGACCCCAACAAAAACCCGCCACGAGATAACAGAAATGTCGGCGGCTTCGGCAACTCTGTCGGATCGCTCCATACCTTCACCAGGCTCGGCACCAAGCACGAGAGGAAGGTGCTCGCCGACGCAGTCGCTGTCAATGCGGTGACGCATGTCAATATCCCCCGCTTCCTCAACTAGTTTGAGCAAAGCATCACCTGGAGTTGTCAGGACCACTCACCAAAAATCGAGTACCCAGGGCGAGTCACCCTGGTGGTCAGGCCCAAAGTGGCCGACTATTGGCTGCCTAAGACACTGATGGACGTCGGGAGCTCCATCAATAGCATGTACCTGGACACATTCAAGAGGCTCTAGCTCCCGGAATCAGCAATCAAGCCGACCCTGACAACCTTCCACGATGTCGTCCCCGGTCGGAAGGCATACCCGATCGGAAAAGTAACCCTGCCAGTCACCTTCGGCACACCAGGAAACAACCGCACCGAGCGGATCGAGTTTGAGCTGGTGAACTTCCGCAGCCGCTACCACTACATCCTGGGACGCCAAACGTTCGCCAAATTCATGGCGGCCCCCCACTACACCTACAACATGATGAAGCTTCCAGGGCCAAGCGGCATCATCACCGTCCACCGCGACCCCGATATGGCCGTGGAATGCAAGGACAAAGGCGCTGAATTCGCCGATGCCATCATCACCGTGGAGACTGACCATGCGGAGGAGCTCGCAAAATACGCGGGCAACATCAACAAGGACGACCCCACCATCCTGAAGAAGCCAACCGCCGCAAGCTCCACATTCGAGGCGACCACGCACACCCGCACCGTCGAGCTCGTCCCGGGCGACTCCAGCCAGACGGTCACCATTGGGGCACACATGAGCCCCGCATAGGAAAGCGCGCTCATCGGGTTCCTTCGTGAGAATCGCGACATCTTCGCATGGAAACCATCTGACATGCCCGGTGTCCCGAGGGAACTCGTTGAGCACAAAATCAACGCCGACCCCAAAGTGCGACCAGTAAAGCAGTCACTACGGCCCTTCAATGAAGAGCGCCGCCGAGCAATCGCTGAAGAAGTACAGCGCGTGCTAGCCGCCGGCTTCATTCGGCCAATCAAATACTCCAAGTAGCTGGCAAACCCAGTCCTGGTCCTGAAAAAGAACAACACGTGGAGAATGTGTATCGATTACACCAACCTCAACAGCGCCTGCCCAAAGGAGGAGTTCGTCCTACCGCAGATCGATCAGATCATCAACTTCGACCGCGGGATCAGAGTCGCTATGCTTCCTCGACGCGTATTCTGCCTACAACCAGATCAAAATGGTGGTCGAGGATGAGGAGAAGACGGCGTTCATCACGCCATTCGGCGCCTTCTGCTACACGGCCATGACGTTCGGCCTCAAGAACGTCGGTACAACCTACCAAAGGTGCATGCAGAAGTGCCTTGCGAGCCAAATTGGCTGCAACATACATGTCTACATCAACGACGTGGTGGTAAAATCCACCCGCCAGGATGATCTGCTCGCTGACCTGGCCGAAACCTTCGCAAACCTGCAGAGGTACAACATCAAACTCAACCCAGGGAAATGCACCTTCGGTGTCCCCACTGGACAACTCCTGGGATATGTGGTTTCCAAACAAGGAATCGACGCTAACCCCACCAAGATCGACACCATCGCGTGACTCGGGAAACCCGAGTGCCTACGTGACGTCCAGAAGTTGGCCGGGCGAGTCGCGGCTCTCAGTCACTTCATCCCTCGACTTGGCGAGAAGGCAATGACCCTCTACCGCCTGATGCGCAAGAACCCCACGTTCCAATGGGACGCGAAGGCAGACAGCGCACTCAACGCACTCAAGGAAGTGCTACTCGCGGCTCCTCTCCTAGCTGCCCCAATCGACAAAGAGCTAATGCTCGTCTATGTGGCAGCTTCCACTCGAGTCGTCAGCGCCGTGATGGTCGTGGAACGGCCATAGGAGGGCAAGGAGCACCCTATGCAGCGTCCCGTCTACTACATCAGCGAAGTCCTGACGGACTCAAGACAGCACTACCCCCAGTACCAGAAACTGGTATATGCGGTATTCTGAGCTCAACGGCGACTCCCACACTACTTCCAGGAACACCCAATCACGGTCGTCTCCTCCGTGCCCCTACTGGACATAATACGCAATCGCGAGGCAACTAGGCGAGTCGCCAAATGGTCCGTCGAAATCAGCGTCCACAACATCAAGTACGAGCCCCGCAAAGCGATCAAATCGCAAGCCCTGGCTAACTTCCTTGCAGACTGGGAAGAAGCACAGCAGCCAGAGAAGCTCCCATACCTCCATTACTGGTCGCTCCACTTCGACGGGTCCAAGAACGCCGACGGTGCCGGGGCAGGGGTCATACTGACCTCCCCCAAGGGAGACAAGCTCCGCTACGTGCTCCACCTCAACTTCAAGCCCTGCACCAACAACATGGTAGAGTATGAGGCCCTCCTTCATGGCATGCGGGCCACCAAGGAGATGAACATCAACCGCTTATGGTGCTACGGCGACTCCGATCTAGTCGTCGACCAAGTCGCTGGGACCTGCGATGCCGTCTCCTCGATAATGATAGCATACCGCCAAGCGATAGACCAGCTGGGAGGACACTTCGATGGTTATTCAGTCGAATGGATCGATAGGCGAAAGAACGAGGAAGCAGACGCCCTCTCCCGCATCGGGTCGGCTCGGCAAACACCACCCGTAGGCGTCTTCCTTGACATCATCCACAAGCCTTTGGTCTCCCCGTCGAAGGACATCGACGTTGGGATACCCCTACAACCTGAGCCGACCTTAGTTGCCATGGTCGTGGAGCCCAGCGACTGGACGACACCATATGTCGCCTTCCTCGAGCACAAGATCCTCCCAAGAAACAAGACGGAAGCGCGAATGATCGTGCGCTGATCCAAGTCCTTCATCATCATCAATGGCGAGCTCCACAAATGCAGCATGACAGGCGTGTTCTAGCACTGCGTACAGCCAGAAGAAGGACGCAAGATCCTCCAGGACATCCATGCCGGCGACTGCGGCCATCACGCCGGCGCCAAGTCGCTGGTCGCCAAGGCCATGCGGCATGGTTTCTACTGGCTAACCGCACACGTCGACGCCACCGACATCGTCCAACGATGCATCGGATGCTAGAAGTACGCCAACCAGACGCATCTCCTTGGTTCGGCACTCAAGACCATCCCCATCACTTGGCCATTTGCCGTATGGGGCATGGACATGGTAGGCCCCATCCGGCTTCATCCACCTCCTGGTCGCGGTCGACAAATTCACCAAATGGGTCGAAGCCAAGCCGATCAAAAAGTGCAACGGCAAGACGGCCACCAAGTTCCTCCACAAACTCATCTACCGGTATGGCTACCCACACAGCATCATAACAGACAACGGTAGCAACTTCGCCAAGGGCGCCATGGCGGAATTCTGTGAGGAGCACGGCATACGACTCAACTTCGCCTCAATCACCCACCTGGAGTCAAACGGCCAAGCAGAACGTGCCAATCAGAGCGTCCTCCACGGACTCAAGCCACGACTCCAAGTGTCCCTCGAGCGAACCCCAGGATGCTGGGTTGAAGAGCTCCCCTCTGTAATATGGGGGATCCACACCTCCGTCAACCGCTCCATGGGGTTCACGCCCTTCTTCATGGTATACGGCGCCGAAGCCGTAATGCCGATGGACCTCGAGCACGACTCACCTCGAGTCGCCAACTACGTTGAGGCGACAAATGAGACCGCATGCCAAGACAGCATCGACAAGCTCGACGAGGCACGCGACCTAGCCCGCTCCCGCATTGCCATCTACCAGCAGGGACTCCGCCGCTACCATAGTCGCCGAGTCCGAACCCGCACCTTCCAGGAGGGCGACTTGGTCATACGATTGGCCCAGGACAAGAAAGGCATGCACAAGCTCTCCCCTCCATGGGAGGGGCCATTCTCCATAGGACGCGTCCTCGGCAACAACGCCTACTACCTCATTGACATACGAGGCGATGGCCAACTTGAGGAAGGGAGCCATGGAATTTAAACCTTCTCTGAAAGTTCTATACATAGAACTCAAACTTGTACCCAGACAATATATAATGAAATTCATTCGGATCGCACAAATTGTGTTCACTCGCCATACTCTTGTGCCACTCGCACTCGTACATTAAGAAATACGCTACCTACGGAAGTCAACCCTTGGTCGAGCGACCGGCACGGCTAAGTAGTGCGACCCAAGGTCACCGAAGACATTCGGGCCTTGTGTCGTCCACGAACACGCCAACCCGGAACCACCATCGGAGTCGCCCCGCTCGACTAGCCCACCGGGCCAAGAAGACCGACGTTCGCTTCCCACAGCGACTTGTCCTCCCCATCCTCGAGCAAAGCGACTCGAACGGTTAAGTACCACGCACATGGATTTCGCAAACAGAAACCCTCACGCGGCTCGGGAACACACCAAGTAAGAGAGCTGCCTTGGACTCGCCACGCGACTGGCTCTCCGAGCCAGGGGAAGAGACGCATTACAAACAACACACACACAACCCGTAGTGGGCATACGCTCGGGGACTCGCCTAAAACAACCCCACTCGCACTCAGGGACTCACCCCTTTAAGTCGTGAGGGACAAACAACACAAAAATCCAAATTAAACACACATGTATACAAACGAGTTATACCCCACTAAAGGGCGGACGCGCTCAGGAACTCACTCAAACAAATAGTTAAACACACCAAACAATTAAGATTGCACTGAGAGTCGATTGACTCCTCTTACTCCCATACAAAATATTGTTCATATTACAAAAAATCGCCACTTGGCATATCTTACACACTGCCCATGAAAGCTATCTATTTCACAGGCCCTGATGAAGAAGCATCTCCACCATCCTTGACACGGACGAATGGTTGCCATGGGTTCGTCGGGTAGGTCGTTAGCGACTTTGATAGTGCTGACCAGAAGGGCTGCTCCGACTTCAGGTCGCGATGTTCCAGCTCTGGGTCGCCTGACGCCACCACTGTCTCCTGGTATGGCAGCAGGTCTCCCATCGCCAGCACCCGATCAGCAAAGGGGGCAGCCTTGGCGGTCAGCTTCAACACCTCCGACATCTCCACCGCGCCATTCGCCAAAGGGTAGCCGTTGGTGACGTCGTCGAGGTCAAAGTCGTCGGGAAAGTGCGTAAGCCCCAGGCTCAACGCTGTGGTGGCCTCGCGCCTGAAAGCTGAACGTGCCATCCACTCCACGATGCTGGGTACCTCCTCCAGGTAGCGCCACACTTTAGTCAGTCCCCTAGGTATAACCTCGGTGGGAGACATTCTCTGGAGAACCGCCTGGACGCACAATGCCGAGGCAGTGGCCGCGTTCACCACCGCAGTCACACCCTGCGAAGCATTGAAGGTTTCCACCACCGGATCGCTTTGACCTTTTACAGCTGCAACGTCAGACGTCAGCGCCACCATGAAACCATGAATTCACCCACTCCGGAACTCTTCGCACATATCAAAAGGAGAGCAATGACTCACCAAGGAGCTTCCGGCGGTGTTCGGTGACATGCTTCTCCAAGGCAGCGAGATCGTAGCCCAAGGATGATGGAGTCCGCAGCCTTCTGCTCCTCCTCAGCCGCAGTGACTGCGGCTTTAGCCCTATCTTTAGAGGAGTTCACGTCCGCTTTTGCCTCCTCCAACTCCTTTACAAGCGAGTCGATACGCCCATTCACCATGTCCTGCTCGGCAGCTGGAACGTACCCTTCCCGGGCTTTTGCAATGGCGGCCGGAAGACCATCTGCATGGAACAGAAACAACAGTCAGAGCTCCATCAACATTAGCAGCTCGCAATCGCCAACTGAAACATGTACTCATCAGCAGCCTCCTGAAGTCGCCGGTTTGCCTCCTGTGCCACGTGCAGATCACGCTCCAGGTGCTCTTTGCGGCCTGCCTGTCAGCTGACTCCCTTTGCAAGCCCTACAAGCAGAACGAAAAATAAGCAACTACAAAAACACAAATTCAGTGTCTAGCCGCTGAAATTCAGCGACTAGACACTCATGGACTGGCGACTAGAAGAAACTCAGTGCCTAGCCGCTGAAATTCAGCGACTAGATACTCGGGGACTGGCGACTAGAAGAAACTCAGTGCCTAGCCGCTGAAATTTAGGGACTAGACACTCAGGGACTGGACGTACCTAAATGGCGGCGCCAAGCATATTGCGAAGTTCTCTAGCGTCTATCATAGGGACCACGAAGGATGTACGCCCGCGACGTGACCCGACGTCCTCATCGACGATTTCCGGCATCTGTGGAGATTGGGTTTCCGCCACGGTCGGAAAACCCCTCGCCATGAAGCGTGGGAACATCGTGGACGCCCTCGCGGGGCACTGGTTGCTGGAGCCGGCGGTGTTGCCATTGGAGCCCCATCAGCTGGCTCCGATTGAGCGGCTGCCACCTCCTCGCCACCAGTGGTGGCATCACTCACTCTAGCACTATCTTGTCCTGTAGCCCCGTCGGGCTCACCCTTCTACTTCTTCGCGTCTTCAGCAGGTGCTGCATCCGCAGCAGGTTTCCTCTTCCTAGGGAGATCGCCTCCCCCCGTGGTGACGGTCGATGGAATTTTAGCCACCGATGGGCGGCCTATGTTCTTAGCACCGGATCTACAAAACCCTCCAAAGTCAGCAAAGAAATCACACAAAAGTAAGTGCAACAATTGGAAAAGAAACCTCCGAGGACTTACTTGGCGACCGGTAGAAAACGCAACCCCGTGCTGATGTGGGCGGGCTTATCTAACTCTAGGCCTAGCTTGCGCGTCAGACCTTTCTCGAAGACATCCGAATCCCACTACACCGCGTGCCTCTTTGATTATGAGGCCGAAGTCGCAGGAACCTCCGGTTCAGAAGACGCCACCGTCCCCGAAGGTCGTGGCGACTTTGACGCTGCGGCCTCAGCTACCTCTTGCTCCGGCGCCATCGAAGTTGTTGGTGCGATCACCACAAGAGGAACCTCCACCGCTGATGGCCCAAAATATATCAAGCTCGTTGGGGAACCCTAAGAGGAAGGTATGATGAGCACAGCAGCAAGTTTTCCCTTAGTTATGAAACCAAGGTTATCAATCCAGTAGGAGCAAGGAAACACCTTGATACATTGCAAATGTATCTATAATTTTTGATGTTCCGTGCTTGGTTTTATCTACTTTCTTGTGTTTTGTCCACACTTTGGAGTACTTTTCATATGATTTCTTCGACTAACCTATTAACAAGAGCCACAGTGCCAGCTGCCTATTTTTTGCTGTTTTTGGTTCCAGGAAAGTCAGAAAATGAATATTCTCATAATTGGACGGGACAAAAGCCAAAGTGCCTATTTTTACGGAAGACATCTGAAGCCTGAATTCGAGACGGAGAAGGGCTGGGGGCCGGCCACACCACCTGGCAAGACGGCCAGGCCCTGGTGGCCTGGCCGATGGTCCCCAACACCCCCTCGGCCTCTCCTTCCGCCTATATATTGCCCTCGGGACCAAAACCCTAAGTACCCGATCAAAAATCCACAAAAGAGTCTATAGCCGCCATCATCTCCATCCCTAGATCAGGAGGGATCTGAAGCTCTTCCCGGCACCTTGCCGGAGAGGGGAATTCACCCTGGAGGCCTTCTTCATCATCATGCAAGCCTCCGGTGTGATGCGTGAGTAGTTCATCTCTGGACTACGGGTCCATGTAGTAGCTAGATGGCTGGTTCTCCTCCTTTGTGCTTTCATGTTTAGATCTTGTGAGCTCCGTTCATGATCAAGATCATCTATTTGTAATTCATGTTGTGTTTATGGAATCCGATGGATATTGAGATGCTATTTCAGATTGATTATTGATTCTATCATGTCTTTGTTATTTGTGATCTTGCATGCTTTCCGTTGTTAGTAGCTATCTTGGCCAAGTAGATGCTAGCAACTCCAAGAGTTAGTATTTATGCTCGATAGTGAGTTCATGCCTCTGGTAATCTGGGGAAGTGACAGAAATCGCTAAGGTACTAGATGTGTTGTTGCTACTAGGGAGAAAACAACAATCCTTTGTTCATAGAACAATTGTATTGTTTACTTTACACGCAATTCGTAAAGCAATAAGTTGTTGCTTGCAACTTAATACTGGAGGGGGTTCGGATGATAACCTGAAGGTGGATTATTAGTCATAGATGCAGTTGGATGGCGGTCTATGTATAATGTTGTAATTCCCAATCAAGTTCCAAAGGAGTCAAGATGATTAGTATATGCATATATTGCTTTCTCGATGTTTGTCAATTGCCCCGCTGTAATTTGTTCACCCAACATGTTATCTATCTTAAGGAGAGCCACCTCTAGTGAACTATGGACCCCGGTCCTTTCTTTTACATACAATCTACAAACTGTTTACTACTTTGTGTTTACTTTCTGCAAACTATTACTTCCTTCCATTCGATATGTTTAATCCTTTGTTTTCAGCAAAACCGGTGAGATTGACAACCTCATCGCAAGTTGGGGACAGAGTTCTGTGGTTGTGTTGTGTAGGTCTCCACGTTGCTACTAGCACCGGTAGTGCGCTCTGCCAAGGCTCAGCTAGCAACACCTTTGGGGTGTTTCCTTGCTCCTACTGGTTCGATTAAACCTTGGTTTCATAACTGAGGGAAACTTACTGCTGTGCTCATCATACCTTCCTCTTGGGGTTCCCCAAAGAGATCATCAATCACGAGCCATCAAGTATTTTTCTGGCGCCGTTGACGGGGAACAAAGAAGAAGAAACTCCCACGTCAACACCACACCAGCAAGTATTTTTCTGGCGCCGTTGCCAGGGAGTCAAGGACATCTTCACAAGGGGAGTCCCTCATAACCAATCTCTTTACTTTGTTATTTTTGTTTTGCTTAGTTTCTTTTTTCTTTGTTTGCTTGTTTCTTTATCGAAAACACACAAAAATTAGTTCTACAAGTTTGCTTTCTTATTTGAAACACAAAAAAGGTTAGTTCCTATCTTAAGTTGCCATTATGTCTAGCCTTGCTCCAATCACTATGTCACCCAAGGAAATTATTTTCACTTTTAAACAAGGAATTGAGGAGAGCTTCAAGGAAGCTTGGTCTAGAATCTCTGATCTTCATGAAAAAACTGAGCCTAAAATGACTCAAAGCCTGTTCCTTAGCAGTTTTTACCTTGGAATTGCTCTTTGCTATAGGTATGCTTTAGATGCTATTGTGGGAGGAGATTTCCTCCAATGTAATGAGTTAGATGCTATTAATGCTATAAAGAAATTGATCCTCACTTACAACTTGCCTAGTCAAACTGATATTTCTTTCGCAAGAATATTTGCTAGACTAAACACTCTTGAGACTAGCACTACTTGCTTAAAAGATTGCTATAATACACTTAGGGAGCATCATAATTATGTTCCAATAAATTCTGAACCATCAAAGTGGCTCCCTATACTAAAGATTGACATAGACACTGAAACTTTTCAAACTCGCTGTGATATCATGTCTAAATTTTGTCTTATGCCCAAAGATATTTATGAATCTTTGAATCTTTGGGAGCTTACTGAAGGAGTAAAAGAATTATCTCTTGCTAATAATGCTACCATATTACCTATTGGAATAGCTGAAGGAGTGTTTACAAAGATCCTTGGGAATATGATATCTACTGATTATCTTGTTATTGAATGTGCAGGAAAAGGACACATTACACTTGGAAGGTCCCTATTAGAACTCCTTGGAGCAATAATAGATGTGGGAAAGGGGGCCATGCACCTTTCTTCTCCACCAAACAATAATATTTTCCCTAAGGTTAAGAATAAAAGTAAGAGAGGTAAGGGCAAGAAATTTGGTTTTAATGCTTCTTCATTTACGAACACTTGATTCTTTTTCTTGCTTCTTATGCCTAACTTAAAGGCGTTAAAAAAAGTACTTATTGGGAGATAACCCAAAAGTTTTAAATGAGTCTTGGAAGTTATTACTTTAGTAATAACCACTCCTTATCCTTTTTATTTGCTTTTTGTGCCAAGAGTAACCTCTAATGAGAGAGAAGTAATGATTGGGAAAGTTGTTGTCCCGAAACAGATTTCTGTGCTTCACCATAAAAATTTGTGTAAAATCTCTGAAAGTCTTTTTGAGGCGTGAATTTTGTGCTTCTACCCCAGGTTGTTATCTAACTTTTGTTAGTTCAACACTTTTTGATTTGAGCAACAGAAGGTCTTCTAAAAAATTCGTCTTTACCTGCTGGTCTGTTTTGACAGATTTCTGCCATTTTCTGCATTTGCTTCTTGTTGGTTCCTTTTTGAGTTCTTTTGGGGAATTGAGATTTTTGAGGGAAGTGCTACAGTAGCTAGTGTTCTAATGGAAGTTTATTTGGTGTTGAAACTGAACCTTAAGACTTATTTATCTTGAGTGCACTAATGTTGCTAATAAAGATTGTGTAAAGTTTTGTATGAAGGAAAAAATTTCAGGTGTATGGAAGGAATGAGTAATGAGATGAAGGATGGACTAAAGCTCAAGCTTGGGGATGCCACGCGTGTCACCCCAAGAAATATCCAAGAAGTACAAATGTCAAAGCTTGGGGATGCCCAAGGCATCCCCTTCTTCATCAATAAAAATCCCAGGTTTCTTCCAAACGCTTCATTTTTATTTGCACAGTTGTGTTGTTCTTGGAGCGTCTTTTTTTTGGTTTTCGTTTTGGTTTTTTGTTTGCTTGGTTTTCTTAGTTTTCTGAATAAATTGGTTGAACCCCCTCTTTCATACATTGGTTTGCAAATAGTTTGGTTTGGTTTGGAAAAGAGTAGGAAAGTTCATACTTATGTGGTAAAAAGAGCTTGTTTTTTACTGTGGCCTATGCTTTGTCATGCCATGCTTGATATTGTTTTGGCTTTATACTTAGTATTCTTTGCTGTATCATGACTTGTTATAAACAATTGAGATTGCTTAATGTGCCTTGGATGAATCATGCGTTGTTTTAGCATATTAAAGCATAGTATAGTGGTATTCTCCTTTGATGCTTTATTTGGGTTGACTTGGCGCATGCTCACACCATGTTATGACTATCTCAAGTCACCATAGTCTTTATGATCCTTTAGTTTTCAACTTGTAGTATCACTTTATGCTTTGATCAATGATTTCTTGTCGCTCTGCATGATTATGGCCATTATTGCTCTCTAAGTTTGTCGCTCCTAGTCTTTTGCTAGTCTCCACAACCAAGTATGAGTTCCACTCATGCATCCAACTCCCTAAACCAAGTTATTCCAAAGAGTCCACCATACCTATCTACTAGCTTATGCTATTCCAAGTATATTCATGCTTTTGTTTACCTTCCAAATTAAACTTGTTATGAGAAAACTAATGATTAAAGCTCTCACGAACTTGATGGCACACTTTTTTTTGCATCTAATAAGCTTGAACCATTGTGTCCTTCTTTGTTGCGTATATGCTTGCGCTTTATAAGTTGAAATTAGCATAACCATGTATCATGGGGAACGCTTTCAACATTGCACTTGTACTTTGTACCCCATTGATATCATGTTCTTTTGCCTACGGATCCCGGCGGTGTGAAATAAAAGTGGAACTTGTAAGATCATGGAGTTTGTATGTGTGTTAGAGAAACGCCTGGGCCGCTAGCCTAAGCCATGCCTAATCATGGTGGAAACTTGCAGCATCACCATAATGAGCACTCTATGAAGCATCCTCAATAAAAACCTATGCAAATAGCAAATAAAAAGATCGCTGAGATGCTCATTGTCTGCTTGCCTTGTCATTTTGATTATGCGATAGCTCCTGTATCATGTGCAAGGGGTACCCCGTTGGCGGTTCTTTATGATACATCTGTACTTACAATGACAAGAGCTTACTTGTGACTAAAGTTGAGTAGCATGAGGATCAGTCTTCGTAAGTAAGGGGCATGAGATTTCGGTTTATAACTTGTCAGCATATCCTCTTAGTTGTGTCACTTTAACCTTAATCACCTTAAAGATGCTTATGATAGGGGCAATGAGAGCTGAAAGCTATAAGTACCATAATTTTTGGAAGCTCTTTTTGAGACTTGAATCCCTACTTCCTTCTATGAAGGCCTTTCTTCCACCATTATATTGAGTCTCCACCTTCTACCTTTATGCACCTACTTTGAGAGCATAGTGGCCATTCTTAGTTCTATGTGCATTGTCCCAAGACTAGTTAATTAATGCATAACTTGATATTGCTTGCTTTAAACTATTTGTATCTAGTCACTCTTATGAACTTTGAAGGTGTCTTATGCATTTATATTTGCTACTCTATGAGGGACAAGCTGAATACTATTATACTATGTTTTCTTTATGTGAAACAAACAAACGTCTTGCAAAGCATTGTTATTCATGAATCTTTTGTTTGTGCCTTTTCATGTTGCATCATAGTTTCTTTGTATTATTGCTAGAACTTTGTCTTTCATGTTATGATTGAAGTACTATGATCCCAGCTTTGAATGTTTTACAAATACTTTGATCAAGTCTTTGATGGTGCATGTCACCTCAAAAATTATTCTATCTTTTTATCACTTACCTACTCGAGAACGAGCAGGAGTTAAGCTTGAGGATGTTGATACATTGCAAATGTATCTATAATTTTTGATGTTCCATGCTTGGTTTTATCCACTTTCTTGTGTTTTGTCCACACTTTGGAGTAATTTTCATATGATTTCTTGGACTAACCTATTAACAAGAGCCAAAGTGCCATCTGCCTGTTTTCTGCTGCTTTTGGTTCCAGGAAAGTCAGAAAATGAATATTCTCGGAATTGGACGGGACAAAAGCCAAAGTGCCTATTTTCCGGAAGTCATCAGATGCCAGAATACGAGACGGAGAAGGGCTAGGGGGGCGGCCACACCACCTGGCCGCGCAGCCAGGCCTGGCCCGCGCCATAGGGTGGTCTGGCCGACCCCAGCACCCCCTTGGCCTCTCCTTCCGCCTATAAGATGCCCTCGGGACGAAAATCCTAAGGACCCCGATCAAAAAATCCATGAAAGAGTCTATAGCCGCCGTCATCTCCATCCCTAGATCGGGAGGGATCTGAAGCTCTTCCCGGCACCCTGCCGGAGAGGGGAATTCACCCTGGAGGCCTTCTTAATCACCATGCAAGCCTCCGGTGTGATGCGTGAGTAGTTCATCCTTGGACTACGGATCCATGTAGTAGCTAGATGGCTGGTTCTCCTCCTTTGTGCTTTCATGTCTAGATCTTGTGAGCTCCGTTCATGATCAAGATCATCTATTTATAATTCTGCATGTTGTGTTTGCGGGGATCCGATGGATATTGAGATGCTATTTCAGATTGATTATTGATTCTATCATGTCTTTGTTATTTGTGATCTTGCATGCTTTCCGTTGTTAGTAGCTATCTTGGCCAAGTAGATGCTAGCAACTCCAAGAGTTAGTATTTATGCTCGATAGTGGGTTCATGCCTCTAGTAATCTGGGGAAATGACAGAAATCTCTAAGGTACTAGATGTGTTATTGCTACTAGGGAGAAAACAACAATCCTTTGTTCATAGAACAATCGTATTGTTTACATTACACGCATTTCGTAAAGCAATAATCTGTTGCTTGAAACTTAATACTGGAGGGGGTTCGGATGATAACCTGAAGGTGGACTATTAGTCATAGATGTAGTTGGATGGCGGTCTGTGTATAATGTTGAAATGCCCAATCGAATCTCAAAGGAGTCAAGATGATTAGTATATGCATGTATTACTTTCTCGATCTTTGTCAATTGCCCCGCTGTAATTTGTTCACCCAGCATGTTATCTATCTTAAGGAGAGCCACCTCTAGTGAACTATGGATCCCGGTCCTTTTCTTTTACATACAATCTATAAACTGTTTACTGCTTTGTGTTTACTTTCTACAAACTATTACTTCCTTCCATTCGATACGTTTAATCCTTTGTTTTCAGCAAAACACGGTGAGATTGACAACCTCATCGCAAGTTGGGGACAGAGTTATGTGGTTGTGTTGTGCAGGTCTCCACGTTGCTACTAGAACCGGTAGTGCGCCCTGCCAAGGCTCAGATAGCAACACCTTTGGGGTGTTTCCTTGCTCCTACTGGTTGATTAAACCATGATTTCATAACTAAGGGAAACTTGCTGATGTGCTCATCATACCTTCCTCTTGGGGTTCCCAACGAGCTCTACATCAACACCGAGCCAATCACACCGGAGGCTTGCATGGTGATGAAGAAGGCCTCCAGGGTGAATTATCCCCTTCGGCAGGGTGCCAGGAAGAGCTTCAGATCCCTCCCGATCTAGGGATGGAGATGACGGCGGCTACAGACTCTTTCGTAGAATTTTGATCGGGTCCTTAGGGTTTCTGTATCGGAGGCATCTTATAGGCGAAAGGGGAGGCCGAGGGGGTGCTTGGGCTGGCCACACCAGCCCCAGGCGCAGGCCAGGCCTGGTCGCACGGCCAGGTGGTCTGGCCGCCCTCTGGCCCCTCTCCCTATCGTATTCTGGCTCCGTGTGTCCCTCGGTGAAAAACTGACTTTGGCTTTTGTCCCGTCCAATTCCGAGAATATTCATTTTCTGACTTTCCTGGAACCAAAAACAGCAGAAAACAGGCAAATGGCACTGTGGCTCTTGTTAATAGGTTAGCCCAAGAAAGTGTATAAAAAGTACTCCAAAGTGTGGACAAAACATAAGAAAGTAGATAAAACCAAGCATGGAACATCAAAAATTATGGATACGTTAGCAACGTATCAACATCCCCAAGCTTAAATCTTGCTCGTCCTCGAGTAGGTAAGTGATAAAAAGAAAGAATAATTTTTAAGGTGATATGGACCATCATAAACTTGATCAAAGTATTTTTAAAACATTGATAGTTGGGATCATAGTACTTCAATCATAACATGAAAAACAAAGCTCTAGCAATAAGACAAAGCAACTATTGCTGCAGCATGAAAAGGCACAAACAAAAGATACATGAATAATAATGCTTTGCAAGACGTTTGTTTGTTTCACATGAAGAAAACATATCATAGTGGCATTAAGCTTGTCCCTCATAGAGTAGCAAACATAAATGCATAGGACACCTTCAAAGTTCATAAGAATGACTAGATACAAATATTTTAAGAACAAGGAATATCAAAGTTATGCATCAATCAACAAGTCTTGGGACAATGCACATAGAACTAAGAATGGCCACTATGCTCTCAAAGTAGGTGCATAAAGATAGAAGGTGGAGACTCAACATAAAAGTAAAAGAAAGGCCTTCATAGAAGGAAGTAGGGATTCAAGTTTCATAAAGAGCTTCCAAAAATTATGGTACTTGTTAGCTTTCAGCTCTCATTGCCCCTATCATAAGCATCTTGAAGTGATTAAGGTGAAAGTGAACAAACTATGGTGTATATGCTTGACGAAGTATAAGTTGGAAATCTCATGTCCCTTGAATACGAGGGCCGAGCCTCATGCTACTCAAGTTTAGTTACCGGTAAGTTCTTGTCATAGTAAGTACATGTGTATCATAGAGAACCGCCAAGGGTACCCCTCGCCCGATGAAACGGAAGAATCCCGATATCAAAATGACAAGGCAAGCAGACAACGAGCATCTCAGCAATCTTCTTATTTACCATGGGAAAATGGTGCTTTTTTCTCTCTTTCCTCTTTTCTCCTATCTCTTTTTTTTCTTTTTCTCTTTTTTCTCAATATATGACTCTTTTTTTATAAGAAGAATGCTTCATAGACAACTCATTATGGTTACACTGCAGGTTTCCACCATGTCGGCATGGATTAGACCAGCGGCCCAGGCGTTTCTCTAACACACATACATAAATCCATAGACTTACAAGCTCCCCTTTCATTTCACACCGACGACATCCATAGACAAAAGAGCATGATATCAACTAGGTACAAAGTACCAAGTTCAATGTTGAAAGCGTTCCCCATGACAGCATGGTTCTGCTAATCCCCAACATATAAGTGCATGCATATACAACATAGACGACACAATGGTTCAAGTTTATTAAGGGCAAGAAAAGTAAAGTGTGCCATCAAGTTTGTGAGAGCTTTAATCACTAGTTTTCTCATAACAAGTTTAATTCAGAAGGTAGATAAAAACATGAATATACTTTGGAATAGCATATGCTAATAGGTAGGTATGGTGGACTCTTTGGAATAACTTGGTTTTAGGAGTTGGATGCATGAGTGGAACTCATACTTGGTTATGGAGGCTAGCAAAAGACTGGGAGCGACCAACTAAGAGAGCAATAATGGCCATAATCATGCAGAGCGACAACACATCATTAATCAAAGCATAAAGTGATACTACAAGTCGAAAACTAAAGGATCATAAAGGCTATGGTGACTTGGGATAGTCATAACATGGTGTGAGCATGTGCCAAGTTAACCCAAATAAAGCATCAAAGGAGAATACCACAATATTATGCTTTAATATGCTAAAACAACGCATGATTCTTCAAAGGCACATTAAGCAACTTCAATTGTTTATAACATGTCATGCTACAGCAAAGATCACTAAGAATAAAGCCAAAACAATATCAAGCATGGCATGACAAAGCATAGGCCACAGTCAAAAACAAGCTCCTTTACCACTTAAGCATGATCTTTTCCTACTCTTTTCCAATCCAAACCAAACTATTTGAAAACCAATGTATGAAAGAAGGGGTCCAACCAATTTATTCATCAAACTAAGAAAACCAAGCAAACGAAAAACCAAAACAAAAACGCTCCAAGAACAACACAAATGTGCATGAAATAATAAAAATGAAGTATTTGGAAGAAACCTGGAATTTTTATTGATGAAGAAGGGGATGCCTTGGACATCCCCAAGCTTTGACACTTGTACTTCTTGGATATTTCTTGGGGTGACATGGTGTGGCATCCCCAAGCTTGAGCTTTATTCCATTCTTCATCTCATTACATCATTCCTTCCATACACCTAAAAATTTTCTTCATACAAAACTCCACACAATCTTTATTAGCAACATTAGTGCACTCAAGATAATAAGTCTTTAGGTTCAGTTTGAACACCAGTAAAACTTCCATTAAAACACAAGATACTATAGCACTTCCCATAAAAAGCTCAATTCCCCAAAAGAACTCAAAAAGGAACCAACAAGAAGCAAATGCAAATAATGGCAGAAATCTGTTAAAACAGACCAGCAGGTAAAAACAAAAAAATTCGAAGACATTCTGTTGCTCAAATAGAAAAGTGTTGAACTAACAAAAGTTAGATAACAACCTGAGGCAGAAGCACAAAAATTGACGCATCAAAACGACATACAGAGATTTTACACGAATTTTTACGGTGAAGCACAGAAATCTGTTTCGGGACAACAACTTTCCCAATCATTACTTCTCTCTCATTAGAGGTTACTCTTGGCACAAAAGCAAATAAAAAGGATAAGAAGTGGTTATTACTGAAGCAATAACTTCCAAGACTCTTCTAAAACTTTTGGGTTATCTCCCAATAAGTACTTTTCTTTAACGCCTTTTAGTTAGGCATAAGAAGCAAGAAAAAGAATCAAGTGTTCTCAAATGAAGAAGCATTAAGATTAATACCAGAAATATCTTCAACAAGGCAAGGTATCTCATCCAAATAAGTTCTAGAGGATCCTCTCTCAACGCTCTTGGGTTCACTATTTTCATCAAACGGGTTTTCGGGAACAATCCAATCAAGATTCTTTTCTATGGCTTCATGCATTGCTACAAGTTTGAAGGGTATTGGTATCTTAATTTCCTCCCCATTAGGTTCGGTTTTGTTCATATTTTCTCATGTACCAACAACATCTACACATGAGCCTAGCATATTAAAACGTTCAAAGACTTTTCTAGCTTCCTTGGCAACATCATAGAATTCCTTAAGCAAAGTTTCCAGAATAAAATCACACTTTTCAGGGTCCTCAATTTCTTTAAGTTTAAGAAACATTACTTGCATTAAGGGGTTAAGTTTAACAAACCTAGATTCCAACATGTGAACTAAAGAAGCTGCAGCAATTTCATAGTTTGGAGCAAGTTCTACAAGGATCTATCCTCAATATCCTCATGTTTACTAACATGATTAAAGAATTTTTCAATATTATCTTTTCCAATTATAGAGCCACTAACTATTGAAAGGTCTTTCAAAGTGAATTTATGGATCAACATCGTGAGCTAAGAAAGAGGTAACAACTATAGAAAGACTTAATTTTTTGAGTTTTTAATAAAGAAAGCAAACTAGTAAAACTAGTTTTTTTGTGTTTTTGATAAAGAAACAAGCAAACAAAGCAAAACAAAAACAACAAAGTAAAGAGATTGGTTATGAGGGATTCCCCTTGTGAAGATGTCCTCGACTCCACGGCAACGGCGCCAGAAAAATAGCTTGATGGCCCAAAATATATCGAGCTCGTTGGGGAACCCCAAGAGGAAGGTATGATGAGCACAGTAGCAATTTTCCCTCAGTTATGAAACCAAGGTTATCAATCCAGTAGGAGCAACGAAACACCTCCAAGGTGTTGCTAGCTGGACTTTGGCAGGGCGCACTACCGGTGACAGCAGCAACGTGGAAACTTGCACAACATAACCATAGAACTTTGCCCCCAACTTACAGTGAGGTTGTCAATCTCACCGGTTTTGCTGAAAACAAAGGATTAAATGTATTGTGTGGAAGAAAGTAATAGTTTGCAGAAAGTAAACAGAAAACAGTAAATAGTTGTAGATTGATGATAAAAGAAAGGACCGGGGTCCTTAGTTCACTAGCGGTGGCTCTCCTTAAGATAGATGACATGTTGGGTGAACAAATTACAGTGGGGCAATTGACAAACATTGAGAAATCATATAAGCATATACTACTCATCTTGACTCCTTTGAGATTCGATTGGGCATTACATTCTTGTTACCGACAAAACACATTTACTCGTTCCCGTGATATTACATTCTTGTGACCTAGTCAAATGTTTGCAAACTTATAGATGTAATCTCACCGAGTGGGCCCGGGGTATCTATCCGTCACTCGGATGTGAAAATACCGCTCTTGATACATAGGCCTCAAAAGTTCCTCTGGAATACCTGACACACACCTTTATGGTCACCCAGTTACGGACATGATGGTTGATGTGATCAAAGTAGCCTCGTGAGACAGTGATTAATATGATCTCACGATCGAAGGACTAAATCACTACGCTTTGCTAGATATTGTAATGTTGAACTATGTGAATGGATCATATTGCAATACTGGGGGTTGGGTGTTGTCCATCATGTTATTCATGCAATGACATGACCCCATTGTCAATTGACATAAATGTCCATGATAGGGAAACCTCGATCGTCAGTTGACCAATGGAATAGTTGAATAGAGGCTACTAGGGACTTGGTTTGCTTGTATATCACACGTGTACTAATGTTTCCACTTATTATAGTTATAGCATGGTATAAAACATATTATGAACATTTGGAATATGACAATAAACTATCTTTATTATTTGCCTCTAGGGCATATTTCCAATAACACTAACAATCCCACTGGGAAGAGTCTTAACAGTCACATGGTTGCTACAAAGCAAGCAGGGTACATGCTGATCCTTATTAAACTACGCACGCCTGAGAGCTATGCGGATGAGGCACTGTCCCCCACATTGTCGCTAGGTGCCTCGCCGGAGGCGTCACCAGAAGATCCACCAGAGGCCTCTGCGGACTCGTTGCCCGACTTCCTCTTGTAAACCACAACCAAGGCTTCCACATGCTCCTAGATCTTCTATGCGATACCGGCCGCCTCATCGGCCTTCACATGCTGAATCACCATGACGAAGTCTAGCTTCAGGTCAGCCTTGAAGAGGTTGCTAAAGACGTGGGTTCCCGTAGTGCTCATGAGCTCACGGCACTCCTCCTCGACAATGGTATTCAAGTCCACCACATCCACCTCCAGCTTCGCCCCGATCTCGTTAAAGAGGCTTAGGAAGGTTATTGGCTCATTCTTCAGGAAAGTCGAGGGATCTGCGAGCTTCCCACACCAAGTCGTTCAACAGTATCATCAACGCGCTTCATGAGAGCACAAAACATCTTGCAACTCTCCCTCTTTAGCATTGTTGCCTGCAGCTAATCGTTGTTGGCTTCCTTGAGGCACTTGGTGATGGGGCTCACCTGCAATCGTAGCGATTCTAGGTCCTTGTCCAGTCGCTGGGCCTCGGTAGTGGTTTCATCCCTAGAGCACGTCATCTACTCTAGGCAGGCTGAGAAACCCTTGAGCTGCACCTCCAATGTCGACTGCTTCCTAGCATGGTGGGTATCCTAGGCCTTGGTTTTCCTACGATATTCCTCGCAGGCCTTATCGAGCTCCGCGTCAAAATCCTGGGAGAGCTTCTGAGAGAGCTCCTGAGTGAGCTTATCTTGCACCTCTTTCTCCCTCCCAGCAAGTTTAGCATTGGTGTTTCCGATCGAATCCTTCATCTTGGCCTTGTGCTTCTCAAGATCCTGTTGGCTCTCCACGAGCTAGCCCTCCATATTCTCGAGGCGGATCCTCTCCAGGCTCAACTCATCCTCGCGAAGCAAAAGGCCGGTCTCCCGAGATGATATATCCCCTTCAAGGTGTTGGAGATCACCACGCCGGAGGTCGACCTCCTTCTCACGAACGACGAGGGTCTCCTCGCGGGCGTCCACCACCGTTGCACGGGCGGCAAAGTCCCTCTCACGGGTGTCAATGGCTTCATCATGCGCCTCCACCTCTACAGCATGTGCCTTGGCGGCATCGAGGATCTCACCAATCTCCACAAGGGTACTCTTGCGGATCTCTCTCAGCTCCGCAAGAGTCTTGTCGCGGTGAAGGCGCTTGTGCACCACCACCTCCTAAAGGGCTCGCCATGCCTCCGTAAGTCCTCCGTGCTCCACGGTCAACCACGCCTTGTCCAGATCCAGATTCGCGTTGTGCCTATGAAGGCCCACATGCACAGCCTGGATGGCCGCATTGGAGTAACTCTTGCAACCGCTGTCGCCTCCCGACACCAGCAGCCTCCACACCACCGGATCCGGCTCGTCGTGTCCTATCATGGATCCTTGCGATATCCCAGGGTCTTGTCTCCCCTCTGGAGCGCCTCCCGCGCTCCCATCCCCTGCCGTGAAGCGCTGGGGGATGACGCATGCTACCTCGTCGTCCTGCCGGGACACCTCGGGCGTGTTGGTTGCTGCAGGACCGGCCTGCTCTACCGAGCGCTTCCCCTCCACCATGTGCGCCATCTCAGCTTTGCACGACTAATCTGCTAGGCATGACTCCTCCTCAAGTTGTCTCGCCTCCACTGTAGGAATTTGTGGCTTGCAATATTTCATATGTGCACTACATTGTTATACTCCCGGAATTAAAACCTCGATGCGGAAGTATTCATAGAAATAACAGGAAATAATTGATGTGAAATTATACTTAAGGGAATATACTTAAGAAAGCCGGTACAGCTATACTGAAATACAATGTATATAAATATGCTGGAATTATACCTGGGAACAGTATAGGGTGGAACGCCAGGTTGTCCGTAGGATTGACTCTATGGATTGTTAAAGCCTGCGAGTTTGATTTTGAATTCATACTCGGCGCACGACTCACACGTGTGTGCTGGGACCTAATTAATTAACAGTATTAGGCTCGGTTACTGGCTGTTAATGATTATGGTTGATTTAACTAGTCACGAGTCCTAACAGGAAACAGATAGAAATATCTGGAACTTGGAATCTATATAAAGGTCTCACCCTCTAGCCTAAATATACATTGTGAGCGGCACCACCGATAAGGCAGAGGAATAGAGAGTAGGCCGTTTAGCTCCAAACCCTAGATATCTTACATTGGTATCAGAGCCATGGTCAGGTCGAGGCCGCCTCGTACATCCGCTGCGACTCTGCCAACGCGTGGTTCCGCTTTGCACTCATCTCGATCGGATGGCTGCAAAATTCTCGTCGACACCGGACTACCGCCGCCATGGTACAATTCTTGGTTTTCCCGTCGGGTGCTCGATCAGCGCAGCGGAATCGATTGTCGCCTACTGCATCAACTTAGAGCAAGTTTAATAGTGTAGCCGGTTGTTGGCTATAAGATGTTGCCACATCATCTATAGTCAGTCATATAGCTAACACGTACAATAGTTAGATACAAGGATGTACTATTTTATTAAAGTGTGGCCTACACTTCACTCTCACAAAACACCTAGAAGCACGTGCTAGAGCTGACTCTTAACTTACAGTCAGCTCCTCTTCTCTCTCCTCTTCTTTTTCTTCCAACTTAGCACAAATACTATATTTTACTTTTTATAGTCAGCTTACATGGCTTTATCTGTTGTTGCTGCGCCGAGCTTGATTGGGCTGATTCCCGCACGTGTATCACAAGAAAACAAAGAGGGCATGCACTTTTGCTTGCCATGCATGATCCATCAAAGGAACGAGTAGCCAAGATTTATTCTTCACGCAAGGCTATTTTCTACTAATTCTTATGCACGTCGATCGAGGACGCTTCATGCTGTTCTACTAATTCTACTCGAATCGACGGAAATTCGCCGACTTTGCGCGGCTTAGTTTCAGTCCACTCTACGTTTGCCCGGCTGAGTTCGTCGCTCCAACAAAGCTCGCCGGCAAAACACCAAATCGGTGGAGCTCCCGTTCAATCTGGAAAGCACCGCAGTTGTTGCTCTGCACGCACGGATGGATGAGGTTTGCTTTCACTGGGATCATGAAGGAGATCTTACGGTTGCCCACCGAAGCCAGCGTTGCCACCTCCGGCCGCAGGAACTCCGCGGCAAACGGAAGGAGTAGCGCCCGGCCGCGCCGAAGATGGGATAGGAGATTCCGTCGCCTGATTCAAGTCCATGCCGGTGGGCGTCGGCGCACTGGTCGCTGCAGTGTATTGCGCTGAGGTCTGAACCGCCGCTTGGCAGGCACACCGCCACCGCTCCTGCTTGCCGTCGGTCCTGCGTATAACGCGCCGTCCGCGGTCTGGATAAATCCGCTCGGAGGAAGGGACACCAGCGCCGTGCACCGCACCAAGAGAGCCTGGCTCCGTTAACAATGACCGCGCTGTCCCCATCTCCATGGATGGCAGGACGAGGATGCCCCAGTAAGTTGATTGCGCCCGCAGGGTGTGAAGAACCACGCGACCCAGTCGACGCGGTCGCGACCTCCACGTCGCCACCGTGGAAGACTACAAACGACCTCATCTGCTCCTTCAGGCTCAAGGAAACCCTTCACAGCTCGCAACTTTGCTGCTCTCTGAAACGCCCAAAGGAAGCACTGTTTTCAGCAAGAACAGAGGAACCTACAAGAAGCTCGTGGCTGTTATTATTTTCTTTTTACATGGCCATCGAGGAAACTAGCAAATCAGGCGCGTGGTATCACCGTCGCACCTGTGCACAAGTACAGGGAAGGCTATTGTCATCTGTTTTGGTGTTCTGTATATTCACGAAAATCCTGGAAAAGAACAGTCAATCTGGAAAAGGAAATTTATACGGAGTACTAAAAGATTATGAACTTGGGACGGATATAATGAATGGGCTCACATACCAAAATCAGTGGTTGATTATTAAGCTCTTGAATATGAGAGCGAACAAATTATGTGTAAATTATGCGCAATCTGGAAACTTTTATGAAGATTCTTTTTACTGGAGATCACTTGCTTTTGGAGGAAGATCATAGTCACTCCTAAAGGAAATAAATTCTCCGTGACATGGAGAAGGAAATGAATATTTCTCACTCACGGTATGGTTATTGCTTTTGATGCACTAAATCTTTATTATTTATTATGATTACTTTCCAAATAGCTGGATTAGTGGCTTCTATGTCATATATATTTCCGTTATATATTTGGTATGCAAACAATTTCAAAGGAAAATATGTGTGTAGTTAGGCACTGTTGCTAAATTTGATACTTTGGAATTGGAAATATGTCATCAAACTCTCTTGCGGAGGAAAAGTATTATTATTTTTGTAGGACATTATATTTACTTCCAGTGAGAAGGAATTTTATTTATAGTTATCTATGATTCTATTAATTATGACATACTATTTGGAAAAGGAATAGTGGAAATATTGTTCAACGGAAAAGTTTGTGCATTATGGAATTTAACACAATGGTCTCATTTCTCTTGATAATCCATTGGAAGTTGGAGAACAAGTTGATTATTTTGGAAAGTTGAATCCATAGGGAGGAACACTACTAATAGGAACACATGCTTGGAAATTATTATTCATGTTGGTATTCATGACTAGACCCTCTATAAACATAATTACAAGGTATATTAATATTAATTCTAGAATTCTCTACTTTAGTGGGACGAAGATGGTACTTCATCAGTATATTTTTTTATGTTGGAAGCTCTTTGTTTTATTATGTGAACATCACATACTGAAGTGGAAAATCAGTTCATCAAAGGATTTAAAGGTTTGATAACTGATTGGTGGGGGAAATACACTTCAGGAATATTAATCGAATCTTATATAAAGAGCATGGAATTATTCATTGTTGCATTATGGTGGATTATCCACAGTTGAATGGAGGAATATAAAACTTGGTTCTTCGCTTTATTATTTAGATTATTTGGAAAAGGAACTACATACTATAATTTGCTCAATTATTCATTATATATCACAACCACTATGTATGTTTTGTGCTCTGGAACTTGTTATTTTTTGGGGAATTTAGTGGATCAAATGGTTTCAAATTTGGTTTGGAAAAGGAAATCCCAATGGAAAGTAGGAATACAATATTTTGTATCAAGGTTGGAATTGCTAGCAATTATGCTGCACCGGATTCTCATGCGGAATAATATTATAACCCTAGTGGAATACAGAAGTCAAACTCCCAATACTAATATGCTTAGGAAAAGTGGGAGGAATCAACATGAACTATTATATATATATATATATATTATGTGTGTGTTGTTGCTGTCTTTTCTTGTGGAAGTAACTCTATATTTTAGAGGAACACTAAGCTCAGATGAATCACTTGAAATTTTTACTAATGTCAACTATGGGCGGAAGCATTGCGGGAAGAGATACACTCAATGAGGAAGAATAAAAGTTTGGAAACTTGTTAATTTACCAAACAACCTCAAGCCTATAGGTAGTAAGTGAATTTATTTACTGGGAAGTTTAATGCAACATGTTTAGTGGAAATTATAATTATAGGCTTGTTGTTAAATGCTTTACACAAAGGAAATATTTATAGTTTGTGGAAAATGTTTCTCCTATGGGAGTGTTTGCTTCTCTGGAATTTAGAGAAAGTGGGAATAAAGACAAGGTTTGCTAATTTAAGAGATAGATACTTGTTCATGGCACAAGCTTTACAATAATGCTATATTAGGTCATATGGTTTGCTTAATCCTGAAAGATGATCATATGCAAATGTTAGTGTGAATTGTTTTGTGTTATAACTATATGTGCTAATAGTATTCTTATTGTTTATAAATATCACATTGATGGAAGTGAAAGCTTGGTTATTCTCTAACTTTCATATGAAAGGTATCTTCAATACTTCCTATGTGTTGGGAGTGGAATTACATAGATAATATTTTGAAATATTTTTTATGGAAAATTGCAAACCTGTCAAGTGCCTTTGATAAAGGGAATTGCACTCTGTGAGAAATTATGTTTAAACTCATGAGGAAGAATTATTGTCATCCAATAACTATTTTCGAACATTATTCGTGTGACCTAATCTTAGCCATGCCACTAGAATGTTGCTATTTTTTATTAGCATGGTAACTCACAATTGCTGGAAGTATTAGCAAGTGGAAGACGAATACAAAAAATATTATTGTTGGAATCATCAGAAATGAGTATAATGTCAAGGATTCCTGGATTATTCATTATATTTGACGATCACAACTTTCAGCTGCACGCTTGGATATATTGATATTGTTTTTGTAAAGAGAATCTCCATGAAAGGTAACATATTTTTATGTTATGTTTTAATAATTGTTTTTGTAGGCCCTTATGGTGCTGAAAGGAAACAAGATTTAAAGTTTATTTCTTTATGAAAGATGAATACTTTGATGCGTTTGAAGCATCAAAGGAAGGCACGTAGCTAAAGGAATTATGGTCGTGAAAGGAACATCATAACCTGTTACTTTGTGATAATACGACTCCAAAGGTCACAAGGTTTATATGCAACGTGAATGTATCGAGAGAAGGAATTATCTTCTGACCATGTTAATAGCGTAGGATTTCACTTTGGATAAAAATATTTTCAGCCAAGTGGGAGATGTAGGAATTTATGGCTTGCAATATTTTATATGTGCACTACATTGTTATACTCCCGGAATTAAAACCTCGATGCATAAGTATTCATGGAAATAACAGGAAATAATTGATGTAAAATTATACTAAAGAAAATATACTTAAGGAAGCCGGTACAGCTATACTGGAATACAGTGTATATGAATATGCTGGAATTATACCCGGGAACAGTATAGGGTGGAACGCCAGGTTGTCCGTAGGATTGGCTCTATAGATTGTTAAAGCCTGCGAGTTTGATTTTGAATTCAAACTCGGCGCACGACTCACACGTGCGTGCTGGGACCTAATTAATTAACAGTATTAGGCTCGGTTACTGGCTGTTAATGATTATGGTTGATTTAACTAGTCACGGGTCCTAACTGGAAACATATAAAAATATCCGGAACTTGGAGTCTATATAAAGGTCACACCCTCTAGCCTCAATATGCATTGTGAGCGGCACCACCGTTAAGGCAGAGAAATAGAGGGTAGGCCGTTTAGCTCCAAACCCTAGATATCTTACATCCACGACGTGTGCCCCCTCGGGGTCCCCCGCGTCATGCGCAAAGCGCGTCTCTACTTCCACACACACGTTAGCTCCGTGTCGGTCTCAGCCTCGACATGCGTCGCATACTCCTCCCGCACACCTGTGGTGGACTCAGTGCACGAGGAGCATGGGGGAGAGTGGCGACGCGCCCACCATCCATGCGCCCATGCCATCGGCCTCAGGCGCCTTCATCTCCGTAGTCGTCACATCTGATGCCGAAGCCTTTGTTGTGGCATCCCGCAAAATCACTACTAGAAAATCGCGTTGTTTTTGTGCATCGCATCGCCATGACCGCATGCTCATGTCATCATGCCACATTGCATTTGAGCATCGTCATGTCACCTTGCATTGTTTGCATAAAACTATTTTGAAAAGTCTGTTTTTATTTTCTAAACGCCCCTTCTTTATTCAAATCAAAACCCGGGTCTTCGGATTATTTTGTTTCGTCTACCAATGGATTTCAAAAGCGCCGTTTTAAATAATAAAATATTTATTTTATTTTTAGGGGGCAGCCGTACCGGGCCGATCCGACCCAGTCGGCCACCCCCAGTACTAAAACCAGCCTAAATCCTAAACCCTTTTCTACCCAACCTATCCTTCCCAGCACCCCCTCCACCTCACCCCCTCCACTCCCATGCCGCCACATCATCCTGGCCCCAACCTCCACCTACTCCTAGCCTGCCACATCACCCTGCAGACACACCCACACCCCACATCTGCACACCCCGCCTCGGGATCCCGCTCCGCCCGGCCGTTTCCCGCCCGTGCGATGCCACCCTGGGACCAAATCCCAACCACCCCACGCCACCTGTGCCACCCCGGCCCCACCACCCGGACGCGCCCTCCCATCCACATGCGCCGCCCGCCTCGATCCCCACTCCCGCTCGTCCCTCGCACGCCATCTCCCCCGCGCCCCCGCGTCGCACCCCTCTCTCCCTTCCCGTCGCTCTCTCTCTCCCCTCGCCTGGCCTTGCGCCATCGACAGCCGCCACAACCCCGCCGCCGCCTCCCTCGCTTCCCCGATGCTCTGCGGCCGTCCGCCTCGCCGCCTCGGCCACGGCGGCCTCCCTCCGGCCTCCTCCCCCACGCGCCTCGGGCCTCGCCTTCCCACCGCCGGTCGCCCTCATCTCCGGCCGCGCCCGGCCACCGCCGACCCCGTCGTACTCTGCCCCGTCTCCCCCGCGAGCGCCGCGGCTCCAGAGCGCCGCCGTCGGCCTCGGCATCACTCTGCGGCGGCCTCCCTCTGCGCGAGCCCCTCCTCTGCGCCTCCCTGTCGCCGGGCACGCCGACGTCCCTGCCGCCGGAGTTCCACGCCCCGCCTACCGCCGTCGAGTCCCTGCAGTGCGTCCCCTTCGACCTCGTCCGCCTCGCCCGCGGCTCCTGCGAGCGTCGGCCTCCAGCCTGGACCCGGGAGCACCGCAGTCGCGACGCCCCCTCCGCTGCTCTGCTCCTCCCCGTCCGCGAGCTCCTCCGCCTTGCCAAGCCCGGCCTCTGGGACCTCCTCCTGTGACCCCGAGTCCCGACCCGCTGCTGCGGCCTCCTCCGCGGCCAGGCGCGACCCCGCACGTGGATGACCTCGCCGGGGTCTTCCTCGTCCCTGTCCCACGCCAACCTCCCTCCACCGGCGCCCCTGTGTGCTATTCCATTTGTTCTGCTTGTCGTTTAGTCCGTGTGATGTTCTCTGGTGCTGCCTAGTACTAGATAAAGGAACCACTTCGTTTTCTGTCTCAATGCAAGATCTTCCAAGACCGTACCTTACCCGATGGCTCTAGACAAACCCGACAAGATCGTCCCAAACCCGCCAAGTCCGCCTTCCGGATGCGACAAGACCTACTTCCCGGATGCCGAGACCCCCGTACCCGAAGGCGCCTCGACGCCAAACCAAGTACATCGTCGACAACCGAAGCCAAAACACCAAGATCTTCATCCCGGAACAACAAGAGCATCGCCCTGTACCCGAAGACCGAACCTCGACACGCCAAGATCTACTGTCCGTACGCCATGACCTTCATGGATCCGATGCCCGAGAACCCAGAATGACAAGTGCTTCATCTCGGAAACGCCAAGTTCTCCATCTTGTATTCGAACCTCACCGTTCCCCCGTCGAATCCTGAGACCGAACCCCGAACCACATCGAACCCCAAGATCTGCCGAACCCAGATGTGTGCCCCTAAGCCCCTATTTTTTTATAATATGACATTCATCTGTTGCATATTAAATTGTTCACACATGCATACATATTTTGTGGGTCCGGGTTATTTTATCGATTCACCTATAATTAAATATGGAGTCGATATGCGGAATACCTTTGTCTTATTCTGGACTCCATTTAAATTCGTGTAGCGAACCAATGCCATGTTTCGCCATGTTAAGACAACATTTAAATTGCGGGGTTTCTAAATAACTTGAACCTATTAATTAATTGTCGGGACCCCGGTTCCGCTTAATATTGCCTAATTGCACCGCATCTGCATCATATCATAATCATGCCGGATCTTCTGCCGTAGTATTAAATATTGCATCCGGTGTTTCTTCTAGTGTTTGCTTCTTCGTGGATTAGGCCGATGAGTTGATGCGAGTATCGACAAGTTCTCCGGCTATGATCCGTCGGCAGTGTTTCCCAGGCGAGCATCTCTTCTCCTTCTACCTATTTTGCATTTATAGTCTTTATTTCCTCCTGTTGATCTATTGCTATCCGTGTCGTGATGCTTTAGTTTCCGTATCCCAGTTATATCCCGTGCAGCCTCCATATTGCCTTGGACACCTCCTATTACCTGTGTTTGGTAGATAGCTGGCCTTGCGAGTCGTAGTTGCTTGCTAAGGTGCGATCTCGTGTTATCAAGTACCACAGTTGTTGGAATGCTGGCAGATGTTTATTTAGTGGAGATGCTTATTGGTGGAGATGATCATGACTTTAATTACAACCATTAAAAATGCTAGATATAACTAATGCAGAGGCATCAGTGGGAAATAGATGTTATTTGGTTCTTCCATGCCCACTTGTGTCCCGTAGGACCCCGAGTACTTGATACCTGTTCCTTGATTTTTCGCACTATCCACATCCGGGAGGCCTTATGGACCCTCCTGAGCTAGAGCTTGATTCATTTCTATTTATTGGGGCCACAAAGTAGTTTGGGGCTTTATTACTATCCTGTACTTATGCCATGCTTTACTGCTTTATTTAAGATTGTGCGTGGAGCACCTGTACTGTTTTGGATCGCGCCACGTTTTCGCGGTATCGACAAGCCCAGTCACATTTTCGGGTTCCCAGTCGTTTACAGCCGTCGTCGCAAACCCTGGGTCCGTTCCGGAGCCGGCCAACTTCGTTGCGGGTAGCTTAGTGGGGTGGCCCCCTGAAATATTTCTGAATCCTGTGATCGCTTTGTCGTGAATGCCTCGTTGGGTTTTGAGTTGGTTTTTCCGAGGTTGATCGAGTGTGTGTTGCTATTTGTGCACCCCTGCAGGGTAAAACTTTCTGAAATCCGTGTCCGCGGTTATGGACGACTTGGAGCACAGTATCTCGATCATAGACAAGCATAACTAAAGTAGTGCTATAAACTTGACTTAATATGTGACTAGTAATCAGCTCAAGTATAACGGAATGGATATTAAAAAATGCCAACAACTGGTAGATCTGTGGTGATCTGTGGCATACTATACCTGCCTAGTAAGTATTGCAACTCCAATGGAATGTGATAAAAGTGCCAACAACTGCTGGGTTTTGGGATTCCTCAGGACAATTATATCTGACTAGTAAACGTTCCAACTACCACAGAATGGTAATTAAAACTGCCCACTACTTATGCTTCAGGATGATTCATGCTATCTATATCTGATTAGTAATTGCTGCAACTATAACGGAATAAGTAGAATTGCCAACTGTGTGAGTTCCTTGGTCCGACTTCCTCGTTTGGTCTCGAGGGGGGAAATACCAGGATGGGTTTGTTTGGTGTTAGCTTCAGGTTGGATCCGAATAGGTTTCTCTTATCTCTCTCTGATAAACGCTAGTTGTATCGAGTCTCTATAGGTTGTTTAGTGCCGCTGCGCTGCTGCTTCAGTCCACCATACCTATGTAGGCGAGAGCCGCCGAATTCTAGCCTCGCCATGTACTGGCCTCAGTACTGACGCTCCTATTTTTCCTTTGCCCTTTGTCGGCACCCCTTTTGTTTAGCAGGTTTGAGATCAACATCGTTAGCAGGGTTACCCTTCTGTCTTGGCCTGGGCAGGGTTATGGACGCCATTGGTTATTCTTCAGGGCTCTTAGCCCCATTTGCATCTTGTCCGTAGTCGGACGCTCTATCGTTTTCAAGGTGATTTGGATCTTTGTATATTATATCTGTATTCTTGACTCATGGAGTCGTTGTTGTATCTATCTGTTCTGTGGGTCCCATCGAGGACTATTGTGTAATGTTATTACTTCGTTTTCTACCCGCACTAGAGTGCCTAGTGGGCGTCCTTGAATCGTTTCTATGCGGGTTTGGCGGAAAGAGCAAAAACTTGCATAGGGCCGATTCGAGGGTGTTACATTTGTCAAGCCTGCTCCCGGGGGTGGAGACATGGCCGCCTCTGTGGCACGGCCCTCAGCACTGGCTCTAGTTGCCGGCGTGCCCTGATGGTAACCACGTCCTCCGTGGAGATAGGGGTTCTGCTTGTTTTATTCACCTTCCTCTTCTTCTCCTTGGGGTCCCTATAGACCCCTTCAGGAGTTAGATCAAGGCAAGGAAAGGGGACTGGAGAAGACCACTTCAATAAGGCAAGCATACTCATCGTCAGCGGACCAATGTCCCTGCTTTACTCTCCTGGAGGAGCTCGAGTTGCCTCCACCCACGGCAGCCTTCTCGCTGACAGCCGCCCCTACTAGGAGTATGGGCCAGTCTCGTGGGAGGTATCAGCCTCATGAGCTGCAGGAGCCTCGGTGAGATCGCCTCCCCATAGAGCTCACAGGGGGCCTCACCAACCTCCTCCGGCTCCTCCTCAAGCACCACGACGAGCAACCCCCACTCATTAAAGGAGGGCATCATTGTAAAGATCTCCGCCTTTCTTTTGACCTATTGGCAATACAGAGGAAGGGCCACATCGGGAGGATTGGGTACCGCCATCGTGCCAAGGAGTATACACTTAATAGCTCTGATGACGACCAGGAGGAAGACATCAAGATGAAATTTCATCTGGTCTCTTGGACCAGAGTACGTCCACATGCCCTCTGAGTGGTCTTGAAGTCGGATGATGTGCCGATAAATATACTCCTTGAAGACAATTTACACTGTCAATCCCACTTGGTGTAGGGTCCCAAGGCGCTATCTAATTGCACCCACCACCTGGCTAGAAAATGGTTTGTGTCTCTATGAGTCCCTCTCTACCGCAGGTGCCATCAGGATTCCGAGCCATGGATTCGCCTTCGCGAGCATCCACCCAAACCCAGCGGGCTCGGAAATCTTGTGACACCCTTGTCCACCTCGCCGGGTTATACACAACAGCCATTCCCTCAGCAACACAGAAGGAAACGTATCCAGAGTACTGCTTGTCATCGTATTGAAGACAAGTACGCCATGAGGGGTCCTCAAGGCGTGGGAAAAGGTTGAGTGTAAGACGTACGGTTGTCCGGGATGGTGAGCACATAGGTTTATCTAGTTTTATATCTGACTACGGTGGCTGGATCCTACTTCCTTCTAGAATCCACTATAACAGCAGAGCCAAAGGTTTACATAGGATTGCAAGGACTGGTAATCACCTATGCAAGTTATGATATTGTTTCCCTAAAGGCTGGCCCCTATGTTGACTCATATAGTCATTCGGCCTAGGGTTTACAGGATAAACCTTTCCAGCTATGATACAAAGTCAGTACATAGTACAACTTGGACTACAAGTCTATCTACATGCCTAAGTCGGTAAGTCTTCTAGGCTTCCTCTAGCCAGATGGACCTCCATCTTATTTCCGTAACTAGGCTGCCCGTGAAGAAAATCTCTAACCCAGAAGTGGGCCACTCTAGTCAGTGAGTAGCAGTGGGTATACCTGGAAAGTATATCCCCAATAGTATCCCCCAGAAGCCTCCAAGATCCAAAGTCGGATTTCTTCATCTAGCTTCAATGTTCTTCGGCTGCAGAGTCTTAAAAGGTTCCTGAAATTCCAAATAAAAATATAGGATCCGAGTCCCTGGGAGTAGGATTTGTTGATTCATCATTCTTGTTCACACGCTCATTTCAAACTAAGCCAAAAAATTCTTTGGTGATGTATCCTAATACCTTTGATCCGGATTCACGGATGTAGTATACTAGCTTTTCCCTAGAAGACTTAGGTTTAATCGAACCTTGGAAAGCACTGTTAAAAGGTAATAAGAAAGGACACGTCTACAAGACTTTGTTTGTTCGATTTACCTTAGTTGACCAGACCAATCTAGTTTACTTTATAATGGGTTTGAATCAATGGATGGAGATAGGCTAGGGTTTAAGATCCACCTGCAGCTGCACATCAAATGGGGTGAAAGATAATAATAAGAATAGTCATGTATCATGTTTGTATTGAGATAATATTTTGTGGGCAACACATTCTAATATTCTAGAGCCCCCGTGATGCAGCGGGCATAGCAATAGACTTTTAATCCAACCGAGAACACACCAAAGCCACAGGTTGCAAACGATTATTAAGTGTAAACACAGATCAAAGCTTTAAGTGGTGATTTTGTTGTTGATCCTGAATGGGGCGCTAAGCGAAGACCGTACTTCCCTTTCTATCACTGAGTTTCCTATGAGACCGCCGCTAGACAAGTATCTCACCTCAAGCCTTTATCAATCTATGGGATCTTGGGTACCTACAAGTCCACAGATCAAGGCGAGAGACGAAGAAACAAAAGATACAAATCACAAATCCAAACAAAACACAATTCTCCCGTGACCTAGATGCACTTTATTGTTGTGAGGTTTCTCTTCAACCCGCAACCTGTGAGGACTACTCACTCATAACAAATAGATCAGAGATAGAAAACATCATGCAAATACTTAGATTGGAATCAAATATTCTTACATTGGTCGCCAAATCACAAGGAGATCTAAAAGTACAAAGCAATGGCTATGGCTAGTGGAGGGATGGATGGTGGAAGTGATGAACAATGGATGAACAATGGTGTGGATCTCCTTTGGTGGTGTTGTGATGCAATCTGAGTATGGCGGCTCTCTGGCCAGCGGCTGGAGCCTCAAAATATATAGGCATCTTCACGAAAGTTGTAGGGTTTGATGAGACGGAGCCATCGCCACCTAGTACAGGCAGACCGCACTTGTACTGGTGGTCGTTCAGTGCACTGACGCCTTTGTTGGCTTCTCCAATTACTTGGTCGTGTGTACTTCCTCAAAATCATTCATTATGACTCCTTATTTCACCTTAAAAGCAGTGTTTTCCTGCACAACATAGATCAAAGAAGGGATTTGCACATATTTGCAATTATTAGTCAATAGTGGCAAGGTTGAGAGTTTATTTGGCAATTGCTTGACCAAAAACAACGTTTAAACATGGTGGAAGAGCGTAAAAATTCGAGCCATCATATCCCAAAAACTTTCCAGGACTTGTCGCGCCATTGACATTTATCCTATCAGCATGACTATTGGTGGGTCTCGCGTCGCGCAGAACCGAGGCATCATTTCAATGCATGCACGAAGATCGTGGTGGCATAGGCTTCGGAGGGAACTTCCCCCGTGCGTTCGTGATGCATGGTGGAAATCCAACGCGGTTAGCGCTATTCTCGTTGTAGAGCGGCTATAAAGAGGAGAAAATACTCATTTCTTATTCACTTATGATCATGTATCTTCTTCCTCATATCCCTCTACACTCCTTAATCTCCTTCTTGGTCTTCCAACGAGATGGCCGATTCTTCTTCTATGACGGGCTTGGTGTCAACATCGACCGTGGTGGAGGGGAGGAAGTGGCGTGGGATTTGGATCTCATGCCTTATAGACTACGAGAAATTGCAGCAGATGGAGGAGGAGGGCCATCTTCTTGTCGGCGCATGGTGGAGCAGCCTCAAGGAAGTGATTCCGGTACCACGAGACAGCGAGCGCGTCCACTTCATGATGCACGTCGACCATGGGCTGAGTTTTCCGCCATCGGAATTCTTCTCCGAGGTAATCAATTACTATGACATCCAACTCCATTATCTTACCCCAACTCGTTATTAGAGCTTAGTGCCCACGCGGCTCTTAGTGAGGGATATCTCAGAAACAAGCGGAGTCTTACTCTTTTCCGATACTACTTTGGTACCCAGAAGAATTCCATTACTTTTGTTATTCCTTACAATATCAGAACTCTTAGCTTAGTCCTTAGGAGAGACCGAGTCTATCCCAAGATTTTAGCTAGTAAGTAAGTGAAGAGATGGCCATCAACGTTCTTTTACCACAAGGACATGTTGGCTCCTGGCAAAGATGAAAGTTTGCCATTTTTTGTTGGTGGTGTCACGAACCACCAAGATTCATGGGACAGAGAGGCCCGGTATTATCTGACGACTTGATCTGAGCCAAGAGGCGGATCAAGTTTTTGATGAAGAAGAAAGTTTTGACGGGATCTGACTTGGTGCACTGCTGGCTGCAATGCTTAATCCAACCTCTGCAGCACCACAGTGACCGACTAATGCATTTGGTTACCCTTGACAAGAAGGATAGCTTGAAGGTCAGTCCAAATCGGATTCCCTTGAAGGATTACAAGTCTCAAATGCAATGGCTGATCAAGGAACGGGTGAACAAAAAAGTCCCAGAGATCTCCATGCACATGTATCCTATAGAGAGACCCCTGACTCTGGTAAACCTTTTGACTAAGTTGTTTTATTAATCATCATTTCCATCCATAATTATGATATACTGAAGTATTTGTTTTGACTTTCATCTTGCAGCTCTCCCCGAATTGGAATTGGCTCTGATCGAGGGTTATCCTCTAGAAGATCTAGAAGTGATCGAGGAGGAGACAGAAGAGGAACAGGACATGCCTTCCAAGAAATGCAAGATTCCCATTGTTCTGGCTAGCGCACAAGTGTTGCCAATCATCAAGAAGTAAGATTTTTATCATAATCTTTATCTTAACTACATCGTTTCTGAGTCATAATGATTTTCATTTTTTGGCTTAGAGTTAAACCTTTGGGAAAGGGAAAGGGCAAACCGGGCGGAAAACCGACCAAGACACTGCACCAGTAGAAGCTCAATTTGACTTCACCGGTGATAGCACCTCCGACTCCCACTCCCAACACTTCACCAGTGTCAGAGGATGTTTCATCTCTGTGTGCTAGAGATGTTGAGGATCACACTAAAGATCCTGTGAACACTATTTCACAAATCGAGGCCACAACTGGTGGCTCAGAAACTGATAAGGGTGAACCCGCTAAGGGTGAGGATCACACAACTGGTTCTTTTGCCGATGAACTGCTGAAAGTTCCCAGCACTGCTAGCCTTAGTCTCACGAGGAAGAAAACAGAAGACATTCATAAGATTGCCCTTTCATGTCTGGAGGCCAAAAAACTATCCGCAGCTAAAGCTACTCAAGAAAGTGAAGATGCAAAGCTTGAAATTTTGCTGGGGAAAATCAAGATCCGGGAAGAAAAGATAAGGGTTGTTGGAGTTCCACCTCCACAAGTGCACCCCTTAACTTTGCCCGAGAAGGTTTTTGATGAAATGCATGCCAACTTTGAGAAGCTGCATCTTGATCACATTGTAAGTCTATATCTGACTCTTTTTACAGTCTTTATATCATATCCTCTAGACCCCAAGCATTAGGTCGGATAAGAACTATGAGTAAAAATCAGAGTTGATGCTTTTAGAATGCCAAAGAATGAAGTACGATAGCCCCAAGGCTCGTGTTGAAATTTAACTTGGTTAAAATAGTAGCCCGAGTCTTAGTAGCCCTCTAACTATAGTTATTATTCTGACGTACCGAAAACTGTGTGTTACAACTAGGAACATTGAAAAATATATGCACCAAGTGGAAAGATATTAAATCTCTCTAGCTTGAAAATGCCCAGCTGAAGGTGGAGAAGGATGAGGTAGAAAGTAAACATTTCGTACTCTCCTATTTCCCTATTGTTTCTTGCCGAAATGTAATTCAACTATCTTTTAGTTTTGTTATTTCAGACTTTCTGAAATAGTCTTGCAAACTTGTGGAGGAGGAAGAAAACTTCAAGGTCTTGGAGATGGAGAATGCCTGACTTCATGAAGAACTTGAGAAACTCAAGAAAGAGCATGAGGAAAGTGTAAAAAATCTTCTAGAGTCCAACGACCATGCTACCGAGAAGCTCAGCAAATCCCTCGCCCTCCAGGATAAAGAGATTGAAAATCTTAAAATGGAAATGAGCAGGCAAGGCGACATCCCCTAGGCACTCCGAGATGAACTCCGAATCTTGAGGGAGGAGAAAACTCAAATAGATCAATCCATCTTTCGTAATTTGCCAATGCCATACCTTTTTTCCTTTGTAAATTTTCCAACTGTTTCGTCTGATTTTTTGACTTTGTCTTTTCATAGAGCCCCTCAATATTACGAATGCCTATTCTTCCAAGTCTCGCACGGACCAACTTGTCACGATTGGGGATTTGATTCATGACTTTTGCCGTATTCTTGAAGAAACTGGCGAAGCCATTAATATCTCCGACCTGGCGAAGATGTCTAGTATTGAGATGAGGGACAAGGCCAAGGAATTTCCGAAGCTGACTGAGGATTGGTAGATGTCATACGCTTGGAAAAGACGTTAGAGACATTTTGGAATCTTGTGCTGGATATGCTTATCGTGTGGCGGAGATGAACAACTACTTGAAGCCATTCTTCCATTCTGTTGTTGTGCCACCAAGCCCCCTGGAAGAAACTGAAGTTTTTGACGATGATGATGAGAAGACCGAGTCTGTCATCATCGGTTCGGACAAGGATCAGGACATTTTCGATGGTGTCACTAGCGTAGCAGCAAGATCTCGGTCTCCACAAGCTGCAGCATAGAGTCGAAAAACTATGCATTATTTTTAACGAAGTGGTGTAATGAAAACAATTTACCAAGTCAAAATTATGCATTTACTCTAGCACTTGTTTGATTTTGTGGTGCTCAAAAATTTCTTAAGCACTTTGTTGTTTATACTTTTCATTTATCTGGCTTTTTCACTTTGTCCCTTTCATGATCCGGCCAACCTTCAGCACGGAAACACTTCTGAGAAATGAAGCTCAATTGCTAAACATGTTTAACCCAGAAATAGAACCGGCTTCCAGTATCAAAAATTCACTACTCGGAAAATGCCCGCGTCTAAGCAATCAGATAAATAACCAAACTCTAAATAGAAACAGTGACTTACACCCGAAGGTAGCATTTTTATAGCATCCAAATCTAATCAGAATGAACATGAGCATAAAGTACTTTCAAGCATTCTGAGATTTTTCAAGTTTGACATGATCATTCTGAAATAAGATGGTACTAAAAACTTCTCAGGAAAACTTTGAGGCAACCAATACTTAATTTCACTTTGAACATGTACATTTGTATGATTACAAGAAAATAAACTTAAGAATAAAGGGACGTAGCTGTGTGATATTCCATGGATGATCTAGCTCATCTATACTTGTACTACCACCATCTATCTTTCTCTTCTGAGTATCTGGTGTTTCCTTTACTGTCTCATATCAATTAAATAATACAACCCACTATGTAGTACTCTACTGATCATAAAAGGTCCTTCCCAAATTAGGGAAAGCTTGTGCTTTCTTTTTTTGCACTAGTCGGAGAACTAAATAGCCTTTCCTGAAAGAATGATTCTTGACTCTGAAACTATGATACTTGCGTAACTTCTATTGATAGGCTATAGATCTTTGTTCAGCAATGACGCGCACTTCATCGAGCATATAGAGCTCATATTGTCTAGAAACTTCGACATCTTTTTTGACATACGCAACAACTCAGGGAGAAATATGGATTAGATCACTTGGAATTATTGTCTCTGCACTTTAGACCAAGAAGAAAGTGTTGGAAATATGCCCTGGAGACAAATAACAATATGGATTATTATCATATTTCATAAAGTATATGATTAAGTTTTATATCATGCTATAACTATATTGAAAGGAAATGTCAATACATGTGTGATATATAAACATCCAAGAGTTCCCGATGAATCTCTGGTCACTGGTTCATTGGTCAACAGATGATCAAGGTTTCCTGATCATGTGGCATTTATGCCAGTTAACAATGGAGTCACCTCATTGCGAGAATGATATGATGAGCTATACCCCATCTGAGCATCATGACCCGATAATGTCATGAAGTACAAGTTATGATGATTAGAAAAGACCTAGTGTCATATTTCTTAGACCGTGAGACCATATCAATCACTGCCACCCAAGAATAGTTAGATAGCATCAAACGTCACTTGCGTGAGGGATGATCATAAAGGTGTGTTTAGGTATTCAGAGGAACATGTAGAGGCATTATGCGTCAAGAGCGGGATTTGTCCATCCACGTGATGGAAAGATACTACAGGGCCCACTCGGAGAAGTTATATCCAATAGCTGCACAACATGTGATTTGATCATGGGGATATCACTTGTCGGAACAAGTTAAATAGCATTTGTCGGTAATGAGATTGAACATGACATGGTGATGTCATTTACTAGATCTTGGACAATGCAAGTATCGAAGACACAAAAGGAATATGACACGATGTTCATGGTTTAACGTTGAAAGATTTGTGGAATGCACAGGGGTCATCATGGGAATCCAGGTCCCGCTGATGATCATTGGTAAGAGAAGGTCTCAACCATGTTTGGAGTGTTCCCGAACCATGGGGTATCACGCTTAAGGGCTTGATGATGCTCAGAGATCGTTTTGGTATCGGCAGAATCACGAAAAGAAAGAGAGATAACTGGAAGAGTTTCGGTAAGTCCGGAGGTTGTCCAGAATGGAGGTGGAAGGATTTCCATTGTCATGGGTATTGAATAATATGTAAGTAAAAGTTAAATGTTGATTTAATCATTTATTTATATTTATTTAATAAAATAAAAATGAATTAAAATGTCAAATACCAAATTGGGCCAAAATCCCTAGGGAAAGGGCCCATGAGGGAAAGACCAAAGGGGAAGACAGAGAGAGGGGTGGCCGGCTGGGCCAAGGTACCCCGCAGGGGGTCCACTTAGGCCCTGGCCGGTGATGTCTACGCACTTCTATTCTTGTAGACAGTTGTTGGGCCTCCAAGTGTAGAGGTTTGTAGAATAGCAGCAAGTTTTCCCTTAAGTGGATCACCCAAGGTTTATCGAACTCAGGGAGGAAGTGGTCAAAGGTATTCCCTCTCAAGCAACCCTGCAATCAAGATACAAGAAGTCTCTTGTGTCCCCAACACACCCAATACATTTGTCAGGTGTATAGGTGCACTAGTTCGGCGAAGAGATAGTGAAATACAAGTGGTATAGATAAAAGACAACAGTGTCAGAAAATAGCTTGCTGGCATGTGGTTGACGTGGGAAAAGACTAAAGGAAAACTGAAATAAAGATAGAAGCAAGCAAACATGTAATAGATCTAATAGCAAACGGAGTTTCAATGCTTAGAAACAAGGCCTAGGGATCATACTTTCACTAGTGAACACTCTCATATAAATATCTTCTCTTTATGATACTACTCTTAACTACTCTCCGGTTGGACACTCTAATCCATGGTAGGGCTATATGACAAGACACCTCAAAGTAAGCCTTTCCCATCTAGATAACCCCACACTGTCACCTTGAGTACTAGATGAGTCCAACAAACACCACAATTTCATAAAGACATCCAACTCCAAATATAACTCATAACAAGTATTTGTAATCTCTAGCCTAAGTGCCACCATGGTGTGCATGCTGTCACTTTCACACACATGGGGAGAGAAGAGATCTATTAAAGCACTTGAGTAGCAAGGTAGATCTATAGATTACAAGCTCATGATCTCAATAAGATCATGCATAGAGAGAGATGAACACATAGCTACCGGTAGAACCCTTAGCCTCGGGAGAGAACTACTCCCTCCTCATCATGGGAATCAGCAATGGTGATGGAGATGGCTTCGGGGGCACTTCCCCGTCCCAGTAGGGTGCCGAAACAGAGACTTTCTGTGCCCCGAATCTCCCCTTTGGTGGCGGTGGCACTGTGGAACTTTTCGTGGCTTTCTGATTAACTATTTAGGGTTTTGGTATCGAGAGGCTCTTATAGGCGAAGGAGGCAAGGTCGGTGGCCAGGGGCCACACCATGCCACAGTGCAGCTGGGCTGGCTCGCCAAAGGGGTGTGGCCACCCTATGTCCCTCTCCGATTCTCCTTACGGCTCGTGAGTCTTCCAGGAAAATAGTAACTTTGGCTTTGTCCGTCAATTCTGAGAATATTCATTTCGACTTCCTGGAACCAAAAACAGCGGAAAAGCAGAACTGCAACCTTTGTGGCATCTTGTTAATAGGTTAGTCCAAGAAATCATATGAAAAGTACTCCAAAGTTGGAACAAAACACAAGAAAGTAGATAAAACCAAGCATGTAACATCAAAAATTATAGATACATTTGTAATGCATCAACATCCCCAAGCTTAACTCCTGCTCGTCCTCGAGTAGGTAAGTGATAAAAAGAAAGAATAATTTTTGAGGTGACATGCACCATCAAAGACTTGATCAAAGTATTTGTAAAACATTCAAAGCTGGGATCATAGTACTTCAATCATAACATGAAAGACAAAGTTCTAGCAATAAGACAAAGAAACTATGATACAACATGAAAAGGCACAAACAAAAGATTCATGAATACAATGCTTTGCAAGACGTTTGTTTGTTTCACATAAAGAAAACATAGCATAGTGGCATCTAGCTTGTCCCTCAATAGGGTAGCAAATATAAATGCATAGGACACCTTCAAAGTTCATAAGAGTGACTAGATACAAATAGTTTAAAACAAGCAATATCAGGTTATGCATTAATCAACTAGTCTTGGAACAATGCACATAGAACTAAGAATGGCCACTATGCTCTCAAAGTAGGTGCATAAAGGTAGAAGGTGGAGACTCAATATAATGGTGGAAGAAAGGCCTTCATAGAAGGAAGCATGGATTCAAGTCTCATAAAGAGCTTCCAAAAATTATGGTACTTTTTAGCTTTCAGCTCTCATTGCCCCTATCATAAGCATCTTGAAGTGATTAAGGTTAAAGTGAACAAACTATGGAATATATGCTTGACGAAGTATAAGTTAGAAATTTCATGTCCCTTGTATACGAGGGCCGCTCCTCATGCTACTCAAGTTTAGTCACCGGTAAGTTCTTGTCATCGTAAGTACATGTGTATCATAGAGAACCGCCAACAGGGTACCCCTTGCCCGATGATATGGAAGAATCCCCATATCAAAATGACAAGGCAAGCAGACAACGAGCATCTCAGTAATCTTCTTATTTACCATGGGAATATGGTGCTTTTTTCTCTCTTTCCTCTTTTCATAATCTCATTTTTTTATCTTTTCTCTTTTTTTCTCAATATAGGACTCTTTTTTTTATAAGAAGAATGTTTCATAGACAGCTCATTATGGTTACGCTGCAGGTTTCCACCATGTCAGCATGGATTAGACCAGCGGCCTAGGCGTTTCTCTAACACATATACATAACTACATGGACTTACAAGCTCCCCTTTCATTTCACACCGATGACATCCATATACAAAAGAGCATGATATCAACTAGGTACAAGTACCAAGTGCAATGTTGAAAGCGTTCCCCGTGAAAGCATGGTTCTGCTAATCCCCAACAAATAAGTGCAAGCATATACAACATAGACGACACAATGGTTCAAGTTTATTAAGGGCAAGAAAAGTAAAGTCTGCCATCAAGTTCGTGGGAGCTTTAATCACTAGTTTTCTCATAACAAGTTTAATTTGGAAGGTAAACAAAAGCATGAATATACTTGGAATAGCATAAGCTAGTAGGTAGGTATGGTGGACTCTTTGGAATAACTTGGTTTAGGGAGTTGGATGCATGAGTGGAACTCATACTTGGTGGTGGAGGCTAGCAAAAGACTGGGAGCGACAAACTAAGAGAGCAATAATGGCCATAATCATGCAGAGCGATAAAACATCATTGATCACAGAATAAAGTGATACTACAAGTTGAAAACTAAAGGATCATAAAGGCTATGGTGACTTTATATAGTCATAACATGGTGTGAGCATGTGCCAAGTCAACCCAAATAAAGCATCAAAGGAGAATACCACTATACTATGCTTTAATATGCTAAAACAACGCATGATTCATCCAAGGCACATTAAGAAATCTCAATTGTTTATGACAAGTCATGCTACAGCAAAGAATACTAAGCATAAAGCCAAAACAATATCAAGCATGGCATGACAAAGTATAGGCCACAGTCAAAAAAAGCTCTCTTTACCACTTAAGCATGAACTTTCCTACTCTTTTCCAAACCAAACCAAACTATTTGAAAACCAATGTATGAAAGAGGGAGTCCAACCAATTTATTCAGAAAACTAAGAAAACAAAGCAAACGAAAACGAAAAAGAAGACGCTCCAAGAACAACACAACTGTGCATGAAACAATAAAAATGAAGCGTTTGGAAGAAACCTGGGATTTTTATTGAGGAAGAAGGGGATGCCTTGGGCATCCCCAAGCTTTGATGCTTGTACTTCTTGGATATTTCTTGGGGTGAAACACGTGGCATCCCCAAGCTTGAGCTTTAGTTCATCCTTCATCTCATTACTCATTCCTTCCATACACCTGAAATTTTTCCTTCATACAAAACTTCACACAATCTTTATTAGCAACATTAGTGCAATCAAATGATAAATAAGTCTTAAGGTTCAGTTCTAACACCAAATACACTTCCATTAGAATACTAGCTACTGTAGAACTTCCCTCAAAAAGCTCAATTCCCCAAAAGAACTCAAAAAGGAACCAACAAGAAGCAAATACAGAAAATGGCAGAAATCTGTCAAAACAGACCAGCAGGTAAAGACGAATTTTTTCGAAGACCTTCTGTTTCTCAAATCAAAAAGTGCTGAACTAATGAAAGTTATATAACAACCTGGGGCATAAGCAAAAAAATTCACGCATCAAAAATACGTTCAGAGATTTTACACGAATTTTTACGGTGAAGCACAGAAATCTGTTTCGAGACAACAACTTTTCCAATCATTACTTCTTTCTCATTAGAGGTTGCTCTTGGCACAAAAAGCAAATAAAAAGGATAAGGAGCGGTTATTACTGAGGTAATAACTTCCAAGACTCATCTAAAACTTTTAGGTTATCTCCCAATAAGTACTTTTTTAACGCCTTTAAGTTAGGCATGATAGTTTGAGAAGATGCTCACATAAAAAATATGAATTGAAGTAAAAGAGAGCATCAAGAAGCAAATTTAAAGAACATTTAAGTCTAACCCACTTCCTATGCATAGGAATATTGTAAAGAAACAAGTCATAAAAGCACAAAGCAATAAGCATAGGAAAGCAAAACAAGTGCAACTTCAAAAGTTTCAACATAAAGAGGGAAAACTTAATATTGTTGAGATACATAAAACCATGTTTCCCTCTCTCATAATAACTTTCAGTAGCATCATGAATAAAATTAACAATATAACTATCACCTAAAACATTATTATCATGAGCCACATGCATATAATAATTATTCCTCTCCACATAAGCATAGTCATTCTTATTAATTGTAGTGGGAGCAAATTCAACAAAATAGCTATCATTATTATTCTCATCACCATAATCATCAAATATAGGAGGCATATTGTAATCATAATTAATTTTCTCCTCAATAGTAGGTGGACTGAAAATATCATATTCATCATTGTAATCATCATATATTGGAGGTTTGGTATCATCATAAGCAATAGAATAGCTATCTTCCAAAGCTGGGGAACTAAAAAGATCATTTTCATAAAAACTAGCTTCCCCAAGCTTAGACTTTTCCATAGCATTAGCAATAATGGTGTCCAAAGAATTCATACTAACAACATTTCTATTAGCATGCAATAAAGTTCCATAGGTTTTTTAATTTTCTCTTCAAACACTTCATGTCCTAACTCAAGATAAATACTATAAAGCTCTCTAATTTTGTTGTTGTTTTCCATTAAGCCTAACTAGTGAAAACAAGAAACAAAAAGACAAAATTGCAGAATCTAAAGGAAATAACTTCAAGCACTCACACTAGAGGATGTGAGTACCTTTTACCTTACCTCTCCGGCAACGGCGCCTGAAAATAGGCGTTTGCCGTGGGAGGTTCTTCGTCTTTAATCCTCCGGTGTGAATACCTTTTACCTTACCTCCCTAGCAATGACGCCAGAAAATAGCTTGACGTCTATGCACTTCTATTCTTGTAGACAATTGTTGGGCCTCCAAGTGTAGAGGTTTGTAGAACAGCAGCAAGTTTTCCCTTAAGTGGATCACCCAAGGTTTATCGCACTCAGGGAGGAAGTGGTCAAAGGTATTCCCTCTCAAGCAACCCTGCAATCAAGATACAAGAAGTCTCTTGTGTCTCCAACACACCCAATACACTTGTCAGGTGTATAGGTGCACTCGTTCGGCGAAGAGATAGTGAAATACAAGTGGTATAGATAAAAGACAACGGTGCCATAAAATAGCTTGCTGGCATGTGGGTGACGTGGGAAAAGACTAAAGGCAAACTGAAATAAAGATAGAAGCAAGCAAACATGTAATATATCCAATAGCAAACGGAGTTTCAATGCTTAGAAACAAGGCCCAGGGATCATACTTTCACTAGTGAACACTCTCATATAAATATCTTCTCTTTATGATACTACTCTTAACTACTCTCCGGTTGGACACTCTAATCCATGGTAGGGCTATAAAAGCACACCTCAAAGTAAGCCTTTCCCATCTAGATAACCCCACACTGTCACCTTGAGTACTAGATGAGTCCAACAAACACCACAATTTCATAAAGACATCCAACTCCAAATATAACTCATAACAAGTATTTGTAATCTCTAGCCTAAGTGCCACCATGGTGTGCATGCTGTCACTTTCACACACATGGGGAAAGCAGAGATCTATTAAAGCACTTGAGTAGCAAGGTAGATCTATAGATTACAAGCTCATGATCTCAATGAGATCATGCATAGAGAGAGAGAGAGATGAACACATAGCTACCGGTAGAACCCTTAGCCTCGAGAGAGAACTACTCCCTCCTCATCATGGGAATCAGCAATGGTGATGGAAATGGTGGTGGAGATGGCTCCGGGGGCACTTCCTCGTCCCTACAGGGTGCCGGAACAGAGACTTTCTGTCCCCCGAATCTCTCCCTCGGTGGCGGTGGTGCTGCGGAACTTTTCGTGGCTTTCTGATTGACTATTTAGGGTTTTGGTATCAGGAGGCTCTTATAGGCGAAGGAGGCAAGGTCGGTGGCCAGCCAGGGGGCCCACACCATGCCCTAGTGTGGCCTAGGCTGGCCCACGCCAAGGGGGGTGTGGCCACCCTATGGCCCCTCTCCAACTCTCCTTCTGGCTCCGTGAGTCTTCCGGGAAAATAGTAACTTTGGCTTTTGTCCCGTCCAATTCCGAGAATATTCATTTTCTGACTTCCTGAAACCAAGAACAGCAGAAAATAGGCAACTGGCACTATGGCATCTTGTTAATAGGTTAGTCAAAGAAATCATATGAAAAGTACTCCAAAGTTGGAATAAAACATAAGAAATTAGATAAAACCAAGCATGGAACATCAAAAATTATAGATACATTTGCAATGTATCAGCCGGCAGAGGCCATCCCCCTCCTCCCCTCTCCTTTGTTTAGTCCCACATGGCTAAGCAAATTAGCTGTGGGGGTCCCTACATATTGAGAGGTATTTGACAAAATAAATACACCAATAATCAATAAAGGTTCCCTCTATTTTGGGGATACCTCCAGTTGATTCTCTCTCTCCCATGACCGTGGTCCCAAGTTTGGATAGCGCAGGGAGGAGACTTGTTCACCGTGGAGTGCCATCGCGCTGTGGGATTAGGATCCAGAAGGTCTACTTCCGCAACTACTCCTGGATTGAAGAAGCATGAGTCATCGTCAGGCATCGGACGTGTGTAACTCCCTCGGAGGTGCAACACTTGGGGCACTAGGAGTCATTGGAGCCACAGGAGCCGCATGGCTTCAACACGACCTCGAGGTCAGCGTCAGAGCAACTACATCAACCATGCTCTCCCGAGCATTGACAACATTTTTTGGTCTTCAAGGGTAAGTTCCCGAAAATCCCCTCCCGTTATTGCATTACTAATAGGTAGATCCTGGCATTAGGGTTCTTGGCGTAGGAAAAATTTACTGTTTTCATGCGCGAACCCCTACAGTGGTATCAGAGCTAGATAGTGTGTGGGCGTTGATCTTTTAGTTTTTAGCCTCCCACGTGTACTTGTGTATACCGCAGTAATGCTTGATGAAGTGGCCCCAACAAACTTTACGCGTTCATTCTCGAGACAAGTCCACGCTTGACATACGGCTTTTACCGTATAAAGTGGCTTTGGGGGTGTCTCTCTCGCATTTGCAAAGAAGGGCCCCAAAAGGGGTGTAGCATAGACAACTATTTGATCAACATTGTGGTGGAAGTTCGTAGGTAAGAACGGTTCTTGTGCGAAAGCCATAACAGCCACGTAAAACATGCAAAGATAAAGTAGAGGTGTCTAACTTTTTTTGCAGGGCGTTGTGATGTGATATGGTAGTAGTCAAGGTAAAGTAGTTTACTTTATGTTGCTAAGTAGTAGCAACGGTCGTGAATATGATAGACTACCATGCCGGAGGCAATGGTACCCTAGTGCCTACGGCTCCGGAACCCTGGCACCGGATCCGGAGACACGGGATGGAGATCATAGCATGAAGGACCATATCACATGGCATTTACATTCAATGTTTATTATGTGTGCATATTATTGTGTGCTAGTATTAGATACTCGATGGTAGCCTAGTAAGATGACCCCTAAACAAAATACCAACATAAGTGTTCTCCCTTAGTGTGCACCACCAAGAAAGTTCTCCGTTATGAGGCAGGCCATGACGATCAGGTGAGAGACATATTTGCGTTCGCATACGGTGGGTGTAAGCCATGTTGCATAGCGAATACATGTAAGGTTGAGTTGGCAAGCCTATCATGTGTAGACATGGCCTCGGAACACGGATGGTCGAAAGATCGAGCATGAGTCGCATGAATTATGTGATCGACATTTTGGCGTCCACCTTTGCAACTATATCGTCGGTCATGACGATCAAGGGCGGTGTAGTGAATAGGGATCGTGTAATCACTAAAACCCTTTTTGGGGATAGTAGTTTTAGTGGAGTTCTTGTTTCAACTCATATAATCATAAACTTAGTCTAAATTCCTTTTGCAATTATAAATGTAGAGATGGCTCGCCGTGAAGCTTACTTTGACATTGTTGAGCGGGTAGTTGCTAAAAAGCTTAGTCTTGATGGATCCAACTTCCCTGAGTGGCTTGTGCGTCTAAATGATCTCCTTACTAAAACAATGTGGTAGGATACATACGTTATGCGCTGGATCAGGATGAGCCGGATCACTATGATACCCCACGTGAGCGGGCATACCGCCATTTTCGTCAAGAGATGTCCACATACATTCAAGTGATAATGCGCTACGGGATGCTAAACGAACTACATCCGCTCATGGGTGATCTTAATCCACATGGGATGGTCGGTCGGCTGAGAATGGAGTTCGTATGCCAGGTGCGCATATGGAAGCACGAGTTTCTTGGAGATTTCCTTTCCATACAGATGGAGGAATACTTGATTGGAGAGTCACTTGGAGCGCATACGTGATGCGCACACGAGACTCATTTACTTCGTGGACCACTGGATGGCCGAGTCATTTGCGATAGGCATTGTACTTTGGTCGCTGCCTCCCAGCTACGAAGGACACGTCCGGACTTGCATCATGAGTGGTGATATAGAAACACTGGATTTCCATGAGTTCATATTACATTTCAAGAACGTAAAGGTTGAACCTATCAACAGGGAGTTCGTCGATTACAAAGGTATATATGATATACAATTTTATAAATGTTATAATCTTGCAAACACTTATTGAAGTATTGAAGTATTTGGTACTTGTACTATTTTGTGAAAACAGATCCTTCTGCATGAGACCTGTTTGCTGGAGAGGAGGCGACATTGTGTGTTGATGGCAAACATGATGATGATAGCCGACGACACTCTCCCTCACCGTTTATCATTTAGTTTATCGTTTTGGATGATTATTGTAATCGATGGATTATGAACTTCTTTAGTGTGTCTCACACTTCGTGAGACAGTTATTCATATGAGTTTATAACAAATAGTTGTTCTGCTTTTATGAATGATTTCTATTTGTGTTCATATGGTGTTCGATTATGTGTGAATTATCCTTGTTGTGAAACTAATTGATAATGCATGAACATTTGTAAAATATTGAAATGCCTTGAAAATACCCAACTTAATGATATATTCATTTTGAATGAAACCATTGTTTAAATTCAAAGTTATGTTGATAATATGTGAAAGTCATTTGATTTCTTGTCACATATGAATCATGCCCAAGTTTGGTAGAATAACTAAAACACCATGTATTGTATAAATACAAAGTGTTTGATGAATTGTTGAAGTAAAATACATCTTCGATGTATCGTATTTGAACAAAGTAGTGATTATCATTTTGTGATTGTTGAATTTTGTAAAGGAGTTTACCAAAGGAAACATGAGCATGAAGCTATTTAATGTGATCAAATAATTTCAGCATCAAGGGGTATTGAAATAAAAGAGAGTCAAATTACTATGATTTGATCAGTAGTGATAAGATTCGACATTATGGGATTGGCATAAGAAATTGTGAAATGCAATGCATTTTGACATGTCGAAGTGCAAAGCATCACAGTGTGATATTTGATATCAAGTGGGTGAATAGGTGGCACCAGATAAATCGTGGTAGTGTAAATGTAAAGACCATTAGTTAGAAATAGCAAACACTCATCAAGTATAAAGTGAACCATCTGAATTCATGAGATCAACACCATATCTTGTATGGATTGTCGTTGAAGTTTTGGAGCTATTCGATATCACCAAAGCAACAGCGAACAAGTCCTTGTAGAGTATTCATTGGAAACTTTGAATATGAAATCCGTGGCTAGAACCAAAATATAGGCAAAAACTAGTATTGCTTAAATTTGGGTGCATTCTTTAGAAAACATGTGTTCTCGACAATGAAGTTAATGGAAGATAGTGAAAGCACGATGAGGGTTCTTAACCCCACATCAGAGTGTTGGGAAGCACAACAGAACATGTTCCTAAATGCATCTGTTCATAAAGGAAATGGTCAATGATAATGATCATTGTGTTTCCCCACTAGTGTTTTTACTACATGAAGTAGGATTCAAAAATGTACCCCACATCTTCTATGGAGACATTTATGAATCGCATGTCATATTATTGGAATATGACATACCTACGAACTACAAAGGAAGTGATGGTAAACTAAAGTTACGAGGAATCCTAGAAGTGGATTTCAATTAAGATTAAAAAGTAAAATGTTATTGAATCTTGTGAAGTAAAGGGGTTACTTGATTTTTCCAAAGGACTGCTAGGTCATCATGGAAAAGGTGAAAGACAAAAGCACGATTTTTGATGAATAATGTGTTGGGCAAATTCAAAAGAATTTGATTCAGAAGTGTTGAAGTCTAGTGGATTTTGATACTAGTAAAGTACTATTGTCTCATAAAAGAAACTCTCAATTTGATAATTGATCAAGGGATTTTGAAGTTATTCAACATATTGAGAAGATATGCAATTTGCATAAAATTGAGTGGGAGATATAAAGTCTTCCTAAATTAATATTTGTATGACATATTTTTGAGTAGGAGCAATATAAGTCTTAGACATGAATATGTTGGGAACATATTTTGAGTGGGATCTCAATTCTTATGTGTATTCGACACATTAAGAATAAAAATGCAAGTACGGATAAATAATGATTTATAAGGGTTAAAAGTTGAAAGAAAGTATATTACTATATTATGGTGTAATGTGTTCCTAAAAGAGATTCTGAAATAGTTTCGGAATAGGAATTGATTAAGGAATGGTGCTTTGTCATTCGAATTAGGAATGGCACTAAGTTGAACATCAATGGTTGAAAGAAAGAAAAGGGTGATCTTCATCCACTATGTTGAGACATAGGTTCTGTCTTAGAAACCATGATGAGGACTCAACATAATATATGATCCAAGAAGAAATGTTCAGAAGTGATTAAGTATGAACCACTAAACATTGACCTAAGTTTGTCCACGGTAGCTAAATGAGGACTGTAGACATGTTTTCTTGGTCTATGAAGGATGACATACCTAGCATGAAGGGTTTTGTTATAAAGGCATATGTTAACCTTAAAAGATTGGAAATCCTTGCATCGATAATACCGACTGAAGTCAAGTAGGAAGTGAGATGACAAACATCAAAAAATGCACATACTGCACTAGTGTTTTTATAACTACATTTATAATAAAATATAAGGGTACCACCTTACGTGATGTATAATGTTGTGGCGGGACTGGTTCACCTTTTGCAGAGGGTGTGTCCTAGGGCACAATGCCCATGAAAAAGTTTGCATTTACTGATCTAACATCACTGCTGGCTCCTGGAAATTGACCTCACTCTATTGCTATAACTACGATACATACAGTTATCATGATATGATAAAGTATTAATGTCAATTAAGGTGACATTAGTAAGTTGCAAAGGATATGGAGCTAGAAAGTCTAGACCCAAGACTCAACCTCTTCCATGAGCAAGCATGACCAGAGGTACCAGGTTATATGGTGTCGATGATTAGTAACAAATGTAGATAGTTTATTTGTACTCTAGTGCAAGTGGGAGACTATTGGAAATATGCCCTAGATACAAATAATAATACGGATTATTATCATATTTCATAAAGTATATGATTAAGTTTTATATCATGTTGTAACTGTATTGAAAGGAAACTTCAATATACGTGTGATATATAAACATCCAGGAGTTCCCGGTGAATCTCTAGTCACTGGTTCATTGGTTGATCATGTGGCATTTATGCCAGTTGACAATGGAGTCACCTCATTGCGAGAATGATATGATGAGCTATACCCAATCTAAGCATCGTGACCCTATCATGTCACAAGGTTCAAGTTATGATGATTAGAAAAGACCTAGTGTCCTATTTATTAGACCGTGAGACCATATCAATCACTGTCGCCTGAGAATAGTTAGATAGCATCAAACATCACTTGCATGAGCGGTGATCATAAAGGTGTGTTTAGGTATTCGGAGGAACATGTAGAGGCATTATGCATAAAGAGCGGGATTTGTCCATCCGCGTGACGGAAAGATACTATAGGGCCCACTCGGAGAAGTTATATCCAATAGTTGCGCAGCATGTGATTTGATCATGGGGATATTACTTGTCAGAGCGAGGTAAATAGTATTTGTCGGTAACGAGATTGAACACGACATGGTGATGTCATTGATCAGATCTCTAACAATGCAAGTATCAAAGAGACAAAAGGAATATCACACGACGTTCATGGTTCAGCGACGAAAGATTCATGGAATGCACAGGGGTCATCATGGGCATCCAGGTACCGCTGATGATCATTGGTTCGAGAAGGTCTCGACCATGTCTGGAGTGTTCCCGAACCATGGGGTATTGATACCTTCGATCCGGATTACGGATGTAGTATAGCTCTTTTTCCCTATTAGACCTAGGTTTATCGACCCCTCCTGAAGCAGAAAGCATAGTGAAGTTACTTTAATGGACCTTCGGGAGTTTTAGAATTCCTTTTGTGTTTTTACCGAACCCAGATTTTGTTGTATTTTGTTGATGTCGATGATGGAGAGAGAGAGGGCCTAGGTATTTATGTTTCACCTGTAGTTGTGCAAAACATCTAATGAGAATAAAAGATAATAATAAAGTATGCATGTAATTGTTAGAGCAAGATAAATTATATGTGGGCAGTGCATCCATAATTGCTATTTCCTCCGCAACCGCTTATAACAATAACCTACTAGTCTCATCCATAGAAGAAAGAGAACTAATGATATGCATAGTGATGTCACCGTTAATCCCAAGTAAATCCCTCACATACAGCCGTACTACCCCTTCTGTCACTGGGGTTCCCAACCTACAGATTAGTCATTACTCATACTCCCTATACCTGGCTCAACCTCGGGGTCTTGGGTACCTGACAAGTCCTTGGATTGAGGAAAGAGAGGATACAATAATCATCATGTCATACAAACTAATACATGATCCCATCTATGATAAATAACATGCATAAAAGCTACATGGCTAGGCCAAAGCCCTTAGCCCAAGGAGGATTACTCACACATAGAGATGAAATCCAAGATCATAAACATTGCAATGGGAATCATGAGATCGATAGAAAATAGTCTTACAATGTCGGCAATCGAAGATGCGATCTACTATTACAAGTTTAGATCTAAGTCTATTCCTCCGGCGGCTCTTCGGTGTTGTGGATGCAGGGTTCTGGTGGCGAGGGGCGACCGAGAGCTTTTTATCGTCGTATGAGGCTTCTTTATATAGGGGTCCCTTCACGGAAGTTGTTCTGTTTGACCTAGCGGTGGTGGCGGCAACTATACGACCGCAACTATACGGCCGGAATTTTATTCCCACCGTATAGTTGGTCGTTAAAGCGTTTGTCTCCACTTCACGACTCCTGGTTTCTTTGGGTTGTTGGAAATCTCGTATCTTTGACTTTAATGTAGTGATAGCCATCATCAAACGTCACTATCTGCGCAGGGAAAAATAGCAAAAAAATATTGCATACCCCTTTGATCATTAGGCATTAGTGGCAGGGTTTAGAGAGATATTTCATAAAAAATATGAATAATATCCAGTTTAAATGTGGACGTAGATGGCTATATTTCAGAGCCATCAACCTCCCCAAGCTTAAACTTGATCATCCTCGAGCAAGAAAACTAAAATCAAAAATGAACTCAGCATTTAAACTAAAATAACGAGATGATGATCTTACTCATGATTGATAGTCTCATGTTTCCTCCACTTCATTAATCTAAAAAACTTCAGCATAGATACAGTAATGGCAAGCATATCATATGGGTTTTATGCATCTTTATAGCGCAGCAAAATTATTGTTAACATGGATGATTCAAATGAGTAATCGTTATTCCATGTCATGTAATCAACTCATAGGCTTGACTTTGAACAATAAAGTATAATCATGTAAAATTGAGAGTGTGGGAGTTGTCATGAAAAGCACATACACTAGAGTATCTCAATTCTCCCACATCAATAAATCAATACTTTTCAAGTACTACTTTGCCATTCATTGTCCTTCAAGATTTTCAGTTCTTAAGTAATTGAGAGCATGCCAAAAAAAATATTAGTTTATCAGGCTGTGATGGACACTCGTGGCATCACTAAGGTTTTTGTTTCTTTCGTAAAATGATTACTCATATCAGCCAGAGGAGTGATTCCATCATGAACATAGCTACCTGTGAGTGCCAAGAATCTTACCCATTATAGCATTGCTGAAAACATGTGTTTAATCAACTCATAGCCAAAATCTAGGAGTTTCCTCCATGAAGATCGTTCGTAGGCTAGCGGAGTTGTTGGCATCCCATGAAGTTTGACATGCATAAAGATATATCATTCTTATGATTAACAAGTCAAACTTTGGCATGCTCACAAAAACGTTAAACATTAATTCAATCAAACAAATCCTTTTAAAGAGAGCTATCAAGTCAATCATTATTTTCCGTGGTGTTGAGTGTCTCTAGAAATAAGCCTTCAAGACTAAACACTACAACACCCAAGCCTTCAATTGTGAGCCGTTTTCTTATTACAATTGTTTAGAAAATTTTAGGCAAGACTTGGTTAACTACAAGAGCTGGAACAAAACATACCCAACTAAATACCCATGCAAACAAAACTTTACTACAGTATAAAGACTCACTCTACCAATATAATATTTCAACCTTTACTACTAACTAGCATGGGTTTCTCAAACTTTAAAAGTGGGGAGTCATAAGCCGTACCTCTCATGTTTGGTTCCACTTCTCTCTTCCCTTTTGATTTGTTTCTTGGAAACTCGAAGTCAATCACTCTTCCTGCAAATACATGAGAACCTCGAGGCGGAAAGAAAATAAAGAGGGAAAATAAAGATAAATGGATAAATATTTTTGTTGTTTTTAAGAGAAGGAATTTAATGATCAGAAAATTGGCGACAAAGCTCGGCTAGAAAATCTCGAAAACAAATAGAAATAACTAAAGATAAAGTGTTGGGGAAACCAACACGAGTGCTTATAAACTCAAATTAAAAACATAACCTTGAAATAAATAAAAGCAAATGAACGACAAATAAAGATAATGGGAAAAACTTCCCCAAGATTAGGCTTTTGTAAGCCCTTCAAATCATTGTGGTGGCGGGAAAAGTCGTTACTCTAGTTCGCAAATTGAGTTGATAAATTACTAGTTGTTCCTCGGAGGTTCAAGGAGAGGCTATTCATCCTCTCCATAGTCCCTGCAAGTTTCTGGAAGTTTTGGTATGTAGCGAACCGGGTTGGTGGCTGCTTCTCTTGATAAGGAACTTCTTGCTTCTCTTCTTGGTCCTCATCCTCATCCAGAATCTCCTCCTCGGGTTGGTGTTGCTCAACCTGCAAGTAATATAGCCAACGTCTTTCCTCGATAGAGAAAAGACCATTAGGAATAGGAGCGGGGTAGAGATGCCCAACTCCAGCAATATGCAAGTAATAAACACCACCTCTCCTAGTGAGCATTCACAAGCCTTTAAAGTAGAGAAACCAACATGTCGCTCACCTAGGACAGTTTGCAACTCACCTAGGTCGATGCCTAGGGCAATGGCAAGCACGGTGATGACGCCTCCACCTGTGATTGGTCCTTGGCTTTGGGAGGATTGGTGCTCCAGGTAGCGCACAAGAATTGCACCCAAGTTGAGTGACAAGTTGAAGTTGTTGTAAGAATCTTTTGCAAGGACTAAGATGTCCTCCTCATTGAGTCTCGTGAACTCATTTCATGCCTACAAGGTATTAGAAATAACATAGAACAAATAGCTAATTGCAAGATGTTGAATATTCTTCCCCTTGCTCACTCTAGAAGTGAAGCTCATTCCATTATAATATTGTCCCGGGGAAGGGTCTAAGCTAGTAAAGGATGCACGCAAGTCATTATCATTATTGTTTGGGATATTAAAGCATGCGCACCATTCATCTAGTGATAAAGTGTAATTGTTGTTCATAAGTCAGAAAGAAATCATGTCCTCTCAATGCCATAGTTTAACGGTGCTTTGCAAAGAACTTAGGAATTCAAGAGTTAACCGGCGATAAGTAGTCACATCATTGAATACAAACTTTTGCAGGCCAACCCTATTGCAAACTAAATTGAAGTCATCAGAAATACCAAGTTGGTTCAATATAATGGGGTAAGCCCACTTGGTTGCCTTCACTTCTCGGTTCTTGATCTTGTTGAAGCGATCACGTTGGAGCTCATTCCTAAACTGTATCCCCATGTGTTCTTCAGCGTCAGCCCAAGAAGCGCTAGCGGCAACACGATCATGAGTTTGGCTCCTTGTGTTCATCATCTATAATAAATAATAAATACAAAAATAAAACTTTTTGATCCAACAATAATAAGCATAACATATTCATCATCATAGCACACTAAAGAATCCCCTCAAAATAATAATCTAGGCAAGAGAATCATGGAAATTAGTTCATAGTAGGTCTCACCCTAGATTGATAATGACGATAGATCCAAGATGAATTTGCAAAAACTAATTGGAGGATCGGAGGAGAAACATACCGTTGATCACTTGTGTGCGAGGAAATCGAACGAAATTGAGTAGAGATGAAGATCTCTTGAGGTTTTGAGAGAGTTTGGAGGTAGAAGTGGGAAAAGGATTGAAGTTTTGGGGTTGGAGGTACCTCCCGTGGCGTTTCTGTGGTTGGATGCAACTATACGGGCAAACTATACGGCCAGAACAATGTATTCCCGCCATATAGTTGGCCTGCTATCAAAATTTTAGGGTTTCCACCTAGCAGCGCAGCTATACGGCCAGAAATATATGGCCGAAACAATTTGTTCCCGCCATATAGTTGGTCGTCAAACCCTCTGTACCTGGAAAATAAATTGTACGAAAGCATCGATATCTATACGGCCGGAATTTTTATTCCCACCGTATTGTTGGTCGTTAAACCTTCAGTACTTATGAAAGAAAAAAAATCGATGGCAAAAATGTCTATATGACCGGAATTTTTATTCCCGCTGTATAGTTGGTTGTTAAACCTTCTGTAAACATCAAAAAAATCCATTTCTTCGAGAATTCTTTCTTATCCTGAAACTTAGCGAAACACCTTGTTTTTGACAGAAAAATGACAATAAATATTGTCGACCAACATCAGCATGTATTAAGCAGGATTTTTAGTACTACCGAACTTCTTCTCCTCAACTGGAGCTTTCTAGCAGTCTTTATTAAACATAAACTTAAACTAAAACTTTAAACTTAACTCAAACCTTCATTTCATATGGGTTGCCTCCCATGAAGCGCTCTTTTATGGTCAATAGCTTGACCTCAATGTTTCTCACGTAGGACAGATGAGTGGAACACCCACTCCAAAATAGTTGGCCTTCAAAGTGATGGCCTCCTTTTCATCATGCCTGGCTTTCTTCTTCCTAGGAAAATGAATAACAAAAGGATACCGCGAAGGCAATTGAAGCTTCATGTTCCCTTCATGGAGATTAATCAAAGCCTGAATAGTTCTTAAAAATGGTAAGCCGAATATAATAGGAGCAGTAGAATCTTCAGGCATGTCAACAATAACAAAATCAATAAGAGCAGGACAACCTTTAATGTATACTAAAGTATTTTCCTTAATTCCTACAGCTTGTTTGTAGGTAGAATCTGCTAGATGCAATTTTAACTCGGTGATTTCAAACGAGCCAAGATTTAACTTATTAAAAAGACTTTTTGGAATTGTTGAGACGCTTGCACCTAGATCACAAAGTGCAGCTATCTCATTGGTCCCAATTTTAATCTTAATAGTGGGCTCAAATATGTCATCAAGCTTCATAGGTAATTTTTCAGCAATTTTCTTATATTCTTTCTCAAGCTCACGTACCTTTACTGCTACCTGATTAACGAAGTGTTGGTACATAGCTTCCTCATTTCCTTCACTTACCGGAATCTTGATATTGATCCTTTTTACAAGATCTTCAATGGTGTAGTTTGGTGAAGGAGCATTACTATAATCAAGTTCTTAAGGATCCCCCCTTTGGATTCTTATCATCTTGAGGTCTTCAACTGGATTGGGCTCAGCTTTACCTAGAGATTTAGCTAGAATGAGAGTTTGACTCTCGGTTATCTTACCTAGCTGTGCCTCAACAATCCTCGTTCTTTCTTGGAGGGCCTGCAAATCATTCCTCAAACTAATAGCATGGTTAGATAATTTACCAAGCATAGCATCATGGTTCTCCGTTATTTTAACAAGAATATTGTTTTGCTCATTTTGTGAGTCTATAAAAGACTTAAGTGTTTCTTGGAGAGTAGCATTACTAGTTCCCATATTATTATTAGAGTTACCTCCAGGACTAGAATAATGTTTCTGAAAATTAGGATTAGAATTCTTATTCCAAAAGGGTTATAATCATTACGATCTATGAAGTCTATTTCTTCAATGTTTGATTCGGGATAACTCTTACCTGGCTTTCCTTACCTTTTACGGCTAATATGAGCTCATCCAGTTTAGCATTGAGTTCTTCATTTTCTTGTGGTGAGACGGAGTTCACCTTCTTCGTGTTTGATCTATCCACATGCCATTGGGCATGGTTGTCTTGCATATTGTCTAGCAGCTGCTTTGCTTTGGTAATATGTTTACCCATAAATGTTCCTCCAGCTACAGTATCAAGCATAGACTTAGACACAGGGTTAAGAGCATTATAAAATAAATGGAGAATTAACCAGTCTTCCATCCCATGACTAGGACAGTTTCTCATGCATTCTTTCATCCTCTCCCATGCAAGCGCTAGTGGCCCATGTTCTTCCTGTCTAAAACCAATAATATTAGATCTTAGTCACATAGTCTTTGCAGGTGGGAATTTTTTTGTCATAAATAAGAAGTACATTCCACCCATGATGTAATAGTATTTCTAGGAAAAGGTAGCAACCATTCTTTTGTTCTTCCTCTAAGAGAGAAAGGTAATAAACACAATTTGACCGCATCAGGGTCAACATCTTTTATGCGCATCATATCACATATTTCAGTGAAAGTATTCAAGTGCATACCTGCGTCCTCAACAACAGAGCCTCCAAATTGATTCTGTTAAAACAAACTTAAATAATGGGGCTTAATTTCATAATCATAAACAACAATTGCTGCCTAGGTAATAGGAGTACGCAAATAATCATTGTTGGAGTAGCAAACTCCCCAAGCTTCTTTTCAGCCATATTTCCTATTTTTTGGGTTTTCTTAAACAGAGACTTATAATAGTAAAAGCTAGAATTTAAAGACTAATTGTTTTTTGGTTTTTCAAATAAAGACTAAAAGCAAACTAAAAATTAAAAACAAGAATTAAAACTAGCAAGGTTCCTACTAACCTCACCAGGGTAGCTATTGCTTCCTCAGCAATGACGCCAAAAAAAGGGTTGATACCTTCGATCCAGATTACGGATGCTGTATATCTCTTTTTCCCTAGTAGACCTAGGTTTATCGAATCCTCGGGAAGCAGAAAGCATAGTGAAGTTACTTTAATGGACCTTCGGGAGTTTTAGAATTCCTTTTTTGTTTTTACCGAACCCAGAGTTTGTTGTCGATGATGGAGAGACAAGGCCTAGGGCTTTCAGTTTCACTTGTAGCTGTGCAAAACATTTGATGGGAATAAAAGATAATAATAAAGTATGCATGTAATTGTTAGAGCAAGATAGATTATATGTGGGCAGTGCATCCATAATTTCTACTGCCTCCACAATCGCTTATAGCAATAACCTACTAGTCTCATCCATAGAAGAAAGAGAACTAATGATATGCATAGTAACGTCACCATTAATCCCAAGTAAATCCCTCACATATAGCCGTACTACCCCTTCTGTCACTGGGGTTCCCAACCTACAGATTAGTCATTACTCATACTCCCTATACCTGTCTCAATCCTCTGGGTCTTGGGTACCTAACAAGTCCTTTGATTGAGGCAAGAGAGGATACAATAATCATCATGACATACAAACTAATACATGATCCCATATATGATAAATAAAATGCACAAAAGCTACATGGCTAGGCTGAAGCCCTTAGCCCAAGGAGGATTACTCACACATAGATATGAAATCAAAGATCATAAACATTGCAATGGGAATCAAGAGATTGAGAGCAAATAGTCTTACAATGTCGCCAATCGAAGATGAGATCTACTATTACAAGTGGTGGAATATGGCTATGGTGGTGGAGAATGGTTTCGAGTTTAGATCTAAGTGGCTCTTCGGTGTTGTGGATGCAGGGTTCTGGTGGCGAGGGGGCGAGCGGGAGCTTTTTATCGTCGTTTGAGGCCTCTTTATATAGGGGTACCTTCATAAAAGTTGTTATGTTTGACCTAGCTATGGCGGCGGCAACTATACGACCGCAACTATACGTCCGAGATTTTTATTCCCGCCATATAGTTGGTTGTTAAAGCGTCTGTCTCCACTTCACGACTCCTGGTTTCTTTGGGTTGTTGAAAATCTCGTATCTTTGACTTGAATGTAGTGATTCCCATCATCAAACGTTATTATCTGCGTAGGGAAAAATAGCAAGAAAGGATTGCATACTCCTTTGATCATTAGGCATTAGTGGTAGGGTTTAGAGAGATATTTCATCAAAAATATGAATAAAATTTCTAGTTTAAATGTGGACGTAGATGGCTATATTTCAGAGTCATCAACCTCCCCAAGCTTAAACTTGATCGTCCTTGAGCAAGAAAACCAAAATCAAAAATGAACTCAGCATTTAAACTAAAATAACGAGATTATGATCTTACTCATGATTGGTAGTCTCATGTTTCCTCCACTTCATTAATCTAAAAAACTTCAGCATAGATAGAGTAATGGCAAGCATAGCATACAGGTTTTATGCATCTTTATAGCGCAACAAAATTATTGTTAACATGGATGATTCAAATGAGTAAACTTTATTCCATGTCATGTAATCAACTCATAGGCTTGCCTTTGAACAATAAAGTATAATCATGTAAACTTGAGAGTGTGAGAGTTGTCATGAAAAGCATACACACTAGAGTATCTCAATTCTCCCACATCAATAAATCAAGACTTTTCAAGTACTACTTTGCCATTCATTGTCCTTCAAGAATTTCAGTTCTTAAGTAATTGAAAGCATGCCAAAAAAAATCGAAAAGCGTTGTCAATGCTCGGGAGAGTGGTTGAGGTAGACAATTCGAAGCCGGCCTCAAGGTCGTGTTGAAGTCCTCGCGCTCCTGTGGCTACAACGACTTCTAGTGCCTCAAATGTTGCACCTCGCAGGGAGTTACATGCATCCGGTGCCTAGCGATGACTCCCGCTTCCCCGATCCAGCAGCAGTTGCGGAAGTAGAGCTCCTAGATCCGAATCCCGCAGCACAATGGCGCTTCGCGACGAAGATGTCTCTCATTTGCGCAGTCTGAACTTGGACCACGGTCACGAGAGAGAGAATATCAATTGGAGGTCTCCCCAAAAGTTAGGAAACCTTTATTGAATATTGTGTTGTATTTATTTGGTTAAAATACCCCCACTATATATAGGGGGAGGGGAGGCACTCCCTCCCTCAAAGTCCCGGGGTGGGACTAATCATGGGAGGAGGTGGGGGAGGCACCGCCAGCCACCCCACCATGGGCCCCACTTGGGGGACTGGCCCACTAGGGGCGCCAGCCACCCCCTTGGCCCCTCCCAGGGATGTGGCCCCCTCTTGGGCCCTTTCCCCTCCGATATTTGGCCCATTAAGCATTTTGACCCTTTAATTGATTTTCTATTTTATTAAATAATTATGAATAAATGATTAAATAAATATTTAACATGCATTCACATATTATTCAATCTTCGTGGCTATGGAACACCTTCCACCTCCACTCCGGACATACTCCGGACTTACCGAAACCCTTCCGGTTTTCTCTCTTCTCTTTCTTCAGTGATTCTATTGATCCTGTAAACACTCTCTAAGCATCACCAAGCCCTTAAGTGTGATACCCCACGGTTCAGGAACACTCTAGACATGGTCGGGACTCTCCCGGACCAATGATCAACAGAGGGTCCTGGATGGCCATGTGACCCCTGTGCATTCCACGAAATCTTTTGTCATTTGAACCATGAACGTCATGTCATATTCCTTTTGTCTCTCGATACTTGCATTGTTCGAGATCTAATCAATGACATCACCATGTCGGGTTCAATCTCGTAACCGACAAATGCTACTTGACTCATTCTGACAAGTGATATCAGTGTGATCAAATCACACGTTGCCCAGCTATTGGATATAACTTCTCCGAGTGGGCCCTCGAGTATATTTTCGTCATGCGGATGGACAAATCCTACTCTTGACATATATTGCCTCTACGGTTCCTCCAAATACCTGAACACACCTTTATTATCACTGTTTAACCAAGTGACGTTTGATGCTATCGAAGTATCCTCGAGAGACAGTGATTGATATAGCCTCACGGTCTAAGAAATAGTCCACTAGGTCTATTCTCATCATTGTAACTTGAACTTTGTGACATGATCGGGTCACAATGTTTAGGTTGGGTATTAGTTCATCATCTCATTCTCACAATGAGGTGACTCCATTTCCAATTGGCATAAATGCCACATGACTAGGAAACCTTGATCATCGGGAACCCCTGGTTGTTTATATATCACACGTGTATTGACGTTTCCTTTCAATACAGTTATAGCATGATATAAAACTTAATCATAAACATTATGAAATATGATAATAATCCTTATTACTATTTGTCTTTAGGGCATATTTCCAACATTGCCATGATTAAGGTCTTGATGATGCTCAGAGATCATTTTGGTATCGGCAGAATCACCGAAGGAAAGGAAGAGAGAACCACAAGAGTTTCGGTAAGTCCGGAGATTGTCCGAAGTGGAGATGGAAGGATTTCCATAGCCACGGGGATTGAATAATATATAAGTAAATGTTAAATGTTTATTTAATCATGTATTTATATTTATTTAATAAAAGAAAAATTAATTAAAAGATCAAATACCTAATTGGGCCAGAATCCCTAGGGAAAAGGGCCCATGAGGGAAAGACCAAAGGGGAAGAGAGAGGGGGTGGCCAGCTGGGCCAAGGGACCCCGCGTGGGGCCCACTTAGGACCTGGCCGGCAGGGGTCAGCCCCCTCCTTCCCTCTCCTTTGTTTAGTCCCACATGGGTAAGCTAATTAGCTATAGGGTGTTCCCCTATATATTGAGAGGTATTTTGACAAAACAAATACACCAATAATCAATAAAGGTTCCCTCTCTTTTGGGGAGACCTCCAGTTGGTTCTCTCTCTCCCCCGTGACCATGATCCCAAGTCTAGATCGTGCGAGCAGGAGACTTCTTCACCACGGAGCACTGTCGTGCTACGGGATTTGGATCTAGAAGTTCTACTTCCGCAAATTCTGCTGGATAGGAGAAGCGGAAGTCATCGTCAGGCACCAGACGTGTATAACTCCCTCGGAGGTGCAATACTTGGGGCACAAGGAATCGTTGGAGCCGTAGGAGCCGCATGACTTCAACACGACCCCGAGGTCGACGAAGAAAGACTACATCAACCACAATCTTACAAGCGTTGATAACGCTTTTTGGTCTTCAAGGGTAAGTTTGCGAAAAGCCCCTCCCGTTACTACATTACTAATAGATAGACATGGCATTAGGGTTCTTGGCATGGGAAAAAAATTATTGTTTTCATGCGCAAACCCCTATAGAAAGGTGTGTATCTAGTTGACATGTTCAGAGTTGTTCGTAAGCTCTAGATAACAGATGATAATTCTTCCACCCAAGCCCCCGCATCATGGTGAAGTGGTGCTTCGAGACGAGGTCGGAGGCCCTATAAAATAAGACCATTTGCCCTTTCGACTTGTCCATTGGCTTGTGGATGTGTGACCGACACAATGTCGAGTCGGATTCCCTCTTCTTCGCAAAACTCAGAAAGTTCTCCCATTGAAAAGTTGCTCTAGTTGTCTGTAATAGTGCTATGCAGATAGTCGAATCAGATGATCACTGATAGCTCCAAATTTCATAACTTTTCACTATTGATTTTCCTCTTGTTTATTGTCAAATTTCATGAAAGATTACCCCTTTCTACTAATGTTAACATCGCAATTAGCGAATCCTTTGTTTCTTGTGATAGTTTTGAGGTAATGAACATTTATTGGAGATCTAGTAGCATTTATGGGCTAATTGCATCCAAAGAAGTAAATCCCCAATTGGAGCCCCTTTCATTAGAGGCATTCAGTATGCATAACGACCATCGGTACGGTCGGTACACGCCTGTACCGTCCTCCTGTACTACATGCCGACGGCTCCCTTATATCAATACAAGCAACTTTCATGAAGGGGAGAGACGAAAAGAACAACATAACAGAGGATACAGCCACCGCAAGCAATCTAGAGGGGATAGATCAGATCTGGAAGAGGAGAAGAACTTCACCTCGTTGCTCGATGATCTCTAACCTCAAAACCACACACTCCACCACCATTCCCATCATTACTGAGAGAGAGAGAAAGAGATTGGCACTTGTAAGATTAGGGTTTTATAGTTTGATCTACCTTTGGTTTGTATTTGATTTGATCTTTAATTGCTATTGTGGTTTGCTTCAATAACTTTGAGATGATTCTTACTTGCAATGCAATTATGCCTTTGATTTGTCTTCCTCTCATGTATGAGTAAATCCCCATAGGCATGGGAGATGTAGGGAATTGGTGAGATGTGTTGTGCCTCCTTTAAATCCATCCATTTGTGATCATTTTAGTGTTTATTTAATAGTCAGAATGATTATCTATGTTTGCCTAATGCTTGTTATCTAATTTAAGGGCCTAGGTAACATGATCCAAAGATCTCATAGGTACGAACTTGTATGCTAGTAATTCGGCGACCCCCGAGTGACACAGTCGATATCAATGAAGAGCTAGTACTACTCGAGGACAACAAGGAACCATCAAGATTAAAGCCTTGATCCGGTCGCAAGACCTTAATTAATGTGCTGACCATGGCCATGGTAACAGGCAAATGGATCATTGGGACTAGCAAGAATTGGCCATGAGGACTCCTAGTCGGTATACGGGTTGCTTTCCTACTCACTTATAAATAAGAAATATCACTATCACTTATTCCACTCTATCCATTTGGCACCTTCACTATGATCATGAACTGTTTCTCTCTGCGCCTAACTTCTCATCTGCAGGACCTTTACACACTTTCCGCATCTTTACTTTTTTGCAAGTTACTTATTTCCTAAGCAAGTTTCCTCTATCTCCTACTCACCACTTCCATCGTCAGCTTTTGCAGTCAATTCACTCAAGACCTGTGACACCTTGGGTGCGACAGAAACACCGCATAAAAACACTTACCTAGGCTCCTTATTGGGATCGATATAAAAAGTAGAATTAATACTTCCGCGGAAACATTCTCTAATGAACCTGTGCACTTGTAGGCCATCAAGATATTTTCTGGCGCCGTTACCGGGGAGCTAAGCGCTAAGTGTTGTTTCTTGACAAACAACAATTGTTGACACCATTCATGATCTCCATTGAAGACAGAGGTACCCCTCGATCAGGAAAAACTTATTTACCTCCATATATTGATCATGTTCTGATCGAGAGACGTCTAGAATTTATTGAAAGATTTACCAATTCGCGTACAGTAGACGTGAACAGCTTGATTCCACTAATGGCAGATTTGACCATCACCCGGGGGTCCGAACCTGAGCTACCTTTGGGAGAATATGGGAATCCATTTAGGCACTTAAGGAAAATGTCTATTCTTTGTCCTGAAGTTGAAGGCCGGGAATTCGAAATATATCCTGAGCTAATTTATATGATGAAAGAAATTGCTATCACAGGAAAACAAGAGGAAGACCCTAGTGTCGACTTGACAAGGGTCTATGATCTTTGCGCTACTCTCAAACTAGCAAGTTTACCAATAGAGTTTGTACTCCTTAAACTCTTTCGCTGGTCTCTGAAAGACAATTCTCTTGCTTTGTTACAATCATTACCCAATCATACTATAAAAAGCTAGGAAGATTGCATCCGAGAATTCATGCATAAATAAAGTTCATTGACTAAAATCATGCAAACCAAACATAGTATAACAAACTTTCTTCAAACAGTTGGAGAAAACTTTTATCAAGCATGGAATAGATTTTATGCAGTGATTATGGAAGTCCCAAATCACAGTTTTCATGAGCACCTAGTTATTTAATATTTTTATAATGGGCTTAATGACGAGACAAAATAAATGATTGATCTATCTATAGCAGGAGCCATATGCAACTTAACACTGCTAGAATGTGTAAAGCTTTTTGAGGTAAGATCCTTTAATGATGAACAATATAATCCAGTTGTGGATGTTGAACCATGAAAAGGTATGATTCACATACCACAAGATCTTATACCAGAGGTCAAAAAGTCCATGGAAGAAAAAGGTATAGCCTCGGAACTTGTGAAAGAAAATAAAGTTGACATTCATCAAGCATATGTAGTAGAAGATGATATAAATCTTGTAATGCAGAAGTTTAAATATCAACAACATCAATTCCGTGAGAAAAACTATAAATGTCTTATGACACAAGAAAAGAATATAAGAGATCTAACAGAAGTCTTTGATGACTTGGGTCAAGCCACAAAACATTTAGATAGATATCTAAGTATGGTTAAAACTCAGTGTGAGCAAATAAATGAAACCCAAACTTTGATTTTGAACCAAGGAAATTTCAATAATGTTTCTATTAACATTGTTACTAGACGTGCTACAGAAACTCAGAAACCACAAGGACCACCTTGGCATCAAGAAGAACAAGCTCGAAAAGTAACAGATACTCAGGAGATGAGTCAAGAAGAAGAGGATTTAGTTCATCCCTAGGATGACATTGATTATGAGGCCCAAAAAAAGGAGAATGAAGCTTCCATAACTAGAGGAGAAGGGGAAATAGGGGACAAGCATAAACCATATGATCCAGACTCTGAGACAATCGATTCAAGGGAGGAAGCCAATCTCAGAAAGGAACAAGAAGAGCAAGTTATCATCCCGCATGAAGAACACACCGATAAGCAAAAATCACTCGCGGGGAAAACCAAAAAGAATGGCGAACCTGTGGCAAAGGTAAAAGAGAAGGTAATACCTACTAAAAATTAAATTCCTTATCCTAACCGAGTTCAATATGAACCATATAAAGCTATTTATGATTCTTTTGCTGAGGCACTGGGAAGCTTGCGTTTAGAACTTCCTTTAACTGATGCTATTCAAGTTCCTACTTATAAAAAGTTTATGCAAGATATCCTTAATAGAAAGAAGAAGGTAACTAAGACTGTAGCAGTAATGAAAAGCGTTGCTAATAAGCTGCCTGCTAAGCTTGGGGACCCAAGTATACCAACTATCTCATGCGCAACTGGGAAAACTAATATATTCAATCCTCTTTGTGACTTAGGACAAAGTGTTAGTGTTATGCCTTATTCCCTATTTAAGAAATTGAATCTTGGAGAATGCTCTCCTACATCAATCACTTTACAAATGGCGGATAAAACAACTAAACAACATGTTGGTATGATCGAAGATGTTCTACTTAGAATAGATCAACATGGTATACCCACTAATTTTATTATTCTTGATGTTCCTAAGGATGACAAACTTTCTATCATCCTTGGAAGACCTTTTCTAGCACAGCTGGAGCTAACGTAGATTGCTCTAGTGGTAAGATTGTCTTCAATATATATGATGATCAGATTGTTCGATACTTTCCAAGGAAATAGGAACATAATGGAAAATATAATCCATCACCTAAGCGTGTTTAAGCAGCAAGAACTAAATAAAAAGAGCATCTTGAGGTAGACGCTAATGATATGGAGTTTGACTGATGAAAACTCTAGAATAAAATAATTGGGAGTTAACCATTCTCAATAAATTAAGTTTAAGTTTTTATTTTATTATTTGTATGTTCTAATAAATTTATTTCAAGTCTTGAGTTTATTCATAGAATTTACCTTAGCGAAGTTGAGAAGCAAGGGAAAAATTAAGAAAATAAAAAGGTTCAGATTAGATAACGAGCAGCGGTAGGGACGGGGTACGCCCGTACCAAACCTCGACGATTTCAGCAAAGTGAATAGTACTGGTAATGAGAGGTGGTATGGCAGGGGTACGCCCGTACCGTGCGCCCGTACCAAATCTCGACGAAGTCGACCAAAGTTCCCTGTATGGATAACGAGCAACGGTACGGTCGGGATGCGCCAGTACCGCGTGCCCGTACCGAGCCGACCAACACAATGCATAACATTGGAAGGATTTTATGCTCGGGCAAGGGGTCAGGTATGACGGGAGCCTCGGGCTCCGCCAAGCCGCCGGGTTCGAAGAAGAGGCGCTCGGAGGTAGGAAGTTTGAGGGCCGCCATGAGCCATGACTATGAGAGGGTGAGCAACCGCAAGGTTTTACCCACCAAGCGGGTAAACCGCGAGTTCCTCTCTCGCCAAGGTCTTTTGGAGGACTTCGAGTGGATGACTATGCATGCTGGCATGGTTAACTTCTCCTACCTCTCCGTAGACACCTACAAGCTTGCCACGTACGAGTTCCTGTCTTTGTTCCATGATGATCTCGAGGCCCAAGAGGATAATTGTACTGTAAGTTTTTTACTCAATGGGCAGCTCCACAACCTTTCCTTCTATGATTTTTGTGATAGTTTAGGATTCTCCCATGAGGGGGAACTCGATATTGATGAAACTGTGCACATGGAGGCAATGCATTCTTGGGAGCAAATTTCTATTCGCAGGAGCACTGATTATTTTCGAAAAAGAGCGCCACCATCCAGAATCCTACTATCTGTTATTTTCATACCTTCCTTGTTGATTCTATTTTTGGGAAAGGTGATGTCGGGGCAATGGCAGGCCCCAAAATAAGTGTAATTCATATGGCCTTGCATCTATAGATGGAGAACAAGGTAAACTTGGGTGCTTTGCTCATCCAGTACTTTCGCCACCAAAGGTCAGCTTCTGCGAGGGACATTCGTTGTGGTGGGTTGGTCACGCAGATTGCCTATGCAAAAGAATTTTTCCTACCATAGAAAAGATCTATGGCTGGCAGTAAGACCTTGGATGACATTCATATGGCTAGCACCAAATTCATGGGGTCTACAGACCCGAATGCTCCCTTCGTGCTTACCAGCTTTATTTTGAGCCTAATGGTGATCTCCACCAAGTTTTGCTTCCTTTTGTCCAAGATTTTGGTTTGCCAGGTAAACAGAGTTGGGTAGAGGAGGAGTTCCAGTAGACACTGATCCTCTCAGGAAGGACTGCACCACAAGGAGGCCACCCCAATTGGGAAAACGCAGTAGCTGGCCAACAACATCAAGATCAAGGTGAAGACGATTGGCATGGTGCAGGCTGGGACGACTACGGTCAACAACACCATCACCAACAGCCTTTCCACCAACACCAACAACAAGGTATGCCTCAACCACAGACGAGATTGAATTATGTCCTAAGGGGCGAGTTTGACCAGGTGGTGCATCGCATTGACAACATAGAAAACACGTTGTATGATGCGAAAACCAACATAGTCATCCTCACCCAAGACTTCACATCTTTCATGACTGACTTTCCAAACCGCTACCCAAACTTCCCATACCAACAGCGACTGTCCGACAATAGCGACGCTTGATTCCAGCTAGGCAAAAAGCCTAAGCTTGGGGAGGTTAAACTCCTCCCAACTTTTTGCATTCATATTTTTCTTTATTCTTTTTATTTGTTTTGTTTCAATGCGTGTTTAATTTCAGTTTTGGATTTGATAAAAAAACAAAAATATTAGACTAGCCTTTAATTTTACTTGTGCAAAATTCTCTCAGCTCTTGTTGATTTTTCTACAGGATGCTCACTTCTAGTGATTGAGCTATGGAGACGAACGCAAAGAGTTGGCTCAAGTAGGAGACGAGCAAGCAATAGGAGGTACCACATTCCTATTTTCCTTCTTCCTGTAAGGTTTACTAGTGGACGATTCATCATATGCTTTAGCATGTGCCTCAGTAGCGATTTTCTTGCTCCAGCATTAGCAGAGCCGGATTCAGAGCTGTTGTAGCTTTGTTATGTCCGAGACTCGACCTGAATAGGGATATTGTCCTCATGTTCGACTTTATCCATGATCTCCGCCTTAAGGGAGGGTTGGGTGGGATTAGGGTTTTCTGAGATCTGAAACTCTCCTGCCTCCACGGACAAAGTGGATCCATATTTTTCTTCAACTGCTGTCATCACCTCCGGGGTGGGTTCGGCTGGTTTAGCGAAAACGAGGTAGATGTTGATATCGCCGATTAGCATGATAGTGTAGCTCATCACGGCCTCCCTAGACGAAATCCAGGTCTCATCGAGAAGGACGAGAGGGACATTGCCGGCCTAGAGGACATGACCGACAGTGATTGTTTTGCTGATTCCTGCATGCATAGATTCTGCCCATAACATAGATCCAAAGGTCACTTGCCCCACGATGGGCGCCAACTATCATTGTATTGAAGACAAATATGCCATGAGGGGGTCCTCGAGGTGTGGGAAAAGGTGGAGTGTAAGTCGTACGATTTTCCAGGACTGTGAGCACACATGTTTACCCAGGTTCAGATTTGACTATGGTGGCCGGATCGTTCTTCCTGCTAGAATCCACTATAACGGCAGAGCCAGAAGTTTACATAGGATTACAAGGATCGGTATCGCCTGTGCGAGTTGTGAGATTGGTTTTTCTAAAGGCTGGCCCCTAGGTAGGCTTATATAGTCATCTGACCTATCCGGCTATGATACAAAGTCAGTACATAGTACAACTTGGATTAAAAGTCTATCTACATTCCTAAATCAGTAAGTCTTCTGGGCCTTCCCGTAGTCGGATGGGCCTCCATCTTATTTCCCTGACTGGGTCGCCCGTGTAGCAAAGCTCTAACCTGGAAGTGGGTCACCCTAGTTAGTGAGTAGCAGTGGGTATACCCAGAAATTATATACCCAACACTGCTCCCCGCGATGAGGCACACATGATAGAAGTGTCAGAACAAGTGGATGGAGAGATTGGCACCGAGGAATGCCTCACAAAAGAAGGAGAAGATGGGGGAAGTCACGAGGGAACCAGGTTCCAAGTTGTAACTACCTCGGTGAATTACGCTCTTAGTTACAAGCCTGGATGAGCGGAAATGGTTAAAATAGTATGGTGGGGCCAAATGCCACTCACAGGTAGACCTTTCGGCCGTCCTAACCATTTCCAAACATCGGGACAAGAACGAGCGGCGTAATCGACAGGCGAAGGGATCAACTACATACACAAATGAGTATGTATGCAAGCCACCATACAACAGTCCTCAGAGCCATTCCATCTAAAAGAAATAGAAATATTGCAACGCCATACGGCAAGATCCAAATATCCTAGATAGATATAATAGTTTAGGATATCTCCTCATACATCAAACATCAGTATCGGTGAGCGGAAAACAAGATCCGATGCGGATAAGAAGCAAATCGGCATAAGATGCCCCATAAATAAACTCATCCCGCCAGATCTCACGGATCCCGTTCCGGAATCTCTACACGGTGATCGTTGCCAACATCGTCTCTCCTCCACCCGGTATCCATCTTGCGAGTTTACTGTTCATCCGAATCAAACAATTTATCGTGTGAGACCCTAGGGTACTCAGCAAGTCTTTATGCCTCTAAAGGGACACAACACAGGGTGACGCAATTGCAGCAAAAGATAATCCCTAACAGTTCTATAGATACTCGCTAACCATCCGCCTAACCAAAGATAGACGGATGTCCGTTAATTAATAACAATAGTTATAACAGTAATATTAACAGATCCATCCTCCTCCTTGCTTTCCAACGAGGAAGCGGACGAAAAACCCCCCATCCGTTGGCAGTTTTATTATCCATTCCATGGGTGTTGCACTATTTACTAGTCAGGTACTTGGTCAAATTAAAAGCGGTACTTTAGTTATACTTGTCTATGATCGAAGAACTGCTCCAAGTCGTCCATAACCGCGGACACGGTTTTCGAAAGTTTACCCTGCGGTGCACAAATAACAACACACACTCGATCAGCCTCGGAAAAAACAAATCAAAACCCAGCGAGGCATTCACGACAAAGCGATCACGATTCAGAAATATTTGAGGCCACCCCACTAAGCTACCATAGCGAAGTTGGCCTGCTCGAACGGACTCGGGGTTTGTGTGGACGACTATAAGCATTGGGAACCGAAAGTGTATTTGGGCTTGTCGATACAGCGAAAACGTGTCACGATCCTAAAATCAGGTGCTCCACGCACAATCGTAAAAAAACGATAAAGCATGGCATAAGTACAGGATAGTAATAAAGCCCCAAACTACTTTGTGGCCCCAAGAAATAAGAATGAATCAAGCTACGGCTCGGGGGTTCATAAGCCTCCCGGATGTGGATATACGATTATTCAAGGAACAGAATCAAGTACTCGGGGTCCTACGGGACACAAGTGAGCATGAAAAACCAAATAGCAGATATTGCTCACCGGTGCCACTTTCATTAGTTATCCCATTACTACTCAGGTTAAGTGGTTTAGGTACCTCGTTATCCATCAGACACTCACATACCCTACACATGCTGTTCTACGACCCGCATGGCTCAAACAACTCCTGTAGTAATGGCTCATGGGATGGAGGAACAAGCTTGATTGGGGTTTAAAAGTAAAGGCTATGCAATACTTGGGATTCAGTTTAATGCAATCGTGACTCAATGATGCAAGAATAAGATAGAGGCAATAGGTACTATATGTATGCAAGCATGTGGTAGTGCTTGCTGGCAGCAGCTCGATTGAAGCGAGGGACGGATCCAGGTAGTGCTCACAGGTTTCGGATATATCCCCTGCTCAGCGTCTATTCGAAGAAGAACCAAACAAACAAGGGCCAACATAAATAAAGTGCACAAGCATATGAATTAAAATGCGACAAGCAAACAATCATGCCATGATGAATGATGCATAATTTGCATGGCAATAATGTAGCATGGCATGGGTGAGGTGTGGAATACAAGAATAAAGCATTTTATGGAGTTTTAGTCACATTTTATACTCAAATAAGTTGCTGTATACTTTATATTTATATGATGCATGATGCAATTCAGAACATGGAATGCATAAACAGAAAGATCTCACGAGCTGATCATTTTAGACATATCATTTGTCGAATTTGGAGTTGTAAAACAAAAGTTATTAATTAATTAAGAAAGAGGGCATTTTATTGTGATTTTGATCAACTCGAAAATTAAAGTGTTAAAAATATATTTTGAAGGGCATAATTGAAATCCTCACATTTTTCTGATTTCAAAACATATATTACATGTTTAATTTGGAATTATATTTTAAAAGATATTTGAAAACAGATTTAAATTTGAATTTAAATCAATTTTGGAAAAGGTTTAATTAAAACAGACACAGGAAAAACTTTTGTTACCCAGCCCAGATCTAGCCACAGACAGTGACGAGTGGGGCCAGGCTGACTGGCGGGGCACACTCGCGCGAAAAAGCTTTTTACACCGCGGGTTGGCCTAGCTGCTACGGTTGACAGGTGGGCCAGCGAGCTAGGGCCCATGCGTCAGGCCGAGCTGCAGAGACCCGCTGGGGTTGTGATGGAGCGCGGGTTGAGGGCCTAAGAGCTGGGGGGGCTTAACTGCAAGAATGCCAGGCAGCTGACAGGTGGGGTAGGCTGGACCACGGGTTGAGCGCGGGATAAAAGAGGGGGCTAAAGACAAAACTACCACGGCCCGTACTGTGGATCTTCTCCACGGTCTGGCGCAAGGCTTGTGGCCAATGTGAGGGGATTCGATCCATGACTTGGGGCTCGCTGTGTGAGACGGTAACCAGTGGGGCTAGGTGGGGTTGTTGTCGTGAGGTAGCACAGCTAGGTGAGGCTTCTTCTGCGGCGTCCGATAACGGGCGACCGAGGGCGCACCGAGGGCGTTCGGCGAAACGCCTGGCGCAGCTAGGGTTTCCCGGTGGGGCGGAGGTTGTCCAGGCGATATAGGGGCTCACCGCGGGGTGGTCGGTGGCGACGGATCGGTGCGGGCGACGACAGAACGGCGAGGAAGCAGAGGCCGGGGTTCTAGGGTTTCGGTGGAGTGGCGAGGATGCTGGCGGTCCTGGGGCTCCCTTCTCCGCGTCGGCGTGTCCGGGCGGCAGGACTCCCTGGTCTTCGAGCCACCTCCTCGGCAACATGGCCGGAGCGACGGGAAGCAGGGGGTAGACGGCGGCGACTGGCGGCGAACGGCGGTAGGTGGTGGTCGCTAGGGAGGAAGAAGGAGGAGAGGAGGGCGTCTCGGGGAGATCTGGAGAGGCCAGAGGAGGCGTGTGGAAGGAGGAAAAAGGAGGGAGAGGGAGGAGACACAGCCGTGGCAGGGTAGATAAAGTGGCCTCGGGTGCCACCTTTCCCTCCTCCTCACGTGCTCGTCATGGGGAGGCTAGGCAGAGGCTACAAGGGGGGCCAGCAGAGGGGTGAGGCCAGGCTCGGCTGGGTCCAAAGCAGGCAGGAGAGAAAGAAAAAAGGAGGGAAGGCTTGGGTGAGCTAGGTTAGATGTATGGGGTGGCTGGGGTTGGGTTTCTAGGGTTGGGTTTGGGGTAGCTGGGGTGGGAAGGTAACTAGGTGGGGCCTGCATGGCATAGAGGAAGGGAGAGAGGCCGAGAGAGAGGGTCGGGTAGATAGAGAGGGTGGCTCGGTTTTGGCTAGAGGGGGGTGGTATGGTAGATGGTGATAGAGGGGTAGCTGATTAGGGTTAGCGTTTTAGATAGAGGGGGTGTGGAGGCTAGATGGGACCAGCATGGTAGAGAGAAGAGAGATGAGAGAGGGGGCTTAGGGTTTTGGTTCTTGCATGCATCAAGCTAGATCATACAAGAATGGGTGGAAGTGGTGATGGATAGGGAGAGATAGGGTTTAATATGATCAAAACAATCTCAAGCAAGAAAAGGTGGTGGACAAGATGGGAGGTGTGTCTAAGGTTTTAGGTGCACAAGGCAAGGAGAGACAAGATCAAGATGAGGAGGTTTTGAATAAGAGAGAAAGGGAAGCTCACAAAAGAAAGGATCCACTCAAAACCCAAAGAAAAACCAAAGGAGAAAGAATGGTGGTGCTTTGCATGGCCCATGCAAAAACATTAAATGCCATGTTTTAATCTTGTGAAAACAGAATAAATAAACATGGCATTTGTGCCTATGCATTCCCAAAATATGGAATAAAGCCAAGCTAAAAGAATTAAAAGGATGCCCCATGTGGAGTAGATGGAGATGACCATATTTGAATAAAAATGGGACTTGCTAGTGTGTATGTGCCACTAGGTATTTAGTAAGCCCAAAAATATCCCAACATGAGCATAAACCCCAAAACAACCCATATGGAAGCTAGAAAAGGGTTCCACTCACAAGGCATGCAAAGGTGGCCATGTGGCTCTCATAAACCAATAATGTGGAAACAATATGGTGCATATATGAGAGCATGTGGAGATAGAATTGGATCCATCCCAACCCACATGAGCTAGAGGTAAAACCAAATAAGTTGCAATGCTCATATATGGTGGAATGGTGGAATGATAGGGTGATGACAAGAAAGGTGGTGGAGTTAATAAAAGATATGCCCCCAACTCAACTTGGGCATTAAACAATATATCAATAACCAAATACAATATCAAGAGGCAAATACAATTAATAATGCATATGAGAGAAGAACCAAATCCAAAGGGTTTTGTATGATGCTCAAATGCAAGGTGGCATGATGACATGAGCATGATATAATTATGATGCAACAATTATATATAGGAAGTAGCATATATATAGACTAGGCTAGTAGCATTGCAATTGTTAGACAATTGGGATGCTACACAAGTGCAACCCCTACAATTGGTAATGCTCCAAGAGCGCGAAGAAGAAGGCGGTGAATAGAGGCATCAGCCCTTCATGGATGGAGTGAAGTAAGAAGGGGTACACGGTGGTAGAAATCTCGTCGTGGTTCCTCGCCCTGTGCTAGTCGTAGGTGATACCCCACTCATTGTGGTCTCTGGCCACCAGACACCAGAGCTTGCATAGGCCTTTCTCGTTGATGATGGTGGAAGACTCAAGCACGGGGAAGGGGCCCATCTACACGTCCAGTGCCGCTGATGCGCTCTTGGTGGTGGCATTTCCCTTCTTTGGTGCCATCGGATGAGAAGGAGAAGCTGGACGGAGAATATTTGCATGTGTTGGAGACTGATGGAGATCGAGCTCGAAGAGGAGTGGCGGCAGAGAAGAAGAGAATAGAAAACCCTAATCACATTGGCTCTATTTTTTAAGCGCTGGAGCGATTACAGAGGGGAAATCATCATTACGACAGTTCCTGGATCCAACGGCTGGCGACTCCCCTGTCGTTTTTGTCTCTATAGTAGGGATCAACTTCAACAATCATGTGCTTCCACATGACGACATCTAGGCCCAATAGCTCTTAGGGACCCTGGCCCTTCGCCTCCAAGACACACACTGCCCATGCGCCTGGGGGCTACTGTCGGGCCAGTGGCAACTGGGGTACTACATCCCATCTACTATTGGGCCCGGACACCAAGGCACCTCAGGACCCACGAGAAGGACATCACGCGGAGCCCTACACTCCGTGAGGAGCGTATCTCATAGAGCCTCAATGGGTGCTCCCTTCGTGAGGCCCCCTCGCGAAGGACTGCCTCTAGAAGACCTTCACGGAAAGAAGGCATCCCCAGCGAGGCCCCCTCATGAGGGATCAGCGTGAAGCGCACATGCGCCCCAATGACATAGCACCTACGTCCTAGTTACCGTGCTAGGATACACATAGGGGTGGACTTCAAGCTCGAGGCTCGAGGCTCGGCTCGGGCTCGACTCGAATCGAAGGTCAGACAAGCCAATCCTAAACCTTCCGACCAATGCTCGAGGCTCGACAAGCCTGCTCGATGAAGCTTGCAAGCCATCTCGAAGGCTTCATATAATAAAAAAATTCATAACCTTTGCTAAAAATGTAACATTTCACAATTATAAACAACAATTCAACATGAATATATTCATAACATTCTCTAACAAGTTTCAGAAACTACTAATAACGACAACAATAGCATGTATCACAAGTTCACCAAACTGATAGACAGATCATACTCACTGTCTACAAGGGCTTCAACCTGGGCTGCTACTGCACCATCTTAAAACCATAATACCTTAACCATGTTTCGCCTCGACATCAACGGTTTGAATGCTCTGGAAGATGTTCATATCTAGTTGAGAGCATGAGACACAATAACCCTGACTAGGATGGAATACACATTAAAAGGAAATGCAAGTTACTAGGAGTTAGTACAAATTTCAAAGAAATAAATGCTCGGATAATTCACAAATTTGTGGCATGTACAAATTAACAAACCGCTACGGTAAACTTGTGTCTAGTGCAAACTGTCCATGATAAAATGCACTAGGTTAAGCCTAGTCCTAATTATAGGATACCACGAATGGACTGGAATAGCTTAAGAGTGAAGATGATCCTAATTTTGGTGCTACACTAGTACACAAGTAAAATATTACTAGGAAAAAATATAAAGCACATGTGCAAAACAAATATTATGATCGTCAACTAAAGACAACATAGGTTTAGTAAGTACATCAAAGTACTAACATGTTATCCAGGCAGCAGATCTACATACCAAGATGATATATGGTAGCCCCAGGCAGAGAGATTAAAACTAGAATCATAGCATGTTCTAAACAAGATAGCAAACGGTGGCAAGCTAAACTAGCAAGCCAAAAGACCGGAGAGGAAATAAGAACAAACAAGAACAAGTTACTTCAGTAGAGAACAGCTCTATTGGTCATCTGAGATCACCATCCTTGAAGGTGGCAGGAGGAGGTTCAGCGGGCGGAGGGCCGGCAGGCAGAGAGGTTGCAAGAGGAGGGTCTGCAGGCATAGGCCTACCCTAACCCGTAGACCGACGAGCGACTGGCGTGCATGCCCTAGTTCGGGAGGAGCATATGGTGGAGAGAAGGATCCATAGGAGGAGGAGCCTGCTAGAGATTGGTGGTGACGGGCCTGGCAGCCGGCGAGCGGCGGCGCTAACCCTTGTGCCTCTACTAGAGGACAAGAATGACATTCATGGTCCAGTGATGCGTATGGTTGCTAGGCCTAGGGTGGGGATTGGACCAGGGGGGCTAGATTTTGGGGCCAAGGCTCGCGAGTCGTTCGAGCCTAGCCTTGAGCCCACTTTTCGGATTTCAGTCCGCAGCAAGCCAAGCCTAGGTCGGCTCGAATTTTCTCGAGCCCCAACAAGCCGGGCCTCAAGCCGGCTCGGCTCGGCTCGATTCCAGCCCTAGATACACATGTGGGACCAATATGAAGATAAACATGAGCATAGATGGCATAATCGTGCAAGGTTGCCTCCCTTGTGCAAGGAAGCGATCTTCCCCTTCTGCAAGTAAGGAGTGGCCGATAGTCCTTGACACCAAGCTGGGACCACTCCCCTTTTGGTGTATGGAGAACGTGAAGGGCTCAGTGAGAGATAGGAAGACATCAGTAGCATGATCAATGGCAGCCTGCCATGGACCGGGTCTAGGGAAAAAGTAGCTTTACCGCACCTGCCCTCTTGCTTGTCTCCATGTGGCCACTCTTCTCGCCAAGATTTTGGGAAGAGGACCGGGGCATCTATAAGAGGGGCAGTGCGGGACTTCACAAGGGACCCAGTCTTATCCTACCTCAGGAAACCATATCTTCATCTTCCAGCTTGGAACCCTAGATCAGATCGCCTGATCATCACCTTGTACTGAAATCTCACCAAGTAGTATAAGCAATCCAGACATGCATGAGTAGGGTTTTACACCTCACGGTGTCCTGAACCTGGGTAAAAAACTCCCTTTGTCCCTCTATTATCCTTGATGTTTGTCTCTCGATGAGGTCATCGAGGGTTCAAAGTTTGCGTGTTCAGCCCCTATGTTCGATTCATCCTACTTTAGAGATACCCTAGTTCGTTTTGTAGGTTCAAAGTTAGACTTCATTGTTACTGTTTCCATGTCTTATGTTGCTCTCTACCATGTTTCAACTTGATTATTATTTTGATTAATTTGAGCACATGATAATCCCAAGAGTAGGGAATCACTGTAGCACAATTTGATAAGTATTTGAGTATCAAACCCATGAGAAGATGAAGGTAAACTATCTATTCTCAAAAGTCCTATAATCCACTTATATGGCCTTTCATGCAAATAAATGAATTAGAGTGTGTATGGTACTTTTTACTTCTAACTAGAAAACTATAAAGTGCTCAAAGTAATACAGAAAGTAAAACTATTGCAAGTAAAGTAAAAACAAGTAAAAGTAAGAACAAGTAAAAGTTAAAGCCAGTAACTCAAGGGAGCAAGTGTTCTGGCAAGTTGTTATTTCACTCATTTGATAGTCACAATTAGTGAAGCACATGGATAATCATTATTGTTTCTTCTAGAGAGGAGCCATAAATAGCTGCAACAATGTTACTGTGAAATTACACCCCTAGTGATTGATCCCAAGGCCGTTTACGAGAAAGCAAGGGATTTATTAAGACATAAAGTCCAACCACTTCTGTAAGTGTCAAGGTCCCCATAACTTATCCCATGTTAGTTAACCATGAATTAACATAACATGCATATTTAAGATTCAGGACACTGTTTTTGTCAATCTTCGATCATCCCTCCTCATAGAAACATGCAACGGTGACAACCTTATGCATTCTCCAACATATGTGTGCACTCATATATAAGTACATAAGACCATCATAGAAGATACCATACTTCAATGCAACCAACAACGAACTATTTAACAATTGTCATAAACAAATCACTACTCAAACATAGGCATAAATACACAATAGATCATGGGAAAATAATAAATTGCATAGTACATCATGTTTGCCAAGAAATTACAGTAGAGAGATGATGGAGAGGTGTTGTAAATGGTGATGGAGGAGTGCCTCCCAAGGAGAGGCGGCCACATGAGGAGAGGAGGTGGTGTTGGCTGCTTCCTTTGGGGCAGCAACCTTTGGCCCCTTCTTCCTTCCACCTTCAAGGTGCTCTAGAGGATCCCTCCCTCTTGTAGATGGGATCCAAGGGGAAGGCAAATTTGTGGCTTGTGGTTGATATCTCCCTCTCAGTATATAGAGGTAGAGATGCAATCTAGGCCATGGGATAGATGACCCTTTGATCCAAGGGCTCTTGGGCACCTCTAGAACCTTCCTAGGACTCCCCTCTGTCCTTTATGACCCCATCAAGTCATGGCTTGGCTGAATCCCTCAGGTATGGAAAGACTTTGAGTCAATCACGTCACAAACTTTTGGAATCCAAAAACAGCTTATGTGCCTCGAAGTAATCAGGGTCTTGAGGCCGCGTATGGCGTCCTTTTGGTGCGAATTTTATATCAGTCGATATTAGCAAAAAATTCTAACAACTTTCATGTTTTTAATTTTTCCGTTTAATGTCATCTTTAGGGTCTTTCTGGCCAATCTTCAAAAACTATTCTGTAGGGATACATTTCAGAAAACTCTGAATTTCCCCACAATGAACGATTTTCTTCCATATTTGTGCAATTCCTACACAATAAAGTGTAAACCAAGAAATTGTGAAGTTTTGCAGCTATTAGTAGGTTAGTATTAATAAATATAATAAATTTGCAAAATAATGTGGATTTTAACACAATAAACTATAAAGTGCATGGATGTATTTCACATGCATCAGCACACCATGGGACCCTGGTATTATGTCATGGAGCACTTTCCAAGGAAGAAGGAGATATCAAGGTACAAGCTACCACATGATCTCCACACATCTTGAAACAAGTAAGCGTAACTATATGACTATAAAGAAAGCGCTTTTCTAGAGGCAACCCGTTTTATTATTTTATATTTATTTTTGCACTCTTACTGTAGTAAGAGAGTTTTAATTTAGTTTAATTTCTGTATTTTTTAATAAATTACCAAGTTTAACCCATTTCGATGTGCAAAAGTTGATAGAACTATTAGGAGTTGCATTTTCCTACATGCAGTTGTTTACGCGAAATATTCCCAATGGAGTTCTATAGCCCTGATTGAGCTCATATTTATATTTTATTACAACTTTTTATCCTCTATATGCACAAAAATCGTCAAAAAATCCTGACATGTCTAAGTAGGGTAATTAACTACATTTTGCAGCAGCTATTTTTCTAGATAAATTCTGTCTTTTGTTGTTTAAGCCATTGTTTTGAGTTTCAGTTTGATTTCTTATGAATATTTTGATCTTATATTGATGTTTGAAACTTAATATAATCTCTACATATCTCAAACCAAAAATTATTTGGGAGTTCTACGGCACCTTACAATATATTTGTATGCCCACTAATGTCACCTTTCAGAAAAGAGATGTGAGAAAAGTCTATGTTAAAGTTTTTTTCACGGGGAATGGAGGAATACCATACAATGAGATATCCAAGAATGAGGAATACCATAAGCTTGAGGATTTCCAAGGCATCTCACTGTACCTATTACGTACACTCACGGTTTGCAAACCTCCAAACTTTGTTTTTCGAGCAACATATTATTTTTTTCTAAACTTGGATTATCTTTATCTAGTTATTGTTTACTTTCGTATTTTTACCTTTTGAATAAATGTATCACCATAGGAAGTGTGTTTCATATGTATGAAAGAACTACTATAATAAAAGGGGAGATAGAGTTGGATGTTAGAATGATAAGGGGAAGGGGAAGTAAAAGTTGAGATACACGTTATGCATGTTGTTGTTTGTTTCATATAATTTAATAAATGATAATCTACAAGTTCCTTATGTAGTACTACCTTTTATTTACATACATGGATGATTAGATTTCAGTTACTTTGTCTAATATAGAATGAGTATTACTATGAAAACTTTTGCATGCTTGTAGATGGTCGACTTTCTCCACTTACCGGCCCAAATATCCAAACAAGCAAAGACTTGTGCATCCAAATCCCTTAAGACCAAATTATTCTGACATTTCCACCATACCTACATATATATCACTTTCTATTCCAAGTATATTATATGTGAAGTGTCTATTTTGTGCATCCAAATCATCTCTTTTGTGTATTTTAAAGATCGTGGGAAGGTAAGATGCAGCGGTGAAACCACAAGTGCACAACTGCTTGAAATAAGGCAGAGTAATTAAACTTGACCCATTGTGATTATAATTATGTAAGTTATGTGTTTGACAACTTTTGAGTTGAATGTTAGCAGAACCATGATGACATGGGGAAATCTTTCATCATTGCACTATCTAATGATATCATGTATTATTTTGGTCATGGTACCTACGATGCAAAATAAGTGGCAATCACCCTGGAGTTTGCATATGTGTCAGAGGGATGCCTAAGCCAACAACCTAAGCCATGCTATGCATCATGGTGGAAATTTACAGCATGGACACCAATGAAGAGTTTTAAATAAAAAGATATGCAAATAGTAAATAAAAATAAACGCCAAGGGGTTCATTTGTCTATTTTTCTTGTCATTTGAGTATGGGTAGCCCCTCACAAAGGGACTCCTTGTACAAGAAGGAAATAGGTACCTTGGTTGCCACCCTCGTTTGGAACTGTACAATGAAAAAGAATTTGGGCCCCAAGTTGAGTAAACATGTGGGTTGGGTGCATGTGGTCAACGGGCATGAGACATTCAACTTGTAATGGGTCAAGCATATAAACCATACGTGTTTTCACTTTAACCATAACCATAAAGGATACATGGATCCCCAACTCTTTTGATTACCGTTGTCATGAGCCACATATCCCAAACCTTTATTTTACTTTCTCTTATAGATTTTTATTTTGTCAAAGATCTAACACATGCATTCCCTGCTAACTTTCTGTTACTCAAGTCCAGGAATGAAGAAAGAAGTAAGTGAAAGGATAAGCCTAAAATACCAGTAAAGGATATACTTTTTTGCACTTTATATGCTTAGTTGTCCACTGTACTTTCAACTATTATTATGAAAATTAATATATTGTTAAGCATAGATATAAGTACATAAAAGATATCACTTCATAGCTCATTTTCTTGTTGTTGTACTTTAAAGAATGAACCATTTAACCTTGTGTGGGAATGATCATGACTTATGCTTTCCAACATAGCAACAAACTCCAAAGTTCATGTTTAGTTGTATCACCTTCATGCTCGAGGCCGAGCATATGTTAATCTTAGAGATGTTGATGCATGCAAAATGCATACATGAACTTCATAGTTTATTGACATATATTCCCATGTATTTACGTCTTATAGAATGTTATATCTCTGTTTTAAATTGATTTGTGGGGATTTACCAATGATCCCATTTATTTGGGCTATAACTTTGCAGGGCAGGAAAACCCTATTTTTTATTTTTATCTTTCAGGGACCTAAACAAAGCCAAATGGACCGGAGATTTTTCGAGAATTATTTTTTTGCGAAGAGAAAAGTTGGGGCACCAGAACCACCAGACGGGAAGCCGAAGGCCCAAACTAGCCTAGGTGCCACGGGCCCCACCTTCGGCCACGCCACTAGGTATCATTCCCTCCTCAAACCTCCACAACCATCCATCTTCATCTCATACTCAAAGTCTTGACCTAAAAACACCAACTGGGACGATCTCCGAGGAGGCAGATAAGAAACACCCAAATAGAGCTAGAACAAGCGAAGATTGGAGGGGGAAACACCGCCGGAGTCATCGCAGGTTGGATCTCTACCTTCTCCAATATCATATCCATCATTTCCATGATAATGAGGGAGTATTCCACCTCTGGACTATGGTTTTGTGGAAGTATCTTGATATATCTCTTTCTTGATCTATCATTGTTGTAGTACCATATGAGATACCCTACATTTTTATGGTCATTTATGTAATTCCTATGTTGTGGATCTTTGTTTTATGATTTTATATTTGAGATTGGAATTCTCTTATGTGTAAGATGTATTGGTAGATGCATATTATGTACCCATTTTTAAGCAATTGTTATGATCAAACTTGTATGGAGAAACATGTGGGGGGAACGTGCGTATTAGATGGAGTAACATGGTGGTGGAGATTGAGCGGTGATAGAAAACTCGAAATCCACTATGGTTTTTACCTTTATTTTGTTACCTCACCAGGGATAAAGTGAATGCATGTGTTACAATCATATAGTGATAGCCAAGATGATCTTATTTGTTCAAGGTAGCATATTTGATATTCAAACATCATGTCAAAGTACCTAAGTCTATATTGTGTTTGTTCTTAATTCTTGATTGCATGGAATTTTCCATTTCTAGAGGAGTATAAGTCAGAGTGTTGCATCATCTTTATATTAGGACGTGATGCACATATGAATATAATAAACACATAATGAAGTTTAATCAATATTATGTCTGAACAACTTTATGTCCACTACACCGTATGAGAGAGTAGTCGAGTGAACCACATGAATCCCAGTCCACTTTTTATCATAAGAAACCAATTTTCGTCACTTTTATTGCCGTTTATATTTTTTGCACTAATTAAGTCCAAAAATACAGAAACACTTTTACTGTTAACAAACACAAAAAACCCCAAATAACTTTACTTTCTTTTCCTAGTTATATATTGTTTACTTTTATTTACAAAAATTTTTAATTTCAGTTTTACTAATACGAAACCTTGTGCTTAACAACCACATGGTGGAGTTTGAGACACAAGGCAAATACTTTGTTTTGTAGGTTGCTTGAAGAAGATAAGAGGAGAAGTCTTAAGCTAATTCCTCAAGAGTTCGATATAAATCCTCGAGTCAACCTTGTGGGAAAAATACGCTTGCTACAACACTCTGCACTTGGAGTCTCAACGAGCTGGTACACATGGAGTTTTTGCCATTAGTTGGCCACGGGCTGGCTGGACCAGGAGACGGATAGGTGAGAAGCGGGAAGGCGAGGCTGACTGCACCCACAACTAGCTAGTTCAATTGACGAGCAGGTGCCCAGTCGAGGGTCGTGATGCACTCCACAATGGCATAGACACATCAGCCATGATGACACGACATAAAGACAAAGACCATACCGAAGACTTTGGTGTTGCCATCATGAATAGTGGTACCGACGCGACATTGTGTTCAAGGCAGCCCATCCGGCGATTATTTTAGATGATAGTGTAGCTAGGCCCCACCGGCTAGGCCCCACCAGGCGGCCATACTATGTATTTCTATGCACTTAACCTATATAAAAGGAGCACAAGGGCCTTCTGTGCAAGGTTGGTCATCTCGAATCGCTCCTAATCTCCATTTTCCCTAGTTTCAACCTCACTTATTATTCCTCCTGGCAGAGAAGCACCACATACAACTCAATAGGCACTTGCATTGTGTGACCATCATCGATATATAGATCTTGTAGGAGTAGGGGTGTTACCTCCATACGAGGGCCCCGAACCTGGTACATAGTTGTCTTTCTAGCGCTTTTTACCAATCCTATGTCCGCACACCTTCTCTTGCCTCGGTACACTCCATCTCATACCATCACCTGTAGCACTATCGTGTTTCACACCATGACAGTCTCAGATATGAGACTATGATGAGTTTGGGTTGAATTGGCTTAGCCTCCACTTTCTCGTAGGGGGAATCTCTCTTTAGATCTATATCTAGTCTAAAGGTTGTACAAGATCCTTCTCATTTGAGACGGATCTTTCTATGTTGTGCACCTAACTGCTTTGATATCTCTCTTTTGGGTCTCTATTAATTGCAATCTCTTCACAAGATGATTATATCTACTCTGGGATGATCTTTCCATCGTGGATCTCTACCTAGCGGTCTCTTCCACGTGGATTCTATCGGGTTGGTGATTCGGGCCAAAGAGGGAAAACGGAACCGTGTGTGTGCGTGTGTTTGTATCTTTACCCTGCATCTGCATTGATTTCATCATGTTCATCGTCTTTCCCCTTGTTTCCCCTCCAAAACCATGAAGATCATGCCACCCCTCAGGGTTAAACCTCAACATATTGGTATCCAAGCCTTCTGATGTCTCCTCAACTCATAGTACTGCTCGGTGTCCATCATAATAGCCGATGTATCCTCCTCCCATCGAACATCCTCTAGCCTTATGATCTTTTGCACCTGAACCCACCTAGCTCTTTAGTGCCTCAAATGGTTGTAGATCTGAGTCGACTCTACTCAATGGCCGCAGAACCTGAATACATCCTCTTCAACAACTTCCATGCCCTTCACTTTGAAGCCCCGGTCTATCGATATCTCCTTGATCAACTAACACACCATGTTGAGGACAAAGGTGCATAGAGAAGTTGTCCATGTCATGATGTTCCTCTTCCAAATTGGGTAGTACCTATCAGGCATTAACACATATCGTACAGGTGGCACCAAGGTTGCCGATAGATCAAGCGAGGTAACCTTCTCCTACAACACAAATCGAAGAACCAAAGTAGAAGAACAATAATGATAAGCATGCAACTTACAATTGTCATTCACAATAAGGAACAAGTCACCACTTCTAATATCTAACACTTAAACAAGAGCTATGAAGAAAAATAATGCAACACTGTCATGATTGTTAAATGTTCTTCACTACCTACTGTCATGTATAAGGAGATTGCTGGTACAAGGAAAATAACTGTACATTTAGAACCAATCCTCGTACCAACTAGCGCGCTTATACATAAACTACACTTAAATGAATATCACTCGACGCAACCATCGGTACCGCAAGTATATACATATAATAGCTCTTCCCCACACTACATCATGAAGCAAGAGTTGCATAATCTACCATAGAACCTTCAGATCTACTAAGAAGGACCACATGTCCACATATCTAAACTAGCACAACTACGGTTAGATGTTACTAATGTGGGGTGATCACGTTAATGCCCATTCTTGATGGACTTGGGTTTTAGGGAAGAGCGGCATGCTGGAGACTTCGCCCGCTAATAGACAAACAATGGGGGACATGAGGTATACCTAGGTTTAGGCCTGGAGGGAAAACCCTACTCCTGCTTGTATGTTCTTGATTAATTAAAGGAACCGAAGGTTACAAGGGTGCCGAGATGGATATGGTGCATGGACTAGATCTAGCGTGTGAGTATGAGAGTTTTGATGATCCTCCCATTTGTTCTCTCTTGTCCTTTAGAGCATGACTAACAGCACCCATAAACGCCTGACCCGTAAAACATGAGTACAGGCCCATGTACTCGCGATTTTCACGTTTGAGGGCGCTGACACAGATCAGTGCCCTTACTCGCAAACTGTAAAATTGAAATTGAAAATTCCCTAGAAAGATCCAAATCGCACGTTGATGATCATTGTTCATACATATAATTACATAGAAAAATTACACCTAAAAATAAAAATATAAGTGTTAAGCTCGCCGGAGGACGTCGCTGCGTCTTCAAATGGCCAAAATCTGAGCTCTATTAGCCTCGATAGAGCGCCTCGCTGTCGATCTAGTTGTCGAGGATGATGATGTCCGCCGCCATGGCATAGGGTCCGGACTGCTCCGCCTCCACGATGTGAATCACCGTGAGGGCCTCCTCCAGCTCCTCCTATCGTATGGTCGTCTCCACCACGGCGACAACGGCCGCTACCTCCTCCTCCTCGTGGTGCCTCTTCTCCTCCTAGTTGGCCGCGGAGGCGACGAGCGGCTTGCAGATCTACTCCATTTCCTCCTTGTTTCTACGTGCCTGTGCAAGGACAGGGACGAGGCCGACAACGAAGCCTCTGATGGTGGAGCTACTCGCGGATTGGGAGCTCATGGCACCGACGTGCGGGCTCCATCCGCGTAGGGGGCGAGCGACTACGGGGGACAGAGCCCTCGGTTGGTCCAACACCGGCCCAGCCGCCGCTTGGCCCCAATGGACCTCGCTAGTGCCTTCACTGCCTCGTCGCTACACAAATGCAACAATGACCTACCAGGAGGCCTATGACCACCATCTCCTCCTCCTCCCCTACCGCTACGGCCACCCCCATGCCTCATCCCTGGCGCATGATGGACATTTCATAGTCTATGGGGCGGATCTGGCATCGGAGCTGCGTGAATCGCTCGCCGGAGGAGAGGGGATTGAGCGGTGGCGGCGTGAGGCTAGGGTTTGGACACGGCGAAGGGATGCGGGTCCTAACCCATGTCGGCTGCCTCGAACGGTACTAGTAGGGGTTGGCACGGGCCGTTCATAGGGGCCCATGAATTTTGTTTACGGGCTAGGCCCTATACGGGCTCTGTTAGCTCGCCCTGTGGCCTAGAGCCTGTATACTCAACAGAAAAATACGGGTTTGGCCTGTTTACGGGCGCTGTTAGTCATGCTCTTATATGGGGAGGCTAGGTTTCGGGAGACGTCCGAGTCGATTACAAGTTCCAGGGTGTAACCCTAAGGGTTTACTATCTAGTCTTGCCGCGTCCGCCAAGGAGTCGAATCCTTCATGGGTTTGGCCTCACCCAAATCATCATGGGCTTCACCGTCATCGGTGGATTGTCACGTGGGCCTCCGCTGGCCCAGACCAGATAGGCCAGAGGTGAACACCCGTTGGGCATTCCTATGTCAGTAGCCCCTGAGTGTCCTTTAGAATTGTAGATTCAGATGGAGACTTAGAAGTTGCTTGCCGCATAAGGTGCGTAGTATTGACTCGAAAGTTTGTTGAGCTGACCAGGACATTTGATTAGTTTCATAGGGATTTTGGTACACGTGTCTGGTGCATCTGATGGATCGGGACCAGTTAATTTCTCTCAGGAAAAAATAACGCTACCTACTGAAACTCGAGTCCGTAGACTCAAATTCGGTATTTGCTGGCGTAGTTCGATTCATGTCGTGGAGGCCTTACTGAGCCGAACTCTAGTTTTAGTGTATACGTTCCCAATGTGCCCGTAGGGATTTTCATCATATCTACAGGCGTGGTATTTATCTGGTAGAGCACAGTGGATACGGTCGCCAGGACATCGGATTATATATGTAGGTCTTATCTTTACGTCGTAGACGCAACATCCAATTTTTTGTCAATGTGGAGGTGATTCGGTTGGATAAGGAGACGTTGTCTCTAAATTTAACAACGTAATATAAAGCAGGCAGAGTTGCAAATGAATTCAATTGCTATGAGGGAGTCAACATTGTAGACGTAGTCGATATAATGGACTATTCTGTGAACTTTATTTTCTATAGGGTGCATGACCAGTGCTCCCTATGGGAGTAGCCCCCGAGTGTCTGTTCGAGTCATATACTCGAGTAAATACTTACAGTTGTCGATTTCATGGACACAATGATCTGAAAGTGCTTCAGATGATCCTGCGAGTGCCATCAGCGCTAGCGCTTTTGTTTTCGAACGCGGGAACAACGCTCCCTATGGGAGTAATCCCGAGTACTTAGTTGAATCGTTGATTTGAAGGAGGATACAAAGTGTGCCACTCGAAAGTATTGTATGTGTGTGTCCAGTGCTTCAGATCAGATTAGCCCCCGAGTGTCTGGATGAATCGTGGATTCGGGAAGAGACTCGAGTCTTGTATTATATCGTTGCAGTCGACGAGTTGATAGGCTTTCACTAGACCCGGGAAATCATCGGGTGAACAATCAACACTCCTATTAGAACTCGATCAAAAACTCAGTCCTTGTCATTGGTAGCGCTTCGTATGTCGCGGCACGACATGACTTTATCGACTCAGATGCCCCGCTTGTAGAATTAGTCGAGTATTTCATTGGATACTATGGATATATACAGTGAGTTTGAAGGAGTGATGACATCATGGATGACGATTGGTGAGCACAACTTTTAGTTTGAATAGCTAATGGGACGCGACGTACTGGGTCCCCATGGAAGGCTGGCCGGATTTGACCACACAATGCGTAAAAAATGGGGCTTTAATTGCGTCTGCTTGATTTGCGCACGTAGTGGGGAAAGTGTGGTGACGGTTTGGTCTCGCTCTCCATGTGTCCTGCTGGATGTGCACTGTGCATCCTTGATCATGAGCTTGCGGCCAGGATTGATCCGCTGGCAATATAAATAAAGGGGTGAACACAGTAAAAAATCCCCTTCTCCTCCTTGCAATCTCCATCTTGTTCCTCTGTGCACTCTGACATTACCCCGTTCCTTGCTGCGTTGGACGTGTTTCGGATATTTCCGAGCGCATTTTTTGTGCTTCAAGGAAGAGACATGTTGTCGCCATGGTGAAGGGCAAAAATTATGGGGGCGCTGGTTCTAGCATCGCCACCTCCCCCAAGAAGAAGAGCTCCACCACGTTGAGGGTCACCAATGGAGATTGGAGGTGCTCCACAGTGAAAGCCCCGGATCTGCACCCACTGAAGAAGGTCGGGCTACTCCCCTCCCAAGATGATTACAAGATTCCAGGTCCAAATGTAATCTGCACTCCCCCTTCTAGGTTTAGGGTAATGTCCATTCCTTTTGTTCTCCATGGTTTGTCCCTTCCAGCCCATGATTTTCTTTGGGGGCTGCTTTTCCTTTACGGTGTCCAGCTGCACTAGCTAACACCAAACTCGATTCTGCATATTGCGTGCTTCATCAATCTTTTCAAGTATTGGCCCGGCATTGCGCCTCACTTCGGGTTATGGAAAAAGCTTTACTCTATGAAGAGGCAAGAGGGTAACCAACGAGTCTATCCTATTGGTGGGTGCGGTATATCCGTTCGAGGAAACATGCAGCAGTTTTCCTACAAGATCATCAACTCTGCACATGGGTGGAGGGCCAAATGGTTCTACATTCGAGACCAGAAAGTGGGGGATCAGAAGTACGTCCTGACACCCTTCGATCTGATTCATAGTGGAGAAGAAGAGGTCGTGGAGGAACAACGTGGAACCGGCGAAAGAAGCTGATGCTAAAGCGTTGTACGCTAGAGTGAAGAGGCTGTAGTTGATTCCTAGCTAGGCCATGCAGGGAGCCGAAATCAACCGTGCTTTCATCAAGCAGCGCATCCAGCCACTCCAGGCCAGAATACATCCGATGTGGAAGTATACTGGTCAGACTGATCTGAGACGCTGTCTTGAAGAGAACCTGTCCACCGCTGAGCTAGAGAAAAAGATCAAGAACCTGACTAAATTGACCAATGATGATGCACTACCGATGCCCTCGCTGGTTACATCATTTGATGCCAGTAAGAAGCTTCCCAAGGTAAAAAATTGCACTTCCTTTGTCTTTGTATTGCTCTAGTACCATTTGCAAACTATTTGGTGCTGAAATTTGATTTCGAGTGCAGAACTATAAGGTTAAGCCATTGCTACCACCGCTTCCCGAGCAATAGGAAGTGGTGGAAGGTAACGAGCTGGATGAATCGGACTCGACCCTTCCTCCCGTCTATACTGCTGAAGAGGATAGTGACGAGGGCACCCGAAAGCACAGTTGAAGCGAGCTGATGCATTCTCAAGTGATTCAGACCCATTTTCAGTGGTTTCTTTGTGAACCGCGTCTCCAGCACCTTTAGCTAAGACGCCCAAGGTTTCGTTTGACATGGATGAAATTAGCTCATGAGTGTTCTTCATTGATTCTCATTAGTGATTTGAACTGTTGTGTTGGCTTGTATTGATTTCGATGTTTCTGTAGCACTAATTTGCCACTTGGTGGTGGTGCTAGAGAGGAAATAGAAGGAGTCGTAGAATCCAAGGTTATAAGTTCTGAAGACAACATGGAGATTGCCAGAGTGGCGGATCCTCATGATAGTGATGGCTCCTCTAGCTCCTCCAAGCTTCGAACGCGAAAGAGGGTTGCCACCCAAGTTGCTCCCCAAGGTCCTTCGCCATCTATTGTCGATCATGTAAGTGCTCCCTATCTTGCTGAACCTGCTTGTTGCGTAGCGCCATTCACGAAGCCCCTAGTACTTATTTGCTGACTACAGTATTACGCAACCTTTCCTGCGCAATATGGTGGAGATGGGTCAGAGATATGTTTGGGTGGAAGCTGAGCAGGACCAAATGCAGCATAAGTGTTTTTTAGTTGTTTCGTGCAATGTAGCAGTATTTCCTTCTTTCTGGTGTTGTTGTACTTGGATAGTCGAGAGGGATTACGCTTTGTGTTGTGTGTAGGAACTAGTGAAGAGCCTTGGTGGTGCCCAAAACAAGGAGAAGAGCGCCCAGGATGCACTCGAACTGTTCAAGGCTAAAGCCAAGCAGCATGAAGAGGATCTTTTGGCCGTATCCGCCTAGTGTGAATAGGTGTTGAGTGGGTGGCTCATGACCGTAGCTCAAACTTTGTAGGGTGAGTGTGTACTGCTAAGTTATTCCGTCATCATCTTTCTGGTTTTGTTTGCTGAATGTGTTACTTGTTGCATGTGTAGACACCATTGGGGTTCCATTGGATCGCTATGTCCAGGTTGGTGCGGACTCTTTGGATGATGTTGTGGCACCAGTCGAATACCGCAGCGCTTGCTTGAAGGATGTGTTGGTGAATACCATGGCCGTGTTGGGGCGCTTCCACAAGGAGATCCTCTCGAAGATTGTTGCCATCGAGGATGTTGGCGGGCTTGCGGATGTGCTCAATGTAGGTGCATAAGCAGGCCCAAAAGGCGACCGGCGTGTCTCTAGCATTTGGTGTAGCTACAGCTCATGGCGTGAAGCTCGGCTTCGATAAGGTGTCATATCTCTGCTCATGATAGCTGAAGGCCAGGAGGTAGGAATTCATTCCTATATCAAGAAAGCAAATAAGTATGGTTCTCGTTTGGTCTCTCTGCTTGAGAAGTATAGCGAAGAGCAGAAGCATCTCGCTACCACTAGTGCACCAGAAAGTTCCATGAAGCCATCGAAAACCATGTCATTGAGTAGTGAGGTAGCTTAGATCTTCTGCTGCTAGCTTTTGGTCTTGTAATTTGAACCTCTCCTTTTTGATGTTTGCTTGAAGTGCCATGATTCAGTCAAGATATTAACATTGTTTATTAAGTTACTTTATGTCTTGCTCCCATGTTTAGCCCCTTAGTGTTTGACTCAAGGAGGTAGCGTATGTCTTGAATTCTGCTACTTGAGTGTTTAGAGTGCTTCACGCTTTTGTTGTGTAGGAGGTAGTTGCGAGCTCATCGAATGCTCCAATTTCGGAGATTCCTTCTGTTCAGTTGTCGTCGGCTAGTAGGGTTCCGGGGTTGTCGCTGAATGTGCGGCTTCTTGACCAAGTTAAGACTTTCGATAAATGCCATGTGACCCTAAAGGGCCTTGCGGATGTTTGGAAATCCAGGGCGGAGAGATCCACTATGCGTGAAGGGTACCCCCTTGACGAGTTGGAGAACATCAATGAATATCTGAAGTGTAAGTGCTCATTGATTCCATTGATCCCTTTTGGTTGTAATGTTGTTGTAGGATTGATTCTTGCATTGCTTTTGTAGTTGTTAGACGTGACCTGCAAGAAGAAGAGAATAGCATCAACCCCCGGCTGAACTCCTTGAGAGAGGAGGACCTAGAGGTTGGCGGGTCCTTCTAGGCGGACAAAAATAGGGGTTATGTTCTAGACAAGCTTCATGAAAGCGTTGTATGTGTAGTCAAGTGCATGAAGGGTGCCCACACCACTCTGGCTGCGGTGCACGATATTATGTTTCTGTTTGATCCCAGGCCCACCAGTTTGATGGTCCTGATGCGAAGGTTCTGTGACCGCAACCGAATCGTGGCCTTTGTCCATGCCCAACTTGTTGCTAGGGCATAGATGGTGCTAGAATTCGTTTGGATCCACCACCCGCAACTATATGTGTGTGCTATTGCTCAAGATCTTCCTTAGACTCCGGATGGTTCCAAGAGGGATCTTACACCGCACTTCGAGGTTGTTCATGGCCCGTCCAGTAGTATAGCCCACCACCTTGATAGGAGCGAACATATGTTCCTTTAGCACCAGCGAGATCGTCCGCATGTGTAGCGAGTGCTTTCTACTATAATCTGCACATAATGTATGTGGTGTAAAATTTGTATAATATGGAAAGAATTTTAGCATGTTGGCCTGATGTAAATTGTATTCTTTGTTGTTATCTTTACTCAAAACACCATATTCTAGGACTTTTTGTTATCCTAATGCTTTTTGTCTCAGTGCCTTGCCAACCTGTCAGCTAGACTACAACTGGGTTGGAGTTTTCAAGGATTTGACATGTAAATGGAGCCAGCTACTTAGGTTATCGTGAGAGGTATTTGAGTATTCTAAGTCGATAGTATGCCAAGGTACTCGAGGAGGCATAGCCCCTAAGTGTGAGATGATGCATGAAAAGTAAAAAGTGAAGAAATCAACTCTCGGTAGAGGAAATTATATTTTATTGATAGTAGGTAGCAGGTACATGTTTCGGTTGAGTAGCCTGGCTAAGTAGCCTTATTGAAAAGTAAATACATCTAGGTGTAGAAACAGCATAGTTGCACGATGTTCCAAGGGTTAGAGTATGCGACTCTGATGACTGCAAGTGCACATATTGTTTGTAGCTAGTTTCGAAATAAAGATATCGATCCCACAGGGAGCAGGAGTCTGAAGTCTAATAACTCTAGAAATAAATATTACAATAGAAATGCTAAATAAAGTTCTAAGTGACAAGATAAAATGCGAGTATTGCGTAAAAAGGTGTTTTTGGGTTTTTGGTATAAGAGCAACAATAAGTAAAGTAAAACAACTAAACACAGAAAGTAACTATCGCGTATGTAAGAGAGATTTTGGAATTGCAATAGGGAAAAAGCATTCTCAGGGAGTAGCGGATACACCACTAGCATTATAAGGATCTAAGATAAAGATTATTATCATGAACATTCTCAACTATGTATGTGTGGGAGGAACTCCGTATTTTGAAAAATAGACAGCAACCATTGCTCACATCATCCTCATAACCATAGCAGTCAGCAATCGACATCAATCGAATTACTCTGCTATTAAGGGACTTAATCCCGTAGGACGTATCCCATGGCATGGATAGTGTTCCGTGAGTTTCCTCGGTTACCAAGTTGATACGTATGGAGTGCCAACAACTTTATAGTCACTGTAAGTGCTAACACACCTCCGTCTACCAACAAGTAGTTCCCTCCATCAAGTCCCCATGGGAGGCAAATATTGAGAGGTCAACTTCTCTCAACATCAAGATGAAGACAATCTAACACATGGTCACACCGATGAATATCATAATAAACTTTGTCTTATTTCAATCTCATACTAGGGTTTCTCCATCTCCCCAAGAACTAATGATCTACTCAGACATGGAGAAAATCAACATCATGGCAATAATAATGGAATCTATCATAGATGAATAGTTCTTGTATAAATCCAAAATGAGTACGAAAATTACAACAATATCTAGACAAGATGTAGATGGGATGGATGGAGATGGTGGTGATGCAGCGGTTGATGATGAAGATCGATGTCATAGCCTCCCGGATCTACGCATTGTGAAGATGGATCTCCGGTGGACGAGTTCCCCCTCCAGATGCCTTCCGGAGGTGAGCTTTCGGCGATTTCTGATTGTTCTGTATGGCGTATCTCTGATCCAGTTGGACGGGGTGAAACTATTTGAGGAGGTGGTGGCGGCGCCAACTATACGACGGGAACTATACGGCCGGAAAATTTATTCCTACCGTATAGTTGGTCGTTAAACCGTATGTACGCCTTGTTTGCTTCGGGTTTTCTTCTAGTATTATTGATATCTCCCAAATAAGCAATTTATGTTGTTTTTGACTCCTTTTCTCCTCAGTACAACTGCTCCAAGAATTGTATCCATTGTATCCATCATTTGTCCTGATCCTGGTGAAAACAGACATAAAATGTGCGCGTGAGCGCCGTAAAATACCAAGATCCCACATCTACAATGCAAAATAATAATATAAAACATGATGCAAATATGCACTCATCAACTTCCCCAAGTTTAGAATCTTGCTCGTCCCGAGCAAGTTTAGCTTAATGGATGTGATCCTCATATTCATGAAGTTGAGTCAATAAAATAAATGAGGCAGTTGCAGCATGTGTTTATCATATATGATACATAGGAATAAGTTCATGAATAGTACCTTACTCGAACCATCTGAATAGTTTTAGTAGGCTTCCACACCTTAGTGATCAACAGTTCCCAAAAGATGAATCTCAACATAATGAAAAGTATCTGGTTCAACCGAATGAGTTAGCGAGGTAGTCCCAAGTGTTTTAGGATCAACATATTCACTTGGGATTCAAAATCTCAAAAGTGTCTCTTTGTCATACTACAATATAGTGGTGTATGCGTATTTGCTCTTTGCACACTCTCTCTTTTTCTTCTTTCCTTTATTCTCTTTTGTGTATCTGCTCACACTTTTGTTGAAGTGATGTGCAAAGTAGATAGCCATACATTCCACTTCATGTAGGAATTCAAAGTTTAACGATCTCAATTATCAAATTCCAAATGTATATGAAGGATTTTTATGACTTGAAGATTCTACCTCGACTTGTTCTCACTCTATATTGGTAGCACTTTTATTTTCCTTTGTTCAAGATTTCTTTTTCAACTTAGCTGCATAGATAATTTTTTCTTTGTAAATCAAACCGTAGACTTACAACATATTGGCCAAATTATCTTTATATGTTCCATTAATACTAATAGTGTGGAAGACTCCTATTGCTATCATCAAGTGCAAGTAAAATTATACTCAAGCCATTCATATATCCAATAAGACAAGCACAAACTCAATATTTCTCCATATATAATAATAAACTCGGAATTTCATAAAAGGGATCGACTATTCCTGAAGGGAATTCTAATGATGCAAACTTTATTTCTAGTTTGAACTAATGCAAGACTAAAATAGTAATGTAAAACTTATAAGATGGATTACAAGGTCTTAAAGATCTCCCCAAGCATGGAATCAAGCCAGGCGGGATCAAATAATCCCTTGCAATTATTTGATATTGTGATTATTATAGATCACTGTGGCACCATGGCACGTGGTATCTTCTCTTCACGGGCTAGCCTGAGACGGAGGGATTGATTGACAACTTCTAATTCTTTAAAACGCAACTTGTAGAAAATATTATTCCTCTCCAGCACTTTCACTTATTCTTTAATGAAATCATTGTTATCCTGAAGGGTTTGTAGTGCCTTAAAACTCATAAAAACCTGCTTTGGTTGTCTGATTAATATCTTTATCAAGTTTGTCAAGATAAAGTCGCAGCAACCGAAGATGTTTGGGTGTTCCAGGTGTCTCCCTGTCCATCTCTTCAATCTTCAGCTCGAGGGCCTTCAAATCCCTCTTCCGGCGTGCATTGTTGGCGTCGAGGAAATCCATAAGGATGATCCTGATCTCCTTGCCTTGCTCATTATTGCTCCCGATCTCCATAGGAACCTTCCTGCTTGGCTTCTGTCCCTTGGTTGCGTGTCCTCACGTGTGAATAAGAGGTGGATTGGTTTCTAGAGATTATGATCAGAGAGAGAGAGACAATGCCAGTATATAAGGAGGGTCAGAGGTCGGTAAAACTTGCGAGAAATACCAAATTCTTGCCCAAGAAAAGAATCTTAATGAAACAGGGAAAGAAATCACGGATTTGGAGGAGTCCTGCCGCGTAACGACCAACTATACAGGCACGGTCCGTATAGCTACGGCCGTATAGTTGGTTCCGGGTAGATATTTCCAAATATCTTGAGTCTAGGTCGGTTAAGTTACGACTCGGAACCGACAATAACATTTTTTTGTGAATAACAAAAAGGCAAATGAAAAATGTATGGTAGTTTAACGACCAACTATACGGCCGGAATATTGTCTCCGGTCGTATAGTTGCGACCGTATAGATACAGACATCAAAAACCGAAAGTGTCTGAAAGTTCAACGACCAACTATATGGCCGGAATTTTATCTCCGGTCGTATAGTTGTGACCGTATAGATACAAACATCAAAAATCAAAAGTGTCTGAGAGTTCAATGACCAACTATACGGCCGGAATTTTATCTCCGGTCGTATAGTTGCATGTATAGGTCCAGACATCAAAAATAATTTCAGGAAGAAGGTATAGAGGGTTTAACGACCAACTATACGGCGGGAGATTTTTCTTCAGTCGTATAGTTGCGCCCGTATAGTTGGTAAAAATCTCCAGAAACTTCTGAAAAACACGAGGAATTCAAAGGCAAAAAATTTAGAAGTAAAATCTATGAAAACAAATCACTTATTTGAGTAAGAACATTTACCTTGAACTTACCATTTACTTATTCGGGGATAACAAGCTCCTCCGACAACAAAGACTTTATTCTCTTTTGGAGGAATTAACCTTAGTTCATTGAATAATTCTTGTAAGCGAAAATCACCAGGACTAAAGTTCCTCTCAATAAGATTGGTGTCTTGTTGGGCAAACATAGACACTGTATCCAGCATCTTTATTTCCTGCCTCTGCATAATCTGCAACTCAAATTCTTGAAGTAAATGAATCCAACAGATCTGTCTTGGCTTATGGTCTTTCCTATCAAGGAGTTCTTTTAAACCATCACGGTCTGTATGAACTCTTACTTTTGCATCAACTATATAAGAACGAAATTTATCACAAGAGAAAAATACAGCAAAAAGTTCCCTTTCTTCCTTAGGATAATTCTTTTGAGCACCATTAAGAGTTCTAATAGCATGATGTATAATATTAAATTTGTGACCAATGTGTTGTCCCAGAGTTACTCCTACAACATCATCACTAGCTTCACATATTAAGTCAAAATTCATATCCTAGATAGGTGGTTTAATGATAGGAGCATGGGATAAAGCATTTTTTAGTTTATCAAAGGCTTCGAGACATTTATCATCAAAATTAAATCTTACTCCCTTTGGCAGAAGGTTAGTCAAAGGTTTAGATATTCCAGAGAAATTTCTAATGAACCTTCTATAAAAACCCACATGACCAAGGAAACTTCTTAGGGCTCGTTCGGTTTCTAGGGTACCAATTCCTTCGTGGAACAAACCACCCGAGAATTTGGGTGATCCCCTCGTGTCACCCAGATCCCATTAATCCCTATCCTAAACTTCCTATAATCCCTCAAAGCTTTGACTTGTTCGGTTACTCCCCAGGTAACTACAGCAGAGATGCGCTGGTGAGGTACTCTGGGAGGGTGGGGAAACATTCGTCCTCGCCGCCGTCCACCCCGTCCTCCCCCCGTGCTCGCCGAAGCCGCCATCCAACCTATCCTCGTCGTCGTCCCGTCGTTCCTGCCAGAGCCGCCGTCCCTCCATTCCCGCCGGAGCTGCCGACCCTCCTTCCCTGCCGTCCCTCTGTTCCAGCCTGAGCCGTGGACCCTCCTCCCCTATCGACTTGTCACTCTGTCCCTTTGAGCCGACCTTCGTCCCTTGGTAGAGAGAGGAGCGATGGTGCTTTTGTTTTTACTGAAGTACCAATTCGGGACAGGCACACGAGGAATGGTTCCACGAGGTGAGACTAGAGTTTTTAAAACCTGGCTATTTGGACGGGATCATGGTGGTTTAGGCAGGGGTGAGATTCCAACCGGGGTTAACTGAACGCGTTTTTTAGCGAGTGCAGGATTGATTCCGGCCCGATCGGCTAACCCGGTTTCGTCCAAATCTGGCAAGGACCAACCGAACAAAGCCTTATACATTTAATATCCCTAGGTTGTGGCATTCTCTCTATGGCCTCAACCTTAGCTCTATCCACTTCAATTCCCTTACCTAATACCTTATGTCCAAGGACTATACCTTCTTTGACCATAAAATGGCACTTCTCCTAGTTTAGAACAAGATTGGTTTCTTCGCAACGCTGGAAAACTCTTTTGAGATTATCCAAGCAACTAGTAAACGAAGTTCCATAGATGGAAAAGTCATCCATAAATACTTCCATTATCAGTTCTATAAAATCCACAAAAATAGCAGTCATGCATCTTTGAAAAGTAGCTAGAGAATTACATAAATCAAAAGGCATACGTTGGTAAGCATGTAAACCATAAGGACTAATGAAAGTTGTTTTAAGTTGATCATCAGGATGAATAGCTATTTGATAAAACTAGAGTATCCGTCCAAGTAGCAAAAATGAGTGTGGTTTGCTAACCTTTCTAAAGTTTGATCTATGAACGGTAAAGGATAGTGATCTTTCCTAGTTTCTTTATTCAATTTCCTGAAGTCTATGCACATCCTATGCCCGAAAATAGTTCTAGTAGGTATCAATTCATTGTTTTCATTAGGAACAACAGTAAAACCACCATTCTTAGGGACACAATGAACATGACTTACCCATTCACTTTCTTTAACAGGATAGATTATACCTGCGTCCAGTAGGCGTACAATTTCTTTTCTTACCACTTACTTCATTTCGGGCTTCAGTCTTCTATTAAATTCCGCAACTAGTTTAGCACCTTCTTGCATGAATATTCGATGGACGGTTATCATGGGACTAATGCCCTTCAAATCATCCATTGAGTACCCAAACGCCTTGCGATGCTCCTTAAGTATTTTCATTAGTTCTTCTTCTTCTTCTCTTGAAAGTTTAGCACTAATAATAACAGGAAATTTATTTGTATCATCTAAAAACTGTATTTAAGATTATCTGGTAGAGTCTTCAACTCTGGGGGGTGGTAATTCCCCATCCCCTCTCTTTTCTGGCTCTTCAAAATCCTCATTAGTTGGAGGCCCTATAATGGGAAGTGAATCGAATTCATCTTCTAGTTCTTCTAGGGACTTGTCCTCCATAACTATTTCTTCATAATTTGAGTCTTCATTTATTTCTTCTTCTTGATTACTAAAGAAGAGAGCTGCCATTTCCTCAATAGTTTTCTCTTTATCTTCTTCTTGTATTTGTGGAGGCATGTCTTTAAATTTGGAAAAGTGGAATTCTTTTTCCACTCCCCCAAGCTTAAGAGATACAATCTCCTTTTTGAAATCAACATAGGCACCTACATCACTCAAAAATTTTCTTCCAAATATAATTGGGCAAAGAATGCCAGCTGGCATATCAACAACTACAAAATCGATAGGAAAATTTTTGTTGCTAATTGTGACAGTTGCTTCTTCAACCACTCCCATTGGAATTCTAAGAGTTTTATTGGCTAACATGATTGTCATATCAGTATTTTTCAATTGTAGCTGATTCTATTTCTTCTTTTATTTCTAAATAGAAATCATAAGATATAACATTAACTTCGGTGCCAAGATCGCATAAACTATAATGCGAGGTTTCCTTAAATATGCAGGGAAGAATAGGCTTACCCACATCTTTTACCTTTGTTTTACCTTCAACCAATACGAAAGTCTCTTCATCAAGTTCAACTATGTTACAATGTGCATACATAGCCATAATTGCTTCCTTGGTTACCTCTTCAACTTTTGTTTCTTCCAGATGTTCCACAACTTCTGGCATACTTTCCTCTTCCTTCTTCTCCTGTACTGCTTTTACCTGTTCATATTCAAAAATATGCTTCTGTGCAGTGTTAGGGAAAGGTATCTCATATGTTGGTTCTTGGGAGGCCAGCGTTGCTTTAACTTCTCTTTTCTTCTCAGGTTCGGGTGGTGGATCATACTTGACCAAACCTTCTTTTGGAGCTTTGATATGTTCTGTAAAAGCTTTAACAACTTGCAACACAAGATCTGAATCCAAATAAAGTTCTTTAGATAATTATTTAACATGGCCCTTTTTATTATAGTCATGAATACAATCATGATCTATTTCTACACCTCCTTCACTTCCTAGACCAAAATTCCATGAAACTCTATGATCACGAATTCTATTAAGTAAAGCCCAAGCTTTAGTTATAGGAAGGTTCATAAAGGCTCCTTCTACGAAAGAGTCTAGTTCAATTTTATTAGGTTCAATTAAACCACCATAAAAGATATGCAATAAATATCATTCAGGCAAATCATGATGAGGACATAGGAAAAGTACCTCTTACTAGTCCTTCATTAGAAGGGTTCCTCCAAGAAATTATAAGACGCCTAATTCCAAAAGATTTTGATAATGGATAATATTTTGGCTAAAAATTCACAGGCTAAATTATCCCAAGTAGTAGTGGATTCTAGGGGTAGAGATCTATACCATGAGAGAGTTGTACTAGTCAAAGTCTGACTAAAAAGTTTAACCCTTACCTCATTAGCAGTATATCTCGTCAATTGAAAAGTGCCACATATATCTTTGAAACATGCAATTTGCTCATATGGATCAGGATCTTCTTCATCTCCAGTAAATTGCTTCTTGTTTAGAATATCGGGTAAGAGAGGATTTATTTCAAACCCCCTTGTCTTCTCATTTGAGTTGTCTCTTGTATAAATATCATAGGGCTTCCCAAAGTGGCTGAGTGGGTTAGCACTAGTCATATGCTCAAACTCCATCATGTTGGTGGAAACATGTAACTCAAAAAAAACGTAGCAAGACAAAAATAAATTAGCAAAAACTAAAATACCTACAGCGCTTAGCTCCCTGGCAACGGCGCTAGAAAATAGCTTGATGACTGCAAGTATACAGATCATTTGTAGCTAGTTTTGAAATAAAGATATCGACCCCACAGGGGGCAGGAGTCTGAAGTCTAATAACTCTTGAAATAAATATTACAATAGAAATGCTAAATAAAGTTCTAAGTGACAAGATAAAATGCGAGTATTGCGTAAAAAAGTGTTTTTGGATTTTTGGTATAAGAGCAACAATAAGTAAAGTAAAACAACTGAACACAGAAAGTAAGTATCGCGTATGTAAGAGAGATTTTGGAACTGCAATAGGGAAAAAGCGTTCGCCGGGAGTAGCGGATACACCACTAGCATTATAAGGAGCTAAGATAAAGATTATTATCATGAACATTCTCGACTATGTATGTGTGGGAGGAACTCCGTATTTAGAAAAATAGACAGCAACCACTTCTCACATCATCCTCATAACCATAGTAGTCAGCAATCAACATCAATCGAATTACTCTGCTATTAAGGGACTTAATCCTGTAGGACGTATCCCATGGTATGGATAGTGTTCTGTGAGTTTCCTCGGTTACCAAGTTGATACGTAAGGAGTTCCAATAGCTTTATAGTCACTGTAAGTGCTAACACACCTCCGTCTACCAACAAGTAGTTCCCTCCATCAAGTCCCCATGAGAGGCAAATATTGAGAGGTGGACTTCTCTCAACATCAAGATGAAGACAATCTAACACATGGTCACAGCGATGAATATCATAATAAACTTTGTCTTATTTCAATCTCATACTAGAGTTTCTCCATCTCCCCGAGAACTAATGATCTACTCAGACATGGAGGAAATCAACATCATGGCAATAATAATGGAATCTATCATAGATGAATAGTACTTGTATAAATCCACAACGAGTACGGAAATTACAACAAGATCTAGACAAGATGTAGATGGGATGGATGGAGATGGTGGTGATGCAGCGGTTGATGATGAAGATCGATGCCTTAGCCTCCTGGATCTGCGCAGGGTGAAGATAGATCCCCGATGGACGAGTTCCCCCTCCAGATGCCTTTCGGAGGTGAGGTTTCGGTGATTTCTGGTTGTTCTGTATGTCGTCTCTCTAATCCAGTTGCACGGGGTGAAACTATTTGAGGAGGCGGTGGTGGCACCAACTATACGGCGGGAACTATATGGCCGGAAAATTTATTCCCGCTGTATAGTTGCTCATTAAACCGTCTGTATGCCTTGTTTTCTTCAGGTTTTCTTCTGGTATTATTGATATCTCCCAAATAAGCGATTTACGTCGTTTTTAACTCCTTTTCTCCTCAGTACAACTGCTCCAAGAATTGTATCCATTGTATCTATTATTTGTCCTAATGCTGGTGAAAACAGACATAAAATGTGCGCACGAGCGCCGTAAAATACCAAGATCCTACATCTACAATGCAAAATAATAATATAAAACATGATGCAAATATGCACTCATCAGACTCCAGATGCTAAGTCCTTGAGGCGATAGGCACCACCTGAGATTACTTCTGTGACGATGTAGGGCCCTTACCAAGGGGATTCAAGCTTGAGGTGGCCCTTTTGCTCGAGCCAAAACACGAGGTCTCCTTCAGAGAAGGACCTAGGATGAAGTCGACGGCTGTGGTAGTTGCGGGGGTTCTGTTGGTAGATGGCCAAACAAGCAGCAGCTATGTATTGCGCCTCGTCAAGCAGGTCGACGTTGTTTTCGGTTGCAGTTATAGAATCAGCTTCGTTGTAGGTGACCACCTAAGGGGCATTATAGCGCACTTTGGTAGGTAGTACTGCTTGTGCACCATGCACCATGAAGAAGGGCGTGTATCCCATGGCGTTGTTTGGAGTTGTTCGCAGACTCCATAGTACCGAGGGTAGTTCCTCAGGCCATGCTCCCACTACTCTTTCGAGAGGTCGAAGAAGCCTTTTCTTGATGTTGTTGCAGACAAGGCCGTTGGTTTGCAGGTGCCCGACCGAGATGTAGCTGACATTGATCCCCATCTTCTCGCATAAGCCTTGAAATTCCTTCGAGGTGAAGTTGGAGCTGTTATCGGTGATGATGTTGAGTGGCACCCCGAACCTGAAGACGATGGAATTTAAGAACTTCACCGTATTAGTGTTGCTTCGGTTAGTGATGGGCATTGTCTCGATCCACTTGGTGAACTTATCGACTATGACGAGGAGGTATACGTGGCTTCGTTGTGAGGATTTTTGCAGCTTCCCCACCATATTGAGTCCCCATTGCGTGAAGGGTCATGCCAATGGTATTGGCCGTAGCTCGGAGCCTGGTGCGTGCGGTTGTCTGCGAATCTCTAGCAAGTGTTGCAATTCTTAACGATGTCCTTGTGTCTTGCATTGCAGTTGGTCAGTAGAAGCCCGCTCGTAGGGCTTTCACGACTAGTGCACGACTACCGGCGTGGTGCCCGCAGGTGCCTTCATGTATGTCGAGCAGGATGTTCCTACCATCTTTGAGTGCAACACACCTTTGCAGGATGCCGATGATGCTTCTCTTGTAGAGCTCACCATTGATTATGGTGAAGGCCCTCGATCGGCAAGTGATATGTCGTGCGTCGATCGGATCCTTCAGGAGCTCCTTGCGCAACAAGTATGCAATTTACGGGTGTGTCCAGGTTGGTTCTATCAGCATGACCGCCATTGAACCTTCTAATGCATGCTCTTTCTCCACTATTACGGGTGATTTCGAGTCTTCGGGTGGTGTGGCCCCCCGAGTGTGTTACTGTTACCGATGAGTTGTCGGATGCTTTGATCTTGATGGATCATTCAGTGATCTTCTCCAAGAAGACACCAGGTGGTATGGGTGCGTAGTTGGACCCAATGTTGTCCAGTTTGTCGGCCTCCTCATTGCTCTCACGACCAATGTGCTTGAGTTCGCACCCGTCGAAGTTTCCCTCTAGGGAGTTGTAGAGCTCTCGGTAGGCAATCATGTTATTGTTGACCGCGTCGCACCGGTTCATTGTTTGCTGCACAACAAGGTTGGAGTCGCCGTATATCATCAGTCGCGTGGCGCCATAGGCTTTGGCCATGTGCATGGAATCAATCGGGTCCTTGTACTCTGCTTCGTTGTTGCACGCATGAAACTTCATCCGAAGTACGTAGCGCATCTTGTCGCCTTGCGGGATGTCAGGATGACACCAGCACCCGCGCCTTCTGCTCGCCTAGAACCGCCGAAGTGCATTGACCAGACATCAGACATGCCCGAGACCTTTATGGAGTTCCATCCAGTGGACTAGGAAGTTCGGGAGCACCTGCGACTTTATCGCCGTGCGCCTCTCATAGCTAATGTCTAGTGGGGCTAGTTCTATCCCCTAGAGGGCGAATCACCATGTTGCTTCAGATTGTTGAGTATGTGGGACAATGGTGCGTTGTTGACCACAATGATCGGGTGCTCCATGAATTAGTGGCACAACCAACGCGCCATCATGAAGACACCATACGCTAGCATCTGGTAGTGCGGGTATCGCTGTTTGGTTGGTGTGAGTACCTTGTTGAGGTAGTATATGGGTCGCTGCACCCTGTGGATCTTGCCTTCTTCCGCACGCTCAACGACGAGCATGGTACTGACCACTTGCTTCATGGCGGTGATGTACATCAGCATTGGATCCTTCTCTTTAGGAGTCACCAACACTAGCAAAGTTGGCAGCTGGTGCTTGAGGTCCTTGAAAGCCACTTGTGCTTCAGTGGTCCATTCAAATTTGTCCGTTTTGCGGAGCAGCTGATAGAAAGGCAGTGATTTTCGCCCATTCGACTGATGAATCCGCCGAGTGCTGCTATTCATCCAGCTAGCTGTTGGACGTTGTTGAGGTTCTCAGGCTTCTGCATTTCTAGTATAGCTTTTATCTTCTTCGAGTTTGCTTTGATTCCCCTTGCAGAGATGATGTACCTGAGGAGTCATCCATATGGGACACCGAACACGCATTTGAGCAGGTTCAACTTGATCTTGTACCGATCGAGGTTTTCGAAGGTTTCGTGGAGATCTTCGATGAGTGAGGCACTTTCCTTGGTTTTGACGACCACATCATTCATGTGTACTTGGATGTTCTTGCTGATTTGGTCCTTGAGGCAGGCCTGCATGCACCTTTAGTAGGTGGCTCCTACGTTCTTCAGCCCAAAGGGCATGGTGTTGTAGCAGTACACCCTGAAGGGCGTGATGAAGGCAGTTTTCTCATGGTCCTCCACTTTCATCTGAATCTGGTTATAGCCTAAGTAGGCATCGAGTAACCCACGGTGGAGTCGATTATTTGGTCAATCCGTGGCAGGGGAAAGTGGTCCTTCGGGCAGTGCTTGTTCAAGGACGTGTAGTCCACGCATATGCGAAGTATGTATGTGTCTTTCTTCGGGATTAGCTACCCAGGTGCTTTACTTGATCTCGTGGATGAAGTTTGCATCCAAGAGTTTGTTGACTTCCACGCCAACAGATTTGGCCTTCGGCTTGGAGAGGCGGCGCATTTATTGCTTGACTGGTTTGGCGTCTGGGTAGACGTTGAGTGCATGCTCGGCGAATTCCCTAGGAACTTCTAGAATGTCTGCCTGACACCATGAGAAGATATCCCAATGCTCATGGAGGAATTCGACGAGCGCGAGTTCATATACGGAACTCAAGTTGCTTGCAATGAGGGCCTTCTTTGTGGGGTCCATCGGGTGGATGTGGACCTTCACTGTTTCGATTGTGGAGTCGAAAGATTGCTCGGGTGCATTCCGCTGGACCACGGGAGGAAGATTGTGGTCTATCAACTCCTAGATATTTGCTAGCTCTTCTTGCATCTCGAAAGATTGGAAGATTCTGCTGAATTCCATGTTGTACTTGTTAGATCTTGTGAAGCTTCCGCGGATGGTGATGTCACCACGAGGTCCTAACATATTTAGTGTGAGGTAGGCATAGTGTGGTACCTCCATGAAACGGGTGAATGCAACCCATCCAAGTATGACATGGTATTGTGATGGCCAGTCGACGACTTCGAATTCGAGTCTTTCGAGCCTTAAATTAGCAAGTTTGTCGAAGATTACGTCCAGGTAGATCTTGCCTAGGGGGATGGGTTTCCTCTGGGCAATGCCATGGAAAGTTGTTTCGGATGGATCGAGGCTTTTCGGGTTGATGTTCATGACCCGTAGAGTGATGGCGAAGATGAGGTTGATGTTGTTGCCTCCATCCATGAAGACCTTCATATCGTATCCACTGATCTATGCTTCTAGTACCAGGGCAGCGTGGCGTGGTCGTGGGACCTAACGCGGGTGGTCGGATCGGTCATAGGTGATGCAGGATTCGGATCCACTAAGGTACTCGCGGATGGCAGGAGGTGAACTTACGACCATGCTCACTTGTCGGGAGATCATCTTCTGGGTCCTGTTGGAGGGGTGTCCCTTCTAGATCATGCCCATGTTCCCGAGCAGTCGCGCTTATTGTTTTGCCCCATTATTTTGAGCCATCACGACCACGGGTGGTGGTGGTCCATAGGTGGCAGTGGGGTGGTGGTGGTTCTCCGTATGCTACAGGGCCTAGGACTATTACATACCCTTGATTTGTCGCATCTCGCTACAACTAGGCGTAAGCATCTTGGAGCTTCTGGAATTGACGTCGGTCCTTGAGGAGATGGCTAGACTTTCTCTTGCCGTCCTTGATGTCGATGTAGAAGTGTATGTTGCAGGGTCCTGATAGCTGTTTCATGGGGGATGTCCCATCCTCGCGGGTGCACCATTGTCACACTTGGGTCGTCTTGCTGGTGTTCCTATCATCACGGTAGTCGCTGCTGCGATAGCCGCTGCTATGGTTGTCATCGTCATGCTTGCCAGCGTAACCAACCGCAACCATGTCGTCTCCATCATGGTCCTCATAGCCACACATCCCGCACTTCCCTCGGTGATCGTGTTTGTGACCCTGGTCATCTTCATCATATGATCGTGCATAGTTGTTATGGACGACATCTTAGCCATCTTCCCAATGGTTAACGATGTCCATCAAGTGGTCGATGGTTCTTGGCTTGGTGCGGCCTGGATCTTCCTTGATATCTCGTCGGCAGACGACGCTGTTGAATGCGTCAATTGCCCGCTCCTCGGAGATGTCTTTCGTAGAGTTCTTGATGATGGACCAGCGCTGGATATACGAGCAGAGGGACTAGCCGGATCACTGGGTGCACGCCCAGAGCTCCTCGATGGATGCGGGGAGTTTGTATGTGCCCTTGAAGTTTCCGACAAAACTATACACCAGTTTTCCCAGCTACAGATTGAGCTCGAGGGGAGGCATTTGAGCCAGGCACGCGCAAAACCTTTAAGCTGCAACTGTAGGCATTACAGGGCTGTGTTTTTTTTGGCATAGCACATGACGGATTGCAGGTGGTCGTATAAGGTAGCTTGAAACCCTTCGACATCCGAGTCTGCCGTATGGCATGGCTAAAGCATCTGGCACCGCAAATTTCAGTGTCTTCGTCATCTGACTCGGTGGAGTAGGCACGTTTTACGCACAATTTGTCGACCTTCCACTATGTGATCTCTTCACGAGCGTCATAGTCATGATCCTTCCGCTGCGGGCTATGGCCTCGCCGTGGCGGGTCGTCGTCTCGCGGTGGTGAGTGGTTGCTCTTGTGTACCACGGGTGTTTTCTTTGGCTCCTTGGTCGGTTTCCCTGTGAGTGCGACTTCTACCAGGCTGAGCCTGGCGATGGCAGATCTATGGACGGTGGATGGCGGATCCCCAGATAGAGGTTGGTTGGACAGCAGGTACATGGTGGTTGTGATGATAGCAACTTGTGGAGTTTTGGGCATCATATTGCCCTGCGAGTCCATCGACATGAACAAGAAGTCGAGGCTTCGACTGGCCTCATGCCTCACTTCCTCATCCATGAGGTTTTTTCGAGAGCATCTCTTATGCGCCCCAGCATGGTGGTTGTGCTTTGAGGAGGAACCGCCAATGGAGGAGAGCTCCGCTTGTCGGGCACTCAAAGCATCAGCCTACCGCTTGCGCTCATCGAGCTGGGCCTGCAACACCTATTGGCAAAGGTACTACTTTTGAAGGAGCCAGTGATAGGCCATCAGTACAACGCATGATGCGTCGTATGGGAGGGGAATGCCCTTTAGGTCTTTCTTGACCCGTTCCCATTCGTCGTTCGTGAGGTTGATTTGAGGACACTCGTTGGGGTCGTCATGGTTGCCACCGTTCTCGTCCTCGGGTCCGGTGCCGGTGCCGTTACTGTTGTTGCCGTTGATCATGACGCAGTGGTAGTCGTTGACATAGACGTTACTCCTGCAGCTTTCCGGGTTGGATCCGACGTCGTCATCCCCTCCGAGCGAGTTGCCCATATCAAAGATGCAATTGTTGTTGCTATCCGAGATGCGGATTGATGAAGAGGTGTTTAGCTGCTGAGGGTGCTGAGGGATGGCGGGATCCACGAAGCGGGTGCAATCGACGGTGGTGTCGACTGCTCCGGATCCGAATGGATCTCGTCTGGGAGGCGAAGGGTGCTGATCTTGCCGACCTGGAAGTGCAGATCGTCGATCGTCATGTCGGCTCTATTGTTGAGGGAGTCGAAGGCCGGGCGTGTGACCAGCGAGTGGATGGTGAAGTTGAAGGGGCCAAAGCAGATCTGCTCCTCCGATGTCGACGAATCATAGATCGTCGGTGATGAGGCCGCCGAAGTCACGACATCAGCACACGGGCTTCCCACAGACTGTGCCAATTGACGTGGGGTGATCATGTCAATGCTCATACCTGATGGACTTGGGTTTTCAGGAAAGAGAGAGACACTGGAGACTTCGTCGGGTAACAAACAAACAATGGGGACACATAGTTTATCCAGGTTCATGCCTCCAGAGGGAAAACCCTACTCCTGCTTGTCTATTCTTGATTGGTTGAAGGAATCGAATGTTACAAGGGTGCCAAGATGGCTATGGTGCGCAGATTGGATCTGGCGTGTGAGTATGAGAGTTTCGATGATCCTACCCGTCGTTCCCTCCTGGCCTTTATATGGGGAGGTCAGGTTTTAGGAGACGTCCGAGTTGGTTACAAGTTCCAGGGCTTGACCCTAAGGGTTTCCTATCTAATCTCGTCGCGTCCGCCAAAGAGTTGAATCCTTCATGGGCTTGGTCTCACCCGAATCATCATAGGCTTCATCGTCACCAGTGGATTGTCACGTGGGCCTCCTGCTGGGCCGGACCAGATAGGCCGAAGGTGAACACCTGTTGGACATACCTATGTCAGTTACTTACAGTGATCTGAACATCAGACGAGGAAGAGGACATGTCGGACAAGTGGAGGAAGAAGACTTGCCGAAGTAGACGATGCCACTTACCTTCTCGTCTGTGTTCACGGTGAGGCAAATCTTCCTTGGAGGGAGAGCTCGAATGGGGGAAAATGGTGGCGCGAGATTCAGCGGGAAGACACCAATTTCTCCTGCGGAATTTTCCTGACTCGGGGAGCTCTCGTCATCTCTCTCTCTTGCATGAGCGTGTGCTCTCATTTTCCCACGAGCGCGAGAAGAAGTTGGCTCGCCAGATACGCCTGATCCGGACGTTTCTCCACGGCCAGACTGAGGGGTGTTTTAAAAACCGTACAATGCATAGAGTTTTTTTTTTTTTTGCGTGAGCAACCAAACTTAAAATTCTTTCCGTTAGATGAGAGAAGAAGCGTCGCGATCATCCAAACACACCCTAAGATGCGCCTGCTTTGCTTGTGGGAGTGACCGAGTGGAGTGCGAGGAAGAACGGACGGAACCAATCATTTCTAGCCTCGGATGGCCTGTCACAGTGTCACTGTCACTGCACTTGCGGACGAGATTGCCCCAACTGGGTAAAGAGGAAAACAAGTACTAGTACTCCAAATTTGCTTATGTGCATTGCAAATCTGGAAGCAAGAAGTCTTTGTTAACATAGCCGCTTTCGATCATAAGACAAATATAGCAGGAACGGAATCTGCATTGGAAGTTGCTCCGCCATAGCAGGGAGTGTGACTACGGGTTATAATCCAATGATGTTTTCCGGCGAATTTATCCGGCGTCGACACAGTAGCAAAAAGAAAGGAAGAAGCAAACCTTGGATGGAATCGAGGACCAGTAGCATTGGCAATGTCAATTCTTTTGGATTAGGGTGGCGCGTCGCCATCAATGTGTCATTGCTAATGCAGAAATTTGTCTATTGCAGCTGGCAAATACCATGATGAGTTAGACGTTCCACCCTGCGCAGAATCATGGGAGGATCAAATCATACAGCAGCGTCCACCCAGCTATACAGAAAAGTGGGCGCAGGATTATAGCCTGTAGAGAACTTGGCACTAGAGGCTGTAAGAACAACTGAAGGTCTCATAGTCATTCGAAAGAAGGAAGTTCCTGAATGATGCAGATACCATGTTTCTAAACATGCAACAAATCCACGCTCGGAGAAGTTGAGGTGGGAAGTTTTAACTGGAAGAACAACATTTCACTCTCTTTTCTATCATTCATCTGAAATACTGGTCTTGATTTCACAGGGCTGTGATGGGATGACCGGTATAGATTCCAACAGATTTACATACACAAGATACAAGAACGAATGAGCACCATTACAGAGGAGGGGAACGTAATGAGGAAAAAAATGAATTATACCTATATGACACATTGGCCGCGATTATGTACGCCGCAGCATCGCCCCTTTTATTGAATATGTTTTTGCTACAAAATTAACTTTGGCGGCTTCGTCTCCGTGTCCTGGCAGTAAAACCTAGGCCTGGAAAGCTTAGCCACCAAGCCTGTCCTCTGCAGCATGCACTTGCCCGATCAGTCTCATGGCACCTTGCAGTCCATGACAATTCATGACGAGTTAGCTGACCCATTCCTCCAGTGTTTCAACTGAAATTTGCTTTCAGTTGTCCTCAAACAATACTTGTAACAGTATGTAGGGGGTAAAGAATAATTCCATATCGTGTGTCAGTGTCTGGTATGCTCATTGTTTTCGTAGAAAGGGCTTCTGACAGATCAACAGTTTTTCATCACTAGCTATGTCAAGATCCAAAATACGGGCATCCCACCTGAGCTGAGCAGCAACAGATCTTGCAGCTTCAATGAGAGGGACGGTGTCACGTATCATAATCCAGCCCTGTATAAGCATTAGACGAATAAAGAATTTTAGATGACACGCTGAACACTCATCATCTAATGGTTATTGCAAGTGTTGTTTCATACATAAATTGTACGTACTAGATTTATGCGAGTGCAAGACTTGTCCAAGAGATAGCCTGATTGAAAATTACGCATGTACTAGTAACTTACAAGGACAATTTATTAAATCAGGTAAATGACAAAGTATGTGCATGAGAAGCAATGTTTTATGAGTACCAAATGCCACACCTTTAAAAGTAGAGTCCACAATACCCCTAGATAGAAAAACTAGAACACTTGCAATTTGCCCTGCTATACTGAATGGCCAAACAATGGCAGAGTTTTGAAGAAAATATAGTTAAACTTATCTTTTGTATGTCCCTTACATATGGCGTAGTTAAGCAGTAGCAACAATTAGAATGGAGCCATATGAATCATTAAATAGGATTGCTCAGTGCTCAGCATTCAAGAACCTCTACATGTGAGTAACAGATGTGCTTCATGACTGAATGATCTAGTTTACATACATACTCCCTCCATTTCAAAATATAAGATGTTTTAGCTTTGTGAAGTAAATGTATCTACACTCTCTTAGTGTCTAGGTTCACCCTGAATTATACACTAAAAGTCATCTAGATACATTTGCTTCACAAAGCTAAAACATCTTATATTTTGAAACGGAGGGAGTATAAGTGTATAATTAGCAAAACTTGGTCACCTCTGGTCGTAGGACGCGATCAACTTCCAAGAATATGTCAAGAGTAGAACATCTATGCTTCTGGCGCTTTTCAAGTGATAGCAAGCCATCAGCATGTACCATATCATATGTTCTCGGGTAAGTCGGAAATGCTTCACACCTGAACAAATATTGGACATTCCGTCAGTTAAAGTAATCAGAAGAGTGATGAGAAAATCCACATGGCAAGAATTATTACAATTAACATTTTACGTATGCGCTGATTTGCATCAGATTAAGACATGATTCTTCTACAAATAAGTAATTTACATAAGCATGCTTAAAAGGCTGTTGTCGGATGACAGCTGTGGATTGCAGTTGTGCGCATGCACATGTGGCCTACAGCTGGGGAAATTTAGCAGGAAGAAAGTTGGGGATGTCGAGTAATCAGAGTAAGATATATGCCTGAGAAAAGGGGCGAAATAGGAGATGAAAAATTCAGGGGCAAATACTTACCAGTCATGTTGAACCCCAATAAACCCACGGTCAAAAATTAGTGGCAGATAGTTTGGGGCATTTGTAGGAACAACATTCATCACCCATACAGATTTTCCAGACTTGAGTAAAGCAGCATTAAACCCACCAAGGTGAGCATTCATATCCAGAACATTCCTAAGCATGTTAAATGGTGGCTGTGGGTCCTCATCACCGGGTCTCTTTGGATGATCAGAAAATATAAGTGGAGACAATAAAGACCAGTAATTTCGCACCATGGAGTCCCAGTTTGAAGTATCCTCAGCAAAGACTTCCGAATGCACACCTGACAATTTGGAAGGTTTTAATTCCAAGGAAGGCAGTATTTGACCATAGAAATGCTCACATCTTAACAGTGTTCGATTTGTGTATCCTGATACCTACCATGTATATCAAGCTCTGTTGAGTTTAATCTAGCTTGAGAAGGCCATGTTGTGCGATGTTCAATGGGGATCCAACGCTTACTTCTTGTTCCTGCTATGCAGGGATTTAATGGTTGGTAGTATGGTGATTCTGGATCATGAAATTTACCACAGAGCACAGGTTCGAATTTCCTGTAACACAGCAGTTCAAAATCTTCAGTTATCTGAACTTTTATCTCTATAAGAGTACTATAGAGCATACAGAATAATATGCAGTTAGATGCAATACATGGGCAAGACAGAAAAGTGCAATTCAATACCTTGAACTGTAACAGTCCCTTATATTTGTCTTTTTCCACACAATTGTCTCATCTTGTTGTGACAACATCTCCCAACAGAGGTTATTAGCTAAGTCACGAATGGTTGTCCATTTCTTTTGATTTTCTTTGTCACGTAAGGCCCTGTGTGTATTCAGATTTGATGTCCAAACAAAGTATCCACCAGGCCTCAAGAGCCTGTCCACTTCAATCAAGAAAACCCCATCTGCAACATCAGAGTAAAGTAACATAGTAAGAGAATTACAGTTAGATTTTCGATAAAACTACAAACTGGTTTTATGTACATCTGTGAACATGTAGTACTTTGCTGATATTTACATCAATATTTTCTGTACACATGTCTTTACTGAAAAGAACATAGGGAACACTCTGTGCATACCGTTTTTATCCCAGTCAACATTGCATTTTGCACAGTGCACCATATCGAATGAAAGATAAGGATATGGGAGCTGCTTTGATGCAAATGAACCAATCAGTGCAGGAATTCCTCTCTCTAGTGTGATTTGCACTTGACTGCCCGACGCCTCATAGTTAGCAATGCACATAGTCAAGAGATCTCGCTCGAAAAGATGTGACCCCAAGGTACCAAATCCACATTCTATATCAAGGACTGTCCTCACCTGAAAATAATATGGCACGGAGTAATACCAGAACTGCTGCAAACTCAACATTATACCAAGAACTATGCTATCGGGCTAGCGGGTGAACTATGAAGTGGAGTAGCAGAGAGCAACAGTGGAGAACATCATATGAACTTGGCACGAAAAGGACAAGACAACATATCTCCACTATGTTTGACATTATGGATCATAGTGGCTGTCCTACTGCCCTACCAAGAAAACATTTGCAGGAAATTCAGGAAGGAAACCCTGACATACAATTTCTAAAGCATTGACCGTACATGGTTTTCAAAGGCAAGACTGAGTGGAAATTGACCAGCACTTCCCAACCCACTCTCACATGCAAAATCTCTTCAATCTTAAAAAAACAAGCAAAGGAATGTTCAGTGGAAAGACCACAATGGACCAGTGCTACTGGACAAAAACCCTAGCATAGAAAATCAACAAGTACAATTATCTAAAATCCTGAAGAAAATTTGTGTAACTGAGCTCGCTCCATGTTTCCAGATTTAAGAAGATAGCAGTCAAAGGTTTCTTATGCAACCAGTACAGATACCAAGATATAAGAAATCAGATGAAAAATTTCAGCACAAGTCATACGAATTATTGAGATACCGATAGAGACCAATAGTCAGAATTTTTACGTAAGAGTAACAACTGATCAAACAGAAATTTCACTGGTTTAGTTCTATGCTACTATCCAGTTGCAGTCACCAGCTAAGACACAACAATTCACTAAAACACACAAAGTACTAGGAATTGGCAAGAACTCACCCCAGCCTCATTGAAATAAAACTCATTCCGCAGGCCAATCATCTCAGCAATCTGATGCGCATAATCCTCCACGCCGTCAGACATATGCGCGTCGGACGGGAAGGAGATCTGGTCCTCCTCCACCATCATCCTAGGAACAATCGAAAACAGACAAAATTCACAACCAATAGACTAAGAGCCACCACCTGAATAAAATTCCCAAACAAACTGCTGACATACCTTTTGAACAGGCTCCCCGAGGAGAACTCCTGGCCGCTAATCCTCACGTTGTCCTTCCAGATGAACTCCTTGCAGCTCGGCCAGCGCACGGGCGTGCGGTAGGCCCTCGGCGGCGCGACGAGGCAGGCGTCCCTGCCCTCGCGCGCGCACTGCCGCTCGTAGCTTATGACGACGCCGCCGCCCAGATCCGTGACGTCGACGACCTCCGACCCGTTGTAGTAGCAGGGCACGTAGTTCTCGTACTCGGGCGCGCACACCTCCGCCTCCCGCGCGCGGAGCCCGCCGCCGGCGAGCTCGCCGATGTCGAGCAGGTCTGTGACCAGCTGCTCCTGCAGGCGTCGGTACCCGCGGTGCGCCGAGGCCGCGGCCATCGCCGCGGCGGCGCCTCGCCCCGCGTAGAGCGACCCGGCCCACGCCACCGACCCCAGGAGCGCGGCCGCCGCGAGCACGAGGACACCGATCCTCGCCGCCGCAGCCGCGAAGTGCCGCTTCCGGCCCCGAGAAGCGGCGGTGGCGGTGCCGCACGTGGCGCCGCCAATGCCGTTCTCGCTGGGCTCCTTGGGGTCGTATCGGTCCTCGTCAGCGCAGCGGTCCTTGCCGCCGATCCCCGAGAAGCCACGGTACAGCGGCCGCGACATGGCTGCTGGCGCTGCTGCTGCGGATCTCACGGGCCCGGCCAGAGCCGCATATGGGGAGCGCGACGCCGACCACGGCTGAGCGGAGCGAGCAATTGAGCAATGGCGCTCCTCGGCCACCCCCGCTCCACTGGCTACTGCGGCTTCACCACTGCGCGTGGCGAGTAATGGAGATAGCGAGAGGGGGGGAGGGAAAGCGACAGTACAACACAGCCCAAGCAGCAATGACCCAGCGTCTCCTTGGCCGTTTCGCTCCGGATCGGAACGGGACGAGAGTCAAGCAGAGGTATCTACAAATCTCTGTTCTGTAATCGGTAGTAGTACGTGTGTAACAGCCGCTTACTGCCTTGACACCGGTATAAATAATGGCACGGTCCAGAGCGCCGGTACGAGACAGTGACAGGTGGGGGAACGGATTTGTGGGCCCACTGTCGGTGGGTAGAGGGGCGTTGCTGTTGGGACTGGAACTGAATTATGAATGCGTTGTGGGGGCCGCGGCTTCTGGGAGGAGATGTACCGGACGAGTTTGACGTGTGTTTGGTCCGGTGAGACTACAGTATCAGAACGAGCTTTCTCTGCCTGGACGTACGTAGTATCATGCAGATTATAAAATTGGTAGGTCGATTAAGTTAATGGTTGTGCTGTTCATTAGATCCCAAATCAGGTACTGTTGTCGCCAGCATGTGCATGTGCATGTCAGTCATGTGTAATCTAGGGCCGGGGTGGCTCGAGTTGGAAAATGTGCAGGGTGTTGGGAGAGGTGATCCGCTGAAACATACTCCTCCGCTTCCAAAATATAAAATACATTACTAGGTACATGTGTTTCAGAAAAGAAAAAAAAACTAAATCATCTTATATAGTATATTTTAGAAACGGAGGGAGTATGCGTTACTAGCATATTATTCTGTATTATTGTTCAGACCAGAATGGCTCGGTCTGTGTTGACGTAATACGCTGGCCAGATTTAGCACTCGTTCACTTTCGAGGTGGGGCGATCTGCCCTTTGGCATATGAATATGAGCTACTACTCTGTTCCCGATCTTGGGTTGAAAATTGAGGAACAAGTCTCGGGTACCTACCGGTATAAAATATACTTTCGGGGAGAGGGACAAAGTCAGGATGCTCCAGTGCCTTCGGTGTTCGCTCTCGCCTGCTGATGGAGAGCTTGGCAGCAACCACCATGCATCGACCTTCAAGTCGATCGTGCAATGTGCCCGCACCGCACCCCAACCAGTCATCGATCGCGACGCCCATTTCTGGCCATGGGTGGGCTCGTCGCTAACACACAAGTGCCATCACCACCGGTTTTAACTCTGACGGTATTACTAGTATGCCATCTTCTGTTAGGGGAGGTGTCTCGTTAACTAACGACGAGCTGTGACATAGCCGAAGAAGGTCAGTGGGGCAGTGACGCTTCCATAAAAGCTAAGCTACGTACGGCGGGCGTTATCCTCCGGGGCAGCGACATCGGCTCCTTTCCGGCGAAGCGTGAAAAGGCTAGCGAAAAAAGAACTCCCCGATTCTCTGCGAGTGCGCTGGTCAATCGTGGTCGAGTGCGGCAGGTAGTTGAAAGAGTGAAAGACCGCATGTGCAGCGGCCAGCGAGATTCCGGAGCTAGTACATGATGACTATGCGCGTTCATCTATCTAGCAATCTACCGGCGTGTTGGGTTTGGGGTCAATATTTTCTGTTTTTCGGATTTGGCCCGCTTGCTGCATGCGGAGAGAAGAGAACAGACTTGGGGCAACTTTTTGGCATCTCTTTGGTTGTCTACATTTTGTTTTGGTACAAATTCGGCCATTTGTTTGTTTGCATGTATTTGTAATTTATTTCTTCGCTCATGCAAGTACATGTTGTTTGGTTGTGTGCTTTACACTTTTAGATCTCTATAGTGGTTACCTATTTCAAATTTGTTATTTTACCACCACATTGGGCACAACACACAACACACATCAGGCAACACATGATATAGAGAGAAGATCCAAAGACCGTTCATAAACTAGGTAGTTAGCGGGTTATATGACACCTGCACACCATAATTAGGGTTTTTTACTAACACCCCTGATCAAAAGCACCATTAACAGGTGAATCTCATGCCCTCGACCACGAGGGGCTTAACCCCTGATTAAAAGCCATCAGGAGTTCACTAGTTCACCATCACCATTGAAAGGGCATGTGTGTATGCCCCATGTATGGTTTGATAATGAATGACAATCTCTATGGACTAATGGTTGTATTGAGTTATACTTGTAAGGATTATCCATATAAATGCTTGAACCATGTGTTGGCCTCAAGTTTGAAAGAAGAAGAGATCAAAGAAGATCAAGTGATGACCAAGATGATATTCAAGAGAAGATCTAAAGTATGGTCATGTGAGAATTGAGCTTATTGCAAGCACCATTAACAGGTGCATCGCATGCCCTCGACCACGTGGGGTTTAACCCCTGATTAAAAGCCATCAGAAGTTCAGTAGTTCACAACCACCGTTGAAAGGGCATGTGTGTCCCATGTATAGTTTTGATAATGAGTGATAATCTCTATAGACTTATGGTTACTAGGTGGGTGTTCGAGCTTCGCCTCGCCGTCTATATCGTGTTAGATATCGCGCGCGAGCACGCGAGTTTTCGGTCACGTCCTTATTTCTCTTTTTTGTCCAGTTCTTTCAATACACTAATAGTGTGTACATGATTAATTGTTGGAGTGTTGTTAGCACCTGGCACAATCTTATTATTAGAATATAAATGAATATTTTTCAGGTTAAAAATAAATAAAAGTTTATTTCCTTTCTCTAAGCACATGATTTCTCTAACCAATAAATTAACACACGAAGGATCGATGATACAAAATTCAGGAACAATTATGCCCATTTATAGTAAATTTTTCAAATTAAGAAGAAGAAAAGGAACAAGAAGAAAAGAGAGTTGGGGAGAAGGAAAAGACAACTCGACCTGGGGTGGATTCTACACTCACCATATCCTCAACAATGCCTACTCAGGACGTCTACATGTTTCACACAAGTTGAGGAGAAGAGAAAGCTTGGGAGTGGAGAAGAGGAGCAGATGAGATGGGTGGCCGGCCTGAGGAGGAAGCGTCTTTCCTCATATCTAGGCAAATACGGGCCGGAAGGTTTAGGCAGAGTCGACCCGCCCAGGCGTCTCTCTCTCCCACGTAGCGCTGCCCCAGAGTCGACGTCCCCACGCCTCCTCTATAGGCTCAACTCCACGCCAAAGACCCTGCCTCAAGATGCGTCTCCAAACCCCTTGCCTGACAAGTGACTCCTGCAGGGCCTCATCAACGCTTGCTCGTCCTCCTAAGCAACACCTCCGCCTGGAGCAACGCTTCCATGCACCCCTCCTCGCGCATGGACGCACGGTGGTTGAGATGAGACCGGGGGAGGCAGCCTAAAAGAGTTGCGGTTGAGCGAGCTTAGTGTGGTAGCAGTCGGAGTATCGTAGGAAGTAGTCGGAAACCCTATCCCCGAGCTCTCGAAGAAGATGAATAGAAAGATGAGGGAAAGAGAGTGTCAGATCCACGGAAAATCGCTTTAGAGCACGGGCTTCATGGAGCCCTTTTTGAATTTTCTAAAATTTATCAAATATTTTTGTAAAAATACCTACATGTAGCCAACAATATGAAATACATGTCTGCAAAAATTTAATGGAAAATATCTTATATTTCGAGCACAGCAAAAGAGACAAATATGACATTTTTTTTGGAAAAAAGGTGGCCCATTCAAAATTGCACTGCTTACGTTTCAGATCTGATTTTTTCTTTTTTTCTGAGATCAGAATATAAAGTATTTTTCACATAAGATTTTGTACATGAGTATTATAAGTCATCATTTATATCCTGATATTTTTGTGAAACTTTATAAATTTTTAAATTTGATTTTCTTAAATATGATCCTCCATGGAGCTCGTCCAGGCCCGCACTCCATAGACACGGGATGTGCAAGGTCCCTCATTGCGCTTGCATGTAACCAAGCTTAAGTTATAGTATAATACTGAGTTATACTTGTAAGGATTATCCATAGGCAATGCTTGAACCATATGTTGTCTTCAAGTTTGAAAGAAGAAGAGATCAAAGAAGATCAAGTGATGACCAAGGTGATATTCAAGAGAAGATCCAACGTATGGTCATGTGAGAATTGAGCCTACTACAAGCATGTCAAAGAAGATCAAGTGATGACCAAGGTGATATTCAAGAGAAGATTCAAAGTATGATCATGTGAGATTTGAGCCTATTGCAAGCATATCTTGAAGAATGATAAGATTGAGTTTATCTACGAGAAATTATCATCTTATGAAGCAAGAAGAAAATATAGAAGTTAATGGATTCGTGAAGATGTGCTTAAGTGAGGCATTCCCATATTGAGTATGGGGAAGCAATATGTGAGTATTCACCAAGCAAGTGAAACTAGGCGCAATCAGGAAAGGTGTTCCAACTTGAAGTGGACAAGATAGACATCATCTAGCTCAAGTGGAATGCGCAAGGTAAAAGTATGACCTTGATAGATTTTCTCTTCTACCAGTCTCTTAGTGTTGGTTAAGAGATTAGGTTATAGGATATATAGCCGTACTATCAAGAGGTATCTCGAGTGAGTAATTTGACTACATCGTTCAAAGAGAGCTCAAACCTTTGCATCATTGGTATCATCTTTGTTGGTTGTTATTTGTATTTTACCCATGTGAGGATTTAGAGCGTGTGGTTATCTTCATACCAAGCTCAAGTTCATAAGAAACGGATTCCGAATGAAAAACCTATTGCGTTTTTTATATTGGAGGTTTTACTAGTTCGTCTTTTATAGAGAGGTCAAACATTTCATCATTTTGTTTTGTCCTCATTTTATTGTACTATGATGTTTATCTACATGATCATTTAGAGCTTGTTTTCCTCTTCAAAATGGGCCTAACATCATCAAAACCAGAGTCTGTATGTAAAACTTATCGTTGTTTTCGTATTTTTCTTTCTACCAGTTTTTGCAAGACCAGAGTCTTCGGACTAGTATCCGGTGTTGTCTCAGGACCGACTATAGAAAGGTGCCACTTTGGCCCCCGAATGGAATGGTTTCACTGGAGTCTCAGTCCTAGTCCGGAGACTCCGGACCGTGTCGTGGTGGTGTCACGGCAGATGCCATGGATAGGCTAAAGGTGGGGACTAATACACGCTAGGGGAATCCAGGGAGGGATAGTGAAGTGATTCTCCACACAGAAGTTTATATTTGCTTTGTCTCCAAGGTTACAAGTGCTTCTAGAGCTGTATTGGTGAGAGGAGGAAGAAGGAGCTCTCTTACTCTTGCTCACAGATCACCCCTAAAACCCTAGCCAAACTAGCCAAATCGGAACCCCCTCTACAGAAGCCCTAGCCCTCCTTATATAGGGGGGCTAGGTCTCCATCTAGGGCATACGTGGAGGTATATTCCTAGAATATGCCATCTCCCAAAGTAGTAAGCCGACCGGGTTACTTTTCCCTCGCGTCACACATGCAGAGGCTACGTGAGCCTCTGCGGCGCCCGCGTCAGCCGACATGGGTATCGTCACCCTTGTTGGCCATGCCTCGGTGGTCCTGCCCTTGTCTGCTTCGCTCAGGCAGTGCGTATCGGGGCTTCTTTTGACCAGCGAGATTCCTTCCTTCTCCTAGAAGCGAGATGTGCCCCGGATCATAGTTGATCCGGCCACACCTGTTCCTGCATACAAGTTAAACATGCACTTCCGACTTACTGCTTAAGTCGGTTGAGACTTAGTTAGGCGAACGCCCCTTGGTCCGGGTTACCCCGTGATTCGGCCTGCCTTGAGGTCACCCGGCCAGCATCCGCTTTGGCCTTGCCGAACCTCGGCTAACTCGGCCTTTATACCCCGGCGTGGCCCTATCCGGGGGTATCCCCCCAACATTAGTCCCCGAAGCTGGTGCGGTCTGAGCTGCCTCGGCCGCTAAGGCCACATCAGGTTCAATTATGTTTGGCCTTTGGATGTTATTTCTGAATTACCTCCTTGTCTCGGGCTATACGGATTTACGTTCCCCTTGCACGTTCCAAGTTTTCACTTGCCGGCCGGGTTACCGCTTCAACTCGGACCTCATGGATTTACTTTCCCTCTGCACATTCCAAGTTTTCACTTGCTAGCCGGGTTACCACGGTCCTATCCGGGTCTTGCTTCCTTCTCTCGTACGCTATCCCACGTGGAGGCTAATCATTATGTTGTCTCATTTTAAGGGCCAGCACAGTAACCGCCGCAGTAATTGTCAGTCATCACTGTGCGTGGATCACGTCACGCCTGCCTCCTCGTTTACCGCATCATCGTGTCACGTCACGGGACCAACTCCACTCTGTGGCCTTCGGTGTGGCTCCTTGTTGATTGGTTGATGTGGGTGGTACACGACCATTGTGTGCGGCTTGCCCGCAGGATGCGATCCCACTTTCTCCTCGTGGGAGAGGTTAAATAGGGCAGGGGCGCATCACTTAGGCTTTTTCCCCTCACCGCGCCCCTCTGCCCTTTGCTCTTCTTCTTCTTCTTCCTCACGACCGCGCCGCCGCCAGTGCTCCCAAGCAGCAGCGTCGCCGCCGCATTTTCCCCCCCAGATTTCTACGTCGTCGCCGCTGCTACGCGCCTCCCCAACCACGGGTCGCTGCCAATCTAGGCCTCTGCCCCCCACCGCCGCTAGCGCCAGCGAGGGCAGCAATTATCAGATGATGGAGGAGGAGCTCGTCGTTTCTAAGCAAGAAATGGAGGAGGACTCCGCCACCGCGGACCGTGGTGCGTGGGCCGGGTCATGGGTCTGCCAAGTGACTTGGACTGGCTCTACCGGACTAGACACATCCCCGCCAGCGTCATTGCGCGCCTTGCCTCCGCCGAACTCGCCCCATCACCCAATCCGGGTGAGTATGTTGTGTTCTTGTCACACTTCCAGCAGGGGTTCGGTTTGCCAGTCAGCGATTTCTTCCATGACTGGTTGAGCACGTACGAACTCCAGCCGCACCACCTTCCTGCCAACGCAATCACCTCTCTTTCTGCTTTTGCCTCTACGATCGAGGGCTATGCCGGATTGTGGCCCACGAAGGAGCTATGGATCCGGTTTTTCGGCCTTCGTCGTAATGTCATTCCGAATATTCAACTTGATCCGGAGGACAAGCAGCTCACTCAATTCGGAGTTGCATCCATCTCACCCCGGAGGTTTTCCGTTTTCCCTCGAGTCACCGGGCTGGAGTCCTGCAAAGGATGGGCCCGAAATTTCTTTTATGTCCGGAATGAGGGCACTGAAGACTTGATCCGGCTGCTTCCCTATGCTTCGGGTCCACCTAACCCGGAAACATGGGACGTTATCCCCAAGAAGCCCACAGCCTTGGCCAACCAGGTCAACAAGAGGTTTGCAGAGCTGAAGAAGCTCGGGTTGCGCAACGAGGATGCTATGATCACGTTCGTTCGCAACCAAATCTCCCCCTCCAGAGGCGCACCCACAAGGTGTGCCATATGAGCTTCGGCCGCGACCCCAACCGGACCTCGTCCTTCGAGTTGAGCAACTCGGAGATCTATCGCCGGGTCAAGGCTCTCTTCACGACCCACAAGGACTTCTCCACTGAATGGACATGGGGAATTGAGCATTTCTGCCGGGATAGGCTCCCTCCCTCGGTAAGCTTCGTGGTGCAAATTTTACTCCGGGTTAATTATATGTCGGTCATTGTTCCATTTTTGACTCTGTTGCTCATTATTTTCCTCAGCTATTCCTTCAGTAGACCCTTGAGGACGGCACCGATCCGACCCTTAAATGGGCGCCTGACCGGGAGACCCCGGACAAGGAAGAGCCGGACCAGGAGATGTTCCTCCCGATGACCGATGCTACGAAGCGACCCACTGATAAACCCTCTTCTATTAGAGATTGGCCTGATGATGAAGATGACTCGGATGTCGAGGTGATTGAACCTGTTGATGTTGTCCCCCTTTCTTATGCTTTTCCGGCATCAGCTAACCCTGGTGGGCAGATCCACGAGGACCCTCCCCTTGCCACGGGGGAACCTGTTCTGGCAGCGCCGAAGAAGAAGCGTGGAGCTGCATCAAGTTCCTCCTCCAGACCTTCTCATCCCTCCAAAAGGCGAAAGAAGTCCGGAGACAAAACTTCTTCCAAGCCTGCAGGCAAGGCCCCGGCACGAAGGGCTCAGAAACCCAAGGAGCCCCAAACCTCGGACGCGTAAGTTTCTTTTTCTCCTGCAACTTGTTCTTTCTTACATTGTTGTAATTTCTCTTCTGACATTATTGATTTAACAGGGCTGCGGTGGAGGTCCCTCAGAGTGGATCTAGCATCTCTTCGCCGCTCCATCCTAGCTCCTCTCCCCCTCGTGATGACGAGTCACGCCCGCTGAGCCCTATTCCAGAGGGTTCTGCGGCTGCTCCGGGTTCCAGCCCGCCTCGTCAAGAGGGGGGGACCCCGGAGCGGGGGAGATGGATCCAGCCGAGGCAGTGGGATCCACCACTCCGGCTCCACCACAACCAGCAACTACCAAGACTACCTCCGTACCAGCACCAACACCAGCACCAAAGATCAAGACCAATTCCAGACCAAAGACCAACTCCGGCAGAAGAAAATCAGTAGCACCAGCTCCAGCAACAAGAGCACCGTGGCCAAGCTCCTCGCCTCGTCGAGTCTTCTCGGTCTCGGCGAGGAAGTACCTGTGAAGCTCCTAAGGGAAATCTGCAACCACTTCCTCCTCTCAGCAAGCCAAAGGCAAGAAAACCCCAGCGTCACCTGGGCAGCGTCCACCGGGTCTGGACAGCGCACCCTTGCGTCCATGCTTGCCCAGAAGGCTCCAGCACCTAAGGACGCCCCTGCCGAGCCAACTAGTGCGTAGCAACTTGTTCTGCACACCAGTCTGACCCTTGCTCCGGTTGAGAGGAGAGAGGCACATGCGAGGGGCTTGGTGGCGCCCCACATGCTCAGCGGGGAGCGATATCCTCCGACCTTGATCGAGTTTATGAATAACTGGAACAAGGTGGAGTTCGTCTATAATGACGATCACCGAGAAGTTCGGTCCTGCCGAGTTTGCTGCCTAGATGAATACAGCCTCTAAGGCGATTAACCTTGCGGGTCGGATGATGGAGGTACGTTACTTCATCTTTTCCTTATCATGCACTAGCAATATAACCATTAGTCCCCGAGCCTCCGGGGGAGTAACTTGTTACTCGGCCGGATGCTCCTTAGAGAGCTAACGTAGCTCCTTCATAATTTCGAATATGCACACACCTAGAGCCGGATTAAGTTCCACTTGGCCCAGATCTTGTACACTTCGAATATGCACACACCTAGAGCCGGGTTAAGTTCCACTTGGCCCGGATCTTATACACTTCGAATATGCACACACCTAGAGCCAGGTTAAGTTCCACTTGGCCCGGATCTTGTACACTTCGAATATGCACACACCTAGAGCCGGGTTAAGTTCCACTTGGCCCGGATCTTGTACACTTCGAATATGCACACACCTAGAGCCGGGTTAAGTTCCACTTGGCCCGGATCTTGTACACTTCGAATATGCACACACCTAGAGCCGGGTTAAGTTCCACTTGGCCCGGATCTTGTACACTTCGAATATGCACACACCTAGAGCCGGGTTAAGTTCCACTTGGCCCGGATCTTGTACACTTCGAATATGCGCAAGGCTTAAGCTAAATTTTCGTATTCTTTTCAGGTGACCACCAACCGCCGGAGTGCTGAGTTCTAGCGTCTTCTGGATACTCACAAGATGCTTCTCGCAAAGCACAATGCACATCTCGCTGAGCATGAGAAAAGGGGTAAGTTTCTCCCTTGGCGCTTCTCCGTTTTCCTTCAACTCCCTCTGCCGAACTAATCTCATTATTTGGTTTCCGCAGCCGGGGTGGAGGCTGAGAACAAGATTATGCGAAAGAACCTGGAGCAGATCAAGGGTAAGTTCTTTTTGTCCGACCCTGCTTTGCTTTCCATCTTCTTTTCCTCTTGGCTCGGCAAACATTCATACCTCGGCATTGCCGGGTCAACACGCTATTTCAGCATCTCTTGAAGATAGCGTGCCCGTGCCTGACATGATGCTGCATTTTCTCGAACAAGCAGGGCATCATCAGGCCGAGCTCAAAAAGAAAGACGATGAGCTTGCCCTCCTCCGAACCAAGAACGACGAGATTGCTAAGCTGAAGGCAGAGATGAAGAAGATGAAGGCACATCACCAAACCAAGCTTGAAAAGGCTGGCCAGGACTATACCGAAGAGAGTGAGCGCCTCAACCTCCAAATCGCTAAGGACCGCGACCTTCTCTAGGAGGCCGACGTCAAACTTGAGTCGGCGAACGCTGAACTGGTGCAGCTCCACCAAAGATGCGATAATTTCATCAATGAATTGACCCGGATCCACAGCCACATTTCACGTAAGTTCCTTTCCCTTATCCGACATATTTCTCCGGGTTACTTCATATGTATTTTCTTCAACTTCTTCCTTTGCCTTGTTTTCAGGCCACTTTCCAGAGGGTACTCCTATTGCGAGCGCTGCTGTTGCCAACTTCTGCCGAGAGAGGGGTATTCCCGTCGCTTCCGATGGTGAGAGCATTCCCCTTGACATGGAGGACCTATTGGTCAGCCTGTCATCTCGCATGGAAATCATCAAGAACTACGGCAAGGATCTTCTCGACGCTTCAGTCCGAGTCTTCAACACGTTCTGGCCCGGTGAGAGCGCTCCGAAGAGAGTTTCACTTCTTGCTGAAAAGCTGTCGGAGATCGAGACTCAGCTCGACCTTTGGAGGGAGTCCGCTGGACGTGCTGCAGCTAAGACCGTTCTTCACCACATACTCACGTGGTATGAGAAGATCGATCTCAGCCTCCTGACGCGTGTGCACACCGGATCCAAGTGGACCAATGACCCGGAATGGGTAGCTCGGCGCCAGGCTTGTGCCCATAGCCTTGTTGAATATTCTCCCATTCACAAATGGACTGAGGGTCCGAGCTTCCTAGAATCCGCTGGCGACGAAGAGGTCGAGAATGTCGAAGATAGTTCGGACAAGGATGGAGAGGATGATGCCTTGGATATTGAAGAAGGCGAAGATGACGCCGAACTTCCTCCTCCTGCTGCTCCTTAATTAAAAACACTTGAAAACTTATCAGATCCCCGGTATGCCGGGTGGAAATGTATCTCGTACTTATGTAATATTTTGCTACTAAGTTTGTATGCCGGATTAACTTGGGCGTAGTCCCCGAGTTTCGTTTTCTTGTTCGTCCAATCTTCTGGCCCGGTTCGTGTCTACCTTGATTCGGTTTTACGACTTATGAATCCGAGCTTCAAAAATTGTTTTAACAATACTCAGAAACTTTTAGGCTTAGCTCAAAATAATTTAGCATAATAGTTTGAAAGTAAATACAAGGTTAGTCCGGAAAACAAATGTCGGCTCGATTAAGTTCTTTTCCTTAGTCGTTTTTCATGTGCTACGCAATTCCAAACTTGTTCTCTTGCTTGCTATGAAGCCAATTCTTGTTGGACAGCAGGAAATCGAAGAGTTGGGTTTTTAGTGCTCACACACTACTGATCCGAGTTAAGTAGAACAACTTACTCCAGCTGACGTAAAAAATAATAAAAAACAACAAATATTATGCAGTCCCCGAGTTACTGCTCGAGGTGCCAACATTTCATTCATAAGTTCATTGTCGGCATACATACCGACATATGAGAAGACTCGGATACATACACTTCTCTGCTAAGTGTAGAAAGGATGAAGTAGAGCTACATTCCATGGGCGCTTAGATTCTTTGCCGGACCTATCCGCCTTGTTCTTTTCCTGTGGCTTTGTATCTATAAGATAATAAGAGTCATTGTGCAATGTTTTGCTCACGATGAATGGCCCTTCCCATGGGGGGGATAATTTATGCATGCCGGCAGTATGTTGTACCAACCGGATCACCAAATCGCCTTCCCGAAAGACTCGGGGGCTTACTTTCCGGCTATGATAGCGTCGGAGATTTTGCTGATATATGGCAGATCTGGACAATGCCAGTTCTCTCGCTTCTTCCAGCAGATCAACATCATTTTGCCGGGCTTCTTGCACTTCGGCTTCTGTGTATTGGGTGACCCTAGGCGAATCATGCTCTATGTCGGCTGGTAATACAGCTTCTGCCCCATATACCAAAAAAACGGCGTATAGCCTGTTGATCTATTCGGAGTTGTTCTTAAACTCCACAGTACCGCTGGTAGTTCTTCTATCCAGCACCCCGCTGATCTTTGCAGCGGCTCAATGAGCCGGAGTTTTATCCCGGATAGTACTAATCCGTTGGATCTTTCTACTTGTCCGTTTGATGCGGGGTGGGCTACCGAGGCTACGTCGAGTCGGATCTTCTTGTCTCGGCAGAAACGCGCAAATGCTCCTTCCGCAAAATTTGTTCCGTTATCAGTTATGATACTGTGTGGGTAACCGTACCTCAAGATTATATCTTTGAGAAACGTTACGGCCGTAGCCCCATCACATTTCCTAATAGGCTTTACTTCGATCCACTTCGTAAATTTATCCACCATGACCAAAATGTGAGTCATGTTTCCCCTTGCTGGTTTAAACGGACCAACCATATCCAAGCACCATACAGCAAATGGCCATGTAATTGGTATGGTCTTGAGTTCTGACATTGGCATATGTGTCTTGGTAGCGTACCTCTGACAACCATTGCATTTTCTCACCAGATCTTCTGCTTGTTCTAAGGCACTTGGCCAGTAGAACCCATGCCAGAATGCTTTTGCCACCAAGGCTCTGGATGAGGCATGATGCCCGCATTCTCCTTGGTGTATATCTCGGAGGATGTCAAGCCCTTCTTCCGGGTCAACGCATCGCTGGAGGACATTGGTTACACTCCATTTGTACAACTCGGAATTGATAATCGTGTATGCTTTTGCTCTCCTCTGAGTTTGCCTGGCTAACACCTCCTCAGTGGGTAACGTTCCATCTTTCAGGAATTGAAATATAGGCAGTGTCCAAGCTGGTATTGCTCGTGCAGGGAACACCTCCTCATCAATTTCCATCTGATCCACCGACATAACTTCAGCCGGACCATCGAAAGCCCCGGGTCTTATGCGAGGTAGTCCCCGTTCGCGAGGCAGTCCCCGGTTTGCCGATGCACCCTGGTTTCAAGACTACCTCCCATGTCAATGTCCATGGGCTCAGCTCCGGATTCTGTATCTTCCGGGACATAGATCGAGTCGGTTCCTGGGGACGGCCTGATAGATGGTTTTCTGAGGTGTTCCAATGCTACACCCGGTGGAACTGCTTGTCGGGTTGATCGGAGCTTCGATAGCATGTCGGCAGCCTCATTTTCCACCCGAGGCACATGGTGAAATTCACACCCCTCAAAGTACCCAGATATCTTCTGTACATGAAATCTGTACAGCGCCATGTTTGGATCAAGGCGTCCCATAGTCCGATACTTGTCAGACTACCAAATCCGAGTCGCCAAAGCATATGATCCGACGTATCCCAATCTCTTTTGCTACCTTGAGCCCATGCACAAGTGCTTCATACTCTGCGACATTGTTCGATGCCGCGAAATGGATTTGGAGCACATATTTCAACTGGTCCTTCTTTGGTGAGGTAAGCACAACTCCGGCGCCTAGCCTGGTTTTTGTTTTTGACCCATCAAAGTGCATCCTCCAGTAGTTTGGATCTGGTGGCGGTGGTTCGTATTGTACCTCGGCCCAATCTACAAAAAAGTCCGCCACAGCCTGAGACTTGATTGCTTCTCTTCTGTCATATTGTGGCGCATAAGGAGCTAGTTCAATTGCCCATTTTGCGATTCGACCACTCGCATCCTTGTTACCCATTATCTCGGATATGGGAGCCTCACATATTACTTTGATGGGGTGCTCCTCAAAGTAATGCTTTAACTTCTTTGCCGCCATATAGACACCATATGCCACCTTTTGAAAGTGCGGGTAGTTCTGCTTTGAGGCAGATAATACCTCGCTCAAGTAATACACTGGCCTCTGCATCGACTTACCCTCTTCATCACGCTCTACTACAATCACTGCACTTACAACTCGGTTGGATGCGGCTATGTAGAGCAACATTGGATCCTTTGATAGTGGAGAGGCTAACATCTTTTTTAAGTGGGCAAAGGCTTCATCAGCCTATGGCGTCCAAACGAACTTATCCGACTTTTTCATGAGTTGGTAGAGAGGCAATGCCTTTTCTCCCAACCGACATACAAACCGACTCAACGATGCTAGGCACCCAGTGAACTTCTGAACATCGTTAAGACACTTCGGCAGCTCCCTTTGTTCAATGGCCCGGATCTTAGTTGGATTAACTTCGATACCTCGGCTAGAGACGAGAAATCCGAGTAATTTTCCAGCCGGGACACCGAAGGTACATTTTTTCATGTTAAGCTTCATTCGGAACCTTCTCAAGTTCGCGAATGTCTGCCTGATGTAATCAAGGAGCGTTTTGCTTTCCTTGGTCTTGATAACCACATCATCCACATACCTCCATCAGGCAAGGAGCGTTTTGCTTTCCTTGGTCTTGATAACCACATCATCCACATACCTCCATCAGACCGGGCGATTTATGGACCTAACAGATGGATTTCAAGGGACCTATTTAAGGGGTCCTTCTTACCTAGTGGAACCCTAACCATTGTTGCAAGATTTCCCCTCCACTGTTGAACTTCTTGAGCTTACTTTCTCTCAATTCCTCCAATAATTCTTGCATCCTTTTGAGGGAAAGAGAGAGGAGATCTAGATCTACATTTCCACCAATCAAACTCTCCTCTAGGTGAGAGGAACCCATTGAATCTAGATCTTGGAGTTTTTTGTGGATTTCCTCTTGTGTTCTTCCTCTCTTATCCCCCCATAAGCTTTTGTAGCTTTGGTGGAATTTGTGAGTGAATAATCTTAGCACTTCTTGTGTTCTTGTCATTGCATTAGGTGCATCAGTTTGAGTTCTCGGTGAGGATTTGGTTGGGAGAAAGTGAGAAGCTTTTACTCTTGGGTTCTTAGAACCCTAGACGGTTGGTTGAGGTGTTGGGGATTCCTTGGGAGCTCCAATTAGGTTGTGAAGATTTTCCCCAAACTTGTTTGTTGGGAGCCTTCAGTTGAGTTGTGGAGAAGTGACCCAAGCTTTGTGTGAGGTTACGTATTTCCACCAACAAGTGCACATAATAGTGGATTGAGCACCTACCATTTATGGTGCGTGCTCGGATAAGAAGGTGAGGCCTTTGTGGCGCTTGGGAGACTTTGTGTGGCCCCAACACATCTTCAACAGAGACGTAGTTTCTTTAACAAGAAAGGAACTCTGGTAAACTACATCATCATGTCTCCTTGCGCTATCTCTATACCCGAGCTCTTTACTTATGCACTTTACATTGTGATATACTTCATGCTTGAAGTATTGTATCTTGTTATCACCTTGTTGCTCGTCTTGCTTAGCATAAGTTGTTGGTGCACATAGTTGAACCTTAGCATATTTAGGTTCTGTGCTTGATAAGTTAAACGGTAGTTTTATTCCGCACATATTAGAGTCAAAACTTTAATAGTTGGTATCTGGGAAAGGTCTCTCACGTTTGGGCTTCACCGCCTTGAGAGTAAAGATGTCGACTAGGGGATTAGTGCACATTCACAAGTTTATATTCGATGGCACAAATTATGATATTTGGAAAATTCACCTACTTGGTTATTTTCGGAACTTGCACCCAAATTTAGAGTGAATCTAGATATAGATTTTTCTCCTCCTATGGATCCCTAAAATCTATCTTTAGATGAGAAGATAAAATCTTATCCAGATGTTCTATCTTTTGAAGTACTTTCTCATGTTGTGAGTCATGTGGTTATTTCTTTAATCATACCTTTCTATCATGCTCATGATATGTGGACAAAGCTTCATGATAAATATGACGTGTCCAAAATTATTGAGGATGATTGTGTTCCCCCCAACTCTAGTCGTGATGAGTTCTCATCTTCTTCCACTTCACCAACATGTGATTTACCACAAGGTAATTGAAAGGACATTTAGTGTCCAAATCTGTTTTGATGTTCGTTAACAACATAAGGTTCATTTACTGTGTGTTAATGTCTACAGGTCAATCTATTGAAAAGAGAAAAGGCCATAATTGCGTGGGAAATTCCCTTGACAAAACTGAGCTTTCCTAAAGATTCTAGACCGGAGTCTCCGGTGTGCGAACACCGGAGTCTTCGGTGTGGTCCGGAGTTTCCCCGAAATTCCCCGGAGTGGACTCAAGAAACTGCCCAAAACCATTATATGTGGGGGTCCAGAGACGGACCGGAGATGGGCTGGAATCTCCGGTGTGGTATCACGGACCGGAGTTTCCAGTGTGGAAACACCGGAGTCTCCGGTGTCTCTGGTCCAGAGTTCCTACCAAAGTATCCGGTGTGAGCATCAAGACCAAGCCCAAGTCATTCAGAATGTCGGTCCGGAGATGAACCGGAGATGGGCCGGAGTTTCCGGTGTAGACCGGAGTCTCCGGTGTGGAAGGTTCCCAATGGTCAGAAAACGGTATGCAGCTGTGAGGTCTATAAATAGGGGACCTCATCTTCTACCTCAAGCTGCTCGTTCCAGAAAAGAAAAGGACCACCATTACCATTAGAGCCACCAAAACTCCAAGATCTCCTCATCCAACCACCCAAAGCCGCTGATCTTTGGGGAATCAGAGGAGGAGGCATCGACCTACAGCTTCACCAAGAGAGATCTTCATTTCCCCCTCATTCACTTGAGGGTCCCTTGCTCTAGGGTTTCATTGGAAACCCTAGGCCTTGTTTTGGTTCTTACAAGCTTGTCTTTGATTGTGTGATAGCTTGCTTGGATTCGGTAGCCCCCAATTAAGTTGTGGGTGTGTGTCTTGAACTTGTTGTAAGGGTGCCGTCTACCACCTTGAAGGTTGCTGATATAGTGGAAGCGTGACTCAATCCCCTTGGGGTGAGGTTCACCAGAGAACAAGGGAGGCCTTTCGTGGTGTTGGTGGTTTCATACCACCCCCTCTCCAAACGCAGACGTACTCCCCTCAAAAGGAAGGAACTGCGGGAAATAATCCTTGTGTCCCCGTGTGCTTCACTTCGGCTACTTCTATCCTTTACCGCACCTTACTTTATCTAGGTCTTTCTTAGTTAGTTGTGCTAGTGTGACATATAGGTAAATTCACCTTAGTTTCATATCTAGAGAATTTACCTTTATGTCAAACCCTAATTTGAAAAAGAGTAAAATTTGAAGTAGCACCTATTCACCCCCCTCTAGGTGCCCATATGATCCTTTCAATTGGTATAAAAGCCTCAAATCTTTATTCGGGCTTAACCACCTAAGAGAATATGGGCAACCCAGAAGATGAGGGAGAGGGTGAGGCTAGCACCTCGGTGACCATGGTAGATCTCAAGAATTTGAAAACAAGATTGAGCTCTACCTTGGGCAACAAAATCTAACAGTTGCCTCAACTTGTTGAGCTACTGCTTGTTAAGAAAAGACAACCTCACCACCTCCCCCTCAAGAGGAAACACCACCTAACCCTAAGGCAAATGCTCCAGCTAAGCCAATAGGTGAAGTGGTGGGGATGAACATAATTCCACTAAGTCCACCACCAAAAAGAGTGATGGGAAGGAAGAGCACCATGCGGTTCCCGGATGGTACTATCCTGACCCTCTGATCCCTCATCCTCATATAAATAATATAGGTGACCCACTAAGTTAGCTGCACATACTTTTGCTCAATGGCAAGTTCTAATGAAATCTCATGTGCACAGCTCTTGCATTGACTTGTGGAACATTATTGAAGAAGGACTCAAAATTGAGGATCCAACCAACTTGACAAGAAGAGAAGTGGTCAATATTCAACTCAATGCCACCGCCTTGCACATGACCCAACTTGGAGTGGGGCCAAAGGACTTTCCCCACATTGAGCACTACAATGCTGCCAAGGAAGCTTGGGATGCTCTTATTGACTTGTTTGTTGGAAATGAGAGCATGAGAAGAAATAGATATGATGCCTTAAGCAATGAAGCTAAAGGTTTCTTTATGAAGGACGGTGAGGATCATGAAGACATGTATCGAAGACTCAAATCCACAGCCACCACCTTCAAAAATGTTGGTGCCTCTCACATTCATGATGCTTGGATCAAGAGGAAGTATGTGAGTGCACTCATGCCCTTCGAGCCCACTGACTTGAAGAGTCTCCAAGGAAGACACAACTATCATCGCATGACCTCAAATGAAGTTATGCAAGAGATGGCTGCCTTCAAGGTTGCTGCCAAGAATGCCAAAGATTCCCATGCTCGTGCCATTGGAATGAGTAGTGGTGTCAATCTTGCCTTAAAGGCCAAGGTTGTGGAGTATGATGAAGAAGAAGGAAGTGATGATGATGCACTCTCTATGAGCCACCCTGAAGATGTCAAGGTTTCTCATGGTGAATACATGGCTTTTTATGCAAGAAATTTCTAGAAAGATCCCGCCAAGGCCAAGATGGAGATGCAACAAAGAAGCAACCCAAGTGGTAGAAAAGAAAATGCTTCTAGATTGAGAACTTGCTTCAACCGTGGTGACCACTATCATTTTGTTGCCAGATGTCCTTATGAGAAGAGAGAATGCAATGGTGGTGCACTCATATTGAAATTAAATCCAAAGGCCCCTTTCAAGAAGCCTTTTTACAAGAAGAATGCCACCAACAAGAAGTCTGGTGACATTGCATTGATAGCACATGAAGTGTTCTCTTTCGATGATGATGAGGAGGAAGAAGAAGAAACAATGAATGTTGTGGCGGCTATTACCACTACCTCTACACCCACCTTCTCCCTTTTCGATTCCCCAAATGAGAACACCTCCAACAAGAACGTCACTTGCCTGATGGCAAGAGCATCAGAGGTATCATCATCTTCTCTCTCCGCCCCTAGTATCAATTATGATTTAAATGATGACATAACTCTTGAGGTGAAGGAGGAATTAGTTTCTTTTGATGCTTATATGACTAACTTGCAAGGGGAGCACAAGAAGCATTTTGTAAATCTCTTGAACCAACTTGCTCATACACAAGAGCTCCTTGATTAGAGATGTAAGCTTGGTAGAGAGCATCTACTTGAGATGGATGCTCTAACTAATGCTCTTGAAGAAGAACAAGAGACTAGGGTGTCTCTTGAAGAAAAACTTGAAGGCTTGGATGAGGCAAATGATCGAATTATTTCTAAAATCCTTAAGGAACATGATCATGCCATTGCTAAATACAAAAAGGCTAAAAAGGACAAGATTGAGTTTGGTGCTATTCATGACAAACTTGCCGAGGATTATGAGAAGCTTAACAAGGCTCACAAGGCCTTGGAAAGTGATCTCATGACTCTCACAAAGTCTCATGAACAACTTCAAACTCAATTGACTAATGTTGCTTCACCTAGCATTTCCATTCCCCTAGAAGTATAAACATCCTTGAATAAAATGCTAGGTTGAAGGGGGAGCTTGCAAAGGCAACCTTCCCCAAAGTTAACAAGTCTTTTGATGACCTTTTAAGTAAGCAAAGGCCAAATAATGATAAAAGAGGTCTTGGCTATGTTTCCAAAGCCAAGAAGAAGAACAACAACAACAAGAAGAAGTACAAGCCTGCTCAACCAAAAGATAATACCATTATGGGTAGTAATGCCTAAAGTGGCAAAACTATGTCACAAGATGACTTTGCGGGAAGTGCTAACCCTCACTGTGTCTTAATGCGAATTACTATGGTGAAGTTTATGCACAATATGTTGGTCCACTTGATGGTTATATTGCTTGGTCCATTTGGGTTCCAAAGACCCTTGTCACTAACAAAAGAGGACCCGCTGAAAAATGGGTACCTAAAAATCTAGCTTGATCTTTTGTAGAACTATGCTCTCGGAGGGTTAAAGTGGGTGCTTGATAGTGGTTACACAAGTCATATGACTGGAAGCAAAGCAATAATGACGAAAATAAGGGCAAATCAAGATCATATAATTGTCACATATGCCGATAAGTCAAAATCTTAGATAATGGGTCTTGACAAAGTTGTGGTTGCACACGATGTTACTCTCGTGGACGTCATGCTTGTTGAGACTCTTGGTTATAATTTACTTTCAGTCCATGCCCTAGGAAAGATGGGTTTCACTATCTTTATTGATAATGATATTGTGATCCTCTTGTGGAGAAAGACTCTAAAGGTCGCTTTCATTGGGTATGTCGAAAATGACTTGTATGTGGTGGATTTTTCTGGGAAAACCACTACAAGTGCGATGTGCTTATTCGGAAAGGCCAATGTGGGTTGGTTATGGCATCACCGACTAGCCCATGTCAATATGAGAACTTTGCAAAGCCTCCACAAGGGTGTCCATATTGTGGGACTAAAGGAGAATGTTTGTTTTGCCAAAGATCGTGTTTACAGGGCTTGTGTTGAAGGAAAGATGCATGATTCTCCCCACAAGCCAAATAACATTATAAAGTCAAAGTGGATCTTGGAGCTCCTTCATGTGGATCTCTTTGGTCCTCCATCTCATGCTAGCCTTGTCGGGAAGAAATATTTCTTGGTGATTGTTGATGACTACTCAAGATATCCATGGGTATATTTCTTCAAGTTGAAGCGTGAGACCCAACAATACTTCATCGACTTTGTCAATATGGTTCAACGTTAATACAATGTGCTCGTGCTAACAATAAGAAGTGACAACGGCACCGAGTTCAAGAACTACATATTAAATGGTTTTCTTAGCGATGAGGGGATACAACATCAATATTCTGTTGCATATACCCCTCAACAAAATTGTGTAGCTGAGAGGAAGAACCGGACTTTAATGGATATGGCAAGGTCTATGTTGGCATATTTTAAGTCTCCATACAATTTTTGGACAGAGGCAATCTCCACCACATGCCATGCATCAAAGCGGCTCTACCTCCGCAAAGATTTGAACAAGACACTATATGAAATACTTACCGGTAACATGCCCAACATTTCATACTTCCAGGTGTTTGGTTGTAAGTGTTTCTATCTCATAAAAGGTGTTCATTTGTCCAAATTTGATTCCAAATCTTTAGAGGGTATTTTGTTGGCTATGGTCTCGATTCCCACGCTTGTAGAGTCTATGATAAACTCTCTGGAATTGTCATAGAATCTTGTAGTGTGGTTTTCGAAGAATATGATGGCCCCCAAGCGAGGCATGTTGATGTTTGTGATGTAGATGATGAAATACCTCAAGATGCCATAATAAGAATGGGTGCGGGATTCATCCGCCCTGTTGAGGAACCCCTTGTGGCGGATCGAGAAGAACTATTCTCTACTCAAGTGGAGCCCTCATCTTCACAACTTCAACAAGCTCCTTTTATTAATGGCAATGATGACCCAAGACAAAGACAAGTTGAGAACCCTCTCCATGATGATTAGGCTAAATGCGCTAGGCTGAATTCTCCAATCTCTCCACTGACTGGAGTGTCGAGCCCAGCACGGACAATTGCTCAAGGCAGATTTATTCAGTCAGCTACAAGATCCCCTCAAAACCTTCCAAGTAGCTTGCCTGATCAAGACCAAGATCAACCTATACCTCATGTTGATGAAGTTGAACCCATTGTTGATCAAGGTCAAGTTAATGGTCAAGACGAGGACCAGAATGATGAAGAGATCCCCATAAGGAACAACTTGGAGATTGAAACTCGTCGCAAAGCTAGAGTGGATAGAATGTTAGAAAGAAGAGATCACTCCCTTGAGAATGTTCTTGGTGATCTAAGGAGTGGTATGTCCACTCGAGATCAATTGAAACATTTTGGTGAGCATCAAGCGTGTATATCCATGGTGGAGCCAAAGAAAGTATGGGAATCTCTTGAAGATTCAGATTGGCTAGAAGCAATGCACAAAGAGCTCAACAACTTCGAGAGAAATAAAGTTTGGAAGTTGGTAGAAAAGCCCATGGAGTGTTGTAATGTTATTGGCACTAAATGGATATTCAAGAACAAGCAAGATAAACATGGTATTGTTGTGAGGAACAACGCAATATTGGTTGCACAAGGGTTCTCTCAAATTGAAGGCATTAATTATGGAGATACTTATGCTCTCGTGGCTCACCTTGAGTCCATCCATATCCTTCTTGCATATGTTGCACATCATAATTTTAAATTACAACAAATGGATGTGGAAAGTGCTTTTCTAAATGGTCCATTGCATGAGTTGGTTTATGTTAAGAAACCCCCAGGTTTCAAGGATCCCAACTTCCCAAACCATGTCTACAAACTTGATAAGGAACTCTATGTACTTAAACAAGCTCCACGTACTTGGTATGAGCACCTTAGAGAGTTGTTGTTAGACCGTGGATTTGAGGTTGGGAAAATTGATCCCACTCTTTTTACTAAGAAAGTTAATGAGGAGCTTTTCATTTGCCAAATATATGTTGATGATATTATCTTTGGCTCATCTAACAAAGCTTTTAATGATGAATTCTCGAAGCTTATGACTGACAGGTTCAGGATGTCTATGATGGGGGAGTTGAGAGTATTTCTTGGTTTTGAGATCAAGCAAATAAGAGGAGGAACCTTTTTCAATCAATCCAAATATACCCAAGATATGCTCAAGAGGTTCAACATGAAGGAACTCAATGGATCTCTAATAGCCTGCAAGTGCACAGGTTCATTAGAGAATGTTTTCCCGGAAGTATTAATTCTAGTTTTTATATCGATCCCAACGAGGAGCCTAGGAAAGTGTTTTTATGTGGTGTTTCTGTCGCACCCAAGGTGTTACAGGTCTTGATGAATTGACTGCAAATGTTGACGGTGGAAGTGGTGAGTAAAAGATAGAGGAACTTGCTTAGGAAATAAGTAAATTGCATGAAAGTAAAGATGCGAAAGGTGTGTAAAGGTCCTGCAGATGAGAAGTTAGGCACGAAGAGAATCAGTTCATGGTGATAGTAAAAGTGCCAAAAGGAATAAGCGAAATAAGTGATAATGATAATTCTTATTTATAAGTGAGTAGGCAAGCAACCCGTATACCGACTAGGAGTCCTCATGGCCAATTCTTCCCAATCCCAATGATCCATCTGCCAGTTACCATGGCCATGGTCAGCATATTAATTAAGGTCTTTCGACTGGATCAAGGCTTTAATCTTGATGGTTCCTTGTTGTCCTCGAGCAGTGCTAGCTCTTCTTTGATATCGGTCGTGTCACTCGGGGGTCGCCAAATTACTAGCATATAAGTTCATACCTCTGAGATATTTGGATCATGTTACCTGGGCCCTTAAATTAGATAACACGCATTAGGCAAACATAGATATTCATTCTTACTGTTTAAATAAACATTGCAACAATCAAAAATGGATGGAATTAAAGGAGGCACATCATATCTCACCAATCCCCTACATCTCCCACGCCTATGGGGATTTACTCAGACATGAGAGGAAGAAAAATCAAAGGCAAATTGTATTGCAAATAGAAATCATCTCCAAGTTATTGTAGCAAACCACAATAGCGATTAAAGATCCGATCAAATACAAACTGTAGGTAGATCAAAGTATCAAACCCTAATCTTACAAGTTCAATCTCTCTCTCCGTGTCTCAATAATGATGGAATGCTGGTGGAGTTTGTGGTTTTGAGGTTGAAGATCATCGGAGAATGAGGTGAAGTTATTCTCCTCTTTCAGATCTAATCTCCCCTCTAGATGGCTTGCGGTGGCTGTAACTTCTATTTTGTTTTTCTTCTCGTCCCCTCATTGTTACGAAGTTGCTTGTATTGATATAAGGAAGGCGCCGGTGGGTAGTACGGGCGGGCAGTATGAGCGTGCCCCGATCGTAACAGTGGTCGTTATGCATACTGACGCCTCCAATGAAAGTGGCTCCAATTGGGGATTTTCTTATTCTGGTGTAATTAGCCCATAAATGCTATTAGATCAAAACCATCACAAGAAACCAAGGATTCGCTAATTGTGATATTAACATTAGTGGAAAGGGTCAATCTTCAGTGAAATCCGGCAATAAACAAGAGGAAAACCAATGGTAAAAACTGATGAAATTCGGAGCTATCAACATCCCCAAGCTTAGTGGTTACTCGCCCTCGAGTGAGAAAGCTATAATGAATAATAGCGAAGAATTGAATCAAGATGAAAACTTACAATTTTGAGGTTGTATCATATTCCATCGTCTCTAATCCTGCAACCTTGAACACGAGCATAATATATCTGAATAGTTGCACTTAAGCTTGATTCCTAGGTGTAAGTAATTCACTAGCTAATAGTTTTTATAACTCAAATGAGATTGTTAAAAATTTGGCGAGGCTTTTCAAATCAATTTCTTTCAGCGCCTCTCTTGTTATGAGAGTGAAAATGTTTGTAAGCAAGACTGCTTAAGTCAAAATTAAGGGTGCACATGTAGATGTCAAAAGAAGGATAAACTTAGAGCTTTTTCATTATTCACCCACTTCGATAATCGCGGCTATCAAATACCTCTTCTTTTCCTTCCTTACTAAGAACTCTAATTGCACATTTTAGGTAGTGAGGTGATGCCAATAATCAAAAAGTATCGAAAGTGTTTCAGCTAATATTTTGATAATGGATCTTTTATTTTTCCTTCTCAAGGATCAACGAATATTTCTTTTGTAAACTCCTACCCAACCTATTGGGAATACCAATAATTTTGCCCATATAGCGACATGTATGCCACTCATGCCATCAACTCATAGCCGAAATCTGGGGTTATACCATAGATCGTTCAAAAGCTAGCGGAGTTGTTGGCATCCCAAAGGTGTATACTTGAAACAAAGTACTTTTAATTTCTTATTTTTCTCTTTTTTATCAAGTCAATACAAATTTTGTCATCTCCCTCTCCTACTCTAAAAAGTTCGTTCTATCAAGCAATTATTTTTCAGAAGGTATCATCAAGTCAACGATCAGTATGTGGGGTTGAGCACTACTAAGATTAAGCCCTTAAGACAAAAATATGGCACCAAAGTTGCCGATGGACACTTTCTCTTGTTCTAAAAAGTTTGGAATAGAATCCCAAGAGTGGTTTTTCAAACTGATATTAATTGTCGAAAGTCTTAACCAAAGAGGTGACAAAAACCTTTGAGCTCAAATTCTAAAACATACTAAACTAAGCGTGGAATCAAAATCAAGTGCAACTAAACGGACATAAAATGTTCATGAATAAGCTCATAGGAAGAGGGAAATAGGAATGCGGTACCTCCTCTTGCTCGTTTATCTTCTACTTGCGTAAACTCTCTGTGTTCGTCTCATAGCTCGATCACTAGAAGTGAGTAACCTGCAGAAAGAATCAACAAGAGCCGAGAGAAATTTGCACAAATAAAGCTAGAGACTAGTCTAATATTTTTTTTTCTTTTATCAAATGCAAAACTGAAATTAAACATGCATTGGAACAAAGACAAACAAATAAAAATAAATAAATAAAAATATGAATGCAAAAAGGTGGGAGGAAATTAACCTCCCCAAGCTTAGGCTTTTGCCTAACTATAATCAGTTATCGCTACCGTCAGGTGGTGGCTGTTGATATGAGAAGTTCAGGTAGCGGTTTGGAAAGTCGGTCATGAAGGATGTGAAGTCTTGAGTGAGGTTGACTATGTTGGCGTTCGCATCATACAACGTGTTCTCTATGTTGTCAATGCGATGCACCACCTGGTCAAAATCACTCATCAGGACATAGTCGAATCCCGGCTGTGGTGGAGGCATACCTTGTTGTTGGTGTTGGTGGAAAGGCTGCTGGTGATGGTGCTGCTAACCGTAGTTGTCCCATCCTGCACCATGCTAGCCTTCTTCTCCTTCATCTTGCTGTTGTTGGCCAGCTGCTTCATTTTCCTAGTTGGGATGGCCACCTGGTGGCGTAGTCCTTCCTGAGAGGATCAGTGCCTGCTAGAACTCCTCCCCAGTGAGGACCCAACTTTGTTTACCTGGCAAACCAAAAGCTTAGACAAAAGGAAGCAAGATTTGGTGGAGATCACCGTTAGGTACAAAATAAAACTGGTAAGCACGGAGGGCATGCTCTGGCCTGTAGACACCCATGAACTTGGTGCTAGCCATATGAATATCATCCAGGTCCTTACTACTAGCCATAGCTTTTTCTCGTGGTAGGACAAATTTGTTTGCGTAGCCGATCCGTGTGATCAATCCGCCACAATGAATGTCCCCCGCGGAAGCTGACCTTTAGCGGCGAAAGTGCTGGATGAGCAAGGCCCCCAAGTTTACCTTGTGCTCCATCTCTGGATGCAAGGCCATATGAATTACACTCATTTCGGGGCCTGCCATTGCCCCAACATCACCTTTCCCAAATAAAGAATTAACAAGGAAGGTATGAAAATAACATATAGTTGGATTCTGGATAGTGGCACTCTTTTTGCGCAAATAATCGTTGTTCCTATGGACAGAAATTTTCCCCAAGGTTGCATTGCCTCTATATGCACATTGTCATTGATGTCGAGTTTTCCCTCGTGGGAGAATCCAAAACTATTACAAAATTCATAGAAGGTCAAGTTGTGGAGTTGCCCATTAAGCACAAAACTTACAGTGCAATTTTGCTCCTAGGTCTCGAGATCATCGTGGAAAGATGAAAGGAACTCGTACATGGCGAGCTTGTAGGTGTCAATGGAGAGGCAGGAGAAGTCGACCATGCCAGCTTGCATAGTCATCTGCTCGAAGTCCTCCAGAAGACCCTGGCGGGAGAGGAACTGATGGTCTACCCACTTGGTGGGAAAAACCTTGCGGTTGCTCACCCTCTCGTAGTCTCGGCTCATGGTAGCCCTCAAGTTGTCCACCTCCGAGCATCTCTTCTTCGAACCTAGCGGCTTGGTGGAGCCCGAAGGTTTCGCCGCACCTGAGCCCTTGCCCGAGCGGAACATCCTTCCAATGTTATGCATTGTGCTGCGAAATTTTTGAAGAAAACTATAGGCATCAAGTTTTTATCATATAAACAAACGATTACAGGTAGAAGTTACAAATCCTAACGTGAGGAATCAATAATAATCTCAAAATATGATGAACTCATCTAAATAACCAATGTGATGAATTCAACCATGGATTTCAGAAAATAGAGTATGGATCGGACGAGAAACTTACCGATGTGAAGATTCCCCAACTCAAAAACACGAAATCAATGAAGAATCAAAGGTTTTCGGAGGCTAGGGTTTTAGGTGGAGAGATCAAACCTGGCCGACATAGTACGGGCGCGTGATACGGGCATACCACGGCCGTACCAGTGGTCGTTATCTATTCTAAAGCCGTCGTCGGTTTCGACGATGTTTGGTACGGGCGCAGGGTACAGTCGTACCCCGACCGTACCACTGGTCGTCACCGGAACTGTTCCTGCTGTAGGTTTTATTGAGACATGGTACGGGCGCACGGTACGGGCGTACCGCGGCCATACCGGTGCTCGTTATTTGTGTTGACCCTTTTTTCTTCGTTTTTCCCTTGCTTCTCACCTTCATTAAGATAAATTCCCTAAATGAACTAAAAACTCAAAAAACAAATTAAGTAATACAAATAATAAATTAGTAATTGCAAAAAAAACTTAAGCTTAATTTATTAAGAATGGGTTAACTCCCATTAAGTGGTTAATTCTAGAGATTTGACTAATCAAACTCCATATCATCAGCGTTCATCTCAAGCGGCGCTTTTTCTTTAGTTTTTGCTGCTTGATCATGCTTAGGTGGTGGAATGTATTTTCCATTGTGCTCTTGTTTCTTAGGAAAGTATCAAACGATCTGATCATAATATATATTGAAGACAATCTTAGCACTGGAGCAATCTACATTCGCTCCAGCTATACTAAGAAAAGGTATTCCAAGGATGATAGATAGTTTGTCATCCTCAGGAACATCAAGAATAATAAAATCAGTGGGTATAACTTGTTGATATATTCTAAGTAAAACATCTTCGATCATTCCGAGAGGTTGTTTAGTTGACTTATCCACCATTTGTAGTGTTATCTAAGTAGGAGAACACTCTCCAAGATTCAATTTCTTAAATAAGGAATAAGGCATAACACTAACACCTACTCCTAAATCACAAAGAGCATTGAATATATTAGTTTTTCCTATTGCACAGGAGATGGTTGGTATCCCTGGATCCCCAATCTTAGCAGGAAGTTTATCACCAAAGCTTGTCATAACTGCTACAGTCTTGGTTACCTTCTTTTTCCTATTAAGTATGTCTCGCATAAATTTTTTATAAGTAGGAACTTGGATAGCATCAGTTAAAGGAAGTTCTAAACACAAGCTGCCCAGTGCCTCAGCAAAAGAATCATAAATAGCTTTATCTGGTTCGTAATGAACTCGGTTAGGGTAAGGAATTTTCTTTTGGTAGGTATTACCTTTTCTTTTACCTTTGTCACTGGTTCATCGTTCTTTTTATTTTTCCTTGCAGCTGATTTTTGCTTATTGGCGTGTTCCTCACACGGGATGATAACTTGTTCTTCTTGTTCCTTTCTGAGATCGGTTTCTTCCCTAGAATCGATAGTCTCAGTGTCCGAATCATATGGTTTATGCTTATCCCCCACTTTCTCTTCTTCTTGAGTGTTGGAAGCTTTATTTTTCCTTTTCTGGGCCTCATAATCAATGTCATCCTGGGGGTCGACTAGATCCTCTTCTTCTTGACTCATCTGATGAGTCTCTCTTGATTTTCAAGCTTGCCCTTCTTGATACCAAGGTGGCCCTTGTGGTTCCTGAGTTTCTATACCACGCCTAGTAACAATGTTAGTAGAAACAGTATTGAAATTTCCTTAGTTCAAAATCAGAGTTTGGGTTTTATTTATTTGTTCACACTAGGTTTTAACCATACTTAGATATCTATCTAAATGTTTCGTGGCTTGACCCAAGTAGTCTAAGACTTCTATTAGGTCTCTTATATTCTTTTCTTATGTCATAAGACGTTTATAATTTTTCTCACGGAATTGATTTTGTTGATATTTAAACTTTTGTATTACAAGATTTAAATCATATTCTATTGCATAAGTTTGAAGAATGTCAACTTTGTTTTCTTTTACAAGTTCTGAAGCTATACCTTTCTCTTCCATGGACTTTTTGACTTCGGATATAAGATCTTGTGGTATGTGAATCATACCTTTTTGTGGTTCAATATCCTCAATTGGATTGTATTGTTCGTCATTAAAGGATCTTACCTCAAAGAGCTTTACACATTCCATCAGTGTCAAGTTGCATATTGCTCCTCCTGCAGAAAGATCAATCATATCTTTTGTTTCGTCATTAAGCCCATTATAAAAATATTGGATAACTAGACTCTCATGAAAACCGTGATTTGGAACTTTCATAATCATTGCATAATATCTATTCAATGCTTGATAAAAGGTGTCTCCAATTGTTTGCAAAAAAATTGTTATACTTCGTTTAATCTGCATGATTTTAGTAAATGAACAATATTTATGCATGAATTCTCAGATGCAATTTTCCCAGCTTTTTATAGTATGATTAGGTAATGATTGTAACCAAGCTAAAGCATTATCTTTCAAAGACCAGCGAAAGAGTTTAAGAAGTACAAACTCTATTGGTAAACTTGCCGGTTTAAGAGTAACACAAGGTTGTGTACCCTTGTTAAGTTGTCACTAGGGTCTTCCTCTTCTTTTCCCACAAAAGCAATTTCTTTCATCATATATATTAGCTCAGGATATATTTCAAAATCATGACCTTCAAGTTCAGGATAAAGGATAGGCATTTTCCTCAAGTGCCTAGATGGATTCCCATACTCTCCCAAAGGTAGCTCAAGTTCGGCCCCTCGGGTGATGGTCAAATCTGCCATCAATGGGATCAAGCTGTTCACGTCTACAGTACGCGAATTAGTAAATCTTTCAATAAATTCTAATCATCTCTCGATCGGAACATGATCAATATACGGGGGTAAATAGGTTTTTCCTGATCGAGTGGTACCTCTGTCTTCAACAGAGATCATGAATGGTATCAACACTTGCTGTTGTCAAGAAACAACACTTAACGCTTAGCTCCCCGACAACGGCACCACAAAATATCTTGATAGCCTGCAAGTGCACAGGTTTGTTAGAGAATGTTTTCACGGAAGTATTAATTCCAGTTTTTATATCGATCCCAACGAGGAGCCTAGGAAAGTGTTTTTATGTGGTGTTTCTGTCGCACCCAAGGTGTCACATGTCTTGAGTGAATTGACTGCAAATGTTGACGGTGGAAGTGGTGAGTAAAAGATATAGGAACTTGCTTAGGAAATAAGTAAATTGCATGAAAGTAAAGATGTGAAAGGTGTGTAAAGGTCCTGCAGATGAGAAGTTAGGCACGGAGATAATCAGTTCATGGTGATAGTAAAAGTGTCAAACAGAATAAGCGGAATAAGTGATAATGATAATTCTTATTTATAAGTGAGTAGTCAAGCAACACGTATACCGACTAGGAGTCCTCATGGCCAATTCTTCCCAATCCAATGATCAATCCACCTATTACCACGATCATGGTCGGCACATTAATTAAGGTCTTTTGACCGGATCAAGGCTTTAATCTTGATGGTTCCTTGTTGTCCTCGAGTAGTGCTAGATCTTCTTTGATATCAGCCGTGTCACTCGGGGGTTGCTGAATTACTAGCATACAAGTTCATACCTATGAGATCTTTGGATCATGTTACCCGGGCCCTTAAATTAGATAACACGCATTAGGCGAACACAAATATTCATTCTCACTATTTAAATAAACATTGCAACGATCACAAATGGATGGAATTAAAGGAGGCACATCACATCTCACCAATCCCCTACATATCCCACGCCTATGGGGATTTACTTAGACTTGAGAGGAAGACAAATCAAACGCATAATTGTATTGCAAATAGAAATCATCTCCAAGTTATTGTAGCAAACCATAATAGCGATTAAAGATCCGATCAAATACAAATCATAGGTAGATCAATGTATCAAACCCTAATCTTACAAGTGTCAATCTCTCTCTCTCTCTCTCTCAAATGATGGAATCATGGTGGAGTGTGTGGTTTTGAGGTTGAAGATCGTCGGAGAACGAGGCGAAGTTCTTCTCCTCTTTCAGATCTAATCTCCCCTTTAGATGGCTTACGACAGCTGTAACTTATGTTCTGTGGTTCTTCTTATCCCCTCGTCTTTACGAAAGTTGCTTGTATTGATATAAGGAAGGCGCCGGTGGGTAGTACGGGCGGGCGGTATGGGCGCGCCCCGCCCTTACCAGTGGTCATTATGCGTACCGACGCCTCCAATGAAAGTGGCTCCAATTGGGGATTTGCTTATTCTGGTGTAATTAGCCCATAAATGTTATCAGACCTTCAATTAATGTTCATTGCCTGAAAACCATCACAATAAACCAAGGATTCACTAATTCCGATATTAACATTAGTGGAAAGGGTTAATCTTCAGTGAATGTGGCAATAAACAAGAGGAAAGCCAATGGTAAAAAGTGATGAAATTCGGAGCTATCAAGCTCCTACTCCCATGGCAACCAAGACTTATCTTGAACTTAACGCAAATGGTAAAGATGTTGTTCAAAAGGTATACTGATCCATGATTGGTTCTTTTCTTTACCTATGTGCATCTAGACCCGATATTGTGTTAAGTGTAGGAGTGTGTGCAAGATATCAAGCGGCTCGTGAAGAAAGCCACTTGATGGCGGTCAAAAGAATCTTTCGATATTTGGTTCATACCCCAAACTATGGTATATGGTATCCTAGGGGTTCAACATGCTCTCTTTGTGGATACATTGATTTGGATTGTGCTGGTGATAAGGATGATAGAAAATCAACCTCCGGGGCTTGCCAATTCCTTGGTATGTCCTTGGTGTTTTGGTCTTCTAAGAAGCAAAACTATATATCTCTCTCCACCGCCGAGGCTGAGTATGTGGCTGCAGCTAGTGCTTGTACTCAATTGTTATGGATGAGGCAAATTTTTAAGGAATATGGTGTCCATTATGACAAAGTGATTCTTTTATGTGACAATGAAAGTGCTATCAAGATTGCCTATAATCCGGTGGATCATACAAGGACAAAGCATATTGAGATCCATCATCATTTCATTAGAGATCATGTTGCCCGAGGAGATATTGAGCTATCTTATGTATCAACCAAAGACCAACTTGCAGATATATTCATGAAGCCACTTGATGAAGCAAGGTTTTGCTATTTGAGGAATGAGCTGAATATCATAGATTCAAGAAGTTTGACTTGATCATCTTGCATACACACCTATTACTTGATCATTATGTGGTTTAGGTGCAGGCATGGACATAAGGGGAGTGCGGTCCTAATCATGGGGCTATCCCCTCCCCCATAATGCCAAAATTAAGAAAATCAATTCTCTTAATATCATTTTGTGATATGTGAGCTTCATTGATGAGTAAAGGTTATGAACCCAAGGATAATTCTTCGCGGTTTCATGCCTCACACTCTTACATGGTGGCCTCGGCCACCGCACCCTTCATTATGAAGGATTTTTTCTTGGTTCTAATTGATTTGGTATTTCACATGACCATTTAGTTGAATTTCATTGACTATTTGGTTCTTCATAGTTTGAGATCTAAACCTAAGCCTGTCACCCTCCCATATAAACATTCTATCTATCATATATGTCCCAAAACTTGAATCTGGCTACTTTTGGTCGAAGAGGGCCAGAGATTCTAGTGTGCAAAGACCAGAGTCTCTGGAGTAGACCGGAGTCTCTGGTGTAGACCGGAGTCTCCGGACTAGGGCAGTTTCTGCCTGTGACTTAAGGGGGGCAGGGTGAAAGAGTCACTCAGACTCTATCTTCCACCCTCGACCCCCACTCTCACACCCTCCGTCTCCTCTTCCAAAACCGCACCCCGAAGGCTATTTTTCCATCGGGAGCTACCGTGCCATCGACCAGCTCCATCCTCTCCACCCCTAGGACCTTCCCCACTGGTGGAACCTCTCCAATGGGCAGATCTGGTACCTTTCTTCTCACCATGAACCTAGGGTTCATCCCCTTCGTTTATTTTGAGTTTTGTACTGATTTTCCCACTGGAATAACATGCCTGCGTGCACTGCATCACTTTAGTCTCATATCCTTTCCCGATCTGCTAGAATCACTCTCACTTGTGGTCTCCATGTGCAACCCAAAATCTCCAGACCAGAGATTCTGGTAGTTCGGTCTAGAGACTCCAACCTAGGTCGGAGACTTCGGTCTGTCTGGCCATAAACTCTGGTCCAGGCTGGAGATTCTGGTGTTGCACACCGGAGACTCCGGTGTAGATTGCCTCTAGCACATCTAGCAAAGCTGTGAGGGTCCTGTGTTTATCTCCGGGACATACGTGCTTACCTCCATGCTATCCCCCTCACTCTATGTTCATAGGAGGTGTGGTTCTCGTCGTGGTCACACCAAGGCCAAGTCTAGAAGGGTGGACCCTCGGTTTAATGAAGAAGCAGGTTAGTATGTGATCCCCCATCCAACCACAGGCAGCAACTCAGAGATGCTAAGTACATGAGGAAGAACCATGAGAACATAGAGGAGAAAAACCGTGCCAAGAGGGCCAAGTATGACAATCTACAATCTCTTGCCCACATGACCAAGAAGGAGTTCTGTGACCTGCACAATACAAACTTCTATGAGCTGCCAAGGACCTGTGTTGATCCTTATTATTTGAGAAAGGAGCAGAAAGTGTTCATGACTGATATCTATAGCAAGCTCACCAAGTCCCCAGTTTGCCTTCAAAAGTATATGGAGCTCGAGTACATGCGTGCCAACAAATATTTTGTAGATGCTCTGTGGATCACTGAGAAGCTCGGGCTGCATGGGCTCATAGAGCTCCGAGAAAATTACAGCATTCCTCTTGTCCAACAATTCTATGCAACTGTGGTGTTTGGGATAGATCAAGCAAGGACCATGACTTGGATGACTGGCAATGTCCGCTGCATTGCTACCTTCTTTGACTTTTCCAGGGTCAGCAATGAGACTTTCCAGGGTGTGTCTGTTCCTATTGGGCACCGTATGCATGATGCTGCTCTTGGTGAGAGCAAGACCAAGTTGGCTCCCCTCTATGGCGAGAAGGTGGTCGTCGGTGAGGCCAAGGGCCTCAAGCCTCTCTACAACTTACTACTGAGGATATTCCGCCACAACATTTCTCCCAGTGCTGGCAATGATGATGCTATTAGATGTGGACTTGTCAACTTACTTCACCATGCTCACAAGGTATACCTTGTTGGCCCTGATGATGAAGGCTATGTTATTGATGTTATGGATTATATTTTTTAGGAGATGCACCATGCTATTCTCTACAAGAAATTTCCTCCATATGCTCCTCTAGTGATGAGGCTTATCAATACTCAAGTCCATGGTTCACCACTTGCTCTTCCTCCCAATCTTATGGAGCATGCCCTGGTGTGTCTCCAAAAGAAAGGGAAGATGGTTTCTAGGTAGCCATTTGAGAGTGAGGATGATGAGACCTCTGAGGCTGAGCGTGCTCCCACCCCTCCTAGGGGCTCCCGGAGGAAGAATGCCTCCAATCCTGCTCCTGTCACACGTGAGTTTGTTCAGGAGAAGGTCAAGAAGGCATCTTTCTGGGAGAGGACACTTTGTTGCATGAATGTGGACATCCGTAAGGGACAACATGATGCCTACAAGAGCAACCGCGGGATTGAGAAGTCCTCAAGGAAATCAAGGCTCAAGGAGAAGAAGAAGAGGAAGGGGACTCTGAGTACAATGATGAGCATGGGGCTGAACCATCTACACAATCTGATCACACATTGTCCTTTTGTGCTTGGAATGAAATGAATGCCATCTTGGTTGATTGGCAGTCGTTCTCAGAGGTCACTTTAGGTTTTGCACCACAGGGTACTTCCTCCTCTCGCCCTCACGGCAAAGGGCCACAGACTTCTACTGCTAATGATGATGATTATGATGAGGATGAGGATGACTACCACGAGGACTCTGAGTGATCTATTTGGGGCGATAGCTTGGACCTTTTGCATTTTTGGCATTTTGATGCCAAAGGGGGAGAAGATCTCCATTAGGATTATCCGGGATTTGCATGGGATGGGTTGTGTCATTTATTTGAACAACATTTTCTTTCTTTTGGTTCGTGTGAAACTTATTTGGTTCGTGTGAAACTATCTATGTGTGTGGACATGCTATGCCCTTTATTGTAATGGTTAAACATCCCCATGTTTAGTTTCTATTACCTGACTTGCTTGTAATACATGATTATGTTGCCGCACCTCGTTAGGGGGAGCATAGTTAGCATAGTTATGTCTCCAATTAAACTTCCCATGCAAAACCTCTTGTTGTCATCGAACACCAAAAAGGGGGAGATTGAAAGGACATTTAGTGTCCTAATCTGTTTTGGTGTTCGTTCACAACATAAGGTTCATTTTACTGTGTGTTAATGTCTACAGGCCAATCTATTGAAAAGAGAAAAGGCCATAATTGCATGGGAAATTCCCTGGCCAAAACTGAGCTTCCTTGAAGATTCCTGACTGGAGTCTCTGGTGTGTGAACACCGGAGTCTCCTGTGTGGTCCGGAGTTTCCCCGAAATGTTGGGGTTCCGCGTATGAAAACAATAAATTTTACCCTACACCCCTGAACCCCTGAAGCTGCCAGGACCTATCTATTAGTAATACAGTAATGGGAGGGGCTTTTCGCGAACTTACCCTTGAAGACCGAAAAGCATTGTCAACGCTCAGGAGAGCGTGGTTGATGTAGACAAGCCGAAGCCAACCTCAAGGTCGTGATGAAGTCCTTGCGCTCCTTGGATCCAATGAATTGAGTGCCTCAAGTGCGACACCTCGCGGGGAGTTACACATGTCCGGTGCCTGACGATGACTCCCGCTTCCCTAATCCAGCAGCAGTTGCGGAAGTAGAGCTCCCGGATCCGAATCCCGCAGCGCGACGGCGCTCCGCGGTGAAGATGTCTCTCGCTCGCACAGTCCAAACTTGGGACCACGGTCACGAGAGAGAGTGGGGGAGAGAGAAAATATCAATTAGAGGTCCTCCCAAAAGTGGGGAGACCTTTATTGATTATTGGTGTATTTAATTTGGCCAAATAGCCCCACTATATATAGGGGGGGAGGTAATACCTCCCTCAAAGTCCCGGGGTGGGACTAAAGGAGAGGAGGGGAGAGGGGAGGCCGCCGGCCACCTAGTGGGCCCCGCACGGGCGGCTAGGCCCAGCCGGCCACCCCCTTGCCTCTTCTCCCTCTCTCCTTTCCCCTAATGGGCCCTCTCCCTCCGGAAATTGGCCCATTAAGCCTTTGACCATTTATTTGATTTTTCTCTTTATTAAATAATTATGAATAAATGATTAAATCAACATTTAACATTCTTTCACCTATTATTCAATCTCCGTGGTCATGGAACACCTTCCACCTCCACTCCAGACATCCTCCGGACTTACCGAAACCCTTTCGGTTTTCTCTCTACAACTCTTCGGTGATTCCACCGATCCTATAAACACTCTCTAAGCATCATCAAGCCCTTAAGCGTGATACCCCACGGTTTGGGAACACTCCAGACATGGTAGGGAGACTCCCGCACCAATGATCGACAGAGGGAGCTGGATGGCCATGTGACCCCTGTGCGTTCCACGAAGATATTTCGTCATTTGAAACGAGACAGTCGTGTCTTATTCTCTTTGTCACTCGATACTTGCATTGCCCGAGATCTGATCAATGACATCACCATGTCGTGTTCAATCTCGTTACTGAACAATGCTACTTGACTCGTTCCCACAAGTGATATCCCCGTGATCAAATCACACGCCGCGTAGCTATTGGATATAACTTCTCCGAGTGGGCCCTTGAGTATCTTCCCGTCACATGGACGGATAAATCCTGCTCTTGACATATATGGCCTCTACGGATTCCTCCGAATACCTAAACACACCTTTATAACCACCGTATTACCAGATGGCGTTTGATGCTATCTAAGCACTCTCGGGAGACAGTGATTTATATAGCCTCACGGTCTAAGGAATAGTCTACGAGGATCCATTTATAATCATCATAACTTGAACTTTGTGACATGAACGTGTCATGATGTTTAGGTTGGGTATTGGTTCATCATCTCATTCTCAGAATGAGATGACCTCATTTCCAACTGGCATAAATGCCACATGATCAGGAAACATGATCATCTGTTGACCAATGAACCAGTGACTAGAGTTTCACTGGGAACCCCTGGTTGTTTATATATCACACGTGTATTGATGTTTCCACTCAGTACAGTTATAGCATGATATAAAACTTAATCATAAACTATATGAAATATGATAATAGTCCTTACTACTATTTGTCTCTAGGGCATATTTCCAACACGAAAGTCCCCGGATTGGACTCAAGAAACTCCCCAAAACCATTCTGTGTGGGGGTCCGGAGATGGACAGGAGATGGGCCGGAATCTCCGGTGTGGTATCACGGACCGGAGTTTCCGGTGTGGAAACACCAGAGTCTCCGATGTCTCTGGTCTGGAGTTCCGACCAAAGTATCCGGTGTGAGCATCAAGACCAAGCCCAAGTCATTCAGAATGCCGGTCCGGAGATGAACGGAGATGGGCTAGAGTTTCCAGTGTAGAACAAAGTCTCTGGTATGCCAGACCAGAGTATCTGGTGTGGAAGGTTCCCAACGGTCAGAAAACGATCTACAGCTGTGAGGTCTATAAATAGGGGACCTCATCTTCTACCTCAAGCTGCTCGTTCTAGATAAGAAAAGGACCACCATTAGAGCCACCAAAACTCCAAGATCTCTTCATCCAACCACCCAAAGTCGCTGATCTTTGGGGAATCGGAGGAGGAGGCATCGATCTATAGCTTCACCAAGAGAGATCTTCATTTCCCCCTCATTCACTTGAGGGCCCCTTGCTCTAGGGTTTCATTGGAAACCCTAGGCCTTGTTTTGGTTCTTACAAGCTTGTCTTTGATTGTGTGACAACTTCCTTGGATTCGAGAGCCCCCAATTAAGTTATGGGTGTGTGCCTCGAACTTGTTGTAAGGTTATCGGATACCACCTTGAAGGTTGCTGATATAGTGGAAGCGTGAATCAATCCCCTTGGGGTGAGGTTCACCGGAGAACAAGGGAGGCCTTTCATATATAAAGTGGTTTGGTACCACCCCTCTCCAAACGCAAATGTACTTCCCCTCAAAAGGAAGGAACTGCGGGACATAATCCTTGTGTCCCTGTGTGCTCACTTCGGTTACTTCTATCCTTTACCGCACCTTACTTTATCTAGGTCTTTCTTAGTTAGTTGTGCTAGTGTGACATATAGGTAAATTCACCTTAGTTGCATATCTAGATAATTTACCTTTGTGTCAAACACTAATTTGAAAAGGAGTAAAATTTGAAGTAGCACCTATTCACCCCCCCTCTAGGTGCCCATACGATCCTTCCAGTAATGATATGGTGAGTGGTGATAGAAATTGCAATGTTCATAGTGAGCTTATTGTTGATGATTCTTCATCTCTATCGCATTGCAATATTTTATCTTTGGACTTAAAAACTTCTAGAACCATAAATGTTACTCATGCTAGTGTTGATAGTCCTTGCATATCTTGTAAAAATTCCATGAATAAATCTCATGATGATATGCTTGCTTTGTCTTGTTGCATGATAAACAAATGCTTCAATTTCCTCTAGTATTTGTGTGGCTAACAATCTAGAGTAAACCAAAGATTCTATGGGCCAAGACAAGGTCTTGAATGGAGCTTGAAGTAAATCCTCATTGTCACCTCCTCTCGGTTCTCACATATTCCTTATGGACAGGGCTACACTGGTACCTTTGAATACCAATATATCTCATAATGATGAGAATGTTGATAATGTAGAATAGGTTGATGTTGTTGCCTCTATACATGAGAAGGGTCAAATTTGTATTTTGTGCTCTCTGTAATAATTAAATTGCTTGCTCTAAATTCATCGAAATCATGACTATTGCTATTGAGAGTAAAAATGATTGATGGTTTGGAAGCTAATGTTGAGGGTCAAGAAATTAGCATTGAGAATATTCAAACTTTTGCCAATAATCTATCTCATACTCTTGAAAAGTACCAAACCACAAAGGAAGCTCTGGAGGAGACTTTTTCTCTAGAATTATCTAGAGTAAAAGAAGCCCATGATAGAGCTCTTGAGGTGGCAAATGATTTCAAAATTAAAGATGATGAACTTCTAGTTGCACATGCTAAACTCCTTGAGGATCTTGAGCTCCTCACAAATGATTCTACGACCATTAAAAGTGAGCTCATCAAACTTACCGAGTCACATGAGCAACTTAAATCTTCTTATTCGAAAGAGATTTCCAAATTTCCTTCTCCTAGTGTTATTGATAATGATGCTTATGCTGCTAACTCTATTTGTTGTGAAGCATCCATATTAAAAGAGAAAGTTGAGCTAACAGATTAACTAGTTTTGCTAACTAGCATTTATGGAAATTGGAACAAAGTCATGGAAAGCTCTCAAGGTCTTATGAGGATCTTCTAGTTTCCCATGATCGACTAAAGTTATATCACGAGGCTACTATGACAAAGGTAACATCTTGTGATCCTCATATGGACAATAGCACAATTTCTACTCAAAATGTCATATTCCCATATGTTAGTCCTAGTAATTCACCAAATCATATTATTTCTACATCTTGTGATGAATTACTCTCCTTGCCTTGTTTCTCTAACAATGAATCTTCCACTTCCTCTAATTCTTGCATTGGTACTAACCATGTAGAGAAACTCAAAGAGCTCAAGGCCCAAGTCACTTCTTTGAATAAAGATTTGGGGAAGTGTCATGAAGGGAAGTTTGCACTCAACAAGGTGTTGAGTGCGCAAAAATCCCCAAAGGACAAGAGTGGACTTTGATTTAACTCCAATAAAAATATGTAGTCCAATAGCAAGAAGTTCAAGAGCTATAATAAGAAGGGATAAGAAAGAGTCAAGAATTCAGCCAACATTATTTGTTTCAAGTGCAAGGAAAAAGGGCATCATGGTAGATCTTGCCCATTGAAGAAGTAGTCTCTTAGTGAGAAGCAACAAGGGAAGTAGCCTCAAGCTCTACCTCAAGTTAAAGAAAAATCACTTCCCAAGAAGGATCAAGCTAACCCTCCTCAAGTTTATGAATCAAATAAGAAGAAACAAGGCAAGATAAGAACTTGCTACATATTCCATGAGAAGGGTCACATAACTTGTTCGTGCAATATTGGTACCTCATCATCCAACCCTATCACAATTGATGATGTTTACTTTCTTTGTAAGGATGAGGTTGGCAATGTGTTTGCTAAATATGTTGGTGCTCAAAGTGGTGTCAAGAAAAGAATGATTTGGGTTGTCAAGCCTATTGTCACTAACTTATTAGGACCAACTTGGTTGGGGACCAACAAGCTAAAACTTGACCAATAGGTGTTATGGGAGGGCATTGGAGACTTGGCTACTTCATGAAGAATTAAGGGATCTTTATCAATTATTTTTGGCCGAAGCCAAGTCACTTGGATTGGCATCATTCTATCTTCTATCCATTTATCCTCCTTGCGGTAACATATACTCAACTTATTTTCATTGAAAGTTACTTGCCCCATGCATGTGTTGGTTTTGTACCTTGCATATGCCTTTGTATATGTTGTGCTTCCCAACTTACTTATCTTGAGTTGTGAAGTATATTTGTGTATGTTGGTTTGCACACCATGTATTTGTATGTTTGTGTTTGAGCCTATATGGCATCTTGTTTGTATCTTATTTGGCTCTCCTGGAGTGTCTAATGGTTCATCCCATTTTGGGGGAGTGATGTTCTTTTGGCATGTCAGAATCCTATAAATGTGTGTTCATGAGGCCACTTAATATTGATATTTCAAGATTATCTAGACTCTATGTGGTATGTTTGTCTTATGAGAAATTCAAATTAAGTAATGACCATTAAACATCTCTTGTTGGATTCTATTCGCATCTTATTTTTGAAGGCCAAGATTCGAAGGACCATAACCTATGGTGTTTGTACTCCAGAGACTCCAGTGGTTACACCGTGGAGATTTTGGTGCTTGCACTCCGGAGACTTCGGACCTAAGAAAATTGGCTTCGATGACTCTCTTTGAAATTGGGTGTTATCACATTATGGGGAGTAATATTCCTTATGTATATTACAAACTGAGAAAATGTGAATATTTGAGGTTGTGACACTTAGAATTGATATAGGAAATTATCTTGCTCCTGTGAAGTTCTAAGTTTTTTTAATGACTCTATTACTCATCTTTTGGATCCTGTTTGTGAGAGACTTTCTTGGTACAGGTTTCCTCATATGTGGGCTTCTATTTTATATTTGGAAACCATTTTCTTAAAGTTACTCCAATCATTTCCTTGCATTATTTTGTAACTTTTAGAATCTCTCTCATGGAATGGTTATTGACACTCATCTTTTGCCATATGCTTTGTTGAAGTGAATATGAGCTTGGATATTGTCACATCCCGAGACCGGCCCCAGGAGAATGATAGTCACCACGCGCCCATAGAACAAGAGACATATACACGCGTAAGGCTAAAAATATGGCGTAAGCCGGTACAGTGGATCTCGAGAAGCTCAAAACTAATATTATTACATATTTATTTTACATTTACAAATGAATTATTCACTACATTCTCTAAGGCACTTCCTGCCCCACCGATCCAGCCTATTCTTCCAAAGATGGCTTCTCCGCACGCACTAACTTAGCATCGACTGCATCTAGAAAATATTAGGGAGCAAGGGTGAGTACAACGAGTACTCAGCAAACTAATCATACACATAGTCATATAAATTGTAAAATAGACTCTGCTTTTCAAAAACAGGTGAATAAAGTGATTAAGAAATTTAAGAATCATGGTGCCAGACATGAAAGTAAGTATTCCCAAACCCGGGAGTCACAGGGGTTAATTTTAACGATTTTACACTCTGTAGATGGGCACTCCGATGTCGACAACCTCAACTAGAACCACATAGGCCTTTAGAAGAGCAGAGTCCTTTGACCCACTAGAACCCGGATACCTAAATTTACTAATGTCGGTCGCTCCTATGGATCCATCACCGACATGTTCCGTTTCAGGGCCGTCCCCAGTGGAGAAATCAGCTAGTCCCATACCTGGACTGTGACCGGTACAATACGGTTACCTTCATATCACCAAGTTTTATTTATAAAAACATTGATATTAATTATTGATAGCTCCAAATTTCAGAACTTTTTATCATTGATTTTCCTCTTGTTTATTGCTGGATTTCGCTGAAGATTACCCCTTTCTACTAATGTTAACATCGCAATTAGTGAATCCTTGGTTTCTTGTGATGTATTTCAGGCAATGAACATTTATGGAAGAACTAATAGCATTTATGGGCTAATTACGTCTAAAGAAGCAAATCCCCAATTGGAGCCCCTTTCATTGGAGGCGTCCAGAGTGCATAACGACCACTGGTACGGTCGGGGTGCGCCCGTACCTTCCGCCTGTACTACCTGCCGCCATCTTCGTTATATCAATACGAGCAACCTTCATGAAGGGGAGACGACGAAAAAGAGAACACAGCCGCCGCAAACTCATCTAGAGGAGAAGAGATCAGATCTGGAGAAGGATAAGAATCCCGTCTCATTCTTCAACGATCTCAAACCTCTGAACCATTCACTCCACCATCATCCCCATTGATACTTAGAGAGAGAGAGAGATTGACATTTGTAATATTAGGGTTTGATACTTTGAGCTACCTCGATTTGTATTTGATTCGATCTTTAACTGGTATTGTGGCTTGCTACAATAACTTTGAGATGATTTCCATTTGCAATACAATTATGCCTTTGATTAATCTTACTCTCATGTCTGAGTAAATCCCCTAGGTGTGGGAGATGTAGAGGATTGGTGAGATGTATTGTGCCTTCTTTAATTCCATTCATTTGTGATTGTTGTAGTGCTTATTAAATTGTGAGAATAATTATCTATGTTTGCCTAATGCTTGTTATCTAATTTAAGGGCCCAAGTAACATGATCTAAAGATCTCATAGGTATGAGCTTGTATGCTAGAGAATCGGCAACCCCCGAGTGATACAGTCAATATCAATGAGGAGCTAGTACTACTCGAGGACAACAAGGAACCATCAAGTTTAAGGCCTTGAACCGGTCGGAAGACCTTAATTAATGTGCTGACCATTGTCGTGGTAACAGGTAGACGGGTCACTGGGGCTAGGAAGAATTAGCCATGAGGACTTTTAGTCAGTATACAAGTTGCTTTCCTACTCACTTATAAATAAGAAATATCACAATCACTTATTCCACTTTATTCATCTGGCACTTTCAGTATCATCATGAACCTTTTCTCTCCGCGCCTAATTTCTCATCTGCAGGAACCTCGAACACATTTCTCATCTTTACTTTTATGTTATTTAATTCTCGCTTTTTCCTCACTCAAGTTTCCTCTATTATTCACTCACCACCTTCCACCTACAACAATTGCAGTCTATTCACTCAAGACCGGTGACACCTTGAATGCGATATAAATACCGCATAAAAACACTTACCAAGGCCCCTTATTGGGATCGATATAAAAACTGGAATTAATACTTCCACGAAAACATGCTCTGACGAACTTGTACACTTTTAGGCCATCAAGCTATTTTCTTGCACCGTTGCCAGGGAGCTAAGCACTAAGTGTTGTTTCTTGACAAAAGTAATTGTTGACACCATCCATGATCTCCACTGAAGACAAAGGTACCACTCGATCAGGAAAAACTTATTTACCTCCGTACATTGATCATATTCCAATTGAGAGATGCCTAGAATTTATTGAAAAAAAATCTAACTTACATACTATAGACGTGAACATTTTGATTCCTTTGATGGCAGACTTGACCATAACCTAGGGGGCTAAAGACGAACCTGATCTACCATTGGGAGAATATGGGAATACATCTAGGCACTTAAGAAAAATGCCTATTATTTGTCCTGAACTTGAAGGCCAAGAATTTGAAATATATCCTGAGCTAATTTATATGATGAAGGAGATTGATTTCATAGAAAAAGAAGAGGAAGATCCTAGTGATCACTTGACAAGGGTCCATGACCCTTGTGCTACTCTTAAACCAACAAGTCTACCAATAGAGTTTGTACTCCTTAAACTCTTTCGCTGGTCTATGAAAGATAATGATTTTACTTGGTTACAATCATTACTAATCACACTATAAAAAGCTATAAAGATTGCATCCGAGAGTATATGCATAAATATTGTTTGTTCACTAAAATCATGCAGATTAAACATAGCATAACAAACTTTCTCCAAACAATTGGAGAAAACTTTTATCAAGAATGGAATAGATTTTATGCAATGATTATGAAAGTCTTGAATCATGGTTTCCATACAATGGGTTTAATGATGAAACAAAAGAAATGATTAATCTATCTGAAGGGGGAACTATTTGCAACTTAACATTTCCAAAATGTGTAAAGCTTTCCGAGGTAAGATCCTTTAATGATGAACAATACAATCCAGTTGAGGATGTTGAACCACAGAAAGGTATGATTCACATACCCCCAGATCTTATACCTGAAGTCAAAAAGTCTATGGAAGAAAAAGGAATAGCCTCGGAACTTATTAAATAAAAAATTGAAATTCTTCAAGCTTATGTAATGGAAGATGATATAAATCTTGCCATGCAAAAGTTTAGATGTCAATAAAAACAGTTTCGTGAGAAAAATTATAAACATCTTATGACTCAGGAAAAGAATATAAGAGACCTAACCGAAGTCTTTGATTACTTGGGGCATGCTACAAAGCATTTAGGTAGATATTTAAGTATGGTTCAAACACACTGTGATCAAATAATCGAAACCCAAACTTTGATTTTGAACCAAGGAAATTTCAATATTGTTTCTACTAATATTGTCACTAGACGTGGCACAAAATCACAGGAACCACGAGGGACACCTTGGTATTAAGAAGAACAAGCCCGCAAGGTAAGAGAGACTCAAGAGATGAGTCAAAAAGAAGAGGGCCTAGTTGATCCTGAAGATGATATTGATTATGAAGCTCAAAAAAGAGAACATGAGGCTTCAAAAGCTAGAGAAGAAGAAAAAGAAGGAGATAAACATAAACTATATGACTTAGATGCTGAGATAGTCGACTCAAGGGAAGAGGCCGATCTTAGAAAGGAGCAAGAAAAGCAAGTTATCCCCCACATGAAGAGTGTGCCGATAAGCAAAAGTCAGCAACAAAGAAAACGAAAAAATATGCTAAACTAGTGGCAAAGGTAAAAGAGAAGGTAATACCCACCAAAAAGAAAATTCCTTATCCTAATCGAGTTCAGTATGAAACGGATAAAGCTATTTATGATTCTTTTGCCGAGGCCTCTGGGAAGCCTTCATTTAGAACTTCCTTTAAGTAATGTTATTCAAGTTCCTAATTATAAAAAGTTTATGCGAGATATTCTTAATATCAAAAAAGGTAACTAAGACTGTAGTAGTAATGACAAGCTTTGGTGATAAGCTGCCTGCTAAGCTTGGGGACCCAGGTATACCAACTATCTCTTGTGCAATTGGAAAAACAATTGTAGTTAATGCTCTTTGTGATCTAGGAGCAAGTGTTAGTGTCATGCCTTATTCCTTGTTTAAAAAATGAACCTTGGAGAGTATTATCCCACTTCAATCACTTTGCAAATGGCTGGTAAGACAACTAAACAACATGTCAGTATGATCGAAGATGTTCTACTTAGAATAGACCAACATGTTATACCTATTGATTTTATTATACTTGATGTTCCTGAAGATGACAAACTTTCTATCATCCTTGGAAGACCTTTTCTCATCATAGCTGGAGCTAACATAGATTGTTCTAGCGGTAAGATTGTCTTTAATATATATGATGATCAGACTGTATGCTATTTTCCAAAGAAATAGGAGCATAATGGAAAATATGTTCCACCACCTAAGCGTATCCAAGCGGTAAAAACCATAGATGAAGAGCAGCTTGAGGTAAAAGCTAATAACACGGAGATTGGCTGACAAGCTAAACTCTAGAATAATGGAAGTCAACCCATTCTTAATAAGTTAAGCTTAAATTTGTTTTATTTTCTTTTACTTTGCGTGTATTAATAAATTTGTTCGAGTTTTAAGATTTGCAAAGGATTTACCCTAGTGGAGTTTAAAGAAGTAAGAGAAAAGTGAAGGGAAGAAGTAAACAGGATTCGATCAATGTAACAAGCACCGGTAGCCGGGCTCCTGCATCACTTCACAGATTGAACTTTGACGAAGTCACCAACAATTCACTATATCAATAACGATCATCGGTATGGCCGGATACTCCCGTACCGCCCGCCCATACTGAACTTCGATGGATTCGCCAAGACTTCACAGTACCGATAACGAGCAAGGGTATGGCTAGGACGCGCCCGTACCAGACCATCTAGGTTTGATCTCGAACCCTAACCTTGATCCAACAGTGATGACCACCGGTACGGGCGGGATGCGCCGTTACCACCCGCTTGTATCGACTACATCGCTAGGTAAAGGCCGATGGCGGCTGGCTCACATCCACCTCCTTTCTTCTTCTTCCTTATTCTTTCTTTCTCTTTCTCTCTCCCCCTCAAACTCTAATGTCCTAGAACCTCTGATTCTTCATTGATGTCGTGTTTTTAGTAGGGGAATCTTCACATTGGTAAGTTTCTCATCCGATCTATGCTTTATTTTCAGAAATCCATGGTTGAATTCCTCACAATGGCTATTTAGATGAGTTCACCATATTTTGAGATTATTTTTGATTCCTCATGTTAGAATTTGTAATTTCTGCCTATAATCATTTGTTTATGTGATAGAAACTTGATGCCTATATTTTTATTTAAAAAAATTACAGCACAATGCATAACATTGGTAGGATTTTCCGCTCAGGCAAGGGCTCAAGAACAGTAGGGGCCTCGGGCTCTACTAGGTCGCCGGGTTCGAAGAAGAGACGTTTGGAGGTTGATAGCTTGAGAGCCGCCATGAGCAAAGACTATGAGAGGGTGAGCCAACACAGGGTTTTACCCACTAAGTGGGTAGACTGTGAGTTCCTCTCCCGCCAGGGTCTTTTGGAGGACTTCGAGCAGATGACTGTGCAAGATGGCACGGTCCCTTTCTCCTACCTCTCTGTTGACACCTACGAGCTTGCCATGTACGAGTTCCTGTCATCGTTCCACGATGATCTTGAAGTCTAGGAGCGTAATGGAACTATAAACAGAGTTGGATCCTTACTGAGGAGGAGTTCTAGGAAGCATTGATCCTCTTGGGGAGGATTGCACGGCCGGAAGGGCACCCCAACTCGGAAGACGCACAAGATGGCCAATAGCAGTAGGAGCACGGTGGAGAGGACTGGAACACAGCAAGCTGGGATGACTCTGGTCAGCAGCACCATCACCAGCAACCTTTCCCTTAGTACCAGTAGCAATGTATGCCTCCACCACAACAGGGATTCAACTATGTCCCGAGAGGTGACTTTGACCAGGTGGTGCATCACATCAATAACATAGAAAATACGTTGCATGATGCAAACGCCAACATAGTTAACCCCACCCAAGACTGCACATCCTTCATGACCGACTTTCCAAACCGCTACCCGAACTTCCCATACCAGTAGCTGCCGCCTGATGCAAGTGGCAACTTCTGATTTTAGATAGGCTAAGAGCCTAAGCTCGGGGAGGTTAAACTCCTCCCACCTTTTGCATCCATATTTTTCATTCTTCTTTTGATTTATTTTGTTTTCATTCTAGTGCATGTTTACTTTCAGTTTTGCATTGATAAAAAGAAAACCCAAAAATATTAGACTAGCTTTTATCTTGATTTGTGCAAATTTCTCTCGGCTCTTGTTGATTTTTCTGCAGGTTATTCACTTTTAGTGATTTAGCTATGGAGATGAACGCAAAGAGTTGACTCAAGAAGGAGATGAGCAAGCAAGAGGAGGTACCACATTCTTATTTTCCCTCTTCCTGTAAGTTTATTCATGAACATTTTATGTATGTTCGATTGCACTTGAGTTCTACTCCTCGCTTAACACGCTATCTTTTAGGACTTGAGCTCAAAGGTTTTTGTCACTACTTTGGTTGAGACTTACGACAATTAATATCAGTTTGAAAAACAACTCCTTGGATTAAAATCCAAAATTTTAATAATAAAAGAAAGTTTCTATTGACAACTTTGGTGCCATGTTTTTGTATTAAGGGCTTAATATTAGTAGTACTCAACCCCACATACTGATCATTGACTTGATGATACCTTTTGAACAAGAATTGTTTGATAGAAAAAACTTTTTATGGTGGGAGAGGGAGATGTCAAAACCTGTTTTGACCAGCTGTAAAAAAATAGGAGAAGAGAGAAAAAGTTCTATGTTTCTCATACACACCTTTGTGATGCCAACAACTCCGCTAGATTTTGAACAATCTATGGTATAACCCTGGATTTCGGCTATGAGTTGATGACATGAGTGGCATACATGTCACAATATGGGAAAAATTATTGGTGTTCTCAAAGGTTGTGTAAGCATTTGTAAAAAGAAACAATCAATGATCCTTGATGGCTCAGTGTACGACGCCAGAAAAGTGCTAGTGGAGTGTTGATGTAGAGCTCGTTGGGGAACCCCAAGAGGAAGGTATGATGAGCACAACAGCAAGTTTTCCCTCGGTACGAAACCAAGGTTATCAATCTAGTAGGAGCAAGGAAACACCCCAATGGTGTTTCTAGCTGAATGTTGCTGAATGTTACACCGGTACACAAGAAGAACGTGGAGACCTGCAAAACACAACCACAAAACTCTGTCCCCAACTTGTGATGAGGTTGTAAATCTCACCGGTTTTGCTAAAAACAAAGGATTAAATGTATCTAATGGAAGGAAATAATACTTTGCAGAAAGTAAACACAAAGCAGTAAACGGTTTGTAGATTGAATGTAAAAGAAAGGACCAGGGTCCATAGTTCACTAGAGGTGGCTCTCCTTAAGATAGATAACATGCTGGGTGAAAAAATTACAGTGGGGCAATTGACAAACATTGAGAAAGCATACAAGCATATACTACTCATCTTGACTCCTTTAAGATTCGATTGGGCATTACAACATTATACATAGACTGCCATCCAACTGCATCTATGACTAATAATCCACCTTCAGGTTATCATCCGAACCCCCTCCAGTATTAAGTTGCAAGCAACAGATAATTGCATTATGAATCGCGTGTAATGTAAACAATACGATTGTTCTATGAACAAAGGATTGTTGTTTTCTCCCTAGTAGCAACAGCACATCTAGTACCTTAGAGATTTCTGTCACTTCCCCAGATTACCAGAGGCATGAACCCACTATAGAGCATAAATACTAACTCTTGGAGTTGCTAGCATCTACTTTGCCAAGATAGCTACTAACAACGGAAAGCATGCAAGATCACAAATAACAAAGACATGATAGAATCAATAATCAATCTTAAATAGCATCTCAATATCCATCGGATCCCCGCAAACACAACATGCAGAATTACAAATAGATGATCTTGATCATGAACGGAGCTCACACGATCTAGACATGAAAGCACAAAGGAGGAGAACCAGCCATCTAGCTACTACATGGATCCGTAGTCCAAGGATGAACTACTCACGCATCACACCGGAGGCTTGCATGATGATGAAGAAGGCCTCCAGGGTGAATTCCCCTCTCCGGTAGGGTGCCGGGAAGAGCTTCAGATCCCTCCGGTCTAGGGATGGAGATGACGGCGGATACAGACTCTTTCGTGGATTTTTGATCGGGCCCTTAGGGTTTTCATCCTGAGGGCATCTTATAGTCGGAAGGGGAGGCCGAGGGGGTGCCGGAGGTGGCCACACCACCCCCTGGCGCAGGCCAGGCTAGGCCGAGCGGACAGGTGGTGTGGTGGCCCCCTGGCCCCTCTCCGTCTCGTATTCTGGCATCTGATGACTTCCGGAAAAATAGGCACTTTGGCTTTTGTCCCGTCCAATTCCGAGAATATTCATTTTCTGACTTTCCTGGAACCAGAAATAGCAGAAAACAGGCAGCTGGCACTGTGGCTCTTGTTAATAGGTTAGTCCAAGAAATCATATGAAAAGTACTCCAAAGTGTGGACAAAACACAAGAAAGTGGATAAAACCAAGCATGAAACATCAAAAATTATAGATACATTTGCAATGTATCAATCCTTGAAAGCGGAAGAAAAAGAACTACCATCAAGATATGAGCTGAAAACATTCAATACTTTTTGGGAACTTTGGTATCACCTCACCATCTAAAATGAATAAATTAGAGTTCTTGAAAGGCAAGGAAAAAAGAGGTGTTTGATAGCCGTGATTATCAAAGTGGGTGTTAATGAAAAGCTCTAAGTTTATCCTTCTTTTGACATCTACTTGTGCACCTTTAATTTTGACTTAAGTGTCCTTGCTTGAAAACATTTTTACTCTCATAAAAAGAGAGGCGCTGAAAAGAATTGATTTGCAAGCCTAGCCAAAATTTTGACAATCTCATTTGAGTTTTAAGAGATATTAGCTAGCGAGTTACTTGCGTTTAGGAATTGAACTTAACTGCAATTGTTCAGATATATTATTCTTATGTTCAAGGTTGCAGGATTTGAGACAAAGGAATATGAAACAACCTCAAACTTGTGAGCTTTCTTCTTGATTCAATTCCTCACTATTACTCATTATAGCTTTGTCACTCGAGGGCGAGTAACAACTAAGTTTGGGGAAGTTGATAACTCCAAATTTCATCACTTTTTATCATTGATTTTCCTCTTGTTTATTACCGGATTTCACTGAAGATTACCCCTTTCTACTGATGTTAACATCGCAATTAGCGAATCCTTGGTTTGTTGTGATGGTTTTCAGGCAATGAACATTTATGGAAGATCTAATAGCATTTATGGGCTAATTACATCTAAAGAAGCAAATCCCCAATTGGAGCCCCTTTCATTGGAGGCGTCTAGAGTGCATAACGACCGCTTGTACGGTCGGGGTGCGCCCGTACCATCCGCCTGTACTACCTGCCTCTAGCTTCATTATATCAATACAACCAACTTTCATGAAGGGGAGACGACTAAAAAGAGAACACAACCGCTGCAAACTCATCCAAAGGGGGAGATATCAGATCTGGAGAAGGAGAAGAACCCCGTCTCATTCTTCGACGATCTCAAACGTCTGAACCATTCACTCCACCATCATCCCCATTGATACTTAGAGAGAGAGAGACTGGCACTTGTAAGATTAGGGTTTGATACTTTGATCTACCTTAGTTTGTATTTGATTCGATCTTTAACTGGTATTGTGGCTTGCTACGATAACTTTGAGATTGCAATACAATAATTATGCCTTTGATTAATCTTCCTCTCATGTCTGAGTAAATCACCATAGGCGTGGGAGATGTAGGGGCTTTGTGAGATGTGTTGCGCCTTCTTTAGTTCCATCCATTTGTGATTGTTGTAGTGCTTATTAAATTGTGAGAATGATTATCTATGTTCACCTAATGCTTTTTATCTAATTTCAGGGCCCAGGTAACATGATCTAAAGATCTCATAGGTATGACCTTGTATGCTAGCGAATCGGCGGCCCCCGAGTGACACGACCAATATCAATGAGGATCTAGTACTACTCTAGGACAACAAGGAACCAGCAAGTTTAAAGTCTTGATCCGGTCGGAAGACCTTAATTAATGTGCTAACCATTGCCGTGGTAACAGGCATACGGATCATTGGGACTGGGAAGAATTGTCCATGAGGACTTCTAGTCGGTATACGGGTTGCTTGCCTACTCACTTATAAATAAGAAATATCACCATCACTTATTCCACTTTATTCATATGGCACTTTCACTATCACCATGAAACGTTTCTCTCCGTGCCTAATTTCTCATCTGCAGGAACCTCGAACACATTTCTCGTCTTTACTTTTATGTTATTTAATTCTCGCTTTTTCCTCACTCAAGTTTCCTCTATTATTCACTCACCACCTTCCACCTTCAACGATTGCAGTCAATTCACTCAAGGCCGGTGACACCTTGAGTGCGACAGAAACATCGTATAAAACACTTACCAAGGCTCCTTATTGGGATAGATATAAAAACTAGAATTAATACTTCCACGAAACATGCTCTGATGAACCTGTGCACTTGCAGGTCATCAATTATCATTCCCAATTCATATCCAAGCTAGATGTACGGTGCATACCGATGGCTCCGCCAGATACATCACCGCATATCGACACTGACACATAAGCCCACACATATTTCTAAGCATATTCACATATCTCATATATCAAATAATGCATCTTTAATTTTTCAGACAAAACCTAAATTACAAAATATATGAGAGGATATAGATCAGCTTGCCTCGGTTAGAAAATCCTTCTAGATATAACACTCCATGTCAATATATATCCAGATCATATATAATCCCAAGAAGAAAACCAGCAATCAAATAAAACCCCAGCAATATAATCCTACTCTCCAAATAAATCCACCAGCTCTCAGATTCCATTGCCTCCAAACATGCACGTATGATCGCATGCTCTCTCTCTATCACCCTGGACAACACTATGTTATGCTTGTACTTCCCTACCTCACACTCCCTCTCTCACTCTACTTGTTGTCTCTTGTACTCTCGGTGTCTCAATGGATGATGTGGTGTGAGTGCATATATTGCAGTGGCAGCTATTTATAGAAGGAGGAAGTAGAGACTCTCACTAAAATATCTAAACTGCAAACGCCATACCTGACTAAATATCTAACGCCACAATGATCTAAAGAGCCGAGTCAACGATCACCTCCAATCTACGTGTCAGTAAACCGCAGGCTGACTGCATGCACAGGTTCACGTCAGAGAAAGGCTGGCAGCATATGCACGCCTGGCCTCTAATAGAAAACCACGTTTCCCCTTCAAAATAAATTACATGCATGAAACCTGCCGACATGACTCTAGGGCAGAAATGTTCTTCTATTCTTCTCTCGCATGCGGCAACACACTAACAAACACATTACTAGCTAGCTACTTCTACTTTGCTCCATCAATCATACAAAATGCTTCTATTGGTTAGTTGATATGCACATGCTAAACAAGTTTTATTTTTTAACTCCTCTATTTCTTATTTGAATCATGTATTAACAATTCAAAGAGTAGAGATTAGCAAGATCCAAATTATTTTTAGAAGTTAATTATTTACTCAAAATCTGGCTTATCATAGATATATTTGGAAACCACCACCGAGAAATAATTTAAAATACCTCTTGTCCTTGTAGAATTGGTTGTTGTAACCTTGCTCCCTATAAAATTGGTTGTTGGAACCTTGCTCCATACTATAATCGGTGGTAGAATTTATTGATCATATTGAAATTGGATCTTTTTTATATTTGCCTTATCTCTTACCAATAAAATTTTTTCTATAACCGTCGGTGTCTTCCTTGCCTCTTGTGGATCCATTTGATTTGTTTAATCTTGAATAGTGTTTTGTTCAATATAGGTAGAGTGATGATCCTATATGTGTGTGTTTTGTATTCAAAGGAAAAAATCTTAAATAATGCACAAACCATGGGGGAGGTATCCTATATGTTTTTGAACACTCTATTTATTCTTCTATCATAACATGCTTTGATCCATATCATGTTTTATGTATTTATAAGATAAATCTTTTATTTTTAGTAATTTGTGCCATCTTGAAATGTGCGTAGGACCTTGGTTTGGTTGTTGGAACCTTGCTCCATTTATGGGAGTTGGTTATCCCATTCCATGTTATTTGTTTTACTTTCTTAAATGAGATAAACCTTTGAGCATGTGTGTTTTGGTTATTCCTTACGCTCCTTGTTTTTTCCTAGTTACCTTATTGGGATTGGTAATCAATCATGTGTTGATTTGGTGCTTTGATATTATTTGGACAATGTTTTATGGGTCACACTCTTGTGTGTCTCCTTGGTTTAATTGGTGTGTTTGTCCAAATTGTATCTAAAGGTTGGTTCTTGAAAGCCATGTACATGCATATTTACTAATGTAATTTTAATGGCATGCTTGCTTTCGTTGATCTAATATATAAGGTAAACTTCATCATATCCTAATTTGGCTAAGATGTGCATGGAATTCAATTTCATAGCTATATGCACATATTTATGTGGAGTTTGCCCTATGTATTGTAGGCTCTAACTCTTTGGACCCAATGAGTTTGGGGACCATTTTGTACTTGAATTTTGTTTTAGGTACATGGTAGATGCATTGGATTCTTGCCTCATTCATAAATAATATGATGTGAACAAATTATAAATGGACACAAGCTAGGATTTCAAACGAAATTTTATCTACTACATCCTACCATTGCAATCTCGGTAACAAGTATCTTATTCATGCATACATATCTTGTGTCCAAACTCTTGTAGATTTCAACTTGGCATGAACATCCTTTGCAAATGTTGTGTTTTCTTGCAAATATATCTTTAGAAAATATCTTTATTGCTTATGTGGGGAAGTTGAGATGATCACATATGTTGGGGGATATATAAAATCATGTTCATGATTCACCAATCCCAAATATGCCATCGTATCAATTTTATTTCATATATTTTCCTCAGTATGCTCTCATGTGCAATATTGATGATAAATTGCAAAACTAATCCTTGTGATACTTGCTGCCTTTCCCAATGCATTCCAACTATCTATTTTCACTTGTTGATATTTGTGATGTATTTCCTGTGTTGGTGTTTTAAGTTCATTTGTGTACAGTATGAGGAAATTGATCCTTTGGCCATGCTTCAAGTAAAGATATTATTGGTACATTTTCTGATCTCTTGTTTGATATCTTGCTCTTTCCTTTAGTAACTATCATATGTGTACATGTTCCTTTGTGGAAATATATCATCATGATTGTCTTCCACCTAGAAACTTATACAAGTGGGATTAGTTAACTTTCTCGTTGATCTTCAAATTCCCTAGAGTCCACCTTTTATTCCTTTTTATCCTTTGTTGGCTCCCAAATTTTTTACATGAGTGCTTGCATAATCTCATTTGCATCTTCAGGCACTCATATGTGATGAAGATTTTTGAACTCTCATGCATTTGTGTTTTTAATTGATTTTGGGGGAGTTAGGATTTCATGTTTGTGCACTTCTTATTTTGATGCAATTATTATATTTGGTGCAAAACCTTGGGGAGCTTCCCTATTTTATTTAAGAACACACATTTGCTCTATTGCATAGTTTTTGTGTTTTAAATGATGTTGGAAGGAGTGACGATCCCATGTTTATGCATTTTTTATTCAAGTGAAATTATTGTAACTTGTGCATGAACCTTGGGGAGCTTCTCTATTTCATTTAAACACTTATTTGGTATTATCATGATATTTTTTTGAATTGTTTTTTGGATCTTTTGATTGATTGCTTCCTTTGCTTAATGATTTATATCACTGCCTTTTATTGCAATATTTGGATCCTTGATATAGTTTGATTTCCTCCTAATATTCTTCATTGGATATGTGCATATGGTTCCAATCAAAAAACGAGAAATGCAAACCTTGTGGAATAACTCTCATTGTATTGGCCTTCTAGAGTTTTCACCCATTTTCGCAATGCATGCCAATGGGGAGAAGTTTTAGAGGGTTTAAGGGAATTTGGTTTTATTCTTTGAGTTTTTTCTTAAGCATTTAGCTCTCATGTTTTTCATCTTTGTGTGTTGTGTTGCATCTTGAATATATAGAGGAAACTCCGCCATTGGTAATGGTTGGCAATATATGCAATGATGTTGGCAATATATGCAATGAAATTCAAGTTCATTCACACATGCATACATTTTGGGGGAGTTTGTTCTATATATTATGGTTCTACTAACATCACATGATTTTGTATCTTTTGATGTTAGAGCAACTGGGTTCTTGCTTTAAATTCCTTATTATAAACCCTCTTAAAGGGATTGTCATAAATTACCAAATTGGGTAGATTGAAAGGCCATGTGGTTTGGTAATTATTGACAATCTTTATGTACTAATGGTTGTATTGAGTTATACTTGTAGAGATTGTCCATAGGCAATGCTTGAACCATGTGTTGGGTTCAAGGTTGAAAGAAGAAGAAATCAAATAAGATCAAGTGATGACCAAGGTGATATTCAAGATAAGATCCAAAATATGGTCATGTGAGAGTTGAGCCTATTTCAAGCATTTAAACTAAGATCAAGTGATGACCAAGGTGATATTCAAGAGAAGATCCAAAGTATGGTCATGTGACAGTTGCGCCTATTGCAAGCATGTCTCGAAGAATGAGAAGGTTGAGTTTATGTTAGACACATGATCATCTTATGAATAGAGAAGAAAATGTAGAAGGCAATGGATTCATGAAGATGTGCTTAAGTTAGGCCTTCCCATATTGAGTATGGGGAAGCAATATGTGAGTATTCACAAAGCAAGTGAAACCAAGCGTAATCAAGAAAGGTGTTCCAACTTGAAGTGGACAATATAGTCATCATCCAACTCAAGTGGAATATAATGCGCAAGGCAAAGGTATGAACTTGATAGGTTTTCTCTTTTACTAGTATCTTAGTGTTGGTTGAGAGACCAGGTTATAGGATAGATATCCATACTATCAAGAGGGTTCTCCAATGAGTAACTTGACCATGTTAGGATAGATATCCTTGGCATCATGTTTCTTGGTTGTTATTTGTCTTTTACCCATGTGAGTATTTATATCTTGTGGTTATATTCGTAACAAGCTCAAGTTCATAAAAAATGTATTCTGAATGAAAAACCTATTGTGTTTTTTATATTGGAGGTTTTACTAGTTCATCTTTTATAGAGAGGTCAAATATTTCATCATTTTGTTTATCCTTCTTTGTGGTACTATGATGTTTCTTTGCATGATCTTGTAGAGCTTGTTTCCCTATTCGAAACGAGCCCAAGATCATCGAAATTGGAGTTTGTATGTAAACATTATGGTTGTTTTTGTATTTGTATTTCTACCAATTTTGCAAGACCGCTCTGGACTAGTCTCTGGTGTTCTCTCCGGACTGAGTACAGAAAGGTTCCACTTTGGCCCCTGAATGGCATGGGTGCACTAGAGTTTCCGATCCTAGTCCAGATACTTTGGACCAGGAAATTTCTGGGCCTAACGGTTAGATTTCTAGGGACCTATTTAAGGGGCCCTTCTTCCCGAATAACCCTAACCATTATTGCAAGTTTTTCCCTCCATTGTTGACCTTCTTGAGCTTGCTTTCTCTCAATCCCTCCAATGATTCTTGTATCCTTGTGAGGGAAAAGAGAGGGGAGATTGATGCATGGTTTCCTATGATTAATAACAGGGTTATTGCAGTACTTGTAGCATCAAATATTATTTATAAAGTTTGTCCCTTGGAAGCTTTGCGAGTGGCAATCAACACAACCCCGCAGCCACGTTGTTAGTGAAGCCACGTTCGCACCCAAAATGGTGTTTGGAAATAGTGTACACTATAAGTTGCAAGAGTAGTAAACAAGAGAGATTTGAAGTATCAAGTAACAAAGCAAATAACAAAAGTAAACTAAAGCAAGAGAGTGTCTATGAAGTATTGTATGATATGATTGAGGGGTTCTCAAGGAGTGTAGGTTTCACCACTAGCATGGGAGAATTATGAATGATTAGGATAACCTATTTCTTATGTCATGATATGTGTGGAGAGAGCTCCATAATAAGATGTTCACTATAAGGCTCGTAGGCAGTCACTTTGTTGAGCCAGGAATGAGGTCATCTCTAAACAATCACCAGGATGTGTGAGAGCAGTTACCCATACAAACCACCACAATTAAGGGTCTCCTCATGGATATCATAATTATATTAGTGAATCTCTCTTTATTCCTCCTTTTACAGTGCAGGTTGCTAGCCAGTACTTCTAGTCACAATAGCCCTGGGCACAATTCCAGACACGTCCAAAGGATTTCACCCTTTTATTTAGATCCGAAGGCAAATGTTATGTGGCCGACTACACATACCATCTAAATAGAGAGATCAAGCACATATAATAGATCAATAGATCATGGACACAAGTAATAGATCATATTTATTTCAATTCATAATAATACTAGGGTTTCACCATCTCTCCCTAAGAACAAGGAAACTACTCATACATGAAGGGGATCACCATCATGGCAATAGTATGGATGAAATATAAAGGTAATATTGAATACAAGTGCAAATCCACAATAGATATTGGATCACAACAAAGTAAACAAAGGGGATCGAAGCTGGAGATGTTGTTGATGAAGATGGTGATGAAGATCAATGTGTATCCCTTCAAGATGAAAGTATCCTCTCTAGATTGAGTGGTATAGTGGTGTACATCTTGTGGGCGGTGGCTATCGAGGCGATGGAGCGGCAGGGCTCCGCCCCTGTGGCGTGTGTGGACTCTCCCCCTTCTTCTAGAGTTTCCCCCTCTTGAAATAGGCATCTAGAGGTCGGTTTTGCGAACCGACGGAGCTAGGGGCCGAATATTCCCATTGGGCCTTCAGAAATGTTGTTCTGTTTGACGAAACAAATCCGTTGGAGAGTGGTACGACCATACGGTACGGGCGGGCTCTGCGCGTACTAGTGGCCGTTATGCTTGCTTCACTCTGCAATGTTTTGGCCGCCATTTCTTTATATGGACTCCGATTGAGGTGTTCTTTGGCTCAATGGAATCATATGAACGAGGGATACAACACCATGGCCTTGGATATTCATTTGTATTTGATGGAAAAACTCACTTTTTCCTCCCCTCAAATGGCTAAGTCTAGTGCCTGTAACTCCTTCATATTGAATCCTCTTGGCTCCTTTTATCCATGATTGTTTAGAGCACTTACACACAAGTCAAAGACAAGAAAAAGGTAATAAAATCCTACTAAACTAATAATTGTGCAAAGTCCATGTGAAAATGAATGAGAACTAGCATAATAGGCATGGTTGTAGCTAGATGTAGCATGTAATGAGTGACAATATGAATAATTTATATACTTAAATATGCTTCAGTTTTGGACTAATTAGAGATCTAGATCTACATTTTCACCAATAAATCTCTCCTCTAAGTGAGGGGCACCCATTGGATCTAGATATTGGAGTCTTTTGTGGATTTCCTCTTGTGTTCTTCCTCTCTTATTCCCCCATTGTGTAGCTTTGGTGTAATTTGGGAGTGAAGGAGCTTCTCATGTTCTTTCCATTGCATTAGGTGCATTTGTTTGAGTTCTTGGTGAGGATTCTATTGGATGAAAGTGACAAGCTTTTACTCTTGCATTATTGGAACCCTAAATGGTTGGTTGAGGTGCTGCGGATTTCTTGGAGTCTCAAATTAAGTTGTGGAGATTTTCCCCAAGCATATTTGCTAGGAGCCTCCAATTTAGTTGCAAATAAGTTCCCCAAGCTTTGTGCGAGGTTACGGATTACCAATGACAAGTGCACCGAATAGTGGATCGAGTGTTGGAGATATGCCCTAGAGGCAAATAATAAACCGTGTTTATTATCATATCTCATTGGTTCATAATAAGTTTTGTGTCGTGCTATAAATTTTTTAATCGGAAACATTGGTACATGTGTGGTATGTAAAAAAACCAAGTCCCTAGTAGCCTCTATTCAACTAGCCCATTGGTCAACTGATGATCAAGGTTTACTAATCTTGGACATTTATATCAATTAATAATGGGGTTATGTCATTAGGTGAATGATATGGTGGACATACCCAATATAAGTATTGCAACACAATCAAGTCATAAAGTTCATCGTTACAAAAATTAGGAAAACATTGTAATCTACTCCTTAGACTATGAGATCATATCTAATCACTATCACCAGAGGCTGCCTTGACTACATCAACCATTACACCATAAAAGGGTGATCATAAAAGTGTATCTCAGGTATTCCTAAGGGATATGCTGAGGCGTACATATCAATATTGGGATTTGTTCTCCTGCGTGACGGGAGATTACTTTGGGCCCAATCATTGAGATTACATCCGTGAAGCTGCGTGACGTATGAATAGGAAATGAGGATGGAATTTTACGGGAATGTCCTAAGTAGCACTTGTCGAAAACAAGGTTGAACTAGGTATGATGATACCGACACTCATATCTTCGACAAGACAAGTTTCAAAGTAACAAAGGGAACATGACTCGACGTTTATGGTTTAGCGACATATATTCATGGGATCCCTAGAGGTCATTATGGGTATCTAGGTCCCATTAATGATCATTGGTCAGAGAAGCGTCTCGATTATGTCTACAGTGTTCCCTAACCGTAGGGTAACACGCTTAAGGGTTCGATGATGCATTAGATATAGTTTTGGAATCATCAGGACGACCGGAGAAGAGAGAAGAGAGAACCAGAAACATTCTATGTGAATCCAAAAGGTGTTTCAGAGCAAAGGAAATTAAATAATTTATATTTAATATTAATTAAAGGAATTAATATTAAACATTATATATATATAATATTTAGGGGCAACCCACCTTAATGGGCCCCTCCCGGAGGGGAGTCCCTATAGGGGGCGCTCCATATGGATAAGGTGGGGCGCCTAGGGTTTTGGGGTAGGGCCCACCCTTGGCCACCGCCTCCACCCTTGCCGCTGAACCAACCTCTTGATACATTCGATCTAGATTCATGGATGTAGTATAATAGATTTTTTCCTAGAAGACCTAGGTTTAATCGAACCTCGGAAAGCAATGCTAAAAGGAAATAAAAAGGGCACGTCTACAAGACTTTGTTTGTTCGTTTTACCTTAGTTTACCGGACTAATGTAGTTTACTTTATATTGGGTTGAACCAATGTATGGAGATAGGCCAGGGTTGAAGATCCACCTGCATCTTCACATCATATGGGATAAAAGATAAATAAGCATAGTCATGTATAATGTTTGAATGGAGATAATCTCTTGTGGGCAACACATCCTAATATACTAGAGCCCCCATGATGCAACGGGCATAGCAATAGTCTTTTAATCCAACCGAGTGCACACCGAAGCAATAGGCTACAAACAATTATTAAGTGTAAAACACAGATCAAAGCTTTAAGTCGTGATGTTGTTGTGATCTCGAATGGGGCGCTAAGCAAAGACCGTACTACCCTTTATGTCACTGAGGTTCTTATCAGATCGCCGCTAGCCAAGCATCTCACCTCAAGACTTTCTCAATCTATGGGATATTGGGTACCTACAAGTCCATAGATCGAGACAAGTGACAAAGAAACAGAAGATAAAAATCTTAGTTGCAAACAAAATACGACACTCCGATGATCTAGATGCACATAATCGTTGCAAGGTTTCTCCCCAACCCGCAGCCCGTGAGGACTACTCACTTATAACAAATAGATCGGAGATAGAAAACATCATGAAAATACTTAGATTGAAATCAAATATTCTTACAATGGTCGCCAAATCACAAGGAGATCTAAAGTACAAAGCAATGGCTATGGCTAGTGGAAGAATGGGTGGTGGAAGTGATGAACAATGGATGAACAATGGTGTGGATCTCCTTTGGTGGTGTTGTGATGTAATCTGAGAATGACGGCTCTCTGGCCGGCGGCTCAAAATATATAGGCGTCTTCATGAAAGTTATAGGGTTTGACGAGACGAAGTCGTCGCCACTTGGTACAGGTGGACGGTACGGGCGGGCCCTGCCTATACCAGTGGTCATTAAGCATGCTGACGCCCTAGAATAGCTTCCCAATTACTTGGTCATGTGGACTTTCTCAAAAACCTTCATTATGACTCCTTATTTCGCATTAAAAACTGTGATTTTCTGCACAACATAATTCAAAGAGAGGTTTTGCATATCTTTGCAATTATTAGTCATTAGTGGCAAGGATTGAGAGTTTCTTGGCAATTACTTGACCAAAAACAATGTTTAAACACAATGGAAGATGGCTAATTTTGGAGCCATCAACTTCCCCAAAGCTCAAACCTTGATCGCCCTCGAGCAAGAAGAACCAAAAGAACTATAAGAAATTCAGCGTTTAAACTTGAAACAAGGAGAATAAGAATTCACTTACGGTTGGTAGTCGTATGCGCTCAACACTTCATTCATTTGCTAGGATTATCAAAGTTAGAGAGGTGAAAACAATACTATACAAGCTTTGGTAAGTCAAGATAATCAAAGTAAAGTTTAATATAAGTATAAGTAATTAGAAGTGTACCAAGCAATCCAATTCTTCAAATTAACTCTCAGCTTGCCAAGGAACACTAGGATGTTTAAATAACATAACCGAGTAAGAGAGTTTCATGTCCTAAATAGTATAACAATGAAGTCTCTTATTTACACCCACATCAATAAATCAAGTCTGTCAAAAACACTTCTAATTGAATCATTGTTTTTCAAAAAATCTTGTAAAGTAGTAATGGGACATTGCCAAGGACTTGTTATGTGGATCCTCATAGATATTTTTTCTTTCATTTTTTCAAGGATCAGCGAATGTTTCTTTTGCAAGTGTTTGCACGACCTTTGAGAGTACCAATACTTTTGCTCATATATTGACACGTATGCCACTCATGTCATCAACTCATAGCCAAAATCCGGGGTTATACCATAGATCGTTCAAAAGCTAGAGGAGTTGTTGGCATCCCAAAGGTGTGCATAGAGACATAAAACAAAATTGTCTCGCTTTTTTGAGCTAGTACCGCGGTTTGATTCACAAGGTTAGCTTTGGCATGCATCACAATTACCACTAGACTTTATTTCAATCAAACAACTCCTTTCATGAGTGTCGTCAAGACTATCAAAATATTTGTGGGGTTAAGTATCTTCAAGGGCATACTCTCAAGACAATCATTCATCAAACAAGTCATAAATTTCAGACTTTTCCTTATTGTACTTGTTTGGCAATATTATTTCCAAGGCAAGACTCGGTTAACTAAAAGAACTAGAGAAAGAGCTTCAGCAACTAATCATCATACTAATAAAAAGCCTTACTCTAACCACATTAAATTACTTACCACTAGCATGACATCTTAGCAAATCAACCAACTAAGATAAATAACTCAAACTTCATAAGTGGGAGACATAAGACATACCTCTCATAAGTGACTTCATGATCCTCTTCCTTATAGGGATGTGTTCCTTCAAAACTCAAACATGATTACTCTCATAATGATATTAAAGCAAAGAGGCAAAGTGGGAATCCACATTTACGAAAAAAGGAAGAACGGAGAAATATTTTAGTATTTTTGAGGATAGGGATTAAAGAATAGAAAAGAACTTGCGACCAAGCAAGGGTTTTAAGAAAAGGAAAACAAACAAAAAACAAAAATAAACTAAAAACAAAAGCAAACTAAAAAGCAAAGTGTTGGAACAAGCCAGCACGAGTGTTACAAAGCTCCTAAGGAGCTGGAGTACAACATCGTTATTACACAAATAAATTTGTCGGGAGAACACATCCCCAAGCTCAGGCTTTTGCAAGCCCTTTTGTTGCTCATTGTGGTGGCGGTGGATAATCTCCCACGTTCCATTGGCTGGTCCAATCATGGAATTGGGTGGCGAGGCTTGCAGTAGCATCTCAAAGGTTGATGGAGAGGTTGTTCATGTTTTGAATATTTCCTTCGAGTGCGTAGATGTATTCGTAGGTGGTGTAGTAGTTTTGTGGCTGCTCATCTTGCCCGGGTCCTCCTTGTTCTACTTCTTCGTCTTCTCCTCCTCCCATGTGTATTTCTTGTTGAGGTAAATTAGCTTCAACCTGCGCGTCAAAACGAAAACGTCCATCCTCGATAGAGAATAAAATGTTAGGAAAAGGAGCTGGGATCAAGTGATCCGCTCTAGGTATATCGATGAAATATCTACCATGATTTTTAGAAATCATACCACATGCTCTCAGAGTAGAGAGACCGAGAGGTGACTTCTTGTCAACGGTTGGATGTTATCTAGGTTGATGCAAAGTGCGCATGCAAAAACGGTCGCAACTCCTCCTCCGCATATGGGTTCTCGAGATTGAAGAGCCTGATGCTTAAGGTAAAACACCAGGAGAGCGCCTAAATTTGGTGTTAAGTTACAATTAATAATATAAGCTTTTGCAAGGATCAACATGTCCTCCTCATTAACTCTAGTAAACTCACCACGTGCCTGCAAAGTGTTACCTATCACATAGAATAAATATCAAATAGCAGGATGATCAATTTGGTTCCCCTTTGGTGTGTTTCCATGAATTTTCATCAGATTAAAGTACTGTGAAGGGGAAGCATCTAAAACAAAATTAGTTGTGCATACATGGCGAGTGTTGATGGCAAACCCAAAGCATTGAGCCCATTGGCTGAGTGTTAAGGTGTACTCACAGTTCATAAGGAGGAACTTGACGCGATCAACTCCGGGCCTTTGTTTCTCAGTACAATCGTAAGGGTACACTGTGTGCGTCAAGGTGCTGAAGAACTCAAGCGTCAAGCGGCGATATGTGGCAACATCCTGAAAGACAAAATCATACAAACCAACATTGTTGCAAAGTAAGTCGAAATCAACACGAATGCCAAATTGGTTCAGGATATAAGGACAAGCCCACTTGGTGGACTTGATTTCTCAGAGCTTGAGACGATTGAAATGGTTCAGCTGAAACTCCTTGGTGAACTTGATGCCAAGTGACTCTGGGGTCAACGTTTCAACGGGTGGTGCAGAGGATTCCGCAGCCATCTCATGTGTACGACTCCTTATGTTCATCTAAAAATAATAAAAGTAAGACAAAATAAATAAAATTGCTAATGATTTTTTTGGTCCGATAGAAACATAGCATAAGTGATTCCCTACACTAATTACAAAATAAACACATCTAAAACAATACTAAGCATTCTCAATATCAGGATTGAATCAAGAACAAGACCTAAGTCTAGATTGGCAATGATGAAAGATTGAGTGAAGATTTTGCACAAATAAGTTGTGGATCGGAGGAGAATCAACCCTTAGATCAAATGAGTGCGAGGAATCGAAGAAAGATTAAGTAAATTTGAAGATCCAATGGAAGTGGTTTGGAGTTTGGAGAAAGAATAAAGAGAAAGATTGGTTTTTGGGGGATTTTTAGGTTACCTCCTCGGGCTGAATATGCGGACACGTACACAGTACGGGCGGGCAGTACGGCCGGAGCCCACCCATACCGGGTGACATATCTTGGGGGCGACGCCCGCTCCTAGGCGGTGCACTCGGTACAGGCACGCGGTACGGTCGTGCACGCCCGTACTACTATTCATTATCAGTTCAGTACCTTTGCTTGAAATCTGATGTTTGCTTGAGGGCACGATACGGGTACGCGGTACGGGCGCATCCGGCCGTACCAGTGGTCGTTATGAGCACTGATCCCTATAGCAAAAATCAGAATTTCTATCTTCCTTCAGCTTGATATGGTACAGGCGCACGGTACGGTCCCTTCTGGCAGTGGTCGTTAAGAGCACTGTGAGCTACAAAACCCATTTTTTTGATTAGAAGTTGCGTGTGCCTTTGCACATCTTATCAAAGGACAAAATAATAGCAAATATACTTCATAAAAGTCAGCAATACTTCTTAGGCCATGTGTTAGTAAAATAAAATATAGAGGATTACCTTATTTCTTTTCCTCTCTCCAAAGGTTTTCTTGAACACTCTTTATTAAAAACAAAAACAAAACAAAACAAAACTAACACAAAAGTAAAATATTTATTTCACATGGGTTGCCTCCCATGAAGCGCTTTCGGTTAAGGTCAATTAGCTTGACCTCGATGGCAATCATTTAGGTTTAAGAAGTAGAACACCCACTCCAAAGTAGTTGGCTTTTAAAGTGATTATACCATCATCATTAGGCTTGGCCTTCTTTTTCTAGGGAAGTGGACTATAAAAGGATCTCTAGATGGCAGCCTTATTATCACATTCCCCTCATGTAAATTAATGAAAGCTTTAATAGTTCTTAGGAATGGCCTACCTAGAATTATAGGTGCTATGGGATCTTCAGGCATGTCCACAATAACAAGATCAATAAGAGCGGGACTACCTTTAATGTCAACAACTATATTTTCTTTAATCCCAACAACTTGTTTATAAGTTGAATCAGCTAGATGGAGTTTCAGTTCAATAATAAGAAATGGTCCCAAGTTTAGTTCATCGAATAAGCTTTTGGGAATTGTTGAGACGCTCGCACCAAGATCACAAAGTGCGGATATCTCATTGACTCCCAACTTAATTTTAATAGTGGGCTCAAATATATCATCTAGCTTAGCTGGAAGCTTATCAGCTAGTATTTTACACTCCATCTCTAAATCTCGAACTTTAGATGCTACTTCTTGTATAAATTGTTAGTACATAGCATCATTACCTTGTTCTATACCTGGATTCTTCACGGTGATAATCTTTAGTAGATCTTCCACGGTATATTTCGGTGTTGGTGTGTTGCTATATTCTAGCTCTTCAGGTTTCTCTTCATTGGTTACCACCCTCATCATCTTGAGGTCTTCTACTGGATATGGCTCGAGTTTTCTAGCAAACTTTGCTAGTATGAGAGCTTGGCTCTCAGCTATCTTACCCAGCTGAGCCTCCACGGTCTTTGTCCTTTCCTGTAGAGCCTGCACTCATTTCTAATTGCAACAGCCTGGTTAGATAATTTTCCTATAGTACTTTCATGGTTCTCTATGATTTTAATAAGCATATTATTTTGCTCCATTTGAGCTTGCATAAAGGTTCTAACAGTTTTATCAAACGAGAGATTGCCATGATGGAAGCATAATTATTTTTCCATGCAGGATTAAAAGGAGTGCGAGCTATAAAATTAACATCATTAACATTGGTAGCGATAGCATTAACTTGGGTATCTTCTTTACCCTTTACTAAGCTAAGCAGCTCGTCTACCTTAGATGTAAGCTCTTCATTATTTACCTCGGTAATTGAACTTACTCTCTTCAAGGTTCTTTCCCCATGCCATTGGGCATGGTTGTTTTTCATATCGTCAAGTAACTTCTTTGCAACACTCACTTGCTTTCCCATGATTGTTTCTCCTGCTGCAGTATCTAGCATAGACTTAGACATTGGGTTAAGACCATTATAAAACAAATGTAATATAAGCCACTCTTCCATCCCATGACTACGACAGTTCTTTATGTCTTCTTTCATCCTTTCCCACACAAGTGCTCGTGGCTCACGGTCTTCTTGTCTAAAGCTTGTAATGTTGGATCTTAGCTGCATAGTTTTAACTAGGGGAAAATTTTAGTCATAAACAAATTAGTACATTCCTCCCAAGATTTAATAGTGCCCTTTGGTAGAGCTAGCAACCAATCCTTAGCCTTTACTCTAAGAGAGAAAGGAAACAATCTTAATTTAACAACATTTGGATCCAAATCCTTAATACGCATCATGTCGCAAATTTTAGTGAAAGTATTTAAGTGCAAACCCGAATCTTCAGCGGACGAGCCCCCAAATTGGTTTTGTTGAACCAAACTTAAAAGTTTAGACTTTATTTCATATGTTTCTGCATCAACTACAGGCTGAGTGATGGGTGCACGGATAAAATCATAAGTGGGAGTAACATACTCCCCTAATCTCTTTTGAGCCATGGATCTTATATTTTTGGTATTTTTAAGTAATGAAAATGAATAACAAGTAACTATTTTTTGGGGGGTTTTCAAATAGATAACAAGAAAGTAAACTAATAACAAGAATTAAACTACAAACTAATAATAAAACTAAAAACAAGGTCTCTAGTGGCCTCACTAGGATAGCGAAATTGCCTCCCGGCAATAGAGCCAAAAAAGGGTTGATACCTTCGATCCAGATTCACGGATGAAGTATAATAGCTTTTTCCCTAGAAGTCCTAGGTTTAATCGAACCTCGGAAAGCAATGCTAAAAGGAAATAAAAAGGACACGTCTACAAGACTTTGTTTGTTCGTTTTACCTTAGTTTACTGGACCAATCTAGTTTACTTTATGATGGGTTGAATCAATGGATGGAGATCGACCAGGGTTGATGATCCACCTGCAGCTGCACATCATATGGGATAAAAGATAATAATAAGCATAGTCATGTATAATGTTTGAACAGAGATAATCTCTTGTGGGTAACACATCCTAATATACTAGAGCCCCCATGATGCAACGAGCATAGCAATAGTCTTTTAATCCAACCGAGTGCACACCGAAGCAATAGGCTACAAACGATTATTAAGTGTAAAACACAGATCAAAGCTTTAACTGGTGATGTTGTTGTGATCCCGAATGGGGCGCTAAGCAAAGACCATACTACCCTTCCTATCACTGATGTTCCTATGAGATCGTTGCTGGCCAAGTATCTCACCTCAAGCCTTTATCAATCTATGGGATCTTGGGTACCTACAAGTCCACAGATCGAGATAAGAGACAAAGAAACAAAAGATACAAATCTCAATTTCAAACAAAATACAATACTCCCATGATCTAGATGCACATAATCACTGTGAGGTTTCTCCCCAACCCGCAGCCCGTGAGGACTACTCACTCATAACAAATAGATCGGAGATAGAAAATATCATGAAAATACTTAGATTGAAATTAAATATTCTTACAATGCTCGCCAAATCAAAAGGAGATCTAAAGTACAAAGTAATGGCTATGGCTAGCGGATGGATGGATGGTGGAAGTGATGAACAATGGATGAACAATGGTGTGGATCTTCTTTGGTGGTGTTGTGATGTAATATCAGAATGGTGGCTCTCTGGCCGGCGGCTAGAGCCTCAAAATATATAGGCATCTTCATGAAAGTTGTAGGGTTTAACGAGATGAAGCCATCGCCACCTGGTACAGGCGGACGGTGTGGGCGAGGCCTGCCTGTACTAGTGGGCATTAAGCGTGTAAATGCCCTGGAATAGCTTCCCAATTACTTGGTTGTGTGGACTTCCTCAAAAACCTTCATTATGACTCCTTATTTCACATTAAAAACCGTGATTTTCTGCACAACATAATTCAAAGAGAGGTTTTGCATATCTTTGCAATTATTAGTCATTAGTGGCAAGGATTGAGAGTTTCTTGGCAATTGCCTGACCAAAAATAATATTTAAACGCAGTGGAAGATGGCTAATTTTGGAGCCATCAACTCCCTTGGCCTCCCTCCCCTATATAAGGAGTGTCACACGTGGGGGGATCCACATGTCTGTTGGGGATATGCATAATGGGTATCACCATAACATATCTCTAATCCAGATAACCTGGGTGGCCCATAGTGGTAGCATGGACCTTGGCCTACTTGGCAACCTAGTTAGAAAGATACAAAAGGGAGGCCCATGCCAGAACAATAGGGATGCCCATGCTAGAACAATAGTGAAGGATATATGCCCTAGGGGCAAACAATAAATGGGTTTTATTATCATATCTCAAATAGTTCGTAATAGTTTCATAGTATGCTATAACTATATCAAGTGGAAACATTGATATAGGTGTGGTATGAAATAGACCAAGTCCCTAGTAGCCTCTATTTATACTAGTTCGTTGGACAACCGATGATTAAGGTTTCCTGATCATGGAGAATTTATGCCACTTGACAACAGAGTCATATCATTAGAGAATGATATGATGGACATTACCCAAAGATAAGTATTGCAACACGATCAATTCACATAGTTCATCATTGTAGTAGTTAGATGCATAGTATCCTTCTCCTTTGACCATGAGATCATATTAATCACTATCACCCGAGATTGCTTTTACTGCATCAACCGTCATGACCATAACCGGGTGATTATAACGGTGTATGCTGGGTATTATAGAGGAATAGCTGAGGCCTATGTATCAAGAGCGGGATTTGTTTGCCCGCGTGATGGGAAGATACACATGGCCAACTCGGTGAGATTACATCCATAAATGTTGCCTCATATCACTAGGTCATTGGGATGGAATGTCACGAGAACGAGTAAAATAGAACTTGTCGGTAACGAGATAGAACTAGGTATGGTGATACCCATGATCAGATCTCAGACAAGTTAGTATCGAAGTAACAAAGGGAATTGGACTTGATGTTTACGGTTCAAACACCATTAACAATCGTGGAATGCACAATGGTCATTATGGCATACCGGTCCTACTTATGATCCTTGATAAGGAGAGGTGTCTCGAGATCATGTCTGAGCCATTCTCGAGCCATTGAGGTAACACTCTTAAGGGTATGATGACACTTGAAGATCATTATAGAGTTGTTGGAATCACAAGATGAGAGAGAAGAGAAACCCAGAAGTGTTCATACTAAGTTGTTCGGAGTGAACTGAAAGGTGTTTCGGGTCAAATTAGATTTGGTAATATGCATTTCATATTAATTAATGTAATTAATATTAAATATATATTTAAAATTGATTTTGGAGGGAAACTTCCACTGATGGGACAAATTCCCAAGAGAAAAGGGCCCATGAGCGAAGCCACCCAATGGGCAAGGCCTAGCCACCCAAGGGGAGCAGCCGCAGGCCAAGGGAGGCCCACCTAGCTAGCCTTGGGCTGCCCGCGGGGTTGGGCCCATCTAGCACGGCCGACCGGCCCACTCCCCATGGCGCCTCCTCATCCCACCTCCTCCTCCTTTAATCCCACCTCGGGACTTGAGGGAAGGGAGTCTCCCCGTTTCCCCTATATAAGGAGGGGCATAGGAGTAGGGAAATTACACCAGTAATTCTTTGAGACATTTTCCTCAGGGAATAAATCTCGCTCTCTTGTTTTCCTTTGTGATGGCACGGTCTCAGGAAGGACTGTACACGCAAGAGATGACGCACCTGCAACATGTAGTTACCCTGCAGGGATTCCAGCTAGAGGATCTATTTCTGCACTCTCGGCAGGGATCAGAGAACCGGAGATTGTCATCATACACTTTAAGTGTGCGAAACCATGGGGGTGATATCACTTGTGGAACCTTGGATGTCGTGAGCCGGATTGTTGCACGATGGAGCAAGGGGTGACCTGTGAGGAGCTTCACGACCTGGAGGTCGCCTACGGGTATGACTACGTCATCCATGTTCCCTCGAAACGTTAACTGCTTTCAAACTACAAGGGTATGTATCTGAAATTCCGTCATTATAGTATTACTCCTAGATATATCCTGGCAGTTAGGTGTGTTCGCATAGGAAAATTTGTGTTTTCTGCCCCAAACCCCTCCAGTGGTATTAGAGGCGATCTATATATAATAATGCTTGTATAGTCAGAACACACGTGGATTGTGTGGGCATTGATCCTATAGTTGTAACCCTCTAACATGTACTTGATTATATCGAGAAATTGTTTGATGAATTCTCCTGGACTGGCCTTACTAGTAATCTTACGCGAGACCAGTTCCATGCTCAACATACGACTTGTACCTATAAGTGGCTAGAAGGTGTATGTCTCTCATTCAATAGTTGATATGGCATTTACAACGGAGGGCCCTGAAAGGGGTGTAATAGAGACAAATGTTTGATCCATGTTATGGTTACAAAGTTTGTAGATAGGAAATGGTTCTATCGCGAAAGTCCTAGCAGCCACGTAAAACTTGCAAAAGATAAAGTAGAGGCGTCTAACTTTGTTTTGCAGGTGGGCATGTGATTTGATATGATCTTGGTTAGAATTAAGGTAAAGTAGTTTACTTTTCTGTTACTAAGTAGTATAGTAATATTCATTGTTTCGACAGACGACCAACTAGTGGCGTTGTGTACTTGGCACGGTACCGGAGGCAAGATGGAGATCATGTCGGAGCACTCGATGGAGATCAAGGCGCAAGAAGAAGGACCATACCATATCACTAATATACATGTGATGTTGATACCTTTACATCTTATTGTGTGCTAGTATTAGATACTCAACGGTAGCATTATAATATGATACCTATTAATACCAATAATAGTGTTCTCCCTCAGTGTGCACCGCCAAGAAAGTTTACAGATGTGAAGCAGGCCATGACGATCAGGTGCTAGACATCTATGTGTTCGCATATGGTGCATGCAAGCCATGTATGCACTACGAATACATTAAGGTTGGATTGGCGAGCCTAGCATGTATAGACATGGCCTCAGAACATAGGAGATCGAGCACAAGTCACATGGATGATGTGATCAACGAATATAGTTCACCTTGGCAGCTATATCAAAGGCCATGATACCGGGGATGATATAGTTTAAAGGGGTCGTGTGATCACTAAAATCATCCAAGGGATGAAAATTTTAGTGGGATCTCAACTGAATTGAAATCATATTATGAACTTAGTCTAGATGTATTTGCAAATATCCTTGAAGATATTGTCCTATCCCATTGAGGTTCTTTGCGACCATGAGAATTTTCTTGCTGTTGTGAAACTTTAGAAGGGTCAAACTTCATAGATTGGTACCCATGCCTAAGAGATATCCTTGATATAGAAGATCTTCTCTTCTTGATTCAAGAACCATTAGGAGATAGTCCAATGACTCCACAAAATCTTGTGTTTTCTCCATTACCATCCAATGAAGCCACTCTCCAGTCGATGGAGGCTAGGCTACCATGATTGTGTTTCTTTGACACCGACACTTGGTTAATGAAGAAGGAACTCTTCGCTGGATAGACTTATGTAATATGAGTCATTGGATGAGTTCCCTTCCAAACAAGGTGGAAGAAAACGGAAGCTTGGAGAATCACATAGTGATCATGCAGGAGAGTAATGAACACCACACATACGATGTGAACTACTTAATGACGGACAACTTTGAGATGGATTAGGGCGTTGCTCTTGCTTCCTTCAAGCTACAAAGACGTCGTCATGGGCTATAACATGAGAGATGAATCGGTCACCTTTCATGAGTTCGCGCCAGATTTGAGAACTCTCAAAGTAGGCTTGATCATAGTGGACATCTTGGATGGAAAAGGGGTATATATTGGATATACAAATCATAAATGTTATTCTTGCAAAACTAGTTGCAGTTTATAAAGTATTTGATACTTCTCCTATTTATGGAAATAGGATGGTCTGCTTGATAATTTCTAAAAGAAATGAGGCAAGGTGGGATGATGATAATAATCAAGATAGTTGATGGCCGACATAATTCCTTCCCTTTACATTTATCATTTAGATTAGTGGATTTGAATAAAATTTTGTAATCGTCGAAAGTGTGAACTTTATTAGTGTGTCTTGCTTTCGCGAGACAATTATTCATATAAGTGAGAGATAATCCAGTTGTACCACTATTATGAATAATATCTTTTATGATCACATTAAGATTATGAATGAGTTATTCTCATCACTATGTTAATGATAATAGTCTAAGAATTTATAAAAGATTAGAATGCTGAAAAATATCCAAAGTTTAATAATGACCTCATTTTGAATGGCACTATTGTTTTAGTCATGTTTGTGTTTAATGCATATTTTAATTCCGATGAAAATAAAAGTCTTGAGATATATGACCTTTTGACTTGTGCAAAACCAGGCCTTGTTGGGCAAAGTGACTAAAACTCCGCATTCTGGTAAAACGGTTATATGTGAAGCATTGTTGGATATCATACATAATGATCTATCTCATTTCAACAAAATAGTGGAAACCATTATTTCGTAAATTTCATTGTGAGTTTAAGTGACTATGTGTATTTACTTAATGAAACACAAGTCTGAAACTATTTGAGTTGTTCAAATGATTTTAGTGTGAAGTAGGATATTAAATTAATAGGAATATAAAATTCTCTATTGATCAAATTACTAAGTATTCAAGTTAATTTTTGGCATAAAAGGACTTGTGAAATATGTTTCACAAATTATGATGATTGGACAATTCAAAGTGTATTTTTTCGACACAACAATTCAAAGTGTATTGATATGTCTAAACATCATAATCATATTGTATAGGATACATATGGTCTAAAATTATCTCTTACCGGGTTATAGTTATCGTTTAGAGCTAGAGATCAAATATCATACACTCATTTTAAATATAAGGAACACCTAAAGATTTGTGGAAACAACACAGTAAGAGTTATGGCTTGTTCGAGTTTCTAAACATTTTGATAATTCGAAGTCATGGCGAATAAATCTTTGTAGTGTATTCTTAGGAAACTATGAATACATCTTCCATACCAAAAGGGAAAACATGTTGGTGTCCGAGGTATTGTGTTTTCTCAATAAGAAGTTCCTTGATGAAGATGCTGGTGGAAGAAAGTGAAAGTTCAAAACAAGGTATTTGACCTTACATCCGAATTGTCGAGTGTCATAGCGGAATTTGTTCCACGAAACCAAGCTCTACAAATAGAGGAGAAACTAATGATAATGATCATGAAGTTTCAGTGAATACTTTTACTAAAAAAAGTAGGATTCAATAATATATCTACAAGTTTGCGGAATTACATTTTGATTCACTTGTCATGTTAATGAAACATGGCATACCTACCAACTACAAAGAAGCATGATGGACCTAAATACGAGAAATGACTAGGAGTCATAAAATCCTATATTAAGTTACATTTAAGATTGAAAAGTAATATGTTACTTGATCTTATTAAGTAAAGATGTTTACTTAATATTTCCAAATGACTGCAAAGTCATAAGAAATAAATGAAACTTAATGAAAGACTTAAAAGCTCAATTTGTCACAAAGTATGTTTTTGACAAATTCAAAAGGATTGACTACAATATGTAGCGATGCTTGAGTCTATTGGATTTACACCAGCAATTACTCCAGTTTTGATAATTGGTAGAAGTTTGTCAAACTGCGTGTTCTTCAATGTCAAGATTGAAGACATGGTTGTAATTGGTACAACAAGTAGGTTTTGTCAAACCATATGGATGCTAGTGTCTCGTAGCTAGAAATTCTCGATTTGATACATGATCAAAGGAATCTTGGAATTGCCAAAATATCGAGAAGACCTGAATTTGAGTGGGATCTAAATAGATTTCCTAAGTCTTAATATGTAGAAGACATATTTTGAGTGGGAGCTAAATGAAATCCATGGATCTCATATATGGCTACCATATTTGAGTGGGAGTGTGACACCATTCGTAAATTTGTGAATGACATATAATGAATGATGTGATTGGTATTAATGATATTCTAAGTTAGTAAATTTTCTATGGATGAAGTTGGATAGTTATTAAACATTGAAATCTCCTGAGATAGATCGATATGTTTAATAAACATTAGAGTCGAAATTCTTCCTGGATTTGATTCTGAAGAAGTTCAAAATATCCTAGATAAGATTCTGAAGTAGTTTAGAATGGAACAAGGTACGAAAGCAGTTCTTACTTGTATATCTAGAATTGAGTTAATCTCACTATTACAATCATGGGTTTAAAATAAAGAAAAGAGATGAGTTGCATCTCCTATGTCTCAGTCATAGGTTCTTTTATATGACCATGTTGTATACGTGACATAATGTGACTCAAGTTTCTGGTTGGAAAACAAGTTCTTAGTTGTAAGAACATGTCTTGAAGTGGTTCATGAGTTATTCATTTTACCAGAGCTATGTTTGTCCTTAAATTGTAAGGAACAAGATTAGGCATCATAGTTGCATCGTGTGCACTATCGATTAGGATCTACATAGATATAAAATTATATGGCTCCTTCTGAAAGTGGCGAGTATAGAAATTTGGCTAATGAAGTTCGACTTCTATTGAGTGTGTTTCCTGAGTTTATATGACAACAATGAAAGTCCAATTGACTGATCGACCATCATTATAAACACTAGAAACAAAGTCTCACTCTGTTGCCAAACGAATACTTCAAAATGTTATGTGATAATGGTGTAAATGTCAGAATTAGTAAGACATTTAACGATTTGCAAAACACATACGGATCGGGTAATACAGATCGAGGACACGACATTTTTTCATGAGAGAGAATGATAAATAAACGCATATATGATATGGTTTATTATCAGTTACAAATGCAAGCTAGATTATTTGTACTTGATGGCTCTAAAAATAGCCATCTTCCACCCTGTTTAAACATTGTTTTTAGTCAAGCAATTAGCAAGAAACTCTCTATCCTTGCCACTAATGACTAATAATTGCAAAGATCTGCAAACCATTGCTTTGATTTGTGTTGTGCAGGAAATCACGCTTTTTAATGCGAAATCAGGAGTCATAATGAAGGTCTTGAGGAAGTCCACAGGACCAAGTAATTCTAGAGCCATTTCCAAGCGTCTATAGCCGTAACAACCACTGGTATGGGCATGGTCCGTCTGTATCGTCCACCCATACCATGTGGCGGCGGCTTCGTCTCACCAAACCCTACAACTTTCATGAAGACGCCTATATATTTTGGGGCATCAGCCGCTGTGCCGAACGCCGCTATTCTCAGATTGCATCAGAACACCACCAATGGAGATCCACACCATAGTTCATCCCTTCCATCTTCCATCCCCTCCATTATCCATAGTTATTACTTTGTACTTCATATCTCCTTGTGATTCGGTGACCATTGTAAGAATATTTGATTTCAATCTAAGTATTTTGCACAATGTTTTCTATCCTTGATCTTATTGTTATGAATGAGTAGTCCTCACGGGCTGCGGGTTGGGGAGAAATCTCGCAGCAATTATGTGCATCTAATCTATGGGAGAATTGTGTATTGTTTGAATGAGAGATTTTTATCTTTTGTTTATTTGTCTATTGCCTTGATCTTTGGACTTATAGGTACCCAAGACCCCTAAGATTGATAAAGGCTTGAGGCGAGAAACTTGGCTAGCGGCGATCTCATAGGAAACCTAGTGGCAAAAAGGGTTGTACGGTCTTAGCTTAGTGACCCATTCAGGGTCATAGAAACATCACCACTTAAAGCTTTGATCTGTGTTTTACACTTAATAATTGTTTGTAGTCTGGTGCTTCATGGTACACCCGGTTGGATCAAAAGACTATTGCTATGCCTTTTGCCTCTTAGGGGCTCTAGTATATTAGGTTGTGTTGCCCACAAGAGATTATCTCTATTAAAACATTACACATGACTATGCTTATTATTATCTTTTATCCCATATGATGTGCAGCTGCAAGTGGATATTCAACCCTAGCCTATCTCAATCCATTGAATCAACCCACGATAAAAGTAAACCAGATTCGTCCAATAAATGAAGTTAAAACAAAGAAACAAAGTCTTGTAGACATGTCCTTTTATTTCCTTTTAGCGTTGTTTCCCAAGGTTCGATTAAACCTAGGTCTACTATGGAAAAAGACTATTATACTACATCCATGAATCCAGATTGACGGTATCAGCCCTTTGTCTGGCACAGTTACCGGGGAAGCAATTTTGCTATCCTGGTGAGGCACTAGAGACCTTGTTTTTAGTTTTATTATTTGTTTGTAGTTTATTTCTTGGTATTAGTTTACTTTCTTGTTATCTATTTGAAAACCCAAAAAATAGTTACATGTTATTTGTTTTATTTACTTAAAAATACCAAAAATATAGGAGACATGGCTCAAAAGATACTTGGGGAGTATGCTAATCCCACTGATGATTTTATTCATGCACCTATTACTCAGCCCACTGTTGATGCAGAAGCATACGAAATTAATCCTAACCTTTTAAGTTTGGATCAACAAAACCAATTTGGGGGCTCATCTTCTGAGGATTCAGGTTTGCACTTAAATACTTTTACTGAAATTTGCGACATGATGCGTATTAAGGATGTAGATCCAAATGTTGTTAAATTACATTTTTTTGCTTTCTCTCTTGGAGGAAAGGCTAAGGACTGGTTGCTAGCTCTACCTAAGGGCACTATTAAATCTTGGGAGGAATGTACTAATCTTTGTATGACTATATTTCCCCCCAGCTAAAACTATGCAACTAAGATCCAACATTACAAGTTTTAGACAAGAAGATCGCGAGCCACTGGCGCTTGAATGGGAAAGGATGAAAGAAGTCGTAATGAACTGTCCTAGTCATGGAATGGAAGAATGGGTTGTATTACATTTATTTTATAATGGCCTTAAACCAATGTCTAAGTCTATGCTAGATACTACAGTAGGAGGAAGAATCATGGGAAATCAAGTGAGTGTTGCAAAGAAATTACTTTATGATATGCAAAACAACCATGCCCAATGGCATGCGGAAAGAACCTCAAAAAGGGTGAATTCAATCACCGAGGTAAACAATGAAGAGCTTACATCTAAGGTAGATGAGTTACTCAACATAGTATAGGGTAAGGAAGATACCCAAGTTAATGTTATCGCTACCGATGTTAATGATGTTAATTTTATAGCTTGCACTCCTTATAATCCTGCTTGGAAGAACCAAAATTTTGCTTCGAATGTTCAAAAACAGTATTCTAATCCTGCAGGAGCTCCTTACAATAATTATGATAATCATAATGGAGCAAATCATGGAAATCTTTCGTTTGAACAAACTGTTAGAACCTTTATGCAAGCTCAAACCGAGCAAAATAATATGCTTATTAAAATCACGGAGAACCATGAAAGTAGTATAGGTAAATTATCTAACCAAGGCGTTGCAGGAAATGATGTAAAGGCTCTACAGGAAAGGATAAAGAATGTGGAGGCTCAATTGGGCAAGGTAGCTGAGAGCCAAGCTCTCATACTAGCAAATTTTGCTAGGATGCCCGAGCCAAATCCGGTAGAAGACCTCAAGATGATGAGGATGGAAATAAATGAAGAGAAGTCTGAAGAGCTAGACTATAGCAACACACCTACACCTGAATATACCATGGAAGATCTACTAAAGATGATCACCATAAAGAATCCTGATTTAGAACAAGGTAATGATGCTATGTACCAGCAATTTATTCAACAAGTAGCATCTAAAGTTCGAGAATTAGAGATGGAGTATAAGAGACTAGTTAATAAGCTTCCTGCTAAGCTAGATGATATATTTGAGCCCACTATTAAAATTAAGATTGGGGTTAATGAGATATCTGCACTTTGTGATCTTGGTGCAAGCGTCTCAACAATTTCCAAAAGTCTATTTGACAAGTTAAATTTGGGGCCTTTTACAACCACCGAATTGAGACTCCATCTAGCAGATTCAACTATAAACAAGCTGTTGGGATAAAATAAAACATAGTTGTTGAAATTAAAGGAAGTCCCGCTCTTATTGATCTTGTTATAATGGACATGCCTGAAGATCTCATAGCACCTATAATTCTAGGTAGGCCATTCCTAAGAACTATTAAAGCTTTAATAAATTTACATGAAGGGAATGTGAGAATAGGATTGCCATCTAGAGATCTTTTTATAGTCCACTTCCCTAGGAAGAAGAAGGCCAAGCCTCATAATAATGATGATGGTATAATTACTGAAATACAATTACTTTGGAGTGGGTATTCCACTCACTAAAACTAAATAATCACCATCTGGGTCAAGCTAATTAACCTTAACTAGAAGCGCTTCATGGGAGACAACCCATGTGAAAGTTTTTACTCTTGTGTTAGTTCTGTTTAGTTTTGTTTGGTTTTTTTGTTTCATTTTTGTTTTTAATAATGAGTGTTCAAGAAGTTGTCTGGAGAGAGGAGAAGAAAATAAGGTAATCCTCGATCTTTATTTTACTAACACATGGCCTAAAAGGTATTTCTGATTTTTACGAAGTCTATTTGTTGTTGTTGTTTTTCCTTTGCTAAGATGTGTAAAGGCGCACAAAGATACTAACAAAATTCTATGAGTTTTTCAGCTTACTGGCCGCATAACGACCACTTGTACGACCGGAAGGCCCCGTACCATGCGCCCGTACCACATCGAGGATTTGGAAAATAGAAACTTTGATTTTTGTCAAAGGACACAGTGGTCATAACGACCACTGGTACGACCGGAGGCGGCCATACCGCCCACCCGTACTGTACCCCTAAGCAAACATCAGATTTCAAGCAAATATATTGTATGCATAATGACTAGTAGTACGGGCACGTGCGACAGTACCGCACGACTGTACACCATTGACTCCAAGGTTAGTCACTCGGTACGGGCAGGCTCCGGCTGTATCGCCCTCCCGTCCCACGTAAGCTTCCATATCTCCTAGGAGGAGGTAACCTTAAAATTCCAAAACACAAAAATTTCTCTTTCTTCTACCTCCAAACTCCAAACCACCTCTATTGGATCTTCAAATTTATTCAATCTTTCTTTGATTCCTCGCACCCAATCGATCTAAGGTATGTTTTTTCCTCTGATCCCCAACTTATTTATATCACAACTCTTCTCAATCTTTCACCATTATCAATATAGACTTAGGTCTTGTTGTTGAGCTAATATTGATAATGAGCATGCTTAGAATTGTTTTTAGAGGAGTTTATTTTGTAACAAGTGTAGAGGATCGTTTATGCTATGTTTCTATTGAACTAAAAAAATTGATTAGAAATTTTATTTATTTTGTTTTAGATGAACATGAGGAGTCACACCAAACGTTGATACGATGACCCCCCCCCCCCCCGAGTCACTTGGTATCGAGTTCACCGAGGAGTTTTAGCTGAACCATTTCGACTGTCTTAAGCTCTAAGAAATCAAGTCCACCAAGTTGGCGTGTCCTATATCCTAAACCAACTTGGCATTCATGCTAATTTCAATTTACTCTGCAACAATGTTGGTTTGTATGACTTTGTCTTTCAGGATGTTGCCATGTATCGCTGCTTGATGCTTGAGTTTCTTAGCACCCTGATACATACGGTGTGCTCTCACTATTGTTCTGAGGAGCAAATGCCTGGAGCTGATCGCGTTAACTTCCGTCTTATGAACTGTGAGTACTCCTTGACACTCAACCAAAGGGCTCACTACTTTGGGTTTGCCAACAACACCACTGACATACACTCCACCACCTTTGTTTTAAATCCTGCACCTTAGGAGTATTTTAATAGAATGAGAATTCGTGGAAATAGACCCAAGGGGAACCAAATTGATCATCCTGTTGTTCAGTATTTGTTTTACTTTATTGCTAACACCTTGTAGGCACGTGGTGAGTTTACTAGAGTCAATGAGCAGGACATGATGATCCTCGCTAAATCTGCTATTATTAACTGTAACTTAACGCCAAATTTGGGCACCCTTCTTTTGTTTTACCTTAAGCATCAAGCTCTGCATTCTCGAGGTCCCATATGTGGAGGAGGAGTCATAACCGTTCTTGCACATGCACTTCACAACAACCTAGGTAACATCCAACCGTTGACAGGAAGTCACCATCTTGGTTTTTCTACTCTAAGAGCTTGTGGTATGATTTCTAGAACTAATGGTAGATACTTACTTGTTATACCTGGAGCGGATCACTTGATCCCAGCTCCTTTGACTAATGGTCTATTCTCTACCGAGGATTGACGTTTGCGTTATGACGCGCAGGTTGAGGAAAGTCTACCCCAGCAAGAAGTACCCATGGGAGAGGCAGGAGAAGATGAACAAGTAGAACAAGAAGGAACCAAACAAGATGTGCAGCCACCTGATACGTTGCAAACGTATCTATAATTTTTGATATTCCATGCTTTTTTTATATCTACATTCTTATGTTTTGTTCACACTTTGGAGTATTTTTATACACTTTCTGGGACTAACCTATTAACAAGATACCACAGTGCCAGTTGCCTATTTTCTGCTGTTTTTGGTTCTAGAAAAGTCAGAAAATAAATATTCTCGGAATTGGACGGGACAAAAGCCAAAGTCAATATTTCACCGAGGGGAACACGGAGCCAGAAGACGGGACGAAGAGGGGCCAGGGGCCGGCCACACCACCTAGCCACGCGGCCAGGCCTGGCCCACACCTGGGGGTGGTGCGGCCACCTCAGGCACCCCCACGGTCTCCCCTTTCGCCTATAAGAAGCCTCAGATACAGAAACTCTAAAGTACCCGATCAAAATTTCACGAAAGAGTCTGTAGCCGCCGTCATCTCCACCCCTAGACCAGGAGGGATCTGAAGCTCTTCCCGGCACCCTGCCGGAGGGGAGAGATCACCCTGGAGGCCTTCTTCATCACCATGCATGCCTCCGGTGTGATCCATGAGTAGTTCATCCCTGGACTACGGGTCCATGTAATAGCTAGATGGTTGGTTCTTCTCCTTTGTGCTACCATGTTTAGATCTTGTGAGCTTCGTTCATCATCAAGATCATCTATTTGTAATCATACATGTTGTATTTGCGGGTATCCGATGGATATTGAGATGCTATTTCAGATTGATTATTGATTCTATCACGTCTTTGTTATTTGTGATCTTGCATGCTTTTCATTGTTAGTAGCTATCTTGGCCGAGTAGATGCTAGAAACTCCAAGAGGGAGTATTTATGCTCGATAGTGGGTTCGTGCCTCTAGTAATATGGGGAAGTGATATAAATATCTAAGGTACTAGATGTGCTATTGCTACTAGGGAGAAAACATCAATCCTTTGTTCATAGAACAATCGTATTGTTTACTTTACACACTTTGCTTAATGCAATTATCTGTTGCTTGCACCTTAATACTGGAGGGGGTTCGGATGATAACCTGAAGGTGGATTATTAGTCATAGATGCAGTTGGATTACGGTCTATGTATAATGTTGTAATGCCCAATAAAATCTCATAGGAGTCAATATGATTAGTATATGCATGTATGCTTTCTCAATGTTTGTCAATTGCCCCGCTGTAATTTGTTCACCCAACATGTCATCTATCTTAAGGAGAATCACCACTAGTGAACTATGGACCCTGGTCCTTTCTTTTACCATCAATCTACAACTATTTATTGTTTTCTATTTACTTTCTGTAAGATACTACTATCTTCCACACAATACGTTTAATCCTTTGTTTTCAGCAAAACCAGTGAGATTGACAACCTCACTGTAAGTTGGGGGCAAAGTTCGGTGGTTGTGTTGTGCAGGATTCCAAGTTGGAAACAACACCTTGGAGGTGTTTCCTTGCTCCTACTGGTTCGATAACCTTGGTTTCATAACTGATGGAAAACTTGTTGTTGTGCTCATCATACCTTCATCTTGGGGTTCCCCAACGAGCTCGAATATATTTTGAGCCCTCAAGCTCTTTTTCTGGTGCCGTAGTCGGGGAGCGAAGGACATCTTCACAATGGGATTCCCTCATAACCAATCTCTTTACTTTGTTTTATTTGTTTTGCTTAGTTTATTTCTGCTTTGTTTGCTTGTTTCTTTATCAACAAAAAAAAAGTTGTACTAGTTTGCTTATTTATATCAAAAACACTAAAAAATGACTACTCATGAAAACACTAAGTTGTGTGACCTCATTAGCACCAACAACAATGATTTCATGTGCACACCTATTGCTCCAGCTGTTCCTGAAGCTACTTTTTTTGAAATTAAACCTGCTTTGCTTAATCTTGTTATGAGAGAACAATTTTCTAGAACTGGTACTGAAGATGCGACCGTTCATCTTAATAACTTTGTTGATCTTTGTGAGATGCAAAATCATAGGGATATAGATGGGGATATTATTAAGCTTAAATTGTTTCCTTTTCTTTGAGAGGAAAAGCTAAAGAATGGTTGCAATCCCTAACTAGAAATAGTATTGATTCTTGGACTAAATGCAAAGATGCTTTCATTGTAAAATACTATCCTCCTGCTAAGATTATATCTATGAGAAGTGAAATAATGAAATTTAAACAATCTGATAATGAACATGTTGCGCAAGCTTGGGAAAGAATGAAATCTTTGGTAAAGAATTGTCCCACTCATGGACTGACTGCTTGGATGATTATCCAAATCTTTTATGCAGGACTGAATTATTCTTCTAGAAATCTGCTGGATTCTGCTGCTGGAGGTAACTTTATGACCATTACTTTGGGTGTTGCAACAAAGCTTCTGGATAATATGATGGTTAACTATTCTGAATCGCACACTGAGAGAGATCCACAAGGTAAGAAGGTAAATTCTATTGAAGAAATCTCCTCCTTGAGTGATAAAATTGATGTTATTATGTCTATGCTTGTTAATGGGAAAGCTCATATTGATCCAAATCATGTTCCCTTAGCCTCTTTGGTTGCTCAATAAGAGCAAGTTGATGTGAACTTTATATTTAACAATGCCTACGGGAATAATTTTGGTAATAATAATTTTAGGCCATATCCTCCCAATAATGGTAATGCTTATGGAAATCCCTATAACAATAATAGAAGTGCACTCTCTGAGCTTGAAGTTATGCTTAAAGATTTCATTAATAAACAAACCGCTTTCAATAAAACTATTGAGGAAAAACTCTCTAATGCTGAAAGAAATATAGCATCATTGTCTGAAGCACAATCTTCTTTGAACAAAATGGCTGCTAAACCTGAAACTATTGAAAATCCTTTTGCTGCTACTAATGCCATACAAGTAAGAATTGATGAGATTTCATGCTAAGTGGGAAAGAGAAGATGAGATTTCTAGAAATATTATCACTACCACTAATGTTGAAGCTAGTAAAACCAATGGAACCTTTTCTAATAAAAATCCTAAAATTCTTTGAAATAAGGGAAACAATAGCTCTACTACTTTAGATGATAATTATGATTTTGATCTTGATGGTTGCAATATCTCTGAAGTAATTATGTTCCTACAAAAGCTTGCTAAAAGTCCTAATGCTAGTGCTATGAATATGGCCTTTACAAAACACATTACTGATGCTCTCATAAAAATTAAGGAAGAAAAGATGAAACATAAAGCTTCTATTCCTATGAAATTAGAAGATGGTTGGGAACCCATCATTAATATGAAAGTGAATGATTTTGATCTCAAAGCTTTATGTGATCTTGATAGTAGTGTTTCTATTATGCCTAGAAAGATTTATGAAATGCTTGATTTGCCACCTTTGGAAGATTGTTATTTAAATGTCCAACTTGATGATAATGCTAAAAAGAAACTCATGGGGAGTATTAATGATGTTCTTATTATGGTTAACAATTCCTATGTCCATGTTGATTTCTATGTTTTGGATGTTGAATGCAATGCTTCTTGTCCTATTACTTTGGGAAGACCTTTTCTTAGAACTGTTGGTGCCATTATTGATATGAAAGAAGGCACCATTAAATATCAATTTCCACTCAAGAAAGGTATAGAACACTTCCCTAAGAAGAGAGAGAGAAGATTCCTTTTGCCTCTCCTATTAAAACAAAATTTTCTCTTAATGCTTATTCATTTGAGAATACTTCATTCTTTTCTTGCTTCTTATGCCTAACTTAAAGGCGTTAAAGAAAAGTACTTATTGGGAGATAACCCAAAAGTTTTAGTTGAGTCTTAGAAGTTATTTCTTCAGGAATTACCTCTCCTTATCTTTTTTGTGTGGTTTTTGTGCCAAGAGTAACCTCTAATGAGAGAGAAGTAATGCTTGGGAAAGTTGTTGTCCCAAAACAGATTTTTGTGCTTCACTGTAAAAATTCATGAAAAATCTCTGTACGTAGGTTTGAGCTATGATTTTGTGTTCTTCTGCCCTAGGTTGTTATCCAACTTTCGTTAGTTCAACACATTTTTCTATTTGAGCAACAAAAGGTCTTCGAAAAAATCGGTTTCTACCTACTGGTGTGTTTTGAAAGATTTCTGCCATTATTTGCATTTGCTTCTTATTGATTCCATTTTGGGTTCTTTTTGGGGAAACTAAGCTTTTTGAGGGAATTGCTACAATATCTTGTGTCTTTAGTGAAATTTATGTTGTTTAAAACCTAAAACCCCAAAGGTCTATTATCTTTTGAACATACTAATGTTGCTAATGAAGATTGTGTGAAGTTTTGTATGAAGGAAAAATTTTAGGTGTAAGGGAAGAATGATGTAATGAGATGAAGAATGGACAAAAGCTCAAGCTTGGGGATTCCACCCTGTGTCACCCCAAGAAATATCCAAGAAGTACAAGCATCAAAGCTTGGGGATGCCCAAGGCATCACCTTCTTCATCAATAAAAATCTCAGGTTTCTTCGAAACACTTCATTTTTATTGTTTCATGCACAGTTGTGTTGTTCTTGGAGCGTCTTTGTTTTCGTTTTTAGTTTTCATTTGCTTAGTTTTCTTGAATAAATTGGTTGGACCCCCTCATTCATGCATTAGTTTTCAAATAAGTTGGTTTGGATTGGAAAAGAGTAGGAAAACTTCATGCTTAAGTGGTAAAAAGGAGCTTGTTTTTGACTGTGGCCTATGCTTTGTCATGTCATGCTTGATATTGTTTTGGCTTTATTCTTAGTGATTTTTTCTGTAGCATGACATGTTATAAACAATTGAGATTTCTTAATGTGCCTTGAAAGAATCATGCGTTGTTTTAGCATATTAAAGCATAGTATTGTGGTATTCTCCTTTGATGCTTTATTTGGGTTGACTTGGCGCATGCTCACACCATGTTAAGACTATCCCAAGTCACTATAGACTCTATGATCATTTAGTTTTCGACTTGTAATATCACTTTATGCTTTAATTATGATGTTTTGTCGCTTTGCGTGATTATGGCCATTATTGCTCTCTTAGTTGGTCGCTCCCAGTCTTTTGCTAGCCTCCATAACCAAGTATGAGTTCCACTCATGCATACAACTCCAAATAAAACCAAGTTATTCCAAAGAGTCCACCATACCTAACTATTAGCATTTGCTATTCCAAGTATATTCATGTTTTTATCTACCTTCCGAATTTAACTTGTTATGTGAAAATTAGTGATTAAAGCTCTCACAAACTTGATGGCACACTTTACTTTCTTACACTTAATAATCTTGAACCATTGTGTCCATCTTTGTTGCGTATATGCTTGCGCTTTATAAGTTGAAGTTAGCAGAACCATATATCATGGGGAACGCTTTCAACATTGCACTTATTATTCTGTTGATATCATGATTCTTTTGCTTATGGATCCCGACGGTGTGAAATAAAAGGGGAACTTGTAAGATCATGGAGTTTGTATGTGTGTTAGAGAAACACCTGGGCCGCTAGCCTAAGCCATGCCTAATCATTGTGGAAACTTGTAGCATAACCATAATGAGCATTCTATTAAGCATCCTCCATAAAAACCTATGCAAATAGCAAATTAAAAGATGTTGAGATGCTCATTGTCTATTGCCTTGTCATTTTGATATGGGATAGCTCCTGTGTCATGGGGCAAGGGGTACCCCGTTGGCGGTTCTCTATGATACATATGTACTTACAAAGACAAGAGCTTACTTGTGACTGAAGTTGAGTAGCATGAGGTTCGGTACTCGTAAGCAAGGGGCATGAGATTTCAACTTATAACTTGTCAAGCATATCCTCTTAGTTGTGTCACTTTAACCTTAATCACTTAAAGATGCTTATGATAGGGGCAATGAGAGCTGAAAGCTAATAAGTACCATAATTTTTGGAAGCTCTTTATGAGACTTGAATCCCTGCTTCCTTCTATGAAGGCCTTTCTTTTACTTTTATGTTGAGTCTCCATCTTCTATCTTTATGCACCTATTGAGAGAGCATAGTGGCCATTCTTAGTTTAATGTGCATTGTCCCAAGACTTATTGATTGGTTCATAACTTTTATATTGCTTGTTCTTAAACTATTTGTATCTAGTCACCCTTATGAACTTTGAAGGTGTCCTATGCATTTATGTTTTGCTACACTATGAGGGACAAGCTGAATACCATTCTCATTATGTTTTCTATATGTGAAACAAACAAACGTCTTTCAAAGCATTGTT